>CM073545.1:6250000-7500000 GCA_037074615.1 Leucaena leucocephala
TTTTCCCTGAAATATATTTGAGTTATCTTCATGTAGCAATTTGAACCACTTCATTTCGATTTTTCTAGAATTAGTTATGAATTTTCAAAGTCAGGTCACTCATCTGGAATTTGCCACAGTGAACAGTACTCGATATGAATAAAATTCCAGATTAAGTGTTTAGACTTCAATGACCCTGAAAGTGGTTTAAGTGCTACTGAATGGTCCCTAAGATGTATAAAAATAAGGATGTGACATTTTGGTATCAGAGTAAAGGATTCTGGCTTAAGAAATACTCTGAGTAGATGATTTATAGAAAGATATACCATGATAAAGCCGTCATATTTGACACTAAGTTAGTGTTTGCAGGATGGCTAGACATAGATTTGGGTCTGAAACTACAGTAAACCAATGGGAATTAAGACCAGAGGTCTCTAGTTCAGATAGTTCAGAAGAAAAAATAGTAAGCAATGATTCTGACCTCTGGACACCTCCAGTAGATGGTGATTCTGAGGAGGATAGTTCCTCGGTAGGATCAAACTTTCCAATTGATGATCAGGAGGTGATGATAACAGAAGGCCCTATTCCTGCCATTCCCATAAGTGCGGTACCCTTGAATATAACAGACAGATCAGGATCCAGCCAAGTACGTGTTTAGAGTAATGCGCCAGGTCCCAGTAGGCCCGAAGTGACTCTAGTAGAAATGTATTTGGGAGGTTTAATCGTAAGAATGGTCAAAGGGAGGAACCTGAGTAGAGAGCAACTTGAGAGCTCGGTAGCATTAGCCCGACAACTATACGAGTTGAGGCAGACCCTGTTCTAAAACATAGATCAAGATTATTCGGTCTACCAGGAGTTTATCACAAGGGTGAAAGCCATATATCAAGCCTGGGATCCAAATGTGTTAACCATGGGGCTTTGGCTAGAAATTATAAATGACGTATTGCCGAAGACTCCTACCTGGAGATCGGAGTTGGACCAGTATTTTGATAGAGAATCATATTGTACCATATCCGACTGGATCTACCTAGTAGGAGAATATATTAGAATGAAGTTTAAGAAAAATTAGAGTAATATTTCTAATGTATAAAAGACTAGAATGGTACTGTGATATGTACATATACTCTGTATGTATATTATGTTTGAAATGAAATGAAAAGGAATTATGTTATTTATCGTATTCCCTTCTATTTTTTAAGTATAACAAAATGGTACGAACGAGGAGAACTATTCCAGCTGAGGAACCCCGAGAGGCTGGAAACCTTAATCAAATGATTCTAGAACGATTAGAACAGCAACAAAAGATGATAGAAGAAATGAGAGCTGTTCAAGCACGAAATAAACAAGAAAGAGATGCTGCCATAGCCGCGGCAGTAGCAGCAGCAGTAAATAATTTAAGACCGCTAGAGCCTTCAGGAGCAACTAGTAGAGAACCTGAAGAAGTACCACAGCAGGCGGAACAGCCCCAGAGAAGGGTTGAATCAAGGGAGGAGGCAGTTGGCATCCAACAATGGATGGTGCGATTTTGCAAACATAATCCTCCAGTGTTTGAAGGGACATTCGAAGTACAGACAGCAGAGAATTGGGTCAGCAGATTAGAGAAGATCTTCAAGGTTCTCGACTGCCCGACTGAAACCAAGGCCCAAATGGCCATCTATCAATTGGAAAAGGATGCGGATAGATGGTGGAAGAATACAGAGTTACTTCTCCAAGCAAGAGATATTCCAGTTACCTGGGAAGTATTTCTTGAGCAATTTTATGAGAAATATTTCCCTCAATCTGTCAGAGATGAAAGGGAGGCTGAATTCCTTGTGCTGAGGCAAGGAGAAAAAGAAGCTTTTGATGAATATTTGGCCAAGTTCATCCGGCTATCTCAATATTCAACTTACCTACGCCAAGTGGATGACGAACGCTGGATGACGGAAAGAATGATTCGAGGGCTGAATTCTATGTTAAAGGAGAAGTTAACTCCCCAACAATACAGCCAGTTCAATAAGGCTGTGGAAGCATGTCGAATCGTTGAGAACAGCATGAATCATAGAATGATGTCCAGATCTGGGAGTAAAGATCAAGCGACTCCTGATAAGGCCGGACGGAATCAAGAAGCGGCCAGTGGGAGCGGCTATAAGAAAAGAAAGCGCCCGTGGCAGACCAAGAGGCCTAATAAGGGAAATTTCCGCGGAAGGTCCAATAACAGGGATCCAAAGGCCCCAGTATGTGAAAAGTGTGGAAAGAATCATGGTGACAGACCATGCTTGATGGGCTAGAATGTATGCTACACCTGCGGAAAGCCCGGACATTTTTCCAGGGAATGTCCTCAAGCTATAACTGATCCAAGGCCAAGGAAGGCGGGACGAGTGTTTGCACTCACTAGAGAGGATGCTCAGCGATCATCTGAGATGATCCAAGGTACAATCTATCTCAATGATCATGCTGTGACTGCCCTATTTGATTCGGGTGCAAGTCATTCCTTTATATCTTATGAATGTGCTAAATGCCTAGGCCTTCTGATCAGCAAGTTACGTTATGATATACAGGTGAAAACCCCCACCAACGCTAGGGTGATCACATCTGATGCCTGTCTAAATAGTGTGGTGCGTTATGAGCACTGCAGTACCACCCTGGACCTGATCTGTATGCCTTTCTAGGAGATTGAGGTCATACTCGGTTTAAATTGGTTATCCTCCAATAATGTGATGTTGGACTGCAGAAACAAGACCCTAGTTCTTGGTCCAAAGATCACTGATCGGAGCTTAGAAGTACAACTGAACTTTGTGACAGAGGCTCAGGCAGAAAAATGTCTACGGAAAGGATGTCAGGGATATGTGGTATTCTTTTCTGTTCAAACAAAAGTAGAGGAAGGCATCGAGGAGGTTCCTGTAGTCAATGAATTTCCTGAAGTCTTTCCAAAGGAGATTCAGGGATTGCCTTCGGAGCGTGAAGTGGAGTTTGCGATCGACATTGTACCTGGAGCTGGACCAGTATCAAAAGCCCCATACAGGATGGCTCCCAACGAAATGATGGAACTGAAGAAGCAAATTGAGGAGCTATTGGAGAAGGGTTTTATACGACCCAGTGTATCGCCATGGGGTGCTCCAGTGCTGTTCGTCAAGAAGAAAGATGGTAGCTTAAGGCTGTGCATTGACTACAGGGAATTAAATAAGCTTACAGTTAAGAACAAGTATCCTCTTCCCAGAATTGATGACCTGCTAGATCAATTGGCAGGAGCAAGCTTATTCTCCAAAATTGACTTGAGATCTGGCTACCATCAACTAAGGGTCAAGCCAGATGATATTCCAAAGACGGCGTTCAGAACGCGCCACGGACATTTTGAATTTTTGGTGATGCCTTTTGGACTAACCAATGCACCTGCTATTTTCATGGACTATATGAACCAGATTTTCAGGCCTTATCTAGATCAGTTCGTTGTGGTCTTTATTGATGATATTCTGGTGTACTCCAAATCTCCAGAGGAGCATGAAAGGCATTTGAGGATTGTTCTTGGTACCCTTAAAGAGAAGAAGCTCTATGCTAAGCTGAGTAAATGCGAGTTTTGGCTGTCAGAAGTCAAATTTCTCGGTCATGTCATATCCCGAGACGGGGTAGCTGTAGATCCTAGCAAAGTTGAAGCAGTTTTGAGCTGGGAACAGCCAAGGACAGTGACAGAGATTAGAAGTTTTCTCGGCCTAGCAGGGTACTACAGACGATTCATTCAAGACTTTTCTCGAATTGCCTTACCACTTACCAAGCTGACCAGAAAGAATCAGCAGTTTAAGTGGGATGAGAAGTGCGAGGCTAGCTTCCAGCAGTTGAAGCAGAGATTAACGACTACTCCCGTGCTGATTATTCCAGACCCAACTCAGACTTATGTAGTCTACACTGATGCTAGCAAGCAGGGGCTGGGATGTGTGCTTATGCAGCAAGGTCGAGTAGTAGCCTACACCTCTCAGCAGTTAAAGCCACATGAAGAGAATTATCCCACTCATGATCTGGAGCTTGCGGCGGTGGTCTATGCCCTGAAGATATGGAGGCACTATTTATACGGAGCAACGATAGAGTTGTTTTGTGACCACAAAAGCCTGAAGTATCTGCAGGATCAGAAGGAGCTGAACATGAGGCAGCGGCGATGGATGGAATTGTTAAAAGATTATGACTTCCAGATTAAATACCATCCAGGAAAAGCCAATGTGGTAGCTGATGCCCTGAGTAGAAAGGTGGTACAGGTTGCATACATGATGATCAAGGAATTAGAACTGATAGAAGATATGCGCGACTGGAGCCCTCTATATCAAATGCAACTGACGGAGAATCCTTTTGGAGGAGTTCATGTAAGAGCTTGCATAGAAGATGAGATCAAAGAGGCTCAGGAGCAGGATAAGCTCGCAGCAATATTCAAAGACAAGCTGGAGAAAGGGAAGACAAGGAATTTTGAGATGTCCCCAGACGGATTACTACAGTTTAGGGGAAAACCCTATATCCCAAATGTTGGGGGATTAAGGGAAAGGATTCTGGAGGAAGCACATAAAAGCCGATATACGGTACATCCAGGTATGACCAAAATGTACCATGATGTTAAAAGGTTATTCTGGTGGCCTGGACTGAAGAAAGATGTTGTAGCTTACGTATCTAAGTGCTTAACCTGCCAGAAAGTGAAAGTTGAACATCAAAAGCCAGTAGGAACGTTGCAGCCTTTAGATATCCCTGAGTGGAAATGGGATGGGATTGCCATGGACTTTGTGGAAGGACCACCCTTGACACCAAGTAGACATGATGTGGTTTGGGTAGTAATCGATCGACTGACAAAGTCAGCACATTTCCTGGCAATCAATAAGAGAGATTCTCTAGAAAAGCTGGCAAAGTTGTATATAAAGGAGATCGTTAGGCTCAATGGTATCCCAAGCAGCATTGTGTCTGATAGAGATCCTCGATTTACTTCAAATTTCTGGACGGCTCTACAGGAAGAAATGGGCACTACTCTCAGATTCAGTATAGCTTATCATCCTCAGACAGATGGTCAATCTGAAAGAACAATACAGAAGTTAGAGGATATGCTGAGAGCATGTGTCCTAGATTTCAAAGGCAGCTGGGATATCCATTTACCCCTTATAGAGTTTGCATATAACAATGGTTATCAGGCCAGTATACCGATGACACCTTTTGAAGCACTCTATGGACGGAAATGTAGATCCCCTTTATGCTGGCTAGAGTTGAGCGAGAGAAGAATGCTTGGTCCGGATATAGTGGATCAAACTGCAGAACAAGTTGCGGTAATTAGAAAACGATTGTTGACTGCTCAAAGCAGACAGAAGAGCTATGCAGATATCAGAAGGAAGTCGTTGGAGTTTGAAGAAGGAGAACATGTATTCCTTAAGTTAACTCCAACCACAGGAGCCGGACGATCGATTAAGGTGAAGAAGTTGCATCCAAGATACATCGGGCCATTCCAGATTCTCTCAAAGATAGGAGCAGTAGCCTACAAGTTGGCTCTTCCTCCGAATCTCAGCCAGATACATGATGTGTTCCATGTTTCCCAATTAAAGAAGTATATTCCAGATCCATCTCATGTGATTGAGCAAGATGAGGTCGCACTGCGAGATGACTTGACCTATGAGGTTGGACCGGTGCGAATTGCTGATAGAAAAGTCAAGCAGTTGCGGAATAAGCAGATTCCTTTAGTTAAAGTGATCTGGAAATGTTTGACTGAACAAGAGGCTACATGGGAAACAGAAGAAAAGATGAGAGAAAAGTACCCTGAATTATTTGTATAGGATAGATGTAATGTAAATTTCGGGGACGAAATTTATTTTTAGGGGGAGAGAAATGTAATATCCTTAATTTCTGTACTGATTTCCATATACAGATTAAATGGAATATATGAGTCATGTTTCAGGAAAAAGATGTGGTCCTTTATGTAAAGAAAAGGATTAAATTGCAAAAGAAAGGAAAAGAAAGGACTTAAATGCAAATATGGAAAGTTTAAGGTAAGGAAGGAAAGGTAGACAAAAATGTGGGGTCTTAAAGTGTAATTTTAGACAAATTAAGGGACTTAATTATAAAGAAGGAAAAGTTCCCGGGGGCTAAAGTATAATTAAAGAAAGTAGGCCAGAAGTGGTTTGCACCGCCAGACAGCATTTCAGTCCCAGATTCTACCAGAAGGTAGGGCAGGTGACGCCGGGTAACCAAGCCTAATACCGGAATTTTTGAAGACTCCAGATAGCCAGAAATAGACTGATCGTCCAAAAGTTATAAAAATTAATACCGGATACCCTAGATTTCAGATATAAGTGAGAAAATACAGGATGATGCACCCTTATGGGACGGATGTCGAAAAACTGACAGAATACCGATAGGAGGTCTGTAGGAAAAGTTATCTGCAAATTAGAAAATCCAGACGGGAGTGTGAGGCCTCCGGGGATCCGAGTTGGAGATTTATCGGTATTTTTAAAGGGGCTAAATGCGATCGAATGACTTCGGTCAGATGACCGTTATAACCCCCAAGGATGCCTGAACACAGTAGGACACTGTATCTGGGAAAAAGAGCCGGTGTCCGGAAAAGGTGTATAATCGGTAAATAATAGTTAAAATATTCAATGAACTGTGTTAAAAGAAGATTCCTCGTAATACGTGCCATACAGGTAATGGATCCAGGAAGCCCAAAAATGGCGCCATTAGAGGTCCAATAAGACTCTTGGACTGATAGGTGGGCCAGTATCCAGCAGAACCCCGGAAAAGTGCGAAATTACGAAAATGCCCCTATGTTGTACAAAAAGGGCAGCAGATGAATAAAGGGTATTCTGGTCATTTTGGACAGACCCAGAGGTCAAGACATGTCTAAATAAGGTTGACTAGAGCCAGTATAAGCTTTGACTGGGTCCAGAAAGGTGTGAAATGACGATTTTGCCCTTAGGGTTAAAATAGGACAAGATAGGGCACCAAGGGCATTTTGGTCATTTCGCAGGGGATCTGTAACTGAGTCTGGACCCAGTATTAAAAATTTAATGATATAAAGGGTTTAGATACTAAATGTGAGGTCAGTAGACATAAAAAGGATCTTCAGAAACATCAGATTCAGAAAACGGCACGTTTTTTGAGGCGATGGACCGGGCCGGTACCGGATTGGACCGGAAAGCTTCCAGAACCTCCAAATTTCGTCACATGAAGTATATGGGTGGTGAGGTGTCCTATGAGGTGTCCCATGAGGTGTCCAGGGTGATGCAGTAAAAAAGAATTAAAGAAAATAGGAAATTCCAGGAAAAACCAGGACCACAGGATCATAAGTCTTCCTAATTACAAGATTGCCATTGCTCAACACTATAAATACCCCCACCTAGCCCCTCATTTCGGCATAAGCAAGGAAGAAAGGAGGAGAGAAGTTCTTGAGAGAGAAAGTGTGAGAAAGAAAGAAGTAAGGAAGTTCTGGTGAAGTTGGAAGTAGTAGGGAAGTTCTAAAGCACTGCTTTTAAGGTAACAACTAATCCTAGCTCTTATGTAATGTCTTTGTGATGTGTTGTTTTGTTTGGTTGATTGTTGTCCTATATGTTATGCTTGAAGATCTATTCCAATGCTATGATCATATGTTATTGAATATGGAAGCATGCAGCATACTTATCTGTACACAGTCACAAGCAAGCACCGTCACTCTGCATTACATATTTTGTTATGATTATTGTTACTGGGATTCTTTTGAATCTCATTCCCAAACATAACATTACAGGGGAGGTTCTGTCAAAATAAAATTTGGAAATCTTAAGAGACGCCGGTAGGCTGCCGAAATTCCGGCAACGAAGACGGAATAAAGAAAGGAACTGATACGTACTGTGTACGTAGTGCTGTCTAAGGAGGCTGGAAGTGAGTGGACCCAGCAGGTTCATCCAGTCTTTCCTGGGTACTACGTAGAATGGTAGTTCTCATAAGGGAATTACCGAATCGGTACAACATCGGTTACTTTCTAAAGAAGAATTGTAGCAGTTATGCTGCCGGATTTTAGACAGAGAAGGATGTAATAAAATATGAGGGAGTTAATCATGCACTGAGATATAACAGTTGATTATTTGATATTAATTGTTATCTGGCCTGTATGACTGATATGTGTTGGTTGTATGCTTGGGTACGTAAAGACTAAATGCTGAAAATAGGCTTAGTGAACAGTAACTCGTGAAGACCCATTCATGTTTGATAAATCATTAAAAATAGTAAATGATTGAATTAATGTACGAAAGTTTTAGGGTAAACATACTAAGATTTAATTTGATATATAGAATGTCTAATTTGGATGTATACACGAAAAGATATAAATTTTTAAAGTTGGGACCAGAATGCTGAATTCAGGAGAAAGTCATTAGATGAACAGTAAGATTGAAACATTGACCCACGTTAAATTTGTCAAGGATTGGTCAACCAATGATTTTTCCCTGAAATATATTTGAGTTATCTTCATGTAGCAATTTGAACCACTTCATTTCGATTTTTCTAGAATTAGTTATGAATTTTCAAAGTTAGGTCACTCATCTGGAATTTGCCACAGTGAACAGTACTCGATATGAATAAAATTCCAGATTAAGTGTTTAGACTTCAAAGACCCTGAAAGTGGTTTAAGTGCTACTGAATGGTCCCTAAGATGTATAAAAATAAGGATGTGATAGAAAGACTCCTTGAGAAGAACGATAGGGTTGTGCCTTATACTACATTATTAGGGTGCAATTCACTTTATTTTGATGGCTCGGACTACGACAATCCGAGGGCCTCGTCAGGGTTTGAATGCGATATCTCTAAGAAGTGGAAGACAAGTGCCCTTTGAAAAAGCTGAAACACCATAAAGGGATGAAAAAGATGCTGAAATTGAGAATTCATCTCTGCCACAGATGTAAGTTGGGAAATCTGAAAGCCTTAAAGAATAGCAGCTCATGATTAAGGAGGCAACCCAAGAAGAGAACTCACAAACCCAAGTGGAGATACAAGAGCTGCAATAAGAGGCAACAACAGTACCAAGTCCAGCATACAAAGGAAAGCAATATGAGGAAAAGACGGAGTCGAGCAAGCAAGGAGCCTCTATGCACAAAGGTAAGGAGGTAAGTATTAAAGATCTCCCTTTTCCTAAATCTTACTTTGCTTGAAAGAAAAAGATTGACCCTAATTTTGCTAAAGATGCTTATACTCTATTCAATAAGTTAGAAATAAACATCCCTATGGTTGAATTCCTCAAGAGAAAC
Organism: Leucaena leucocephala; assembly: GCA_037074615.1. Taxonomy (NCBI): domain Eukaryota; kingdom Viridiplantae; phylum Streptophyta; class Magnoliopsida; order Fabales; family Fabaceae; genus Leucaena; species Leucaena leucocephala. Next base: position 6,259,189 of record CM073545.1, read on the forward strand.
CCTAAGTATGCTAAATTTTTAAAAGAATTGTGTGCTGATAAAAAGAAGTTTAGGCCTCTTGAGAGAATTCAGGTGAGTGCTAATATGTCATCACTTTTTAAGGCTGAACTACCGGTTAAGTGCCAAGACCCAGGCTCCTACACAATCCCATGCACTATAGGAAATGTTCCTATTAAGGGAGTGTTGCTAGATCTAGGGGCGGCCATTAACATAATGCCTTGGTCGGTATACAAAGCCTTAGGTATTGACAATCTTAGAGACACAAATGTAGTTCTCCAGTTAGTTGAATGTCAATTAGGTATCCTAAGGGAATCCTTGAGAATATTCTAGTGCAGGTCAAAAACTTAGTGTTCCCAATTGACTTTTATATTTTGGACATGTCCAATGAGTTAGTGAATGACAGCACTTGATCCTAGGCAGACCTTTCCTCCAAACTTCCAAGACCATCATTAGTATAAAGCATAGCTCCATCACAATGGAAGTTGGAGAACATGTGGTAGCTTTTAACATGAATGAAGCAATGAAATTTCCTTTTGATAATTCTACTTTTACTGCTTTAAATGCCATTGGTTATGTTGTTGAAGAGACTAGTGTAATATCCCAATTTTCAGGCCCAGAGACTCAGAAAGTAGCCTAAAATAGATAGGCTACCAGATCCCTTAGAGCATAAGTCCAAGAAACATACAGAGGGATTTTAGGGACTAAACTGTAAATAAGTAAAAGTAAAGGGACTTATGTGAAAATAGTGAAAGTTTCAAGGGGTATAATGGTTATTTTAGAAAAGAAAGGGACTAAAGTGAAAAGTTTAAAAGTTCCATGGTAATAAATAAAAGTATAACAAGTTATGGGCCATTAAATGTAATTATGAAAAGTTAAGGGACTTAATTGAAGGGAAGAAAAGTTTCCAGGGGCAAAATGGTAATTATAGAAAGTTGAGCTGAAAGTGGCTTAGAACTGCCCGGAAGCATTTTAGTCCCAAATTTCACCAGTAGATAGAGGAAATGATGCTAGTTAATCTAGCTTAATACAGGATTTTTATCAGAGTTTCAGATAGCTAAAATTTATCTGATAGTTAGAAAGTTATTTGAAATTTTTATCAGATCTCCTGGACCTCAGATATGACTAAAAAGTTATAGGAATATGCGTCCTGTGAAGCCGGAGGTCAGGGAACTGACAGAATCCTGAAAGGAGTTCTGTAGAAAAAATTATTCACTTTTTAGTGAATTTAGATGGAAGTTCGTGAACACCTGATATCCGATTGAGAAATTAATCGATAAGCAAACTGGGACTGAATGAGCCCAGATGGCATCACTCAGAGGCCCATAATGACACCAAGGGAGGCCCAAGCCCATTATATCAGTTCAGTGGTAAAAGGGGCCAGTGTCAAAAAAAGGTGCAAAATGACGAAAATACCCCTGTGTTATAAAATAGTTAAAGAATGAGTAAAGGGTATTTTGGTCATTTGACAAAGGTTAGACAATCAAGAAAGGTTATCTAGATAGTTGACCAGGATCAGGGAATACTCTGGTAAGGTGTGAAAAGACAATAATGCCCCTAGACTCATTAAAGTAAATAAAGACGAACCAAGGGCATTTTGGTAATTTGCCAAGGGATGTTTATTGGGAATTGAGCCATCAGAGTACTTGAGCTTGATCAGAGACCCAAGATGACATTCCAGAAGTCCAAAAACGTAACCCAAGAGTTATGTGGATTAAAGTGGCATTAAAGTAATATTTTAGTGACTTTTTAATAAAGTAAAGTTACCCGGTTGAAGTGATAACTGGGGAATTGATAAGATAAAGCTTTGGACTTATCTGGAAGCCATGAGATGGAGTGAAAGGTGTTCTCATGGGACCAATTAAGACACCACATGGCACTGATCTAAGGAAAGAAGAAAAAGCTAAGGACACGTGGCACCATCTCAGCCATTTATTTCGGGATAGGACTCTGGAATTCTCTGGAAGCGCTGAATCAGCTGGTGAGGTGTCCCAAGGGCCCCACCATATGCCACCTAAGCATGTGAGGTGTCCCTTGATGATGTCACTTTTAATAAGTCATTATGGAGGATGATGTCATCACGATGATGTTGGTGAAGCTTCTTGAGGAAGCTAAGCGATCTGAGCCGTTCATCGTGATTCGATCTGGACCATCCATTTCACCTCCTCCAACTATAAATACCCCTCACCCCCTCCCATTCCAAAGCACATCCACGGCCAAGAATAGAAAGGAAGAGAGAGAGAGAGAAAGAGAAAGAAAGGAAGAAAAAGAAGGAGTTCTGGCTAAGCTAGGGGCAATCTAAGGAGCTTAGGGACTCGACAAGCTTAGGAATAAGGTAAGTAATTTATTCTAGTCCCTGCTCTAATATATTATAGGATTGTTCTTATAAGTTAGATAGTTAGAATAGAGAAATATCTCTCTCTATAAGGTTAGCCGTGGATAGAAAGAAAGTTAGGGGATGGTCAGAATAGGGGTATTATCTCAAGATAAGCTTGAGTTAAGTGGAGTAGTTATGCTAGATAAGATCATAATAAAACATTATTATGCTATTTATAGACTCTAACCTATGAAAAGGTGGAACCTCAGATCAAAAGTTAAGGACTAAAGGAAGGGCTACACTCCAGGTAGTGAACTTACCTACTTGTACGCTTATGTTGCTTGAATGTTTTATGTGATATTTACTTACTTTGATGATGTGAAGCATGTATGATTAAATGATGCTCAGTTTCTTTTTATGCTATGGCCATATGTTATAATTAAGGGACATGAAGTGAAACATCCTTATTTTCGTACGTCTTAGGGACCAATTGGTAGTATTTAGAACCACTTTCAAGGTCATTGAAGTCCAATTTCTCAATCTGGAGTTTTACTCTTATCGAGTACTGTTCACTATGTAAATTCCAGATGAGTGACCTAACTTCGAAAAATCATAACTAATTCTAGAAAAATCAAAATGTAGTGGTTCAAATTGCTACATGAAGCTAACTCAATACTATTTCAAGGAAAAATATCTCGTTGACCATTCCTTGTCCAAGTCAACGTCAGACAAAGTTACAACTTTACTATTTATCCAGCGTTTTTCTCCTGAATCTAGCATTTTGGTCCCAACTTTGATAATTTATATCTCCATGTGTAGACATCGAAATGAGACATTCTATATATCAAATCGAAGCTTGGTATGTCTACTATTTATCATAAACATATCATACATTTATTTAATCATTTACTATTTTTAATTATAGATCAAACATCACTATATCACCACGAGTTACTGTTAATGGTGGCAAATTCCAGCAAGCAACTTTACATACATATGCATACATCAATCACATGTCAAACAAACATGCCAAACAATACTTATCATTAAATAATAAATCTTTATACAACAGGGCATGAACAAAATCCTCGTATCTCTATTACATCTTTCCTGCCTGAAATCCGGCAGTATAACTACTATACTTCATCTGTAAAAATAACTGATCTTGTACTGATTCGGTAATTCCCGTGAGAATTACCATTCTACGTAAGTACCCAGGAAAGACTGGATGAACCGACTAGGTCCACTCACTTCCAGACTCCTTAGACAGTACCTACGTACACAGTACGTATCATCTCCTTATGTTCAGTCTGAAAATCGGCAGCATAACGGCGTCTTACAGCATTCTCAAAATTCACTTCGACATAACCTCTCTGTAATGGGTTATAAATAGGGGATGAGATTCGGGGGAATCTTAGTAGCAAACGGTACTAAACAATGCATGCATTAAAGTAAATACTTGTGCTTTCTTGTGAAAGTGTAAACATTGTGTAATGTGCATGCTTCCATGTAACATATGAAATACAATTGGCCAAGGTAATCATAGAAACAGAGCTTCAATCATATACACATATGCACACAATTCAACAAAGTCATAGCACAATCAAGCATAACATTCAATACATACAAGTTTAGGGTAAGTTTACTACCTTATTGCTTTACTTCTTTCCACTTTAACTTTGCTTCTTCCTTCTTACTTTTCCTTGCTATGTGGCTGCCCTCTTTTGAGCACACCAAGCAATTCCTAACATCACATTACTATCCAACCATTACAATCTAACTTCTCTTGAACACTAAGCTTACTTTAAGTAACATAACTTCCTTTAATCTTTACCAATTGACTTAGCCTTTGAATCAATTGATGTCTTGACCTTACCCTACACAATTTGGCCTTTTGAATCCATTTATGAACTCAAAACAACCAAATTCCAGCAACTATGTACTGTTCCGGACAGATTTGAAAAACATGCATAATTCTTTCAAAAATTCTCATTTTGATTCCAATGCTTCCCATACTTGTTCCTCCACTTTCCCCCCACACAAAATCTCATTTTAAGACCATTGGAAGCATCAAAATCATGAAATTCAAATCACTGTTCACGCGAGTGAACAGTACCATGAGGAATTTTCAACATTATATCCTTTAATTCCAATGGTTTCCAAGGTTCAAAACCTTTCCAATCCTACACAAAATCATCATATAAACTCAATGGAAGCATTAAATCATTGAAATTCCATTTCCTTCTATCATGAAAAGTGCATGAACAGTGCAAACCAAAATGGTAAAGTCAAGAACATCAACTTACTTCACAACCAAGCATGTAACTAACTTGTTTAAGCTTGTCTTAACTATCTATGACTTAAAACTCATATTCCTTTCACATATACACAAAAATTCCAGCAGCATTTCCCCAATATTTAAGCCTCAAAAATCACTTAAACTCAAGCACAAACCATAAGAACAAAAGGTAGAAGCAAGGAGACAACTTACCTTACTTGCTCCTTCAAGACCCTTGCTTTCTTCCACATTCTTTCTCTAGAACTCACTTCTCTTTCTAAAGGAGCTCTTGGGTGTGAAGAATGAATGGAAAGGGGGGTATTTATAGCAAAAGTCATGTGCCATTTGAAGGCTAAGATCACTTTGGAAACTATTTGATCTAATGGTTAAAGGTTTGATCTTGGAATGTCTTTTCACTTTTCACTCAAGACCTTATCACCATGACATCACTAGCATGGCCTCCCTTGGTACACCTAACCCTTCCTCTTTTTGGGTGCCATTCTTGTGTCCTTGTGGGTCCCACCATGTGCAACACCTAATTCTTACTTTATTCTCTTTTCCTTTCTTTTCAAAAATCCATAAATTATTTATTATTTGGACTTGGGCTCCAAGATAACTTTTAGGCCTTATTGGGCTGCCCTAGGATGAAATATTGGGCCTCTTTTAAGTCCAATAGCTAACTGGCCCAAATCCCAATGTACTTTCCTTATACCGATATCCGTAACTTACCCTGATCTTAGCATAAATGCTAAACACCTCTTTTAATTGTTCTAACATTTTTAGAAATTCATTCTAATATAAAATGAATTCTCTACAAAGTTTCATAATTTTCTGAGACCCAGAAGTCCTGTTAAAAATTACATATGTTTCCTTTAACCCTTTATCGGTGTCCTTTTTCACCGTAAATTCCATAATTAATTCTACAGGACTCCTTTTTGACTTTTGTCAACTCCATAAATTCTCATATTAATTATAATAATTTACTATCAAATTTTCTCTGATATCCATCCATTGTGTGAAATGACCAAAATGCCCTCAATTTACTTCTGGTTTCTTAGGGCATCATAGTGGCATTTTCGTAATTTTGCACTTTGGCTCTTAGACTTTCTTCCTCTTCCAATTAATCCTTTTCTTTACATAAATATGGCCACATCTTTTCCTAAACATCTCATATATTTTATTCAATCTGTACATATAACTTAGTACAGAAATTAGGGATGTTATATGAAGCATGTAAGTTATCATTATGCAAGCATGATCATTAAGTACACACATAATAACATCAAGCATATAGTGGCATACATTGTATGGTTTCTGTTTGCTACTGAGATTTCCCCCGAAATCTCACCCCTTCCATATCAATCCAATTACAGTAAGTATTATCAAGATGGAGGAGATGAGGATTCATGAAGAGAAGTTAAGAATTATTTAGCATGATTGATATGTGATTGATGTATGTTATGCATAGTTAGTTGCTAGAATTTATCACCATGAACAGTAACTCGTCGTGAGGGAGTGACCTTTGATCTGTAATTAAAAATAGTAAATGGTTGAATAAATGTATGATATTTTTACATTAAATAGTAGACATACAAATATTCTATTTGATATATAGAATGCCTTATTTGAATGTCTACACATGGAGATATAATTTTTCAAAGTTGGGACCAAAATGCTGGATTCAGGGGTAAAATGTTGGATGAATAGTAAAATTGTAGCATTGACTTGGTCAATGCGTGGTCAACGAGTTATTTTTCCCTAAAATAGAATTAAGTTAGCTTCATGTAGTAATTTGAACCACTTGGTTTTAATTTTTTTAGAATTAGTTATGATCTTTTGAAATCAGGTCACTTTTCTGGAATTTAGACAGTGGACAGTACTCGATAGAGTAAAACTCTAGATTGGGAAATTTGACTTCAATGACCTTAAAAGTAGTTCCAGATGCTACCAAATGGTCCCTAAGATATAATAAAGTAAGGATGTGATATTTTGGTATCAGAGCAATAGGTTCTGGCTCAGATCATAAGATTCTAGCACAGAACAGAAGGTTCTGGCTTAGTGATGCTCTGGTTTAGTTAGACTGACCCCTTAAACAAGTTAGAAATATGAACAGTTCTCTCCCTAGAGTACAATATAGGGATGGTGTTCACTGCTCAGGGAAAGATTCAGAAATGAGACAGTGACACCCAGATAAATAAAACTATACCCCGAGCTTTACAGTCTTACGAAGGATATGATTATGATAGAGTAGTCTTAGTCAGCCGTTACCACCGAGGTCTTATGTTCCTTAACACGATGTGGCTGGACTAAGCATGATAACATCTAAGAAGTAGTTTCCTCTATGGATAGAGGCAGAAGCTGACCAGTTCAAGGTTAAGGAAGCTGCAAGAGTAGCTCAAGGTATCATTCTCTGACCAGACGCTACAGTGAGGATGATGAGATGTCCAAGTTGCAACGTGAAGGCGTGCAGGTCACGACTAGTAGTCATAGAGAAGTGAGGTTACCACAAGTCAAGTCAGAGGTCACGACTAGTGTGCACAGAGGAGTATAGGTCGCTACAAGAAGGAGTTAAGGTAGCGATGGAAGGAGTTTAGGTCGCGATTGGAGAAGACCTTTGTTCACGAATGCAGAACACAGAGATGTCAGGTCGCGATGAGTAGTGTACAGTGGTCGCGACTAAAAGTCACAGAGCATGTGAGTCGCGACTAGCCAATACTCAGGTCGTGACTAGGATATACAGAAACCTAATGATGAGAATGAAGGTACCAACCTCGTTGAATTCCATTGGCTAAAGGATGGGTATAACACATGATCAAGCCAGAAAGTACAAAGTACTGAGATACAAAAGATCAGTTTAAGACAATGTTTAAAAGTAGATCCTCCATGTGATAACTAGGAGTAGATCTACATTACAAAGGTTTTATTTAGCTGGTCTGAATAGAAGACCTAAAAGTTAGATTAAGACTTGCCTAGGAATAATCCTAGCACATGGCCTAAGGCTAGAGACGTGATGGTTAATAGATAAAGAGCTAATACTCCCTAAGCAGAGGGATTCCATCACGGAGAAGTAGTATACCTAGGGTAGAGTACCTTAGAGAATAGAAGTGATAGTAAGAGATGATGAATGAGATCTATGCGACTTAAGTTTGCCAGGATCAAGAGAAAGACCAATAAGGAACCACAGTCCGGTCAAGAATAGACTAGGACTGATAGATAGACAGAAGAAGTTAAGAGATAGTAAAGAGATAGCCACAGTTTAAAAGATAAAGTGACTCCCCTATTCCCTATATCAGATAGAGTAATGAAGGGTTGAGTCTATGCCCTGGTAAGAGGGTAGCGTGACAGCCTAAGTGAGATAGACAAATATCCTTGTCAGATTCTGATCCGATAATGCGATAGATAATTTGACAAATAATGTGATAAAGGAAATAATGCTTACCTAATTGTAGTGTGTGATGGATGGTTGAGCAAATTATGATGATATAGCTTATATTGCCATAAGTTATGATAGTTGCATCTCCTTGCAGTTGTCATATGATGACATGCATGTTAGAGAATGCTATGATGAATGAATACTCCCTTTTGTAGTACATGCAAGGTAGAGTATATATGAGATGAGGAAGTTATGAGAAAGTTATGTTGCTCTCATACCATACGACATGCAATAGGAATGTACCCAGAATGACAGACAGTCTCAGTAAGTGGGACAGTCAGTTACTGTCATATCCTCACTTTCTTAGCTTCATCTTCTCCAAACCAGTACCCTGTTATGTTTGGAAAAGATAGGGGTGAGATTTCGGGGGAAATCTCAGTAGCAAAATGGTACCATTCAATGCATACAAGATGAATACAAATACATGACATGTGTTTCCTTTATCTTCCTTTAGCTTCCAATTGCATACTATTATGCTCATGCCTATCACTATTATGCATAACCATAAACTCATAAAGAGCAGAGCATATATCATCATCATCACATATCATAATCATATTAACACACAAGCATATACATCAAGCATACAAGAATGGGTAAGTTCACTACCTGGCATGTAGCCCTTCCTTTAGTCCTTAACCTTTGCTCTGAGATCCCTTCTTTATAGATGTCAGAGCCTATACATAGCATAATAATATTTTATTATTATCTCATCCAGTATAACTCCACTTAACTCAAGCTTATCTTGAGGTAATACCCCTATTCTACCAATCCCCTAGCTTTCTTTCTATCCACGGCTAACCTTATAGAGAGAGATATTCCTCTATTCTAACTATCAAATTCATAAGAACAATCCTCTAATTTATTAGAGCAGGGACTAGAATAACTTACTTATCTTATTCCTAAGCTTGTCGAATCCCTAAGCTCCTTGGATTGCTCCTAGCTCCGCTGTAACTCCTTCTTTCTCTCCCTTTATTTCTCTTTCTTTCTCTCTTTCTTTCTCTCTCTCTCTTCCTTGCCTTGCTTGGCCGTGAATGGAATGGTAGGGGAAGGTGAAATATCCTCCCTTAGACTCCTCAGAGTACACTTGCGGAAGCAATATTAGCTTGATTATATCTTAACTTAAGCCCAGAAATTAAAATTTTACTCTTAAGTTCCTTATTCTGAACCTTTATTTTGAGAACTGATTTTTCTCATTCTACACATCCAAATGATGCTTATTACCTATCCACGTAAATCCCCAGATGTGTGCTACTGGCTCACCAAATTTCATGGCCAAACTCCTTCATTTACTAAGTTAAACTGAGGTCAGAACACTGCTACCTAAGGACCTGCGAATTTCTCTCTTAATTTCTTTTCTTATGTATCACCCATTATACTTGCTACTTATGCACAGAATGATCAGACCAAACAATATTTATTATTAAATAATAAAATGTCATACAATAGAACATACACAAAATTCTCATATTTCTATTACATCTTTTCCTGCCCGAATTTCGGCAGTATAACCGCTAGGCTTCATCTGTACAAAGAACTGAACCGTACTGATTCGGTAATTCCCTCATGAGAACTACCATTCTATGTAAGTACCTAGGAAAGATTGGATAAACCGGCTAGGTCCACTCACTTCCAGCCTCCTTAGACAGCACCTACGTACACAGTACTTATCATATTCTGATGTTCAGTCTTAAATTCGGCAGCATAACAGCGTCTCTAAAATTCTTAAAATTCACTTCAACATAATCTCCCTGTAATGGGTTAGATATGGGGAATGAGATTCGGGGGAATCTCAGTAGTAAATAATCATAACAATATATGTAATGCAGTGTGATAGTGCTTGCTTGTGATTGTGTACAAATAAGTATGCTGCATGCTTCCATACTCAATAACATATGATCATTGCATTGCAGTAGAGCTTCAGACATAACATATAAGACAACAATCCAACCAAACAATAGCACATCAAATCACAAAGCCATTACATAAAAGCTAGGATTAGTTACTACCTCAAAAGCTTAGCAGAACTCTAGAATCGCTATACTGCTTCCGGCTCCACCAGAACTTACTTTCTTCTTTCTTTCTTCCTCTTCCTCTCTCTAGAACTCACTTCTCTCTCTATTTTCTTGCTTTCTCCATGCAGAATGAATGGCAAGGGGGGTATTTATAGTTTTCATGGATGGCATTTCTGTAATTTTCAAGAGCTCTGAACATGTGGCCACCGATTTTCCTGGAATTTCCTATTTTCTTTTGCGTTTATGACATCATCACCATGACATCATCAAAGGGACACCTAATCATGCATGTGATGAAATTGAAGGTCCAAGAAGCCTCTGGAGAAATTCCAGTCCAATCCAGTACCGGCCCGGTCCTATTTCCCACAAACTGGACTCAACAGCTGAGATTATGCCACGTGTCCTTAACTTTTCTTCTCCCTCTAGACCAGTGCCATATGGCGCCTGGAAGGGACCTTTCACTCCATCCCATGTGTTGGAAATTGTGCCCTAGGGGCCAATCATTGTATCATGTTATCATATTATTTGCATGTTTACTATGATGACAATCCTTGGATAACTCATGATCTTATCCTAAATGTCCCTGGTCGGTCATCTATGCGGGAGCAGAGATGAAATAAGACCAGTATGACTTTGAAGATATATAGAGATATAAATCAAAGTCATAAGCACATGTAAGAGTACAGGGTATTGGATCGACCCGCTATGAGAGAGCTGCATGGGTTAAGTCATAAGTTTCTCTCATATACAAGCCATGTCACTATGCCCTTTGACCTAAGATCATCATGGATTCCTACATGACAAACGCTCAGCTTTGACCTAGTCAAAAGTCACTTTTGACCGAGTGATCATAAAGGCTATGCTCGGGCTTAGTGGTTTTTCATGCGGAGGAATGTGAATGGTCAAGATGGAATTTGTCCCTCACATTCGTAGAGAGATATTACTGGGCCCCTCGATGAGTGAGTCTGAGAAATGTATGGCCATACTGGAATGGAAGGGTAGTTCCATTTCTATATTCAGACTACTCAGGGATCGAGAAAGTAATGGTCAGGAATAGGAGGATGACGTTCTCCATGCCTCATCCTTGACCGAAATATCATGTGACAAAAGGGACGTGATATGGTTGTATGAAAGGTTACATCGTTTATCGATCCTCATATGTTTTGGGTAGTCGTAATGCCTTGCTAAAGACCGCTTACGACTTGTGGGTCAGTATAGTAACTGGGCCACTGCCAACTTCATATGGGCCTACAGGGTCGCACACAAAACAGCCCAATGCGAGCTATGATGTCCAGATTCATTGAATCTAAGAGATGTCTAGATTCAATGAATAATCTAGGGTGGATATATATTTTATATATATATATAAATTAGTTTATATATATATTATATATATAATATAAGAGATATTTGTAAGATTTAATTTATAAGGATAAATTAAATCTCTATCATTTTTGAATTTGAATTTAAATGGATATGATCTATTTGAATTTGAAATTCAAATTGATAAGATATCTCAAATTTGATTTATGAGAATAAATCAAATATAATTCTGTCTTATCTTTATTTTAAATTAAATAAATAGGTGAATTAAATCTGTGGGACGGATTTAATATAAACCATATTTATTTAATCAGTTTCTTATTAAATTATGCAATATATGATATTGTATTAATTCAGAATTAATATAAGATTAATTCTGAAGCCCGGCCCTATTAGAAGCCCGATAGCTTCCTATATATTTAACATTAGGAGCTAGGGTTCTACAGACAATATAGATCTCTACACACACATTCAGACGTGAGAAGAGGGGGCAGGGAGAGTGCAAAAGGTTTGCACATAAGAAACTGCCGAGATAGAGACGGTGAGGACGGAATCTCTAGAAAGCCCTAGAGGGACAATTGGCGCTAGCACGTCGTTCGCAATTGGAATGCTGTTCGTGTGGATACCGGTAGAGGAAGCTGATCTGAGCTGTCGACTTCTACGATACGACCAGACACGAAGCAAGGTCGCGACCAGAACACGCTGAGGTCGCGACCATACGGGCATCTGAACGTCAGAAATCCGAAAAGAAGAGGAAGGTCGCGACTTGAAGCTGACGAGGTCGCGACTACAAACTCCAGAGACTTCAGGTCGCGACGAGAAGCAGAGGAGGTCGCGACTAAAATGTTCCAGAGGCGAAGAGTCGCGACTAGTGGACACTGAGGTCGCGACCAAAGCTCGAAACTGAAGGTAACACTTCTTTCTCCTTGACTTAAACACATTCGGTAGATCCTGGCTGGGAATGGAAAAAATTTTTAAAGTTAATTTCCGCTGCGTGTCTTCCAATTCCCTTCACCATGAACTCCAGATAAGTCTAAGACTTTATCTGATCACTTCCTCGATTATCGTGCCAACCGAGTACCTTCACTTTACTGAAAAGTCACTAAATCATTATTTTAATGCCATTTTTTCTCTCATATTTCTTGGTCTACGTTTTTGGGCCTCTGGATGTCATCTTGGGTCTCTGATCAATCTCAAGTACTCTGATGGTTCGATTCCCAAGAAACATTCCTTGGCAAATTACCAAAATGCCCTTAGTCCCTCTTTCTTTATTTTAATAAGTCTAGGGGCATTTCTGTCTTTTCACACCTTACCAGAGTATTCTCTAGGCCTGGTCAACTATCAAAATACCCTCTCTGAACTGACTAACCTTAGCCAAATGACCAAAATACCCTTTACTCGTTCTTTCACTATTTTATAACATAAAGGCATTTTCGTCATTTTGCACCTTTTCCGGACACTGGCCCCTTTCATCTGATGAACTGATATCCTGGGTCTGGGCCTTCCTTGGTGTCACTATAGGCATCTGCATTTTATTATCTGAGCTCATTCAGTCCCAATTCAAATACCGATAAATCTCCCAATCAGATCCCCAGAGGTCACAAACTCCGTCTAAATTCACTGTTTTGTGAATAACTTTTCCTACAGACCTCCTATCGGTATTCTGTCAGTTCCCTGACCTCTGTCTCAGCAGGACGCATCTTCCTGTAGTTCCTCACTTCGATTTGAGATCCAAGATATCCGATAAAAATTCCAGATGCTTTTGGTCTATCAGATAAATTTCAGCTATCTGGAGTCCTGGAAAAATTCCTGTATTAAGATGGATTATCCAGCATCATTTGCTCTATCTACTGGTGAAATCTGGGACTGAAATGCTTCTGGGCAGTTCCAAGCCACTTTCGGTTAAACTTTCCATAATTACCATTTTGCCCCTGGAAGCTTTCTTCTTTTCAACTAAGTCCCTTAACTTTGGCTAAAATTACACTTAAAGGCCCACAACTTATGTCTACTTTTACTTTTGCCCTATGGAACTCTTAAGCTTTTCATTTTAGCCCCTTTCTTTTGTAAAATGACCATTATGCCCTTATATTCTTTTTCTGGCATCTTTACTCCTCTTCTTATCCTTCATCTTAAGTTTTAGAAATTCTCTTTCAACAACTCATCCCTTGAACTCTTCAGGAGTCATTGTTAATTGAAAGGCTCGACAACCCGCCCATATCAGGTTATCTTACTCAGGAGCCAGCCCATATCTAGCTTCCTGCACAATTCCTAGGCTTAAGACTTAGGATATTCCTCACATTCCTCATTTTGAACCTAGGTGAACTGTCCCTATTTTGTAGGTCAAAGACTTAACTCATCTTTAAATCCTGAGGAACTTAGCTCATCCCTCGGATTCCTACAAAATATAGGTAAGTAATCCGCCCATATCAGATTACTACCCTAGGACTACGGGTTTAGCAGCCTGCCCATATCAGACTACCTCCCAGTTCTCCTAGACCCAAAAATTAGAATGTTACAGAAGGGGCTATTTATAGGTGGAGGGAGGTAGAATGGATGGCTTAGATTGAATCACAATGAAAGGCTCAGATCACTTAGCTTCCTCAAGAAGCTTCGCCTGCTTCATAGTGATAAAATCATCCTCCATAATGACTTATCAAAAGTGATATCATCAAGGGATACCTCACATGCTTAGGTGGTACAATGGTGGGGCCCTTTGGACACCTCACCAGCTGACTCAGTGCTTCCAGAGTCTTATCCTGGAATTAACGGTTGAGATCGTACCACGTGTCCTTATCTTTTTCTTCTTTCCCCAGATCAGTGCCATGTGGCGCCTTATGGGTACCTTTCATGCCACCTCATAGCTTCCGAGTAAGTCCAGAACTTTATCTGATCAATTCCCCGGTTATCACTTTAACTGGGTAACTCTACTTTATTGAAAACTCACTAAAATATTACTTTAATGCCACTTTAATCCCATTAATTCTTGGGCTACGTTTTTGGGCTTTTGGAATATTATCTTGGGTCTCTGATCAAGCTCAAGTACTCTGATAGCTCAATTCCCAAGAAATATCCCTTGGCAAATTACCTAAATGCCCTTGGTTTCTCTTTATTTACTTTAATGAGTTTGGGGGCATTATTGTCTTTACACACCTTACCAGAGTATTCCCTAACCCTGGTCAACTATCTAGATAACCTTTCTTGACTGCCTAACCTTAGTCAAATGACTAAAATACCCTTTACTCATTCTTTAACTATTTTATAACACAGGGGTATTTTTGTCATTTTGCACCTTTTTTGGGACACTGGTCCCTTTTACCACTGAACTAACATCATGGGCCTGGGCCTCCCTTGGTGTCATTATGGGCCTTTGTGTGACGCCATCAGGGCTCATTCAGTCCCAGTTTGCTTACTGATTAATTTCTCAATCGGATATCGGGCGTTCACGAACTCCCGTCTAAATTCACTAAAAAGTGAATAACTTTTGCTACAGAACTCCTTTCGGGATTTTATCAGTTTCCTGACCTCTAGCTTCATAGGACGCATATTCCTGTAATTTTTCAGTCATATCTGAGGTCCAGGAGATCTGATAAAAATTTCATATAACTTTCAGACTATCAGATAAATTTCAGCTATCTGAAACTCTAATAAAATTTCTGTAATAAGCTAGATTAACCAGTATCATTTTCTCTATCTACTGGTGAAATTTGGGACTGAAATGCTTCCGAGCTGTTTTAAGCCAATTCCTACTCTACTTTCTATAATTACTATTTTGCCCCTGGAAACTTTTCTTCTTTTCAATTAAGTCCCTTAACTTTTCATAATTTCCTTTAATGGCCCACAACTTGTGTCTACTTTTATTTCTTACCATGAAACTTTTAAACTTTTCACTTTAGTCCCTTTCTTTTCTAAAATGACCATTATGCCCCTAGGGACTTTCACTATTTACATATAAGTCCCTGTACTTTCACTTATTTGTAGTTTAGTCCCTAAAAACCCTCTGTATATTTCTGGGACTTATGCTCAAAGGGGTTTGGTAGCCTATATTTTTCAGGCTACTTTATGAGTCTCTGGGCCTAAAAATTAGGATATTACAGTTATAGTATGATTGGGGTTACTCAGGTATTTCTGTAGACTTGTGAATACAGTATTCAGGGCCATTTATATTGAAAGGGATGATATACAGAAAGAGTAGCAGATAACAATAAAGAGATTATTTTCAGATCACTCTTCAGATAAGAGTTGAATCTGAAACAGATGGCTCTCAGATAGAGCTAGATTCAGATGAGTATAGATCACTCTTTAGATAAGAGTTGGATCTGATACAGATTGCTCGCAGTTGGAGCACAGATTAAAATGATAAATTATAATAGGGCCATAATAGTAGAATGTGTAACATCCCGATTTTTGGGTCTAGGAGAACTGGGAGGTAGTCTGTGTAATATCCCTAATTTTCTGTACTGATTTATATGTACAGATTGAATGAAATATATGAATTATTTTTCAGGAAAAAGATGTGGTTATTTAGGTAAAGAAAAGGGATTAAATTGAAAAAGAAAGGAAATGAAAGGACTTGATTGCAATTATGGAAAGTCTAAGGCTAAGAAGGAAAGGTACACAAAAATGTGGGGTCTTAAAGTGTAATTTTAGCCAAATAAAGGGACTTAAGTGCAAAGAAGAAAAAGTTCCCTGGGGCTAAAGTATAATTAAAGAAAATTAGGCCAGAAGTGGTTTGGACTGTCCGAAAGCATTTCAGTCCCAAATTTCACCAGTAGAGAGAGCTAGTGATGCTGGGTAATCCAGCTTAATACAGGAATTTTTCAAGACCCCAGATAGCCAAAATTGATCTGATAGTCTAAAAGTTATAAAAATTCCTATCGGATATCCTAGATTTCAGATAGAAGTGAGAAATTACAGGATGATGCGTCCTGATAGGGCGGATGTCAGGAAACTGGCAGAATACCGATAGGAGGTCTGTAGGAAAAGTTATTCACAAATTAGCAAATACAGACGAGAGTGTGAGGCCTCCGGGGATCCGATTAGGGAATTTATCAGTATTTAAAAAGGGACTGAATAAGTTCGGATGACCTCAGTCAGATGACTGTTATGACCCATAGGGATGCCTAAACACAGCAGGCCAGTGTATCTGGTAAAAGGACCCGGTGTTCGGAGATATGTATAAACGGGGTGTAATAGCTAAAATACTCGGTAAACATTAACAGGGAAGATTCCTCGTAATGCGTGCCTTGAAGGTAATGGATCCTGAAAGGCCCAATAATGGCGCCATCAAAGGCCCAATAAGACCCTTGAACTGATAGGTGGGCCAGTGTCCAGCAGAACCCCGGAAAAGTATGAAATTACGAAAATGCCCCTGTGTTGTACTAAAGGGTAGTAGAGGAATGGAGGGCATTTTGGTCATTCTGGAGAGGCCCAGGAGCCAAGACCTACATAGGTAAGGTTAACCAGGGTCAGTATATGCCCTGACAGGGTACAGAAAGGTGTAAAATGATGATTTTACCCTTAGGGTTAAGATAGTGCAAGAAAGGACACCCAGGGGTATTTTGGTCATTTCACAGGGGATCTGTAATTGAGATTAGACCTAGTATAGAAATTTCAATGTATAAAGGACCCAAATACTTAATTTAAGGTCAGAAGACATAATATGGATTTTCAGAAAAATTAGATTCAGAAAATAGTCCAGTTTCGAGGAGACGGACAGGGCCGGTACCGGATTGGACTGAAAATCTTCCAGAGGCTTCTTGGCTCTCTCAATTTTGCCATGTGAAGAATATGAGGGGTGAGGTGTCCCTTGATGATGCAGTAAAAGGGAATAAAGAAAAATAGAAAATTTCGGAAAATCCAGGGCCACAAGTTCAGATGGCTTCAAAATTACGAAAATGACATCCATCAAAACTATAAATACCCCCTTGCCTTCATTCATCACGGCCTAGAGCACTTTTAGAGTGAGAAATAAGTTCTTGAGAGAGAAGGAGCAAGGAAGAAGGAAGAAAGAAAGTTCTGGCGGAGTTGAAAGTAGTACAGAGATTCTAGAGTTCTGCTAAGCTTTTAAGGTAGTAACTAATCCTAGCTTTTATGTAATGTCTTTGTGATTGGTTGTGCTATTGTTTGGTTGGATTATTGTCCTATATGTTATGCTTGAAGCTCTATTACAATGCTATGATCATATGTTATTGAATATGGAAGCACGCAGCATACTTATCTGTACGCAATCACAAGCAAGCACTGTCACTCTGTATTACATATATTGTTATGATTATTACTACTGAGATTTCCCCGAATCTCATCCCAATAAATAACCCATTACAGGGGAGGTTATGCCAAAGTAAATTTTGGGAATTTTAACAAACGCGGTTATGCTATCGAAATTATGACAAGATGGCAACAGTAGAGCAAGGAGCTGATACATACTGTGTACGTAGGTACTGTCTAAGGAGGCTGGAAGTGAGTGGACCTAACCGGTTCATCCAGTCTTTCCTGGGTACTTACTAATAATTGTAGTTCTCACAGAAATTACCGAATCGATACAAGATCAGTTACTTTCTAAAGACGAAGCGTAGCAGTTATGCTGCCAGATTTCAGGCAGGAAAGATGTAGTAGAAATATGAGAATTTTGTGCATAATCTTATGTATAACAACTTATTATTTAATAATGGGTATTGATTGGCATGTTTGTCTGTTATATGATAGATATATGCATATGTATGTAAAGTTGATTGCTGGAAATTACCACAGTGAACAGTAACTCATGGTGACCTAATGATGTATGACCTATAATTAAAAATAGTAAATGGAGGAATAAATGTATGAAATTTTTATGGTACATATTATACATATTAAGATTCGATTTGATATATAGAATGCCTCATTTGGATGTCTACACATGGAGATATAAATTATCAAAGTTGGGACCAGAATGCTGGATTTAGGGGGAAAATGCTGGATGAACAGTAAAGTTGTAACGTTGCCCTACGTTGACTTGGTCAAATAATGATCAATGAGTGATTTTTCCCTAAAATATAATTGAGTCAGCTTTATGTAGCAATTGGAACCACTTCATTTCAATTTTTTCTATATTTAATTATGATTTTCCGAAGTCAGGTCACTCATCTGGAATTTACACAGTGAACAGTACTCGAGAAGAGTAAAATTCCAGATTGAGATATTGGACTTCAATGACCTTGAAAATTATTCTAAATGCTACCAAATGATCCCTAAAATGTATGAAAGTAAGGACGTTTCATTTTGGTATAAGAGCAAAGGATTATGGCTTAGGAAATGCTCTGAGTAGATAATTTATAGATAGATATAACATGATAAAGCTGTCATAATTAACACTAAGTTAGTGTTTGCAGGATGACTAGATATAGATCCGGATCCGAAACCACGGTGAACCAATGGGATCCTAGACCAGAGGTCTCTAGTTCGGATAGTTCAGAAGAGGAGATAATGAACAATGATTTTAATCCTTGGATATCTCCAGTAGTTAGTGACTCTGAAGTGGATAGTTCCTCAGTAGGATCAAATCTTATGGTGGATGATCAGGAGGAGATGGTGATAGAAGGTCCTATTCCTGCCATTCCAATAAATACGGTACCTCTAAATATAGCAGACATTTCAGGATCCAGACAAGTACTTGATCAGATTAATGCGCCAGGTCCCAGTAGGCCCAGAGTGACACTAGTAGAGATACCTTTTGGAGATCTAATCATAAGGATGGTACCAGGGAAGAACCTGAGTAGAGAACAATTTGAGAGATCGGTAGTATTAGCCCGACAACTATATGAGCTGAGGCAGACCCTGATCAAAGATGTAAATCAAGACTATATGGTTTATCAGGAATTTATCACGAGGGTAAAAGCAATATATCAAGCCTGGGATCCAAATGTGTTGACCCTGAGGCTTTGGCTAGAGATTATGGATGATGTATTGACAACCACCACTACCTGGAGAATAGAGTTGGATCGATATTTTGACGAAGAACCATATTGTACCCTATCCGACTGGATCTACTTGGTAGGAGAGTTTATTAGAATAAAGTTTAAGAAGAATTAGGGTAATGTTTTCAATGTATGTAATGTATAAAAGACTAGTATAGTAGTATATGTATGACTGACATGTACCTTGTATACTATGTTTGGAATGAAATGAGAATTGTTATTTATCGCATTCCCTTCTGCATTATAGTATAACAAAATGGTTCAAACGAGAAAAACTAATCCAGCAGAGGAACCACAAGAGGCTGGAAATCTTAATCAAATAATCTTAGAACGATTGGAACAACAACAAAGGATGATTGAGGAGATGCGGGCAGCTCAGGCACGCAATGAGCGGGAGAGAGATGCCGCTATAGCTGCAGTAGTAGCATAAGCTGTAAGCAACCTGAGGCCACCCGAGCCTTCAGGATCGGCTAGTAGAGAACCATAGCCGGTACAGCCCTAGAGACGGGTTGACCCGAGAGAGGATGCAGCTAGCATCCAACAATGGATGATCAGATTCTGCAAGTATAATCCTCTAGTGTTTGAAGGGACGTTCGAGGTGCAGATAGCTGAGGATTGGATTAGCAGACTAGAAAAGATCTTCAAGGTTCTTAACTACCCAACAGAAACCAAAGCTCAAATGGCCATCTATCAGCTAGAAAAAGATGCTGACAGGTGGTAGAAGAACACTGAGTTACTTCTGCAAGCAAGAGACATTCCAATTACCTGGGAAGTGTTTCTTGAGAAGTTTTATGAGAAATATTTTCCTCAGTCAATCAAAGATGAAAGAGAAGCGGAATTCCTTGTACTGAGACAAGGAGAGAAGGAGTCTTTTGATGAATACCTTGCTAAGTTCATCCGGCTATCTCAATATTCCACTTATCTGCGCCAAGTGGATGATGAACGCTGGATGACAGAAAGGATGATTCGAGGGCTAAACTCTACGCTAAAGGAGAAGTTAACTCCTCAACAATACAACCAATTTAATAAGGCCGTGGAGGCATGCCGTATTGTTGAAAATAGCATGAATCACCGAATGCTATTCAGATCGGGAACCAGGGATCAAGCAGCTTCTGATAAAGCTGGTCAAAATCAAGAATCTGCCAGTGGTAGTGGCTACAGGAAAAGAAAGCAACCATGGCAGAACAGGAGGCCAAATAGAGGGAATTTCCGTGGAAGGTCCAACAACAGAGATTCAAAGGCCCAAGTATGTGACAAGTGTGGAAAGAATCATGGTGACAGACCATGTTTAATGGGCCAGAATATTTGTTACACCTGCGGAAAGCCCAGATATTTTTACCGAGAATGCCCTCAAGCTATAACAAATCCAAGGCCAAGGACACCAGGAAGAGTGTTTGCACTCACCAGGGAGGATGCTCAGCGATCACCTGAGATGATCCAAGGTACAATCTATCTCAATGATCATGCTGTGACTGCTCTATTTGATTCGGGTGCAAGTCATTCCTTTATTTCTTATGAGTGTGCTAAATGCTTAGGCCTTCTGATTAGCAAGTTGCGTTATGATATACACGTGAAAACTCCCACCAATACTAGGGTAGTTACGTCTGATGCTTGTTTGAATAGTATAGTGCGTTATGAGAACTACTGTACCACCCTAGACTTAATATGTATGCCTTTCTGAGAGATCGATGTCATACTTGGTTTGATTTGGTTAGCCTCCAATAATGTGATGCTGGACTGCAGGAACAAGACCCTAGTTCTTGGCCCAAAGGTTGCTGATCTGAGTCCAGAAGTAAGATTGAGTTTCATAACGGAGGCTCAGGCAGATAAATATCTGCGAAAAGGAGGTCAGGGATATATGGTATTCTTTTCTGTTCAAATAGAAGTAGAAGAAGGAATTGATGAGATCCCAGTAGTCAAGGAATTTCCTGAAGTCTTTCCGAAGGAGATTCAAGGATTGCCTTCAGAAAGTGAAGTAGAGTTTGCAATTGACATTGTACCTGGAGCTGGACCAGTATCCAAAGCCCCATACCGAATGGCTCTTAATGAAATGATTGAATTGAAGAAGCAGATTGAGGAGCTATTGGAGAAAGGTTTCATGAGACCCAGTGCGTCACCATGGGGTGCTCCAGTGCTATTTGTTAAGAAGAAGGATGGTAGCCTAAGGCTATGCATTGATTACCGGGAGTTGAATAAGATTACGGTCAAGAATAAGTACCCTCTTCCCAGAATTGATGACCTGCTAGACCAATTGGCAGGAGCGAGCTTATTCTCTAAGATTGACTTGAGATCTGGCTATCATCAGCTAAGGGTGAATCAGATGATATTCTAAAGACTGCTTTTAGGATGCGCTATGGACATTTTGAGTTCCTTGTGATGCCTTTTGGGCTAACGAATGCACCTGCTATTTTCATGGATTACATGAACCGGATCTTTAGGCCTTATTTAGATTAGTTCGTTGTGGTCTTCATTGATGATATCTTGGTGTACTCCAAATTTGTAGAGGAACATGAAAGGCATTTGAGAATTGTTCTTAGTACCCTTAAAGAAAAGAAGCTTTATGCTAAGCTGAGTAAGTGCGAGTTTTGGCTTTCAGAAGTCAAATTTCTCGGTCATGTCATATCCCGAGAAGGGGTAGCTATGGATCGTAGCAAAGTTGAAGCAGTTTTGAGCTGGGAGCAGCCGAGGACAGTGACAGAGATAAGAAGTTTTCTTGGCTTAGCCGGGTACTATAGAAGATTTATTCAAGACTTTTCTCGAGTTGCCTTGCCACTTACCAAGCTTACCAGAAAGAACCAGCAGTTTAAGTGGGATGAGAAGTGCGAGGCTAGCTTTCAAGAGTTGAAGTAGAGATTAACCACTACTCCCATGCTGATTATTCCAGACCCAACTCAGACTTACGTAGTCTACACTAATGCTAGCAAGCAGGGGTTGGGATGTGTGCTGATGCAGCAAGGTAGAGTAGTAGCCTACGCCTCTCGGCAGTTAAAGCCACATGAAGAGAATTATCCCACTCATGATCTGGAGCTTACGGCGGTGGTTTACGCTATGAAGATATGGGGACATTATTTGTATGGAGCAACTATAGAGTTGTACTACGACCACAAAAGCCTAAAGTATCTACAAGATCAGAAAGAGCTGAATATGAGGCAATGGCGATGGATGGAATTGTTGAAAGATTATGACTTCTAAATTAAATACCATCCAGGAAAAGCCAATGTGGTAGCTGATGCCCTGAGTAGAAAAGTGGTGTAGGTTGCACACATGATGATCAAGGAGTTGGAATTGATAGAAGATATGCGCGATTGGAGCCCTCTATATCAAATGCAACTGACGGAGAGTCCTTACGGAGGAGTTCATGTCAGAGCTTGCATAGAAGATGAGATAAAAGAGGCTCAAAAGCAGGATAAGCTCGCAGTAATATTTAAAGATAAACTGGAGAGGGGGAAGACCAGGAATTTTGAGATTTCCCCAGATGGGTTGTTCCAGGTCAGGGGAAGGCCCTATATCCATAATGCTATGGGATTAAGAGAAAAGATTCTGGAGGAAGCACATAAAAGCCGATATACAGTATATCCAGGTATGACCAAGATGTACCATGATGTTAAAAGGTTGTTTTGGTGGCCTGGATTGAAGAAGGATGTAGTGGCTTATGTGTCCAAGTGCTTGACCTGCCAGAAAGTAAAAATTGAACATCAAAAGCCAGCGGGAACATTGCAGCCTTTAGATATCCCTGAGTGGAAATGGGATGGTATTGCCATGGATTTTGTGGAAGGACTACCCATGACTCCAAGTAAATGTGATGCAGTATGGGTAGTAACTGATCGATTGACAAAGACAGCATATTTCCTGGCAATCAATAAGAGGGATTCTCTGGAGAAGCTGACGAAGTTGTGTATAAAGGAGATTGTTAGACTACATGGTATCCCAAGCAGCATTGTGTCCGATAGAGATCCTCGATTTACTTTAAATTTCTGGAGGGCTTTACAGGAAGAAATGGGCACTACTCTTAGATTCAGTACAGCTTATCATCCTCAGACAGATGGTCAATCTGAAAGAACAATACAAATGTTAGAGGATATGCTGAGAGCATGTGTCTTAGATTTCAAAGGTAGCTGGGATATCCATTTGCCACTCATAGAGTTTGCATATAATAATAGTTATCAGACTAGTATTCAGATGGCACCTTTTGAAGCTCTATATGGACGTAAATGTAGATCCCCCTTATGCTGGCTAGAGTTGAGCGAGAGAAGAATGCTTGGTCCTGATATAGTGGATCAAATTGTAGAGCAGATTGCGGTGATTAGACAAAGATTGCTGACGGCTCAAAGCAGACAGAAAAGCTATGCAGATGTGAGAAGGAAGCCGTTGGAGTTTGAAGAAGGAGAGCATGCATTCCTTAAGTTAACTCCAACGACGGGAGCCGGACGATCGATCAAAGTAAAGAAATTACATCCAAGATACATCGGACTATTCCAAATTCTCTTAAAGATAGGGACAGTAGCCTATAGGTTGGCTCTTCCTCCAAATCTCAGCCAGATACATGATGTGTTTCATGTTTCCCACTTAAAGAAGTATGTTCCAGATCCATCTCATGTGATTGAGCAAGATGACGTCGCACTGCGAGATGATCTGACCTATGAGGTTGGACCGGTACAAATTGCTGATCGAAAGGTCAAGCAGTTGCGTAGTAAGCAAATTCCTCTAGTCAAAGTGATCTGGAAAGGCTTGACTGAACATGAAGCTACATGGGAAACAGAAAAAAAGATGAGGGAGAAGTATCCTGAGTTATTTCCATAGGATATGTATAATGTAAATTTCGAGGACGAAATTTATTTTAAGGGGGAGAGAAATGTAATATCCCTAATTTTCTGTACTGATGTATATGTACAGATTGAATGAAATATATGAATTATTTTTCAGGAAAAAGATGTGGTTATTTAGGTAAAGAAAGGGATTAAATTGAAAAAGAAAGGATATGAAAGGACTTGATTGCAATTATGGAAAGTCTAAGGCTAAGAAGGAAAGGTACACAAAAATGTGGGGTCTTAAAGTGTAATTTTAGCCAAATAAAGGGACTTAAGTGCAAAGAAGAAAAAGTTCCCTGGGGCTAAAGTATAATTAAAGAAAATTAGGCCAGAAGTGGTTTGGACTGTCTGAAAGCATTTCAGTCCCAAATTTCACCAGTAGAGAGAGCTAGTGATGCTGGGTAATCCAGCTTAATACAGGAATTTTTCAAGACTCCAGATAGCCAAAATTGATCTGATAGTCTAAAAGTTATAAAAATTCCTAACGGATATCCTAGATTTCAGATATAAGTGAGAAATTACAGGATGATGCGTCCTGATAGGGCGGATGTCAGGAAACTAGCAGAATACCGATAGGAGGTCTGTAGGAAAAGTTATTCACAAATTAGCAAATACAGACGGGAGTGTGAGGCTTCCGGGGATCCGATTAGGGAATTTATCGGTATTGAAAAAGGGACTGAATAAGTTCGGATGACCTCAGTCAGATGACTGTTATGACCCACAGGGATGCCTAAACACAGCAGGCTAGTGTATCTGGTAAAAGGACCCGGTGTCCGGAGATGTGTATAAACGGGGTGTAATAGCTAAAATACTCGGTAAATATTAACAGGGAAGATTCCTCGTAATGCGTGCCATGAAGGTAATGGACCCTGAAAGGCCCAATAATGGCGCCATCAAAGGCCCAATAAGACCCTTGGACTGATAGGTGGGCCAGTGTCCAGCAGAACCCTGGAAAAGTGTGAAATTACGAAAATGCCCCTGTGTTGTACTAAAGGGTAGTAGAGGAATGGAGGGCATTTTGGTCATTCTGGACAGGCCCAGGAGCCAAGGCCTACACAGGTAAGGTTAACCAGGGTCAGTATATGCCCTGACAGGGTACAAAAAGGTGTAAAATGACAATTTTACCCTTAGGGTTAAGATAGTGCAAGAAAGGATACGCAGGGGTATTTTGGTCATTTCACAGGGGATCTGTAATTGAGATTAGACCCAGTATAGAAATGTCAATGTATAAAGGACCCAGATACTTAATTTAAGGTCAGAAGACATAATATGGATTTTCAGAAAAATTAGATTCAGAAAACAGTCCAGTTTTCGAGGAGACGGACCGGGCCGGTACCGGATTGGACTGAAAATCTTCCAGAGGCTTCTTAGCTGTCTCAATTTCTCCATGTGAAGAATGTGAGGGGTGAGGTGTCCCTTGATGATGCAGTAAAAGGGAATAAAGAAAAATAGAAAATTCCAGAAAATCTAGGTCCACAAGTTCAGATGGCTTCAAAATTACGAAAATGACATCCATCAAAACTATAAATACCCCCTTGCCTTTATTCATCACGGTCTAGAGCACTTTTAGAGTGAGAAATAAGTTCTTGAGAGAGAAGAAGCAAGGAAGAAGGAAGAAAGGAAGTTCTGGCGGAGTTGAAAGTAGTACAGAGATTCTAGAGTTCTGCTAAGCTTTTAAGGTAGTAACTAATCCTAGCTTTTATGTAATGTCTTTATGATTGGTTGTGCTATTGTTTGGTTGGATTATTGTCCTATATGTTATGCTTGAAGCTCTATTACAATTCTATGATCATATGTTATTGAATATGGAAGCACGCAACATACTTATCTGTACACAATCACAAGCAAGCACTGTCACTCTGCATTACATATATTGTTATGATTATTAGTACTGAGATTCCCCCAAATCTTATCCCAATAAATAACCCATTATAGGGGAGGTTATGCCAAAGTAAATTTTGAGAATTTTAACAGACGCCGTTATGCTGCCGAAATTATGACAAGATGGCAACAGTAGAGAAAGGAGCTGATACGTACTGTGTACGTAGGTACTGTCTAAGGAGGCTGGAAGTGAGTGGACCTAACCGGTTCATCCAGTCTTTCCTGGGTACTTACGTATAATGGTAGTTCTCACGGGAATTACCGAATCGGTACAAGATCAGTTACTTTCTAAAGACGAAGCGTAGCGATTATGCTGCCAGATTTCAGGCAGGAAAGATGTAGTAGAAATATGAGAATTTTGTGCATAATCTGATGTATAACAACTTATTATTTAATAATGGGTATTGATTGGCATGTTTGTCTGTTATATGATGGATATATGCATATGTATGTTAAGTTGATTGCTGGAAATTGCCACTGTGAACAGTAACTAGTGGTGACCTAATGATGTTTGACCCATAATTAAAAATAGTAAATGGAGGAACAAATGTATAAAATTTTTATGGTAAATAGTAGACATATTAAGCTTCGATTTGATATATAGAATGCCTCATTTGGATGTCTACACATGGAGATATAAATTATCAAAATTTGGACCAGAATGCTGGATTTAGGGGAAAATGCTGGATGAACAGTAAAGTTGAAACGTTACCCTACGTTGACTTGGTCAAATAATGAACAATGAGTGATTTTTCCCTGAAATATAATTGAGTCAGCTTTATGTAGCAATTGGGACCACTTCATTTCGATTTTTCTATATTTAATTATGATTTTCCGGATTCAGGTCACTCATTTGGAATTTACACAGTGAACAGTACCCGAGAAGAGTAAAATTCCAGATTGAGATATTGGACTTCAATGACCTTGAAAGTGGTTCTAAATGCTACCAAATGATCCCTAAAATGTATGAAAGTAAGGACGTTTCAGTCTGATATGGGCAGGCTACTAAACCCATAGTCCTTGGGTAGTAATCTGATATGGGCGGATTACTTACCTATATTTTGTAGGAATCCAAGGGATGAGCTAAGTTCCTCAGGATTTAAAGATGAGTTAAGTCTTTGACCTACAAAATAGGGACAGTTCACCTAGGTTCAAAAAGAGGAATGTAAGGAATATCCTAAGTATAAGATATGGGCTGGCTCCTGTATAAGATAACTTGATATGGGCAGGTTGTCGAGCCTTTCAATTAACAATGACTCTCGAAGAGTTTAGGGGACAAGTTGTTGAAAGAGAATTTCTAGAACTTAAGATGAAGGATAAGAAGAGGAGTAAAGATGCCAGAAAGAGAATACAGGGGCATAATCGTAATTATGAGAAAGATCGGGCTAATGGCCGATGAGTACCATATTTTACTAGGAAATAGAGAAAATTATGCTGATTATTTCACTGAACTGTGAAATATGCATACGAGGTCTCTATGAGTAGGAAAGAATTATGGAAAGTTAAGGGACTTAAGTGAAAAGAAGAAAAGTCTCCAGGGGTAAAATGGTAATTATGGAAAGTTCAGCCGAAAGTGGCTTAGAACTGCCCGGAAGTATTTCAGTCCCAAATTTCATCAGTAGATAGAGGAAGTGATGCTGGATAATCCAGCTTAATACAGGAATTTTATCCGACTCCAGATAGCCAAAATTTATCTGATAGTCCAAAAGTATAAAAAATTCCTACCGGATATCCTAGACCTTAGATATGGGTGAAAAATTACAGAAAGATGTGTCCTGTAGAGACGGAAGTCAAGGAACTAACAGAATACCGAAAGGAGGTCTGTAGAAAAAGTTATTCACAAATTAGTGAATTTAGACAGGAGTTTGTGACCTCCGGGTATCCGATTGGGAGATTTATCGGTATTTAAATTGGGACTGAATGAGATCAGGTGACATTGGTCAGATGCCTGTTATGACCCAAAGGGATGACTAGACTCAATATATCAGTTTATCTGATAAAAGGAGTCGGTGTCCGGAAAGGTGTAGAAACGGTGCACAGTGACAGCAATACCTGATGAATATAGCCGGGAGAGGTGTCTCAGGATTCGGGCCATAAAGGTTGTGGACCTTATAAAGGCCCAAAATGGAGCTAACCAATGCCCAATAAGACACTTGGACTGTAACACCCCAATTTTCAGGCCAGAGACTTAGTACGTAGCCTGAAATAGATATATCCCTTTGAGCAGAAGTTCCAAAAACATACAGAGGGTTTTTAGGGACTAAACTGCAAATAAGTGAAAGTCCAGGGACTTATATGTAAATAGTGGAAGTCCCTAGGGATATGGTGGCCATTTATGCAAAGAAAGGGATTAAATTGCAAAAGAAAGAAAATGTAGGGACTTAGATGCAATTATGGAAAGTATAAAGCCAAAAAGGAAAAGTAGACAAAAAGGTGGGGTTCTTAAGTGTAATTTTAGCCAAATAAAAGGGACTTAATTGAAAAGAAGAAAAGTTCCTTAGGGGCTAAAGTGTAATTAAAGAAAGTCAGGCCGAAAGTGGTTTGGACT
The DNA here is from genome assembly GCA_037074615.1 of Leucaena leucocephala. Classification (NCBI taxonomy): domain Eukaryota; kingdom Viridiplantae; phylum Streptophyta; class Magnoliopsida; order Fabales; family Fabaceae; genus Leucaena; species Leucaena leucocephala. The sequence continues at coordinate 6,287,744 of CM073545.1, forward strand.
GCCCGAAAGCATTTCAGTCCCAGATTTCACCGGTAGTGAGAGCAAGTGACGCTCGGTAATCTGGCTTAATACAGGAATTTTTCAAGACTCCAGATAGCCAGAATTGATCTGATAGTCTAAAAGTTATAAAAATTCCTACCGGATATCCTAGATTTCAGATCTAGGTAAGAAAATACACGATGATACGTCCTTATGGGGCGGATGTCAGGAAACTGACAGAATACAGATAGGAGGCCTGTAGAAAAAGTTATTCGCAAATTAGAAAATTCAAACGGGAGTGTGAGGCCTTCGGGGATCCGATAGGGAGATTTATCGGTATTTGAAAAGGGACTGAATGAGTTCGGATGATCGCAGTCAGATGACTGTTATGACTCACAGGGATGCCTGAACACCGCAAGCCAGTGTATCGGAGAGAAGGAGCCGGTGTCCGGATATGTGTATAACGGTGAATAATAGTTAAAATTTCAAGGAACATGGCCCGGGGAAGATTCCTCGTAATACGTGCCATGAAGGTAACGGACCCTGAAAGGCCCAATAATGGCGCCAACAAAGGCCCAACAAGACACTTGGACTGATAGGTGGGCCAGTGTCCGGCAGAACCCCGAAAAAGTGTGAAATTATGAAAATGCCCCTGTGTTGTACTAAAGGGGTAGTAGATGTATAAGGGCATTTTGGTCATTTTGGACAGGCCCAGGTGCCAAGGCACATACAGATAAAGTTACTCAGAGTTAGTATATGCCCTGACAGAGTACAGAAGGGTGTAAAATGATGATTTTACCCTTACGGTTAAAATAGTGTAAGAAAGGGTACCCAAGGGTATTTTGGTAATTTGCCAAGGGATGTTTCTTGGGAATTGAGCCATCAGAGTACTTGAGCTTGATCAGGATCCAAGATAACATTCCCAGAGCCCAAAAACGTAGCCCATGAAGTATGTGGGAAAAAGTGGCATTAAAATACTATTTTAATGCTGTTTCAATAAAGTAAAGTTACTCGGTCGGCATGATAACCGAGGAGGTGATCAGATAAAGTCCTGGACTTATCTGGATAGCATTGGAAGGCGTGAAAGGTCCCTTCGAGATGCCACATGGCGTCATCTTAGAGGGAGAAGAGAAGTTAAGGACACGTGGCACAATCTTAGCCGGTGAGTCCAGTTTGTGGGAAATCGCACCGGACCGGTACTGGACTGGATTGGATCTGCTGAGTCAGCTGATGAGGTGTCCAAGAAGCTTGCAATTTCGCCATGTGAGAAATGTGCATGATGAGGTGTCCCATGAGGTGGCATGGAGTGATGTCATGCATGATGCAGTAAAAGGAATAAAGAAAAATAGGAAATTCTGGAAAAACCAGGACCACAGGATCAGATGGCTTCAAAATTACAGAAATGCCATTGACCAAAACTATAAATACCCCCTTGCTTCATATGCTGCACGGCCAAGGGCCTTTTAGAGAGAGGAGGAGGTGCTAGAGAGAGAAAGTGAGAGGAAGAAAGAAAGGAAGGAAGTTCTGGCGGAGCTGGAAGCAGAATAGAGATAGTAGAGTTCTGCTGAGCTTTTGAGGTAGTAACTAATCCTAGCTTTTATGTAATGGCTTTGTGATTTGTTGTGCTATTGTTTGGTTGGATTGTTGTCTTATATGTTTTGTCTGAAGCTCTGCTATAATGCTATGATCATATGTTATTAAGCATGGAAGCATGCGGCATACTTATCTGTACACAGTCACAAGCAAGCACTGTCACTCTGCATTACATATATTGTTATGATTGTTGCTACTGAGATTCCCCCGAATCTCATCCCAATAAGTAAACCATTACAGGGGAGGTTATGTCAAAGTGAATTTTGGGAATTTTAAGAGACGCCGTTATGCTGCCGAAATTATGACAAGATAAAGAGAGCAGCTGATACGTACTATGTACGTAGGTACTGTCTAAGGAGACTGAAAGTGAGTGGACCTAGCCGGTTCATCCAGTCTTTCCTGGGTACTTACGTAGAATGGTAGTTCTCACGGGAATTACTGAATCGGTGCAAGATCAGTTACTTTCTGAAGATGAAGCGTAGCGGTTATGCTGCCGGATTTTAGGCAGGAAAAGATGTAATAGAGATATGGGAAATTTTGTACATACCCAGATGTAAAACAACTTATTAATTAATAATAAGTGTTGTTTGGCATGTTTGACTGATATATGATGGATGTATGCATATGTATGCAAAGTTGATTGCTGGAAATTACCACTGTGAACAGTAACACGTGGTGACTAGGTCATGTTTGATAAATGATTAAAAATAGTAAATGGATGAATAAATGTATGAAATGTTTATGGTAAATAGTAGACATACCAAGATTTAAGTTGATATATAAAACGTCTCATTTGGATATCTACACATGAAGATATAAATTATCAAATTTGGGACCAGAATGCTGGATTCAGGAGAAAAACGCTGGATGAACAGTAATGTTGAAACGTTGACTGGCGTTGACTCGGTCAATGAATGGTCAACGAGTTATTTTTCCATGAAAGATAATTAAGTTAGCTTCATGTATCAATTTGAACCACTTCATTTCGATTTTTTTAGAATTAGTTATAATTTTTCGAAGTTAGGTCACTCATCTGGAATTTTCATAGTGAACAGTACTCGATAAGAGTAAAACTCCAGATTGAGAAATTGGATTTCAATGACCTGAAAAGTGGTTCTAAATGCTATCAAATGGTCCCTAAGAAATACGAAAGTAAGGATGTTTCATTTTGATATTAGAGGAAAGGATTCTGGCTTAGGAAATGCTCTTAACAGATAATTTATGGTGTTAGTATAGAAAAGGTTAGCACAGAACAAAGGGTTCTGGCTCAGAGCATAAGATTCTGGCACAGAACAGAAGGTTCTGGCTCAGTGATACTCTGGTTTAGTTAGTTTGATTCCTTAAACAAATGAGAAGTTTGATTGGTCCTCTCCCTAGAGTATGATTTAGGGATGTTGTTCACTGCTTGGAAAGGTTTAGACAGAAGACAGTGACACCCAGATGAATGAGGCTGTACCCTGAGCTTTATAGTCTTACGAAGGATATGAGTACGATGGGCTAATCTTAGTCAGCCGATACAGTCGAGGTCTCGTGTTTATTAACACAATATGGCTGGACTAAGCAGAATAATGTTTAAGAAGTAGTTTCCTCTATGGATAAAGACAGAAGTTGATCAGTTCACGACTAAGGAAGCTGCAAGAGTAGCTCGAGGTATCATGTTGTGACCAGATACTATAGTGAGGATGCCAGATATCCAAGTTACAACAAGTTAAGTCATAAGTCACGATGAGATTAGGGCAACCCAGGCTCGCCAAGATCAAGAACGAGATTTTGCTATCGCTACGGCTGTTGCTGCTGCAGTTGCTAGCTTACAGCGGTCTGAGAAGGGGGTAGTACCAAAAAATAATGTAGAACCTGAACCTCAGCCAGATCATGAGCAGACTAGAATGAATAGACATCAGGGGTCTATAGGAAATAACAATAACTAGGGAAGTCTGCAAACATGGATGGAACGATTCCATAAGTTTAATCCGCCCATGTTTGAAGGGACTTTTGACACCTAAGTAGCTGAGGATTGGGTTAGCCAGTTAGAGAAAATCTTTAAGATTTTAGAATGTCCTACTGAAGGAAAGGCCCAGCTGGCAGTTTACAAGCTAGAAAAAGATGCTGATAGGTGGTGGAGGAATACAGAAGTGATTCTGCACTCAAGAAATATTCCACTTACATGGGAAACATTTCTTGAGCAGTTCAACGAGAAATATTTTCCACAGTCAGTACGAGATGAACGTGAAGCAGAATTCTTAATATTAAGGCAGGGTGAGCAAGAATCCTGTGATGATTATCTTGCTAGGTTCATCCGTCTTTCACGATATTCCACTTACCTATGCTGTATGAATGATGAGAGGTGGATCACTGAGAAGTTAACTCGTGGGTTAAATCCTACATTGAAGGAGAGGGTTTTTCCTAGACAGATACGAAGGTTTAATGAAGCAGTAGAGGTATGCAGGATCACAGAAAAGGAATGTGCAATATCCAGAAAAGAGTGAACCTCTACATCAAGAGTGATGCCACCAGGTTCCTTAAGAGAGAACAGTAAGAAGAGAAATGGGCCAGCATATGGGTCAGAAGTTAATAAGAAACAGCGAAGTAGGCCAGGTAGTGGGCCAAGAGAAGTTAGTAGGCAACCAAGGCCTAATATATGTGGGAATTGTGGTCGAGACCATGGAAAGAGGCCTTGTCCTGTAGGTCAAGGGTTATGCTATAGGTGTGGTAAGCCTGGACATTATGCCAGGGAGTATCCACAGAACACAACAGGCGAAAGATACCTGACTCAGGGAAGAATATATACCCTGACTGGCAACGAGATAAGAAAGTCTCCTGCGCCAAATTAAGGTACGAGTTTAATTGTGTTCTGTTTCTACTGGCTGATGAATGGATAAATCCTGTTTGTGATTGGATTGTATTGTCCAGTATGCACACTATTGAGCTACCCTATACCTAGTATACTGCCTTTGTATAAGAATGAGTATGGTTACAGGTTTTAAAAGTAGGAAGTAGAGAAGAGGGGTCTTATGTCGCGACTAATATGTACAGATAAGTTGATGTTGCTACGTGAGAAGACCTCAGGTCGTGATGGGTAATATTGCAATACGCGACCAGTGTACAAAGGAGTTCAGGTAGCAATGTTATAGGTTACGACTAAAGGACATAGAAATGCCAGGTCGTGACGAGTAGCGTATGACAGTCGCGACTAAAAGTCGCAAAGTATGTGAGTTGCGACTATGCAGTTCTCAACAAAGATAGCAGAGGCCATATGATAATGAAGATACCAACCTTGCTGAAGTCCATCAGCTAGAGGATTGGAATAGAATATGGTAGCCAGACAGTACAAAGGTACTGAGATACGAAAGATCAGTTTAAGATAATGTGTAAAAGTAGATCCTCGATGTGATAACTAAGAGTAGATCTACGTTACAGGAGTTTTATTCAGCTAATCTGAATAGAAGACCTAAAAGCTAGAATGAGATTTGCCTAGGAATGATCCTAGTACATGGCCTAATGGTAAAGACGTGATGGTTAATAGATAAAGAGCTCAATGTTCTCTGAGCAGAGGGATTTCATCACGGAGAAGTAATAGACCTAGGGGAGAATACCCTAGAGAACAGAGGTAATAGTGAGAGATGATGAATGAGATCCATGAGGATTAAGGATCAAGAGAAAGGTTAATAAGTAATCATAGTCCGGTCAAGAATAGACCAGGAATGATGGAGACTGATGGAGACTGATAGAAGAAATAGTAGAAAGGTAGCCACAGTTTCAAAGATAAAGTGACTCCCCTATATCCTATATGAGATAGAGTAATTAAGGGTTGAGTCTATACCCTGGTAAGAGGGTAGTGTGGCAGCCAAAGTAAAATAGACAGATGTTTCAGGATGAAGGATCAGGATATGATAGGCAATATGATAAAAGAAATATGTTTTGAGGATTACTTAGATTATTACGATGAATGATGGATGGTTGAGCAAAGTATGATGATGATATCGCTTATGTGCCATAAGATATGATAGTTGCATCTCCTTACAGTTGTCATATGATGACATGCATGTTAGAGTATGCTATGATGAATGGATACTTCCCTTTTGCAGTGCATGCAGGGTAAAGTATATATGAGTACATATTTGAGATGAGAAAGTTATGAGAAAGTATGTTGCTCCCATACCATATGATATGAGGATGATATGAATGTATTGAGGATGATAGATAGTCTCGATCATGGGACGATAGGTTATGATATGATATTCATATATGATTTATGATTGAGGTTACTCAGGTATTTCTATAGGCTTGTGAATACAGTACTCAGGGCCATTTCTATTGAAATGAATGATGTACAGAAAGAGTAGCAGATACCAGTAAAGGGATTATTTCTAGATCACTCTTCAGATAAGAGTTGGATCTGAAATGGGTGGCTCTCAGATAGAGCTAGATTCAGATGAGTATAGATCACTCTTCAGATAAGAGTTGGATCTGGTACTGAATGCTCGCAGTTAGAGCATAGTTCAAATGGCTCACAGTTAGAGTTCAATGAGAAGTTATAGCAGTAGAATGCAATGGCAGGTGGTTAGACCATAGCCAATGGTAAACCACGGTAAGGTTGAAAGATGAGAAGGAACTCCTGAGTAAGAGAGGAAGTAAGTAAAGTCTGGGTAAATGGTATGAGGCTATAAAATTTTTAAATATTTATGGAGTTATCAACAGGTGGAAGCAGTTAACCTTATAACCTAGTCTGTTGGTTTAATATCTTCGGGAGATTTACAGTACAACAGTTAGATCCTGGAGGGTCACAGTTAGATCCTAGCATGGCTCCAGGGTCGCAGTTAGATCCTAACAGCTTCAGAGTCGCAGTTAGATTCTGAAGAGGCTAACGGTTGATCGTAGTTAGATCCCGAGGTTGTAGTTAGACCTAGCCTGAGGAAAGTAATGAGCCATGAAGATATGTGTACAATGTAATATCTCTTTGGGAAGATGAATGCCAAAGACGAAGTTAAGGTGAGGAAGCTTCACTAGTTCATAAACTCACCCAGAGAAATTATTTTACAATGGTTTTCCTCAGATAGCCTCTATTATAGGCAGACTGAACTTAGTTTTTCCTTGACAAAGACGTGGTCCAAGTCCAAATCTGAGTACTGATATTCAAAGTTTTGTAGAAGTATGCTTGAGAAGTAGAAAAGAGAATTCCCTGTGAATAGAGAATAGAAAAGCATTGGCTAAGAGCACTCTGGGAGGTAGCTCAAGTTGTGAAGCCAATAGCAAGAGAAAGAAGCGATAGTTCAGACAGGGAACTGATCAAAGTAATGATCAGGTTGGAGAGCAGAGATGTCAATGTGGTGGAAAGAGCCATGGCACATGGGAGTGTCAAGCAGCCTAAAGCAGTTGTGGTGAGAAAGGCCACTTTGCAAAAGGGTTGTCCTAAGAATGCTGACATCCCTAGGAAAGGTATTTTCTCTTACCCCAGACAGAGTCTCCAATATTCCCTGAGGTTGACCCTAAGAATGGTTAAGAAGAACCATAGCGGTAAGGGCGACTGAGCTATAAGGAACTATAGGCCTAGATAATGATGTGGATAATGAAGAGTTCTTTTCTGATCTAAAGGAAGTGGTAATAAAGGGCCAGAGAGACCTAGAGAAGAGGGTCTAAGGCAAAGTAAAGATAGAACGTAGTTCTATGAAAGAATACTAGGGCTTAGAGCTATACGAAGAGAGATTTAGCCCTAACCCAGAAGTACAAAAGGTGCTAAGGCAAGCATAGCCTAACGATAGATAAGCCCTGAGAAGGGATAAGAAAAAGTGCAAATGCCACAAAATTTGGGCATAGGTGCATGAAGTTATGAGAACAGTTAAGAAAAGTCAGAGAAGTTATCTGGGTTATGATCTCGTATCAGGAGAAAGAAAGTCAGAAGAACAATATCTCTCATAAGAGATTAGCAAAGTGTAAGAGGGGTGATGTAGATCCCATAATTACATCAAAATTCTGAGAGATAAGATATGAAAGAAATGGACACTACTCACAAGTGTAATGAGTTGTCCATAAGTATAAGAGGATGAATGCCCAAGCCTTAGTCATAAACCAAGAAAGGATATACAGAGGAGCTATATCCAAGATAGTTGATTAAGGTACTAAGTAAATTTCGAGGACGAAATTTATTTTAAGGGGGGTAGAAATGTAACACCCCAATTTTCAGGCCAGAGACTTAGTACTTAGCCTGAAATAGATATATCTGTTGGAGATTGTGCCCTAGGGGCCAATCATTACCTTATGAACATTGTTGATTTATGAATTTCTTAATTATGTTATCATATTATTTGCATGTTTACTATGATGACAATCCTTGGATAACTCGTGATCTTATCCTAAATGTCCCTGGTCGGTCATCTATGCGGGAGCAGAGATGAAATAAGACCGGTATGACTTTGAAGATATATAGAGATGTAAATCAAAGTCATAAGCACATGTAAGAGTACAGGGTGTTGGACCGACCAGCTATAAGAGAGCTGCATGGGTCAAGTCATAAGCTTCTCTCATATACAAGCCATGTCACTATGCCCTTTGACCTGAGATCATCATGGATTCCTACATGACGAACGCTCAGCTTTGACCTAGTCAAAAGTCACTTTTGACCGAGTGATCATAAAGGCTATGCTCGGGCTTAGTGGTCTTTTCATGCGGAGGAATGTGAATGGTCAAGATGGAATTTGTCCCTCACATTCGTAGAGAGATATTACTGGGCCCCTCGATGAGTGAGTCTGAGAAATGTATGGCCATACTGGAATGGAAGGGTAGTTCCATTTCTATATTCAGACTACTCAGGGATCGAGAAAGTAACGGTCGGGAACAGGAGGATGACGTTATCCATACCTCATCCTTGACCGAAATATCGTGTGACAAAAGGGACGTGATATGGTTGTATGAAAGGTTACATCGTTTATCGATCCTCATATGTTTTGGGTAGTTGTAATGCCTTGCTAGAGACCCCTTACGACTTGTGGGTCAGTATAGTAACTGGGCTACTGCCAACTTCATATGGGCCTACAAGGTCGCACACAAAACAGCCCAATACGAGCTATGATGTCCAGATTCATTGAATCTAAGAGATGTCTAGATTCAATGAATAATCTAGGGTGGATATATATTTTATATATATATAAATTTGTATATATATATTATATATAATATAAGAGATATTTGTAAGATTTAATTTATAAGGATAAATTAAATCTCTATCACTTTTGAATTTGAATTTAAATGGATATGATCTATTTGAATTTGAAATTCAAATTGATAAGATATCTCAAATTTGATTTATGAGAATAAATCAAATATAATTCTATCTTATCTTTATTTTAAATTAAATAAATAGGTGAATTAAATCTGTGGGACAGATTTAATATAAACCATATTTATTTAATTAGTTTCTTATTAAATTATGCAATATATGATATTGTATTAATTCAGAATTAATATAAGATTAATTCTGAAGCCCGGCCCAATTAGAAGCCCGATATCTTCCTATATATTTGACATTAGGAGCTAGGGTTCTACACATCTCTACACACACATTCAGACGTGACAAAAGGGGCAGGGAGAGTGCAAAAGGTTTGCAGATAAGAAACTGCCGAAATAGAGACGGTGAGGACGGAATCTCTAGAAAGCCCTAGAGGGACAAGAGGCCCTAGCACGTCGTTCGCGATTGAAAAGCTGTTCGTGTGGATACCGGTAGAGGAAGCCGATCTGAGCTATCGACTTCTTACGATCGACGAGACACGAAGCAAGGTCGCGACAGTGACAACAATACCCGATGAATATAGCCGGGAGAGGTGTCTCAGGATTCGGGCCATAAAGGTTGTGGACCTTATAAAGGCCCAAAATGGCGCCAACTAAGGCCCAATAAGACACTTGGACTGTAACACCCCAATTTTTAGGCCAGAGACTTAGTACGTAGCCTGAAATAGATATATCCCTTTGATCAAAAGTTCCAAAAACATACAGAGGGTTTTTAGGGACTAAACTGCAAATAAGTGAAAGTCCAGGGACTTATATGTAAATAGTGAAAGTCCCTAGGGATATGGTGGCCATTTATGCAAAGAAAGGGATTAAATTGCAAAAGAAAGAAAATGTAGGGACTTAGATGCAATTATGGAAAGTATAAAGCCAAAAAGGAAAAGTAGACAAAAAGATGGGGTTTTTAAGTGTAATTTTAGCCAAATAAAAGGGACTTAATTGAAAAGAAGAAAAGTTCCTTAGGGGCTAAAGTGTAATTAAAGAAAGTCAGGCCGGAAGTGGTTTGGACTGCCCGAAAGCATTTCAGTCCCAGATTTCACCGGTAGTGAGAGCAAGTGACGCTCGGTAATCTGGCTTAATACAGGAATTTTTCAAGACTCCAGATAGCCAGAATTGATCTGATAGTCTAAAAGTTATAAAAATTCCTACCGGATATCCTAGATTTCAGATCTAGGTAAGAAAATACACGATGATACGTCCTTATGGGGCGGATGTCAGGAAACTGACAGAATACAGATAGGAGGCCTGTAGAAAAAGTTATTCGCAAATTAGAAAATCCAGACGGGAGTGTGAGGCCTCCGGGGATCCGATAGGGAGATTTATCGGTATTTGAAAAGGGACTGAATGAGTTCGGATGATCGCAGTCAGATGACTGTTATGACTCACAGGGATGCCTGAACACCGCAGGTCAGTGTATCGGACAGAAGGAGCCGGTGTCCGGATATGTGTATAAACGGTGAATAATAGTTAAAATTTCAAGGAACATGGCCAGGGGAAGATTCCTCGTAATACGTGCCATGAAGGTAACGGACCCTGAAAGGCCCAATAATGGCGCCAACAAAGGCCCAACAAGACACTTGGACTGATAGGTGGGCCAGTGTCCGGCAGAACCCCGGAAAAGTGCAAAATTACGAAAATGCCCCTGTGTTGTACTAAAGGGCATTTTGGTCATTTTGGACAGGCCCAGGTGCCAAGGCACATACAGATAAAGTTACTCAGAGTCGGTATATGCCCTGACAGAGTACAGAAGGGTGTAAAATGACGATTTTACCCTTAGGGTTAAAATAGTGCAAGAAAGGGCACCTAAGGGTATTTTGGTAATTTGCCAAGGGATGTTTCTTGGGAATTGAGCCATCAGAGTACTTGAGCTTGATCAGGATCCAAGATAACATTCCCAGAGCCCAAAAAGGTAGCCCATGAAGTATGTGGGAAAAAGTGGCATTAAAATACTATTTTAATGCTGTTTCAATAAAGTAAAGTTACTCGGTCGGTACGATAACCGAGGAGGTGATCAGATAAAGTCCTGGACTTATCTGGATAGCATTGGAAGGTGTGAAAGGTCCCTTCCAGAAGCCACATGGCGTCATCTTAGAGGGAGAAGAAAAGTTAAGGACACGTGGCACAATCTTAGCCGGTGAGTCCAGTTTGTGGGAAATCGCACCGGACCGGTACTGGACTGGATTGGATCTACTGAGTCAGCTGATGAGGTGTCCAAGAAGCTTGCAATTTTGCCATGTGAGAAATGTGCATGATGAGGTGTCCCATGAGGTGGCATGGAGTGATGTCATGCATGATGCAGTAAAAGGAATAAAGAAAAATAGAAAATTTCGGAAAAACCAGGACCACAGGATCAGATGCTTTCAAAATTACAGAAATGCCATTGACCAAAACTATAAATACCCCCTTGCTTCATATGCTGCACGGCCAAGGGCCTTTTAGAGAGAGGAGGAGGTGCTAGAGAGAGAAAGTGAGAGGAAGAAAGAAAGAAAGGAAGTTCTGGCGGAGCTGGAAGCAGAATAGAGATAGTAGAGTTCTGCTGAGCTTTTGAGGTAGTAACTAATCCTAGCTTTTATGTAATGGCTTTGTGATTTGTTGTGCTATTGTTTGGTTGGATTGTTGTCTTATATGTTATGTCTGAAGCTCTGCTATAATGCTATGATCATATGTTATTAAGCATGGAAGCATGCGGCATACTTATTTGTACACAATCAAAAGCAAGCACTGTCACTCTGCATTACATATATTGTTATGATTGTTGCTACTGAGATTCCCCCGAATCTCATCCCAATAAGTAAACCATTACAGGGGAGGTTATGTCAAAGTGAATTTTGGGAATTTTAAGAGACGCCGTTATGCTGCCGAAATTATGACAAGATAAAGAGAGCAGCTGATACGTACTGTGTACGTAGGTACCGTCTAAGGAGGCTGGAAGTGAGTGGACCTAGCCGGTTCATCCAGTCTTTCCTGGGTACTTACGTAGAATGGTAGTTCTCACAGGAATTACCGAATCGGTACAAGATCAGTTACTTTCTGAAGATGAAGCGTAGCGGTTATGCTGCCGGATTTTAGGCAGGAAAAGATGTAATAGAGATATGGGAAATTTTGTACATACCCAGATGTATACCATTCTACGTAATTACCCAGGAAAGACTGGATGAATTGACTAGGTCCACTCACTTTCAGCCTCCTTAGACAGTACCTATGTACACAGTACGCATCATCTCCTATCTTCATTATTGATATTCTGCCTTAACTTTGGCAGCATAACGGCGTCTCTTAACATTCCCAAAATTCACTTTGCCATAACCTCCCTGTAATGGGTTATACATAGGGATGAGATTCGGGGGAATCTCAGTAGTAATAATCATAACAATATATGTAATGTAGTGTGATAGTGCTTGCTTGTGATTGTGTACAGATAAGTATGCCGCATGCTTCCATACTCAATAATAACATATGATCATAGCATTATGTAGTAGAGCTTCAGACATAACATATAAGACAACAATCCAACCAAACAATAGCACATCAAATAACAAAACCATTACATAAAAGCTAGGATTAGTTACTACCTGGCTAGTTTAGCAGAACTCTATTATCTCTATACTGCTTCTGGCTCCATCAGAACTTCCTTCCTTCTTTCTTTCTCTCACTTTCTCTCTCTAAAACTTCCTTCTCTCTCTTTCTTGGCTCTTGGCTATGAATGAAATGGCAAGGGGGAGGGGGTATTTATACTTGAGGCAAGGTGGATTGAATGGCTTAGATCGATTCAAGATGAATTTGCTTAGATTGCTTTGCTTGCTCACCAAGTTTCGCTTATGTCATCGTGATGACATCATCCTCCATAATGACTCATCAAACATGACATCATCATGGGACACCTCATATGCTAGGTGGTGCAATGGTGGGGCCCTTGGGACACCTCACCAGCTGACTCAGCACTTCCAAAGAATTCCAGAGTCTTATCCTGCAATAAATGGCTGAGATCGTGCCACGTGTCCTTAGCTTTTTCTTCTCCTTCTAGACAATGCGATGTGGCATCTTGATGGCACCTTTCACACCACCTCATGGCTTCCGGATAAGTCTATAACTTTATCTGATCACCTCCCCGGCCATCATGCCAACCGAGTAACTTTACTTTATTGAAAAGTTACCCAAATATTATTTTAATGCCACTTTTTCTCACATATTTCATGGGCTACGTTTTTGGGCCTTTGGAAATGTTACCTTGGGTCTCTGATCAAGCTCAAGTACTCTGATGGCTCAATTCCCAAGAACCATCCCTTGGTAAATTACCAAAATGCCCTTGGTTCCTCTTTCTTTACTTTAACGAGTCTAGGGGCATTATTGTCTTTTCACATCTTACCAGAGTATTCTCTGACCTTGGTCAACTATCCAGATAGCCTTTCTGGACTGTCTACCCTTAGAACTACTACATGGCTTCTGGCCACAGTCCGATCATCTCTATTCAGACTGCTTTTCCTTTACCGATTATAACTGTAAATTCTCATCTTCAGGAATTTTTACAGAAAAATCGGGACCTCAAATCAAAATTCTGTGTTCCGTCATTCAACCCAGAATTATTTTCTCTATCTCCCAGTATTTTCATATATTAAATCCGGAGTGGGCTATTTTGGCCCTAAAGTACGCTCACTCGCACAATCTTTCAAAATGACCATTTTACCCTTAGTCACTTTTCTAATTCTTACATACTCATAGAGACCTCATATGCATATTTCACAGTTTAGTGAAATGATCAGCATAATTTTCTCTATTTTATGGTAAAATATGGTACTCATCAGCTACCAGCCCGATCTTTCCCATAATTACGATTATGCCCCTATATTCTCTTTCTAACATCTTTACTTATCTTCTTATCCTTCATCTTAACTTCTCTTTCTTATCCTTCATCTTAATTTCTCAAAATTCTCTTTCAAAAACTCATCCCCTGAACTCTTCAGGAATCATTGTTAATTGAAAGGCTCGACAACCCGCCCATATCAGGTTATCTTACTCAAGAGCCAGCCCATATCTAGCTACCTGCAGAATTCCTAGGCTTAAGACTTAGGATATTCCTTACATTCCTCTTTTTGAACCTAGGTGAACTGTCCCTATTTTATAGGTCAAAGACTTAACTCATCTTTAAATCCTAAGGGACTTAGCTCATCCCTCGGATTCCTACAAAATATAGGTAAGTGATCTACCCATATCAGATTACTACCCTGGGATTACAGGTTTAGCACCCTGCCCATATCAGACTACCTCCCAGTTCTCCTAGACCCAAAAATCGGGATGTTACAAATCTCGAAAGGAGTTCTGTAGAAAAAGTTATTCACTTTTTAGTGAATTTAGACGGGAGTTCATGAATGCCCGATATCCGATTGAGAAATTAATCGGTAAGCAAATTAGGACTGAATGAGCCCAAATGGCGTCACTCAGAGGCCCATAATGAGACCAAGGGAGGCATAGGCCCATGATATCAGTTCAGTGGTAAAAGGGGCTAGTATCCGAAAAAGGTGCAAATTGATGAAAATACCACTGTGTTATAAAATAGTTTAAGAATGAGTAAAGGGTAGTTTGGTCATTTGAATAAGGTTAGACAATCAAGAAAGGTTATCTAGATAGTTGACAAGGATCAGGGAATACTCTAGTAAGGTGTGAAAAGGCAATAATGCCCCTAGACTCGTTAAAGTAAATAAAGACGAGCCAAGGGCATTTTGGTAATTTGCCAAGAGATGTTTATTGGGAATTGAGCCATCAGAGTACTTGAGCTTGATCAGAGACCCAAGATGACATTCCAGAAGCCTGAAAATGTAACACAAGAGTTATGTGGATTAAAGTGATATTAAAGTAATATTTTAGTGACTTTTCAATAAAGTAAAGTTACTCGGTTGAAGTGATAACTAGGGAATTGATCAGATAAAGCTTTGGACTTATCTGGAAGCCATGAGGTGGAGTGAAAGGTGTCCTCATGGGACCCATTAAGATGCCACATGGCACTGATCTAAGGAAAGAAGAAGAAGCTAAGGACACGTGGCACGATCTCAGCCGTTAATTCCTTTCACTCTACCTCATGAAAAGGTGGAACCTCAGATCAAAAGTTAAGGACTAAAGGAAGGGCTACACGCCAGGTAGTGAACTTACCTACTTGTATGCTTATGTTGCTTGAATGTTTTATGTGATATTTACTTACTTTGATGATGTGAAGCATGTATGATTAAATGATGCTCGATTTCTTTTTATGCTATGGCCATATGTTATAATTAAGGGACATGAAGCATGTAAGTTATCATTATGCAAGCATGATCATTAAGTACACACATAGTAACATCAAGCATATAGTTGCATACATTGTATGGTTTCTGTTTGCTACTGAGATTTCCCCCCGAAATCTCACCCCTTCCATATCAATCCAATTACAGCAGGTCTTCTCAAGATGGAGGAGATGAGGATTCATGAAGAGAAGTTAAGAATTATTTAGCATGATTGATATGTAATTGATGTATGTTATGCATAGTTAGTTGCTGGAATTTGTCACCATGAACAGTAACTCGTGGTGAGGTAGTGACCTTTGATCTGTAATTAAAAATAGTAAATGGTTGAATAAATGTATGATATTTTTACAGTAAATAGTAGACATATAAAACTTCGATTTGATATAAAGAATACCTTATTTGAATGTCTACACATGGAGATATAATTTTTCAAAGTTGAGACCAAAATGCTGGATTCAGGGGGAAAACGTTGGATGAACAGTAAAATTGTAGGGTTGACTTATGTTGACTTGGTCAATGCGTGGTCAACAAGTTATTTTTCCCTGAAAGAGAATTAAGTTAGCTTCATGTAGCAATTTGAACCACTTGTTTTTTATTTTTCTAGAATTAGTTATGATTTTTCAAAATCATGTCACTTTTCTGGAATTTAGACAGTGAACAGTACTCAATAGAGTAAAACTCTAGATTGGGAAATTTGACTTCAATGACCTTAAAAGTTGTTCCAGATGCTACCAAATGGTCTCTAAGATATAAGAAAGTAAGGATGTGACAACAAGGGATGAACATGAATTGAGTTTGCATGACAATGATAATGTGTTTGCAAAAGAGTTGTTGAGTGATTTTGCAGAGTCCCAAGATATTTTGGAAGTTAGAAGTGGAACAAATGCTGGAAGGGAGCCTCTCTGTGAAACCAGGTCGTGACAAGAAAACTTCATGATCGTGACTATAAACTCCATAGACGAACAGTCACGATGTGATGTTGAAGAGGTCGCGATCATATATCAGTCATTTGAAGGGGAGTCTCTCTTTGAAAAGGAGTCGCGACTAGAAGACACACGGGTCACGACTAACAACTCCAGAGACGTCCAGTCATGATAATTGGATGAGCGACCATATAATCCAGAAATAGACTCTGTGAAAGATAACCTAATAGGTCGTGACCATAAATGGCAGAAGCAACCAGTGACTTCTCCAGACCTCCAGTTCCTTGCTCCACTGTTTCGGTTAAAGGGCCAATACATTCTAACCCTACTTCTCCTCACTCAGTCAAAAATTACCTCTCATACATATTTTTAAATAATTTGCTCCTTACTAATAGTGCAGGTATGAAAGAGAGTTCCCCCAAGCACGTTACAGTTGAAGACCAACCTCAGCTTGGTGCGACGCTTGAGGAAGTAGATGACAAATTGGGAACCCCACACAAGCTGGATAAGGGCAACTTCGAGGGATATACAAAGGATGCGAAGGAAACATCTCCTAAGCTTGTTGCTGCTACTTGCCAACCACAGTTGGCCAAGTTCAAGTTTAGAGAGGAAACATTCAAGATGAGCTTGGATGGGCTTCATGATGTAAGCCGAGTGCATGAACCTGGGAAGCCAGAGTGGAGAGAGAAGACAATAGGGATAACTTCCCAATCAAACAGCCATCTCTCAAGCTTTACGAGTTCTCACCGCCACCTTGATGGCCAGATTGTCCCTTTCCTATCTCTTACCTTTTACAAGTTTTCCTAATACTATATGCTTGATATTATGGTTTGATGATTGGAAAGGGATGACTTAGTAGGATAGTGTTTAATTTCAGTTTATTTCTATTTATTGTCAGTTTACTTCTATTTTGCATGACACTCATGTGCTGTCCATGGTCTGTTCACTTATTGCTTCTGTTCTAGGCTGTTAATAAACAAGACCTTGTTTCTTGTTGCTCTCACTTACTTCTTTTTCAACTGAGGTGTTTACACACTCACATGCATGACTTTAGCTTACCCATCCTGTCATCTTTACTTTACTCGTATTGCTTTATATGACTTGAATGTGACTGCATGCCTAACTGGAAAATTTGCATTGAGTGATGAGATTACTTGCTGTGTTGGAGCTAGATTAGATTGACTTTATAGAGTGCTGTGATTTCTAAAGTTCTGTTGACAGTGAGGACACTGTCAAGTTTAAGTGTGGGGGAGGATGTCCTTGTTTCTGTGCTAATAATGTAAAAATTCTTCCATAATCCAATTTTTTATCACAAAACTTTTGATTTTTGATCTTAATGCGTGATGAATTGCTAAAAATTGGATCCCCACTTGAAACTGATTTGTTATTTACTAAAAAGGTGTTAGTATGGAATGTTTTGGGATTTTGAAAACTATCACATGGTAGTCTCTGTGAATATTGGTCGCGACTTCACTACTTTCAGTCGCGACCTAGAATGAAATATTGGACTTAATATGCTCTCTGTGTTATTCAGTCACGACTAAACCTCTCTGTGACTTTACGTCGCGACAGGAACATGTAATGGTCGCGACTAGTTGTGGAAGTTTAGAGACTGTACTCACTGTGACATTTGGTCGCGACCTTTATTGTTTTGGGTCGAAACCTGAGTACACAAATGTCCATTTACCTTATCTTTGCCTTGTGCAATGCTGTATAGAAGGTTCCTTTTTGAACTACTGAAATGTTCTTACAAATGATTCATTGCCCCTTATTTCAAAACCTTTTTAGCTCCTAGAAACCATTGCCACACTTGAATTTTTCTTTGAAAATCTTGGATATTGAATTTGAAACACCTAAGCTCTTGCTGTTAAATTTGGAATTATCACATGGTTTTAAGCGTTTACCTTGAAACTTTTAAATTATCGTTTAGAGGGTTTTCAGCTGTAATAAGCATTTTAATGCCTAGTGAATGATGAACAACGTTTGAGGCTTTAGCTTATGAGCAATTTAGATAAAAACCCTTGTTGGAAGGATTCTCGACCTTAAATTCTATATTGAGTGATTATTCAATTGGTTTATATCCTCTAGAACTTGTTTTAGCTCTGAGTCAAGAATTACTTACGCATTTTTGAATTGAACATAATAGAGGCATTCATTTCTAAACCCTTTTATCCCAAACACAAGCCCACTACATATTGTATCCTTAGTCACCCCCTTTGAGCCCATCACTTTTTCTTTTCATCATTTTTTATAGAAAGTCATATATGCATAAACATTAGTTCGAAATAAATCTTCATTCATGTCAAAAATTCATTACTGTTGTGTTGCTATGCTACAGTCTTTGTGCATAAGGTGCCAAATAAAAGAAAAAGAGAAAAAGCATATTGCACTAGAAAAAAAAAGGGTGCAATAAGAGATTGAAGAAAAGAAAAAAAAAATAGAGAAATGAGGAAGGCATCATTATCAACTCCTATTAGCACAATCATCATTTCTGCATCTCTAGAGACATGAATTAAGGCTATATACTCATTATTGAATGCATATAAAATTTTCTATCCTTCATATTCCATTCCACGTGGCCTATCTCCATCATTACAACCCTAAAAGACCTCTTAATTCTTTGCATAAGTGCTATATAGTTGCTGAGATTTAGAGCCATTACAAGCTTATGGTAGGATGTTTTCCAATTTGAATATGAGTAAAAGAACCCTAACATTGAGAGGAAATAGAGAGCTAAACACTTACATCCTTTGAGAGGATCTATTACGCTCATACAGTTGAGGTTGATTTCGTTTAGTAGTTGATTACTTGGCATTGCCCATATTATCACTTTTGCATTCCCAAAAGATGGTGGATTAGTTATTTTCAGGTCACGCTATGGATTATGTTGTTATCTTGGATTTAATAGTGTTGTTCTAGGTGTGATTCATTTCTTTGTCCAGGAGTACAAAGGTTCAAGTATGGGGGAATTGATAAGAGACATTTTGTATATAGTTTCCACGACATTTATAAGAGTTTTATTGTAACTTTACCATTCATTTCATGCCTTAAATTGTACTTTTGTGTATTACATGATTGTGCGTGGAATTTGCTAATTAAAGGGTAAAATGGTAAAATAACTCTTCCAAACTGCACATATACTGTTATTTACTGATTTGGACTTTTACAGCGAGTTTTATGTTGAATTGCAGGTATTTTGGAAGAGAGCAAGGACTAGGAAAGAAATCACAAGTCAATGAAAGTCAAATCATATTTCTACACTTTTTCATCGCAACCAAAGTATCCTCCGGTCGCGACCTTGATTCTTTTGGAAGCTTTTCTACGTTTACAAGTCACGACCAAAACAAGGACCTGGTCGCGACTAGAGAAGACAGTCGTGAAGCTGCGCGTTTCTGGTTAGGTCAAGCTACTTTTAAAAGGGCGAGGCAAGCTGCCGTCAAGAGGAGGCTAGTTTTAGACCTGATTAGGCTAAGAAGCAGTACTCACACATTCTCTGAAGACCAATTCGACCACGCACATGCATCTTCCATCTTTTCTACCCCTTTCCACAGATTCCTTCAGATTCACCCTTCATCTTTCCATCGTTTCTTCATGGCATCACACCTGAATAGCGATTGCAATATAGCAAAAGTCATGAGAGGCTAAATCCTTAGTCTCTTGGTGATGGATCTCATATCTTAAGCTCATGGACTAAACCAGGGAGTTTCTTCTGTTCTAATTTGCATATTGTCATATTATGATTACTGCTAGATCTAGGGTTTTCATCATATGAACCAGTTTTGAATATCGATTGATCATTCTCAGATTAGACTGTTGTAATTTGATTTTGGATGTTTGAACGCTGGATTTTAATTTAACATTTCAGTTTTGATTTTATGAAAGTTGGGTTATTTTTCAGCGATCATTGCAAATCAATTCAATTGCTTGAAATCTAGGGTTTTCAATTGATGACCATTCGAGGGCGTTCTCATAATCTAGGGTTAATTGCAAGCTAAGTTGTTTCTAACGGTTCGCTAATAGTCTTTAAACTAGCTTTGATCAAAGGAGTTTAAAGAAGATTAGGGTTATGGACTCAATCGATTAATTGAGGTTTTACTTAAGACTTAGTGATTTCAAACTCCAATATTCAATTAAGAGCAAGGATAGATACATTTTCATCATCAAGAGTCTTTCATAACAAATTCTTTCAACAAGGCAACCAGTTTCCATCTTAATCAAAAATCTAAAAAAATATCTACTTTTCTGCACCCTTAATTTATTGCAAAAATCAACCAAACCCCAAAACCATTTTATCTCTACTCAGGTTTTCATTATTTTTGACATCCAATTTGCTAGGATTCCTTTAGAAAGGCTCCTTGAGAAGAACGATAGGGTTGTGCCTTATACTATATTGGGTGCAATTAACTTTATTTTGATGGCTCGGACTGCGACAATCTGAGAGACTCATCAAGAAGACCTAGATATGCGATAACACATACCTATGCTTGTCGTTCTCTATTGTTGAAGTCTGTCATTCTCGCCTCTAAAGCTCGCCAAAGAAGACCCATATCTGCAATGGTGGGTGTCTATTTTTTTGTTTCTTTCTTTCTGGGTTTTGTTTAAATATATTTCTATTTACTTTTGACTAGGTAAGTTGGAGGAATTATGATGGCTTTTCTATAATGTCTTCAATTAGGTGACAACATTTTTTGGTTTTCATTTCTATGTATATATTTAGGTTTTCATTTCATTCATTTATGGGTTCTATTTAAATATATTTCTATTTGCTTGGGAGCAAGTAAATCGAAGGAATTGTGATGATATTTTTGTGATGTCTTCAATTAGATGACGACATTTATAGATTTTTGTTTCTGTGTATATATCTGAGTTTTTATTTCTTTCGTTTCTGGGTTCTCTGGCTTTTTCTTTCTTCCTCTTTTTTGTTCTCTGCTTACATTTTACAAGTATCTATTCTTCTTCATCACTCTCTTTCTCCTTCAGATTTGTGACGAAAAAGGAAAGAATTTTGGTGCTTTAATGGGGAAACTATTTAGAAGCTTCTTTGATATGAACCTAGAGTTTTTCGATTCTGGATTTTTTTTAATTTTTACATTACTTTTTAAACCGGTTGTATGGAATACCCGATTTAAAAAAGCTAATTTTCTACACCGGCCGTATACAATCGGTGTAGAATATCAAACTTTCTACTTGACTATTTCTACACCGGACCAAGGTCTGGTCTAGAAGCCTATTTTCAACTAGTTTAGAAAGCCTATTTTCTAGCAGTGTAATGAACTGGACTTGATTAATTGATTGAGGTTTTATATAAGACTTAGTGATTTCATAACTCTAATTCCAAATCAAGAGCGAAGATAGCTATGTTTTCATCATCAAGAGTCTTTCCTATCATATTTCTTTTACAATCCAAACCATTTTTGTAACATCCCAATTTTTAGGCCCAAAGATTCAGAAAGTAGCCTAAAATAGATAGGCTACCAGATCCCTTTCAGTAGAAGTCCCAGAAACATACAGAGGGTTTTCATGGACTAAACTACAAATAAGTGAAAGTACAGGGACTTATATATAAATAGTGAAAGTTCCTAGGGGCATAATGGTTATTTTAGAAAAGAAAGGGACTAAAGTGAAAGTCTAAAAGTTTCATGGTGCAAAAGTAAAAGTAGACACAAGTTGTGGGCCATTAAGTGTAATTATGAAAAGTTAAGGGACTTAATTGAAAAGAGGAAAAGTTTCCAGGGGCAAAATGGTAATTATAGAAAGTTGAGCTAGAAGTGGCTTATAACTGCCCGGAAGTATTTCAGTCCCAAATTTTATCAGTAGATAGAGGAAATGATGCTAGTTAATCTGGCTTATTACAGAAATTTTATTAGAGTTTCAGATAGCTAAAATTTATCTGATAGTCTAAAAGTTATCTAAATTTTTTATCAGATCTCTTGGACCTCAGATATAAGTGAAAAGTTACAGGAAGATACGTCCTGTGAAGATAGAGGTCAGGGAATTGACGGAGTCTCGAAAGGAGATCTGTAAGAAAAGTTATTCCCATATTAGTGAATTTTGACGAGAGTTTGTGAACGCCCGATATCCGATTGAGAAATTAATCGGTAAGCAAACTGGGACTGAATGAGCCCAGATGATGTCACATAGAGGCCCATGATGACGCCAAGAGAGGCCTAGGCCCATGATATCAGTTCATCAGAAAAACGGGCCAGTGTCCAGAAATATACATAAAATATGCAAAATGACAAAAATACTCCTATGTTATAAAATAGTTAAAGAATGAGTGAAGGGTATTTTGGTCATTTGACTAAGGTTAGACAGTCAAGGAAGGTTATCTGAATAGTTGATCAGGGTCAGGGAATACTCTGGTAAGATGTGAAAGACAATAATGCCCCTAGACTCATTAAAGTAAATAAAGAGGAACCAAGGGTATTTTGGTAATTTGCCAAGGGATGTTTCTTGGGAATTAAGCCATCAGAGTACTTGAGCTTGATCAGAGACCCAAGATGACATTCCAAGAGTCCAAAAACGTGGCCCAATGGTTATGTGATTTAAAGTGGCATTAAAGTAATATTTTAGTGAGTTTTTAATAAAGTAAAGTTACCCGGTTGAAGTGATAACCGGGAATTGATCAGATAAAGCTTTGGACTTATCTGGAAGCCATGAGGTAGATTGAAAGGTGTCCTTATGGGACCCATCAAGATGACACATGGCACTGATCTAAGGAAAGAAGAAAAAGCTAAGGACATGTGGCACGATCTCAGCCGTTTATTCTGGGATAAGACTGGAATTCTCTGAAAGCGCTGAGTCAGCTGGTGAGGTGTCCCGAGGGCCCCACCATTGCGTCACCTAAGCATTGAGGTGTCCCTTGATGATGTCACTTTGATGAGTCATTGAGGATGATGATGTCATCACGATGATGCAGGCGAAGCTTCTTGAGGAAGCTAAGCGATTTGAGCCGTTCATTGTGATTCGATCTGAGCCGTCTATTCCACCTCCCTCCACCTATAAATACCCCTCACCCCTCCCATTCCAAAGTACACCCATGGCCAAGAAGAAGAGAAAGGAAGAGAGAGAGAGAGAAAGAGAGAAATAAAGGAAGAGAAAGAAGGAGTTCTGGCTGAGCTAGGAGCAATCCAAGGAGCTTAGGGACTCGACAAGCTTAGGAATAAGGTAAGTAATTTATTCTAGTCCCTACTCTAATAAATTAGAGGATTGTTCTTATAAATTAGATAGTTAGAATAGAGAAATCTCTCTCTATAAGATTAGCCGTGGATAGAAAGAAAGCTAGGGGATTATCAGGATAGGTGTATTATGAAACATCCTTACTTACATACGTCTTAGGGACCATTTGCTAGCATTTAGAACCACTTTCAAGGTAATTAAAGTCTAATTTCTCAATCTGGAGTTTTACTCTTATCGAGTACTGTTCACTATGAAAATTCCAAATGAGTGACCTGACTTCGAAAAATCATAACTAATTCTAGAAAAATCAAAATGAAGTGGTTCCAATTGTTACATTAAGATAACTCAATTATATTTCAGGAAAAAATAACTCATTGACCATTAATTGATAGAGTCAACGTCAGTCAACGTTTCTACTTTACTGTTCATCCAGCGTTTTTCTCCTGAATCCAGCATTCTGGTCCCAAATTTGATAATTTATATCTCCATGTGTAGACATCCAAATGAGGCATTATTTATATCAAATTGAAGCTTGGTATGTCTACTATTTACCCTAAAAATATCATACATTTATTCATTCATCTACTATTTTTACTTATTTATCAAACCTCATTAGGTCACACTGAATTACTGTTCATGGTGGTAAATTTCAGCATTCCACTTTGCATACATATGCATACATCCATCATACATCAGTCAAACATGCCAAACAATATCTTTATTAAATAATAAGTCATTATACATCAGGGCATGTATGAAATCCTCATATTTCTATTACATCATTTCTTGCCTAAAATCCGGCAGCATGACCGCTACGCTTCATCTTCAGAAAGTAACTGATCTTGTACCGATTCGGTAATTCCCATGAGAACTACCATTCTACGTAAGTACCCAGGAAAGACTGGATGAACCGGCTAGGTCCACTCACTTCCAGCCTCCTTAGACAGTACTTACGTACACAGTACGTATCAGCCTCTCTCTTTATAGCAGAGCTTCAGACATAACATATAAGACAACAATCTAACCAAACAATAGCACAACAAATCACAAAGCCATTACATAAAAGCTAGGATTAGTTACTACCTCAAAGGCTTAGCAGAACTCTACTATCTCTATTCTGCTTCCAGCTCCGCCAGAACTTCCTTTCTTTCTTTCTTTCTCTCACTTTCTCTCTCTAGCACTTCCTCCTCTCTCTTAAAGGCTCTTGGCCGTGGCATATGAAGAGCAAGGGGGGGTATTTATAGTTTTCTTCAATGTAATTCTTGTAATTTTGAAGCCATATGAACTTGTGGTCCAGGTTTTTCCGGAATTTCCTATTTTCTTTTATTCCTTTTACTGCATCATGCATGACATCATCTCAAGGCCACCTCATGGGACACCTCATTGCCACATTCTTCACATGTCACAATTCCTGGACACCTCATCAGCTGACTCAGCATTTCCAGTCCAATCCAGTACCGGTCCGGTCCGATTTCCCACAAACTGGATCCACCGGCTAAGATTATGCCACATGTCCTTAACTTTTCTTCTCCCTCTAAGATGACGCCATGTGACATCTGGAAGGGACGTTTCACGCTTTCTAATGCTATCCAGATAAGTCCAGGACTTTATCTGATCACCTCCTCGGTTATCGTGCTGACCTAGTAACTTTACTTTATTGAAACAGCATTAAAATAGTATTTTAATGCCACTTTTTCCCACACATCACTGGACCTACGTTTTTGGGCTCTAGGAATGTTATCTGGGATCCTGATCAAGCTCAAGTACTCTGATGGCTCGATTCCCAAGAAACATCCCTTGGCAAATTACCCAAATGCCCTTGGGTGCCCTTTCTTGCAATATTTTAACCCTAAGGGTAAAATCGTCATTTTACACCCTTCTGTACTCTGTCAGGGCATATACTGACTCAGATTAACTTTATCTGTATGTGCCTTGGCTCCTGGGCCTATCCAGAATGACCAAAATGCCCTTCATACATCTACTACCCCTTTAGTACAACACAGGGGCATTTTCGTAATTTCGCACTTTTCCGGGGTTCTGCCGGACACTGGCCCACCTATCAGTCCAAGTGTCTTATTAGGCCTTTGTTGGCGCCATTATTGGGCCTTTCACGGTCCATTACCTTTATGGCACGTATTACGAGGAATCTTCCCCTGCCCATGTTCACCGAGTACTTTAACTATTATGTACCGTTTATACACATCTCCGGACACTGGCTCCTTCTACCAGATACATTGGCCTACTACGTTCAGGCATCCCTGTGGGTCATAAGAGTCATTTGACTGAGGTCATCCGAACTCATTCAATCCCTTTTTAAATACCGATAAATCTCCCTATCAGATACCCGGAGGCCTCACACTCCCGTCTGGATTTTCTACAGACCTCCTATCGGTATTCTGTCAGTTTCCTGACATCCGTCCCATCAGGGCGCATCATCCTGTATTTTCTCACTTAGATTTGAAATCTAGGATATCCGGTAGGAATTTTTATAACTTTTAGACTATCAGATCAATTCTGGCTATCTGGAGTCTTGAAAAATTCCTGTATTAAGCCAGATTACCGAGTATCACTTGCTCTATCTACTGGTGAAATCTAGGACTGAAATGCTTTCGGACAGTCCAAACCTCTTCCGGCCTGACTTTCTTTAATTATACTTTAGCCCCAAGGAACTTTTCTTCTTTTCAATTAAGTCCCTTTTATTTGGCTAAAATTACACTTAAGGACCCCACCTTTTTGTCTACTTTTCCTTTTTAACCTTATACTTTTCACAATTGCATCTAAGTCCCTACATTTTCTTTCTCTTGCAATTTAATCCCTTTCTTTGCATAAATGGCCGTTATATCTTTGGGGACCTTCACTATTTACATATCAGTCCCTGGACTTTCACTTATTTACAGTTTAGTCCCTAAAATCCCTCTGTATGTTTTTGGGACTTCTGCTCAAAGGGATATATCTATTTCAAGCTACTTAGTAAGTGTCTGGCCTGAAAATTGGGGTGTTACATTTCTACCCCCTTAAAAATAAATTTCGTCCTCGAAATTTACTTAGTACCTTAATCAACTATCCTGGATATATCTCCTCTGTATATCCTTTCCTGGTTTATGACTAAGGCTTGGGGCATTTATCCTCTTATACTTATGGACAACCCATTGAACTTATGAGTAGTGTCCATTCCTTTCATATCTTATCCCTCAGAATTTTGATGTATTCTGGGGTCTACATCACCCCTCTTACACTTTGCTAATCTCTCAGGAGAGATATTGTTCTTCTGACTTTCTTTCTCCTGATACGAGATCATAACCCAGATAACTTCTCTATTTTTTCTTAACTGTTCTCATAACTTCATGCATCTATGCCAAACTTTTGTGACATTTGCACTTTTTCTTATCCCTTCTCAGGGTTTATCTATCGTTAGGCTATGCTTGCCTTAGCACCTTTCGTACTTCTGGGTTAGGGCTAAGTCTCTCTTCGTATAGTTCTAGGCCCTAGTATTCCTTCATAGAGCTACGTTCTATCTTTACTTTGCCTTAGACCCTCTTCTCTAGGTCTCTCTGGCCTTTTATTACCACTTCCTTTAGATCAGAAAAGAACCCTTCATTATCCACATCATTATCTAGGCCTATAGTTCCTTACAGCTCAGTCGCCCTTACCGCTATGGTTCTTCTTAACCATTCTTAGGGTCGACCTCAGGGAATATTGGAGACTCTTTCTGTGATAAGAGTAAATACCTTTCCTAGGGATGTCAGCATTCTTAGGGTAACCTCTTGCAAAGTGGCCTTTCTTACCACAACTGCTTTGCCCTGCTCGACACTCCCATGTGCCATGGCTCTTTCCACCACATTGACATCTCTGTTCTCCAATCTGATGATTACCTTGATCAGTCCCCTGTCTGAACTATTGCCTCTTTCTCTTGCTATTGGCTTCACAACTTGAGCTACCTCCCAGAGTGCTCTTAGCCAATGTTTTTTTATTCTCTATTCACAAGGAATTCTCTTTTCTGCTTCTCAGGCATACTTCTACAAAACTTTGAATATCAGTACTCAGATTTGGACTTGGACTCCGTCTTTCTTAAGGAAAAACTAAGTTCAGTCTGCCTATAATAGAGGCTATCTGAGGAAAACCATTGTAAAATAATTTCTCTGGGTGAGTTTATCAACTAGTGAAGCTTCCTCACCTTAACTTCGTCTTTGGCATTCATCTTCCCAAAGAGATATTACATTGTACTCATATCTCATGGCTCATTACTTTCCTTAGGCTAGGTCTAATTGTTCCCTCGGGATCTAACTGCGATCTACCGTTAGCCTCTTCAGAATCTAACTGCGACTCTGAAGCTATTAGGATCTAACTGCGATCCTGGAGCCATGCTAGGATCTAACTGCGACCCTCCAGAATCTAACTGCGATTCTGTTGTACTGTATATCTCCCGAAGATCTTAAACCAACAGACTAAGTTATAAGGTTACTGCTTCATGTGTAGACATTCACTAATTGGGGAGATTGGAGCAAGGTTTATTACCTATCCATGTAATGCCCCAGATATGTACCACTGGCTCACCAAATTTCGTGGCCAAACTCCTTTGTTTACTAGGTCAAACTGAGGTCAAAACACTGCTACCTCAGGACCTGCGAATTTCTCCCTTAATTCCCCATTCACAAATTGAACATGCCAAACAATATTTATTATTACATAATAAAATATCATACAACAGGATATATATAAAATTCTCATATTTCCATTACATTTTTTCCTGCCTAAAAGCTGGCAGCACAACCGCTAGGCTTCATCTGTACAAAGAACTGAATCGTACTGATTCGGTAATTCCCTCATGAAAATTACCATTCTACGTAGTACCCAGGAAAGACTGGATGAACCGGCTAGGTCCACTCACTTCCAGCCTCCTTAGATAGCACTACGTACACAGTACTTATCATATACTGATGTTCAGTCTTAGTTTCGGCAGCATAACGGCGTCTCTCAAAATTCTTAGAATTTACTTCAACATAATCTTCCTGTAATGGGTTAGATATAGGGAATGAGATTCGGGGGAATCTCAGTAGTAATAATCATAACAATATATGTAATGCAGAGTGACAGTGCTTGCTTGTGATTGTGTACAGATAAGTATGCGGCGTGCTTCCATATTCAATAACATATGATCATAGCATTGTAATAGAGCTTCAAGCATAACATATAAGACAACAATCCAACCAAACAATAGCACAACAAATCACAAAGACATTACATAAAAGCTAGGATTAGTTACTACCTCAAAAGCAGAACTTCAGAATTTCTCTACTGCTTCCAGCTTCACCAGAACTTCCTTTCTTCTTTCTTACTCTCACTTTCTCTCTCAAGAACTTCCTTCTCTCTCTAATATTGCTCTTGGCCATGCATAATGAAGGCAAGGGGGGTATTTATAGTTTTGATCAATGGCATTTCCGTAATTTTGAAGCCATCTGATCCTGTGGTCCTGGTTTTTCCGGAATTTCCTATTTTTCTTTATTCCTTTTACTGCATCATGCATGACATCATCACCATGCCACCTCATGGGACACCTTGAAACATCCTCCCTTACCGCCCTCAGAGTACACTAGCGGAAGCAATATTAGCTTAAAATAGCTTAATTTCATCATTCATAATTTGAATCTGCCAAACCATATTTATCATTGAATCATAAAATGTCATACAATATGGTATATACAACAAGACATATACATAAACCTCATATCTCTATTACATCTCGTTCTGCCTAAACTTCGGCAGCATAACCGCTACGCTTCAGCTGTATAAAGAACTGAACTGTACTGATTCGGTAATCTCCTCATGAGGACTACCATTCTACGTAGTACCCAGGAAAGACTAGATGAACCGGCTAGGTCCACTCACTTCTAGCCTCCTTAGAAAGCACTACGTACACAGTACTTATCATATACTATGACATTCAGTCTTAACTTGGGCAGCATAACGGCGTCTCCTGGCTTTCTCAAAATCTACTTCAACATAACCTCCCTGTAATGGGTTATGGATGGGGATGAGATTCGGGGGAATCTCAGTAGCAACAATCATAACAATATATGTAATGCAGTGTGACAGTGCTTGCTTGTGATTGTGTACAGATAAGTATGCTGCGTGCTTCCATGCTTAATAACATATGACCATAGCATTACAGCAGAGCTTCAGACATAACATATAAGACAACAATCCAACCAAACAATAGCACATCAAATCACAAAGCCATTACATAGAAGCTAGGATTAGTTACTACCTGGCTAGCTCAGCAGAACCCTACTATCTCTATTCTGCTTCCAGCTCCGCCAGAACTTCCTTTCTTCCTTTCTCCTTTCTCTCTTCCTTTCCTTCCCCTTCTCTCTCTTCTTTCTCTCTCATTCTCTCCTCCTCCGCGGGATGCAAATGGAATGGGGGAAGGGGGTATTTATAATGGGGCTCAATGGCACAATCGTAATTTCCAGGAACTTTGATCCTACGGTCCTGGTTTTTCCTGGAATTTCCTATTTTCTTTAATTCCTCATTTACTGCATCATCGTGCCAACTCACCATGCTGACTCAGCGCCTCATTTTTCACATGCTTGAATTCCCGGGACACCTCAGCATGCTGACTCACCATGCTGACTCACCGGTCCAGTCTCCTGCCTCGTATGCGTGCCATCAACTTTATCTGCTTTCGGCAGACTAATGCCATGTGGCGACTGGAAAAGACCTTGCACGCTTCCTAATGCCATCCAGATAAGTCCCTGACTTTATCTGATCATTTCCTCGGTTATCGTGCCTCCTCGGTTTTCGTGCCAACCGAGTATCCTTACTTTACTGAATTATTACTTTAATGCCATGTGGCATCTTGTGGGACCCATGAGTATACCTTATCAGTTTACTTCATGGTTTCCAGATAACCTTTCCTGTATCTGATATCCTGCCTCCGGTCTATCTCCAACCGGGTAACTATCTCTCTTGGACCTTCACCACTCTTGGCCCGTACGCTTAGCGCCACTTTAGTCACTAGTCGCGACCTCAACATCCTCTTGTCGCGACCTTACAATTCTGTGTACATTTGTCGCGACCAAAACATCTTCTCGTCGCGACCAAAACATTCTATCGTCGCGACCACAACACATTTTAGTCGCGTCTAAGGCTTTCTGCCACTATTAGTCGCGATATCACTGCTTTCTAGTCGCGACCATACTTCTTTTATGTCGTGACCATAATGCTTTCTTGTCGCGTATAGCTCTTTCTGTAACCACTAGTCGCGACCATGCTTTACTCTAGTCGCGACCAGAACGATCAGCTCGTAACTCTTCAACCTTTGACCTTTACATCATCCCAAATGGCCATTCTACCCCTTGGGACTTCCACTGTTTACACATAAGTCCCCGTACCTTTACTTACTCGCAGCTTAGCCCCTAAAAACTCTCTTATGTCTCTGGGACTTCTGCTCAAAAGGGGTCTGGTAGCCTCTCATTCTCAGGCTATTTCCGTGTCTCAAGGCCTGAAAATTGGGATGTTACATTTCTCCTCCCCTTTAAATAAATTTCGTCCTCGAAATTTAATCAGTACCATAGCCAAATTAACTTAACATCTGGCAAAGTACTCATCATAACTTTACATCTCTTCGTAACATGCCTTTCTTTCTCTGGGTTAATCCAATCAGAGTTGAAATCTACTTTCCTCTTATGGACCACTTACTGCACTTATGAGTAGTGTCCATTTCTTTCATATGAAATCCTCTCGAATATTACTGTATTCGGGAATTTCTTCTAACTACTCATCATACTTCTAGCATCATACTCTTATTACTTCTCTTGATATCTCGCAGACTGCTTTAAAATCTGCAACATTTCATCTTTCTTTGCACTTAACGTCATACAGAGAGAGGACTTACGCAGCTATTCTTTCTTTACTTTGCTGCTAAACAAAAGCACCTACTCTAATATGCATAATGCTTGGCCAACATACTGCAGGACTGCATACCTGCTTATGAATGCAAAGCTCTAACATCGGAGCTTAACCATTCCTGTTCTAACTAGGCACAGCTCTAACACTCGGAGCTTGCATAGTTTTAGCATAACATTAAGCCTGACATCTCATGCAAAGAGTGAAAGCTCTCATTTTCTATTCTCTTTCATAGCATATCATTCAAACATCTGAGTCCTACCAAACAGGGAGCCTCTCTGTCTGTTCATATAATGCACATCTCTAGGTGCGTGTCATATTACACGTTTACTACCGTGTATCTCATTACATGCCTTTGATACTTTATCATGGCATATCTAGCCCACTCTAGCTATCTCATGGTGTATATCACCCTTTTGTAACCTATCTCGAGACACCATAAGGCTAACATTCTCTTCCTCATAGCACTGAGTTCTATCTCAGCTTTGCCTTAGACCTTCTTCTCTAGGTCTTTTCTAGCCTTTTAATCTCTTTACCCCTCATCTGGGTAATCTTTATCTACTCATACTTTTCTATTCTTATTACATTGAGGATTTTCTTCTCTGCTTCTCAAAGGATTCTCTTCTCTGTTCTCAGACATACTTCTACAAAACTTTGAATCTCAGTACTCAGATTTAAACTTGGACTCCATCTTCGTTTAAGGGAAAGCTAAGTTCAGTCTGTAGAGGCTATTTGAGAAAAATAATTATAAAAATTTTCTAACTGAGTGTATCAACTAGTGAAGCTTCCTTACCTTAACTTTGTCTTTGGCATTCATCTTTCCAAAGAGATACTACATCGTACGCATGTCTCATGGCTCATTACTTTCCTTAGGCTAGGTCTAACTGCGACCTCGGGATCTAACTATGATCAACCGTTAGCCTCTTCAGAATCTAACTGTGACTCTGGATCTGTTAGGATCTAACTGCGACCCTGGAGCCATGCTAGGATCTAACTGTGACCCTCCAGAATCTAACTGCGATTCTGTTGTACTGTATATCTCCCGAAGATCTTAAACCAACAGACTAAGTTATAAGGTTAACTGCTTCCACCTGTTGATAACTCCATAAAAATTTTATAGCCTCACATCATTTACCCAGACTTTACTTACTTCCTCTCTTACTCAAGAGTTCCTTCTCATCTTTCTTACTTTACTGTGGCTTACCATTGGCTTGTGCCATCATGGTCTAACCACCTGCCACTGCATTCTACTGCTATGGCCTCATCATAACTCATCTGTGCTCTAACTGTGAACCATTTGAACTATGCTCCAACTGCGAGCATCCTGTATCAGATCCAACTCTTATCTGAAGAGTGATCTATACTCATCTGAATCTAGCTCTATCTGAGAGCCATCTGTTTCAGATCCAACTCTTATCTGAAGAGTGATCTAAAAACAATCTCTTTACTCTTAGCTGCTTTCTTTCTGTCTACCATTCCTTTCAACAGAAATGGTCCTGAGTACTGTATTCACAAGTCTGCAGAATTACCCGAGTAACCTCAAACATATCTGAATATCATAACTTATTGTCCCATGAACTGAGACTATCTATCATCCTCAATACCTATCTCATTACATGTCATATGGTATGGGAGCAACATACTTTCTCATCTCATATATACTCTACCCTTCATGCACTGTAAAAGGGAGTATTCATTCATCATGGCATACTCTAACATGCATGTCATCATATGACAATTGCAAGGAGATGCAACTATCATAACTTATGGCATCATAAGCCATATCATCATCATACTTTGCTCAACCATCCATCAGACTAACTAAACCTCAAGGCATATTTTATTTATCATATTGCCTATCATATCTTGGTCAGTCATCCTGAAACATCTGTCTATCTCAGGCTGCCGCGCTACCCTCTTATTAGGGTACAGACTCAACCCTTCATCACTCTTTCTTACATAGGGGAGTCACTGTATCCCGTAATCTGTGGCTACCTTCTACTATCTCATTTCTTCTTTTGTCTATCTATCAGTCTCAGTCTATTCTTGACCAGACTGTGGTTCCTTATCGGCCTTTACTGTAATAGCCTAGAACCCCTTTACAAAGATATTATCCGCTTTCCCCTTAGGTAGGCTTGGTGCCCACATGAGATCACGGTTTTGTTTTCCAGACACACGAGCCACAGCCCTTAAGCACCTGAAAACGCATCTTTCTCTTAATCCTAGCGAACTTCAGTCGCCTAGATCTCATTCATTATCTTTTACTATTATTTCTATTCTTTAGGGTACTCTACCCTAGATCTCTGTGATGGAATCCCTCTGCTTAGGGAATATTAACTCTTTATTTATTAACCATCACGTCTCTAGCCTTAGCCTTAGGCCATATCAAACATCATCACATCTCTAGCCTTAGGCCATGCCCTAGGATTACTCCGAGGCAAACTTCATACTAGCTATCCCATTCTAGCTCTCAGGTCTTTTATTCAACTAGGTTGAATAAGACTTTTACCATGTAGATCTACTCCTCGTAATCACATGGAGGATCTGTCTCATTCTAGCTATCTCATCTAGCTAGCTCATCTTATCATTATCATCCTTTGCGGCCTATCCTACCTAGCAAGGATGACTTGCTTAGTGGAGTTGCCAACTTCCTCTATGCATGGCTTCTCCACTCAAGCTCTATGTTCATGCTTTGTGTTCACCTGTCTTTTCCTTTACAACGAAACATGAACACCTCTTATTCCATCTAGGAGCTTTATCTCCACGGGCTCTTCTAAACCCATAATAGTCCCGATCTGTATCTTCTAATGTCATACCAGGACATCTCTGTCATTCCGTCACGATATGAGTATTGGGTAATCGCTATTCATAGCCTCTATGATTCTTCATTACCCTTAACTCCTCACGACTTATCATTTCTATTCTTTAGTCGTGACCTACAGCTTCAGACGTCGCGTCCTTAACATTTTCTGTCTTCTAGTCGCGACCTAAATCTTCTGTCGTCGCGACCTTAACCTTTCCACGTCGCGACTCAACTCCTCTACCGTCGCGACCAGGATATTTTCTCGTCGCGACTTATGTCTCTTCACGTCGCAACCATAGCCATTTCTAGTCGCGACATTAAACTTTTCTCGTCACAACCTTAGCTCTCTGTTAAATAACGTCGCGACCTAGGAACATACTCGCCGCGACCAAAGCTTTCTGTGAATAACCGTCGCGACCTATAAACTTATGCGTCGCGACTAAACCTCTCATTGAGGCTACCCGTCGCGACATAAACCACGTTAGTCGCGACCGGAGTGCTATTCTGTCGTACTCAAGGGTTAAATCAGAGCATCACTGAGCCATAACCTTCTGTTCTGTGCCAGAATCTTATGCTCTGAACCAGAGTCCTTTCTGGTTGGTGCCAGAACCTCTTGCTCTGATACCAAAATGAAACATCCTCCCTTACCGCCCTCAGAGTACACTAGCGGAAGCAATATTAGCTTAAAATAGCTTAATTTCATCATTCATAATTTGAATATGCCAAACCATATTTATCATTGAATCATAAAATGTCATACAATATGGTATATACAACAAGACATATACATAAACCTCATATCTCTATTACATCTCGTTCTGCCTAAACTTCGGCAGCATAACCGCTACGCTTCAGCTGTATAAAGAACTGAACTGTACTGATTCGGTAATCTCCTCATGAGGACTACCATTCTACGTAGTACCCAGGAAAGACTAGATGAACCGGCTAGGTCCACTCACTTCTAGCCTCCTTAGACAGCACTACGTACACAGTACTTATCATATACTATGACGTTCAGTCTTAACTTGGGCAGCATAACGGCGTCTCCTGGCTTTCTCAAAATCTACTTCAACATAACCTCCCTGTAATGGGTTATGGATGGGGATGAGATTCGGGGGAATCTCAGTAGAAACAATCATAACAATATATGTAATGCAGTGTGACAGGTGCTTGCTTGTGATTGTGTACAGATAAGTATGCTGCGTGCTTCCATGCTTAATAACATATGACCATAGCATTACAGCAGAGCTTCAGACATAACATATAAGACAACAATCCAACCAAACAATAGCACATCAAATCACAAAGCCATTACATAGAAGCTAGGATTAGTTACTACCTGGCTAGCTCAGCAGAACCCTACTATCTCTATTCTGCTTCCAGCTCCGCCAGAACTTCCTTTCTTCCTTTCTCCTTTCTCTCTTCCTTTCCTTCCCCTTCTCTCTCTTCTTTCTCTCTCATTCTCTCCTCCTCCGCGGGATGCAAATGGAATGGGGGAAGGGGGTATTTATAATGGGGCTCAATGGCACAATCGTAATTTCCAGGAACTTTGATCCTACGGTCCTGGTTTTTCCTGGAATTTCCTATTTTCTTTAATTCCTCATTTACTGCATCATCGTGCCAACTCACCATGCTGACTCAGCGCCTCATTTTTCACATGCTTGAATTCCCGGGACACCTCAGCATGCTGACTCACCATGCTGACTCACCGGTCCAGTCTCCTGCCTCGTATGCGTGCCATCAACTTTATCTGCTTTCGGCAGACTAATGCCATGTGGCGACTGGAAAAGACCTTGCACGCTTCCTAATGCCATCCAGATAAGTCCCTGACTTTATCTGATCATTTCCTCGGTTATCGTGCCTCCTCGGTTTTCGTGCCAACCGAGTATCCTTACTTTACTGAATTATTACTTTAATGCCATGTGGCATCTTGTGGGACCCATGAGTATACCTTATCAGTTTACTTCATGGTTTCCAGATAACCTTTCCTGTATCTGATATCCTGCCTCCGGTCTATCTCCAACCGGGTAACTATCTCTCTTGGACCTTCACCACTCTTGGCCCGTACGCTTAGCGCCACTTTAGTCACTAGTCGCGACCTCAACATCCTCTTGTCGCGACCTTACAATTCTGTGTACATTTGTCGCGACCAAAACATCTTCTCGTCGCGACCAAAACATTCTATCGTCGCGACCACAACACATTTTAGTCGCGTCTAAGGCTTTCTGCCACTATTAGTCGCGATATCACTGCTTTCTAGTCGCGACCATACTTCTTTTATGTCGTGACCATAATGCTTTCTTGTCGCGTATAGCTCTTTCTGTAACAACTAGTCGCGACCATGCTTTACTCTAGTCGCGACCAGAACGATCAGCTCGTAACTCTTCAACCTTTGACCTTTACATCATCCCAAATGGCCATTCTACCCCTTGGGACTTCCACTGTTTACACATAAGTCCCCGTACCTTTACTTACTCGCAGCTTAGCCCCTAAAAACTCTCTTATGTCTCTGGGACTTCTGCTCAAAAGGGGTCTGGTAGCCTCTCATTCTCAGGCTATTTCTGTGTCTCAAGGCCTGAAAATTGGGATGTTACACACCTCATATGTCACATGGCGAAATTGCAAGCTTCTTTGACACCTCATCAGCTGACTCAGCAGTTCCAGTCCAATCCAGTACCGGTCCGGTCCGATTTCCCACAAACTGGACCCACCGGCTAAGATTGTGCCACGTGTCCTCAACTTTTCTTCTGCCTCTAAGATGACGCCATGTGGCATCTGGAAGGGACCTTTCACGCCTTCCAATGCTATCCAGATAAGTCCAGGACTTCATCTGATAACCACCTCAGTTATCGTGCCAACCGAGTAACTTTACTTTACTGAAAAATCATTAAATCATTATTTTAATACCACCTTTTCCCACATATATACTGGAATACGTTTTTGGGCTCTGGGAATATCATCTTGGGTCTCTGATCCAGCCCAAGTACTCTGATGGCACGATTCCCAAGAAATATCCCTTGGCAAATTACCAAAATACCCCTGGGTGCCCTTTCTTGCACTATCTTTACTCTAAGGGTAAAATTGTCATTTTACACCCTTCTGTACCCTGTCAGGGTATATACTGACTCTATCTGTATGTACCTTAGCTTCTGGGCCTGTCCAAAATGACCAAAATGCCCTTTATTCATCTGTTACCCTCTTGTACAACATAGGGGTATTTTCGTAATTTCGCACTTTTCCGGGGTTCTGCCGGACACTGGCCCACCTATCAGTCCAAGGGTCTTACTAGGCCTTTGTTGGCGCCATTATTGGGCCTTTCATGGTCCATTACCTTCATGGCACGTATTACGAGGAATCTTCCCTCGTTAATGTTTATTAAATATTTTATCTATTATTCACCGTTTATACACATATCCGGACACCGGCTCCTTCTGTCCGATACACTGGCCTGCGGTGTTCAGGCATCCCTGTGCGTCATAACAGTCATCTGACTGAGGTCATCCGAACTCATTCAGTCCCTTTTCAAATACCGATAAATTTCCCTATCGGATACCCGGAGGCCTCACACTCCCGTCTGGATTTTCTAATTTGTGAATAACTTTTTCTACAGGCCTCCTATAGGTATTCTGTCAGTTTCCTGACATCCGCCCCATAAGGACGCATCATCCTGTATTTTCTCACTTAGATCTGAAATCTAGGATATCCGGTATGAATTTTTATAACTTTTGGACGATCAGTCCATTTCTGGCTATCTGGAGTCTTAAAAAATTCCTGTATCAAGGCAGATTACCGAGCGTCACTTGCTCTCTCTACCGGTGGAATCTGGGACTGAAATGCTTTCGGACAGTCCAAACCACTTTCGGCCTGACTTTCTTTAATTATACTTTAGCCCCAAGGAACTTTTCTTCTTTTCAATTAAGTCCCTTTTTATTTGGCTAAAATTACACTTAAGGACCCCACATTTTTGTCTACTTTTCCTTCTTAGCTTTAATCTTTCCATAATTGCATTTAAGCCCCTTCATTTTCTTTCTTTTGCAATTTAATCCCTTTCTTTGCATAAATGGCCATCATATCCCTATGGACTTTTACTATATCAGTCCCTGGACTTATTTGCAGTTTAGTCCCTAAAAACCCTCTGTATGTTTCAGGGACTTCTGCTCAAAGGGATATTCCTCACATTCCTCATTTTGAACCTAGGTGAACTACCCCGATTCTGTAGGTTAAAGACTTAACTCATCTTTAAATCCTGAAAGACTTAGATCATCCCTCGGATTCCTACAAAATACAGGTAAGTAATCCGCCCATATCAAATTACTACTTTGGGACTACGGGTTTAGTAGCCTGCCCATATCAGACTACTTCCCAGTTCTCCTAGACCAAAAATCGGGATGTTACAATAACCAACCATAATAGGTTACTTATGATGGAAGAATCATGCTTGATACATGAGCTAAGGAATGGAAGAGAAGAAGTAGACAAGTAATGGCATGTCATGTATGTTATCCTTTTTATGTAATGTTATGTAATACGCCATTATATGTAAAGAAAAATGTATGAAATAATTATGGCATAATCCCATGATGTATTGAATGTATGAGAGACCAAAGAGATGGTTTATGCATGCTGGAACAATTATTGAAAATTAAAGAAATAAAACTAAAATGGTAAAAACGTAGGTCCTAAAGCAGTTTTGTTGTGGCTCCAGTTTGACCTAGCAAATGAAGTAATTAATTTATGAAATTTTATGAAAAATTATGACACATCCAGAGCTTTAAATTCATAGGTAACACATCTCATTTGGTCATGTATATCAAGAGAAATGAATTTCCAAAGTTACTAGACAGAATATGGAATTTCCAGAATTTGCCATATGAATAGTAAAAAGTAACGATTTAACTGTATTGATTGGCAAGGTAAATGTCCATATTTATATTTTTTACTTAAATAGCTATGAAAGAGATTCAATTATAAATTTGGGTCACCTCCATATGATTTTTCTATAATTAGTTATGAATTTTTAAATTTGAACTGTTAATCTAGAAATTACCTAATGAATAGTACCTGAGAAGTAAGTTTTGAAATTTTAATTTTTGGGCCAAAATAATACTTTCGCTAGTTAAATACTCTTCCGAATACGTACTCTAAGTTGTTAAAAG
This sequence comes from Leucaena leucocephala, assembly GCA_037074615.1. NCBI lineage: Eukaryota > Viridiplantae > Streptophyta > Magnoliopsida > Fabales > Fabaceae > Leucaena > Leucaena leucocephala. Next base: position 6,326,835 of record CM073545.1, read on the forward strand.
TAGGATGTTTCATTTTGGTTTCAAAATAAAAGGTTCTGGTATTGGTACAGCACAAAGTTTTAGCACAGAATAGAGGCTCTGGTATAAGATAAACTTGTTCTGATTAGGAAACAGAGTATGTAGCGGATTACCTAAGGACCAATTGAGTTTGAGGTTAGTGATGTGTTAGTTGTTTATAGTCCAACTAAGATTATGGATTATAGATGAATGCTCTAGGGAAATTGAACATTGTGATTTAATAAGAGATAGCTTCTTGCCTGATAGTATCCTTGAGGATAGGGAAAACTTAAAAGTATGAATGACATAGAGATGTTAGCCAGACCCTTCCTCAATTAGATGAAAGGAAGCAGCTAATAGAAGTCTTACAGGCGATGGGAGATGTTATGATGGAATGAAACTAAGTATGACTAGCAGTAGTAAAGGGAAAGGTACCCACAAATTAAGAGACTCCCTTATTTTAGAAAAAGTAATGCTTGAAAGTTAGATAAAGCAGTTAAGGGTTAAGTCTATACCCTGGTAGGAGGGTAAAATGGTAGCCCAAGTTAAATGGATAGTTATCTCAGGTTCCTGAATAAATGATTAGGATCTGGCAGATAATGTGACAGAGGAAAGAACGCTTTAAGGTTTACCTAGTTAATGTTGGAAATTGTGTCCTAGGGGCCAATCATTGTATCAGGTTATCACATTATTTGCATGTTTACTGTGATGACCATCCTTGGATAACTCGTGATCTTATCCTAAATGTCCCTGGTCGGTCATCTATGCGGGAGCAGAGATGAAATAAGACCGGTATGACTTTGAAGATATATAGAGATATAAATCAAAGTCATAAGCACATGTAAGAGTACAGGGTGTTGGACCGACCCGCTATGAGAGAGCTGCATGGGTCAAGTCATAAGCTTCTCTCATATACAAGCCATGTCACTATGCCCTTTGACCTGAGATCATCATGGATTCCTACATGACAAACGCTCAGCTTTGACCTAGTCAAAAGTCACTTTTGACCGAGTGATCATAAAGGCTATGATCGGGCTTAGTGGTTTTTCATGCGGAGGAATGTGAATGGTCAAGATGGAATTTGTCCCTCATATTCGTAGAGAGATATTACTGGGCCCCTCGATGAGTGAGTCTGAGAAATGTATGGCCATACTGGAATGGAAGGGTAGTTCCATTTCTATATCCAGACTACTCAGGGATCGAGAAAGTAACGGTCAGGAACAGGAGGATGACGTTCTCCATGCCTCATCCTTGACCAAAATATCGTGTGACAAAAGGGACGTGATATGGTTGTATGAAAGGTTACACCGTTTATCGATCCTCATATGTTTTGGGTAGTTGTAATGCCTTGCTAGAGACCGCTTACGACTTGTGGGTCAGTATAGTAACTGGGCCACTGCCAACTTCATATGGGCCTACAGGGTCGCATACAAAATAGCCCAATACGAGCTATGATGTCCAGATTCATTGAATCTAAGAGATGTCTAGATTCAATGAATAATCTAGGGTGGATATATATTTTATATATATATAAATTTGTATATATATATTATAGATAATATAAGAGATATTTGTAAGATTTAATTTATAAGGATAAATTAAATCTCTATCACTTTTGAATTTGAATTTAAATGGATATGATCTATTTGAATTTGAAATTTAAATTGATAAGATATCTCAAATTTGATTTATGAGAATAAATCAAATATAATTCTGTCTTATCTTTATTTTAAATTAAATAAATAGGTGAATTAAATCTGTGGGACGGATTTAATATAAACCATATTTATTTAATTAGTTTCTTATTAAATTATGCAATATATGATATTGTATTAATTCATAATTAATATAAGATTAATTCTGAAGCCCGGCCCTATTAGAAGCCCGATAGCTTCCTATATATTTGACATTAGGGGCTAGGGTTCTAAACATCTCTACACACACATTCAGACGTGAGAAGATAGGGCAGGGAGAGTGCAAAAGGTTTGCAGATAAGAGACTGCCGAAATAGAGACGGTGAGAACGGAATCTCTAGAAAGCCCTAGAGGGACAAGAGGCGCTAGCACGTCGTTCGCGATTGGAACGCTATTCGTGTGGATACCGGTAGAGGAAGCCGATCTGAGCTGTGGACTTCTTACGATCGACGAGACACGAAGCAAGGTCGCGACCTATTGACACTGAGGTCGCGACCATACGGGCATCTGAACGTCAAAAATCCAAAAAGAGGAGACAGGTCGCGACTTGAAGCTTACGAGGTCGCGACTACAAACTCCAGAGACGTCCGGTCGTGACGAGAAGCAGAGTAGGTCACGACTAACAACTCCAGAGGCGACAGGTCACGACTAGAAGTTTAGGAGGTCGCGACTGAAAGTTCCAGAAGCGAGGAGTCGTGACTAGTGGACACTGAGGTCGCGACCAAAGCTCGAATACCAAAGGTAACACTTCTTTCTCCTTGACTTAAACACATTCGGTAGATCCTGGCTGGGAATGGAAAAATTTTTAAAGTTAATTTCCTCTGCGTGTCTTCCAATTCCCTTCAGTTAATTGTTTAATTGTAGTGTGCGTATAATGGATGGTTGAGCAAATTATGTGATGATATGGCTTATGTTACCATAAGTTATTATAAATAGTTACATCTCCTTACAATTGTCATATGATGACACGCATGTTAGAGTATGCTTAAACGATTGCATCTCCTTGCACATTATACATGTTAAGAGTATGCTATGATGAATGAATGCACCCCTTTCGCATTACATGCAGGGTATAGTATATATGATGAGAAAGTTATGTTGCTCCCATACCATACGACATGCAATTAGATAATTTAACTTGGTAACGATAAATCAATAGAAAAATTGGTAAATAACATAGTTAGCTAGTTAATCCCCAAAGTTTAGAATGAATATAGCCTAGTTAAGGTAAGGTGGTTCTATATAATAGCTATCTCAGATTCCTGAATTGATAAACAGGATCTTGGAGATAGTAAACTAAAGATAAATAGTTCCATTAATTTCTTGAGGATTAATAGAAAGAGATAGATAATGAGAAAGATAGTTACGGGAAACTAATAGATGAGAGACAAGTATATTCTCGATAATGTTAATAGCTACTCAGTTTAGGGTTAGATTGAGAGGCTCATAAGTAAGGGATATGATGTATAAAAGTTCTGGCCACTTAGTTTTTCTTAAGAATTGGGAACTAGTCCTCCGAATTAGAGTTGATGTTGCTCCAAATCGAGCAAGATACCCTATCCGTGTAAAAAGGGGATGTAGTTAAGATGGAGTTAACATTACTTTTACAAAAGAATATGTCCTCCATTAAGAACAAAGAGAATACAACCAAGGTAAGGCAAGCGGACCCAATAAAAATATAATTGGCCAAGAAAAAAGTTTAGGGACAGAGCTTAACAAGGTATTAAGCATGTAAGAAAGAATAGACTGGTATAAGTCCTCTTCCTCTAATTTTATGAACAAGAAGATGATTTTACAGCTGACTCTGTAAACAGATAGAGAGGATCCCTTTTTGGTAGGGATAAGATGTTTGAATGTTATGTTATAGATAAAATAGCAAGTAAGAGCTTTCACTCCTTGCATGAAATGCCAGGCATTATGTTATGTTTATAAAATATGCTAAAGCTCTGAATGTTAGAGTAGTGCAAGCTCCACATGATAGAGCTGTGCATATTAAAGGAAGGTATTATGCATGTTAGAGTATGTGTTCCTACTTAACAGAAAAATAAAGAAAAGAACAGTCGTATATGTCCTCTCTATGTATTGATTATAATTGTTAGAAACTATGAGAGCAGTTGAAAGATCAAGAAAACCTCTAAGACTTCTAATGTAAATTGATTAAAGTATAGTATGAGGCCTAAGCCAAACCTAAAATGATAGATAGGTTATTGGCTAGAGAATTGCTAAGGCCTACAAAAATGATACTAGTATATGGGAACGAATTAGAATTGTTCAATGCACTAAGAGGTAGCAACTAGATGCTATAAAGACAATGAGAATGAAGACACCAACCTCACTGAAGTTTATCAGCTAGAGGATTGGTACAAGATGCGCCTAATCAAGCTAGTGCGATACACTGACATATGAACAATCAATTTAAGGAATGTTCAGAAGTAGATCATCTGTGCAATAATCCAGAGTAGATCTACATTATGAAAGGCTTTATCAGGATAGTCTTTTTCTAAATGAAAGTAGTAAAGGCTAGACCGAGGCTTGTCTAGAGACCTGCCTAGCATACGGTCTAAGGGAAAAAATGTAATGATGAATAGTCCGAGAGTTTATGTTTCTAAAATGGAGGAATTCCATCACAAAGGAAATAATGACTCAGTAGACCCAGTATAAAATAATATCCAGTTATGTGAGCACAAACTGCCTACGATTGAAGGAACATTCAAAGATCTCCAAAATGTGAAATATGCCTCTTAATGGAAGGCGTAGTTAGTCATTTACGAATTAGAGAAAGATGTTAAAAGATAGTAAAGGGTACAGAAGTTACCCTACAAGCAAAGAATAATCCACTCAACTGGGAAGCATAACTTAACCAGTTTTACAAAAAGTATTTATCTCAGTTAAATAAAGATGAGCGCAAGGCTAAGTTTAAGTGATAAGATTAAAAAAGAGACCCTTTGATAGATACTTAGCTAAGTTCATCCACATGAATGATGAAAGATGTACAACTGAGTAGGTGACTTACGAACTGAGTTTTGTGTTTTAACAATGATTCTTCCCAAGCTATTACAAAAGTTTAATGGAGAGGTAGGGGCATGCAATATTTTAGAAAGAAGTTTACAATGCCCAGAAAAATGTAAAGGTTAAAGGTTGAGAAGAGGTAATGAATTAAGAAGTTCAAACATGCAATCAGTACCTAAGGGATACGAGATATATGGTAGAGACCACGAAAATAAGATTTGTTTAATAGGTCCAGGAAGTTGCTACAAGTGTGGCAAGTCGGGACATTTTTCCAGGGAATATCCACAGAATACAACAGATGAGAGATCCTAAACAAATGAAAGAACTTTTTCCCTGACCAGAGAATTTAAGAAAGTCACCTGAGATAATCTAGGAGATGGGATGGATTAACGATCACTAAGTAGATGTGATATGTGACTCAGGTGCTAGTCATTCATTTATAACGATAACTATAAAGGGCATTAGGAAATCATGTAATCTTGAGACCCTTTCTGTGGCTATTCATGTGCCTGGACAATAGCTAGAATTTCATGATTTTGATGCTTCCCATGTTTTTAAAATGAAAAATTGTGTGGGATAAAGTAGAGAAAAAAGTATGGGAAGCATTGGAATTAAAATGAGATTTTTGGAATTTATGAAGGTGTTGTACTGGTTCTGTCCATTTCATGGGGAAGGAGTTTGATTTTCATAAATCTGAGCTCATATTTAGATTCCTCATGAAAAATTGTGTGGGATTGACCTATGGAAGTAATTTTTAGAAAGATGGATAGAAATCCTTAAAGTTCAAATAAAGAGTTAAGAGTTCAAGAAGGATAGTCTTGAAGATTGCTTGAGTTCATGGTCCTAATGAATTATGTGATGAATATGATTGTGTTTAGGACCTTGAAATATCCAAGAGGATGTTTGGAAGGAGTTGACTGAAGGTATGCATGGTTGGAAGCCTAAGGAGCAAGTGCAAGAGTAAGGAAGAAAGCTTATGGTTAAGGTAGTGAACTTACCCGTTCTTGTATGCTTGATGTATATACTTGTGTGTTGATATGATTATGGTATGTGATGATGATGTATGATATGTATGAATGACATATGCTATGCCCTTTATGAGTTTATGGTTATGCATGATAGTGATAGACATGGAGCATGATAGTATGCAAATGGAAGCTAATGAAAGATAAAGGAAAAACATGTCATGCACTTGCATTCATCTTGTATGCATTGAATGGTACCGTTTGCTACTAAAATTCTCTAGAGTCTCACCCTTCCATAACCAACCATAATAGGTTATTTATGATGGAAGAATCATGCTTGATACATGAGCTAAGGAATGGAAGAGAAGAAGTAGACAAGTAATGGCATGTCATGTATGTTATCCTTTTTATGTAATGTTATGTAATATGAAACATCCTTACGTTCGTATGTCTTAAGGACCATTCAGTAGCATTTAGAACCACTTTCAAGGTCATTGAAGTCCAATTTCTCAATCTGGAGTTTTACTCTTATCGAGTATTGTTCACTGTGTAACTTCCAGATGAGTGACCCGACTTCCAAAAATCATAACTAATTCTAGAAAAATCGAAATGAAGTGGTTCCAATTTCTAAATGAATCTAACTCAATTATATTTCAGGGAAAAATAACTCGTTGACCATGAATTGACCGAGTCAACGTGTCAACGTTACTGTTCATCCCACGTTTTTCTCCCTGAATCCAGCATTCTGGTCCTAACTTTGATAATTTATATCTCCTTGTGTAGACATCCAAATGATACGTTTTATATATCAAATTAAAGCTTGGTATGTATACTATTTACCATAAAACTTTCGTACATTTATTCATCCATTTGCTATTTTTAATCATTTATCAAATATGACTAGGTTACCACGTGTTACTGTTCACAATGGTAAATTTCAGCATTTCTACTTTGCATACATATGCATACATCCATCATACAACAGTCAAACATGCCAAACAACAATTATTATTAATTAATAAGTTGTTTTACATCTGGTCATGTACATAAATTCTCATGGTTCTATTACATCTTTTTCTGCCTAAACTCCGGCAGCATAACCGCTACGCTTCATCTGTACAAAGAACTGAACCGTACTGATTCGGTAATCTCGTCATGAGAACTACCATTCTACGTAGTACCCAGGAAAGACTAGATGAACCGGCTAGGTCCACTCACTTCTAGCCTCCTTAGACAGCACTACGTACACAGTACTTATCATATACTGATGTTCAGTCTTTACTTCGGCAGCATAACGGCGTCTCTTAAAATTCCCAAAATTCATTTCGACATAACCTCCCCTGTAATGGGTTATTTATTGGGATGAGATTCGGGGGAATCTCAGTAGCAACAATCATAACAATATATGTAATGCAGAGTGACAGTGCTTGCTTGTGATTGTGTACAGATAAGTATGCTGCGTGCTTCCATGCTTAATAACATATGATCATAGCATTACAGCAGAGCTTCAGACATAACATATAAAACAACAATCCAACCAAACAATAGCACAATAAATCACAAAGCCATTACATAAAAGCTAGGATTAGTTACTACCTGGCTAGCTTAGCAGAACTTCCTTACTTCTTTTTTCTCCTTTCTCTCTTCCCTTCCTTCTCCTTCTCTCTCTTCTTTCTCTCCCTTCTCCCTTCCATGCGTGAATGCAAGAATGGAATGGAGGGGGGTATTTATAATTGCCTTCAATGGCAATTCTGCAGTTTCTATGAACTTTGATCCTGCGGTCCTGGTTTTTCTTGGATTTTCCTATTTTCTTTAATTCCTCATTTACTGCATCATGCATGACATCATTGGGACACCTCACCAGGACACCTCAGCGCCACATTTATCACATGTCTGAAATCCTGGACACCTCAGCAGCTGACTCAGCATGCTGACTCACCGGTCCAGTATCTTGCCTCGTAGTACGTGTCCTCAACCTTTTTTTTCTGCCTTTATGTTGGCGCCATGTGTCATCTTACTGGCACCTGTCATGCCTTCCAATGCTATCCAGATAAATCCAGGACTTTATCTGATCGCCTCCTCGGTTATCGTGCCGACCGAGTAACTTTACTTTATTGAAACAGCATTAAAATAGTATTTTAATGCCACTTTTTCCCACATATCACTGGGCCTACGTTTTTGGGCTCTGGGAATGTTATCTTGGATCCTGATCAAGCCCAAGTACTCTGATGGCTCGATTTCCAAGAAACAGCCCTTGGCGAATTACCAAAATATCCTTGGGTGCCCTTTCTTGCACTATTTTAACCCTAAGGGTAAAATTGTCATTTTACACCCTTCTGTACTCTGTCAGGGCTTATACTGATTCTAAGTAACTTTATCTGTATATACCTTGGCCTCTGGGCCTGTCCAGATTGACCAAAATGCCCTTCATTCATCTGTTACCCTTTTGTACAACACAGGGGTATTTTCGTAATTTCGCACTTTTTCGGGGTTCTGCCGGACACTGGCCCACCTATCAGTCCAAGTGTCTTACTGGGCCTCTGTTGGCGCCATTATTGGGCCTTTTCGGGTCCAATACCTTCATGGCACGCATTACGAGGAATCTTCCCCCGTTAATAATTATTGAATATTTTATCTATTATTCACCGTTTATACACATATCCGGACACCGGCCCCTTCTGTCCGAAACACTGGCCTGCGGTGTTCAGGCATTCCTGTGAGTCATATCAGTCATCTGACTGAGGTCATCCGAACTCATTCAGTCCCTTTTCAAATACCGATAAATCTTCCTATCGGATCCCCGGAGGCCTCACACTCCCGTCTGGATTTTCTGATTTGCGAATAACTTTTTCTACAGGCCTCCTATCGGTATTCTGTCAGTTTCCCGACATCCGCCCCATAAGGATATATCATCCTGTATTTTCTCACCTAGATCTGAAATCTAGGATATCCGGTAGGAATTTTTATAACTTTTGGACGATCAGTCCATTTCTGGCTATCGGGAGTCTTCAAAAATTCCTGTATGAAGCCAGATTACCGAGCGTCACTTGCTCTCTCTACCGGTGAAATCTGGGACTGAAATGCTTTCGGGCAGTCCAAACCCCTTCCGGCCTGACTTTCTTTAATTACAATTTAGCCCCAGGGAACTTTTCTTCTTTTCATTTAAGTCCCTTTTTACTTGGCTAAAATTACACTTAAGAACCCCACATTTTTGTCTACTTTCCTTTTTGGCCTTGAAACTTTCCATAACTGCACTTAAGTCCTTTCATTTCCTTTACTAGGTCTAGGGGCATTATTGTCTTTTCATATTTTACCAGAGTATTCTCTGGCCCTGGTCAACTATCCAGATACCCCTTCTTGACTGTCTAACCTTAGCCAAATGACCAAAATACCCTTTACTCATTCTTCAGTTATTCTATAATATAAGGGCATTTTCGTCATTTTGCACATTTTCCCCGGACACCGGCCCCTCTTACCACTGAACTGATATTATGGGCCTGGGCCTTCCCTGGTGTCACTACGGGCCTTAGACAACACTGTATGGCCTCTAGCCATTGTCCGATCATTTCTATTCGGACTGCCTTTCCTTTACCGATTATAACTGTAAATTCCCATCTTCAGAAAAATCGGGACCTCAAATCAAAATTCTGTGACTCCTCATTCAATCCGGAATCCTTTTTTCTATCTCCCGGTATTTTCAGATATTTTATCCGGACCGGCTATTTTGGCCTGAAAAAGCACTCACGCGCACACTTTTCCAAAATGACCATTTTACCCCTGGTCATATTTCTAATTCTTTCATACACCTAGAGACCTCATATGCACATTTCACAGTTCAGTGAAATGATCAGCATAATTTTCTCTATTTTCTGGCAAAATATGGTACTCATCGGCTACCAGCCCGATCTTTCCCATAATTACGATTATGCCCTTGATTTCTCTTTCTGGCATCTCTAGGCCTAAAAATTAGGGTGTTACATTTCTACCCCCCTTAAAATAAATTTCGTCCTCGAAATTTACTTGGCATCTTAGTCAACGATCCTGGATATAGCCCTTCTGTATATCCTTTCCTGGTTTATGACTAAGGCTTGGGGCATTCATCCTCTTATACTTATGGACAATTCATTACACTTGTGAGTAGTGTCCATTTTTTTCATATCTTATTCCTTAGAATTTTGATGTATTCTGGGATCTACATCACTCTTCTTACACTTTGCTAATCTCTTAGGAGAGATATTGTTCTTCTGACTTTCTTTCTCCTGATACGAGATCATAACCCAAATAACTTCTCTGACTTTTCTTAACTGTTCTCATAACTTCATGCATCTATGCCAAACCTTTGTGGCATTTGCACTTTCTATCCCTTCTTAGGGCTTACATATCATTAGGCTACTCTTGCCTTAGCACCTTTCAATTTAACGTGCTACTGGGTTAGGGCTAGATTACTCTTTATATAGCTTTAGGCCCTAGCAATCTCTTTCTTATAGAACTACGTTCTATCTTTGCTTTGCCTTAGACCCTCTTCTCTAGGTCTCTCTGGCCTTTTAAACTCTCATGACTTGTTATCATGATCACTTTCTTTAGATCCGAAAAAAAACTCTTCATTATCCATATCATCATCTAGGCATATAGTTCCTTACAGCTCAGTCGCCCTTACTGCTATGGTTCTTCTTAACCATTCTTAGGGTCGACCTCAGGGAAATTGGAGACTCTGTCTGGGGTAAGAGCAAATACATTTCTTAGGGATGTCCGCATTCTTAGGCAACCTCTTGCAAAGTGGCCATTCTTACCACAACTGCTTTGCCCTGCTCGACACTCCCATGTGCCATGGCTCTTTCCACCACATTGACATCTCTACTCTCCAACCTGATCATTACCTTGATCAGTCCCTTGTCTGAACTATCGCCTCTTTCTCTTGCTATTGGCTTTACAACTTGAGCTACCTCCCAGAGTGCTCTTAGCCAATGCTTTTCTATTTTCAACACATAGAGGATTCTGTTCTTTACTTCTCAGGCATACTTCTACAAAACTTTGAATATCAGTACTCAGCTTTGGACTTGAACTCCGTCTTTGCTAAGGGAAAGCTAAGTTTAGTCTGTATACTAGAGGCTACCTGAGAAAAACCATTCTAAAACAATTTCTCGAGGTGAGTTTATCAACTAGTGAAGCTTCCTTACCTTAACTTCGTCTTTGGCATTCATCTTCCCAAAGAGATACTACATTGTACTCATATCTCATGGCTCATTACTTTCCTTAGGCTAGGTCTAACTGCGACCTCGGGATCTAACTGCGATCAACCGTTAGCCTCTTCAGAATCTAACTGCGACTCTGAAGCTGTTAGGATCTAACTGCGACCCTGGAGCTATGCTAGGATCTAACTGTGACCCTCCAGAATCTAACTGTGATTCTGTTGTACTGTATATCTCCCGAAGATTTTAAACCAACAAACTAAGTTATAAGGTTAATTGCTTCCACCTGTTGATAACTCCATAAAAATAAACATTTGAAAATTTTATAGCCTCATATCATTTACCCAGACTTTACTTACTTCCTCTTGTACTCAGGAGTTCCTTCTCATCTTTCAACCTGTGCTCTAACTACGAGCCATTTGAATTATGCTCTAACTGCGAGCATTCTATATCAGATCCAACTCTTATCTGAAGAGTGATCTATACTCATCTGAATCTAGCTCTGTCTGAGAGCCATCTGTTTCAGATCCAACTCTTATCTGAAGAGTGATCTAGAAACAATCCCTTTACCGTTATCTGTATACCATTCCGCTCAATAGAAATGGCCCTGAGTACTGTATTCATAAGCCTATAGAAATACTTGAGTAACCTCAATCATATCTGAGTAACCTCAATCATACATCATGTCTGAGTATCATATCATAACTTATCGTCCCATAACTGAGACTATCTATCATCCTCAAAACAATCATATCATCCTCATATCATATGGCATGGGAGCAACCTACTTTCTCATAACTTTCTTATCTCATATATGTACTCATATATACTCTACCCTGCATGCACTGAAAAAGGGGAGTATCCATTCATCATAGCATACTCTAACATGCATGCCATCATATGACAACTGCAAGGAGATGCAACTTTCATAACTTATGGCAACATAAGCCATATCATCATCATATCTTGCTCAACCATCCATTAGACATCATAATAATCTAAGTAAGCCTCAAACGTATTTTCCTTTATCACATTATTTGTCAGATCATCATCTGATCATACTATCTATCGCATTATCTGTCAGATTATCAATCACATGCTCAGAATCTGACAGGCACCTCTGTCTATCTTACTTAGGCTGCCACACTACCCTCTTACCAGGGAATAGACTCAACCCTTCATTACTTTATCTTTCATATGGAATAGGGGAGTCACTTTATCTCTTAACTGTGGCTACCTCTTTACTATCTCTTACTTCTTCTACCTATCCATCAGTCCTAGTCTACTCTTGACCGGGCTATGGTTCCTTATTGATCTTTCTTTTTATCCTAGCGAACTTGAGTCGCCTGGATCTCATTCATCATCTTTTACTATTACTTCTACTTTCTAGGGTACTATGCCTAGGTCTATCACTTCTCCGTGATGAAATCCCTCTGCTCAGAGAACATTGAGCTCTTTATCTATTTACCATTACCTCTCTAACCTTAGGCCATGTGCTAGGATCATTCCTAGGCAAATCTCAATCTAACTTTTAGGTCTTCTATTCAGATTAGCTTAATAAAACCCCTGTAACGTAGATCTACTCTTAGTTATCACATGGAGGATCTACTTTAAACCTCGTCTCAACTGATCTTTAGTTTCTCAGTACCTTTGTACTGTCTGGCTTACCATATGCTATACCAATCCTCTAGCTGGTGGACTTCAGCTAGTTTGGTACCTTCATTCTCTTCATCATATGGCCTCTGCCAATTATAGTCGCGACTTGAGAACTTCATAGTCGCAACTTACATGCTCTGTGACTTTTAGTCGCCACCGTCGCACACTACTCGTCACAACCTGGCATCTCTGCGTCCTTTAGTCACGACCTATCTCTCATAACATCGTGACCTGGACTCCTTTGTACACTGGTCGCGTACTGTAATATTACTCATCGCTACCTAAGGTCTTCTCACGTCGCAACATCAACTTATCTGTACATATTAGTACCGACATAAGACCCCTCTTCTCTACTTCCTACTTTTAAAACATGTAGTCATACTCATCCTCATACAACGGCAACATACTAGGTATAGGGTAGCTCAATAGTGTGCATACTGGACAATACAATCCAATCCAATACAGGATTTATCCATTCATTAGCCAGTGGAAACAGAACACAAATAAACTCGTACCTTAGTTTGGCACAGGAGACTTTCTTATTGTTGGAAATTGTGCCCTAGGGGCCAATCATTGTATCATGTTATCATATTATTTGCATGTTTACTATGATGACAATCCTTGGATAACTCATGATCTTATCCTAAATATCCCTGGTCGGTCATCTATGGGGGAGCAGAGATGAAATAAGACCAGTATGACTTTGAAGATATATAGAGATATAAATCAAAGTCATAAGCACATGTAAGAGTACAGGGTGTTGGACCGACCCGCAATGAGAAAGCTGCATGGGTCAAGTCATAAGCTTCTCTCATATACAAGCCATGTCACTATGCCCTTTGACCTGAGATCATCATGGATTCCTACATGACAAACGCTTAGCTTTGACCTAGTCAAAAGTCACTTTTGACCGAGTGATCATAAAGGCTATGCTCGGGCTTAGTGGTTTTTCATGCGGAGGAATGTGAATGGTCAAGATGGAATTTGTCCCTCACATTCGTAGAGAGATATTACTGGGCCCCTCGATGAGTGAGTGTGAGAAATGTATGGCCATACTGGAATGGAAGGGTAGTTCCATTTCTATATTCAGACTACTCAGGGATCGAGAAAGTAACGGTCAGGAACAGGAGGATGACGTTCACCATGCCTCATCCTTGACCGAAATATCGTGTGACAAAAGGGACGTGATATGGTTGTATGAAAGGTTACATCGTTTATCGATCCTCATATGTTTTGGGTAGTCGTAATGCCTTGCTAGAGACCGCTTACGACTTGTGGGTCAGTATAGTAACTGGGCCACTGCCAACTTCATATGGGCCTACAGGGTCGCACACAAAACAGCCCAATGCGAGTTATGATGTCCAGATTCATTGAATCTAAGAGATGTCTAGATTCAATGAATAATCTATGGTGGATATATATTATATATATAAATTAGTATATATATATTATATATAATATAAGAGATATTTGCAAGATTTAATTTATAAGGATAAATTAAATCTCTATCATTTTTGAATTTGAATTTAAATGGATATGATCTATTTGAATTTGAAATTCAAATTGATAAGATATCTCAAATTTGATTTATGAGAATAAATCAAATATAATTCTGTCTTATCTTTATTTTAAATTAAATAAATAGGTGAATTAAATCTGTGGGACGGATTTAATATAAACCATATTTATTTAATCAGTTTCTTATTAAATTATGCAATATATGATATTGTATTAATTCAGAATTAATATAAGATTAATTCTGAAGCCCGGCCCTATTAGAAGCCCGATAGCTTCCTATATATTTGACATTAGGAGCTAGGGTTCTACACACAATAAAGATCTCTTCACACACATTCAGTCGTGAGAAAAGGGGGCAGGGAGAGTGCAAAAGGTTTGTAGATAAGAAACTGCCGAAATAGAGACGGTGAGGACGGAATCTCCAGAAAGCCCTAGAGGGACAAGAGGCGCTAGCACGTCATTCGCAATTGGAACGCTGTTCGTGTGGATACCGGTAGAGGAAGCCGATCTGAGCTGTCGACTTCTACGATACGGCCAGACACGAAGAAAGGTCGCGACCAGAACACACTTAGGTCGCGACCAAACGGGCATCTGAACATCAGAAATCCGAAAAGAGGAGACAGGTCGCGACGTGAAGTTGAAGAGGTCGCGACTAAAAGCTCCAGAGGCGACAGGTCGCGACTAGAAGCAGAGTAGGTCGCGACTATAAACTCCAGAGGTGACAGGTCGCGACTAGAAGCTGAGGAGGTCGCGACTGAAAGTTCCAGAGGCGAGGAGTCGCGACTAGTGGACACTGAGGTCGCGACCAAAGCTTGAAACCGAAGGTAACACTTCTTTCTCCTTGACTTAAACACATTCGGTAGATCCTGGCTGGGAATGGAAAAATTTTTAAAGTTAATTTCCGCTGCGTGTCTTCCAATTCCCTTCACTTATCTCGTTGCCAGTCAGGGTATATATTCTTCCCTGAGTCGGGTATCTTTCGCCTGTTGTGTTCTGTGGACACTCCCTGGCATAATGTCCATACTTTCCACACCTATAGCATAACCCTTGACCTACTGGACAAGGCCTCGTACCATGGTCTCGACCACAGTTCCTACATTCATTAGGCCTTGGTTGCCTACTAACTTCTCTTGGCCCACTACCTAGCCTACTTCCTTGCTTCTTATTAACTTTTGACCCATATGCTGGCTCATTTCTCTTCTTACTGTTCCTTTTCAAGGAACCTGGTGGCATCACTTTCAGTGGTACTGATGGAGTAAACTTACTCTTTTCTGGTTATTGCATATTCGTTTCTAGCTTGTATACTGCCAGCTGGGTCTTTCTTTCAGTGGGACATTCTAAAACCTTAAAGATTTTCTCTAACTGGCTTACCCAATCTTCAGCTATTTGGGTGTCAAAAGTCCCTTCAAACATGGGCGGATTAAACTTATGGAATCGTTCCATCCATGTTTGCAGACTTCCCTGGTTATTGTTATTTCCTATAGACCTCTGACGTCTATTCATTCCAGTCTGCTCATGATCTGGCTGAGGTTCAGGTTCTATATCATTCTCTGGTACTACCTCCTTCCCAGACTGCTGTAATCTTGCAACCGCAGCAGCAACCGCCGTAGTGATAGCAGAATCTCGCTCTTGATCTTGACGAGCCTGGGTTGCCCACATCACATCGTGACTTATGACTTAACTTGTTGTAACTTGGATATCTGGCATCCTCACTATAGTATCTGGTCACAACACGATACCTCGGGCTACTCTTTGCAGCTTCCTCAGTCGTAAACTGATCAGCCTTTGTCTCCATCTCCGGAGGAAACTGCTTCTTAAACCTTGTTCTCCTTAGTCCAGCCATATTGTGTTAATAAACACAAGACCTCGACTGTGTCGGCTGACTAAGATTAGCCCATCATAATCATATCCTTCGTAAAACTATAAAGCTCGGGGTCCAGCCTCATTCATCTGGGTGTCACTGTCTTCTGTCTAAACCTTTCCAAGCAGTGAACACCATCCCTATATCATACTCTAGGGAGAGGACCACTCAAACTTCTCATTTGTTTAAGGAATCAAACTAACTAAACCAGAGCATCACTGAGCCAGAACCTTCTGTTCTGTGCCAGAATCTTATGCTCGGAGCCAGAACCCTTTGTTCTGTGCTAATCTTATTCTGTACTAACACCATAAATTATCTGTTCAGAGCATTTCCTAAGCCAGAATCCTTTGCTCTGATACCAAAATGAAACATCCTTACGTTCGTATGTCTTAAGGACCATTCAGTAGCATTTAGAACCACTTTCAAGGTCATTGAAGTCCAATTTCTCAATCTGGAGTTTTACTCTTATCGAGTATTGTTCACTGTGTAACTTCAAGATGAGTGACCCGACTTCCAAAAATCATAACTAATTCTAAAAAAATCGAAATGAAGTGGTTCCAATTGATAAATGAAGCTAACTCAATTATATTTCAGGGAAAAATAACTCGTTGACCATGAATTGACCGAGTCAACGTGTCAACGTTACTGTTCATCCCACGTTTTTCTCCCTGAATCCAGCATTCTGGTCCTAACTTTGATAATTTATATCTCCTTGTGTAGACATCCAAATGATACATTTTATATATAAAATTAAAGCTTGGTATGTATACTATTTACCATAAAACTTTCGTACATTTATTCATCCATTTGCTATTTTTAATCATTTATCAAATATGACTAGGTTACCACGTGTTACTGTTCACAATGGTAAATTTCAGCATTTCTACTTTGCATACATATGCATACATCCATCATACAACAGTCAAACATGCCAAACAACAATTATTATTAATTAATAAGTTGTTTTACATCTGGTCATGTACATAAATTCTCATGGTTCTATTACATCTTTTTCTGCCTAAACTCCGGCAGCATAACCGCTACGCTTCATCTGTACAAAGAACTGAACCGTACTGATTCGGTAATCTCCTCATGAGAACTACCATTCTACGTAGTACCCAGGAAAGACTAGATGAACCGGCTAGGTCCACTCACTTCTAGCCTCCTTAGACAGCACTACGTACACAGTACTTATCATATACTGATGTTCAGTCTTTACTTCGGCAGCATAACGGCGTCTCTTAAAATTCCCAAAATTCATTTCGACATAACCTCCCCTGTAATGGGTTATTTATTGGGATGAGATTCGGGGGAATCTCAGTAGCAACAATCATAACAATATATGTAATGCAGAGTGACAGTGCTTGCTTGTGATTGTGTACAGATAAGTATGCTGCGTGCTTCCATGCTTAATAACATATGATCATAGCATTACAGCAGAGCTTCAGACATAACATATAAGACAACAATCCAACCAAACAATAGCACAATAAATCACAAAGCCATTACATAAAAGCTAGGATTAGTTACTACCTGGCTAGCTTAGCAGAACTCCACTATCCTTATTCTGCTTCCAGCTCCGCCAGAACTTCCTTACTTCTTTTTTCTCCTTTCTCTCTTCCCTTCCTTCTCCTTCTCTCTCTTCTTTCTCTCCCTTCTCCCTTCCATGCGTGAATGCAAGAATGGAATGGAGGGGGGTATTTATAATTGCCTTCAATGGCAATTCTGCAGTTTCTATGAACTTTGATCCTGCGGTCCTGGTTTTTCTTGGATTTTTCTATTTTCTTTAATTCCTCAATTACTGCATCATGCATGACATCATTGGGACACCTCACCAGGACACCTCAGCTCCACATTTATCACATGTCTGAAATCCTGGACACCTCAGCAGCTGACTCAGCATGCTGACTCACCGGTCTAGTATCTTGCCTCGTAGTACGTGTCCTCAACCTTTTTTTTCTGCGTTTATGTTGGCGCCATGTGTCATCTTACTGGCACCTGTCACGCCTTTCAATGCTATCCAGATAAATCCAGGACTTTATCTGATCGCCTCCTCGGTTATCGTGCCGACCGAGTAACTTTACTTTATTGAAACAGCATTAAAATAGTATTTTAATGCCACTTTTTCCCACATATCACTGGGCCTACGTTTTTGGGCTCTGGGAATGTTATCTTGGATCCTGATCAAGCCCAAGTACTCTAATGGCTCGATTTCCAAGAAACAGCCCTTGGCGAATTACCAAAATATCCTTGGGTGCCCTTTCTTGCACTATTTTAACCCTAAGGGTAAAATTGTCATTTTACACCCTTCTGTACTCTGTCAGGGCATATACTGATTCTAAGTAACTTTATCTGTATATACCTTGGCCTCTGGGCCTGTCCAGATTGACCAAAATGCCCTTCATTCATCTGTTACCCTTTTGTACAACACAGGGGCATTTTCGTAATTTCGCACTTTTCCGGGGTTCTGCCGGACACTGGCCCACCTATCAGTCCAAGTGTCTTACTGGGCCTCTGTTGGCGCCATTATTGGGCCTTTTCGGGTCCAATACCTTCATGGCACGCATTACGAGGAATCTTCCCCCGTTAATAATTATTGAATATTTTATCTATTATTCACCGTTTATACACATATCCGGACACCGGCCCCTTCTGTCCGAAACACTGGCCTGCGGTGTTCAGGCATTCCTGTGAGTCATATCAGTCATCTGACTGAGGTCATCCGAACTCATTCAGTCCCTTTTCAAATACCGATAAATCTCCCTATCGGATCCCCGGAGGCCTCACACTCCCGTCTGGATTTTCTGATTTGCGAATAACTTTTTCTACAGGCCTCCTATCGGTATTCTGTCAGTTTCCCGACATCCGCCCCATAAGGATTTATCATCCTGTATTTTCTCACCTAGATCTGAAATCTAGGATATCCGGTAGGAATTTTTATAACTTTTGGACGATCAGTCCATTTCTGGCTATCGGGAGTCTTCAAAAATTCCTGTATGAAGCCAGATTACCGAGCGTCACTTGCTCTCTCTACCGGTGAAATCTGGGACTGAAATGCTTTCGGGCAGTCCAAACCCCTTCCGGCCTGACTTTCTTTAATTACAATTTAGCCCCAGGGAACTTTTCTTCTTTTCATTTAAGTCCCTTTTTACTTGGCTAAAATTACACTTAAGAACCCCACATTTTTGTCTACTTTCCTTTTTGGCCTTGAAACTTTCCATAACTGCACTTAAGTCCTTTCATTTCCTTTACTAGGTCTAGGGGCATTATTGTCTTTTCATATTTTACCAGAGTATTCTCTGGCCCTGGTCAACTATCCAGATACCCCTTCTTGACTGTCTAACCTTAGCCAAATGACCAAAATACCCTTTACTCATTCTTCAGTTATTCTATAATATAAGGGCATTTTCGTCATTTTGCACATTTTCCCCGGACACCGGCCCCTCTTACCACTGAACTGATATTATGGGCCTGGGCCTTCCCTGGTGTCACTACGGGCCTTAGACAACACTGTATGGCCTCTAGCCATTGTCCGATCATTTCTATTCGGACTGCCTTTCCTTTACCGATTATAACTGTAAATTCCCATCTTCAGAAAAATCGGGACCTCAAATCAAAATTCTGTGACTCCTCATTCAATCCGGAATCCTTTTTTCTATCTCCAGGTATTTTCAGATATTTTATCCGGACCGGCTGTTTTGGCCTGAAAAAGCACTCACGCGCACACTTTTCCAAAATGACCATTTTACCCCTGGTCATATTTCTAATTCTTTCATACACCTAGAGACCTCATATGCACATTTCACAGTTCAGTGAAATGATCAGAATAATTTTCTCTATTTTCTGGCAAAATATGGTACTCATCGGCTACCAGCCCGATCTTTCCCATAATTACGATTATGCCCTTGATTTCTCTTTCTGGCATCTCTAGGCCTAAAAATTAGGGTGTTACATAATACGCCATTATATGTAAAGAAAAACATATGAAATAATTATGGCATAACCCCATGATGTATTGAATGTATGAGAGACCAAAAAGATTGTTTATGCGCGCTATAACAATTATTGAAAATTAAAGAAAGGAAACTGAAATGGTAAAAACGTAGGTCCTAAAGCAGTTTTGTTGTGGCTCCAGTTTGACCTAGCAAATGAAGTAATTAATTTATGAAATTTTATGAAAAATTATGACACATCCAGAGCTTTAAATTCATAGGTAACACATCTCATTTGGTCATGTATATCAAGAGAAATGAATTTCCAAAGTTACTAGACAGAATATGGAATTTCCAAAATTTGCCATATGAATAGTAAAAGTAACAATTTAACTGTATTGATTGGCAAGGTAAATATCCAGATTTATATTTTTTACCTTAAAGAACTTTGAAATAGATTCAATTATAAATTTGGGTCACCTCCATATGATTTTTCTATAATTAGTTATGAATTTTTAAAGTTGGACTGTCAATCTGATAATTACTTAATGAACAGTGACTGAGAAGTAAGTTTTGAAATTTTAATTTTTAGGCCAAAGTAATGCTTCCGTTAGTTAAATACGCTTTTCGAATATGTACTCTGAGAGGTTAAAAGTAGGGTGTTTTATTTTGGTATTAGAGCAAAAGTTTCTGGCATTGGTATAAAATAAAGTTTTAGCACATAACAGATGCTCTGTTACAAGATAAACTTGCTCTGATTAGGAAACAAAGTATGTATCGGATTACCTAAGGCCCAATTGAGATTGAGGTTAGTGATGGGTTACTTGTTTATAGTCCAACTAAGATTATGGATTAGAGATGAATGCTCTAGGGAAATTGAACATTAAGGTTTAATAAGAGATAGCTTCTGCCTGATAGTGATCTTTGAAGATAGGGAAAACTTAAAAGTATGAATGGCATAAAGATGTTAGCTAAACCCTTCCTCAATTAGTATAAATTGAGAAGTATCATTGAAATATATGAAGTTAATCGAGTCCTTAGTCGATTAATGTCTCTGGAGGAATTGACATAGAAAGATTTTTAAAACATTTTAATCGAACAATCAATCGATTAATATTAATTAATCGAATCCTTAGTCGATTAATATCTCTGGAAGAATTGATACATAAAGCTTTTCAAAACATATTAATCGAACAATTAATCCATTAATATAAATTAATCGATTAACCAATCGATTAATGGATTCAGATTTAATTTTCACAAACTTATTTCAAACTAATTAATCGAACAGTTAATGTATTAATTTAGATTAATCGATTAACTAATCCATTAATAGAATTTGTTTTGTCTAAAGAGAAATAGTTCTGAATAGATTAATCAAATAGACAATCGATTAATTATAAATAATCGATTAACCAATCGATTAATTAACTTATCATTTCAATTCCAGAGATCAACTCCATGAGATTAATCATATAGTCAATCGAATAATAGACCCTCATTAATCGATTAACTAATTTTCTTTTTAACAACAGAGTATTGTCTTGACATTTATTGAACCTTCAATCGATTAAATGATACTTATTAATTGATCAACTAATCGATTAAGTATCATTAATCGATTGATTAATTGATTAACTTGATCTAACTTGTTTGATTAACTTTTTACTTTTGGCAAACAACTTGATTGATTAAATGATCTTTTATTAAAATATTTTGAGTTACTTTTGACATCATCAAAATATCATTAAGTATAGATTCTAACAGTTATGGTTGTGGCGAAAGCGTTGCATTTTGTTAGTTCAAAAGATAAAATGCCAACTTTGGCTCCATGCCATATTATGGAGTTATTGAAGAGATATGGGAGGTTAGTTACTCCAGATTTAAAGTGTTAGTCTTTAAATGTAAGTGGATTAATAGTATTGCTGTCTAAGTAGATGAGAAATTTGGATTTGTTTCAGTCGATCTTTAGAGAGTTGGATACCTAGATGAGTCATTCATCTTAGCAAATCAAGCAATTCAAGTGTTTTATGTCACTGATCTAGCAAATAAAGATCTTTCCATTGTGCTCCAAGATAAAAGGCAAGCAATTGGTGACGACAGTAACTTAAGGTTCAACCTCGACGAAACCCCCCCTTTCACAACTGCTCGACCTATAACAACAATAGAGTTTGATTTGAAAGATGATGAATCTGCTGTTAGGGATGATCATTGTGAAGGAATTTTGGTGGATACAAACTAGTAGGAAATTAGTTTTTTCTGTTGTAATAAATGTCCCTTTGATTACTTAATTCATTGCATGATTAATATTCTTAGTTCTTACATCTATTTATTATTTTATAAACGTGATGAAGTACATTTTCGGTTAATATTTTGATGACTAGAATTGTCTTTTAACTTGTTTAGGATTCATCTTCAACCATTTTCTTCTTTTATATATGATGTACAGATATATAGGTTCATTGAAAGTTTACTAATTCGGATGATTGTATGACCATTGGATTTTGGGAATGCTGACTTCATACTTTGATGCATGAAATTAATTGGTTTGTCTTGATTATACTAAATGCAGGGTTTCATAAAATGATAAATAAAAGAAACGATTCAAAATAAGTTTTCCTAGGCGGTTTTTAAAAAAACGCAGTGTAAAGCTTAAAAATGAAAAAGTGACTTTTAACGGCCGTGGGAAAATTATACATTAACGGTGGTTAATAATATAAGCGCCGTTAATGTATTACACTATAACGGTAGTTTTAATATTAAGCCGCCATTGTAAGTACCATTTAACAGTGATTTTGAAACTGCCGTTAAATGTTAGACTTACAATGGCTATACAATTCATGCCGCTCGTAAAACCACCGTTAATGTATTACACTATAACGACAGTTTTAATATTAAGCCGCCATTGTAAGTACCATTTAACAGCAATTTTGAAACTGCCGTTAAATGTTAGACTTACAATGGCTGTACAATTCACGCCGCTCTAAAACCATTGTGAAATGTCACTTTTAACGCCGTTAAAAAAAAATTTTCTAGTAGTGTAGAAATATATGAATGAGATTTTTCAAGTGGTAAGCAATTTAATACTCATGCAATCAAGGAATTCTTGGCTATCACTGATCTTTCCAATATTGTTTTTGCTTCTTTAAGCTCTTCCAGTGGTACAAGCTTAGTTTCTAAGCATTGAGTCACTCCCAATATTTCTGATAATGGTTGGCACATTTTACTTCACAAGTTCAAGAGGGAAAAAGCTCACTTCTGTCAAGGATATATATGTTTTATGGATAACCCAATTATGGGATTCATCTGGAGAAGTCAATTCCGCCCAGGTCTTACTTTCCTATCTTCTTACCTGAGGCTTCTTTATTTTGGATTCACCAATATGGCTTCCAAATGGCACCTTCACGACGCCCTCTCAAAATCTCCTGTGGTTATATAGCTTTTCTTTACAAAACTTCTCTAATAGGAACCATCTCATCTATCACTTGGCCAGAGATTTTATCACTCATTAAAAGTTTCTCTGTGACTAATTTTGATGTTATCAATATTAACTCTTTCCAATATATATTTGCTAATGTTGTTTGCTCTTGTCATTTTGGAAGACCTTTTAATTTTTTAATGCATTTTGACTTTTTATAAAAAAAAAGATAGGTGATATTCTTCCATTCTTCTTTATCTTATTTATTTAAAAACAATTATTTTTATTATTTCAATATTTTTATAATAACTCAATTAACCTCGTTTTAGATGATTTCCTATCACTAACACCATATGCCTTTACAAAAAATATTGTGTAAACCGCTACAAACGCATCTGACTCCTTATAAATTGCCACCCCACTCGTTTTGCCCCCTATTTCTTCCTTTTTCTCTCTTCTTCACCTTCCTCTTTTTTTTTTCTCTGTTCAAGAGCTTCATATGTCTATTTCTTTTATTAAGGTTAGATCTATGTTAATTAATACTCATTTCTTGATCTTCTTCATTCTTCTCTCTTATTCTCTCTTATTGTTGGTTGTACTAATAACATATTTTGTTTGTGCAGGGGAATCATGGATGAAATCTTCCTATTATATATATATACATCTAATATAGTCTCGTTACAAATAGTTCATGCCTCCCTAAATGTATAACCATAATTTTGTAACAAATAATTTATTAAACATTAAAATAATTAACTAATATAAATTTTTATTTTACTCAATAATGATTAAACAAAATTATCTAATAAACGGTAATTTTTTTAAAAAAAAATGTCAAATTTCAAATTAGTAGTTGTTCTATAACCGTTACCTTGGAAGGTGCTAAAATATCCCTCCAAAAGATTGCAAACACTTTATCAGGGTTAAGTAACTGTTACTGATTGTGGCACCAACAATTCAAATTTCATTTCCCACGCAATCAAATTATAGGCGCCAACGTTAGTAGTAGTTGGACAACCGTTATAAAGCTTGCACATTCAAGGAAAATTTTGACGACCATCTCGCCAACTATAGAGGTTACCTACCGCTACAAACGCAATGATGTTTTTTGAAAAATATATTTTTAGCCGTTATCAACCACTATAGGTATCATCTTATAAATTTAGAAAATAAAATAGATTAAATTATTATATTTAAAAATTATGATCAAAATAAACTATTTGTCTAGCTTTTATATTTACGACCAAAGATAGTATAAATTTAAAAAATAAAGTAAATTAAAGTCTTACATATAAAATCAACGCAAACCCTTCTGTTGGGGAATATCAGTGATGGTTATAAGCTAAAGTGCAACAAACTAAGCCCGCCGATTTTGAGTGATAGAAATTTGGGGATAAAAAAATAGGATTAATGTGCAAATTTATATAGCAAGTTTTCACTTAAGAGCAATATTGTCCTGGAAATTTGTTTAGGTTCAAGGTTGCTCCAGAAGTATTAAAATAAAATAATGTTGCCCCTTACTATTAATTTTTTTATGGTCAACGTCAATTTTTTAACTGTGAACGTTAGTTTTTTAACAGACTGGGGTAACATTACTACGTTTTAAAACTTTTGGGAGAAAATTGAACCCAAAAAATTTTAGAGTAACATTGCTCTTGAAGAAAAACTTCCAGATATATTTACACCTTAACCCAAAAAAATATGTTTGGCCCTCCTTTATTTAGATGCGACAGTGTGAATCAAATTCAATATTATTGAATACCATATAATTATTATAAAAAAACTAGTTTTCTCCCTTATGTGTTGCACATGGAGTGAAAAAAAAGATTATAATTGATCTTATTATGAATTAAATATTATGGTTAAAAATTTGAAATATCATAGAATTATTAATTAAGTATCATCATAGGATCAAAATCTTTCAAAAATTAAAGTGAAATGAGATTATTGATTGTCACTTGTAGATAAAAGATTGAATATATAATGATTCGGATCGACTCAGATCCATTTTTAATTGAAATTGGTATTACAAGTTTTTTAAAGTATAGTTAGTTGATTGATATTTGATAGTTGATTGATCTAAAATAATCACCTCTAATGGTAAAAAAACAAGTAAGGTGGCCTATATTTAAGGCTCATTAATTTCCAATTTTTTAATTTAATATAATTTAAATTGATTCACTCATGTAAATATGTCAACTGGACTTAAACCCGATAGCTCACCCAATTATTTTAGACCCAACCTTTTAATTGTTTTGTTCAATATTGTTTAATAGACATTTTGCAATCACCCCTCCCTCATGTTTTTTAAAGCACCAAAATTATAAAAGTGAATATTAAAAAATGATTTGTATCTAAAGATGTGCTAAATATATGCAAAATTTATTTCTATCAGTTTCCCATTTACAACAAACCTACATTAAAAAATTCTCAGGATGGAATGATAACAAGGAGGAAAATACAAAAATGGTATCTTAGACATAAGATATGGATTTTATTAAAAACACAGCATAAAAGAAAATTTAACAACCTCATACGATATTCTCCCTGGTCCTAATTATGAGATGTTTCAAATTTTCTCATGCATATTAAGAGAAGTTTGTTGTCAAAACGTATCCAAAATTTTCATTTCTACCCTTATTCAACTTTCATTCACAATTCACTGGATCAATAATTAAAGGTATTGAGAGGTAAAATTGAAAAGTCATTACATAATATTTCAAAACACTTTATACTATGATCTAAAGTTATCTTCTAAAAGACATCTTATGAACAGGACTGGCCTTATTCCTAGAATATAACTTGCACTGAGTTTATTTAGGACAAATTACCACCATCCGAAAAGAAAGAGTAAGGAAAACAATTTTTTTTCTCTTGCCTAAGAACAAAATAAAGACTTACGTAATATACAAAAGAAAAAATAAATAAATAAAAATAACAAGAAAAAGGTTTTGGGAAAACAAATAATTTGTGCCTCTACTCTAAAAATTGATTAAAAAATGAAGAAAAAAAATATCATTAATAATTATTAAAACAAGAGACGTTAAGAAATGATAGAAAATCCCTTCATCATGAATTTATGATGACATGAAACAAGCTGAAAATGCAAAGTAACCCAAAGACAAAGTGACAATGTTATTCCCCATTTTTAATAAAAAAATTATATTCCTCATTTATTATATGATATTCTTTATTCATAAGTCCATGACTAGGGGGCCCTTGCAGTACCACAAGGAATTGATGCATACTAACAAAAGTCAATATAATATGTAAAATAATTCTATAATAATAATAAACATTATCTCACTAAGTGGGGTCTACTATATAAATCCCTCAACACATTAAAACCCATCAACAATCAAATTTTTGGATAAATTGTTAATTAAGAGATCTCACAATTCTACAATAATAATCGATGCTAATTATATATAATGATTTCTTAATTTATTTTGCTTTCATTAGGATATTTGTGCCTTTAGCAAGGTTGTCCCCTACCTACAATGATCCATTGAAGGCCTAATAGAGCATAAAGCTAAGATTTCAAATATAAATTTGCTACATGAGAACCTGCGCTAACAGAAAAACCAGAAAATAAATTCATATAACCTGAATTTATTCTTGGGACAATTACTATAAGGTCCAAGGGAAAGAATTTAATTATAAAAATCCTAATGATAAGTAAGCAGTATAAACATATTATTTCTTAACTTGTCATTATACATTCTTCAGTTGTTATCGGACTTTTGGATGATTAAATACTTCTTTGAGATTTTATAAATTCTCCCTTTATTCTTCTCACATGAGCTTGTCACTTATCTTGGGATCAAGATCCTCTCAAGTGAAATATCAATAACACTATCATTCTAGTTGCATCTCACTGTTTTTTCAACTAAAAGCTATAAATTTCACTGTTGACACTGGTGATATATTTGTCAGCTAATATTCTAATTTACTATATTCTTAACGACAGATTTACCTTTTAGAATGAAAATAAACTTTATTATGCAGTTAAAATGATTGTATCATCTGATATCTTCCCATGAAAGAATTCTGATACATGATCTTGCCATCAAAAGTGATTACTATTTACCCTTCCTCATCATAATCTTCATCGTCCGCCTCTTCTAATTGTCTACCAAGCTGCATAGAATCAATCGCCATCGACCAGCCCAGGATTTCTTCAAGCTGGGTCTCTGTTGCAGGTTCAGGCCCTGAGGCATCAGCTTTTGTGCTAGCATTTTTATCGACATTTTCATTTCCGTTGGAATTCAAACCAATCTTAGTGAGAGACTGAGATCCTTCACCAGGAACTGCAGTATTCTCCTTTGATGACTCCGAACCATTTTCTTCTATCCTACTTGTGTTTGGATTATGTTTGCTGCTGTGTTGAACAAGGCTGCAAGGCTCAGGTTCAACCTCCTGAAGACAGTTATCTCTTTCAACAGTTCGAGCGCCTCGACCTCGGCCTCTTCCTCTACCTCTACCTCTACCTCTACCTCTTCCCCTTCCAGTACTGCCTGCGTGGTTCAACCCATGCTGCCATGAACGATAGACAGCATTATACAAATCAAAAAAAACAGATCTGAATAGAGCGCTAGGAAACATTATTCCTACGACACTAGCATGTTCTTGAAGACCATAAATGACAAACTATATAATAGAAGCTATAATTGTTGTGTATGTACTAAAATTGTGTTTCAACAGAGAACTGTTGATGGGAAATGGAATAATACTGATGTTACGAATTATTGTATGGATATTTATTTATATGTATAACTCAAGATTATCAGCATGAATTATTATCATTAATAGAAGTATATTAGGCTAATAATTATCAAGACGTATAAAAGCCCAGAAAATTTCCAGCCACTATCTGTCTTCTCCCATCCTATTTACTTTTTCCATCTCAGTCATCACACCCACTAGACTAGTCATTCTCTAGTAATATTGAGATTATGACAATTTTCCATTCACCCCGTTCCCCCTTTTATCACTCACAATGCTTCCCCTAGGGCACGTTTGGCATAATGGAAATATTGAGATGAGAAATGGCGATGGCCTTAATTAAAAAACAATAAAGGTCGACAAACATTGTTCAGTAATGATAAAAAGGGATAATACACATTGCATAAAAAAGTAATCTTATTTTCCATGACTACATTCTTCTTTCCTTCCACCCCAACCAAAAATAGCCCTGTTATTCTTTTCTCCCTTCCCTTCAGACCTTCCTCCTACATTACTGGGAGTTCCAGACTATTAGATTGCATCTTGTGACAATTAACAAGGAGTTTGATAAATAAAATACATTTTTGTGCAATGATATTAAGGACTTTACCATTACAGAAACAAGTTGACTATAACTGGACATTTAAATTTTAGATATATAACATCATTTTTTCAAAAATTGGATTCCCAATATAAGAGACATGATTGTATTGTTGATTATTAGTGCATAACAGTGCTGGGGAGCCTAGAACTTGTGTAGTCTTAAGTCAGAGAAAAACACAAGTCAGTTATGACTTATGAACCATCATCACAGAAAATAGTAGGGCTAAAATGAGTTTATATACTTAAGCTAAACTATCCATCACATCTAGAAAGAAAGCAGAAGAGTACTATGATGTTGTGATATTATCATAGATAACAATGCCATCATCACAGAAAGTGCAAGTACCATCTTGCTCCTCTTAGATTCCTCATCACTGACACAGTAATTATAACCAGCTGCTTTCCTGCTAGAGTATAGGATTCTTAGGCACATAAATAAATCATGATCAATCAAAAGGGAAAGGACCAAAAAAATTTCAACTTCATACCTTCTCTTTGAGACAGCCCGATCATCAGCACCAGAATCAGAATGGCCATGCCCGTACCCATGACTGTAGTCAGGAACCCTGCTCACGACATCTCTCAGAAAATCAAAAACATTGTACCTTTGTACACAATGCTTTCTGCAATATAGATTAACCCTGTTAGACTAGATATTCTGCTGCATAATCAAGAGAAAATTAACGTAGGAAGGCAAGAAAAAGTCTAATGTCAAAATCAAGAAGGTCCATAATAGCACATAATTCAATAAATCAACATAGGAAAATGTCAGATCATAAATTATGACTTGCAGGGTAGGGCTTGATCTGCCATTCCTGCAACATAGTCTTCCTTGGAGGTTTGGGCAATGGAGCATCATTCAGGCAAGAAACAATTGTCATCCACGTAAATAAGGCTGATAATCTAGAAACACACAAATAATTGAGTGTTGTCACAATGACAATAATTTATACTCCTTCTAGTCCTAAATATTTGCTAGATAGCGAGTATACTTTGATCCTAAATATAAGACCCCAATTTACTTTGTCTCCCAAAATTATCATTTCTTCTGCAAAGTATCCCTATATGATTGGACATATTAAGGGAGTTTCTATCAAGGGGAGTTCAATTGCACATGATTAAAAACGGTATTTTAGGAAAACCAACACACAATCATTACAAATAACTAACTTAACTAATTTTCTTAATCTACCCAAATTAGTTAAGTAGATCTTATATTGAGGACCGGAGGTAGTATCTTATAGAGTGAACAACTCATTACAACTTGCAAGTCAACCAGATATTAGGGAAGAATTTATTTTTCAAAACAATTAAAATTTTTTAGGGAGATGATAAAAGGACACAACTGAAGTGGAATCTCCGATAGATCCAAGGAAACTACATTCAAATCTCATACATTGGAGTTAATCAACAATATAAAAATAGATGAAGTTAAGAGAGTGTTGTGACAACTACTTAAGGGGCTAACTAAACACCTGATGGATTATTTGACCATTTTAAGCTTATCTATTACTTTCAGGTGAATTCATAAAGCTCTGTTTGTTTAGCAGAAAAAAATTGTGTTTGTTTTGCATGAAGAGAAAATTTTGTATTAAAAGCACATAGCAACAATCTAAATTTTACTGCAAGTTGACCAGGAAACATTTTATGAACATAAAGAAAATTTTTCCAGTTTTAGTTTCAACTAAGTATCAGTCTAACACCATCACCTACCCACAGCATGCACCATGGGCTGCTGCTACCACCTCACCTATATCAACTATGGAGGCTCACTGTCATCCACCTTGAATCCAGATCAGTGCCCACTAGGGCCACAACAGCAAGTGCTCTGCACCAACTTTATGTTCCTAGAATTATGTCAAAGCTTCACTTAAAGTGTATTTCAGTCATATTACAGTCCCTAAAGATTGATGGGTATTCAAGTGGGGAACTTTGCCCCTCAAACAAGCTAGCGATTGAGGTAGGATAATCCACTCACGTAATACCTGATAGTGCATTCCATACTACTCAATGAAGGACTTAAACATCCTATAATATCAAATTTTGGTCAAAGTTTAAATTATTTCTTACATAATCCTACATGTTCTTCAACATAGTGGTCCCCCTCCCCAAGTGACATTTTGAAGGGTCTCTAAGATTCTTGAAGAGAAGCATAAGCAGAAAAATCATCCTAAGATTAAACTTCTGAAACAAAGGAATCAACTGGCTGCAACTCATTCTAATCAGTAAACCCACTTTGATCTATATCCAACATCCGCTAAAGTCTCTAAAATGCAAAGTATATATAA
The DNA here is from genome assembly GCA_037074615.1 of Leucaena leucocephala. Lineage (NCBI taxonomy): Eukaryota > Viridiplantae > Streptophyta > Magnoliopsida > Fabales > Fabaceae > Leucaena > Leucaena leucocephala. Next base: position 6,357,690 of record CM073545.1, read on the forward strand.
AAAGTAGAGATAAGGGTATGAGTATCGGATACAATACAATATAATAAGTAAAATATGCGTATGACAATTTCTAAAATTTTAAAATATGGGTATGAAAGGTGTATAGACCCGTACAAAAATAAGCTAAGTAAACAACATAAAAGAAAATTGAACATTAAACAAGCATTTCAATTTTTTTAAACAAAATTGATCATAGAAAGCCACTTATAAGAGTATTAAATACCTTAAAAATAGTTTCAATTCGAATTAAATGTCAATCTTCATCTCTATTTACGTCACTTACACTCTTCATAAGTTTTTCTGTCATTTTAAAGCCTTAAAAAATGTACTACAGCATTTCAAAATGTTTTGAAACACAGAGAACAAGAACACAATACAGATGCTAGATTATGATATGCATATCATATCAAATAAGATAGGGCTATCTCCGTCTTAGAAGTATCAATGAGAAAAATAAAAATTGTTCGTACTTAATTCATCTACCAATTGTAAATCAGACATGTAAATCAATTAGAATCACAGTAAAATTAAAGAACCAAGGGCAGAAAATCCAATTTCTGAGACAGTATTCAATGTTCTGGAGTTATCCAATTTAATAGCAAGAGAATTTCTTCATAATATATATCATGTTAGCCCTTGACTTACAGATGCAATGCACTCATAGTCTTCGCTCCTCTAAGAAGAGTTATGTCATAAGTATGGTCACAAAGATCTTGCAAAAATAGCTCTAGAGCTTTTGCTGCAAAGAGTCAAGAGTATTGTCAGCCATATATAACTGATACGGACTTGAAGTGGCTTAAGGCTGACTAGACAGTAAATTCAAGAAACTCACAGACTAAAACAGGCACAGCCAGTGCTATTTTTCCAATATCTTCATCCGCTTGCATTATCTTCTTTATTCGAGCCTGCAGATTAATGCTTTCATCGTATAACAGTTTGCTTTTACAAGATCTAATTCCTTATTTATTATGTAAAAGATAGAAGGATCCGATGGAGTCAAAATTACAGCTTAACAACTCTACTGTGATTGGGAAAACTTCGTAAGGGTGAACAAAAAATTTATCAGACATCAATCTCCATCTTTCCTCCTCTCTCCTTGTCCTACCTTTAGAGATATTTTTTACTCGTCACTTGGATCTCTGATAAATAAATAATAACGGAAGCCAGACAGATAAAATTTTCAGTTTGATAAATTATATGAGAAAATATGTTGTTCTTGCTGCAAAGTTATGTTTAGCAACTAACAAAACTAATTTCAATACTAAATCTCACCGCAGAACCCAAAGAAAGCCAATAATCTAAAAGAAATAATATAAAGCTTCTCAATGCCCACAAGACAAAAGATCGAACCACTTCAATTATAAAGATTTTCCAGAAATGATAAGAAATTATAATCATACTGATCGTTAACTCAGCCCAGAATATTCAAATTATTCAAAACACTTCAAATCACAGAACTTGTTGCTTTTTCCATAGATTTCCGAGCTAACCGAACAACATTGCACAATCCGAAAGCCAGAGAAAAAAAATGATGAAGAGAAGCGGGATTAACTTACAGCAGGAAAACGGGTATCAAGCCTCTTCCTCATAGAATCAGACTTGTGTCACTAAATTAGAACCAAATGATGAAAGGGAAAATGGAACCCACAACAGCAGAGGATCGGAAGTTCAGAACAAAATGGTTGCTACCGCCTACCATCATTCGAAAGACACACACAAAAAAAATCAAGCAAACTCATATCAGATCCGAAAATACTCAATAAACACAGCGAGCTTTTGATGCAATTGTATAGCCATACTATGAATTTGAGGAACGAATAAAAATTAGGAAAAATACTAAAAAGTGACCTTTTAAAATTTAGAAGGATAAATGATCACAGGAGGTCTAATCTATCTTTCTTAAATTATACAGTTATAAATACTATTATAGAAGTTATAAATATCATTAATAGAGTTACAAATACTATTATAAGAATTCAAATACAACTAGCAAAATTGTAAATACTATTAAAAAAGTTACAAATACCATTACAAGAGTTACAAATACTATTAACAGAGTTATAAAAAATATAATTTCGTTTTTTATTTACAACTCTGCCAATGGTATTTGTAACTCCTATAATATTATTTATAACTCCCATAATAGTATTTACAAATATGCACAATAATTTTTAAATGATAGATTAGACCTCCTGCTTAATTTATTTTTTTCTAAATTTATGAGCTCTTCTTATCTTTTTAAATTTTAAATAGTCATTTTTTATATTTTTTTTAAAAACTACGATAAAATGTTGAAAAAGAAAATTAGAGTGACGGGCTAGTCACGAACAAATAGACAACCCAACAGTTGGAAACTTTTCCGCCAAAGATGATGATATTAATTATTATTATTGTCAAAAAAAAAATATTACTCTCCTAATTTTTAATATAAAATATATTTAATTAATATGGTTAGATTAAATAATTAATTAAATTAATATAATATTTTTTTTAAAATAAAATTTTAGTTATTTTTTTAATTCTCTCCCTCTTCTCTTACTTATTTATTATTAGATAAATATCAATATAGATAATTTAAAAAAATTAATAAATATAATATTTATGACAAAGATCAAATTTTCAATCATCATCAACTATACTTTTAAATTATTGTAATTAGGGGTGTGCATGGACAGGGCTGGGCAAGGCAGCCCCCTACCCGGTGCCCTGCCGTAAAAAAGCATGGGCTGCATTTTGCAGCCCGATACCCGACCCTACCCGGTAAAAGCCCTAACTATTTTGGGCAGGGCGTAGGTGGGCTGGGCATGCCCAAATCGTAATACCCTGCTTATATTGTGGGAAAAAATCTACAATTATGAACTTATAAAATAATATCATATATATATATCTTCAAGAGTTAAATAATATCTATAATCTACTAAGAATAAGGCAACAAAAAGATAGTAATTAAAGTTTTGAAATCAATTGCATATAAAAAAAACTTTAAAATCTAAGTAGTTTGCAATTACAACTTTACATCAATCTCCCCAAAATTGACAAAGATGAAGCATCTAAAAAAATATGATGGTTACCAAAATTAAAAAAAAAATAAAGGAAAAAATCAATTTAGTTATAAATTTTAAATGATGTAATTATCTACTTGACTACTCATATTTATAAAATTATTATTTAGTCACAAATATCCATCATATTCGTTCTATGTGAAATAATGTAATTTACAAATTTTGATATGTAAAAAAGTAACTAACTGGGCAGGGCCAAATGGGCAGGGCAGTAACCCCTGCCCGAAGCCCGGCCCTGCCTGAATATTGGCCCTGCCCGAAATTGCCCATTTTACATCGGGCCATTTTTTACTGGGCTGGGCAGGGCATTTTTTATGCGGGCTCACAGGGCCATGGGCATCTTGCACACACCTAATTGTAATACTTAGTTTACTTGAAAATGAGTATAAATTATTTTGACTTAATACTTTTAGGGCTCGTTTGGATTAGCTTTTAAGAATAGATTCTGGGAAGAATAGATTCTGGAGAATAGATTTTAGGAAAAATAGATTCTGGGAAAAAATAATTTTAAAAATTGGAGATGTTTGGATGATTAGTAGCAGAATAACTTTTTCATTGGCAATTTACCAAAAAGGACAAAAATAAATATAATAATTATATAAGGTATAAATTCTATTTACAATTTTTTATTTATAAAAAAATAATACATATACATATAAGTAAATAAGATAAAAATTTATAATATTCACCTTAATTTTAATTTTTCCCCTATTTAAATAGTATTTTTTTAATTTATATGGATCATTTAAATATAAACATGAGCTCAAAAATGAGAATAGATTCCCCAAAAATCTCCTGGGCATCAGATTGTTGAAACCATGGTTTTATTGTGTAAAACCATGGTTTGGATAGAAAATCAATTTTGGTAGAAAAATGGATATTTGGGTGAAAAAAGACAAAACCATAGTTTACATAGAAAATCGATTTTCTAACCACATTGCCAAACACACGTTTAATTACTTTATCTACAAACTAAAATTAATAATATCACTTTATCTTTAAAAGATTTTAGATTCTATTATAATAATTAATTAATAATTTTATTAACCGATTCTCTAATATTTAAAATTTTTAACCTATCATATATCAAAACCACTGTGTAATTAAGTTTGGGGATTCATGAGTGCATTTCCTAATAAATTCTTTTAGACTCAGAACTTTGAGATCTAATAGGATATAGAGGTCTAGAGGGCCACATTGTCACTCATTTTCTGTAATATTTTAGCCCAGCTATTTGCATTGTTTGGTACTCATCCTGTAAGGGCTTTTGAAGAAAATGAGAGTAGAAAAATGTGGGTGAGTTTTAAAAGTTCGTACAGGGTAAAATACTCCAAGATTCCATATATTTTACATTAATCATATAGATCTCCAATCTATTTTAAAAATATATAATTAAGTTCAAACCGTTAACTTTATTAATAATAAAGATGCTTTTTAATTACAATTTATATTAAAATAAATTTTATTTATTAATTTACCCTTCATCTCCCTCATTCCCTTATTTTGGCCAAAATTATTTAAAAACTTTAAGAGTTTTTTCTCTTCCTTAATTTTATTTTTATTTCTATAAATAGTTATTTTTTTAATATTTTTAATATATTAGGACAAAATTTAAATGATTTAATTAACATAGAGTTTATAAATTTTCAATTAATTAAATCTTTTAACAATATATACTTAATTAAATGATTTTATAAATGTAGAGTTTTAATTTTTTAATCTAAATTTTTAAGGATAAATTAAAACGATTTATTAACTGAAAGTGTTGAAACTTTTAAGAAAATAAAATAGGTATCTTTTTTAATATTCAATTGATTAGTTTTTTTAACAAATATATACTTAATATAATGTGGTATAAATGTTTATAGCAAAAAATTGTGTACAAAAATTTTTAATTATAATTTTAAATCATTTATATAATATCTCAAATTTGCATCATTTATAATACATGATGAATAGAGATATGGGTTTGAAATATACTTTTAGTTATTTAAAAGAAATTAAATAAATAAGTTTCAATATGATGAAAACTTTAAATTATATAATATAATGAAAATTAATAAATTTTATAATATAAGTATTATAATTATTTTTTTATAATATCTTAAATGTTTATTCATATGTTAAAAATGGGTATTTTAGTCAAAATAAAAGTTTAATAATCAACTAATAGTTTTATGAATAAAATAGTTGTAACATACATTTTAATGGTTGGAGTATATGTTTGGTCATTTAAATTTGTATCAAATTTTATTTTAGTAACTTAAATTTAAAAAGTATACTTTTAGTCATTTAAATTTAATACCGTTAATTTTACTAACATAAAATATTGACTCAACGAATTTAAAATGATGACTCTGCAATTAAACATTAACAAAATATATTTTATTTTAATCTTTTTAATATAATATTTTTATTTAAATTTCTCAGTCATCGTTTAATCTCAAAGTCATCATTTTAAATTCGCTAAGTCAATATTTTCTGTTAATTAATTTAACAGTATTAAGTTTAAAGGAATAAAAGTATACTTTTTAAATTTAAAGAACTAAAATAAAACTGGATTTAAACATAAAAGACTAAACATATATTTTAGCCTATTTTAATTTTAAGAGAAATCTATATATGTTTTTAAAATAGATGGGAGGTTTTTGCAATTTAAATAAAACAAACGGGTGTTAGTGTATTTTACTCTAATATATATTGTTAATTAATTTTTCAATATTGATTATAATTATATTTAAAATAATTTTCGGTAATGTTTGGATAAATTAATTTGAAGTTTTTAATATTCTTGTATTTAAAATTTTTGTTCTTCCTAAATCAAAAAAAATCTTTTGTTTGGGTAGTGTAAAAATCGACACAAATAAGATTGAGCTGTGTTATATTTACACGACTTGTCCACATAATTGGGGATTTTAAAAATGATGGTTAGAATTTGAAATAATTAAAATAAATTAAGTATTTGAAATTATAAAGTAATTGCAATAAAAACTTTGCTTGGAATTTGGATTAATTTCATATCCATAAAATTTTATGAATCCAAATAATGAATTTGGTTCAAATCCAAATTAAATCTCTAGTAATCCAAATTTGATACAAGTAAAAGATTAAATATGGAAATTTTTGTAACCCTTACAAGAAGCAGACGCTGATGAGAGAAGTTAGACTTTATTAATAAATTTCAATACTTATAAAAATTACATAAAAAAAAAATCTCTCTCAAGATTTCAATCATATATTGTTCTTTTTACTTTGATTTGTTCCACAAGCAAGCTCTACTTTCTTTTAGAATATGAGTCCATTTTAATTCCTTTTCCCCCACTAGAACTACCTTTAGAGTGCCCAAGTTTTGTCATATGCATTCACTATCTTATATAAATATGAATCATATTAAGTCATCATTATATTATAATATATTAATTACATTCTTGTTGAAATATTGAATAAAAATATTAAAAATAAGTTATTAACTAAAAAAGCATATACTATTGAGGAATAAGAAGGGAAAATATGCAGGTAAGTTGTATATATGGAAAATCCTAGATAAATACCTTTTGAAGTTATGAATTCCAAATCAATACTCCCAATATCAGAAATTTCAAATGACCAATTTAGAATTTGTAAATGTTTGCCAATTTACTTATATACCATTATCCTATTTGTTACTTCTCTTTCCTCTTCTCAATGCCCATTTTGTCACTTTCTCGCTCTTTCTATCTTCTCCCTCTCCCATTGTGCTCCTCTATTTTTCTCACCCTCTCTCGCAACAATTCAATACACAATCGATGGACATTTCCTTCTATATCTCCCTAAGATGGTGTATGGACAAGATGGAGGTGATGTTGAGATGTTTGTGGCTTCATATTTCTCTTTCTCATTCCAACCATTTCCTACTATCTCTCCCTTTGCCTTTCTCATTCCTTGACAGTTTTGGCAACTATAAACCAGAGATATCCCAGACACCATGATGAAGTTGATTTGTCGTTGTTCGATCTATCAAAATAATAACAATTGCACCCGATAATACAGTATAAGGGACAACCCTATCGATCTTCTCAATGAGCCCTTTTTATTGGAATCCTAGCAAATTGGGTGACAACCATTAAAAAACCTGAGTGAAAGTAAAATGGGTTTTGGGTTTGATTGATTTTTTATGCAATAAAATAAGGGTGCAGTAAAGTAAATATTTTTGTATTTTTTATTAAGGTGAAATTGAGTTGGATTCTGAAAGAAATATGTTGAGAAAGACTCTTGATGATGAAAACATATCTATCCTTGCTCTTAATTTGATATTGGAGTTTTGAAATCACTAAGTCTTATATAAAACCTTAATCAATCGATTAAGTCCAGAGCATTAATAGTTCTTGAACTCCTTTGATCAAAGCTAGTTTAAAAACTTTTAATGCACTGTTAAAACCAATTAGTATGTAATTAAATCAGAATATGAAAATGCCCTCAAATGATCATAAATCGATAACCATAGACTTCAAGCAATTGAATTAGATATCAACAATCGTTAATAATAATCTAACTGTCCAGAAATCTAAACTGAAATATTCATATTAAAATCAACATTCAAATCATCCAAATTCAATTACAAATACCTAATATGAGAATAATCAATCGATACTCAATCCTTACTTATCAATAAAATCCCTAAATCTAGAAATATCAAAATATGAAACAGGTGGAGATTAAGGTAGAAAACTCCCCAATGCAGTCCATGAGCTCTATCACATCCTCACTTTCCTAGCTTCATCTTCTCCAAACCAGTACCCTGTTATGTTTGGAAAAGGTAGAGGTGAGATTTCGGGGGAAATCTCAGTAGTAAACGGTATCATTCAATGTATACAAGATGAATACAAGTGCATGACATGTGTTTCCTTTATCTTTCTTTAGCTTCCATTTTCATACTATCATGCTCCATTCCTATCACTACTATGCATAACCATAAACTCATAAAGGCAGAGCATTTATCATTCATCATCATCATCATCACATATCATAATCATATTAACACACAAGCCTATACATCAAGCATGAAAGAATGGGTAAGTTCACTACCTGGCGTGTAGCCTTTCCTTTAGTCCTTAACTTTTGATCTGAGGTTCCACCTTTTCATAGGTCAGAGCGTATACATAGCATAATAATATTTCATTATTATTTTATCCAGCATAACTCCACTTAACTCAAGCTTATCTTGAGATAATACCCCTATTCTGACTATCCCCTAACTTTCTTTCTATCCACGGCTAACCTTATAGAGAGAGATATTTCTCTATTCTAACTATTTAATTTATAAGAACAATCCTCTAATTTATTAGAGCAGAAACTATAATAACTTACTTACCTTATTCCTGAGCTTGCCGAGTCCCTAAGCTCCTTGGATTGCTCCTAGCTCCGCCAGAACTCCTTCTTTCTCTTCCTTTCTTTCTCTCTTTCTCTCTCTCTCTCTCTTCCTTTCTCTTCTTGGCCGTGGTGTGTGGAATTGAAGGAGGGGGTGAGGGGTATTTATAGGTGGAGGGAGGTGGAATGGATGGCTCAGATCGAATCACGATAAACGGCTCAGATCGCTTAGCTTCCTCAAGAAGCTTTGCCTGCATCATCGTGATGACATCCTCCTCCTCAATGACTCATCAAAAGTGACATCATCAAGGGACACCTCACATGCTTAGGTGGCATAATGGTGGGGCCCTCGGGACACCTCACCAGTTGACTCAGCGCTTTCATAGAATTCTAGAGTCTTATCCCGGACTGAACGGTTGAGATCGTGCCGCGTGTCCTTATCTTTTTCTTCTTCCCTTAGATTAGTGCCAGTGGCGTCTTGATGGGTCCCATGAGGACACCTTTCATGCCACCTCATGGCTTCCAGATAAGTCTAAAGCTTTATCTGATTAATTCCCTGGTTATTACTTCGACCGGGTAACTTTACTTTATTGAAAACTCACTAAAATATTATTTTAATGCCACTTTAACTCACATAACTCTTGGGCTACGTTTTTGGGCTTTTGGAATGTCATCTTGGATCTCTGATCAAGCTCAAGTACTCTGATGGCTCAATTCCTAAAAAAATCCCTTAGCAAATTACCAAAATACCCTTGGTTCCTCTTTATTTACTTTAATAAGTCTAGGGGTATTATTATCTTTTCACACCTTACCAGAGTATCCCCTGACCTTGGTCAACTATCCAGATAACCTTTATTGACTGTCTAACCTTAGTCAAATGACCAAAATACCCTTTACTCATTATTTGCTTATTTTATAACACAGGGGTATTTTCGTCATTTTGCACCTTTTCGGACACTGGCCCTTTTTACCGCTGAACTGATATCATGGGCCTCGGCCTCCCTTGGTGTCATTATGGGCTTTTGAGTGATGCCATCTGGGCTCGTTCAGTCCCAGTTTACTTTCTGATTAATTTCTTCATCGGATATCGGGCATTCACGAACTCCCGTCTAAATTCACTAAAAAGTGAATAACTTTTTCTACAGAACTCCTTTCGGGATTCTGTCAGGTCCTTGACCTCCGGCTTCATAGGACGCACATTCCTGTAACTTTTCACTCATATATGAGGTCCAGGAGATCTTATAAAAATTTTAGATAACTTTCTACCTATCAGATAAATTTTAGCTATCTGAAACTTTGATAAAATTCCTATATTAAGCCAAATTAACCAGCATAATTTCCTCTATCTACTGATAAAATTTGGGATTGAAATACTTCTGGGCAGTTATAAGCCACTTCTGGCTCAACTTTCTATAATTACCATTTTGCCCCTGGAAACTTTTCCTCTTTTCAATTAAGTCCCTTAACTTTTCATAATTACCTTTAATGGTCCACAACTTGTGTCTACTTTTATTTCTTACCATGGAACTTTTAAACTTTTCACTTTAGTCCATTTCTTTTCTAAAATGACCATTATGCCCCTAGGAACTTTTACTATTTACATATAAGTCCCTGTACTTTCGCTTATTTGCAGTTTAGTCCCTAAAAACTCTCTGTATGTTTCTGGGACTTCTACTCAAAGGGGTTTGGTAGCCTATCTATTTCAGGCTATTTTCCGAGTCTCTGGGCCTAAAAATTGGGATGTTACAAGCTCAAGATATACGGTCTATCACCAAGAGACTAAAGATCTACCCTCTCATAACTCCTACTGTACTGCAATCGCTGTCTAGATAGGTCAGCTAACAACTCGCTAGCTAATCTTAATCAAAGCTACAACTAGCAGATATTTAATAGAGAATATGAATCATTCAACTTAGAGATAGTAGAATATAAATTAATCAGAATCACTTCAATTAATCACTGCTAAGTTCAACTCGATCAAAGATGATAATCAATCAAAGGATCATTTATGCAGAAATAAGAAATCCAACTCGGTTCTCTACTTCTTTGTCATCTACTTCTCTAATTGCATTAATAATTACAGAATTAATTACATTAACTCGATACAATCAAATCTGAATTAAAAATACAATAAACTCCCTGTTCAGCTCAAGGATTCTGGTTTGGTGTCATCTCCAGAAGAGCACAACAGCTTAGCCTTGCATTATCTTCTGAACTCCAATAGCAATAGAAAGCATAGCATTAGTCATGATGGAAGAAGAATGAGAAGATGAAGATGAAATGGATATGTAGAACTTTCCTCTGTTTCTATTGACTAGAACAGAGGAAAGTTGCAGGAGAGAAAATGAAGATGGAGAAGAAGAATGTCATATCCTAATTTTCCCTATCTATGTAAGACTGATAGAGGAAAGAGGTTTGGAAAGGATTATGATGATGAAATGAGAGGAAAAGTGATGAGTAGACAAAGGAATAAAGAAGAGGGACTAAAATGAAAAGTCTAAAAGTTCTATGGTATGAAATGTAAAGTAGAAAAAAGCTTTGAGACATTAAGTGTAATTATGAAAAGTTGAGGGCCTAAAGTGTAATTATGAAAAGTCCAAGGGCAAAATGGTAATTATAAAAAGTTGAGCCGGAAAAGGCCTAAAAATGCCTGGAATCAGTAAATAGAGAAAATTATTTTGATCAGTTTAACGCAACACAGAATTTTGATTTTAGGTTCCTAAAAATTGATATTAATTTCAGAAATTTGGTAATTATTGTATTATCTTCTGGACCTCATAATCAGATAAATTTGGTAGTAAATTATTATAATTAATATGAGAATTTATGAAACTGACAGAAGTTAAAAAGGAGGTATGTAGAATTAATTATGGAATTTACAGTAAAAAAGGACTCCGATAAAGGGTTTAAACGAAATGTATATAATTTTTATCAAGACTTATGGGGCTCATAAAATTATGAGACTTTGTAAGAAATTCATTTTATATTAGAATGAATTTCTAAAAATGTTAGAACCATTAAAAAAAGGTGTCTAGTATTTATTTCAAGATCAGGGTAATTTAAGGATATCAGTATAAGGGAAGTTCCTTAGGATTTATGCCAATTAGCAATTGGACCTAAGGAAGGCTCAAGATTTTGTCCTAGGGCAGCCCAATAAGTCCCAAAAGTTTTCTTAGAGCCCAAGTCCAATAATGAATAATTTATGAATTTTTAAAAAAGAAAAAAAGGGATAAAGGACAATTAGGGTTTTGCACATGGTGGGTCCCACAAAGCTTTACACATGGCACCAAGAAGAGGAAAGGAAGATTATTCCATATGCTAAAATATAATAAAATAATATAAGAATTAACCTAACGATTATTAAGGTTAATTAATCCAAAAACTAACCAATCAAGTTCAAGATTAGGCCATTGTAATAATTATGACAAGTGAGGACATTATGGACCCAAGGTGCTAAAGTTTTGGCTATAAATACCCCCTTCCTCCTTCACAATTTCATGCAACTGAGGACCCTTAGGGAAACCATGGTAAAATGAAGAGAGAACTCAAAATAAGATCAAGGAGAAGCCACCTAAGTAAGTATCTAAGGTAAGAGATCCTTCCTAGTTTATTTATAAATGTTTTGGAAGGAAGAAACTTAGGTTTCAATGGTTAGAAACTTCATTCTTCCCTTGGAACCATTGCTGTCCAAAATTCAAAGTTAAAGGAGGAATAGGAAAATTAAGTTAGAACTATGAAATTGATGCTTAAACAAGTTAGTTAGATGATTGGTTATTAAATCAAGTTGATATTCTTGACTTTGCCATGGATGAGACCTTTCGGTCTGCACTATTCATGATACAAGGAGATATAATTTCAATGATCTAATGCTTCCATTGAATTTACATGATGATTTTGTGTAGGATTAGATAGGTTTTGAACCTTGGAAGCATTGGAATTGAAGGTTGTAATGTTTGGAATTCTTCTCTGTTACTGTTCACTCGCATGAATGGTGATTGGATTTTCATGATTTTGATGCTTCCAATGGTTTTAAAATGAAAAGTTGTGTGGGGTAAAGTAAAGAAACAAGTATGGGAAGCATTAGAATCAAAATGAGAATTTTTTGAGAGAATTGTTCATGTTTTTCAATTCTATCCAGAATAATGCATGGGAGCTGGAATTTCATGATTCTAAGCTCATAAATGGATTCAAAACATCAATTGATTTAAAGGCCAAGTCAATTGGTAAAGATTAAGGAAAGTTAATGTAGTTAAGTAAGCTCAATGTTCAAGAGAAGTTAGATTGTAATGGATGGATGATTATGTGATGTTAGGATTTGATTGTATACTCAAAAGAGGCCGCCACACATCAAGGAAAAGTAAGAAGGAAGAAGCAAAGTTAAAGTGAAAGGAAGTAAAGCGATAAGGTAGTAAACTTATCCTAAACTTGTATGTATTGAATGTATGTTTGGTTGTGCTATAGCTATGTTGAATTGTGTGCACATGTGTATATGATTGAAGCTCTATTTCTATAATTACTTTGGCCAATTGTATTTCATATGATACATTGAAGCATGCACATTACACAATGTTAACACTTTCACAAGCAAGCACAAGTATTTACATTAATACATGCATTGTTTAGTACTGTTTGCTACTGAGATTTCCCCAAAAATCTCACCTCCTCCATGTAATCCGAATCCCAACATGTTTATGAATGATGAAAGAGGATGAATAAGCATGAAGAGGAGTTAGGATTGGTTAATGTCAATGTTATATGATGTTATGTGTAGAATTGTTGCAAGTAATGATGTTGTATGACTAGTTTAAGCAACAATATTTATGATATAATGAAAAATAGTAAATGATGGAATAATTGTATGAACTTTTACATACATTAATTTAACATGTCAAGCTTCATTTTGACACCAAGAACACCTTATTTCAATGTCTGTATAAAGAGAATGAATTTTTTAAAATCAGGGACCAAAATCTGTTTTCAGAATTTTTGACCAAATGAACAGTAATATTTAATGATTAAAATGTATTCATTGGATAAGTATTTAGTCAGGAAATTATTTTTCCCTTAAACTTCAAGGTGTTAGCTTCGAGTATAATTTTGAACCACTTCATTTCAAATTTTCTAGAATTAATTATGAGTTTTTAAAATTCATCACATAATCTGGAATACTATATGAACAATAACTCGCCAAGAGTAAAAATTCCAGATTTAGCTAATGGACTTCAAGGGTCATGTAAGTGGTTCTAAATGCTACCGAATGGTCCCTAAGACGTATAAAAGTAAGGATGTTATAGCCCCCAATAGTATCTTCATGAAAATAAGTCAACAAATCCTTGCGTAGACCACTATCATTTCCAACCACTAATTTGCCCTTCCTTTTCAACAACTGGTGTTGGCAAGTGTAGTGGGAATGAGACATAGGATTTTGTTCCAAATCATGAATAAGTTGCTGTAAATGGACATCAGTAAGCCAGGTTGCCTTTACATGGTCAAAGAGTGGTAAAATAGGAACATATATAACATAAAAAGAGCACTCTAGAAGGCAAGACAAAGCATCAGCAGCCACATTATCGTTACCTTTGTGATAAACAATCTCATAATGCAACCCCCATAGTTGATGGAGCCATTTAAATTTTTCCTAACTCAAATCCTTTTGCTCCAACAGATGCTTTAAGGGAAGATAATCAGTTTTGATGATAAGTTTACAGTCCCACAAATAAGATTGCCACAGCTTGACAGCAAAAATAATGGCAAGATCTCATGTTCATAAGCAGATAAGGGTTTCTTCTTAAGAGGGAAAGCTTTGCTCTCAAAAGCCAAGGGATGTCCAACCTGAGAAAGAATATCCCCTAAGCCGATTCCAGAAGCACCAATCTCAATAACAAAAGTATCACTGAAATTAGGAAGGGCTAGAACCGGAGGAGACAACATGACTGCCTTAAAAGTAAGAAAAGTAGCATTAGCATCAAGGGTCCATGTAAAAGATGTTTTCTTTAGTAAATCAGTGAGAGGGTGGCTAATAGAGCCATACTGACAAATGAAATACCTATAATAATCGATGAGACCAAGGAAACCACGAAATTCCCAAAGTAAAGGAGGCACTGGCCACAAAGCAATAGCTTCCAATTACACCCTGGCTGAAAATAATATGGCCCAAATAATCAATCTGAGTGGCTACACAATACATTTAGAAGCTTTAACAAATAAATGATGCTATCTTAAAGTCAAAAGAGTGGTTTCTAAGTGCTAGAGATTAGCTTCCCAATCTCGACTATAAATTAAAATATCATCAAAAAAGACTAAAATAAATTTCTAGAGAAAAGCCTTGAAAATAGAATTCATATGCCCTTAAAAAGTAGCTGGAGCGTTAGTTAACCCAAAAGGCATAACAAAAAAATTCATATAACCCCTCATGAGTATGAAAGACGATTTTAACGATATCAGTCTCCTTTATCCGAATCTGATGATATCCAACATGGAGGTCCAATTTAGAAAAATAAGTAGCCCCAGTTAATTCATCTAAAAGTTCCTCAATGGCAGGAATAGGAAATTTATTTTTAATGGTAGCCTCATTGAGTTTCCTATAATCAACACAAAACCTCCAGGTACCCTCTTTCTTCTGCACTAGAACCACAGGAGCTGCAAAAACACTACAACTTTCACAAATTATGCCATTGCTAAGCATCTGTTAAACTTGTTTTTCAATCTTTATTTTATGAACAGGACTATAACGATAGGGTTTGCAGCATATAGGTCAGTCATCAATAAGAGGAATAGCATGGTCAATTTTTGGCATTGACATCAGTAAATTGAGCTAATAGAGCTTGCAAAGCAGAAGGTTGTTCACCACTCAATGGGAATTGTGAAGTTACCTCGACTTGCAATTGTAAAGACCATGAAGTAAATATAGCTGATTAGCTACTATGAGCTCTCTAATACCTCGTACCTCCTCTGAATGCCCAGAAGTTGCTGGACTCAATCCCTATAACTGAATCAACTGTCCCTTATACTGAAATTCAAACAAATGTAAATCCATATCCATAGTAAAATGACCCAGGGTTCTCAGCCATTGTACTCCTAAAATAGTATCATATCCCCTATCTTCATGATCAAAAAGTCAGAGGTAAAGTTTGTTCCCCTATCTCCCATGTGAGTGCAAAATAATGCTTAGAAATAGAAACCCGACAAGAATCAGCTACAGCTAGTTGAATGGGGAAACAATCCTAAACCTTTAAATTGAGGCATTTAGCTACAGCAATATCAAGAACATTGTGAGTACTCCCAGTGTCGAGCAAGATAATAATCTGATGATTCTTAATACAACCCAACAATTTCAAGGTGGAAGTAATTTCATAGCCCTCAATAGCATTAATCCCTCCGTCCACCACCGGTTGTGTGTCACTGATAGCGTCTTAAAAATGATCGTCATCTTCAGTAACCACCAAGGTCTTGGCAGCGATAGCTTGGACAATATTTCTCAGGACACCAATAACAAAGGCCCTTCTGATGCTTGTCGTCCATCTCGAGTTTAGATAATTGACTGGTAGGTCTCATACTAGAAGGGTTCAACAGAAAAGCAGGGGAAGACGATGCATAAACAAATAATGATAAACTCACTTGGGCTGAAACCTTCTGGGCAGTAGAAAACCTAAACATTAGGCCCAAAACTATAGCAGACTCAGAACTAGATCCATGTGACCATATAAGCTGGGTCGACGACTTACGACACGAGTAGGGGCTGGAGCATGTTCATGGATAGCTCGGATTATGGCCTCTTGTAAATGAGATGAGCACGAAACCTTGGCCAGTGTTGTCGAGGCAAAACTAAGAACAAATTGCTGGTTGTCAAAATGTAAGTCGCCAATAAACAGATTGAGAGCTCCGCCTCTGAAATATCAACTTTTGACAATAGCTCATCAAATGCCTGTTCATAATCAGCAACTGAGCCTTCAACTTGTTGGAGTTTCTTAAGAGCAATCAGAGGATACTCATCACGGATGTCTGTAAATTTGTCCGCCAATGCCGGAAGTAATCATCCCACCTAACATTAGAGAAAGAACGATGGTGCATGAAAGTCTGACGCCATCTTAGTGCGTGCCCCTCCATCAACCTCAAACAATTGTCGGCAATGATACGTCCATCCACAGAGATCTTAGCCATCGAATCTGGGAAATTCCACGCTGCTCTATTTAGACTGAATGGAATATGCCGAAGCGGTATTATGCAATTTGTGGAAGTAACCAAAAGCAAGAATCTGACTTGCAGAAGAAGAACCTCCATCGAGGCCCCTATTACCTCCATTACCTGTAATGGGTTGCTTCCCAACAGCAGTTTCAAGAGATGACAACTTCTCAGACAGATTCTTCATAAATTCCTTGATGCAACCAATAGCTTGCTTCAATTATATGATATCTTGTATATGCTAATCTAGGCGAGTGGTCACAAAAGTCTGATGTACCTCCAAACGATTCTATAAATCAGTAAGACGATTAGTGGATCGAGTATCCAGTGGAGCCATTGGCCAGATAAGAGGTTCTGATACCTTTCATATCAAAGAGAGTAGAAAAAGGGATAATTCATTCGACAAAATGGGAAAAGGATGAGTATAGTAGGTATATCCCACCCTGTACACCTTATATTCTCTCTCTTCGAACTAACTTCCCAATATTATTTACCATAATGTCCCTTTATTAGATACTATTATATATCATAGGTGGTTGCAATTTGGGGATAAAAACACCAAATTTTCCATGCAACTACTTTTTTTTTTTTGTTGTCCATCCGGTTCACCGAAGCTTTGCCCCGACTACATCCGGATCTGACCCGCGTCGCGCACTTGGCTATGGTGGGTGAGTCTCCCAATGGAGATTTTTTGCATACGCCAAGGCTCGAACACGAGACCTCGCTTAAGCGATACCGAGCCGCTTACCACTCGGACCAACTCCCGTTGGTCCATGCAACTACTGACTGTTATGCAGAGGAAGAAAAGTAAAATTGAAGCTTTGCAAGTTGAGGGTGGTAACTGGAATTCAGACCCAACAAGTTTGAAACAAATGGCACATGATTATTTCAAGAATTTGTATTACGATAGTGTAACTATGTTTGCTGAGTGGCCTGTACTATTCCCCCACCTCGTTAATTCTAAGCTGGATTTTATCCAAAAAGAAGTGACCCCTGCGGAAATAAAAAATACTGCTTTTGAAATGGGTGCTTTTAAGGTCCCAGGACCGGATGGACTCCAAGCACACTTCTTTCAATCTCAATGGGAACTGGTTGGATCAAAAGTGTGTGAGTTAGTCTCAAATGTGTTTCAAGATCCTAATAGACTAAAAGAGATAAATCACACAAACATTGCTCTGATCCCCAAAGTTGAACACCCGTCAAATTTGAAAGAATTTAGGCCAATTTCTCTATTTAACGTGAGCTTCAAGATTATTACAAAGCTTCTAGCCAAAAGACTCAAGGGAGTTAGAGACTACATGATGAAACCAAATCAGGGTAGCTTTATGAGAGGTAGTCCAAGTAGCAATAACATCATTATTGCCCAAGAGGCCATCCACACTATAGAACTAAAAGGACTGGCGTTGGTTATGTTGCCATCAAAGTCGATATGTAAAAGGCTTATGATAGACTTGACTGGAAGTTTATAGAAAATACTCTCAATAGTCTCGGTCTTACTAGTCACTTTGTTACTCTGGTTATGAAGTGTGTCACTACGGCTTCTATGTGTGTGATGTGGAATGGGGGAGCTTTCTCGTCAATATTTTCCTACTACAGGGGTGCGGCAAGGAGATCCCTTAAGTCCTTACCTTTTTGTCCTTTGTATGGAAAGATTGGGGCATGTCATTAATCATGAAGTCGAAATGGGAAGGTGGAAACCTTTGAAGATCAGCTCTCGGGGTCCTCTTATTTCACACCTTTTCTTCGCCGATGATTTAGTTCTTTTTAGGGAAGCTTCCACTAATCAAATGGAGGAAATCAGAGATATTATGAGTTTCTTCTGTGGGGTTTCAGGGCACAAAGTTAATTTGCATAAATCGACATGTTTCTTCTCTCGAAATGTGCACTTCAATAGAGCATATGGATACAGTCAAGTGGTGGGAATTAGCATTATGGCAGATCTTGGCAAGTACTTGGGGGTGCCATTACTTCATAAAAGAGCAAGTTACACTTTGCTCCTATTATCTAGAAAGTTCACAGGAAGCTTGCGAGCTGGAAGAGAAATTTCCTTAGTATAGCAGGGAAGACAATGCTTATTAAATCGGTGCTATCTACCCTTCCATACTAATAGATGTAAATCCTTCTCCTTCCTAAAGGAATCATTTATGAGATCGAAAAGATTAGTAGATCATTCTTCTAGAACCAAACGCAGGTTGGTAAAAGATGCATTTGATTGCATGGGATACTATCAAAAAGGACAAAAGGGTGGGAGGACTTGCAATTAAAGACCTCTTATGCCAAAACATTGCTTTTGTTATGAAACTTTGTTGGGGACTTTTGGTGAAACCCGACGGCTTTGGGTCCAATGTCTCAAATGCATATAATTGTGGGGTAAATAAATTCCCTAAAGTTGAGAAAAAACAGGTTCAGTTGGTAGTTTGGAGCGGCATCTCTACTGTTTGGGATGATTTCAAGAAAAAAGTGGGGAGTAAACTGAACAGTGGGGTGAACACTAACGCTTGGTGGGAACTTTGGACTCCTTTTGACCAACCACTCATTCATTACGTGGATAAAAATCTGCACTTGTTGAATCCTGATGATATGGTCGGTAGATTCGTGTTGAATAGTGGCTGCTGGAATCTAATGGAATGGAAAAATTCCTTCCACAGTCGGTGGTCGAGAAAATTAAAATGGTAAAGCCCCGTGTGGGGGTGGGGATGATACGTTCCTTTGAAGGTCCTCCCATGATGGCAACTTCACAGTTAGCTCAGCCTACAAGATGATGGTCAATCATAATAACCAACATCGAGAGTCACATTGGCAGCAAGTTTGGCGTTGGCCTATTCCTGAAAGAGCTAAATCTTTACTATGGAAAGTTTTGAGAGATTACCCATGAACTTGCTTGGAGAAAGAAGAGGGATCGGTAAGAGTAATGAGTGTCCTTTTGAGTGTCAATGCGAGGAATCCATTCTACACACTTTGAGGGACTGTGAGATTGCCAAGAGTGTTTGGTTTTATTTAATTGACCCTATGTTTGTATCTTTGTTTTTTCTGGGATTTGCAGGTATGGTTGAAGTGGAACTCAAAACATAATCCAAGCGTGAGGAAATTCACTAGATGGCCATGGTTGATCATTTTTGGCTTAATTTGCTGGCTGATATGGAAGAACCGATGCAAGAAAGCGATTGAGGGAATGTCGGCTCAACCCAGAGAAATTATTCACAGTTGTAGTCATCATCTCTTAGAATAGGGGGAGAATGGACGTTTCAAGCACATGATTGTCCAGGTTACAAATCGATCTGAGATTAGATGGCAGAGACTGCCAGAAGGCTATATCAGAATGGATGTAGATGGATCTCTGAATCTACAGAGTAATGGAGCTTGTGAAGGTCTTTTACGTAATGAAAATGGAGATTGGATGGTTGGCTTCCAGCCAATATAGGAATTCAGCACTTCCACGGCGGCAGAACTTCGAGCTATCAAAGTGGGACTCCAAGTATGCAAGCAGATGGCCTTCAAGAAAGTGAAACTGCAGTCTGACTCTGGAAGCTTTACATGTAATACTTGTTGATAGTGGTCTAAACCACCCTTTGAGACATGAGATCGATGAAATAAGGGCGATTATCTTCTCAGATTGGGACCTCCAGCCGTTACATTCGTAAATTCGTACAGGGAAGCGTTAGTTTGTGCAGATACTTCGGCTAAAAGTGTTGAAATGATGAATGGCGAGACCATTCTTCTCCAGGCTCCCCCAAGTTACTGCTTAGGCCCTCTTTCTATGGACTCAGTGTAATATCCTTAATTTTCTGTACTGGTTCCTATGTACAGATTAAACGGAATATATGAGCTTTGTTTCAGGAAAAACATGTGGACCTTTATGTAAAGAAAATGATTAAATTGCAAAAGAAAGGAAATTAAGGGACCTAAATGCAATTATGGAAAGCTTAAAGTTAGGAAAGAAAGGTAGACAAAAATGTGGGGTCTTAAAGTGTAATTTTAGCCAAATAAAGGGACTTAATTACAAAGAAGAAAAAGTTCCCTGGGGCTAAAGTGTAATTAAAGAAAAATAGGCCAGAAGTGGTTTGGACCGCCCGACAGCATTTCAGTCCCAGATTCTACCAGAAGTTAGGGCATGTGACGCCGGGTAACCCAGCCTAATACCGGAATTTTTGAAGACTCCAGATAGCCATAAATGGACTGATCGTCCGAAAGTTATAAAAATTTATACCGGATACCCTAGATTTCAGATATAAGTGGGAAAATACAGGATGATGCGCCTTTATGGGGCGGATGTCGGGAAACTGACAGGATACCGATAGGAGGTCTGTAGGAAAAGTTATTCACAAAATAAAAAATCCAGACGGAGTGTGAGACCTCCGGGGATCCGGGTAGGAGATTTATCGGTATTTTTAAAGGGGCTGAATGCGATCGGATGACTTCGGTCAGATGACCGTTATAACCCCCAAGGATGCCTGAACACAGTAGGACACTATATCTGGGAAAAAGAGCCGGTGTCCGGAAAAGTGTATAATCGGTAAATGATAATTAAAATATTAAGTAAATTGTGGCAGAGGAAGATTTCTCGTAATACGTGCCATACAGGTAATGGACCCAGGAAGCCAAAAAATGGCGCCATTAGAGGCCCAATAAGACTCTTGGACTGATAGGTGGGCCAGTGTCTAGCAGAACCCCGGAAAAGTGCGAAAATACGAAAATGCCCCTGTATTGTACAAAAAGGGCAGTAGATGAATGAAGGGCATTCTGGTCATTTTGGATAGACCCAGAGGTCAAGACATGTCTAAATAAGGTTGACTAGAGCCAGTATAAGCTTTGACCGGGTTTAGAAAGGTGTGAAATGACGATTTTGCCCTTAGGGTTAAAATAGGACAAGATAGGGCACCAAGGGCATTTTGGTCATTTCGCAGGGGATCTGTAATTGAGTCTGGACCCAGTATTAAAAAGTTAATGATATAAAGGGTCTAGATACTATATGTGAGGTCAGTAGACATAAAAAGGATCTTCAGAAATATCAGATTCAGAAAACGACACGTTTTTCGAGGCGATGGACCGGAAAGCTTCCAGAACCTCCAAATTTCGTCACATGAAGCATATGGGTGGTGAGGTGTCCTATGAGGTGTCCCATGAGGTGTCTAGGGTGATGCAGTAAAAAAGAATTAAAGAAAATAGGAAATTCCAGAAAAAACCAGGACCACAGGATCATAAGTCTTCCTAATTACAAGATTGCCATTGCTCAACACTATAAATACCCCCACCTAGCCCCTCATTTCGGCATAAGCAAGGAAGAAAGGAAGAGAGAAGTTCTTGAGAGAGAAAGTGTGAGAAAGAAAGAAGTAAGGAAGTTCTGGTGAAGTTGGAAGTAGTAGGGAAGTTCTGAAGCACTGCTTTTGAGGTAACAACTAATCCTAGCTGTTATGTAATGTCTTTGTGATGTGTTCTTTTGTTTGGTTGATTGTTGTCTTATATGTTATGCTTGAAGCTCTATTCCAATGCTATGATCATATGTTATTGAATATGGAAGCATGCAGCATACTTATCTGTACACAGTCACAAGCAAGCACCGTCACTCTGCATTACATATATGTTATGATTATTGTTACTGGGATTCTTTTGAATCTCATTCCCAAACATAACATTACAGGGGAGGTTCTGTCAAAATAAAATTTGAAAATCTTAAGAGATGCCGGTAGGCTGCCAAAATTCCAGCAACGAAGACGGAACAAAGAAATGAACTGATACGTACTGTGTACGTAGTGCTGTCTAAGGAGGCTGGAAGTGAGTGGACCCAGCAAGTTCATCCAATCTTTCCTGGGTACTACGTAGAATGGTAGTTCTCATAAGGGAATTACCGAATCGGTACAACATCGGTTACTTTCTAAAGAAGAATTGTAGCAGTTATGCTGCCGGATTTTAGACAGAGAAGGATGTAATAAAATATGAGGGAGTTAATCATGCACTGATATATAACAGTTGATTATTTAATATTAATTGTTATCTGGCCTGTATGACTGATATGTGTTGGTTGTATGCTTGGGTATGTAAAGACTAAATGCTGAAAATAGGCTCAGTGAACAGTAACTCGTGAAGACCCATTCATGTTTGATAAATCATTAAAAATAGTAAATGATTGAATTAATGTACTAAATTTTTAGGGTAAAAAGTAGACATACTAAACTTTAATTTGATATATATAATGTCTAATTTGGATGTATACACGAAAAGATATAAATTGTTAAAGTTGGGACCAGAATACTGGATTCAGGAGAAAGTCATTGGATGACCAGTAAGATTGAAACGTTGACCCACGTTAAATTTGTCAAGGATTGGTCAACCAATGATTTTTTCCTGAAATATATTTGAGTTATCTTCATGTAGCAATTTGAACCTCTTCATTTCTATTTTTCTAGAATTAGTTATGAATTTTCAAAATCAGGTCACTCATCTGGAATTTGCCACAGTGAACAGTACTCGATATGAATAAAATTCCAGATTAAGTGTTTAGACTTCAATGACCCTGAAAGTGGTTTAAGTGCTACTGAATGGTCCCTAAGATGTATAAAAATAAGGATGTGACACTCAGCTTTTTCTTAGTTTTTTTTTTTTGCAGTTTTGTAGTGAGTTTTATCTCCTTGTTGTATAACTTTCAAGTTTAATCTTGTCTTTCTATTCCCAAAAAAAAAGTAGGTTGTAACTTTCATGTCAAAACACAGCATTGGTATATATTGATGTTATAAACTCCCAACTCGCCCATACCAAGTTTACTTAGATAACCAAGAATATCAATGAACAAGGTCATCATGAAAAATAGAGGAAAATTAAGAATATGTCCATTGATGACTAAATGATAAAGTGCAACATTAAAATGAACATATCATAATAAAGGGTTAATATAAAAATAAAAGTGAGAAGCTACTGGGGGACTAACTCCTCAATAACCATATTTACGCGCTCTAGATGTGCACACCAGAAACAAGCCGTATGCAAGCATTGCAATTAAAAAACATATTTCGTAATGTCTTATATGAGTTTCTAGAATGTTAAGAAGATCATTTAAAAAGATGTAAGCCACCTCATCACATGCTTGAAAAGTTTTGCACGAGCCTATCTGAAAATTAAGAATGCAAAACATAAAAGCTATGAAAAAACCCTTCTCCAATAGATTAGATGAAAAAGACAACAATAGCTAGGACCCTATATGATCTGGAAAATAAATAGATAAATGAGGATAATAAAAAGAATGGGAAAATCATATTAGAGGTACCTACACTTTCATTAAAATTTTAATTTGGTACTTGTATATTTTTCTCTCCTAATTAAATCGTTTAATTTTACTCTGTTAATACAATTAAACAATGTAATTTTGTTTTGTTAACATCATTAGTTTATGTACATGAGTTAATAATGTTAACAGAGTAAAATTAAAAATTTAATTAAGAGAAAAAAATATATAGGTACCAATTTAAAAATTTAAAGAAAGTATATGTACCTTGAAAATAATTTTCCCTAAAAAGAATTAAAACATAACACCAACAAACAAAAATAAAAATAATTTAAAAAAAAAAAAGATAACATTATAATAAATAAATATATATATATGGGAGTTGGAGTTAGTCATAGATTATATCCCTTGGATCCTAGCACCTATATATACACATGTAGATGAATCATTAAATGTGTGAGAGCCTCTGGTTATTTGAACCAATAGATTGTTTATGTTTCTCTCCTTTTTACTCTCTATCTCTATGATGTTCTTTCGTCTTGAACTATCTTATCCCTTACTCTATGGTTGAAGCTTAAGCCATTCCGATTATCCAAATGGTGATTATATGCCATACATATTATTGGGATGAAAAGAATTATGCTTCTTATGCCAAATTAAAAGGAACAAAATTAAACGCAAATTAGTTATTTGCATGTTTTAGTTTTCTGTTTAATACATGTGTATTTGTGCTCACACCTATCATGTATGTTTTTATCGTATTATTAAAAATCAATTCAAGTTAGTCAATCAAATTAGTAAACTAGTGAATTAGTTACTTGTTTAGTTCTTTTAAGAGTTTTAAACAAGTCAAATGAGTTACATTGTTAAGTAAAAAAAAATACTAGTCTATCATATTTTTATTCTAGTAACTCTTTTTGTTGGATTATGTATAGTTTATATATTAATGTTTCATGTATTTGTTTATTAATATTTATATATAAATATTTTTATATATTTTAATTAAATTATATTATTTTAATTATGATAGAATTAATTATTGGGTTGTTCCCAATTTAATCACAATTGTTTGTCTTGACTAGTTTAATGACTAGACTAATTTTCAGTACTTTAGTTTAGTTACGTTAGGTTCAAACTAATTCATTTTGATACAAAGGGTTTTGGATTGAGACCAGGGGCTTTCATGGCCACTTTGTGTGCAACACCGGTGATGCTTTTCAAGCGTCAAACGGCCAGCTTCGATGATTACTCCATTCACGTTGAATTTAGTGTGTGTTTAAGACTATGGTTTTGAAAAGCACTTTTGGATATTTAGTGTGTGTTTAAGACTATGGTTTTGAAAAGCACTTTTGGACAAAATTTTGATTTAGAAAAATTTTAAACAAACAGTTATATTTGTCCATAAGTAATTTTGGGTAAAATCATAGTTTTGAATAAGCTACTGAAACTAGCTTTTGGAACAGTAAAAGAACTTATAGACTATCCAATTACTATCTTACCTCTACTTTTCCTTACACTCTCTCTCCTCTCTCATCTCTTTTCTCTCTTCGTCACCCTATCTCCTCTCTCCTCTCTCTTCTCTACACTCTCTCTTCTCTCCTCTTTCTTTTCTATCCTCTATCCTCTCTCTTCAAATCATACCCTTTTTGATAATTTACCAATATAAAAAAGTGATTTCTACTACTAATCATCCAAACATCTCAATTTTCAAAATCTATTCTTCCTAAAATCTATTTTTCTCATAATATATTCTCTAAAATCTAATCCAAACATGCCCTTAGTGACTTAACTCATTGTTGGTCAGTTAATTAATCCTTTCACATTTTTTGTTTTAATATTACTAACTAATTAGATTTTAATTTGGTTCGGAATATGTACAACCTAAAACTTTTTTTTTTTTTACAAATTGAGTAATTGTTCTGTTATTAATTTGTAAAACAACACTGCAGTTATCACAACAACAACAACAAGAAAAACACTGCGGTAATATTGGTTTTTGTTTTCAAAAGTAATATTGTTGTTTTACTTGGATGTAAGAATATATTTCAAATAGTTCTTGGAAAAACTTTTCTCCCACCTTTTCAAAATTAGACTGATCAGCTTGCCTTTTTATTTAATAACATGCAAATCAACCGGGATTGTTGTTTATATATTTCCCTTTAATCTAAGTTTATTTGCTTTTGACTTCTTAATTTAATCTGATGTGGGAGGGAAAGATTGGAATTTTTAAAATTCTTAATTCATGAGAACTTTTGAAAATATGATATGATAGAATTTATATGAATATTTTGTTATGATTTTTTTCTGATAACGAAGTTTATAATTTTTTTTGCTTACTGTTCCATGATAGTTTAAAAAGGAGAAAATGCAACAATGGAAACTATAATTTTCTGGAGCGGATTTTAGGAGCTGCAATTGCACGTGAGTTCTAAGAATTTACTTTTTTGGTTGTGGTGTAAATTTTTGTCAGAAGTTTCAACTCAGCAGCAGCGGTAGGTATTTAAGAGTTTTTTTTTTTTTGGAAACAATGTTAACTTGAAAGTTTTTAAATCGTAGCAATGTCATCTTAACCGTTATTTAAAATTATATTTGACCGTTAGTTGACTAATATGCTAATGTGGCAAGCCACGTGATATTCACATCATCTTTTATTTTAGGTTAAGATACGAATCTGGTCTAGAAATTTTTATTTAGGAATATTGGTATCTGAAAACTTTTTGTAAGGTTCAACATTACTCTGACCATTATCCAGGTTCAGTTTAACCAAATATGCTAAGTAATACACATGTCATCCACTTTATTTTTTTTCAAATCATATTTATAAAAATATTGAAACAATTAAAACAAATATATCCCTTCAAAGCTCTCTCGTATCACTATCAACAAACCAAACCCTAACAACAACTCAAAAAATAATATATAATAGTACCATATGTTATCTTTTTATACTTATAAGTTAACATATGCCCGTAATTATTCATAAAATTGAACTCATCATTCACACCTTTCAAGAATTCTCGTGAATCCCACTCGTATATGTTATCTTCTATATTTTTTTTGTTCTATTTATGCTAAAAACCTATACCAAATAAAGTATTATCTTCCAAGAGTGATACTCTTAGGGGTGTGAATGGGTAAGGTCGCTGCCCTGCCCGAAGAAAGAATGAGTTATATCTTATAGCCTGATATCCGGTCTTACTCGATAAAAACCCTAACTATTTTGGGTTAGGCAGGACGGGCTTACATGTCAAAGTGGTGATGCGTTACTCATATTGTGGGATAAAAATCTGTAATTATGAACTTTTAAAATAATATTATATTCATATGTCTTCAAGAGTTAAATAATATCCATAATTCACTAAGAATAAGGTAATAAAAATATAGTAATTAAGTCTTAAAGTCTATTACATATATAAAAAAATCTTGAAGTCTAAATAGTTTGTAATTGCAATTTTGCATCAATTTTTTCAAAATTGACAAAGATAAAGTATCTGAAAAAAATAAAAGAAACAATTATAATTTGTAATGTAGTCATATAATAATTACAAAGTTAAAAAAAAAATCTAGTTATAGATTTTAAAAGATGCAATTTATCTACTTGATTATTGATATTTATAAAATGACCCTTTAGTCACTAATAACCATCATATTCTCCCCTCCAAGTATAGCATCTAGAGAAAAAAAGTAAAAAAGAAAGAAATAGGGGTGTGTATGGGCAGCGTTGGGTAGGGTACCCCCTACTTGGTGCCCAATCCAAAAAAAGAATATGTTACATTTCGTAGCTCGACGGCCGGTCGGGCCCTACATTTTTTAGGCTAGGCAGGGCTTGTTTTTTTTAAGACCCAGATGGGCTCATCAGGCAACAGGTTTCATGCATACCCCTTGATACTCTGTTAACAATGGAGTTTTGAAGAATACATTTTTATAGTTTTTCTTTATTTATAAATTTGAGTTAAAAAATGAAGTGGATGACATTAGACTAGTCATCTTAGTATATTTGGTCAAACTAATAATCAACTAAAACCTAGATAACGATCAGAGCAGTATTCAACCTAAAAAAAAATTCCGGATATCCAGCTACTAAGTGAAAACTTTTAAGGTAAATTTATACTTTAACGCAAAATAAAAAAAAATATGGATGACATTATATTGGTCAATTAACAATCAAATTTAATTTTAGTTAACCGTCATGTTGACAGCTACGATTTAAAAATTTTTAGACTAACATTGCTCCTAAAATAACTTCTAAATATACAGCGCTCTTCAATGAAAATTTTTGGGATAACTCTATTAAAATATTACTGAGTATTACAAAATTCCTAAAATCTTATTACCTGATTTTTAGGAATTTTTTTACGTAAACGAATTGATCAAAGGAGATGAGCAGGAGAATGACCTTAAGCTTCTATAGTGTGCATATTGAGAGAAGAGGTGGAGTGCCGCCAAATGAATGGAAATAAAAAGGTGGTTTAGGATTTTTTTTGGTTAAGACTAGGGTACTAATTAAAGCTTTTAAAAAATTATATATAAAAATTTAAACTCCATTATGCTATCTCACCTTATTTATTATTAATATTGTTATTTATTACTACTATTTTTGTAAACCAATTATTATTGGCTAAAAGATCAATTCCCAGATAATAACAACAGATTCTGAATATTTTAAAATTTAGTCAGATTTTTTTAACTTCTATGGAGTGTAAAATTGATTTCAAGATAACTAATTTAAATAAATGGTTAAAATATATATATTTATATTTTTATATTTATATCAAATTTTACTTTAATTCTTTAAATTTAAAAATTATATTCTTAATCTCTTAAATTTAATAGTGTTTAACAATTTGTTTAACTAAATCGTCAACTATTGATACCTTTAGCTTGTTCTATTTAGTCTCTCTAGGTCATTTCCTTGACGTCATCAAATATTTTGAATAATACTTGAGGGCTGTTAGACACAACTGTCATATATTTTGTTTGCAATTTTTTTGTCATTTTCGCATTTAAAATTATTTGACGGGGGTTAATGTCAAACTGTCAAATAACATTTCAATACAAGAGATTTTAAATAGAACCACTAGGTATTTGTTAAATATTAGACAGCTATATATAATAACCATAAAGTATTGGTGTGGATTTTTTAAATATATATGGTGTTGCTTTCTGATTAGACCCCTGTTTACAAACACATAATAAACCACAAACAAAATCCAACATTGAAATTGCGTACAAAATGCTCATCAAAGCAAAACTATTATTGTTTAATTAAACAAAACAAAGAGCTCTAACAAATATATTTCAATAATTACAAAACTAATTTATACCAATTAATATCTATATATATACTAAGTCTTTACTTGTATCTATAAACCTCTATTAACAAAAATAAACTTTAACTAAATTAAAATTGGCTAATATATAGCTATGTATAATAAAGCCATAGCCACCTATTTATGACTTCTTTCCATATTTCATTGTGCCTACTGTTTTTTTTTTTTGGGTACAACATTGTGCCTACTTATTCTTCCTTTAATTTGACCTGGGTACTTGAGCTCTTGACATGTGCGTATAAAAAAATCTAGCTGATGCATGATAATACAATAAAAAATTATTAGCTATTGTTACTCATACAATAATTTATATTAAAAATAAATAACTCAAACAAAAATAAAAAATATAAGATAAATTATATTTGACGTGTGTTTATATAAAACTATTAAGTCCAAATTTTATATTTTTGAATTAAAATGTAAACAGAATATTTAAGAGATATTTCTCAGATATACTTTACAGTTGTCATCACTAATAGTTACACGTGTGTAAACCCCTGTACAAAGTACTTACTCTCATTAATAAAAGTACTTTTTGGATGCTTAATTTCTCATCTCTCTCTACTTATTGATTTGGCATCAAAGTTTCCTATGCCAGTGAAGCTCCGATCTCCAGTCAATAACAAACTGTGACATTGGCATGGTTCATCTCCTACGAGAAGGATCTATAGACCACACAACAATGTCTATGATGGCTTTTTCGGCATCTAATATGGGCTTCAACTCTCGCAGTTTCACAAATAAGAACATAAATGGGAAGCTCGACGACATGATCTAGAAACAACAAGTGTTTCTTATGGTGAAGCAACATCGTTTGTTCGGTTATCTCAACTGATCTGTAGCAGTTCCTCCAAAGATGACGCATGATGAAGATCATCGGGATATCTCGAATCCAGAGTACAAGATATATGAGCAACTCGACTCTGCACTAGTTTCATGGCTTCTGCCATCGGTGACTCTGTCCGTGCTACCAGAGCTCGTCGGACTTGAGACGTCATCTCAGATTTGGGCTAAGTTCAATCGACTATACTCGGCGAAGTTAGATTCCAAGATTCTTCACTACCGAAATCAATTGACCAACCAGAGAAATGGAGAGCTAAGTATGCATGATTATTTGGCAAATTTCAAATCAATATATGATCACCTTGCTCTTCTAGATGAACCAGTTCCAGAGTCAACTCACATCTCACACATATTGAACAGACTCACTGCTGAATATGAGTTTGCTTAAGCTATGTGGCAATATCAGTCTATTCCTATGCCTTATTCATTGAAACATCATTCTTTTTTAATATAAACTAACTGCATTTAGTAGATTCAGTAATGGAAGGATTGATGCCTTATTCATTGCCACATCATTCTTTTTTAATATAAACTAACGGCATTTAGTAGATTCAGTAATGGAAGGATTGATGCTTTTAATGGTGTGAACTTTGAGGAGCCTATAAAAAGCAAAAAAAAAAAAAACAGAGAGAGAGAACCTAATTCAGAATTTAATAAAACTACAAGGACTTATAGATCAATTTTCCCTATAATTTACCGTTCACATTCCACATAAACAGTAATGCTTGAATTAGGTCCACTGCATTTATATAATGCTTGAATTAGGTCCACTGCATTTATTTTTAAGTTTCATTTGTTGATAACTTAAACTAATGCGATTCCTAGATCTTCTGTAGTTTATATTGAAGATATTTTAGTGATAAAACTAAATCAATATATTTTATAATCTTTTCCAACCAAACTATTGAACAATACCTCTAATTTAACATGCAGAATAAAAAGGAAAAAAAGAGTAAGAAAATAACTCTACATATTTAATAACTCATATAGGCCCAAGAAAATTACACTTCAATTTTAATTTAAAAAATAAAAATAAAAACATTCTTAAATAATAATTATAAGTATCATTTTGAAAATTCCTTTCTCAAATCCCCATCAAAAGGCTTAGCTCTATACTTAAGGAGTCACCATTCTAAAATAGAACCATAAACAAGATGCCAGTAAAAGTTGACATAAATAGTAAAAAATAAACTCGAATCCCATAAAGATCCGAGCTCAATTCCCACTATCGTTGTGAGAATTTTTTTGGTAAGCGATCTTATAAGTCCCTTGTAAATACTCTTTGAGCCTTAAGGCTGTGCCCTGACATTGGTAGGGGACCAGTACCGAACCCACCTAAACTTTTATTTATCAAAACAGAAAAAAACATAAACAAGGTATAACTTTGTTGCCTGGATTAGCAACTAAACAATAAAGCCTGCAAAGCAAAACATACTGAACAAGATATTCAAGGAATCAAAATTAAGAACCAAAATCTTGGGAAATCCCCATCCCTTTTTGTTTTTGAGAAAATATACCAAACGAGCTTACATTATAATACTATAATCAACCCCCATTAATGTCATTCTTCATTATTCAAAAAGATTTGTGATCTTTTGTCTAGATTAGGCCATATAGGCATATCAACAATCCATGTTCTTACCTATATTATAAGAAGATAAAGAGCAGTTTCATACAAAAGACTAGAGCCTATAGAATGACCATTTACAAAGATGACTGATTTACATAATATTCTGCCAGAGAAAAGCCTTAGCTGTTCCCGGAAATAGAATCATCTTTCTGAAGAGCAACATAGTTCACTGGAGCCACTTTATTAACCCTGCCACTTTCTCTACGTTCCTTGGCACTCAAGGATCCATAACGGCTTGAGGGAGTAAGGATTCGGCGCCCAATGGGTGTCCCGGTTATGTTGTTACTATTTGTATTCTGACTGAAAGGTTTCTTCATTACAGACTTCGAACCAAAGAGTCCCTCTTGTTCTGCAGCAAGTTGTTCCTGATGTCGTCTCTGCTCCTGTGAAGATCATAACCAGTAATTAGGAAAACATTAACCATTCAGGAAAATTCACATGAAGTTGGTTAACAAAAGCCAGTCAAATACCAAGGTTTGAAACATATAAAAGCCAAAGTTATCACAACACATGGCAACTATTGCAGCCAACTTTCCAGCGGAAAAAGGAGCCTAGCTTTTTTAAACTTGTGGCACGCCCAATTTTACTTTATCTGGTACTGAAAAATTAGATCAACGTTTTAGAAAATTTATAGGGATTAATCTTACAAACATTTGTACATTATTTTGAGTTAATTTGATTCACTTTGATGCATTTCTTGTATTAACCCCCAAACAGAAAGGGAAGGGGCATTACCAAGTGAACAGAACAAAGTGGAGTTGCAGTAATAAGCTAGATAGTTTTTCGATTTTTTTTTGTGTCTTGCAAAGTGAGCCTCAATGTATATGATTTATGAATATTGCGACTTATTATAAATTTTGAATTTATATTGATTGATTCTATGACAACTAGCAAGAAGATATGATGTATTTCATATCTCCATAGAATGATTGTAGAATACAATAACCAGTGGCTCTAATAATGA
The DNA here is from genome assembly GCA_037074615.1 of Leucaena leucocephala. NCBI lineage: Eukaryota > Viridiplantae > Streptophyta > Magnoliopsida > Fabales > Fabaceae > Leucaena > Leucaena leucocephala. The sequence continues at coordinate 6,390,262 of CM073545.1, forward strand.
TGTTATCCAATTAGTAACAACATTACTACCTCCAGGCCTTTCATTCGTTTCTTATAAATAGGCCCGAAGGTGGTATAAACCAACACAGCTGGTAGTATGAGGGAAATTCAAATATATTTTGCGCCCTACAAAACAGGTACTACTTGATTCTTATTTTCTGAATGATATAGACTAAAAATGAAAAAAAAAAAAATATTCATAAACAATTACGACAGCAAGCAATACCCGAGATTTGCGCTTCTCTTCTTCTCTCAGTTGCCTCTGCAAATTAAAGTCATTCAAGCTTTGTAGCAATGGAACCTGAAAAAGAAATGAATCGTTGAAAAACTAAATAATCTCTCCCTTTCAAAACAGGACAAGTAGGTCCATTACCTTGTCATATAAGAAAGGAATTCCTTTTTCCGTCTCCCAGGCCTTTACTTTTGCAGTCAAGTTCTCGACTATAGCTGGTCAACAAAAGGTCTCAAAAGACAAATAATGTTAAACCAATGAACAAATAGGTATTACAAGTTATTAGGTGGAGCTCTTTTGTATAATAATGTACGCATTTTGTATACATATTTTCATTCATGTTTTCTCTTTTCAATGCAATCGCATGCTGGTAACTTCTATAAAAAAGACTGAAGGCATGCTTGTAGTTAAAACCAAATAATGTGAAACTAGATTCAGTTAGCCAATTCTGCTCAGTAAGCTTAGTGCAGAAAAATGAGATTTGACTAATTAAAAGGGCTTCTGTCACGAGTCATGCTGCTTCATAAGTTTATATCATCAAGAGGAGAGATATATGGCCAAGTCAGCCATAACATGTCATTCCAAGAATATTGCAGCCCACAATTTTCAGCCAAGATTCAGTAGAATATCAAGCACTAAGAATAATATTTTAAGAGTTGTTGGCTACTTGTAATAACATTAGCAAGAATAAGTTTGTGAAATAATGGAGGGAAAACTCAATCATCTAATTTTGACATATTAGCACACAAATCTTAGTCAATAATCATGTTTTTCTCGCTGACATACAGGTTTTTCCACCAAAGAGAAACTGACTTCCATCATACCATCTTAGACAATTAACTGATCAGATGTGGTATCAGTGACTTCCTTGCAAAAGCAAGACAAAGGGTAAATACTTCACTTGTAAACAATTCTGAATGGCGTACAAGGGCACAAATTTCATCACTTCTTCCATGGGTCTACTATCTACTATCTCACTTTATTTGGTGTTAGGATTTAGGTACCACTAATATAATTGCTAGTTTACATGGCTTCCTTATTAGCACGAGGGTGTCACATCAATCACAAAAATCTCAAAAATCCTGAACTGAAAAATTGAAAAATATGAAAGCTTACATGGTATTTTGCTTACTAGGATCCGAGCTTTTTCTGCACGTTTCAAATTTTTGTGTGCTCCTCTTACCGCACTATATCGATTTTCATCCTGATAAGAGAGTCAACAAGGTAAATGATGCATATAAAGATAAAATTTATTGTAAGCTTCTAAAAAATGGATCCACAAAAATACCGCAACTAGTGAGGAATATAATGTGTATTTGATCATGTTTACTGATCGATGCAATCTTAGACAATGACAGACACTTGAGATAAATTCAACTTATCAACCTGAATTGGCAAAACAATTCCAGGGCTTCACATGTTAACATGTTCATCACGTTTAAGCCGTGTAAATAATGCCCCAAGTCAAACAGACCACAAATGTTAAACCTTATCATGTATAGCTTATTCTTATTTTCAACACCAAGTGACAATTTTCTTTCCAAAACAATAGAAATAGGCAAGTGCAGGATGTACAATCCAAATTTTCTTGGGAACCTAGAGCACCTATTGCATGAAGGATGTACAAAAAATAGATGTGTGTGTTTGTGTGTGAAAATCCAATCGTCTATGAAGCTAAAACAAACATAAATGAAGCTGTGACAAGTATGCTTTTTTCCTCTGTTTTAGTGCCTGTTTGGGAAAACTCCAAACCAAGATTTTAAAAAGGCTTTTAGCCCAAACCTTAGTTTGGGGAAATTTCAAAACAAAAAGTCATATTTGTCCAAAAGGGCTTTTAGACCAAACCATGGTTTAAAACTAAGGTTTTGGATAAGCTACTGCGACTAGCTTCTGGAACAGTAAAAGAGTTTATGGACTACCCAATTACTATTTTACCCTTACTTTTTCTTACACCCTCTTTCCTCTCTCATCTTTCTTCTCCACCCTCTCTCCTCTCTCCTCTCTCCACCCTCTCTCATCTCTCTTCTCTACCCTCTCTCATCTCTCATCTCTCCTCTCCCTTCTCTACCCTCTCTCCTCTCTCCTCTCTCTTTTCTTTTCTCCACCCACTCTCTTATCTCCTATCTCCTCTCTCCTTTCTCCTATTTTTAATAAAATCATATCCTTTCTGGTAATTTTCCAATTACAAAAGTCTTTCTGGTAATAACTATCCAAACACTCATTTATTCAGAACAACTTTTTTTTCCATAAACCCTTTTCTAAAAGCTGTCTAAAAGCCCTTTTTTTCATAAGTCATTTTTCAAACTTTTATCCAAACAGGCCCTTAGTAAATGGCAAAATGGGTTACTCTAATAAGTCCTCATATATGTTGCAAAATATTGGGTGTGTGTCGGTAACAATTAATTAGCTGCAAATCCAATTGCCTATCAAGCTAAAACCAACATAAATGAAGACGCCATAATTATTCTTTGTCCTCCCTTTTAGTAAAATTTTAGTAAATGGATATGTTTAAAAATGTTGAAACACTCTATCTTAGGTGGTTGAGTCAGACCAGCATTTGGGTAATTCCTAGGTTTAAGTACATTTATAAGTTATGAACATCCCCCCACATCCCAAACCAAAAAAAAAAAAAATAATAATAATAATAAAAGAAAGAAAAAACTTAAAACACAACAAAAGAGAAACACCTTGTGCCAGAGGCATGAAATATAAAACCAAATTAAAATAGTATCATATGCCAAATAATCAATCATTAATAATATTCCTCGCTATTAATAAATTTCAACTGCTTTATTCTTGGCTTTCTCTTAAGATAACATATTTAAAAATAAACATGAAAAATATTTACCCTTTCATATTCATCTAGCCAATTTTCCTCCTCGGCAGCTAAGTGCCACTTCTCTACCTTATCCAAGATATCTTTCCTGCTTAGAGCTTCCTCTTTGGCTTTTCTGATTTGATCATCCATGCTCTGAAGCAAATCAGAAAGACTAACACTACCTGAAATGGTATAAATTGGAAACAAATGGTTTATTACATAATTACACAAGTTTGTAGGCATGCCTAAAAGAGGCAAACCAAGAAATTATAGAGTAAACACAAGTGCTTAAGAGGCAGATAGGAATTAAATGAATGGCTGTCAAAAATTTGCATAAACTTTGAGAAAGAAAATAAAAATTTTAATAAGAGAGAAAGAATTCTTAGTCAGAACCAGATTCAATGAGGCCAGTCAGAATCTGTTTAGCTTTATCACTATCCACATCCATGTGAACTCCTCTGTAAATTTCTTCTAGCTCATTCTGCCTCTTAAACACCAAATACTTTAGCTTACTTCCTTTCAGAATTTCCAAGCGCTCAACTTCAAGCTCAGCCTATAAGGTATTAAAACAAACAAATAGCAGAAAATTAAATATCATGCCAAGGGTTCTTATCAAGTGAACAATTACAAAATAAACTTAAGACAGAATTTTCACCTGCTCAATGACATCCACAGAAAGGCACCCTTGTTTTAACACTTCATCCACTGACAATGGAATTAAGCTAGTAACATGGCTAAAGTCCTTTTGCTCATCAATTGGTATTTCCATGAGATCCCACAGCTCTCCTAAGGACCTAGCAAGCTCTTGGAGCTACACCGAACCAATATTGCATTAATGTACCTCTATGTAGCTTTTCAAAATATAGTTCACATTTTAAAATTCAGGCACAACAATTGATAATTCCATGATCCCATCAACAAAAACCATTAAAACCTAGTTTGTATCTTCATGATTAGACCTAATTACATGTCAAACTTGGTAAAACCTCAAGGAGGCCTGGCCGGACCCACTTTCCCCTTTTATATTAGTTATTTTATGAGTGCAAACTTTCTTCTTTTGATAATCTTTACTTTTGGCTAAAAAAAAAAGAAAGAAAGAAAAAAGCTTGCAAAGCAACATTTAATATTGCTAAACATGATTTAGCTATATGTATTATCGGCTGTCACATTACCATACTCATTCATCAATAAATGATACAACACTCTAGTTATATTATTCAAGGACATATCATTTTGCCAAAAGAACATAGTAATTATCCACAATCTATGTACGCAAGCAATCCATGTTTGTGCAAGCTTTTCACATCCACTTCTCATCAAAGTTGAGCTTTTGAATATGTGCTTGGCATAGTTCCGCTCAGTTCTACAGATGATAGGAACATTGCATGTTTTCATTATAATCATGGACACTAGCACATAATGACATAGTGCAGAATTGTTAAGTTCTAATTGTAGATATTAAATTACATTGATTAGGAGGATTACCGGAGAGATTATGAGATATGAGAGAATCCTTCTTAATTAGGGGCAATATGATTTTAATGTACAGATCTCAAAATCCCCAAGAATCAGACTCTAGAATCATCGCTACAATGTATATAATGTACCTTGCTGTACAATGAAAAATAACTTGATTCGTTGCATTCTCTGTCGCAGAATAAGCTTCATGGTATCAGAGCAGTGAAGCTCACCGTTGCTGTTGGCATCATCCCTCCATTCCCGTCCACATGGAGGCTCGTCGTGTCACTGACCGTGATGGCTCGCCTATCCGTCACATGTCCGACGACCACTCAGTCCTCATCGTACCCGACAAGTTGACAGGAGATAATTACCAAGAATGGGCCTAGTCGATGCGACTGGCCTTAGATGGCCGAGACAAGCTAAGCCATATCACCGGTGACCTCAGTATCCTGCCCATGACTGCCGGCAAAGAATGGCGACGCTGGAAGACGGAAAACTCTATGGTCTCGGCGTGGCTCTTAAATTCAATGGTGTCAACCGTGAAGAAGCCATTCATGTTCCTCCCGACGGCCCGCGAGATTTGGGATGCTGTGAAGGACTCTTATGGATCCCGTCACAATGAAGCTATGGCTTATGACATACGAGCGAAAGTGTGGCGACTCCAACAAGATACTCAAAGTCTCTCAGCTTACTATCTGGCGAAGGTCTCCCTCTGGCAAGACCTTGACCTCCTCAAAGACCGTTCCTGGCACTGCTCCGAGGATGCTCTCGCAAGTAAACAGGACCTGGAAGAAGAGAGACTATTTGAACTATTGGTTGGTCTCAATCCCATATATGATGATGCTCGTGGACGCCTCTTGGCCCAGATTCCGTTACCTTCTGTCCGTGAAGCATTTTTCATTCTCAAAAATGAGGAAGCCAGGCGACTTGTTATGTCATCAAGTGACCCCACTCCTCGATACACTGCAGTCGCTCCAGCAGAGATGTCTGCGCTGGCTGTTCAGGGTAGTGATTCAAAGGCAGGCACCACACATCCTAGCTGTGACCATTGTAAGAAGCTAGGTCACACTAAGGAAACTTGTTGGGACTTGCATGGGAAACCACCTGATTGGAAACCAAAGAAGGGAAGAAATCGCGGGTATGTTGCTGAAAGGACCAGTGAGGGTGCTGCTGTCCCTCCAGATCAAGGTGACGCTTTACAGAAAATCTTAGAAAGGCTGACTGCTTTGGAAAATCATCGCCAACCTGTAGCAACAGTTGTCCACCGAGGTAATTTTCCACAGGCCTTGACAACTATTAAAGGTAGGTGTTCTGGCCAGTGTTGAATTGTTGACTCTGGTGCATCGGATCATATGACAGATGAGCGATCCCTATTTTCTTATTACACTACTACTTTGTCACCTATGAAGGTCAAGATTGCTGATGCTTCTCATACTCCTGTTGCTGGCATTGGTCGTGTCAAAGTGTCTGATTCTCTTACACTGCATAATGTTCTCCATGTCCCCAACTTAAAGTGTAACTTGTTATCTGTAAGTCAATTAGCTTGTGAAGAAAGATGCCATGCTGACTTCTTTGTCACTCACTGTGTTTTCCAGGATCTGCTCACGGGGATGACGATTGGCAATGCTAAGGTGTTCGATGGACTCTACTACCTCGATGAAAATGCATAAAAGACTGGTGCTTCTTGTCATAAAGTGTCCCTCTCTAGTACTAGTGACCTAGAATTATGGCACAAATGGTTAGGCCACCCAAATTTTCAGTACATGTCCTTGTTGTTTCCTTCCCTCATTTCTAATAAAAGTACCAAGTTTTATTGTGATTCTTGCGAGTTGGCTAAACATAAGCGTGCCTCCTTCCCAAGTCATTCTTATCACGCTTCCTTACCACTCACGACCATTCAAAGTAACTTATGGGGACCCTCTCGCACCCCTAATCGTACCAAGTCAAAGTGGTTCATTACCTTCATTGATGACCATACTCGGGTTACATGGGTATTTTTGTTAAAGGACAAAACCTTAGTTAGCCCCACCTTCCGTAATTTCTATACTATGATTGAGACTCAACTTCAAACCAAGATTAAGACTTTACACACTGACAATGGTACGGAATACTTTAATCAGTCCTTAGCCAGTTTTTTACCTGAATGGGGAATCATCCATAAAAGTACTTGTCCTTATATACCCCAACAAAATGGTGTTGCTGAACGGAAAAACCGGCACATCATGGAAACAGTCCGTGCCCTCTTATTTTCCTCAAATGTTCCTAACTTCTATTGGGATGACGCTGTGCTCACCGCCACCTTCCTCATTAATGGCCTCCCTAGCAGACCTCTCTCGTACAAATCACCATTACAAGTACTATATCAGTACTACAATTTGCCTTTCCTTGAACACACTTTCCTCTCAAAGTCTTTGGCTGCACAGCTTATACCCATCTCCATCACACCAATAAACTTGGTCCCAAAGCTATCCAATGCATCTTCTTGGGCTACTTGAGCACTCAAAAGGGCTACAAGTGTTATGACCCTCTTACCTGTCGTCTCTTTGTCACTTGTGATGTCACTTTTCATGAACAACTTCCATACTATCAATCATCGGTTTAGGGGGAGTCTCTTGGGAGTGAACCTCAGATGCAGTCTAAATCACCATCACCCGACACCCCATTCTTCATTGAATATGATCCTACTCTTACTAAACCACCTGAACATAGTACAATGCCTAATCCAGAAGTTACTAGTCTAGGGGGAGACACAAATCAATCTGTTCGGGTTTATAACAGGAGGCCTGTCCTAGGTAGAGTTCATCCGACACCTAGCAGACACCAAGACTCAGAACCAAATGTAGTTCTAGGGGGACCAGAGAACAATAATCCTATACACACACCTGGTGATCTTGACTTACCAATTGCACTAAGGAAACAACCTCAGTCTTATACACAACATCCCATCAAAAGGTTTGTGTCATATAAAGCCCTTTCATCATAATACTGTGCACTTGTCTCTCATCTAGATAATGTCAGGATTCCGAAGGATATCAATGAAGCCTTATCTAGCCCAGAATGGAGAAAGGCCATCATGGAAGAAATGGAAGCCTTGGAAAGGAAATATCTCAAAGGGGATCAGTATATCTCAAAGGAAATATATCTTGGATCTCTTAAAAGAGACAGGAATGCTAGGATGTATACCAAGTGACACATCAATACAAGTGGAAAAAATTGAAGAGGATGAAGATATAGGGAAGGATGTTGATAAAAAAAGATATCAACGAATGGTGGGAAAGATGATTTATTTGTCACACACACGACCTGACATAGCTTTCGCAGTAAGTGTTGTGAGTCAACACTCCCATCATCCAAAACAAAAACATTTGAACAAAGTTTACAGGATTCTTAGATATCTAAAGGGTTCACCAGGCAGAGGGCTGTTGTTCAAAAAGACAGACAATAAAAGAGTAGAAGTATTTACAGATGCTAACTGGGCAGGAGGTCAGGATGATAGAAGGTCCACCTCAGGATATGCTACCTTTGTCTGGGGAATCTTGTAACTTGGAGAAGCAAGAAAAGAGTGTAATTGCCAGAAGTAGTGTAAAAGCAGAATTCAGAGTTATAGCCCTTGGAATTTGTGAAGGTATCTGGATTAAATGGGTACTCGCGGAGATAAAAATGATGATGAATCCACCTATAAGGTTTTACTCAGACAGCATGGTAGCTATCAGTATCTCCCATAATCCAGTCCAACATGATCGCACTAAACATGTTGAAATAGACAGACACTTTATCCGGGAGAAGATTGATGAAGGGACAGTGGATCTCAGATATATACTGTCAAAGGAACAAACAGCTGATGTTCTTACAAAGGGTCTCTCCAGAGAAAAATTTGAATATTTAATTAACAAGTTGGCAATGATCAATATATATGAACCAACTTCAGGGGGAGTGTAGATATTAAATTACATTGATTAGGAGGATTACCGGAGAGACTATGAGATATGAGAGAATCCTTCTTAATTAGGGGCAATCTGATTTTAATGTACAGATCTCAAAGTCCCCAAGAATCAGACTCTAGAATCATCGCTACAATGTATATAATGTACCTTGCTGTATAGTGAAAAATAACTTGATTCGCTGCATTCTCTGTCGCATAATAAGCTTCACTAATTCTTATTTTTTATAATTGAAAATAAATTAGTTTTTAAGGAGACTATTGTACGTTCTCCATAATGAGTTAATTCTAGGGATAATATTGTAAGTTCTTCTTAGTGTTAGGCCTGTAGATAGAGGCATCCCATTTATTGTAAAGATATGAAGCATTCATTCAAAAGTTCAATACATTCTTCTCTGCATTTTCTCTGATCATTCCTCCCACAACTTTACTAACATTTAATATAAAGGAACTCATTGTGGTCTTTGACTCAAGGGTCATTAAAGAGAGTGCCTCTTCAGGATACACAATAAGACTAGGTAGAGTTGTTGCATGTTTAACTTACTTTTCCCTTCATCTATGTTATCTAGTTACAGATGATGGATATATAACAAATGGCAAGAATGTTGAAATTTTAGAAGCAGTTGACAAAGTATGCAAGTTAAAACTCAAGCAAAATAATTCAATTCAAGACATGTGGATGATCAAGGTACTTTCACCTTTAGAAATTAACATTAAACATGCATACAATTTCATGAAGTAATTGCTGACTACCAAAAATGATATACTCCTTCCAGTCTTAAATATAGAAACTATATAACTAATTTACATAAATTAAGAAAATTAGCTAAGTTAATTATTTGTAAAGAAATGTGTGTCAGTTTCCCAAAAATACCCCATTTAATCATTAGTATTGGAAACTACCTCCATTGATGGAAACCCCTCGGATATGTGCAATCAATAGGGATAGTTTGAGGAAAAATTATAAATTTAGAAGACAGTGGATTTAGGTCTTACATTTAATATCAAAACAGACCTCTCAACAAACTCTTACATTTAGGATTGGAGTGAGTATAATATTGCTAAGGTAGGAGCACATATGGTATAATCAAACACATGTATATGTTCATTACCACTACTTTGTCAAGATCATAATTACTCACCTTTTGCAGCCTTTGTTTCTTATCCTGCTTTAATGAATGAATAACCTCAGTTAATCTGGCAAGTGTGTCATTGCTGATGCTTTTTAGTGTACCCTCTGACGATTCATTCAGGCTAGGGTGTATTCCATTCAATGTCTTCAAAAAATCAATTGACATTACTACTGAAAGTTCATGAATAATACTGATATGGCTATTCACCTTCTGAAGGCGCAAGATCTGCATGTAGATATAAAAGAAGCAATACTAAGAAAATATTACTTTTATAGAATTACATATAGTTTTCTTAGAATGCCTCATGTCGTAGACCTTTTCATTCTGAAGTTCTTGAAGATGTGACTTAAGTGGCTCCAATTTCTTCACTGTCAAATTATTAACTTCCTGTTCTCTACCCTCATTGGATTGTCTGCACCCAGCTATTTCAGCACTAAGCTGAGAAATCTGGAATAGTATCTTTGAAAATTCTTTGATTCGGTGCTCCTTCTTTGACCTCAACTCGTCTAAGACAGGTCTAACCATAGCTATTTGCTCCTTAAGAGTACCTTTTCCCTTTAAATGGAGAACTGAGTCAGTTGAAGAGAAAGCTTGGTAATTTGATTAGCATAATGCTAATTACGCAGAGGAACACATAGGAGATATTGAAATGATTGAACAGGAGATAGTTGCAATTCTAAACAAAAATAGTAGATAAATAAGAAAAAAATAGTAGAATTCTTATAAGAACTTGTGGAAATGATAGAAAATAGTATACGCAAGAAAAGAGAATGCTTTTTGAAAAAATTGTTGCAGAATTGTTAGACGAGTCAGGAACATGTATGCCACTGGCAAATACCCTATTAGTATCGCTAATAGTCTTCTTTAACACAAAATCTTTTGCAAACTATGGTATAAGAGTTCATGGACTGTCATTGTAGTTAAAAGAGCAAGAATAAAGCAAAATAGCAACAAACCCGTGAAAATGAGGCACACTCCCCAAGGCTAGATAAAATATTGGTGATTTCAGCTTCTGCATCACTTAGTGACTGATACAGGTCAGCCTTGTACTTTCTTGTTTCTTCAACCTTTCGACGGTATATATCAAGGCACTCTTGCTCAAGTTGAAGAAGCATCATGTCTCTATCACTATCACTTTCACCAATTTCATCCCATATTATCTAGAAAAATATAGTGGATCATAACTCCTTACTTGGCTATCTCACATATCACATTAATTCATCAAATGTAAAATCAAACTACAAAAAAATTCCGAAGACTTAAAATGTAACCACGTCAATAAATCGTCAAAAAGATTAAGAACCTGCACCAATTCTACCGTAATTAACAAACAGTTTGTTTCTGAAAAAATTAATTCAACAAAGGCGACAAAAACTCAAACTCCATAAGATCACCGAGAAATAAGGATATCATCAGAAGGGTGAAGTGGACAAGCCCCTCTAGTTAAAAAAGAACAAAAAATTCATTTCATTTCACACCTTCATCGTTTCTTTCAAGTTAGTTACCCCCAACATCTGGCATGTGATTAACTTCAAGATTGCACTCAACTACTCATCATTTTAACAAAAGAAAAGAAAAGAACCTGCAAATGTTTGAGTAGAGAAGCGCAAGTAGTGCGAGAGGGCGAAATTGGAGGAGCAGGGTCTGCCATTCTCGTAACAAACAAAAGTAGAGCAGACAGAAATCCAAGCGCGACAGAGACAGGGAGAAACCCTAGAAATGATTGAAATGAGAGAAACCAAATAAAAAACGGCGAGCGTTACGACAATGAATGATTTTTGTTGATATGATTTCCTTTTTCGTTTCCGATTTCATAATTGCTTTCCAATTGCTTCTTCTGGATAGAAGAACTGAGGAATCGTTTTTGAAATGAGACCACCGAACTCTGCTTTTCGGTTTTGGCGCCAAAATCTTGTGCTCCTTTGTGTTTTTTTTTTTTTTTTTTTTTTATAAGAGGCTCCTTTGTGATTTTAATCTGCGGGGTTCGTTTTCAAATTTCAAGTGTCCCTCTACCTAAAATGGAGCCCTATGCTGTCTTGCCTGATGGGTTAAACCTAAGGCTTATTTAAAGGCCTTTTAAAGTAAACAGGGTAACCTTTTTTAATTTAAAAAAAAAATTTGTTGGAAACAATAAAATTTATTTTGGTGATTTTTATGCTTTAAGAGAATTAGTTTTTAAGCTATCGGCTAGATGATACTGCCTAGTTTCTACTAAAAAAAATAGACTGACCTTAGAGCCTGCAGGCATAGCCTAATTAATTTTTTAAAATTTATTTTGTTAGTGTATATTATCTATAATATATCAAAAAAAATAATTTTTTAAATATGTACGTTTTTCTTTGGTAGAGTCTAGGTGATATCTTTTAGCCGATATTTAGAAACTAATCATCCCAAGGTGTAGAGATCACCAAAGTGTGTTTTGCTTCTCCCAACAAAGCTTTTTCTATGCATACAGCCTAATTCGAACTTAGGATATCACGTTTAATGGATACATTCATCTACAACTGTGTCAAGCTTTGTTAGTAAATATATAAGATTTTGAAGTGTGCCAAAAGTTTACATTTGTGTAAGATATTTTCGACCTTGAAAGTTTGAAACATGAGGACTTTTTAAATGCCTATATTATAAGTAAGCCTTTAAAAAGGTTTTAAACTTGTCAGACCTTTTAAAGGCTTTGGCCTAATCCTAAAAAAAAACCTATATATAAGCTCAGATTTTAAACTTTCGTTACATGTTTAGGTCTATTTGTCCAAAACTTAGCTTAGTCTTACCTATTTCCATATGTATTTGACACCAAAAAAATTTGTGTCAATTTTGTCATGGAAAAAATTTCACTTATGCAATATTTATATTTATATACTAATAATAAACATAATAATAAGGATGGCTATAATATTTGTTTGTATTACATAAAGTCTTAAACTTTAATAGTAAGCTATATTATTTCTAATTTATAAACTAGCAAATAAGAAAGCACTAAAAATTCAAAATAGAAAATGCTAAGATAGTTTGAAGAAAAAATATTGAATTTGAACCAACTTAACCAATCTATTTTGAAATCTAACAAGTACTCCATCCGATCCTAATTATAAGAGTTAGATGAAAAATCTATTTTAGTCTTAAATATAATAGCACAATCTATTTTATCTCCTAAAATTATAATTTTTTCCTCAAAGTATCCTTATATCACTACAAAAACATATATTTTTTAGCGGTTATTTTATGGTGTTTCTAGCAGTTATTTCTAGCTATTGGGTCAACCTCTAGAAACCCAAAATCGATATGTACTATGGTCAAAATGCTAGAATATTTCTAGCGATTCAAGTAAACACTAGAAAAAAAGTGGCATGAGAATGCCAATGGGATGATGTTAGCAGCGATTCACAACCTCTAGAAAATATTTAGATAGGAATTAAAATTTTAAAAATATTTGTAGTGGTCAAAGCAACTGCTAGAAATTTCTTGCAAGATATCTTTGTTGGTGAGAAACGAAATTTTTAGGATGATACCATAATTTCTAGCTGTTAGAAACTACTAGAAATGTTACGCTAATTGTGAACAAAAGTTGAATCTGGCTAAAATTTTTCTCGCGTTTGTAATTTTCTAGCCGTTTCATAACCGCTAGAAAGTTCATTCTAGCTAAAAATATAAAATTTCAATTTTTTTAATTTTATAAAATATGATATTATTAATTAAAAAATTATTAAATAGATTATATATGATGATTATGTTGATATGTGTGATTAGCAATGTATTACATGTTATATATTAAAATATTATTGTGACAAATAATAAGTAATTAAATTATGATTGTATCATATGAATTGAATTTAATTTGATAAGATAATTGAGTTAGAGATTCAAGAATTGAAGATGAGATAGTTTGTAGTGTTGAACTTCAAATCCTAAGTTGAAGAAGTGGTTGGATTGGTTGAGATAAAGAAAAAAAATCTGAAAGAAAAAAATATAAGTATGTTAATAAACTATAAATGAAGATAAATAAAAGAAATTAAGATCTACAAAATAAATAATATCTTACCATATAAAGAAGAAGGAGGAGGAGAAGAGAGACGAAATTTTAAAGAAGGAGATGAATGGGAAGAGAGGGAGGAAAAGAAATGAGGGAATGAATGAATAAAAAGGTGAGGTGGTATTTATAAAGGTTTAGGAAGGATTTCTAGCGGTTTTGTGCATTTTGTAGCGGCTTTTTTGCACAGATATTCTCTAGTGGTTCTAATGTTAAATCTTTATTTTTTAAAAAAAAAATTAACCAATTTTGATGTATTTGTACATATTTAATTTATGTATGAAAAATAAACTATTACATGAGTGATAGAGATTATTAAATCTATTATTCTTGATCATCATCTTGCATAGAAGAAGAAATTTAAAAAATTATTGTTAGGATTATAAATAAATATATTTAGGAAAAATTTAGTCGTAAATAATTTAATAAAAGACATATACTTGACAATGGCTAAATTATATTTTTCTTAAGGAAAGAAGTCTTCAAAATTCGTTAATTGGAATGGCTCACCATCATAAGTAATGTCACCATCAACTATGTCACATGTCACATCCTTACTTTCGTACGTCTTAAGGACCATTTGGTAGCATTTGGAACAACTTTCATGGTCATTGAAGTCAAATTTCTCAATCTAGAGTTTTACTCAATCGAGTACTGTTCACTTTTGTTGGAAATTGTACCCTAGGGGCCAATCATTGTATTATGAATATTGTTAATTTATGAATTTCTTAATTAGGTTATCATATTATTTGCATGTTTACTATGATGACCATCTTTGGATAACTCGTGATCTTATCCTAAATGTCCCTGGTCGGTCATCTATGTAGGAGCAGAGATGAAATAAGACCAGTATGACTTTGAAGATATATAGAGATATAAATCAAAGTCATAGGCACATGTAAGAGTAGAAGGTGTTGGACCGACCCGCTATGAGAGAGCTGCATGGGTTAAGTCATAAGCTTCTCTCATATACAAACCATGTCACTATGCCCTTTGACCTGAGATTATCATGGATTCCTACATGACAAACGCTCAACTTTGACCTAGTCAAAAGTCACTTTTGACCGAGTGATCATAAAGGCTATGTTCGGGCTTAGTGATTTTTCATGCGGAGGAATGTGAATGGTCAAGATGGAATTTGTCCCTCACATTCGTAGAGAGATATTACTGGACCCCTCGATGAGTGAGTCTGAGAAATGTATGGCCATACTATAATGGAAAGGTAGTTCCATTTCTACAGTTAGACTACTCAAGAATCGAGAAAGTAATGGTCAGGAACAGGAGGATGACGTTCCCCATGCCTCATCTATGACCAAAATATCGTGTGACAAAAGGGACGTGATATAGTTGTATGAAAGGTTACATCGTTCATCGATCCTCATATGATTTGGGTAGTCGTAATATCTTGCTAGAGGCCGCTTACGACTTGTGGGTCAGTATAGTAACTGGCCCACTACCAACTTCATATGGGCCTATAGGGTCACACACAAAATAGCCCAACACGAGCTATGATGTCCAGATTCATTGAATCTAAGACATGTCCAGATTTAATAAATAATGTAGGGTGGATATATATTTTATATAAATATAAATTCGTATATATATTTTATATATAATATAAGAGATATTTATAAGATTTAATTTATAAGGATAAATGAAATCTCTATCACTTTTGAATTTGAATTTAAATGTATATGATATATTTGAATTTGAAATTTAAATTGATATGATATCTCAAATTTGATTTATAAAAATAAATCAAATATAATTCTATCTTATCTTTATTTTAGATTAAATGAATAGGTGAATTAAATCTATGGGACGAATTTAATATAAATTATATTTATTTCATTAGTTTCTTATCAGATTATACAATATATGATATTGTATTAATATCAGAATTAATATAAGATTAATTCTGAAATCTAACTCAGTGTGAACACCGATAGCATCCTATATATTTGACATTAGGGGCTAGGGTTTTCTACACGAATGAGAGCGACAAGGAGAGTTCAAAAGGTTTGCAGATAAGAAACGGCCAAAATAGAGACGGTGAGGACGGATTCTTGAGAAAGCCCTCTAGGGACAAGAGGCGCTAGCACGTCGTTCGTGATTGGAATGCTATTCATGTGCATACCGGTAGAGAAAGCCGATATGAGTTGTCGACTTCTTACATCGAGAAGAGAGCACCAGGTACGACGATAAGTCGCGACTAGTTGACACTGAGGTCACAACCAAACAGGCATCTGAACGTCAGAAAATCGAAGAGATCTTTACAGTCGTAACTATAAGCTGAGGAGGTTGTAACATCCCTAATTTTTGTACTACGTTGTATGTACAGGTTAAATGAAATATATGATATTTTTAGGAAAAGATGTGGCCATATTTATGTAAAGAAAAGGATTAATTGGAAGAGGAAGAAAGTCTAAGAGCCAAAGTGCAAAATTACGAAAATGCCACTGTGATGCCCTAAGAAACCAGAAGTAGATGGAGGGCATTTTAGCCATTTCACACAATGGATGGATATCAGAGAAAATTTGATAGTAAAGTATTATAATTAATATGAGAATTTATGGAGTTGACAGAAGTCAAAAAGGAGTCCTGT
Organism: Leucaena leucocephala; assembly: GCA_037074615.1. NCBI lineage: Eukaryota > Viridiplantae > Streptophyta > Magnoliopsida > Fabales > Fabaceae > Leucaena > Leucaena leucocephala. The sequence goes on from CM073545.1 coordinate 6,406,477, forward strand.
AGAATTAATTATGGAATTTACGGTGAAAAAGGACACCGATCAAGGGTTAAAGAAAACGCATTTAATTTTTAACAGGACTTCTGGGGCTCAGAAAATTATGAAACTTTGTAGAGAATTCATTTTATATTAGAATGAATTTCTAAAAATGTTAGAACAATTAAAAGAGGTGATTAGCATTTATGCTAAGATCAGGGTAATTTACGGATATCGGTAGAAGGAAATTACATTGGGATTTGGGCCAATTAGCTATTGGACCTAAAAGAGGTCCAACATGTCATCCTAGGCTAGCCCAATAAGGCCCAAAAGTTATCTTGAAGCCTAAGTCCAAAAATAAATAATTTATGGATTTTTGGAAATAAAGAAAAAGAGAATAAAGTAAGGATTAGGTTTGGCACATGGTGGGACCCATATGGACTCAAAAATTGGCGCCAAGAAGTAGTCTTAGATGTCCCAAGTGGTGCCATGCTAGTGATGTCATGGTGGTAAGGTCTTGAGTGAAAAGTGAAAAGACATTCCAAGATCAAACCTTTAACCATTAGATCAAATAGTTTCCAAAGTAATCTTGGCCTTCAAATGGCACATGACTTTTGCTATAAATACCCCCCCTTTCCATTCATTCTTCACACCCAAGAGCTCCTTTAGAGAGAGAAGTGAGTTCTAGAGAAAGAAAGTGGAAGAAGCAAGGGTCTTGAAAGAGCAAGTAAGGTGAGTTGATGCTCTTCACTTTACCATTTCGGGTTGCACTGTTCATGCACTGTTCATGATAGAAGAAAATGGAATTTCAATGATTTAATGCTTCCATTGAGTTTATATGATGATTTTGTGTAGGATTGGAAAGGTTTTAAACCTTGGAAACCATTGGAATTAAAGGTTATAATGTTGAAAATTCCTCATGGGTACTGTTCACTCGCGTGAACAGTGATTTGAATTTCATAATTTTGATGCTTCCAATGGTCTTAAAATGAGATTTTGTGTGGGGGTAAAGTGGAGGAACAAGTATGGGAAGCATTGGAACAAAAATGGGAATTTTTGGAAAAAAGGAGCTTATTGAAACTAGACTTGGATTTTGTTTGGAATGGAGTTATAATTTGGTAATTATCTTGTAATGCCTAGGTTTTGACATTTGTGGCAAGGAAAGACCATTACAAGAAGGAAAGGAACAAGGATCTACAAGAGGTAGCAAGAATATCTAACTATAAACTTATGTGCTTTGATTGTTTTGCTTACTTGTTATGCATGAAGGTTTGGTTGAGCATGGAATGTTGTGTGATGATGATGATGATGTGATATGAGTATGTGATACTCCTTGCAATATATGTCATGACAATATGCATATTAGAATTGCTTATGTATAAGCATGAATTAGCTCCCATTGCATGATAACATGTTAGGCATTCAATCAAACATGCATAACCTTATAGTTTATATTACTTGCTATTGGGATTTCAATGAAATCTCATTCCTTCCATATAATTAAACATGCTCTAGGTGCTGGATCTTCTCAAGGCAAGAGGGTAAATGTTGATGGATGACTGTAAATTTAAAAAGTGTGCACTTTAATTACAAGATGATGTTTTGGTTTGTATGATGCATGCTACTCATAAATCCAATCTGAGGTAGTGTACTTCCATCGGTATTTTGATTGACTTATATGATGAGTTTTCATATGAAATTTGGTATGAATATAGCTAAGATCTAGATCTTTAAATGGACACCAAGAACGCCTCATTTGGTTAAGAACTCGAATTGTTATGATTTTTCAAAGTTAGGAGTTGAAATCTGGAATAAGGTAAAACGACTACTCAGAGGCAGTGAGGTTCATGCGCTAATTTCATATAGTAAACGAATGAGTTTTTCCTCGAAATTTTGAGAGATTAAAGTAGACATATTGAGATTTAAATCCATATGTAATTAAACTCAATTGGATAAGTATACAAGGAGAAATGAATTTTTGAAAATGGGGCAAAGAAACTGGAATTTCCAGATTTACCAAATGAACAGTAAAGTTCAACGAATAAACTGATTTGATCTGGACAAGAAGATCTCATTTTAATATTTTTCTCTCAAAGTTAAATGAAAGATATTTCATTATAAATTGGAATCACCTTATAATGATTTTTCTAGATTTAGTTATGAATTTCCAAATTTCAGGTTGTAATCTGGAATTACCCAGTGAATAGTGGCAGTAAACAGTAACCGTAAGCCCAACACTTGGAAATTCATGTTTTTGAGGTTAAGAGGTATTTCAATGTTCTAAAATAGTTCCAATTGAGTAAGGTTAAAGTTCAAAATTAAGGTCAAGGTTTTAAGGTTAAGACTTAAAGATATTTGTTAGAAAATACCGTTGTGCTGGTAGACTATACAAAGTACTGTGTACGTAGGTGCTGTCTAAGGAGGCTGGAAGTGAGTGGACCTAGCCGGTTCATCCAGTCTTTCCTGGGTACTTGCGTAGAATGGTAGTTCTCATGGGGAATTACCGAATCAGTACAGTTATTTTCTACCAGGATTTTCGGCAAGAGAAATATAATCCACTTCAAGAGAGCTATAGCAAGAGTACTTTGAGAGATATAAAGGAGGATATTTCATTTTGGTATCAGAGCAAAGGATTCTGGATTAGGAAATGCTCTGCATAGATAATAGTTAGATACCCATTAGTAAAGTTGTCATAAATGACATTAAGTTAATACTTGCAGGATGGCTAGAGGTAGAACCAGATCAGAAGCCACCGTAAACCAAGGAGACCCTAGACCAAATGTCTATGTCTTGGATAGCTCAGAGGAGGAGCTTGTGATGGATGAGGATCTGGGTGTAGCTCACATCTCTGATTCTAGTGACTCTGATCTAGATAGATCCGATAACTCTTTTGTGCAGTCGAACTTCTTACCAGAAGAACCTGTTTTTGTTCCCCCTGTACCTGTCACAAATCTAGATCCAGCAGATGCTAGTTCAATTGTTATAGGAGGATAGAGGATTAAAGAAGATGTGGTATATACCCCAGATGATGCTGAGTCTAGTGACTCTACACAGTATGAGTTTGTTGGAGTGCCCTCTAATCCTGATGTCAGCTCTATTCCTCCGATGAGAGGACAGATCACGGCTGAGGAAGCTGAGTACTGGTACTGGACTATGGATAGACCAGATACTATTCCTCCTCCACCAGAGTTTAAGGATAGATTTAATGCGGGTAACTTACAGCAGTACCGTGACCCAGAGATCCAGTCACAACCTATGGCAGTCCCTACCTATTCACACAGTCCAGGAATATATGACAATACAAATAAAGATCAGAAGGATGTTCCTGGTCCTAGTCAACCCCAGCCTTCTTTGCTAAAAACAAATAATGTTGACTCTACTAGTCTCAAGAAGGCTGTGGAAAATGAATTACTTAGTTTAGGTCGAGGGATGGATAGAAGTAGAGATCAAGAGCAGTCAGTTTACCTGCAATTCCTCAATGCCATAGCAAGGATAATAAATAGATATACAATAGAGGGCATTGACCTGAATCAGGTTTACACTCTAGAAGATTGGCATGAGATGATCGTAAGTCAGATATTGCCATATACTCCCACATGGCATGTGGAGCTAAGTGAGTTTTGGCCAATTATCCACCAACTAATATACAAGGGTGGCATTTCTGTATGCAGAAGTATTTACAGTTTACAATTCCCTAGAGAAGAACATAAAAAGAGATGAAGGATAATGTAAACAGTGTAAATTGCATGGATGTATGATAATTACGACTTGCCCCTTACATGTAATTGGCATATATGTAATGTATGACCTGTTTTGAATGAAATGAAAATTATGTTGTTCCTCTTCTGTTAGATTTTTCTTCTAGACCGTAAAGCAAAGCAAAAATGGTTTGTACAAGAAGAACCGTTACGGCAGAGGAACCAGAGAACACAAGGGATATTAATCAGCTAATATTAGAAAGGCTGGAGCAACAACAGAAAATGATAGAAGAGATGCGTGCTATGCAAGCACGAAGTGAACAGGATAGAGATACTGCTATAGCCGCAGCAGTGGCTACAGCAGTGAACAATCTGAGGCCTCCAGAACCATCTGAAGCAGCAAATACAACAGCAGAAAGAGTACAGCAACAACCAGTACAGCCGCAGGGAAGGGCTGAGCAGAGAAATGATGTGGTTAGCATCCAACAATGGATGGTCAGATTATGCCAGCATAATCCTCCTGTATTTGAAGGGACATTTGAGGTCCAGGCTGCTGAGGATTGGATCAGTCGATTGGAAAAGATTTTTAAAGTTCTGGATTGCCCAATTGAGATAAAGGCTCAAATGGCCATCTACCAGCTGGAGAAGGATGCTGATAGGTGGTGGAAAAATACAGAACTGCTTATGCAAGCAAGAAACATTCCAGTCACTTGGGAAGTGTTTCTTGAACAGTTCTATGCGAAGTATTTTCCTCAGTCTGTGAGGGATGAAAGAGAAGCAGAGTTCCTTGTGCTGAGACAAGGAGAAAGAGAATCCTTTGACGAGTACTTGGCCAAATTCATCCGTCTGTCTCAGTATTCAACATATTTGTGCCAAGTAGATGATGAAAGGTGGATGACTGAGAGGTTGATCAGAGGGTTAAACTCTACACTGAAGGAGAAGCTGACTCCTCAATAGTATAACCAGTTCAACAAGGCTGTAGAGGCATGCTGCATAGTAGAAAATAGTATGAATCACAGGATGCTGTCTAAGCCTGTAAGCAGGGAACAAACAGTTCCTGAGAGGGCCGGTCAAAGCCAAAATACTGCAAGAAATAACAACTATAGAAAAAGGAAGCAACCGTGGCAGAATAGGAGACCTGGCAGAGGAAATTACCAAGGAGGGCCGAGTAACAGAGACCCCAGAGCACGAGTGTGCAACAAATGTGGGAAAAATCATGGGGATAAGCCTTGTTGGATAGGCCAAAATGTCTGCTATACTTGTGGAAAGCCAGGACACTTTTCAAAGGAATGTCCTCAGGCAGCAGCTGATCAAAGGCCGCGAACGCAAGGACGCGTATTTGCACTTTCCAGAGAAGATGCACAGAAATCACCTGAGATGATTCAAGGTACAATCTATATTAATGACCACTCAGTGATTGCTCTGTTTGATTCTGGTGCAAGTCATTCTTTTATTTCCTATGATTGTGCTAGACGTTTAGGCCTGATGATTAGTAAATTGCATTATGACTTATATGTGACAACTCCCACAAGTGTTAGGGTAGTTACCTCCGATGCTTGTTTGAATATTATTGTGCGGTATGAGCACTGTTATACAACCCTAGACTTAATATGCATGCCTTTCCGAGAGATGGAGGTTATACTTGGTTTAAATTGGTTGTCCTCCAATAATGTAATGCTGGACTGCAAGAACAAGATGCTAGTTCTTGGTTCAACGTAGCAGATCGGAGTCCAGAAGTACGACTGAATTTCATAACGGAGGCACAAGCAAATAAATGCTTGCAGAAAGGATGTCAAGGATACATGGTTTTCCTCTCTGTTCAAGCAGAAGTCGAAGAAGGAATTGAGACGATTGCAGTAGTTAATGAATTTCCTGAAGTCTTCCCAACGGAAATTCAAGGATTGCCTCCGGAGCGAGAAGTGGAGTTCGCAATCGATATTGTGCCTGGAGCGGGACCAGTATCCAAAGCCCCATATCGGATGGCTCCTAATGAAATGAGTGAGCTGAAGAAGCAGATTGAGGAGCTTTTAGAGAAGGGTTTCATACGACCTAGTGTTTCTCCTTGGGGTGCCCCAGTGCTATTTGTTAAAAAGAAAGATGGCAGCTTAAGACTGTGTATTGACTACAGAGAGTTGAACAAGATCACAGTTAAGAACAAGTACCCTCTCCCCAGAATTGACGATTTGCTAGATCAATTGGCTGGAGCAAGTCTATTCTCCAAGATTGATTTACGATCTGGCTATCATCAGTTGAGAATTAAGTCAGATGACATTTCAAAGACTGCTTTCAGAACACGTTATGGGCATTTTGAGTTTTTAGTTATGCCTTTTGGTCTGACTAATGCGCCTGCAATTTTCATGGATTATATGAACCGGATCTTCAGGCCTTATTTAGATCAATTTGTGGTGGTCTTCATAGATGATATTCTGGTTTACTCCAAGTCTGCTGAGGAGCATGAAAGACATTTGAGAATTGTTCTTGGTACCCTCAAAGAGAGGCAGCTCTACGCTAAGCTTAGTAAGTGTGAGTTTTGGCTTTCAGAAGTCAAATTTCTTGGTCACGTCATATCCCAAGACGGGGTAGCTGTGGATCCTAGCAAAGTTGAAGCTGTTTTAAGCTGGGAGCAGCCAAAGACGGTGACAGAGATCAGAAGTTTCTTAGGCTTAGCAGGGTATTACAGAAGATTCATCCAGGACTTTTCTCGAATTGCCTTGCCACTAACCAAGCATACCAGAAAGAATCAGCAGTTTAAGTGGGACGAGAAGTGCGAGGCTAGTTTTCAAGAGTTAAAGCAGAAATTAACCACTACTCCGGTGCTGATTATCCCAGACCCAGCTCAGACTTATGTAGTCTACACTGATGCTAGTAAACAGGGGTTGGGATGTGTGTTGATGCAGCATGGTAGAGTAGTAGCCTACGCCTCTCGGCAGTTAAAGCCGCATGAACAGAATTATCCCACTCACGATCTGGAGCTTGCAGCGGTGGTTTATGCTCTGAAGATATGGAGGCATTATTTATACGGAGCTATAATTGAATTGTACTGTGACCACAAAAGCCTGAAGTATCTGCAGGATCAGAAAGAGCTGAATATGAGACTACGGCGATGGATGGAATTGTTAAAGGATTACGATTTCCAAATTAAATACCATCCAGGAAAAGCCAACGTAGTGGCCGATGCTCTGAGCAGAAAGGTGGTGCAGGTAGCATATATGATGATCAAAGAATTAAAGTTGATTGAGGATATGCGAGATTGGAGCCCTTTATATCAGATGCAAGTGACGAAAAGTTCCTACGGGGGAGTACATGTCAAAGCTTGTATAGAAGATGAGATTAAAGAGGCTCAAGAACATGGTAAGCTCGCAATGATTTTTAAGGACAAGCTGGAGAGAGGGAAGACTAAGAATTTTAAGATTTCCTCAGATGGATTATTGCAGTTTAGAGGAAGACCCTACATCCCCAATGCTAGGGGACTAAGGGAGAAGATTCTGGATGAAGCGCACAAAAGCCAATATACAGTGCATCCCGGTATGACCAAGATGTATCATGATGTTAAAAGATTATTTTGGTGGCCTGGACTGAAGAAAGATGTTGTAGCTTATGTGTCCAAGTGCTTAACATGCCAGAAAGTGAAGATTGAGCATCAGAAGCCAGCAGGAACATTGCAACCTCTAGATGTCCCTGAATGGAAGTGGGACAGTATTGCCATGGACTTTGTAGAAGGACTACCCATGACCCCAACTAAGCATGATGCAACATGGGTGGTAATTGATCGGTTGACAAAGTCAGCTCATTTCCTGGCAATAAATAAGAGGGATTCTCTAGAGAAGTTGGCAAGATTGTACTTAAAGGAAATTATTAGACTGCATGGAATTCCAAGCAGTATTGTGTCTGACAGAGACCCTCGATTCACGTCAAACTTTTGGAGGGCTTTGCAGCGAGAGATGGGTACTACTCTCAGATTCAGCACAGCTTATCATCCTCAAACAGATGGTCAGTCTGAGAGAACAATCCAGACACTAGAAGATATGTTAAGAGCATGTGTCTTGGATTTTAAAGGCAGTTGGGATACTCATCTACCATTGATAGAATTTGCATACAATAATAGCTATCAAGCTAGTATTCAGATGGCCCCATTCGAAGCACTTTATGGACGAAAGTGTAGATCTCCCTTATGCTGGCTTGAGTTAAGTGAGAGAAGAATTTATGGTCCTGATATTGTGGATCAGACTGCTGAGCAGATTACAATGATCAGAAAAAGGATGATGACGGCTCAAAGTCGACAGAAGAGTTATGCAGATGTCCGACGAAAGTCGTTAGAGTTTGAAGAAGGCGAGCATGTATTTCTTAAGTTAACTCCAACTACGGGAGTCAGACAATCAATCAAGGTGAAGAAGTTGCATCCTAGATACATCGGACCATTTCAGATTCTCTCAAGGATAGGATCAGTGGCCTACAAGTTGGCACTTCCTCCACAAATCTCAGCCAGATACATGATGTATTCCATGTTTCCCAGCTAAAGAAGTATGTTCCAGATCCAGCGCATGTGATTGAACAAGATGAAGTTGCGCTGCGAGATGACCTGACCTATGAAGTTGGACCAGTACAAATAGTTGATAGAAAGGTCAAACAACTGCGTAATAAGCAGATTCCTATAGTCAAAGTGATCTGGAAAGGACTAACAGAGAATGAGCTACATGGGAAACAGAAGAAAAGATGAAGGAGATGTACCCTGATTTATTTCGGTAGAGTGTATATGTTGTAAATTTCGGGGACGAAATTTATTTTTAGGGGGAGAAAAATGTAACATCCCTAATTTCTGTACTACGTTGTATGTACATGTTAAATGAAATATATGATATTTTTAGGAAAATATGTGGCCATATTTATGTAAAGAAAAGGATTAATTGGAAGAGGAAGAAAGTCTAAGAGCCAAAGTGCAAAATTACGAAAATGCCACTGTGATGCCCTAAGAAACCAGAAGTAGATGGAGGGCATTTTAGCCATTTCACACAATGGATGGATATCAGAGGAAATTTGATAGTAAATTATTATAATTAATATGAGAATTTATGGAGTTGACAGAAGTCAAAAAGGAGTCCTGTAGAATTAATTATGGAATTTACGGTGAAAAAGGACACCGATCAAGGGTTAAAGAAAACGCATTTAATTTTTAACAGGACTTCTGGGGCTCAGAAAATTATGAAACTTTGTAGAGAATTCATTTTATATTAGAATGAATTTCTAAAAATGTTAGAACAATTAAAAGAGGTGATTAGCATTTATGCTAAGATCAGGGTAATTTACGGATATCGGTAGAAGGAAATTACATTGGGATTTGGGCCAATTAGCTATTGGACCTAAAAGAGGTCCAACATGTCATCCTAGGCTAGCCCAATAAGGCCCAAAAGTTATCTTGAAGCCTAAGTCCAAAAATAAATAATTTATGGATTTTTGGAAATAAAGAAAAAGAGAATAAAGTAAGGATTAGGTTTGGCACATGGTGGGACCCATATGGACTCAAAAATTGGCGCCAAGAAGTAGTCTTAGATGTCCCAAGTGGTGCCATGCTAGTGATGTCATGGTGGTAAGGTCTTGAGTGAAAAGTGAAAAGACATTCCAAGATCAAACCTTTAACCATTAGATCAAATAGTTTCCAAAGTGATCTTGGCCTTCAAATGGCACATGACTTTTGCTATAAATACCCCCCCTTTCCATTCATTCTTCACACCCAAGAGCTCCTTTAGAGAGAGAAGTGAGTTCTAGAGAAAGAAAGTGGAAGAAGCAAGGGTCTTGAAAGAGCAAGTAAGGTGAGTTGATGCTCTTCACTTTACCATTTCGGGTTGCACTATTCATGCACTGTTCATGATAGAAGAAAATGGAATTTCAATGATTTAATGCTTCCATTGAGTTTATATGATGATTTTGTGTAGGATTGGAAAGGTTTTAAACCTTGGAAACCATTGGAATTAAAGGTTATAATGTTGAAAATTCCTCATGGGTACTGTTCACTCGCGTGAACAGTGATTTGAATTTCATAATTTTGATGCTTCCAATGGTCTTAAAATGAGATTTTGTGTGGGGGTAAAGTGGAGGAACAAGTATGGGAAGCATTGGAACAAAAATGGGAATTTTTGGAAAAAGGGAGCTTATTGAAACTAGACTTGGATTTTGTTTGGAATGGAGTTATAATTTGGTAATTATCTTGTAATGCCTAGGTTTTGACATTTGTGGCAAGGAAAGACCATTACAAGAAGGAAAGGAACAAGGATCTACAAGAGGTAGCAAGAATATCTAACTATAAACTTATGTGCTTTGATTGTTTTGCTTACTTGTTATGCATGAAGGTTTGGTTGAGCATGGAATGTTGTGTGATGATGATGATGATGTGATATGAGTATGTGATACTCCTTGCAATATATGTCATGACAATATGCATATTAGAATTGCTTATGTATAAGCATGAATTAGCTCCCATTGCATGATAACATGTTAGGCATTCAATCAAACATGCATAACCTTATAGTTTATATTACTTGCTATTGGGATTTCAATGAAATCTCATTCCTTCCATATAATTAAACATGCTCTAGGTGCTGGATCTTCTCAAGGCAAGAGGGTAAATGTTGATGGATGACTGTACATAATTTAAAAAGTGTGCACTTTAAATACAAGATGATGTTTTAGTTTGTATGATGCATGCTACTCATAAATCCAATCTGAGGTAGTGTACTTACATCGGTATTTTGATTGACTTATATGATGAGTTTTCATATGAAATTTGGTATGAACATATCTAAGATCTAGAGATTTAAATGGACACCAAGAACACCTCATTTGGTTAAGAAATCGAATTGTTATGATTTTTCAAAGTTAGGAGTTGAAATCTGGAATAAGGTAAAACGACTACTCAGAGGCAGTGAGGTTCATGCGCTAATTTCATATAGTAAACGAATGAGTTTTTCCTCGAAATTTTGAGAGATTAAAGTAGACATATTGAGATTTAAATCCATATGTAATTCAACTCAATTGGATAAGTATACAAGGAGAAATGAATTTTTGAAAATGGGGCAAAGAAACTGGAATTTCCAGATTTACCAAATGAACAGTAAAGTTCAACGAATAAACTGATTTGATCTGGACAAGAAGATCTCATTTTAATATTTTTCTCTCAAATTTAAATGAAAGATATTTCATTATAAATTGGAATCACCTTAAAATGATTTTTCTAGATTTAGTTATGAATTTCCAAATTTCAGGTTGTAATCTGGAATTACCCAGTGAATAGTGGCAGTAAACAGTAACCGTAAGCCCAACACTTGGAAATTCATGTTTTTGAGGTTAAGAGGTATTTCAATGTTCTAAAATAGTTCCAATTGAGTAAGGTTAAAGTTCAAAATTAAGGTCAAGGTTTTAAGGTTAAGACTTAAAGATATTTGTTAGAAAATACCGTTGTACTGGTAGACTATACAAAGTACTGTGTACGTAGTTGCTGTCTAAGGAGGCTGGAAGTGAGTGGACCTAGCCGGTTCATCCAGTCTTTCCTGGGTACTTGCGTAGAATGGTAGTTCTCATGGGGAATTACTGAATCAGTACAGTTATTTTCTACCAGGATTTTCGGCAAGAGAAATATAATCCACTTCAAGAGAGCTATAGCAAGAGTACTTTGAGAGATATAAAGGAGGATGTTTCAGAGGTCGGGACTGACAACTCCATAGATGACAAGTCGTGACTAGAAGCTGAGTAGGTCATGACTTAAAACTCCAGAGACGACAAGTCGTGACTAGAAGCTGAGGAGGTCACGACTGAAACTCGAATAACGAAGGTAATGCTTCTTACTCCTTGACTTAAACACACTCGGTAGATCCTGGCAGGAATTAGAAAAAATTTTAAGTTAATTTTCACTGCGTGCCTTCTAATTTCCTTCAGTGGTATCAGAGCCATACCGTTTTGTGTTTAAGTTAGGTTTAATTATTGATACATATGATGTATGTTAGACTTCTTAGCTGATCATATGATAACATGTGAATTATATATGATAAGGAATACGAATTATGTATGACATGTAGGGAATCCGTTTTATGTATGACATATACGGAATCTGAAAGGAAACTGAAATTGGTGGTGTATGTTAATTGATTTGATCAATTAACATTGATGGGGGTATAAGGAAACTGAATTAAGTTTTATAAAAAAAAAATCTCGGGCCGCTGCCCCCAGACCCTGCCCGCTAATTGGGTAGCGGGACTGCCATGGCTACCTGGTCGTAGCGCAACATAATCGTAACATATGCTGTCTGTCATGATGTATAAATGTTTTGAAACATTTATTGCCCTTCACATAATATGAATTTTGATTCTTGAATGTTTGGGTATGGTGAACAATATGGCTCTAGATTACAAGTGTTGTAATTTTTCTAAATACGGCCTGCGTGTCGTGCCTTCCTCTATTTACTCTCGATGTACATTCTCTCCTCATCTCACTCCCCTCGAATGTTAAAATGAGGTTTCTTTATGGAATTTTCCAATTCTCATTAGAGAGCTCCCCTCATTGGCTTGAGTTTTACTTAGGATAGGTGAGCCATATTGTATCACGTTTAAAATAATACATCTTATGATTATATCACTGCATGTATGTTCTATATGCATAATATTTGTATGAGATACAACCGAGATACATGCAAACCGGATAGTTAATTAAACCCTCTAAATGAAATCTTAAGTCATAATGCCGTCAATTTATGAACACTTGTTAAAACCTCGATCACTCACTTGTAGGCTCCACCAAAGTGGGTGCATTTAAGTTATCTTGGGGAGATAAGCAAAGAGTAATGGTGCTACTCATATATGTTTGTTATTGTTTGACTTAATTGAGATTATCAAAACGGTTTTGGGTCTCAAGGCATTAGATGGGATTAAAATATGCCGGATCATATGATGATGGAATCCCATGAACATCTAAGAGTTACATTTGATGTAATTGGTAAAGGTGTTACCTACCTAAATAACTTAAATTTGAGCGTCCTGCCAAAGCGGACTTAAGTTTAAGCCAAATATGGATCTTAGCCCACTAATTATTACATTGAGGGTTATTTTATTTAATGGGAGATTGCTAATTCAATTGAATATTTTAATTGTAGAATCATGACAACTAGTAATACTGCTACATTATCGTTGCGATATGTCCTTGAGAAGGACAAACTCAATGGGACAAACTTTCTTGACTGGTTCAGGAACTCGAGAATTGTTCTCAAGCAGGAAAGAAAGGCACATGTCCTAGATCGACCCATTCTTGAGGAGCCAATAACCAATGCTCCTAGAGCTCAGAGAGATGCTTACATGAAGCATAAGGAAGACTCTGTCGATGTGGGATGCTTGATGCTTGCCACCATGGTTCTGGAGCTCCAAAGAGATCTGGAACACATGGAGGCTTATGAGATGATTATGCATCTCAAGGAAATTTTCCAGCAACAGGCAAGGCAAGAGAGGTATGAAACCACTAAGGCCTTACATTCTTGCAAGATGGCTGAAGGTGCATCAGTCAGTGCTTATGTCTTAAAGATGAAAGGGTACATTGATCACCTTGAGAGGCTTAGATTTCCCATGAGCCAGGAGTTAGCTACGGATTTGATCTTGAACTCACTCCCGGAAAGTTATGACCAGTTTGTCATGAACTACAACATGAACAACATGGAGAAATCTATTTCTGAACTACATGGGATGCTTAAAACTGCTGAGCTGAGTGTTAAGAAGAAGCCCAGTACAGTTTTGATGGTTCAGAAAGGAAAGGGTATGAAAAAGGAAGGCAAGGGCAAGGGGAAGGGTCATGGCTCATCAGGTAAGACCAAAGAGTCAGGATAACCCGAAACCAAGCCTGCACCAAAGAAGGCAAAGCCTCCAAAGGAAGGAGTTTGCTTCTTCTGTAGTGAACCTGGTCATTGGAAGAAGAATTGCAAACTCTACCTTGAAGATCTGAAAAAGAACAAGAAGGATAATGGGGTTATCGCTTCAAGTATTTATGTTATAGACATTCATCTCTTTACTTCCACTACATGTGTATTAGATACTGCATGTGGTTCTCATATTTGTACAAATATGCAGGGCCTAAAGGATAGTAGCAAACTGAAAAAGGGCGAAGTTGACCTACGAGTTGGAAACAGAGCAAGGGTTGCTGCTTTAGCTGTAGGCACTTATGAATTAGTTCTGCCCACTAGGCTTTTATTAGTTTTGAACAATTGCAATTATGTTCCTGCTTTGAGTAGTAACATTATTTCTCTTTCTTATTTGGATAAGGAAGGTTACACTTCCATTGTTGGAAATGGTAGATATTCTGTTTATCGTAATGATATTTTCTATGCTCACGGTGATTTGCATGTTGATCATTATATATTAAACTTGGAACAACCCAGTCATGGAAATATCTATAACATAACCACCAAAAGGGTCAAACCAAACGATTTAATCCGACATACCTGTGGCACTGTCGTCTGGGCCACATAAATGAGAAACACATTTCTAAACTCCATTAAGATGGATTTCTCAACTCATTTGATTTTGAATCATATGATACTTGCGAGTCTTATTTGTTAGGAAAGATGACAAAGTTACCTTTCACTGGGTACAGTGAGAGGGCCACTGATTTGTTGGGCCTTATACATACAGATGTGTGTGGACCGATGAATAAAAATGCTACAGGAGGTTATTCGTACTTCATCATATTCATAGATGATTTCAGTAGATATGGCTACGTCTATCTAATGAAACATAAATCCGAATCTTTTGAAATGTTCAAGATATTTCAAAATGAAGTACAAAACCAGCTTGGCAAAACAATTAAAGCCCTTCGATCTGACCGAGGTGGTGATTATTTGAGCCAAGAGTTCATTGATCATCTTAGGAATTATGGGATAGTCTCACAGTTGACTCCTCCAAGAACACCACAATGGAATGGCGTTTCTGAACAGAGGAATCAAACACTATTAGATATGGTTGGATCCATGATGAGTCAAACAGATCTTCCATTGTCCTTTTAGGGCCACGCCCTAGAGATAGCTGCATTCACACTGAATCGTGTTCCATCTAAGGCAATTGAAAAGACACCGTATGAGATATAGACTGGGAGGAAACCTAGTTTGTCTTTTCTCAAGATTTGGGGATGTGAGGTCTATGTTAAGCAACAAGCCTCAGATAAATTAGCGCCCAAATCCTCAAAGTGCCTTTTTGTGGGATATCCTGAGGAAACCAAGGGATATTATGTCTACAACCCCACTGATAACAAAGTGTTTGTTGTCAGAAATGGTATCTTTCTCGAATGAGAATTTATCTCTAAAAGAACCAATGGGAGCAAGGTACACCTCGAAGAAGTTCGAGAGCCACAAGACACCATAGAACTATAGATGAAAAACAGAGAAGACTCACAACCAGTTATTGAGACTCCTCAAGTCACGCAAGGCCCACGGCGATCTAATAGGGCACGACTTCAGCCTCAGAGATATGGATTTCTGATTTCTGAAAATTGTGATGTGTTATTGCTTATTGAGCATAATGAGCCGACTACCTATCAAGAAGCTATAGTGGGACCAAACTCTAAAAAATGGCTTAATGCCATGAAGTCTGAGATGCAATCCATGTATGACAATCAGGTATGGACCTTAGTCGACCCACCTAAAGGTGTAAAAATTGTCGGGTGCAAGTGAGTTTTCAAGGAGAAAACTGACATGGATGGCAATGTAAATGTCTTCAAGGCACGACTGGTTGCAAAAGGATTTACTCAAACTCATGGTGTGGACTATGATGAGACCTTTTCCCCAGTTGTAATGGCCAAATCAATCATAATCCTCCTTGCCATTGCAGCATATTATGACTATGAAATATGGTAGATGGACGTCAAGATAACCTTCCTTAATGGAAACTCCTTGAGGATGTGTACATGACACAGCCTGAAGGGTTTGTGCGTTCCGAGGACTCTGGTAAGGTGTGCAAGCTTTAAAGGTCCATTTATGGATTGAAGCAAGCATCTCGGAGTTGGAATCATCGTTTTGATGAAGTAGTCAAAGAGTTTGGATTTCTTCAAAACATTGATGAACCTTGTGTGTACAAGAAGGTTAGTGGGAGCACAGTTGTATTTTTGGTAATCTATGTCGATGACATCCTACTTATTGGGAATGACATTCCTACCTTGCAGATTGTCAAGTCTTAGTTAGGAAAGTCTTTCTCGATGAAAGACTTGGGTGAAGCCACCTACATCCTAGGAATTAGGATCTATAGAGATAGATCTAAAAGACTTCTAGGACTCAGTCAGAGTACATACATAGACAAAATACTGAATAGGTTCAGCATGCAGGAATCAAAGAGGGGTTTCATACCCATGTCTCATGGTATTCACCTCAACAAGGATTTGTGTCCTAGTACACCTGATCAGCGAGGTCGCATGAGTATGGTTCCATATGCCTCGGCCATAGGATCTATCATGTACGCCATGTTATGTACTCGACCGGATATCTCGTTTGCCTTAAGTATGACTAGCAGATATCAACAGGACCCTGGTGAGGGCCATTGGACTGCTGTCAAGAATATCCTTAAGTACTTAAGAAAGACTAAAGACTTATTCTTGGTCTATGGTGGATTGGATGATGAGCTCTGTGTAACTGGTTACACAGATGCAAGTTTCTAAACTGACCAGGACGACCAGAAATCGTAATTTGGATACATATTCCTCCTGAATAATGGAGTAGTAAGCTAGAAGAGCTCTAAGCACAGCACTATAGCAGATTCTGCAACGGAAGCTGAGTAAGTAGCAGCATCTGATACAGCTAAGGAAGCCGTTTGGATCAGGAAGTTCATTACTGAACTAGAGGTGATACCTACTATCTCTGATCCAATAACTTTGTTCTGTGATAATAGCGATGCCATTGCACAGGCCAAAGAGCCTAGGTCACATCAAAGGACCAAGCATATACTCAGGCGATTTTATCTCATCAGAGAAATCAATGATAGAGGTGATATAAAAATATGCAAAGTAGCAGGAGAAGATAATGTTGCTGATCCTCTAACAAAGCCGCTTGTGCAGGCAAAGCATGAGCGTCATGTTAGGTCAATAGGATTGAGACAAATTGATGATTGTTCCTAGTGCAAGTGGGAGGATGTTGGAAATTGTGCCCTAGAGGCCAATCATTGTATTATGAACATTATTAATTTATGAATTTCTTAATTAGGTTATCATATTATTTGCATGTTTACTATGATAACCATCCTTGGATAACTCGTGATCTTATCCTAAATGTCCCTGGTTGGTCATCTATGTGGGAGCAGAGATGAAATAAGACCAGTATGACTTTGAAGATATATAGAGATATAAATCAAAGTCATAGGCACATGTAAGAGTATAAGGTGTTGGACCGACCTGCTATGAGAGAGCTGCATGGGTTAAGTCATAAGCTTCTCTCATATACAAACCATGTCACTATGCCCTTTGACCTGAGATTATCATGGATTCCTACATGACAAACGCTCAACTTTGACCTAGTCAAAAGTCACTTTTGACCGAGTGATCATAAAGGCTATGTTTGGGCTTAGTGGTTTTTCATGCGGAGGAATGTGAATGGTCAAGATGGAATTTGTTCCTCACATTCGTAGAGAGATATTACTGGACCCCTCGATGAGTGAGTCTGAGAAAGATATCAACTATACATTCAACACATACAAGTTTAGGTAAGTTTACTACCTGGCATGTAGCCCTTTCTTTAGTCCTTAGCCTTTACTTTAAAGTTCTTTCTTTATAGATGTCAGAGCCTATACATAGCATAATAATATTTTTTTATTATCCTATCCAGCATAACTCCACTTAACTCAGGCATATCTTGAGGTAATACCCCTATTCTGACAATCCCCTAGCTTTCTTTCTATCCACGGCTAATCTTATAGAGAGAGAGATTTCTCTATTATAACTATCTAATTTACAAGAACAATCCTCTAATTTATTAGAGCAGGGACTAGAATAAATTACTTAACTTATTCCTCTAATTTACAATAGCAATTTGGGACTAAAATGCTTCCGGGCAGTTCTAAGCCACTTCCGGCTCAACTTTCTATAATTACCATTTTGCCCCTAGAAACTTTTCTTCTTTTCAATTAAGTTCCTTAACTTTTCATAATTACCAATGGACCACAACTTGTGTCTACTTTTATTTCTTACCATGGAACTTTTAAACTTTTCACTTTAGTCCCTTTCTTTTCTAAAATGACCATTATGCCCTTAGAGACTTTTACTATTTACATATAAGTCCCTATATTCACTTATTTGCAGTTTAGTCCCTAAAAACCCTCTGTATGTTTCCGGGACTTCTGCTCAAAGGGATCTGGTAGCCTATCTATTTCAGGCTACTTTCTGAGTCTCTGGACCTAAAAATTGGGATATTACATCACCCAACGATTAGATAATGGTCAACATTTGAAAATGATGATTAACGGTCAAATATTTTTAGGGGTTACTAACCGATAGAAAATGTCCAAGAACCGAAGGAAAATTTGAATTTCAAACTACACATTTTCTAGCGTTAGTAACCGTTAGAAATGTTTAGTGTGGAGGGAAATTTGAATTTCAAATTTTAGAATATAATGGTCAAACTTTTGTAGCTGTTAGTAACTACTACAAATGTTCAAGTCGGAGGGAAATTTGAATTTCAAACTTCAAAATTTGTGGGGAACTTTATAGTGGTTAATAACTGGTAGAAAAGTCCATGTGGTAAGGAAATTTATTTTTAGACTTTTAAAATTTTCTTGTGAGATTTGTAGCAGTTTTGAACCGCTAGAAATTTTAAATTGGTGCCATCTATTTCAGTTTAATATTAAACATTTACAAATAATATTAACTTTAAATTAACACAAGTGAAAACTTGAGAAATTAAAATTGTAACCATATCCATTTCTATTTTAAATAATTGTAATTAAAATTGTCAAAAATAGTAACATATGTTAGGGATAAGGGGTGTGGGCCAGAATCAACATCATCTTGATCAGGTTGGTTCTGCTGGGGCTAGGCAAGCTGTTAGGGCTGGGCAGCTCCTAGGGTTGGAACATTGGTGGCATGAGTATGTCAGAGATCAACTGTATCTGAAGGTGTGGAACTAGTGTGATCACCATCTCATGCATGGCCACAGCGACTACTCTGAACTGGTCGAGCTGTATCTGCATATCTCGCTTGATCTCCTTCCCTAATTCATGTTTGATCTCCTATCGTAGCTTCTCTATTTCAACAGATCTTTCCCACTTCTATCCCATGATCGTCTGATGTCATATCTCAAATTTTTAGGCCAAGAAGCCCAGAAAGTAGCCTGAAATAGGAAGACTACCAGGCCGCTTTGAGCAGAAGTCCCATAAATATATAGGGGATGTTCAAGGATTAAACTATAAATAGTGAAAAGTTTAGGGACTTAAATGTAAATAATGAAAGTTTCTAGGGTCAAGTATGTAAAGTTATAGGCTCCAGAAGAGTCTCCTGACACAAAAAGAGGAAAGAGAAAGAAAGGACTGAATTATAAAGAAAAAAAGTCCTTGGAGCGTAAGAAAGTTGTTATAATGACAGATATATCCAAGAGGGGTGAATTGGAGATATTAGAAAAATTAAAAACTTCTTCAGAAATAAAAATAGACAAGTTAATAATGATTTTCCCAAGAGTATGAAGAAGAAGAAGAAGACGCAGAGATTTATATTAGTTCAGCCTAACCACTTGGCCTATGTCCAATTCTTAGATACCTCTGAGATTTTCAATTATATCTTCTAAGATCCGATGTGCTCTTGGCACCTCAGTAGATGAATTGCGAGAATTCCCTCTCAGCCACCTTACAACCCATAAGGATAGTCACTACTCAATAGTCTTACACTATTGAGCAACTTAGAATAATAATGGAGAATTAATGAATCTCTCACACAGAGAAAATATGCTAAGCACTGAAGTATAATAAATTCTCTTAGAAAATTTCTCTATTCACGCTAAGTAAAAACAGAGTATGAACACTTAACACTCAGAGAATAAGAATGAATAATAATGAATGCGTTGTAATTGCTCTGTGTAGGTTGTTGAGTTTCTTAACTTCAGCATTCAATTCATCATGTATTTATAGATTTAGCTCCAAAGATATATGTTAGGGACGAGCATTGAGTGAAGTGGAGACAAAGCCGTTGGTGGTTTGCGACAATAGGTGGTAGCATTTACTGCATTGTCTGACAGTTAGCCTTTTAGCCTTAACCTCTTCATTTTTTAATTCTGTAACGTAAACATGCTAGGCAATGATAAGAAACATATAGGAAAGATTACATTATGTTTAAATTCGTGGCATAAATCTGATCGTTAAAATCATTTGAAAAACTATCAACATTTATCGAAGAGCTTATCGATAAGACTTTTTTATTAAAGAGGACTTCGATAAGACTTAAATGAAATCCTTTGTAAAATAGTTCAGCCTCTTATCGATAAAAGGTTTACTCGAATAGCTTATCGATAAATGACATATAGGATCAGACTAAATTTAAATTCTTTAAATCTAATTTATCGAAGATTTATTCAAAGAATTATCTTATCAAATAACTTATCGATAAATTACTTTAAATAACATTTTGAAACAAGTTTGCTGTGAGTCATTCTTATCGAAAAGATCTTCGATAAATAGCCTTATCGAATATCTTATTGATAAATTGACTCTTTGAAATATTGATAGATTTTACATTTATCAAATAGCTTATCGGTAAATTAATAAGTTCTTCAAACTGAGTATATATTATTTATCAAAAACTTTATCAATAAATCAATTTATCGAATAGGACTTTGATAAGTTTTCTTCAAAAATATTTTCACAAATCTATTTCTGTATGAAGTCTTTAAATGCTTGGATAAATGTCTTATGCCATATCCTAATTTTTCTCTATCTGTATAAGACTGATAGAGGAAAAAGGTTTTGAAAAGTTTGTGATGATGAATGAGAGGAAAAATGATGATTAGACAAATGTTTAAAGAAGAAGGATTAAACTGAAAAGTCTAAAAGTTCTATGGTGCAAAATGTAAAGTAGACATAAACTTTGGGCCATTAAGTATAATTATAAAAAGTTGAGGGTCTAAAGTGTAATTTTCAAAAATTCTAGGGCAAAATGGTAATTATGGAAAGTTGAGCCGAAAAAGGCCAAAAAATGCCTTGAATCAGTTCAGTCCCAAATTTTCCTAGTAAATAGAGAAAATTATTCTGATCAGTTTGACGCAATACAGAATTTTGATTTAAGATCCCCAAAAAATTGATATGAATTTTTGAAGAAAGGAAAATTAATACAGTATCCTCTTGACCTCAGAATCAGATGAAATTTGGTAGTACATTCTTATAATTAATATGAGAATTTATGAAACTAACAAAACTCAAAGAGGAGTTCTGTAAAATTTATTATGAAATTTATAGTGGATTAAAACACCCGATAAATATGTTTAAGGAGAATTTCTCGGGAGTTGAGCTCATAGAGGCAGTGGATCATGTAGAAGGTCCAAAATGGCACTTTATAGGCTCAATAATATTTTTAGATAAGTATGTGGGCCAGGGCTAAAAAGATCCAGAAAAATATAAAATTACGAAAATACCACTAAGTATGCCAATGTGTTGTGTCATTGAGCCAGAGATAGACGAAGGGTATTTTGGTCATTTGACTAAGGTTAGACAATCAAGGAGAGTTCCCAAAATAGTTGACCAAGGTCAGAGAATACTTTGATGAGGTGTGAAAAGACGATAATGCCCTTGAGATATTGAAATAAATAAAGAAGAAACAAGGCATTTTGGTAATTTGCCAAGAGATATGTAATTAAGTTTAGACCCAGTACAAGAATGTCAATGGTGGAAAGAATCTGGATCCTGGATCTAAGGTCAGAAAGCATATTATGGAATCTCAAAAAAATTAGATTCATAAAACAGTCTGGTTTTTGGGAAATCGGATTGAGCCGGTATCGGATTGGACTGGAATTTTTCTAGATGCTTCTTCCCTTGGAAATTTTGCCACATATTCTATGAGTTGTCTCTTGATGATGTCATGGATGATGTCATAATTGGCTTTAAGGATAAGCTTTATTCAAGAGTAAATATGAGCCTTTAGATCAAATAGTGCACAAAGTGATCTTAGCCTTCTATTTTCCATTGGATTTTTCTATAAATACCCCCATATTTCTGATTCAAAATCATTGGGGAAACTATGGCAAAATGGAAACTCAAGCCAAGATAAAGAAGAATCCAAGGTCCAAAGTTCAAGCTAGCTAGAGATTAAAGGTAAGTAATCTATCCTAATTTATTTTTCTCTAATTTGGGGGCTTAAACTTAGGGGTTTTATGAAAGAAAATTGAGTTTTTCCTAGGGTTTATGTGCTGTCCAAAACCCTAGATGAAAGGAGAAAGAAGAAATTAAAGTTAGAGTTATGTGATTGAAGTTTAAACAAGCTAGTTAGATGATTGGTTGTTGAATCAAGTTGATATTCTTGACTTTGCCATGGAAGAGACCTTTCGGTCTGCACTGTTCATGATAGAGGGAGATAGAATTTCAATGATTTAATGCTTCCATTAAATTTATATGATGATTTTGTGTAGGGTTGGATAGGTTTTGAACTTTGGAAGCATTGGAATTGAAAGTTGTGTTTGGAATTCTTCTCTATTACTGTTCACTCGTATGAACAGTGATTGGAATTTCATGATTTTGATGCTTCCAATGGTTTTAAAATGAAAAGTTGTGTGAGATAAAGTAGAGAAACAAATATTAGAAGCATTGGAATCAAAATAAGAATTTTTGGAACGATTATGTATATTTTTCAAATCTGTACAGAACAGTGCATGGGAGCTAAAATTTGATAATTCTAAGCTCATCAAAAGATGAAATTGTGTAGGGTAAAGTCAAGACATCAATTGATTCAAAGGCCAAGTCAATTACTAAAGATTAAGGAAAGTTAATGTAGTTAAGTGAGTTCAATATTCAAGAGATATTAGATTGTACTGGATGGATGGTTATGTGATATTAGGATTTGATTGTGGACTCTAAAGAGGCAGCCGCACATCAAAGAGGAGTAAGAAGTAAAAAGTAAAGTTGAAGTGAAAGAAAGTCAAGCATGTGAGGTAGTAAACTTATCTCCAGAAATCTCACCCCCTCCATGTAATCACAATCCTAACAGGTTTATGAATGATGAAAGAGGATGAAGAAGCATGGAGAAAGTTAGAGATTGGATTGTATAAATGTTATATGAAGAATTGTTATATGTAATGATGTTGTATGACCAATCTGAGTAGTAATGTTCATAATGTAATCAAAAATAGTAAATGATGGAATAAATGTATGAGATTTTATAGACATTTAATTAACATATCAAGCTTCATTTTGACATGATGAACACCTTATTTCAATGTCTGTTGTAACATCCTGATTTTTGGGTCTAGGAGAATTGGGAGGTAGTCTGATATAGGCAGGCTGCTAAACCCGTAGTCCTAGGGTAGTAATCTGATATGGGCAGATCACTTACCTATATTTTGTAGGAATCCAAGGGATGAGCTAAGTTCCTCAGGATTTAAAGATGAGTTAAGTCTTTGACCTACAAAATAGGGACAGTTCACCTAGGTTCAAAAAGAGGAATGTAAGAAATATCCTAAGTCTTAAGCCTAGGAATTCTGCAGGTAGCTAGATATGGGCTGGCTCCTGAGTAAGATAACCTGATATGGGCGGGTTGTCGAGCCTTTTAATTAACAATGACTCCCGAAGAGTTCAGGGGATGAGTTGTTGAAAGAGAATTTCTAGAACTTAAGATGAAGGATAAGAAGATAAGTAAAGATGCCAGAAAGAGAAGTCAGGGGCATAATCATAATTATGGGAAAGATCAGGCTGGTAGCCGATGAGTACCATATTTTGCCAAAAAAATAGAGAAAATTATGTTGATCATTTCACTGAAATGTGAAATATGCATATAAGGTCCCTATGAGTATGTAAGAATTAGAAATGTGACCAAGGGTAAAATGGTTATTTTGAAAAACTGTGCGAGTGAGCACACTTTCAGGTCAAAACAACCCAGTCCGAATTTAATATCTAAAAATACTGGGAGATAGAGAAAGGAATTTTGGGTTGAATGAGGAGTCACAGAATTTTGATTTGAGGTCCCGATTTTTCTGTAAAAATTCCTAAAGATGGGAATTTACAGTTATAATCGGTAAAGGAAAAGCAGTCTGAATAGAGATGATCGGACTGTGGCCAGAGGCCATATAGTGTTTCTAAGGCCCATAGTGACACCAGGGAAGGCCCAGGCCCATGATATCAGTTCAGTGATAAAAGGGGCCGGTGTCCAGAAAAATGTATAAAATGACGAAAATGCCCTTATGTTATAAAATAGTGAAATAATGAGTAAAGGGTATTTTGGTCATTAGGCTAAGGTGAGACAGTCAAGAAAGGTTATCTGGATAGTTGACCAGGGTTAGAGAATACTCTGGTAAGATGTGAAAAGACAATGATGCCCTAGACTCATTAAAGTAAATAAAGAGGAACCAAGGGCATTTTGGTAATTTGCAAAGGGATGTTTCTTGGGAATCGAGCCATCAGAGTACTTGAGCTTGATCAGAGATCCAAGATGATATTCCAAGGCCCAAAAACGTAGCCCAATATATATGTGGGAAAAAGTGGCATTAAAATAATGTTTTAGTGACTTTTCAATAAAGTAAAGTTACTCGGTTGGCGTGATGACCGGGGAGGTGATCAGATAAAGTCCTGGACTTATTTGGAGGCCATGAAGTGGCAAAAAAGGTGTCCTCATGGGACCCACAAGGTGCCACATGGCATGAGTATAAGGAAAGTAGATAAAGCTAGAAAAAAGTGAAGGACACGTGGCACGATCTCAGCCGTGTATTCCAGTGCAAGACTCTGGAATTCTCTGGAAGCGCTGAGTAAGCTGGTGAGGTGTCCCAAGGGCCCCACCATTGTGCCACCTAAGCATATGAGGTGTCCTTAGGATGATGTCATAAGTGGTGAGTCATGGGAATGATGATGTCACCATGATGAGGTAAGCAAGACTTAGGGAGCAAGCAAAGCAATCTGAGCCACTCGTTGAGAATTGATCTGGACCATTCATTCTCCTTTGCCTCCACTATAAATACCCCTCCCCCTTGCCATTGTGACCCATGACCAAGAACCAAGAAAGAGAGAGAAGTGATTTCTAGAGAGAGAAAGTGAGAGAAAGAAAGAAAGAAGGAAGTTCTGGCGGATCTGGAAGCAGTATAAAGATAGTAGAATTCAGCTAAGCTAGCCAGGTAGTAACTAATCCTAGCTTTTATGTAATGGCTTTGTGATTTGATGTGCTATTGTTTGGTTAGATTGTTGTCTTATATGTTATGTTTGAAGCTCTCTTACAATGCTATGATCATATGTTATTGAGTATGGAAGCACACAGCATATTTATCTGTACACAATCATAAGCAAGCACTGTCACTCTGCATTACATATATTGTTATGATTATTACTACTGAGATTCTCCCGAATCTCATCCCCATATATAACCCATTACAGGGAGGTTATGTTGAAGTGAATTTTGAGAATTTTAAGAGACGCGGTTATGCTGCCGAAATTATGGCAAAATGGTAGTAATGAAGAAAGGAGCTGATACGTACTGTGTACATAGGTACTGTCTAAGGAGTATGGAAGTGAGTGGACCTAGTTGGTTCATCCAGTCTTTCCTGGGTACTTACGTAGAATGGTAGTTCTCACGGGAATTACCGAATCAGTGCAAGATCAGTTATTTGTAAAGATGAAGCCTAGTAGTTATGCTGCCGGATTCCAGGCAGGGAAAGATGTAATAGAGATATGAGGATTTTATGTATGCTTTGTTGTATAACAATTTATTATTTAATAATAAATATTGTTTGGCATATTCAATTTGGGTATGAGAAATTATGAGTGAGAAATTCGCAGGTCATGAGGTAGCAGTGTTTTGACCTCAGTTTGACCTAGTAAACGAAAGAGTTTGGCCATGCAATTTGGTGAGCCAGTAGTACACATCTGGGGCATTACGTGGATAGGTAATATGCCTCATTTGGATGTGTAGAATGGGATAAATCAGTTCTCAAAGTAAAGGTCCAGAATAAGGAACATAAGAGAAATTTTAAATTTCTGGGCTTAAGATGAGATATAATCGAGCCTACATCACTTCCGCAAGTATACTCTGAGGGATCTAGGGAAGGATGTTTCATCTATACAAAGAGAACAAATTTTCAAAGTCAGGGACTAGAATTTGTTTTCAGAATTTTTGACCAAATGAACAGTAATATTTGATGATTAAACTGTATTAATTGACTAAGCATTTGGTCATAAAATGAACCACATCATTTCGAGTTTTCTAGAATTAATTATGATTTTTTGAAGTTCGTTGCCTAATCTGGAATACTATATGAATAGTAACTCGAGAAGAGTAAAAAATTCTAGATTTAGCTAATGGACTTCCAAGGTCTTGTAAGTCATTCTAAATGCTACCGAATGTCCCTAAGACGTACGAAAGTAAGGATGTTACACCTTCACAAATTTCACCAAGTCATTTTTAAATTATCAAAGGCTTTATCGATAATGACTTTATCGAATAAGTGTTTAAAGAAATATCATTTTTGGAAACAAAGACTCAGAGTTTTATTCATAGTTTATTTATCTAATGTCTTATCGATAAGTGAACTTATCGAATAGGTCTTCGATAAATATCCTTCAGAAATTAATCTTTTCACAAATTTCTTTTCCATTTATCCAAGGACTTATCGAATAGGTGTCTTATCGATAAGCTTATCGATAAATATTCTTATCATTTGTACAATACTTTTTGAAAATATTTGCTTAATTGTCATCATCAAAATATCAGAGTCTAACATTTCTCTCCCTTTTTTATGATTACAAAACTTAATATATGAACTGATAAAGAATAAAGTGATTTAAAGAAATTTAAAATAGATAAAGCAATTAGAGTAGATTGACAGAACTAAATCAAAGCAATAGATTTTTGTATTGATCAATAAATCATAGTAGCAACCAAAACAATATTCAAAACAAATCAAAACAAATACTATGACTGCTTTTATTCAAGTTCTTCTATTCAAGTTCATCTCAATTCTCCCCCATTTTGTCATTCATAAAAAATGATGTAGCAGGATTGAGGGTCAGTTTGAGTATTAGGAGTATTAGGTTAAGAAGAAGAAAGTGGAGGGTCACTAGTAGATTCAGTTGGTGGTTGTAGAGAACGTGACTTAGTGGCCTGAGAGGGAATTGTTGTGAAGCCAAAGGTCAAAGAAGTAGAGGGAGGTACAGTAATAGGTGCTTGAGGTTCAGAGGAAGTAGTGATGGTATATTCAATGGCAATAGACTCGTACAATTATATTGGAGTAAGAGGAACATGAGTCTGAGTCGAAGGAGGCTGAGTTTGAGATCCATGAGTATTCAGAAGATCGTCCACAGTACAAATGGTGTTCGAAGAAACGATCTTGCCTTTTAAGTCAATAACTTCTTTACTTAAAGTTCTTAGGTCATACCTCTATATTTCATCAATCTCCTTAAGAGATTGGATTTCTGCATGTGTTGCTTCATGCCTCTGTGTCATTTCATAAACTAACTTATTTTATAGGTTAGCTCGAATGTCATTGAACATTTGTGCAATGCTATGCACAATGTTCTGATTTCTTTAAAAATCTGGAACTTAACATTTTCTTCAAAAATCATCAATTGTTGCTGAATAATTGTTTGAACAGTAGCTAATGGTGTAGTAGATGACAGGTTTTTCTTGAAATTGTTGCTTCCCCTTATCTTTTTTAACCTTCTTTCCTTTAGCTGTTAGTGGGAGCGAGATTCTCATCCTGTAAATCTGCTCCTCCAAATTTTGGAATCTTCACTACTTTTCACCCTTCTCCATATAGTCAATGTTATTGCAGTGAAGAAAAGAGGATACTAGCTGATAATAAGTAATTGGAGTGGCTCTGGTTTTCGAGAAGAAGAAATTCCTTATTTCTTCATAGATCAGGGCTCTTATATTGATCTTTTCACCACTGATGATCTTAGCTAGTAGTATGTAGTCCTCTTGTATCATGTAGTTGATGCTTCTAGACTTGTTCACCATACTTGTGGAATAGATATAGTGGATTATCTTGTGATAATCACACATCTCCTTTGGCACAAAGTTAAATCTCCAGAAAACTTGTCCACAAGCATTAGGATTTGGTATATCTCTTACAGATAGATCAGGTTTAGACTTAAATTCTAGATTGTTCAGAAGATGATTTATGGTATTGGAGTCTAACTTAATTTTCCTCCCCCTTAATTTAGTAAGTAGATGGCTACTAATTAATTCCCTATTATCCAAGGATTAATCAAAACTTTGCATATTACAACAACCTCAGGATAGTAGGGAAGAAAAATTTCTAGCTAGTTTTGGTAGTGTTTTAAAGGATCAGACAAGTCCATTTGGGTCTTGTCACTGTATTTCAAATATTCTAGGTCTACTACAACTACTAGGCAGAAATTTCTATGGGTAAAATCAGTTTTTAACTTTCCCTTATCTACTCCCTTTCTATGTCACCAGAAAGTATAGCTAAATTAGCAGGATAAAAAGGAAGAGGACTGGTTTGAGGTGAACTAGAGGAAGAAGGTTTAGAGTGAGATAGAGAGAGAGATCCTGATGTACCTAAGTTTTCTTTTTCTTTCCCTTCTTACTTGAAGAAACTCCTATAGATTTTGTGATCTTCTTAACTAGTTGTCCAAGATTCTTATCAGTGTGAGTGTGTTTTGATTATTCAGGAACATCATCCAATTGATGTGTTTTCCTTTTTGAAACTTGTTTGGCACTTTGTTTGACAGTTTCCTGTATCTTTTCTTGATGTATTTATTGAGCAGGTGAAGTTGTCCCTTTGATTTCTATTTGGGCTTTGATGAAGTCCCTATTATTTTCCCTTTGTTTTTCCAACCTCTACTACCTTAGTACTTGCCATAGTTCAATCTTTAGTCAAATGAATGGATGAACATATAGGATGTTTAAGATGTGGTTGGGAGAAGGAAGCAGATATGATTTTGTAGTGACAGTGATTTTGGAATGTTGGAAATGGTTATAGGAGGATTTAATTGTGAAGGAGAGGTTATAAGAACAGTTACGAATTTTTTAGGTAAAGATTATTCGATAAACTGAATAGTAACAGTCATATTTTCTCAAATAACCACTATTTTATCGATAAACTTTTCAAAAAGAACTATAATCACTGCTAGCAAATGAGCTTCTACATCCGACCTTGGTCCGGTGTAAAATAGCCCGTGTAAAAAGTCTGATATTCTACACCATTGACAGGTGTAAAAACTTAGCTTTTTTAAACTGGTTATTCCATACAACCGGTTTAAAAAATAATGTAAAAATAAAAAATTCAGAATAAAAAAATTCTAGGTTCAAATCAGAGAAGCTTCTAAACCAGTTTCTGTCATACCTTACTTTCCTAAGCTTTATCTTCTCCAAAACAGTACCCTATTATGTTTGGAAAAGATAGAGGTGAGATTTCGGGGGAAATCTCAGTAGCAAATGGTACTAAATAATGTATAGATCAATGGTTGGTACTAATACTTGCTATGATTGTGTCAACATAATGTAATGTACATGCTTCCATGTAACATATGAAATACAATTGGCCAAAGTAATCATAGCACAGAGCTTCAACAATTACACATGAATAACGTCAATCAATCAAGTCATAACACAATCAACCATTCATTCAACACATACAAGTTTAGGTAAGTTTACTACCTGTTGTGTAGCCTTTCCCTTAGTCGTTGACCTTTGATCTGAGGTTCCTCTTTTCATAGGTCAGAGCCTATACAATGTATAATAATATTTCATTATTACCTTATCAGTATAGATCTACTTAACTCAAGCTTAACTTGAGGTAATACCTTATTCTAACAATCCCCTAACTTCCTTTCTATCCATGGCTAACCTTATCAAGAGAGATATTTCTCTATTCTAACTATTAAATTTATAAGAACAATCCTCTAATTTATTAGAGTAAGGATTAGGATAAATTACTTACCTTATTCCTAAGTTTGCCAAGTCCCTAAGCTTCTTAGATTGCTCCTAGTTCAGCCATAACCCTTTCTTTTATCCCTTTCTTTCTCATTCATTCTTTCTTTCTTTCTTTCTTTCTTTCTTTCTTTCTTTCTTTCTTTCTTTCTCTCTTCCTCTTTATCTCTCTTCTTTTCTCTTCTTCTTGCTGTGAATGTGGAATAGAATGAGAGGGTGTAGGGGTATTTTTAGGTGAAAGGAAATGGAATGGACGGTCCAGATCGAATCGCGATGAACGGCTCAGATTACTTAGCTTCCTCGAAAAGCTTCACCTGCATTATCAAGGACACCTTGCATGCTAGGTGGCGCCTTGGTGGATCCCTTGGAACACCTTATCTGGTGAGTCATCGCTTCTGGAAACCTCCAGTCCGATCTGTCCAATCCTGTACTAGCTCAGTCCAATTTCCCAAAAACCAGATTATTTTCTGAATCTAATTTTTCTGACATTCCATAATATGATTTCTAATCTTAAATCTAGTATCTGGATTCTTCCTACCATTGACATTCTTGGACTAGGTATTAACTTAATTACAGATCCCTTGGCAAATTACCAAAATGCCCTTGGTTCCTCTTTATTTACTTTAATAATTCTAGGGGTATTATTATCTTTTCTCATTTCAACAGAGTATTCCCAGACCTTGGTCAACTATTATGGGAACTCTCTTTGATCGTCTAACCTTAGTCAAATGACCAAAATTCCCTTCACTCATTCTTTAATTATTTTATAACATAGGGTTTTTTTTCCGTAATTTTGCACTTTTTCTAAATATTTCTAGACACTAGCCCCTTTAACTAATAAATTGATATCATGGGCTGGGCCTCACTTGGCGTCATCATAGACCTCCTATGATGTCATCTGGACTCATTCATTCCTAGCTTGCTTACTGCTTAAGTTTTCCAATCGGATATCGGGTGTCAACAAACTCCAGTAAAAATTCACTAAAACGTGAATAACTTTTCCTACAGAACTCCTTTCAGGGTTTTGTCAGTTCCCTGATATCTGACTTTACAGGACACACTTTCCTATCACTTTTCATTTATATCTAAGGTTTAGAAAGTCTGATAGAAATTTTAGATAATTTTTAGACTACTAGATAAATATCAGCTATCTTAAACTCCAATAAAATTTCTGTATTAGGCTAGATTAACCAACATAACTTTCTCTATCTACTGATGAAATTTGGGACTGAAATGCTTCCGGGTAGTTCTAAGCCTTTTCTAGCTCAACTTTCTATAATTACCATTTTGCCCTTAGAAACTTTTCCTCTTTTCAATTAAGTCCCTTAACTTTTTATAATTATACCTAATGACTCATATCTTGTGTCTACTTTCATTTTTGCACCATGGAACTTTTTGAACTTTCACTTTAGTCCCTTTCTTTTCCAAAATAACCATTATGCCCCTAGGGACTTTCACTATTTACATATAAGTCCCTATATTTTCACTTATTTGCAGTTTAGTCCCTAAAACCCTCTGTATGTTTCTGGGACTTCTACTCAAAGAGTCTGGTAGCCTATCTATTTCAGGCTGCTTTCTGAGTCTTTGGGCTTGAAAACTGGGATATTATAGTTTCCCTATTAAAGCACCAAAATTATTTCCTTCTTCATCACAAATCTGAAGGAGAAGGAGAGTGATGAAGAAGAATAGGTACCTGTAAAACGCAAGTAGAGAACAAAAAAGAGGAAGAAAGAAAAAGCCAGAGAACTCATAAACGAAAGAAACAAAAACTCATATATATACACAGAAACGAAAAAACCATAAACATCGTCACTTAATTGAAATCATCACAAAAACATCGTCATAATTCCTTCGGGTTACCTGTTCAAAAGCAAACAGAAATATATTTAAACAGAACCTAGAAATGAATGAAACAAAACCCAAATATATACACAGAAATGAAAACCTAGAAATGTCTTCACCTAATTGAAGACATCACAGAAACATCTTCATAATTCCTCCAACTTGCCTAGTCAAAAGTGAACATAAATATATTTAAACAAAACTCAGAAAGAAAGAAACAAAAAAATAAACACTCATAATCACAGATCTGGGTCTTTTTATTTGGTGAGCTTTAAAAGCGAGAACGACAAACTTTAATAATAGAGAACGAAGAGCATAGGTATGGGTCATCACATATCTAGGTCTTCTTCTTCGGTGAGCTTTAGACGTTGTGTTATGAAGGTAGAGCTTCCTATCACCATGTGTTTTCCATTGTTTAGTTTTCTCCATGGATGACGATATGATTTGTGAAGATAGGGAAGTGCAAAAAACTAAGACTTTTAGTTAGATTTTTAATAACAAGGACATTCTACACCAGATGTTATTCCATCAGGTGTAGAATATTTCATCTTTTACACCTGTCACATGTACATCAGGTGTAGAATATTTACACAAGGATATATTACAACGGATGCCATTTTATCAGGTGTGAATATTTTATCTTTTACACCTGTCACGTGTACATCAGGTGTACATATTTCACCTTTATTTACAAATGTCATCACTAATTTTTTTAACGCTAGTCACGTGTACATAAGGTATAAATATTTTACCCTTATTTACAAAAGTGCCACCGCTTATTTCTTTTACACCAGTCATGTGTATATCAGGTGTAAATATTTTACCCTTATTTACAAAAATGCCACTGTTCATGTGTACATCAGATGTAAATATTTTACCCATATTTATAAAATATTTACACCGCTTATTTCTTTTACACCGGTCATATGTACATCAGGTGTAAATATTTTACCCTATTTACAAAAATATCATCGCTCATTTCTTTTACACCGGTCATGTGTACATCAGGTGTAAATATTTTACCCTTATTTATAAAAATACTATCGGTCAATTTTTTAAATCGTTTCCGTAAGAACCTGTTTAAAAATGGGACTTTACAAAGTCTATTTTGTATTAGTGAATCCAAGTGCTTATCGATAATATTTAAATAGCAGTAAGTTATTTATCGACTAGCTCTTCGATAAGAGTGCTTATCGATAAATTCTTTGATAACTAACATCTAGTTTCAAAAATTTGCAAAGAATTTATTGAAAGACTTGGAAAAACATCAAAAGTTTTATTCGATTAGATATCACTTTCATACCACATTTATCGAATAGATATCACTTCCCTTACGATAATATGTTTGATAAATTTCAACACTTTAAGGAAAAATTAATCGAATATCAATTTGATAAATCCTTTCTTCGAATATCAATTTGATAAATTCCATTAAAAAAATACTTGTACAACATTAAAAGTAATTCATTCTTTTCGAGGAATATTTCAATAAATCCTTTTATTGAAGAGATTTTCCATAAACTTTATAGGATAATTGTACTAAAATCATTCATTTTTTGAATACCTATTCGATAAATTTCTCTATCGAGTAGTTTTTTAATAAAATTCAATGCATTCAAGTATACGCATACCTCTTATTTATCAGAGTATTTATCAATAAATTATTTTATCGATAAGTATTTTGATAAATTTTACCTTTTTCTTTAGAACATCATCTATTTCTTTGAAGTTTTCTTTAATAATCCTTCTTATTGAAGAGTTTGTCGATAATTATTAGTTTTCCTACAAAACAAATTTCTCAACACTCTGATACTTAAGTTAGTTTTAACATAAGTATGAGAGAAAAAAGAGATTTGCAATTAAAGAAAACTTTACAATTCATTGGATTCACTACTCCCAACTCTCCTCTGATGTACATGAATTGACCCTTTGCCAATAGTTTGGTGAATATATCAACAAGCTGCAGATTTGTTAGAATAAACTCCATAATGATATTTTTCTTTTACACATGGTCTCTTAGAAAATGATGTCTTATGTTAATGTGTTTTGTTCTGGAATGAAGTAGCAGATTCTTTGATCGATTGATGGTACTTGTGTTGTCATAGAGCATTGGTATCTCCTTCATATGTATTCCCATATCTTGTAGCTGTTGCTTTAGCCATAATACTTGTGCATAACAACTTCCTACAGCTACATACTCAGCTTCAGTGAATGAAATTACCGTCGTGTATTGTAATATCCCTAATTTTCTGTACTAATTTATATGTACAGATTGAATGAAATATATGAATTATTTTTCAGGAAAAAGATGTGGCTATTTATGTAAAGAAAGGGATTAAATTGAAAAATAAAGAAAAGGTAGGGACTTAAGTGTAATTATGGAAAGTTTAAAGCTAAGTAGGAAAAGTAGACAAAAATGTGGGGTCTTTAGGTGTAATTTTAGCCAAATAAAGGGACTTAGTTGAAAAGAAAAAAAATTCGGGGCAAAAGTGTAATTATGAAAACTTGGACCGGAAATAGGCAAAAATAGTGATCGTACTCCGATCAGCCCCATATCTCACCAGTAGGTAGAGCAAGTGACGCCGGGTAATCCAGCCTAATAAAGGAATTTTTCAAGACTCCAGATAGCCAGAAATGATCTGATAGTCCAAAAGTTATAAAAATTCCTACCGGATATCCTGGATTTCAGATATATGTGAAAAATTACAGGATGATGCGTCCTGATGGGACGGATATCTGGAAACTGACAGAATACCGATAAGAGGCCTGTAGAAAAAGTTATTCGCAAATTAGCAAATCCAGACGGGAGTATGAGGCCTCTAGGGATCCGATAGGGAGATTTATCGGTATTTAAATTAAGACTGAATGAGGTCGGGTGACAACAGTCAGATGCCCGTTATGACCCAAATGGCTGCCCAGACACAGTAGGGCAGTGTATCTAACAGAAGGAGCCGGTGTCCGGATATGTATGTAAATGGTGTATAATAGCTACAATACTCGGTGAACATGGACAGAGGAGGATTCCTCGTAATACGTGCCATGAAGGTGTTGGACCCAGAAAGGCCCAATAATGGCGCCAACAAAGGCCCAATAAGACTCTTGGACTGACAGGTGGGCCAGTGTCCGGCAGAACCCCGAAAAAGTGCGAAATTATGAAAATGCCCCTGTGTAGTATTAAGGGGTAGCAGGTGTGTGAAGGGCATTTTGGTCATTCTGGATAGGCCTAGAGGCCAAGACATATACAGGTGAATTTAACCAGAGTCAGTATATGCCCTGATGAAGTATAGAAAGGTTTAAAATGACAGTTTTGCCCTTAGGGTTAAGATAGTGCATGAAAGGGCACCCAGGGGTATTTTGGTCATTCGCAGGGGATCTGTAATTGAGTTTAGACCCAGTATTAAAATGTTAATGATATAAAGGATCCAGATACTAAGTTCAAGGCCAAAAGACATAATATGGATTTTCAGAAAAATTAGATTCAAAAAACGGTCCAGTTTTCAAGGCGACAGACCGGGCCGATACCGGATTGGACCGGAAAGCTTCCAGAAGGCTTCTAGCTCCCTCCATTTGTGCCATGTGATAAATGTGTGAGGTGAGATGTCCCATTAGGTGGCCTTGAATGATGTCATGGATGATGCAGTAAAAGGAATAAAGAAAAATAGGAAATTCCTGAAAAACCAGGACCATAGGATCAGATGGCTTCAAAATTACAAGAATGCCACTCATCAAAAATATAAATACCCCCTAGCCCTTCATTCTCACGGCCAAGGAACACTTTAGAGAAGGAAAGAAGTTCTTGAAAGAGAAAGTGAGAAAAGAAAGAAGAAAGGAAGTTCTGGTGAAGTTGGAAGCAGTGTAGAAGTTTTGCTTTTAAGGTAGTAACTAATCCTAGCTTTTATGTAATATCTTTGTGATTGGTTGTGCTATTGTTTGGTTGGATTATTGTATTATATGTTATGCTTGAAGCTCTATTACAATGCTATGATCATATGTTATTGAATATGAAAGCACGCAGCATACTTATCTGTACACAATCACAAGCAAGCACTGTCACTCTGCATTACATATATTGTTATGATTATTACTACTGAGATTCCCTCGAATCTCATCCCAAATAACCCATTACAGGGGAGGCTATGTCAAAATGAATTTTGGAAATCTTGATGGACGCCGTTAGGCTGCCGAAATTCCTGCAAAGTGGTAAAGAAAGGAACTGATACGTACTGTGTACGTAGGTACTATCTAAGGAGGCTGGAAGTGAGTGGACCTAGCCAGTTCATCCAGTCTTTCTTGGGTACTTACGTAGAATGGTAGTTCTTACGGAATTATCGAATCGGTACAATATCGGTTACTTTCTACAGACGAAGTATAGCTGTTATGCTGCCGGGTTTCAGAAGGAAATGATGTATTAGAAATATGAGAATTTTGTACCTGTCCTAATGAACAACAACAATCCTTTAATAACAGATATTGTCTAGCATGTTCTAAATATCTGATTGGCATGTTTAACTGATATGTGATGGATGTATTCATGTGCCTGTAAGAGTGAATGCTGAAAATTGGTTCTGTGAACAGTAAATCCGAGGAGACCTATTGATGTTTGATAAATCATTAAAAATAGTAAATTGCTGACTAAATGTCTGAAATTTTTATGGTAATTAGTAGACATAATAAGATTTAATTTGATTTATAATATGACTCGTTTGGACGTCTATACATGGAGTTATAAATTGCCAAAGTTAGGACCAGAATGTTGGATTCAGAGGAAAAATGTGGGATGAAGAGTAAAGTTGTAACCTTGACCCACGTTGACTTGGTCAAAGATTGGTTTCTGAGTGATTTTTCCCTAAAATATAATTGAGTTAGCTTCATGTAGCAATTAGAACCACTTAATTTCAATTTTTTTATAATTAATTATGATTTTTTGAAGTCAGGTCACTCATCTAGAATTTACACAGTGAACAGTACCGAGAAGAGTAAAATTCCAGATTGAGATATTGGACTTCAATGACCTTGAAAGTGGTTCTAAATGCTACCAAATGATCCCTAAAATGTATGAAAATAAGGATGTTTTATTTTGGTATCAGAGCGAAGGATTCTGGCTTAGGAAATGCTCTGAGTAGATGATTTATAGATAGATATATCATGATAAAGTTATCATAATTGACACTAAGATTGTGGTTGCAGGATGACTAGACATAGATTCGGATCTGAAACTACGGTGAACTAGTGGGATCCTAGACCAGAGGTCTCTAGTTCGGATAGTTCATAAGAGGAGATAATGAGCAATGATTCTAATCCTTGGATATCTCCAGTAGTGAGTGACTCAAAAGTGGATAGTTCTTCCGTAGGATCAAATTTTATGGATGATCAGGAGGTGATGGTGATAGAAGGCCCTATTCCTGCCATTCCCATAAGTGCGGTACCTTTGAATATAGCAGACAATTCAGGATCCAGCCAAGTACTTGATCAGAGTAATGCACCAGGTCCTAGTAGGCTCGAGGTGACATTAGTAGAGATACATTTGGGAAGTCTAATCGTAAGAATGATCCCAGGGAGGAACCTGAGTAGAGAACAATTTGAGAGCTCGGTAGTATTAGCCCGACAGCTATATAGGCTGAGGTAGACTCTGATCAGAAATGTAGATCAAGGTTATATGGTTTATCAGAATTTTATCACAAGGGTGAAAGCCATATATCAAGCCTGGGATCCAAATGTGTTAACCCTGGGGCTTTGGCTAGAGATTATGGATGATGTATTGCTAACTACTACTCCTACCTGGAGAATAGAGTTGGATCGATATTTTGATAAAGAACCATATTGTATTGTATCCGACGGATCTACTTGGTAGGAGAATATATTAGAATAAAGTTTAAGAAAAATTAGGGTAATGTTTTTAGTGTACGTAATGTATGAAAGATCAGTATAGTAGCATATGTATGACTGTGACATGTACCTTGTATGCTATGTTTGAAATGAAATGAGAAATGCTGTTTCCCTTCTATGTTATAGTATAACAAAATGGTTCGAACAAGAAGAAAGATTCCAGCAGAGGAACCACAAGAAGCTGGAAATCTTAATCAACTAATTTTAGAGAGGTTAGAACAACAACAGAAAATGATAGAGGAAATGCGGACAGCTCAGGCACGTAATGAGCAGGAAAGAGATGCCGCTATAGCTGCAGCAGTAGCTGAGGCAGTAAGCAACCTGAGGCCACCCCAGCCTTCAGGATCAGCTAGTAGAGAACCACAGCCGGTACAGCCCCAGAGACGGGTTGACCCAAGAGAGGATGCAGCTACCATCCAGCAATGGATGATCAGATTCTGCAAGTACAATCCTCCAGTATTCGAAGGAGCGTTCGAGGTGCAGAGAGCTGAGGATTGGATTAGCCGATTGGAAAAGATTTTCAAGGTTCTTGACTGCCCAACGGAAACCAAAGCTCAGATGGCTATCTATCAGCTAGAGAAAGATGCTGATAGGTGGTAGAAGAATACTGAGCTACTTCTACAAGCAAGAGATATCCCGATCACCTGGGAAGTGTTTCTTAAGCAGTTTTATGAGAAGTATTTTCCCCAATCGGTGAAAGATGAAAGAGAAGCGAAATTCCTTGTACTGAGACAAGGAGAGAAGGAGTCTTTTGACGAATATCTTGCTAAGTTCATCCGGCTGTCTCAATATTCCACTTATCTACGCCAAGTGGATGATGAACGCTGGATGACAGAAAGAATGATTCGAGGGATGAACTCTATGCTAAAGGAGAAGTTAACTCCTCAATAATACAGCCAATTTAATAAAGCTGTGGAAGCATGCCGTATTGTTGAAAATAGCGTGATTCACAGAATGCTATCGGGAACTAGGGATCAAATAGCTCCTGATAAAGCCGGTCGAAACCAAGAATCTTCCAGTGGTAGCAGCTACAGGAAGAGAAAGCGACCATGGCAGAACAACAGGAGGCTAAGTAGAGGGAATTTCCGCGGAAGATCCAGTAATAGAGATTCAAAGGCCTAAGTATGTGACAAGTGTGGAAAGAATCATAGTGACAGACCATGTTTGATGGGCCAGAATGTTTGTTACACCTACGGAAAGCCTGGACACTTTTCCCGAGAATGCCCTCAAGCTATATCTGGTCCAATGCCAAGGGCACCAGGATGGGTGTTTGCACTCACTAGGGAGGACGCGTAGCGATCACCTGAGATGATCCAAGGTATAATCTATCTCAATGATCATGCTGTGACTGCTCTATTTGATTCGGGTGCAAGTCATTCCTTTATTTCCTATAAGTGTGCTAAATGCCTAGGCCTTTGAATTAGCAAGTTGCGCTATGATATACATGTAAAAACCCCTACCAATGCTAGGGTAATTACATCTAATGCCTGTTTGAATAGTATAGTGGGTTATGAGCACTGTTGTACCACCCTAGACTTAATATGTATGCCTTTCCGAGAAATCGATGTCATACTTGGTTTAAATTGGTTAGCCTCCAATAATGTGATGCTAGACTGCAGGAACAAAACCCTAGTTCTTGGCCCAAAGATTGTTGATCTGAGTCCAGAAGTAAGATTGAATTTCATAACGGAGGCTCAGGCAGATAAATGTCTATGGAAAGGATGTCAGGGTTATATGGTATTCTTTTCTGTTCAAACAGAGGTAGAAGAAGGAATTAATGAGATCCCAGTAGTCAATGAATTTCCTGAAGTCTTTCCGAAGGAGATTCAAGGATTGCCTTCAGAACGCGAGGTGGAGTTTGCAATTGACATTGCACCTGGAGCTGGACCAGTATCCAAAGCCCCATACAAAATGGCTCCTAATGAGATGATGGAACTGAAGAAGCAAATTGAAGAGCTATTGGAGAAGGGTTTCATAAGACCCAGTGTATCACCATGGGGTGCTCCTGTGTTATTTGTCAAGAAGAAGGATGGCAGTCTAAGGCTATGCATTGACTACCAGGAGTTGAATAAGATTACAGTCAAGAATAAGTATCCTCTCCCCAGAATCGATGATCTGCTAGACCAATTAGCAGGAGCGAGCTTATTTTCTAAGATTGACTTGAGATCTGGCTATCATCAGCTAAGGGTGAAGTCAGATGATATTCCAAAGACTGCTTTTAGGATGCGCTATGGACATTTCGAATTTCTTGTGATGCCTTTTGGGCTAACAAATGCACCTGCTATTTTCATGGATTACATGAACCGGATCTTCAGGCCTTATTTAGATCAGTTCGTTGTGGTCTTCATTGATGATATCTTGGTGTACTCCAAATCTACAGAGGAACATGAAAGGCATTTGAGAATTGTTCTTAGTAACCTTAAAGAAAAGAAGCTTTATGCTAAGCTGAGTAAGTGCGAGTTTTGGCTTTCAGAAGTCAAATTTCTCGGTCATGTCATATCTCGAGATGGGGTAGCTGTGGATCCTAGCAAGGTTGAAGCAGTTTTGAGCTGGGAGCAGCCGAGGACTGAAACATCCTCCTTTATACTCCTCAGAGTACACTTGCGGAAGCAATATAAGCTGTACTTAAGTCCAGAGATTGAACTTTTACTCCTAAGTTCCTTATTCTGAACCTTTACTTTGAGAACTAATTTCTTACCTTCTACACATCCAAATGAGGCTTAATATCTATTAACGGAATGCCCCAGATATGTACTACCGGCTCACCAAGTCTCGTGGCCAGACTCCTCCGTTTACTAGGTCAAACTGAGGTCAGAATACTGCTGCCTCAGGACCTGCGAATTTCCCTCCTTAATTGAACATACATAAATTGAATATGCCAAACAATATTTATCATTGCATATCATAATGTCATACAGCATGGCATACACAACAAGATATACACATAATCTTTCTATCTTTATTACATCTCCTTCTGCCTAAACTCCGGCAGCATAACCGCTACGCTTCATCTGTACAAATAACTGAACTGTACTGATTCGGTAATCCCCTCATGAGAACTACCATTCTACATAGTACCCAGGAAAGACTAGATGAACTGGCTAGGTCTACTCACTTCTAGCCTCCTTAGACAGCACATACGTACACAGTACTTATCATATACTGATGTTCAGTCTTTACTTCGGCAGCATAACGGCGTCTCTTGGCTTTCTCAAAATCCACTTTAGCATAACCTCCCTGTAATGGGTTATGCATGGGGATGAGATTCGGGGGAATCTCAGTAGCAACAATCATAACAATATATGTAATACAGAGTGACAGTGCTTGCTTGTGATTGTGTACAGATAAGTATGCTGCGTGCTTCCATGCTTAACAACATATGATCATAGCATTACAGCAGAGCTTCAGTCATAACATATAAGACAACAATCCAACCAAAACAATAGCACAACAAATCACAAAGCCATTACATAAAAGCTAGGATTAGTTACTACCTGGCTAGCTCAATAGAACCTTACTATCTCTACTCTGCTTCCAGCTCCGCCAGAACTTCCTTACTTCCTTTCTCCCTTTCTCTCTTCCCTTCCTTCTCCTTCTCTCTCTTCTTTCTCTCCCTTACTCAAGCCATGTTTGAATGCCAAATGAAA
This sequence comes from Leucaena leucocephala, assembly GCA_037074615.1. Lineage (NCBI taxonomy): Eukaryota > Viridiplantae > Streptophyta > Magnoliopsida > Fabales > Fabaceae > Leucaena > Leucaena leucocephala. The sequence continues at coordinate 6,447,587 of CM073545.1, forward strand.
TGGGGGGTATTTATAACCTCCTCCAATGGCATTTTCGTAGTTTCTATGAACTCTGATCCTGCGGTCCTGGTTTTTTCTGGATTTTCCTATTTTCTTTAATTCCTCCTTTACTGCATCATGCATGACATCATCGGGACACCTCACTGGGATACCTCAGTGCCATATTTATCACATGCTGAAAATCCTGGACACCACAGCAGCTAACTCAGCATGCTGACTCACTGGTCCAGTCTCCTGCCTCGTAATGCGTGACCTCAGCTTTATCTGCTTTCTGCAGACTAATGCCATGTGGTGCCTGGAAGAGACCTTGCATGCTTCCCAAAGCTATTCAGATAAGTCCCAGACTTATCTGATCACCTCCTCAGTTCTCGTGCCAACCGAGTAAATTTACTCTACTGAAAGGTTACTGAACCATCACTCTAATGCCATGTGGCATCTTGTGGGTCCCATGAGGATACCTTATCAGTCTACCTCATGATTTCCAGATAACCTTTCCTGTATCTGGCCTCCTGCCTCCGGTCTATCTCTAACTGGGTATCTATCTCTTTTGGACCTTCTCAACTCATGGCCCATACGCTTGGCACTACTTTAGCCACTAGTCGCGACCTCGCCATCATCTCATCGCGACTTAACACCTTCTGTGTTCATTAGTCGCGACCACAGCACTCTCTAGTCGCGACCACAACATCCTTTAGTCGCGACCATAACAATCTTTCGTCGCGACCATATCACTTTTTAGTCGCAACCAGGCTTATTCTACTCATTAGTCGTGACACCACATACATATCCGTCACGACCAAGCCTCTCTGCCAATATTAGTCGCGACTATAATACACTCTTGTCGCGACCAACTTCTTTATCATCGCGACCTAACTGGTCAACTCTTGAACCTTTGACCTTTACATCATCCCCAAATGGCCATTTACCCCTTGGGACTTCCACTGTTTACACATAAGTCCCCGTACCTTTACTTACTCGCAGCTCAGTCCCTGAAACTCTTTACGTTCCTCTAGAACTTCTGCTAAAAAGGGGTCTAGTAGCCTCTTAATCTTAGGCTATCTCTGCATCTCTAGGCCTGAAAATTGGGATGTTACAAGGACAGTGATGGAGATCAGAAGCTTTCTTGGCCTAGCAGGGTACTATAGAAGATTTATTCAAGACTTTTCTCGAATTGCCTTACCACTTACCAAGCTTACCAGAAAGAACCAGTAGTTCAAGTGGGATGAGAAGTGCGAGGCTAGCTTCCAAGAGTTGAAGCAGAGATTAACCACTACTCCCGTGCTGATTATTCCAGACCTAACTCAGACTTACGTAGTCTACACTGATGCTAGCAAGCAGGGGTTGGAATGTGTGCTGATGTAGTAAGGTCGAGTAGTAGCCTACGCATCTCGGTAGTTGAAGCCACATGAAGAGAATTATCCCACACATGATCTGGAGCTTGCGGTGGTGGTTTACGCTCTGAAGATATGGAGACACTATTTATATGGAGCAACCATAGAGTTGTATTGAGACCATAAAAGCCTGAAGTATCTGCAGGATCAGAAAGAGCTGAACATGAGACAACGGCGATGGATGGAATTGTTGAAAGATTATGACTTCCAGATTAAATACCATCCAGGAAAAGCCAATATGGTAGCTGATGCCCTGAGTAGAAAAGTGGTGCAGGTTGCACACATGATGATCAAGGAGTTGGAGTTGATAGAAGATATGCGCGATTGGAGCCCTCTATATCAAATGCAACTGATGAAGAATCCTTTCGGAGGAGTTCATGTCAGAGCTTGCATAAAAGATGAGATAAAAGAGGCTCAAAAGTAGGATAATCTCGCAGCAATATTCAAAGATAAGCTGGAGAGGGGAAGGACCAGGAATTTTAAGATTTCCCTAGATGGATTATTGCAGTTCAGGGGAAGGCCCTATATCCCTAATGCTATGGGATTAAGAGAAAGAATTCTGGAGGAAGCACATAAAAGCCGGTATACAGTGCATCCAGGTATGACCAAAATGTACCATGATGTTAAAAGGTTGTTTTGGTGGCCTGGATTGAAAAAGGATGTAGTGGCTTATGTGTCCAAATGCTTGACCTGCCAGAAAGTAAAAATTGAACATCAAAAGCCAGCGGGAACATTACAGCCTCTAGATATCCCTGAGTGGAAATGGGATGGTATTGCCATGGACTTTGTGGAAGGACTACCCATGACTCCAAGTAAACATATGATGCAGTATGGGTAGTAGTTGATCGATTAACAAAGTCAGCACATTTCCTGGCAATCAATAAAAGGGATTCTCTAGAAAACCTGGCCAAGTTATATATAAAGGAGATTGTTAGGCTTCATGGTATCCCAAGCAGCATTGTGTCCGATAGAGACCCTCGGTTTACTTCTAATTTTTGGAGGGCTTTACAGGAAGAAATGGGCACTACTCTCCGATTTAGTACAGCCTATCATCCTCAGACGGATGGTCAGTCGGAGAGGACAATCCAAACGCTAGAAGATATGTTGAGAGCTTGTGTTTTGGATTTCAAAGGCAGCTGGGATGTCCATCTACCACTCATAGAATTTGCTTATAATAATAGTTATCAGACTAGCATCCAGATGGTACCCTTTGAAGCACTCTATGGACGTAAATGTAGATCCCCCTTGTGCTGGCTAGAATTGAGTGAGAGAAGAATGCTTGGTCCTGATATAGTGGATCAAACTGCAGAGCAGATTGCAATGATTAGACAACGATTGCTAACGGCTCAAAGCAGACAGAAAAGCTATGCTGATGTTAGAAGGAAGCCGTTGGAATTTGAAGAAGGAGAGCATGTGTTCCTTAAGTTAACTCCAACAATAGGAGCCGGGCGATCAATCAAAGTAAAGAAGTTACATCCAAGATATATCGGGCCATTCCAAATTCTCTCAAAGGTGGGGAAAGTAGCCTATAGATTGGCTCTTCCTCCAAATCTTAGCAAGATACATGATGTGTTTCATGTTTCCCAATTAAAGAAGTATGTTCCAGATCCATCTCATGTAATTGAGCAAGATGAAGTCGCGCTACGAGATGATCTGACTTATGAGGTGGGACCAGTACGAATTACTGATCGAAAGGTCAAGCAGTTACGTAATAAGCAAATCCCTCTAGTTAAAGTGATCTGGAAAGGCTTGACTGAGCATGAAGCTACGTGGGAAACAGAAGAAAAGATGAGGAGGAAGTATCCTGAGTTGTTTTCATAGAATATGTATAGTGTAAATTTCGAGGACGAAATTTATTTTAAGGGGGAGAGAAATGTAATATCCCTAATTTTTTGTACTAATTTATATGTACAGATTGAATGAAATATATGAATTATTTTTCAGGAAAAAGATGTGGCTATTTATGTAAAGAAAGGGATTAAATTGAAAAAGAAAGAAAAGGTAGGGACTTAAGTGCAATTATGGAAAGTTTAAAGCTAAGTAGGAAAAGTAGACAAAAATGTGGGGTCTTTAGGTGTAATTTTAGCCAAATAAAGGGACTTAGTTGAAAAGAAAAAAAAATTCGGGGCAAAAGTGTAATTATGAAAACTTGGACCGAAAATAGGCAAAACCAGTGATCGTACTCTGATCAGCCCCATATCTCACCAGTAGGTAGAGCAAGTGACGCCGGGTAATCCAGCCTAATATAGGAATTTTTCAAGACTCCAGATAGCCAGAAATGATCTGATAGTCCAAAAGTTATAAAAATTCCTACCGGATATCCTGGATTTCAGATATATGTGAAAAATTACAGGATGATGCGTCCTGATGGGACGGATATCTGGAAACTGACAGAATACCGATAAGAGGCCTGTAGAAAAAGTTATTCGCAAATTAGCAAATCCAGACGGGAGTATGAGGCCTCTAGGGATCCGATAGGGAGATTTATCGGTATTTAAATTAAGACTGAATGAGGTCGGGTGACAACAGTCAGATGCCCGTTATGACCCAAATGGCTGCCCAGACACAGTAGGGCAGTGTATCTAACAGAAGGAGCCGGTGTCCGGATATGTGTGTAAACGGTGTATAATAGCTACAATACTCGGTGAACATGGACAGAGGAGGATTCCTAGTAATACGTGCCATAAAGGTGTTGGACCCAGAAAGGCCCAATAATGGCGCCAACAAAGGCCCAATAAGACTCTTGGACTGACAGGTGGGCCAGTGTCCGGCAGAACCCCGAAAAAGTGCGAAATTACGAAAATGCCCCTGTGTAGTATTAAGGGGTAGCAGGTGTGTGAAGGGCATTTTGGTCATTCTGGATAGGCCTAGAGGCCAATACATATACAGGTGAATTTAACCAGAGTCAGTATATGCCCTGATGAAGTACAGAAAGGTATAAAATGAAGATTTTGCCCTTAGGGTTAAGATAGTGCATGAAAGGGCACCCAGGGGTATTTTGGTCATTTTGCAGGGGATCTGTAATTGAGTTTAGACCCAGTATTAAAATGTTAATGATATAAAGGATCCAGATACTAAGTTCAAGGCTAGAAGACATAATATGGATTTTCAGAAAAATTAGATTCAGAAAATGGTCCAGTTTTCGAGGCGACGGACTGGGCCGGTAACGGATTGGACATATGGTTGAGCTCATTAGTGTTGACATGCACTTGCCATTTTCTATCTTAAATTTCTTTAGTAACTCCTTGAGATACTTTGTTTGTGAGATGAGAATCCCATTTTTCTTCTGTTTGATTTGAAGCCCTAAAAAGAAGTTAAGCTTACCCATCATTGACATCTCAAATTCACCTTGCATTAACTTGGCAAACTCTTGATAAAGATTATCGTTAGTAGCTCCAAAAATAATATCATCTATATAAATCTGAACAACTAGTAAATCATTTTTGGTTCTTTTTATAAAAAGAGTTGTATCCACTTTGCCTCTTTCAAAATTCTTATTTAACAGAAAGTTACTCAATCGTTCATACTAAGCTCTTGGAGCTTGTTTTAAACCATATAACACCTTTTTGAGTTTGTAAACATAATCTAGGTACTTAAAACTTTCAAAACAAGGTGGCTATTCAATGTACACTTTTTCCATAATAAAACCATTTAGAAAAGTACTTTTCATATCCATTTGATAAAGTTTAAAATCTTTAATACATGCAAAGTCTAAGAAAACTCATATTTTTTTGATCTCGCTACTGGAGCATATGTTTCCTTATAATCAATATCTTTTTCTTGATTATAGCCCTTTGCAACTAATCTAACTTTATTCCTAATGATGACTGCAGATTCATCAAGCTTATTTTTGAATACCCATTTGGTGCCTATAACATGATGATCTATTGGCCTAGGTACCAAGTCTTAAACTTGATGTTTTTTAAAATTGATTTAGCTCTTTTTGCATGGCATCTATCCATAAGGTATCTGATAGTGCCCCATCCACATTGGTTGGTTCAATATTTGAAATAAATACAGCAAAGCATACTTCATTGAACACTTATCTATAGGTATCCTTTCATTGACTTCACCAATGGCTTGGTCTAAAGGATGATCCTTTATATGATGCTAGGCTTTAGGCTGATCATCATCATGGGAATCATTTTCACAAGTCTTTTCACAATCTGATGATACTAACTGTTTGCTAAGATTTAAATTTTCAAACTTTTAAATAATCTCAGCATCATCATTAGAAGAAGGTTTTGAAAAATTTTCAATTTTAGCAAAAACAACATGAATAGATTCTTCTATTGTAAAAGTTCTTTTATTAAACACTCTATATGCCTTACTATAATTAAATAACCTAGAAATATACCCTCATCAGATTTAGGATCAAATTTACACAGGTATTCTTTGTTGTGATTGTGGATGAAACACGTACTGCTAAAAATCCTCAGATGAGCAATGCTTGATTTTCTCCCCTTGTATAACTCGTATGGTGTCTTGTCAAGTATGCTTCTGACATAGGCTCTATTCGTGACGTAGCATGCAGTGCTCATGGCCTCAGCCCGGAATACTTGAGATACACCTTTCTCATTTAAGCATTGCTCATGCCATATCGATAAGGACTCTATTTTTGTGTTCCACTACTCTGTTCTGTTGAGGCATTCGAGGAGCTGAGAAGTTGTGATCAATTCTATTTTCTTCATAGAATGTTGTAAATTCATGATTCTCAAATTCTCCTCCATGATAATTCTATATAGACATAATGGAAATACCTTTCTTATTTAAACTTTCTTGGTAAGTCCTATTTGACAAGATAATATTCATCATGTGTCTAACGATGTAGAAGCCGTAAAAGTTGCTTTCTCTAGGCTGCCTTCGACTCTGTAATATTAACATGATAAGAATTATTTTTCAAGAGCAAAACATGGAGCATAAAACTTAATAGTTTAATTACCTTCGTGTGATCCATTCAAGGTCTCTCACCGAGTTAGCGTGCTTAAGACCCCTGGCAAATTTGAACATCCTCGTAGCATTATGACCAAAGTTATAAGGTTAGTAACCCATTTATTACAAAGATCATTATTCTATATAGAATAAAACTCAGTTCATAATCTTCTTGACATAAGCCCTTGGTTTGTAATGGAGGGAGCATAAGAAGAAAACTTTATAACTGTGCTTACATAGGATGACCAATTGCCAATGATTGCTATAGAAATTAATTAAAAAAGAATGAGTATTATCATTAATCAAATACAAAACTTGTATGAAATAAAATAAAATATTATTATTCTTACTCTTGCATATATGGTGCGAAGAAACAATCAATTTTGGTTTGACCGAGTCTCCTTGTTATGTATTGAAGTCGCAAAGGTTGAGAGGTCCCTTTTGCATAATTGAAATTGGGCATAGAAATCCAAACTTATCTTGTTTGCCCTTGGAAACCAACTCAGCTTGCATATACCTACAATTAATGCAAACACTTGTCAATTAGTTATAAGAGTTGAATTTTGTTATTACATGTATTTACATTTAAGTTAGACTTACATCAAAAACACTTGGATGCACCCAGAGGTCAGTTCATCCCGAGGAGTGAGGAGAGATTTCACATCGGTATTGTCAAGAAAGGCCGGAGCCCCAGTGTCGCCCACAACTGAATCCATAGGTAATGCATCCACATTGAACATTTTATCATCTGCCAATCGGATGACACGTTGCATGGCATTCAAATTGGGAGTTGTGGGAAGTTGGCTCAGGGAAGATGCAATATTCTCCAAAACAAGATGCTTTGGCCATAATATGAAAGTCCCCTTTGCTTGCATCACTGTCTTCACCTCATCAGTGGGAATTGGGACAAGAGCATCTTCAACTATCACGTCTTCAAATGTCACCCTCAATTGATCTTGCTGAATTTGGATGTGGTGGACAGTTGCTCCTAAGCTTTGGAAGGAACCATGTGCCACTAACTATCTAATGGGATCCTCCACATATAGGTCACACGGTTCAGTATCCTCAGACACAGGCGCGGCCATACAACAACTCCCTTTAGTGCTATGAAGGGGTGCATGTGAGAGCGTTTGGGGGGCACTTGCCTCCTGTTGCCTTGTTGTCATCATGGACAATATTTCTTCCTTGAGATTTGCCAAGCCCTCTTGTAATCGTGCCTCAAATAAAGCTTCTGCTTATGCCCTAGCCTCTGCCCAAATCTTTGCTTTAGCCTTTGACTTAATGGTGGATAACAACGATTCCAACTCTGCCCTCGGCACCAAATGTGTGGAATATCGTTGAGATGCTCCAAAGTAATCTATTATGCCTACACCTCCGCCAACTCCTCTGACACGGCCCCTATGCTCTTGTTTGCCCGTAGTAATAGTCAAGATGTCATTCCTACCATCAGACTTGAAGGATCCTTGGGCCTCTTGTTCTTTAAAACATGACTACAACATAGAATGAACAAACATAAGAAATAATATAATTAGTCTACTAAAATAAAATAATAGAAATAGGTCTTACAATTTTTTCAGCAATCGTGCGAGCATGATCACTTGTATATGTTCCGCTCCTTATTTGGTGAGCATATAACCATTTATCTTCACGACGTATTTGAGATGGGGGCAAGACTAACACTAGGATCCTCAAAATTTTCTTCTAGTCTCTTCCTCTTAGCCCCCAACAAGTCTCTTTCAGCCTTCGAGTATTCTCCTCGAGACATTGTGTGCGAGCAATCATTCTTGAGAGCATGTTTAATAGTTTTTGCCCTTTTTTCCTACAAATCAAGTCAAATGATAATCTAATACGTTTGTATTTGGTGCCAACACATACACAAGGAAGAAACATGGGAAATGCATTTGCAGGACATTTGCGCATCAGCTTACCAAAGCTTCTGGCGTAGTTTGAATCCTAACAAATTCTTCTCAAGTAGCTTCGTCTATGAATTGATACTTGCTACATGGAGAAGGATGAGGTCGACCATCTTTATCCCGACCATGCATATAAAGATGGACTAGTTGTGTCTTGAATGCCCTCCAACGCTTACCATAATAAGATAACGTCTTCTTCTTCAAGGCTTCATTGTTGGGAACATTGTAAGTGAGCTGCAATAATTGCCATTGAAAATAGAGTTATCCACCAAGAGTTGTGTTTTTTGATATTGTTCTAAATACAATATAAAATAGGTAGTTTCTATACCCAGATAGTGTCCCAAATTTGGTTCTTCACACGATCATCAACAGCATCCCAAGTCTATATGGTGATGCTAGGCTTGTTGCGTGCTAGGAGGCTGACATAACTAATGTACTTAGTCCTGTGTTCACCAACTGGGTTCTAACGTGAGTCAAACTCAATCGGTAGCAATTTCCCTTCCTTTCTGTCTTTCGCAATATTTTTCAATCGCGTCGGACTTTTGCTACTCCTTTGCGTAGATTCGCTTGGAGCAGCGCTACTCTCATTCTGATTAACACTACCCTCCATATTTCTACATAAGCAATAACAAAATCAAAATACATAAAGAAGATAGTTCCTTTACCATTTATCCATGGAAAGAAGTACAAATATTTATCACAGAAAAAGTATAAAACCTAGATTAAACCAACCCGTATACAAAATTTGTACACGATAAAAGAGAACACGTACACCCGACAAAGCACAATGAGACCTAGAACAGAGAAGAACGAATGAGCATGGCGAAATTAGAAGAACGACTGAACACAGCGTAGGACGACAGAGAAGCACGACTGAGCACAACGCTGAAGAAAACCTGAGAAATGAGAAGTGAGAAATGAGAAATAAGAGAGCGCCAAGGGGAGTCTTCAAAATTTATTTTCCGTAGACATTTTACACCAGTTAAAATAAAAAACCGGTGTAAAATTTTAATTTATTTTTTACATCTTATTAACAAAAATGCCACTGTAAGGTTTTTACACCTTACTAACATTTGTGACCGGTTTAAATATTGATGTTTGTGTTTTTTTAACTCTTATTTTGCCCTATCCCTTGAAGTTACAACATATATATATGCAATCAAATCAAGAGACTTGTGTTATTATTACATTAAAAATATATATGCAATAATAACAAATAGAATCATCATAAAAATCAATCAATAACCTAAAACACTCACATCCAAATCAATCAGAATCCACTTCTTCTTCATTCAATTTTGGTAAACCCACTGAAAAAGAAGGGGTCTCCCAAATAGAATCATCGTCGTCAACAATCCATTTTCCTTGGCGAGCGACATACCATCTTTTATTTGCCGGATCAGTGATGTAGAAAACTTGCTTTGCTTGGTCTGCCATAATAAAAGGCTCATCCCGGAAACTTGTACTATTCAAATCAACCATTGTAAATCCTAACCGATATACCAGAACACCGTTGTTTACTTTAGCCTACTTGTATTTGAACACAGGAACTGTTAATTTGGAGTAGTCTACCTCCCAAATCTCTTCAACAACGCAGTAATAAGGGATGACTGCTAATTTAGGTTTGTTGTCTTTTGAACTAGAGAAATGCATAGCCTCAGCCACTAACATAACCCCGCTATTTTGCACGCTACTTTTATCATCAAGGGTCTTTGTGTAAAAGGAATACCCGTTGATATCAAATGAATTCCAACATATCACATGAAATTTAGGGCCATATGCCAACCAGCTAACTGTATCAGATACATAATCCTCAGTTTCAACCTTCTGTTTGAACCAGTGGGCAAAAGATTTATTGTGTTCTCTAATCAGCTTTTGCTCTGTCATTCTATTATTTTGTTTTCAGAGAAGCTCTTTATGAATAGCTATATAGTCTTAAACTTCATCAATGTTATTCAAGATGTGTAAGTGTATTTGCTGTAATTTGAAACATCCACCCTTAGACTCCTCAGAGTACACTTGCGGAAGTGATATTGACTCGATTATATCTTAACTTAAGCCTAGAAATTTAAATTTTAGTCTTAAGTTCCTTATTCTGAACCTTTATTTTGAAAACTGATTTATCTCATTCTACACATCCAAATGAGGCTTATTACCTATCCATGTAAAGCCCCAGATATGCGCTACTGGCTCACCAAATTTTGTGGCCAAACTCTTTCGTTTACTAGGTCAAACTGAGGTCGAAACATTGTTGCCTCAAAATCTACGAATTTCTCTCTTAATTTCTTAACTTTTCAATTACTCTCATAATTACTTCTCTTATGATAACCCATTATTCTAACTACTTATACACAAGCTGAACATGCTAAATAATATTTATTATTAAATAATAAATTGTTATACAATAGGGCATGAACAAAATCCTCATATCTCTATTACATCTTTCCTGCCAAAAATCCAGCAGTATAACTACTATACTTCATCTTTAAAAAATAACTGATCTGTGCTGACTCGGTAATTCCCGTGAGAATTGCTATTCTACGTAAGTACCCAGGAAAGACTGGATGAACTGGCTAGGTCCACTCACTTCCAGACTCCTTAGATAGTACCTACGTACACAATACGTATCATCTCCTTTCTTTATTACTGACATTCTGTCATAATTTTGGCAGCATAACGGCGTCTTTTAGCATTCTCAAAATTCACTTTGACATAACCTCCCTGTAATGGGTTATACATAGGGAATGAGATTTGGGGGAATCTCAGTAGTAACAACCATAACAATATATATAATGCAGTGTGATAGTGCTTGCTTGTGATTGTGTACAGATAAGTATGTTGCGTGCTTCCATACTCAATAATAACATATGATCATAGCATTATGTAATGGAGCTTCAGATATAACATATAAGACAACAATCCAACCAAACAATACCACATCAAATCACAAAGCCATTACATAAAAGCTAGAATTAGTTGCTACCTCACTAGTTTAGCAGAACTCTAATATCTCTATACTGCTTACGGCTCTGCCAGAATTTCCTTCTTTCTTTCTTTTCTTCCTTCCTCTCACTTTCTCTCTCTAGAACTCACTTCTCTCTCTAAATCGGTGCTCTTGGACGTGAATGGAATGGCAAGGGGTGGGGTATTTATAGATTTATGAATGTCATTTTGGTAATTCTTAAGAACTTTAATCCTGTGGCCACAATTTTTGTTGGCATTTTGTATTTTCTTTAATCTATTTTATTGCATCATCATGGTGATGTCCTCATGATGACTCATGGCCCTTCATAAGTACCTGCTGACTCAGCATGCTGACTCAAAAGTTGTAATGATTACTTTTACTTTATGTTTATTTTTTTATTATTTTCTTTTCTTTTCTTGGCTTAATCATCAAGTAACATTAAAAGCATGTGGGAACCACCTTTGGAAGCACACATGGAAAAATTGGGAGCCTTGGGAGCCTTCCAGAAGCTTTCAGAAATATTCCGGTCTAAACCGGAACCGATTTGGTCATATTTTGAAAAATGCCTAATAAATATTTTCCAGGGTATTTTCATCTTCTCCCTTCACAAAAGTTTCTCAAAATAATATTTCATATTTTATGGAATTTTGTGGGAATTTTATGCACATATTCAAAAATCACTACCTTTCAGCCTGAAAATTACGATTTTGCCCTTGATATAGTCTGGCCTCGTCTAGACATCTTGGGCTGGCCCTGGGCCTACCATGACTTATTCTAACTTATATATGGGCCTTAAAAATACTATGTGGCTTTTGGTCACAGTCCGATCATCTCTATTCGGACTGCTTTTCCTTTACCGATTATAACTGTAAATTCCCATCTTTAGAAATTTTTACAGAAAAATCGGGACCTCAAATCAAAATTCCGTGTCGCGTCATTCAACTTGGAATTCTTTTCTTTATCTCCCAGTATTTTCAGATATTAAATCCAGACCGGGGCTATTTTGGCCTGAAAGTACGCTCACGCGCAGTTTTCAAAATGACCATTTTACCCTTAGTCACTTTTCTAATTCTTACATACTCATAGGGACCTCATATGCATATTTCAAAGTTCAGTGAAATGATCAGCATAATTTTCTCTATTTTATGGTAAAATATGGTACTCATTGGCTACTAGCCCGATCTTTCCCATAATTACGATTATGCCTTTATATTCTCTTTTTGACATCTTTACTTATCTTCTTATCCTTCATCTTAAGTTCTCGAAATTCTCTTTCAACAACTCATCCCCTGAACTCTTTGGGAGTCATTGTTAATTGAAATGCTTGACAACCCGCCCATATCAGGTTATCTTACTCAGGAGCCAGCCCATATCTAGCTACCTGCAGAATTCCTACGCTTAAGACTTAAGATATTCCTTACATTCCTCTTTTTGAACCTAGGTGAACTGTCCCTATTTTGTAGGTCAAAGACTTAACTCATCTTTAAATCCTGAGGGACTTAGCTCATCCCTCAGATTCCTACAAAATATAGGTAAGTGATCTGCCCATATCAGATTATTACCCTAGGACTACGGATTTAGCAGCCTGCCCATATTAGACTGCCTCCCAGTTCTCCTAGACCCAAAACTCGGGATGTTACAATTCTCCTCCCCTTTTAAAAATTTTGTCCTCAAAATTTTAAGGGGTATCTCATCTTTCCTGAAGAGAACTTCTCACTGATCTATACAGCTATATGGTTTTTATAATGCAGTCATATACAGCAAGTAAGATCATCCCTCTCTGTCTTATCCTCATTCCAGTGATGGTCTAGAGGAGCAATAGCTTGGTCCCTCATGACCTTCCACATGGTCCCTCATCTTCGACATCTTTGTCCTCCAACCTGATCCTCACCTTGATCAGTCCCCTGCCTAAACTGTTGCCTCTTTCTCTTGTTATTGTTACTAGCTTCACAATTTGAGCTATCTCCCAGAATGCTCTTAGCTAATGCTCCTCTACCTCTTACCTCTGACTTAGCCACTTCCTTGCTCCTTACGCTGTTCCCGGCTACTACATGATTGTTCATACTTCTTTCGGTCAATCTGTAGACTTCTACCGCTCTATTAAACTGCGTAAGTTACTGAGGAATTATCCTTTCCTTTAAGGCACTGCTCAAGCCCTCTACTAATCTCTTTGTCGACCATTCTTCGTCCTCCATTCTTCTAAGGTACGTAGAATGTAACATCCTAATTTTCAGGCCTAGACACACAAAAATAGCCTAAGATTGAGAGGCTACCAAACCCCTTTTGAGCAGAAGTCCCAGAGACACACAGAGAGTGTTTAGGGACTGAACTGTGAGGAAGCAAAGGTACATGGACTTATGTGTAATATGTGAAAGTCCCAAGGGGTAGAATGGCCATTTTGGGAAAGGTCAAGGTCAAAGGTTGCAGAGTTGAAAGTTGATCAGTTTGGTCGCGATAAGAAGTAGATGGTTGCGACTAAGTTTTACAGAAAGGTCTAGACGCGACTGGAAGATGTGTGGATTGCGACTAATAGGCAAAATGAGCCTGGTTGTGACTGAAAAGTAATGAGGTCCACTTGTGGAAAATAGGCTTTTTAAAGCCCCATTTTTAAACCGGTCACTGCGAAGACGATTTAAAAAAAATGACCGGTGGCATTTTTGTAAATAACATGAAATATTTACACCGGTCATAAAATATGACCGCTGTAAAAAGTAATGACGGCTGTAAAAAGTCATGACCGGTGGCATTTTTATAAACAAGATGAAATATTTACACCGGTCGTAAAACAGGACCGGTGTAAATTTTTCATCTTATTTACAAAAATGCCACCGGTCAGTTTTTTTTAAACCGGTTTCGCAATGACCGATTTAAAAATGGGGCTTTAAAAAGCATGTTTTTAAACCATTCTTTTTTACGATTCCCTATCTTCACAAATCATATCGTCGTCCATAGAGAAAACTAGACAAGGGAGAACACGTAGTGACAGGAAGCTCCACCTTCGTAACACACCGTCTAAAGCTAGCCGAAGAAGAAGACCTAGATATGCGATGACCCACACCTATGCTCGTCGTTCTCTATTGTTGAAGTCAGTCGTTGTAGCCTCTAAAGCTCGCCAAAGAAGAAGACCCAGATCTGCGATGGTGGGTGTTTATTTTTTTGTTCCTTTCTTTCTCGATTTTGTTTAAATATATTTCTGTTCACTTTTAACTGGGTAAGTCGGAGGAATTATGACGGTGTTTCTGTGATATCTTTAATTAGGTAACGACGTTTCTAGGATTTCATTTTTGTATATATATTTGGGTTTTTGTCTCATTCATTTCTGGGTTCTGTTTAAATATATTTTTGTTTGCTTTTGAGCAGGTAACCAAAAGGAATTGTGACGATATTTTTGTGATATCTTCAATTAGGTGACGACGTTTATGGGTTTTCATTTCTGCGCATATATCTAATTTTTTATTTCTTTCGTTTCTGGGTTCTCTGGCTTTTTCTTTCTTCCTTTTTTTGTTCTCTGCTTGCATTTTAGAGGTACCTATTCTTCTTCATCACTCTCCTCCTCCTTCAGATTTGTGACGAAGAAGGAAATAATTTTGGACCTAGAGTTTTTTTATTCTGATTTTTTTTATTTTGGCATTACTTTTTAAACCGGTTGTATGGAATAACTGATTTAGAAAAGCTGATTATTTACACCGGTCATATACAACCGGTGTAGAATATTAAAATTTTTACACGGGCTGTTTCTACACCGGATCAAAGTCCGGTGTAGAAGTCTATTTTCAACCGATTTAGAAAGCCTTTTTTCCAGCCGTGGTCGCGACTAAAAAGTGATTAGGTCATGACTAATGGATGTTGAGGTCGCGACTAATGAAGGCAAAAGGAATTAAGTTGCGACGGAAGGATAGTTAGGTCACGACTGTGTAATGAAAAGATGTTAGGCGTATGGAATCTAGTGGGCCAAGAGTTATGAAGGTCCAAGAGAGATTGGAATGATATTTTAATAAAGTATAGTTACCTGGTTAGAGATAGAACTGGGAAAAGGGTCAGATAAAGTAAAGGTTATCCAGAACCATGAGGTGGCATAAAAAGGTGTCCTCATGGGACCCACAAGATGCCACATGGCATTGAGTTAATGGAGAGAGAAAAAGTAGAAAAAGGTAAAGGACATGTGGCACGATCTCAGCCGCTCATTCCAGGAAAAGACTCTGGATTTCTCTGAAAGCGCTGAGTCAACATGTGAGGTGTCCCAAGGGCCCCACCTAAGCATGTGAGGTGTCCCTAGGATGATGTCATAAGTGATGAGTCATTGGGGATGATGATGTCATCATGATGAGGTAAGCAAAGCTTCTTGAGGAAGCAAGCGATCTGAGCCGTTCATCGAGATTTGATTTGGGCCATCTATTCCACTTTGCCTCCACTATAAATACCCCCACTTTAGCCGTGGATAGAAAGAAAGTTAGGGGATGAACAGGATAGGGGTATTATCAAGTAAGGCTTCCCGGCAACGGCGCCATTTTGATAACTGTCGTTTCTATTATCAAACAAAACTAAGCTAACCAATAGTAAGTGGAGGCTAACCTAGGTCGGATCACAATGAGCTAATGGATGTTAGAGTTCCTAATCAATCTATTTAGCCACAATTTAATAAATTAAGTAGATGAGTTGTGTTTTGAACTATCAACTAACTTCAAAAAGTAAATCGATTCTATTGTTTCTGTTTTTATGATGAGATGAATGAATGATGACAAGTGTGTTCCCTTGGAGATTACCTAACCTTCATTATCCACAGAATATCAAGAGTTAATCAATTGAACTAGAATAGGTTAGCTAACAACTCGCTAGCTAAATCTCAATTAACGCTACAACTCGCAGACATCAATAGAGAATAGGAATTGTTCAACTTAGAGATAATAGAATATGAATATTAATCAAATGATCATTACTGTAGGAAGAAAGAATCCAACTCGGTTCCTAATTCCTTACATCTATTACTCTAATTGAATTAATAAACCAGAAGTAAACACATCAACTCGATACAATTAAATCTGATTTAAAGACTCAATGGCACTCCCTGCTTTAGCTCTAGGATTCTGGTTGGCGTCATCTCCAAGGAAGCACAGCAGCTCAGCCTTGCATTGCTATCTGAACTCCAGCAGCAAATATCGGTACAGCAGTAGTAGTCATGTGGAAATGGAAGGAAAGAATAAAGATGATGTACTGCAGAACTTTGCTCTGGTTCTATTAACTAGAACAGAGCAAAGTTGCAGAAGAGAAATGAGAATGGAGAAGAAGAGAGATGGTGTGCGTGAGTTGTGCTATGAATGGAATGAGAGAAGTGTGAAATGGATATGTGTGCTTTAATGGATAAAATCTGCGTGTATGGTATGTATTGGTGATGAATGATTATCTCGAATGCTGTACAGAATGTGTGATATATAGGAGAAGTCCGAAATGCATGAGTGAGTCAATGGGGCTGTCCAGATGTGCTCCAGCTATCAGCACATGGTCTGGTATTCTGTTTACAGCACATGCTTCCCACTTGCTGTTGGCAACTTGCTCATTCTGTTCAGATGGAGAATGCTGATGTGTGAACAGTGCGCGCGTGAACAGTGCTAGATATGTGGAGTTCAATTCTGTTGCTGCACATGTTTGATCTCCCACTTGCAATCTGTTAAGTCCAGCTATACAATTCATCACATGCTTAAATCACCTTCTGTCCAGCTGTCCCTTCAGTTACTCGCTGACTGATTTCTGCAATTGAAGCTTGGTCGCGACCTTATACACATAATGTCGCGACTAATATTTACAGAGAGAGCTTCTTCTTTGCTGATTAAGTTTGGTCGCGACGTTAAGTTCATAAAGTCGTGACTGAATTCCATAGGGACGCTCTACTTTGCTGACTGATTGCTGTATTGACCTGAAATGTACATTTAATAGATATTTATCCAATTAAGCACTAAAATCACATCATTTAATTCTCACTTGTCCAATTTCATATTATTAACTAATTTGCTCAATATAGTAGTAAACGTGGATAAGAATCAATAATAAACTCTCTTTTAACATATTAAAAATCAGTATAAATATGAGTTTATCAACTCCCCCACACTTAGCTTTTGCACTCCGAGCAAAATTATGGATCAAAACTGAATTTTAACACACATGTTCAGCACAATTGGCAAAACAGATTCAGCATGAGTCTTTTTAGGCTTCCCACAGGCTTGCAATAACCATCCTACATCTCCACCACTGAATGCCACAAGGTTTATGAATCAAATGGTCTTTTTAGGGTTGTAATGTTGGAAAGGCTGGATGATGAAATGGAAATGCATGTCAATGATTAATGAAATACTGTACTTAATCAGAGGTTCAATCATGCAGCTGCAAGTCACAAACTAATTCTTTTCATACTAGTTGAATAGCAATTTCTGCATCTGGTTTTTCTTTTCTTTCTATTTTCTTTGTTTTTTTTTCTGTATTTTTTCCTTTGTTTTCATTTCCTTGAACCAGATAGCAAATGCATTGAAGTTTAGAATTTAACAAGTAATTGAAACTTCACAATCAAAGACTTACTGCAGCAACAACTATCTTGCATAGTATTCATTAATCAAGGATGGAATTAAAAGAAAGTGAAGGTCTCAAAGGGGTTAAGCAAAGGATTTAATTTTTATGTGGTTTCTGTTTGGTAAAGAGGGTTTTGAAAGAAATGCCCTTATCATTTTCACAATTCCATGGAGCTAATGTGGTTTTGAATCAAGGATTGAGACAAGTTCTGCAAAGTTACCAAACTAGATGGTGTCACACAATGCAAAGGAGTATATGTTGAAGGTTCAAAATGCTTCCATCTGGCTTACTCTCCCTAATCAGCTCACATGACTAGATTGCATGAATTTTAGATAAAATACATGAGATTAATCATTCATGATGCACAATTTCTAGTAGTGAATTAATGAAACAAACAACTAGCACTCCATCAAGTTTGCCAATGTTCAAAAATTATGAGTTCAAAGTTCAATTTAGATCCATGACAATTAATAAGCAACAATCAGAACAAAATAAAAGGTTTTTTTCAGCAAAAGATATATGTTAGTCGCGACAAGCAGGTCATAAGGTCACGACTGTTTTACACAGAGAAGAATGGTCGCGACATAAATTGACAATGGTCGCGACACAAAATCACCGAGAGTAATCTTGTTAAAAAAACAATTACTTGTCGCGACCAAATAATAACATAGTCGTGACGGTTATTCACAGAGAGCTACAGTAGCGACAAAAATAATAAAAGGTCGCGACTAATATTCGCAGAGAAGAAATTTTGACAATTTGAATACATTAGTTGCGACATAAACATCATGAGGTGGCGACCTAAAGACAAAATACAACAAATATCTGATTTTTATTCACCCATCAAGTTCATCCTCCCCCACACTTAAAATCTACATTGTCCACAATGTGAAGAAGCAATGAACACATGCAAAGGCAACAATAATGATCATGACAACACTAAACCAAAATCTATGATTTATTCATGGGATTATTTATCTACCCTATTGACTTGGTCTCCTCCCCCACACTTAATCAACAATTATAGCTCAAGTATATAGTAAAACTGATTAAAGCAGACTATTGTAAGTGGGGAAACAAGGAAGGAGATAACCTGACTGTCATGGGGGCTTGAAATTCTCCTTGTACAGCTTCCATAGATGGCCCTTCATATTGAATTGTCTTGGATACTTAAGACCCTTTGGAAGTTGTTCAAGCACATTCTCTGGAGGTTGAATAACAAATGGGCTCAACTTCTTAGACTCTACTCCAGATTCATTGCTCTCTGATTCCTGCACCAATTCAGTTTCATATCCAGCAACAACTCTCTTTGAAATTCCAGCACTGTAATTTTGTTGATGTTGAAGAACATCCTTTAACTTCTGCAGCCCTGAGATGAATAAAAATTTGAAACTCAAATAAACAGGGTTAGAATACAGGATTAATGAGATTTTCCTTAACCCATAAATTCTGACTTCTTGTCTCTCACAATCTGCTGTAATGACATTGCCCTGCATATCTTCCATAAACCTTCCTAGATATTGGGCATCACTTGAAAAAGTGTGGTTAGTTCCAAAGAAAGAGATAGTAGATGGAGATGAAGAAAAATCACCCATAGTGGAAAGCCAGCCATCAATCTTAGAATTAATGCATAACACCTCACCATTAGATGAAGAAAAAGAAGAGAAATCAGTGGAGGGAAAAGAAATGTAAGGTTCTTCAACTACATCATTACTTTCAAGCTCACAAATATCATCACACTCTTTTCCAAGTAATGCTCCAACCATGTTAAATCCTAGGAGAGAATTATGCTGCTGTGGGTGTCTATACATATTAAACTGAATTATGTGCCCACCAAATTCCATTTTAATAATTCCCTCTTTCATGCAAATCATGGTGTTAGCTGTCCTCATGAATGGCCTTCCTAGAATAAGAGTACTATCATCAAGGGACTTATCTATCATATCCAAAACATAAAAGTCCATAGGAAAAACAAGGTCCTTAACTTGAACTAAAATGTCTTCTAAGATTCCCTTAGGCCTTATAATACTCTTATTAGCCAATTGAGCTAACACCTTAGTTGGTTTAATCAAATTCATTCCTAAACCTTGATAAACTGAACTAGGCATCACATTAATAGCAGCACCTAAGTCTAATAATGCTCTAGAAACAGTTATCTTACCAATTGTGCAGGGAATGGAAAATACACCTGGATCTTTACTCTTCTTTGGGAATTGAGCTCTGAAAAGTGCAGAAGCTTTAGGTCCCAATTGCACCAGTTCATTAGGTGTGTCTCTTTTACTGTGGTTGCAACCTCCCTCAAACACTTTGCAAATTCAGGTACTCTCTGCGCCCTCTCCAGCATAGGCACATTAACTTCCATCTTGCTGAAAGAATTAATGACTTCCTTGTTCTGTGCCTCCAAGATTTCCTTGCTGCTCATGAGTTCTTTAGGGACAAGTAAATCCTTCAGGTGTCCCTCATTTTCAGTTGAACCAGAATGAGTTTCTTCCTGCTTGAGCTCTAAACTTTCTACTGATTGTGCTTCTGTTGTATCCTCACTAGGATTTCTTGACTCATAATCTAAGGCCTTAAGTAGCTCAGTTTCATTGCTATTTGGCTGCCCAGTACCTTCAGAGTCTTGTGCATAATCAATTTGAATTTCTGTAACTTCTTCCTTCTCAAGAGATTATGCTTCCTTCTTGCTTTCAGATTTCTTAATGCTACTCATTAGACTGCTGGAATCAGTGTCCACCTCACCTTCCTCTTCATTTTCAGCTTCAGTAACTTGTTTCCCAACTTGCTCTTTACTTTGGAAATTTATAGTATTGACAGGTTTTGGGTTAACAACTGTATTTGAAGGTAGATCTCCACTGATTCTTTCCTGAACATCACTTATTGAATTGGCTAATTGTGATACATAGCCATTCATGTTTGAAGTGTTAGTTTCCCACTGTTCAATTCTGTTCTCCAAAGCAGCAAATCTAGAGCTAGTCTTTTCTTGATTGCTCTCCACTGTAGACCTCAAATCCTTAAAGTTAGAGCAAAAGTTTGTGTTGATGGAATTTATATTTGAATTCATCACAGTAATGCTCTTGAGTATCTCAGAAATTCCATCATCCTTTACAGCAGTAGACACTTCTATAGCTCTAGAGGATTCAGCCACTTGCTTGTCATTGTTGAATCTGTTCTGACCTGCAGCTCCACCTCCATCTCTCCATCTGAAATTAGGATGATCTCTCCATCCTTCATTGTATGTGTTGGAGTATAGATTTCTTTGTGGATACTAGTTTGGTCTCCCTTGATAAATGGCTGAGACATCCTCATAGTGTGAAGGGCAATTAGCACTGATATGCACTAAAGAAGAACAAAACTGATAGCTAGGAGCAACTAGATCTTCAGAATATGGGCTCTGAACATGTGGATTGCTCAATTATGCAGACACTCATAGCAGCAACTTGAGAAGACAGATTACTATGATCCTGAGAAGACCTTGCAGAAACCTCATGCACTTGTCTAGCATCTAATCCTCCATACTGCTGGTCATTATTTGCTATCTTCTCAATCAAGCTCCATGCTTCATCAGGTGTCAAATCATCAATGGAACCTCCAGCAGCTGTATCTAAATTCTTTCTGCATGCAAAGCGCAACCCTGAATAAAAGTACTGCACCAAATGTTCCATTGGAATATGATGATATGGACATCTAGCCAGCAACTCTTGAAATCTGCCCCAAAACTCATAGAAAGATTCTTCAGCATACTATTTTGCAGCAAAGATTTTCTTTCTCAATGCAGCAGTCTTTGACGAAGGAAAATATCTCTCCAAGAAGGCACTTCTTAAGTTGTTCCTGGAGTGTAGAGCTTGAGGGGTATGATGTGACAGCATATAGAACCATTCTTTTGCCTTTCCTTCTAATATGAAATGAAAGACTTGTCTCTGCACAGCATCCATGTCAGCCCCTACAGGCTTCATGAAACATCCTCCCTTGGACCACTCAGAGTACACTTACGGAAGCAATATTAGCTTGATAATATCTTAACTTAAGCCCAGAAATTAAAATTTCTACTTTTAAGTTCCTTATTCTGAACCTTTAATTTGAGAACTGATTAATCTCATTCTACACATCCAAACAAGGCTTATCACCTATCAATGTAATGCCCCAGATGTGTACAACCGGCTCACCAAATTTCGTGGCCAAACTCCTTCGTTTACTAGATCAAACTTAGGTCAGAACCCTGCTACCTCAGGACCTGCGAATTTCTCTTTTATTTCTCATTCGCAAATTGAACATGCCAAACAATATTTATTATTAAATAATAAAATGTCGTACAACAAGTCATACACAAAATTCTCATATTTCTATTACATCTTTTCCTGCCCGAATTTTGGCAGTATAACCGCTAGGCTTCATCTGTACAAAGAGCTGAACCGTACTGATTCGGTAATTCTCTCATGAGAACTACCATTCTACGTAAGTACCCAGGAAAGACTGGATAAACCGGCTAGGTCTACTCACTTCCAGCCTCCTTAGACAGCACATACGTACACAGTACTTATCATATTCTGATGTTCAGTCTTAAATTCGGCAGCATAACGGTGTCTCTCAAAATTCTTAGAATTCAGTTCAACATAATTTCCTTGTAATGGTTTAGATATGGGGAATGAGATTCGGGGGAATCTCAGTAGTAAATAATCATAACAATATATGTAATGCAGTGTGACAGTGCTTGCTTGTGATTGTGTACTGCATGCTACCATACTCAATAACATATGATCATAGCATTGCAGTAGAGCTTCAGACATAACATATAAGACAATAATCCAACCAAACAATAGCACATCAAATCACAAAGCCATTACATAAAAGCTAGGATTAGTTACTACCTCAAAAGCTTAGCAGAACTCTACTATCCCTATACTGCTTCCAGCTCCACCAGAACTTCCTTTCTTCTTTCTTTCTCCTTCTCTCTCTTCTTTCTCTCTCTTTCTTGCCTAAAACCGTGATGCAAATGAATGGGTAGGGGGGTATTTATAGTTTCCTTTGATGACATTTTAGTAATTTTGAAGCCTTATGAACTTGTGGTCCTGGTTTTTCCTGGAATTTCCTATTTTCTTTTATTCATTTTTACTGCATCATCCAGGACACCTCAGCAGCACATTTCTCACATGTCTAAATCCTGGGACACCTCATCAGCTGACTCAGCATTTCCAGATAGTTCCAGAGTCTTGCACCGGAATCAGCGGCTGAGATGGTACCACGTGTCCTTAACTTTTCTTTTGCCTCTAAGATGACGCTATGTGGTATCTGGAAGGGACCTTTCACGCCTTCCAATGCTATCGAGATAAGTCCCAGACTTTATCTGATCACCTCCTCGGTTATCGTGCCAACCGAGTAACTTTACTGAAAAGTCATTAAATCATTATTTTAATGCCACTTTTCCCCCTGAATCACTGGGCCTGCGTTTTTGGGCCCGGAAATATCATCTTGGATCTCTGATCTAGCCCAAGTACTCTGATGGCACAATTCCCAAGAAACACCCCTTGGTAAATTACCAAAATGCCCTTAGTCTCTCTTTCTTTACTTTATTAGGTCTAGGGGCATTATTGTCTTTTCCCATCTTACCAGAGTATTCTTTGATCCTGGTCAATTATCCAGATAACTTCCCTGGACTGTCTAACCTTAGGCAAATGACCAAAATACCCTTTACTCATTCTTCAGCTGTTCTATAACATAGGGGCATTTTCCTCATTTCGTACCTTTTTCCAGGACACCGGCCCCTTTTACCACTGGACTGATCTAATGGGCCTGGGCCTTCCCTGGTGTCACTAAAGGCCTTAGAAACACTATACGGCCCCCTGGCCATAGTCCGATTATCCCTATCGGGACTGCTTTTCCTTTACTGATTATACTGTAAATTCCCATCTTCCGGAATTTTTACAGAAAAATCGGGACCTTAAATCAAAATTCCGTGACTCCTCATTTAACCCGGAATCCTTTTCTCTATCTCCCGGTATTTTCAGATATTTTAGCCAGACCGGGCTGTTTTGGCCTGAAAAAGTGCTCCCGCGCACACTTTCCAAAAATGACCATTTTACCCTTGGTCATATTTCTAATTCTTTCATACTTATAGAGACCTCATATGCACATTTCACAGTTTAGTGAAATGATCAGCACAATTTTCTATATTTTCTGGCAAAATATGGTACTCATCGGCTACCAGCCCGATCTTTTCCATAATTACGATTATGCCCCTGCATTCTCTTTCTGGCATCTTAACCACATCTTCTCATCCCTCATCTTAAGGTCTAGAAATTCTCTTTCAATAACTCATCCCCTAAACTCTTCGGGAGTCATTGTTAATTGAAAGGCTCGACAACCAGCCCATATCAAGCTACCTGCAGAATTTCTAGGCTTAAGACTTAGGATATTCCTCACATTCCTCATTTTGAACCTAGGTGAACTGTCCCGATTCTGTAGGTTAAAGACTTAACTCATCTTTAAATCCTGAAGGACTTAGCTCATCCCTTGGATTCCTACAAAATACAGGTAAGTGATCCGCCCATATCAGATTACTACCCTGGGACTACGGGTTTAGCAGCCTGCCCATATCAGACTACTTTCCTGTTCTCCTAAACCAAAAATCGGGATGTTACACTTCATAGTTGAACAAACCCACTGCATAGTCTGTAAATGCTTGAAAGGATCCTCACCTGCCAATCCATAATACTTTGGTAAGTTACTCAAGAAAGGACCTTTCAACTCAAAGTTCACATCTAAAGCAGGACAAGTGTGAAAAGGATCATAGTTTGCATTAGAAGAAGTGAGATCTCTTATGCTCCTACGTGGCCTTCTATTATTCATGTTATTTTCTGCATATTGCTCATGTTGATTATTCTGGTTATGAGTCTGAGTTTCACCTACATTAACATGCTCCATGACAAGATGATTATCTAATATATCACAAGATGCAGGTTCAGTATCAGCAGCAACAGATGCAACACAAGCTTGACTCTTAGCTTTCTTAATTTTCCTAAGTGTCCTATTGATTTCTCTATCTAAAGGAATGAGATCAGAGCTTTTGGTCATGCAAATTACACTCAATAATAATGCAGAAGATCAGATATATTAGTAGTGCAGCAAATTTAGCAAATGAGATCAATAATTCGCAGTTTAGACAACTCAGGTCGTGACTCAAAATCACAGAAAGCAGATATCGTGACAAAAATGAACCTCAAGTCGCGACTGATAGTCACAGAGAGCAAAAAGTTAGGAAACAGGATTTTTAGTCGCGACCAAATGCAACTTTGGTTATGACTAAAAATCACAGAGAGCAAATGCCTGAATTATGAATTTCTGGTTGCGACCAAACTTCACCTTAGTCGCGACTAAAAATCATAGAGAGTTTTAGTCGTGACTAAATATCAATCTGGTTGCGACTAGAAATTACAGAGAGCAAGTGTTTGAAATAATAGATTTGTGGTTGCGACCAAAATGCACTATGGTCACGACTAAATATCACAAAGAGGTTTAGTTGTGACTAAGTGTCAATTTGTTCATGACTACAAATCACAGAGATGAAAATTTGAAGAAAATTATTTTTGGTTGCGACCAATTAGATCTCCGGTCGCGACTAAAAGTGACAGACACAATTCTAAGTTGAAAATTGATTTCAGGTTGCGTCCAAATGTGTATTTGATCGCGACTTGAAATCACAGAGCACTTTAGTTACGGCGAAAAAAGCCAAATGGTCGCGACTTAACATATATAAAACAGAAAAATAGTAGAAAAACTCAAAACAACTACCTACTCTTTTTATTTTTGGAGCCCAGGAGATTGCTTAGGAAACCTTAACAAGTAAGGCTCCCCGGCAACGGCGCCATTGTGATAACTGTCATTTCTATTATCAAACAAAACTAAGCTAACTAATAATAAGTGGAGGCTAACCTAGGTTGGATCACAAGGAGCTAATGGATGTTAGAGTTCCTAATCAATCTATTTAGCCACAATTTAATAAATTAAGCAGATGAGTTGTGTTTTGAACTATCAACTAACTTTAAAAAGTAAATCTATTCTATTGTTTCTGTTTTTATGATGAGATGAATGAATGATGATAAGTGTGTTCCCTTGGAGATTACCTAACCTTCATTATCCACAGAATATCAAGAGTTAATCAATTGAACTAGAATAGGTTAGCTAACAACTTGCTAGCTAAATTTCAATTAACGCTACAACTCCCAAACATCAATAGAGAATAGGAATTGTTCAACTTAGAGATAATAGAATATGAATATTAATCAAATGATCATTACTGTAGGAAGAAAGAATCCAACTCGGTTCCTAATTCCTTATCATCTATTACTCTAATTGAATTAATAAACCAGAAGTAAACACATCAACTCGATACAATTAAATCTGATTTAAAGACTCAATGGCACTCCCTGCTTTAGCTCTAGGATTCTGGTTGGCGTCATCTCCAAGGAAGCACAGCAGCTCAGCCTTGCATTGCTATCTGAACTCCAGCAGCAAATATCGGTACAGCAGCAGTAGTCATGTGGAAATGGAAGGAAAGAATAAAGATGATGTACTGCAGAACTTTGCTCTGGTTCTATTAACTAGAACAGAGCAAGTTGCAGAAGAGAAATGAGAATGGAGAAGAAGAGAGATGGTGTGCGTGAGTTGTGCTATGAATGGAATGAGAGAAATGTGAAATGGATATGTGTGCTTTAATGGATAAAATCTGCGTGTATGGTATGTATTGGTGATGAATGATTATCTCGAATGCTGTACAGAATGTGTAATATATAGGAGAAGTCTGAAATGCATGAGTGAGTCAATGGGGCTGTCCAGATGTGCTCCAGCTATCAGCACATGGTCTGGTATTCTGTTTACAGCACATGCTTCCCACTTGCTGTTGGCAACTTGCTCATTTTGTTCAGATGGAGAATGCTGATGTGTGAATAGTGAGCGCATGAACAGTGCCAGATGTGTGGAGTTCAATTCTGTTGCTGCACATGTTTGATCTCCCACTTGCAATCTGTTAAGTCCAGCTATACAATTCATCACATGCTTAAATCACCTTCTGTCCAGCTGTCCCTTCAGTTACTCGCTGACTGATTTCTGCAATTGAAGCTTGGTCGCGACCTTATACACATAATGTCGCGACTAATATTTACAGAGAGAGCTTCTTCTTTGCTGATTAAGTTTGGTCGCGACGTTAAGTTCATAAAGTCGCGACTTAATTCCACAGGACGCTCTACTTTGCTGACTGATTGCTGTATTGACCTGAAATGTACATTTAATAGATTATTTATCCAATTAAGCACTAAAATCATATCATTTAATTCTCAGTTGTCCAATTTCATATTATTAACTAATTTGCTCAATATAGTAGTAAATGTGGATAAGAATCAATAATAAACTCTCTTTTAACATATTAAAAATCAGTACAAATATGAGTTTATCATTATCTCAAGATGAGCTTGAGTTAAGTGGAGTTATGCTGGATAAGATAATAATGAAATATTGTTATGATATGTATAGGATCTGACCTATGGGATGGTGGAACCTCATATCAAAGGTTAAGGAAAGCTGCATGTGTAATATCCCAAATTTTCTGTACTGATTTGTATGTACAGATTAAATGAAATATATGTGAGGTTTTTTAGGAAAATATGTGGCTATTCATGTAAGGAAAGGGATTAAATTGAAAAAGAAAGAAAATGTAAGGACCTAAGTGAAACTATGGAAAGTTAAGAATAAAAGTAGAGGTAGACAAAAATATGGGGTCTTTAAGTGTAATTATGAAAAATTATGATTTGTGGTAAGTCAAGGGGCAAAACTGTAAATATGGGAACTTTGGACTGAAAACAGGCCAAAAATGACCGTGTTCTGATCGGACCCAAATTTTTCCAGTATATAGAGAAAGTTATTCCGGGTTGTTTGACGTAGCACAAAATTTTGATTTAAGGTCCCGAAAAATTGATATAAATTTCTGAAGTTAGATTAAATTATTATAATATTTTTTGGATCTCAGAATCAGATGAGGCCTTCCAGTAAATTCCTATAATTGATATAAGAATTTACAAAATTGATAGGATCAGAAAAGGAATCCTGTAGAATTTTTAATGGAATTTACAGTGGAATAAAATAACCGATGAATATTGCCGGGAGAGTTTGCTAGGAATTTGTACCACAAAGGTATTGAAACCTAAAAGGCCCAGAAATGGCGTCATTAAGGCCCAATAAAATAAGTGTACTGATGGGTGGGCCAGTGTCCAGAGGAACCTAGGAAAAGTGCAAAATTACGAAAATGCCCCTGTGATGCTCTAAGAAATCAGAAGTGAATGGAGAGTATTTTGGTCATTTTGGATAGGCCAAAACACCAAGACAAGTGCAGAAAAGGTTAGTCGGAGTCAATATATATTTTGACAAGGTCTAAAGAGGTGAGAAATGACAATAATGCCCTTGGGTTTAATATAGTGCAAGGAAAAGCACTAAGGGTATTTTGGTAATTTTCTAAGGCATTTAAAATTAAATTTAAACCCAGTATGAGAATGTCAATGGTATGAAGGATTTAAATATTGAAAAAGTATATATTATGAAGTCCCATAAAAATTAGATTAAGAAAATAATCCGGTTTATGAAAAATCGGATCGGGCCTGTACCGGATTGGACTGGATGGGACTAGATTGGGTTGAAACTTGGAACTCACACACACAAAATGGCGCCAAAGAGGAGGCTTAGGTGTCCCAAGTGATGTCTTATTAGTGATGTCATGGTGGTGATGTCATGAGTGAAAAGAGAAAAGATATTCCAAGATCAAACCTTTAACCATTAGATCAAATAGTTCCCAAGGTGATCTTGGCCTTCAATTTTTCCAAGATTTTGCTATAAATACCCCCTCATTCTAAGCCAAAACCGTGAGCAAGAACCTTAGGGAACCTCTTGTAAAATATTTTCTCAAGCAAGGAAGAAGCAAGGATCTTAAAGAAGGTTGTAAGGTAAGTTGCTCCCTTGCTTCTAGACTTTGTTCTTATGACTTCTTCTTGAGTTTAAGTTGGTTTTGAGGCTTGAATCTTGGGGAATTGCTGCTGAAATTTCTTTGGGTATGTGATAGGAACATGTGTTTATGTTCTAGATAGGTTGCACAAGCTTAAACAAGCTTGAATCACATGATAATGGCTTAGGAATCCATGTGTGTTTGTGAATCCATGAAGGTGTTCTTTTCTGTACAGTACGGAATCACTGTTCATATGTTGGAATTTCATGGTTTTGATGCTTCCAATGGGTTTAGAATGGAATTTTGTGTGGGGTTATAGTAGGAAAATAAGTATTGGCAGCATTGGAACCAAAATGGAAATTTTTGGAAAAAGGGAGCCACTTTTCGGTTTCTGTACAGAACTTTGGGAAGCAATTGGATTCTGGAATTTTTGAATACATATTTAGATTCTACATGAAAATTATGTGGCAATGAACCATGATAGTTTAGTTTAGAAAGATATAAACATATGTCATAAAGTAGAGCAAGAAAGGGGCATATTGAAGCCTAGACTTGGAATTTGTTTGGAATGGAGTTGTAATTTGGTAGTTGTCTTGTAATGTCTAGGTTTTGACATTTGTTGCAAGGAAATATCACTTCAAGAAGGGAAGGACAAGGATCCATAAGAGGTAGAAAGAATACCTAACTATAAACTTATGTGCTTTAATTGATTTGCTTACTTGTTATGCATGAAGGTTTGGTTGAGCATGGAATATTGTGTGATGATGTTTATGATGATGATGATGTGCTATGAATATGTGCCACTCCTTGCAATATATGTCATGACAATATGCATGTTAAAGTTTGCTTATGTATAAGCATGAATTAGCTCCCATTGCATGATAACATGTTAGGCATTTAATCAAACATGCATAACCTTATAGTTTGTATTACTTGCTATTGAGATTTCCATGAAATCTCATTCCTTCTGTAACATCCCGATTTTTGGGTCTAGGAGAACTGGGAGGTAGTCTGATATGGGCAGGCTGCTAAACCCGTAGTCCCAGGGTAGTAATCTGATATGGGCGGACTACTTATCTGTATTTTGTAGGAATCCCAGGGATGAGCTAAGTCCTTCAGGATTTAAAGATGAGTTAAGTCTTTAACCTACAGAATTGGGACAGTTCACCTAGGTTCAAAATGAGGAATGTGAGGAATATCCTAAGTCTTAAGCCTAGGAATTCTGCAGGTAGCTTGATATGGGCTAGCTCTTGTGTAAGATAACCTGATATGGGTGGGTTGTCGAGCCTTTCAATTAACAATGACTCCCGAAGAGTTTAGTGGATGAGTTATTGAAAGAGAATTTATAGACCTTAAGATGAGGGATGAGAAGATAAGGTTAAGATGCCAGAAAGAGAATGCAGGGGCATAATCGTAATTATGGGAAAGATCGAGCTGGTAGCCGATGAGTACCATATTTTGCCAAAAAAATAGAGAAAATTATGCTGATCATTTCACTGAACTGTGAAATATGCATATGAGGTCTCTATGAGTATGAAACAATTAGAAATGTGACCAAGGGTAAAATGGTCATTTTTGAAAAGTGTGCGCGGGAGCGTACTTTCAGGCAAAAACAGCCCGGTCTGGATTAAATATCTGAAAATACCGGGAGATAGAGAAAATGATTCCGGGTTGAATAACGCAACACAGAATTTTGATTTGAGGTCCCGATTTTTCTGTAAAAATTCCCGAAGATGGGAATTTACAGTTATAATCGGTAAAGGAAAAGCAGTCCGAATAGAGATGATCGGACTATGGCCAGAGTCCATACAGTGTTTTCAAGACCCATAGTGACACCAGGGAAGGCCCAGGCCCATAATATCAGTTCAGTGGTAAGAGGGGCCGGTGTCCGGGAAAAAGGTGCAAAATGACGAAAATGCCCTTATGTTATAGAATAACTGAAGAATGAGTAAAGGGTATTTTGATCATTTGACTAAGGTTAGACAGTCAAAAACGGATATTTGGATAGTTGACTAGGGTCAGAGAGTACTCTGGTAAGAGGTGAAAAGACAATAATGCCCCTAGACTCATTAAAGAAAAGAAAAAGAAACCAAGGGCATTTTGGTAATTAGCCAATGAGTGTTTCTTGGGAATCGGGCCATCAGAGTACTTGGGCTAGATCAGAGACCCAAGATGATATTCCTAGGCCCAAAAACGTAGCCCAGCATAAATGTGAGAAAAAATGTCATTAAAATAATGATTTAGTGACTTTTCAATAAAGTAAAGTTACTCGGTTGGCACGATAACCGAGGAGGTGATCAGATAAAGTCCGGGACTTATCTGGAGTTCATGGGATGGTGTGAAAGGTCCCTTCCAGGCGCCACATGGCACTGGTCTAGAGAGAGAAGAAAAGTTAAGGACAACTGGCACAATCTCAGCCGTTGAGTCCAGTTTGTGGGAAATCGGACCGGACAGGTACTGGACTGGACTAGAAAGCTTCCATAAGGTTTCTTGGCTCTCTCAATTTCGCCATGTGAGAAATGTGACTGATGAGGTGTCCCCTGAGGTGTCCCTTGATGATGCAGTAAAAGGAATAAAAGAAAATAGGAAATTCTAGGAAAATCGGTGGCCACATGTTCAGAGGGCTTGGAAATTACGGAAATGCCATCGGTGGAAACTATAAATACCCCCTCCCCCTCCCATTTTCATTCATCCCACGGTTTTACATGAGAAAGAGAGAGAAAGAAGAGAGAGAAGGAGAAAGAAAGAAAGAAAGGAAGTTCTGGTGGAGCCTGAAGCAGTATAGAGATTCTAGAGTTCTGCTAAGCTTTTGAGGTAGTAACTAATCCTAGCTTTTATGTAATATCTTTGTGATTTGTTGTGCTATTGTTTGGTTGGATTGTTGTCTTATATGTTATGCTTGAAGCTCTATTACAATGCTATGATCATATGTTATTGAGTATGGAAGCACGCAGCATACTTATCTATACACAATCACAAGCAAGCACTATCACACTGCATTACATATATTGTTATGATTATTTACTACTGAGATTCCCCCGAATGTCATTCCCCATATCGAACCCATTACAGGGAGATTATGTTGAAGTGAATTTTAAGAATCTTGAGAGACGCCGTTATGCTGCCGAATTTAAGACTGAACATCAGATTATGATAAGTATTGTGTACGTAGGTGCTGTCTAAGGAGGCTGGAAGTGAGTGGACCTAGCTGGTTCATCCAGTCTTTCCTGGGTACTTACGTAGAATGGTAGTTCTCATAAGGGAATTACCGAATCAGTACCGTTCAGTTTTTTGTACAGATGAAGCCTAGCAGTTATGCTGCCGGATTTCAGGCAGAAAAAGATGTAATAGGAATATGAGAAATTGTGTGTATGCCCTGTTGTATGACATTTTGTTATTCAATAATAAACATTGTTTGGCATGTTCAAATTGTGGATGAGGAATTAAAGAGAAATTCGCAGGTCCTGAGGTAGCAATGTTCTGACCTCAGTTTGACCTAGTAAACGGAGGAATTTGGCCACGAAATTTGGTGAGCCAATAGAACACATCTGGGGCATTACGTGGATAGGTAATAAGCCTCATTTGGATGTGTAGAATGAGATTAATCAGTTCTCAAATTAAAGGTTCAGAATAAGGAACTTAAGAGTAGAAATTTTAATTTCTGGGCTTAAGTTAAGATATAATCAAGCTAATAATGCTTCCGCAAGTGTACTCTGATGAGTCTAAGGGAGGATGTTTCACCTTCCATATCAATAAACATTGCTCTAGGTGCTGGAACTTCATAAGGAGGAAGGTAAATGGGAATGTACAAGGTGTATATGACTTGAAAAGCATGCCTTTAACTTACATGATGATGTATGGGTATGTATAATGTATGCATGCACTGGATCCGATGAGAGGCAGTCTACTTCCAGCGATAGTTTGAGTGACTTATACGATTCTGTTTCATATAAAATTTGTCATGAACATAGCTAAGATCCAGAGCTTTAATTGGACACCAAGAACGCCTAATTTGGTTAAGTTTTCAAATTGATATGATTTTTCAAAGTTGGACTTAAACTCTGGATCAAGATAAAACAAGTCATGCGATACAGTGAGGTTCCTACGCGGTTTTAATATAGTAAATGAATGAGTTTATCCCAGATATTTGGTGACCTTAAAGTACACGTTATGAGCTTTAAATCCATAGGTAATTCGACTCAATTGGATAAGTATACAAGGAGAAATGAATTTTTGAAAATGGGGTAAAGAAACTGGAAGTCCCAGATTTACCAAAGGAACAATGATTTTTAACTAATAAACTGATTTGATCTGGGCAAGAAAACCTCATTTTCATATTTTTCTATCAAATTTGAATGAAATATATTTCATTAGAAATTTTAATCACCTCAAAATGATTTTTTTAGATTTAATTATGAATTTCCAAAGTTCAGGCTGTAATCTGGAATTACCTAGTGAACAGTGAACAGTACCCGTAAGCCCAACTCTTGGAAATTCATGTTTTTGAGGTTAAGAGGTATTTCAATAATCTAAGATAATTTCAATTGAGTATATGTAAGGTTAAGGTTAAGGTTAAGGTCAAGTTTTAAGGTGGAGATTTAAGGATATTTACTAGAAAATGCTGTTGTACTGGCAGAATATAGAAAATACTATGTACATAGGTGCTGTCTAAGGAGGCTGGAAGTGAGTGGACCTAGTCGGTTCATCCATTCTTTCCTGGGTACTTACGTAGAATGGTAGTTCTCACGGGAATTCCCTAATCAATATAGTTATTTTCTGCCAGGATTTTCGGCAAGAGAGATATAATCCAGTTGAGAGTGCTATGCAAGAGTACTCTGAGAGATATAAAGAAGGATATTTCAGCATGCCAGGTAGTGGACTTATCCATTCTTGTATGCTTGATGTATATGCTTGTGTGTTAATATGGTTATGATATGTGATGATGATTATGATGATGTATGCTCTGCCTTTTTATGAGTTGATGGTTATGCATAATAGTGATAGGCATAGAGCATGAAAGTATGTAAATGAAAGCTAAATAAGGATAAAGGATACACACATATCATGCACTTGCATTCATCTTGTATGCATGGAATGGTACCGTTTACTACTGAGATTTCCCCAAAAATCTCACCCCTACTTTTCCAACCATAACAAGGTGCTGGTTTGGAGAAGATGGAGCTAGGAAAGTAAGGATGTTTCATTTGGTATCAGAGTAAAAAGTTCTGGTATAGACCAGAAAGGGCTCTGGCTCAAAGCATAAGATTCTAGCATAGAACAGAGGGTTCTGGATCAGTGATGCTCTAAAATAGGTAGAATTGATGTTTAAATAAGTTAAAGATATGGTTTAGAAAGGTTATTTCCACTAGAGTACGAGATAATGATGCCCAAGTCGAGACTAATATGGGTGCAAGTCGCGATAGTTATTCACTGAAAGATTAGGTCGCGACGAGTATGTTTCAAGGTCGCGACTAGTAGTCACAGAGAGTTAAGGTTACGATGGGAAAGATCTTATGTCGCGACTAATATGTACAAAAGAGTTAAGGTTACAACGTAAGAAGACCTATGGTCATGATGAGTAATGTTCCAGTACGTGACTAGTGTGTAAAGGAGTCCAGGTTGGTACGGTAGAAGAGCTAGGTTTTGACTAAAGGATAAAGAGATGCCAGGTCATGACGAGTAAAGTGCTATGGTCGCGACTAAAAGTCACAGAGCATGTGAGTCACGACTATGCAGTTCTCAGGTCACGACGAAAGTTAGCAGAGGCCATATGATGATGAGAATGAAGATACCAGCCTCGCTGAAGTCCCTCAACTAGAGGATTGGTATAGCACATGATCAAGCCGGATAGTATAAAGTACTGAGATACAGAAGAACAGTTTAAGACGATATTTAAAAGTAGATCCTCCATGTGATAACCAGGAGTAGATCTACATTACAAAGGTTTTATTCAGCTGGTCTGAATGAAAGACCTAAAAGTTAGATTGAGATGAGATTTGCTTAGGAATAATCCTAGCAAATGGCCTAAGGCTAGAGACGTGATGGTTAATAGATAAAGAGATATTCCCTAAGAAGAGGGATTCCATCACAAAAAAGTAGAAGACCTAGGGTAGAGTACCCTAGAGAATAGAAGAGAGATGATGAATGAGATCCATGTGACTCAAGTTCGCTAGGATCAAGAGAAAGACCAATAAGGAACCACAGTCCGGTCAAGAACAGATTGGGACTGATAGATAGACAGAAGAAGTTAAGAAATAGTAGAGAGGTAGCCACAGTTTAAAAGATAAAGTGACTCCCCTATCCCCTATGTAAGAAAGAGTAATGAAGGGTTGAGTCTATACCCTAGTAAGAGGGTAACGTGGCCGCCTAAGTGAGATTAATGAGATATTTCAGGTTCCTCAATGAATGATCAGGACCTGATATTGTGAAAAAGGAAATAATGTTTACCTAATTGCAGTGTGCGATGGATGGTTGAGCAAAGTATGATGATGATATGGCTTATATTGCCATAAGTTATGAAAGTTGCATCTCCTTGCAGTTGTCATGTGATGACATGCATGTTAAAGTATGCTATGATGAATGGATACTCCTTTTTGCAATATATACAGGGTAGAGTATATATGAGATAAGAAAGTTATGTTGCTCCCATACCATACGACATGCAATAGGAATATACCCAGAATGACAGACAGTCTTAATAAGTGGGACAGACAGTTACAGTATAATTGGGGTTACTCAGGTATTTCTAGAGGCTTGTGAATATAGTACTCAGGGCCATTTCTATTGAAAGGAATGGTAGACAGAAAGAGCAGCAGATAATAGTAAAGAGATTATTTTCAAATCACTCTTCATATAAGAGTTGGATTTGAACAGATGGCTCTCAGATAGATCTAGATTCAGATGAATATAGATTACTCTTAAGATAAGCATTGGATCTGATATAGATTGCTCGTAGTTAGAGCATAGTTTAAATGGCTCACAGTTAGAGCACATATATAAATGAGAAGTTATGAAGAGGCCATAGCAGCAGAATGCAATGGCAAGTGGTTAAACCATGATTGCACAAGGCATGGTAAGGCACAGTAAAGTAAGAAAGATAAGAAGGAACTCCTGAGTAAGAAAGGAAATAAGGAAAGCTTGGGAAATAATATGGGCTATTGAACGAAATATTTTTAAAATTTTTATTGAGTTATCAACAAGTGAAAGCAGTTAACCTTATAACTTAGTCTGTTGGTTTAAGATCTTTGAGAGATGATACAGTACAACAGAATTGCAGTTAGATTATAGAGGGTCGCAGTTAGATCCTAGCATGGCTCCAGGGTCGCAGTTAGATCCTAAAGGATCGCAGTTAGATCCTAACAGCTTCAGAGTCGCAGTTAGATTCTGAAGAGGCTAACGGTTGATCACAGTTAGATGAGTACAATGTAGTATCTCTTTGGCAAGATGAATGCCAAAGATGAAGTTAAGGTAAGGAAGCTTCACCAGTTGATAAACTCATCCAGAAAAATTATTTTATAATGGTTTTCCGCAGATAACCTATATTATATAGACTGAACTTAGTTTTTCTTTAAACAAAGATGGAGTCCAAGTTTAAAATCTGAGTGCTGATATTCAAAGTTTTGTAGAAGTATGCCTGAGGAAACAGAGAAGAGAACCCCATATGTTTTGAGAACAGCAAAGTATGAGCAGAAAGATCCTCCATATGAGGATAAAGAGCTTAAAAGGCTAGAGAGACCTAGAGAAGAGGGTCTAAGGCAAAGTAAAGATAGAACCTAGTAGTTTTATAAGATAAAGAATGCTAAGGCTTATAGCCATATGAAGGGTAATATAGCCCTAATCCAGCAAGATGTTTAGGCAAGAGTAGCCTAAGAATGAGTAATGAGAAAGGGTCCAGTTGCCAAAGAAGTTTGGCATAGATGGACAAGGTAAGAAAAGTAAAAAATTAAAGAAAGATGTTGAGGGGTAAGATATGAAAGAAATGGACACTGCTTATGAGTGCAGTAAGTTGTCCATAAGAGGAAAGTAGATTGCAACTCTGATTGAGTTGACCCAGAGAAAATAAAAAACATGGTATAAAAGAGATGTAAAGTTGTATGATAAAGTACTTTGCCAGATGTTGAGCTAATTTGGCTATGGTACTGATTAAATTTTGAGGATGAAATTTATTTAAGGGGAGGAGAAATGTAACTTCCCAATCTTTAGGCCTAGAGATGCAGAAATAGACTAAGATTGAGAGGCTACCAGAACCCTTTTGAGCAGAAGTCCCAGAGACACATAAAGAGTTTTCAGGGACTGAACTGCGAGAAAATAAAGGTACAGGGACTTATGTGTAATATGTGAAAGTCCCAAGGGGTAGAATGGCCATTTTGGGAAAGATGAAGGTCAAAGGTTGCAGAGTTGAAGGCAGAAGGCATTAAGTTGCGATGGAAGGATAGTTAGGTCACGACTGTGTAATGAAAAGATGTTAGGCATATGGAATCTAGTGGGCCAAGAGTTATGAAGGTCCAAGAGAGATTGGAATGATATTTTAATAAAGTATAGTTACCTGGTTAGAGATAGAACTGGGAAAAGGGTCAGATAAAGTAAAGGTTATCCAGAACCATGAGGTGGCATAAAAGGTGTCCTCATGGGACCCACAAGATGCCACATGGCATTGAGTTAATGGAGAGAGAAAAATTAGAAAAAGGTAAAGGACACATGGCACGATCTCAGCCGCTCATTCCAGGAAAAGACTCTAGATTTCTCTGAAAGTGCTGAGTCAGCATGTGAGGTATCCCAAGGGCCCCACCTAGGTGTCACCTAAGCATGTGAGGTATCCCTAGGATGATGTCATAAGTAATGAGTCATTGGTGATGATGATGTCATCATGATGAGGTAAGCAAAGCTTCTTGAGGAAGCAAGCGATCTGAGCCGTTCATCGAGATTTGATCTGGGCCATCCATTCCACTTTGCCTCCACTATAAATACCCCCACCCCCTTCCCATTTCATTCCACGGTGAAGAGCAAGGAAGGAAGAGAAAGAAGAGAAAGAAAGAGAAAGAGAGAAAGGAAGAGAAAGAAGGAGTTCTGGCTGAGCTAGGAACAGCCTGAAGAGCTTGGGAATAAGGTAATTTATTCTAGTCCCTGCTCTAATAAATTAGAATATCATTCTTATGAATTCAGTAGCCAGAATAAGGGAATATCTCTCTCTATAAGGTTAGCCGTGGATAGAAAGAAAGTTAGAGGATGAACAGGATAGGGTATTATCTCAAGATGAGCTTGAGTTAAGTGGAGTTATGCTGGATAAGATAATAATAAAATATTATTATGATATGTATAGGCTCTGACCTATGGGAAGGTGGAACCTCGTATCAAAGGTTAAGGAAAGTTGTATGCCAGGTAGTGGACTTATCCATTCTTGTATGCTTGATGTATATGCTTGTGTGTTAATATGGTTATGATATGTGATGATGATTATGATGATATATGCTCTACCTTTTTATGAGTTGATGGTTATGCATAATAGTGATAGGCATAGAGCATGAAAGTATGTAAATGAAAGCTAAATAAGGATAAAGGATACAAACATATCATGCACTTGCATTCATCTTGTATGCATGGAATGGTACCGTTTACTACTGAGATTTCCCCAGAAATCTCACCCCTACTTTTCCAACCATAACAAGGTGCTGGTTTGGAGAAGATAGAGCCAGGAAAGTAAGGATGTTTCATAGAATAGCTCGACAATCGGAGATACTTAGCCCAATACTCATCGAATAGCTAGGAAAAAGGGACTAAATTGCAATTAATGAAAGTTTCAAGGACATAATGGACATTTTGGAAAAGAAAGGGACTAAAGTGAAAGTCTAAAAGTTCCATGGTGTAAAATAGAAGTAGACATAAACTTTGGGCCATTAAGTGTAATTATGAAAAATTGAGGGCCTAAAGTGTAATTTTTAAAAGTTAAGGGGCAAAATGGTAATTATGAAAAGTTGAGCCAGAAAAGGCCCAAAATGCCCGAAAATGGTTTAGCACCAAATTTTCCCAGTAAATAGATAAAAGTATTCTGATCAGTTTAACGCAACGCAGAATTTTGATTTGAGGTCCCGATAAATTGATATTAATTTTTGAAGTCAGGAGATTATTACAGTATCATATGGACCTCATAATCAGATGAAATTTGGCATTAAATTCTTATAAATAATATAAGAATTTATGAAACTAAAAAAAGTTAAAAAGGAGTCCTGTAGAATTAATTATGAAATTTAAGGTAAAATCGGACACCGATAAAGGGTTAAAGGAAATGTAGGAAATTGTTATCAGGACTTCTGGGTCTCATAAAATTATGAGACTTCACAATAAATTCATTTTATATTAGAGTGAATTTCTAAAAATGTCAAAACTAATAAAAGAAGTGTTTATAATTTATTTTCAAAATTAGGGTAATTTAAGGATATCGGTATAGGAAGTACCTTGGGTTATGTGGCAAAATTATAGTTTGGGCCCAAGTAAGCCCAACATGGCGTCATAGAGGTGTCCATGGAGCCCAATAAATTTTCATGTGGTCAAATGAATTTTTTAGAATATTTTATATATTTTTAAAAGAAAAGAATTCAAGAAAATTCAAAAAGCATGTGAGGTGTCCTTGTGGGCCCCACAAGCTTTACACATGGCACCAAGAAGAAGAAGAAAGGGTTATGACATGTGCTAAAATGTAATAAAATAATGTAAGAATTAACCTAATGATGATTAAGGATAATTAATCCAAAAACCAACCAATCAAGTTCAAGATTAAGGAGTTGTAATAATTAGGAAAAGTGGGGTTATTATGGACCTAAGGTGACAAAGTTTTGGCTATAAATACCCCTCCCATTCTTCACAAAAATGTGCCCCCTTGGTTCCCTTGGAGAAACTCTTGTCATTTGAAAACTCAACAAAGATAAAGGCAATTCAAGGCACTTAAAGGTCAAGGTAGTTAAGGCATAAGGTAAGCAATCCTTCCTAGCTTATTTATATATGTTTTGGAAGGATAAAACCTAGGTTTTATTGGTTGAAAATTCCATTAAACCTAGAGCATGCTTGCTGTCCAAATTTTAAGTTGAAGTAGGAAGAAGGAAATAAAGCTATCACTATGTGATTAATGCTTGGATAAGTTAGTTTAGGTGATTGGTTATTAAATTAAGTTGTGATCTTGACTTTACCATTGATGAGGCCATTTAGCCTAGGGCTGTTATGGACCAAGAAGAATGAATTTCAATGATCTAATGCTTCCATTGAATTTAAATGATGATTTTGTGTAGGATTGGATAGGTTTGAAACCTTGGAAGCATTGGAATTGGAAGTTATAATTTTTAAGTCTTCTCTATTACTGTTCACACGCATCAACAGT
The DNA here is from genome assembly GCA_037074615.1 of Leucaena leucocephala. Lineage (NCBI taxonomy): Eukaryota > Viridiplantae > Streptophyta > Magnoliopsida > Fabales > Fabaceae > Leucaena > Leucaena leucocephala. Next base: position 6,487,695 of record CM073545.1, read on the forward strand.
GATTGGAATTTTATGATTTTGGTGCTTCCAATTGTTTTAAAATGAAAAATTGTGTGGGTTAAAGTAGGGAAACATGTATTGGAAGCAATGGAATCAAAATGAGAATTTTTGAAAGAAAAAGAGAAGTTTTTGGTTCTGTCCAGAACATGTTGCAGCTGCTGGAATTTTTGCATTTTGAGTTCATAAATGGATTCATAAGGTCAAATTGTGTAGGGTAAAGTCAAGACATCAATTGATTCAAAGATCAACCTAATTAACAAAGATTAAAGAAAGTTAATTTAGTAGATAAAGTTCAATGTTCAAGTAAGATGGATTGTAATGAGTTAATGGTAATGTATGTGTATGAATATGCAATGTTTAGGATTTGATTTGTGTATTCAAGAAGGCAACCTCACTTCAAGGAAAGGTGACAAGGAAGAGGATAAAAGGAAAGTGAAGCATTAAGGTAGTAAACTTACCTAAACTTGTATGTGTTGAATGTATGGTTGATTGTGTTATGGCTTGATTGATTGATATTATTCATATGTAATTGTTAAAGCTCTGTGCTATGATTACTTTGGCCAATTATATTTTATATGTTACCTGGAAGCATGCACATTACATTATGTTGACACAATCACAAGCAAGCACTAATACCAAGCATTGATGCATACATTGTTTAGTACCATTTACTACTGAGATTTCCCTAGAAATCTCACCCCAAGTTATATCTCCAATCAACAGGAACTTCAAGCATGAGAGAGGAATATTGTTAGATGATGATATGGTTTGCTTGTATGGTTATATATAGAAAAGTTTTGAGATGAATGTATGTAAATTAGTTGTTAAAATTCTGCACTTGAACAATAGACAGTTTGGAGCTATGGTACTTGATCTGTAATTAAAAATAGTTAATGACATAATAAATGTATGATATTTTAGCAGTAGTTAGTTAACATGTCAAGATTTGTTTTGACACCAAGTACGCCTTATTTCAATGTCTGTACAAAGAGAACAAATTTTCCAAAGTTGGGGACCAAAATCTGTTTTTCAGAATTTTGACCAAATGAACAGTAAACTCTAACGTCATAGTTGTCTTAGTTGACTAGTCAATTGGTCCAAGTAAGTATTTTTCACTTAAATATCAAGATGTTATCTTCAATTATCCTTTTGAACCACTTCATTTCAATTTTTCTAGAATTAGTTATGAATTTGTAAAGTTTATCACTGAATCTGGAATTACCAAATGAACAGTAACCATAAACTTAAAATTTTCAGATTTTGATATTGAACTTCAATGGACTTGTAAGTGGTCTAAATGCTACCAAATGGTCCCTAAGATATATAAAAGTAAGGTGTTACATCCTTCGCGTCCCTCACTGACTGGGGAAAATATTTTTCTCTAAACTGACCCAGAAATACTTCCCATATAACTGGGATTCCTTTTACCTGAAGAATAAGCTCGGTGTTCCTCCACCATCTTCGCGCATCCTTCTCTAGCTTGAAGATGGCCATCCTGGTTTTTCTTCCTGATGGGTAGTCTAGTACCTCAAAAATCTTCTCTAGCTGATCTATCCAATCTTCGGCTACTTGGAGGTCAAATGTCCCCTCAAATGCCGGAAGATTGTACTTCTGGAATCGCTCCATCCACTGCTGAATACTATTAGGATCCGCCACTGGATCCTCTATTCTTGACTGCTCATTATTTGGAGGAACTCATGATATCCTTTCTACTAGTCTATCAGGGGTCCGCAATTGATTAACTATAGCTATAAGAGTAGCTATAGTTGCATCTCTTTCCTGATCTCGGCGGACTTGTTCTGCCCTCATCCCTTCCATCATCCCTTGCTGCTGATCTAGCCTAGCAAGGATGACTCGTATAGGATCTACCTCATTGGAGTTGCCAGCTTCCTCTATGTGTGGCTCCTCCACTCGAGTTCTACGTCCCCGTCTTGTGTTCACTATCTTGTTCCTTGTCAATCAAAAGAAGAAAAGTGAACACATTAACATCATACTACTTACTCATCTAGGAGCTTTACCTCCACTAGGCTTTTCTAAACTTCTATATAATCTGACTTACGAACAGAGTGTTCTATCCTATGCCAGAACCTCATGCTCTGATGCCAAAATGAAACATCCACCCTTAGACTCCTCAGAGTACACTTGCGGAAGTGATATTGGCTCGATTATATCTTAACTTAAGCCCAGAAATTTAAATTTTACTCTTAAGTTCCTTATTCTGAACCTTTATTTTGAAAACTGATTTATCTCATTCTACACATCCAAATGAGGCTTATTACCTATCCACGTAAAGCCCCAGATGTGTGCTACTGGCTCATCAAATTTCGTGGCCAAACTCTTTCATTTACTAGGTCAAACTAAGGTCGGAACACTGCTGCCTCAGGACCTGCGAATTTCTCTCTTAATTTCTTAACTTTTCAATTACTCTCATAATTACTTCTCTTATGATAACCCATTATTCTAACTACTTATTCACAAACTGAACATGTCAAATAATATTTATTATTAAATAATAAATTGTTATACAACAGGGCATGAACAAAATCCTCATATCTCTATTACATCTTTTCTGCCAGAAATCCGGCAGTATAACTACTATACTTCATCTTTAAAAAATAACTGATCCGTACTGATTCGGTAATTCCCGTGAGAATTACCATTCTACATAAGTACCTAGGAAAGACTGGATGAACTGGCTAGGTCCACTCACTTCCAGACTCCTTAGACAGTACCTATGTACACAGTACGTGTCATCTCCTTTCTTCATTACTGACATTCTGTCATAATTTTGGCAGCATAACGGCGTCTTTTAGCATTCTCAAAATTCACTTTGACATAACTTTCCTGTAATGGGTTATACATAGGGAATGAGATTCGGTGGAATCTCAGTAGTAACAACCATAACAATATATATAATGCAGTGCGATAGTGCCTGCTTGTGATTGTGTACAGATAAGTATGTTGCGTGCTTCCATACTCAATAATAATATATGATCATAGCATTATGTAATGGAGCTTCAGACATAACATATAAGACAACAATTCAACCAAACAATAGCACATCAAATCACAAAGCCATTACATAAAAGCTAGGATTAGTTACTACCTCACTAGCTTAGCAAAACTCTAATATCTTTATACTGCTTCCGGCTACGCTAGAACTTCCTTCGTTCTTTCTTTTCTTCCTTCCTCTCACTTTTTCTCTCTAGAACTCACTTCTCTATATAAATTGGTGCTCTTTGACGTGAATGGAATGGCAAGGGGGTGGGGTATTTATAGGTTTTATGAATGGCATTTTAGTAATTCTTAAGAACTTTAATCTTGTGGCCACGATTTTTCTTAGAATTTTCTATTTTCTTTAATCCATTGTATTGCATCATCATGGTGATGTCCTCATGACTACTCATTATGATGACTCATGGCCCTTCATAAGTACCTGCTGACTCAGCATACTGACTCAAAAGTTGTAATGATTACTTTTACTTTATGTTTATTTTTTTATTCTTTTCTTTTCTTTTCTTGGCTTAATCACCAAGAAACATTAAAAGCATGTGGGAACAACCTTTGGCAGCACACATGGAGAAATTGGGAGCCTTGGGAGCCTTCCAGAAGCTTTTAGAAACATTCCGGTCCAAACCAAAACCGATTCGATCATATTTTGGAAAATGCCTAATAAATATTTCCTAGGGTATTTTCAACTTCGCTCTTCACAAAAGTTTCTCAAAATAATATTTCCTATTTTTTGGAAGTTTTTGTGAATTTTATGCACATATTCAAAAATCACTACCTTTCGGCCCGAAAATTACGATTTTGCCCTTGATCTAGTCTGGCCTCATCCAAACATCTTGGCCTTCCCTTGGGCCTACCATGACTTAGTCTAACTTATATCTGGGCCTTAACTATATGGCTTCTAGCCACAGTCCGATTATCTCTATTCGGACTGTTTTTCCTCTACTGATTATAACTGTAAATTTTCATCTTTAGAAATTTTTACAGAAAAATCGGGACCTCAAATCAAAATTCCGTGCCGCGTCATTCAACTCACAATTATTTTCTCTATCTCCCAGTATTTTTAGATATTAAATCCAGACCGGGGCTATTTTGGCCTGAAAATACGCTCACGCGCAGTTTTCAAAATGACCATTTTACCCTTAGTCACTTTTCTAATTCTTACATACTCATAGGGACCTCATATCTATATTTCACAGTTCAATAAAATGATCAGCATAATTTTCTCTATTTTATGGTAAAATATAGTACTCATCGGCTATTAGCCCGATCTTTCCCAAAATTACGATTATGCCCTTATATTCTCTTTTTGACATCTTTACTTATCTTCTTATCCTTCATCTTAAGTTCTCGAAATTCTCTTTCAATAACTCATCCCCTGAACTCTTCGGGAATCATTGTTAATTGAAAAGCTCGACAACCCGCCCATATCAGGTTATCTTACTCAGGAGCCAGCATATATCTAGCTACCTGCAGAATTCCTAGGCTTAAGACTTAGGATATTCCTTACATTCCTCTTTTTTAACCTAGGTGTACTGTCCCTATTTTGTAGGTCAAAGACTTAACTCATCTTTAAATCCTGAGGGACTTAGCTCATCCCTCGGATTCCTACAAAATATAGGTAAGTGATCTGCCCATATCAGATTACTACCCTAGGACTACGGATTTAGCAGCCTACCCATATCAGACTACCTCCCAGTTCTCCTAGACCCAAAAATTGGGATGTTACACAATTCATTACGATTAAGACTCTTCACCGATATTCCGCGTTGACCCCCCTGTTTGGCATGGGGTTTAGGGAGACAGTCAGTCTTACTTTAGACAGTAGTGTTGACAAAAATCCATAGCTTCTTCAGAAACATATTTTTGAACAATGGATGCTTCAGGCCGATTTGGATTCTTCATATACCCTTTAAGGATTTTCATGTATCTTTCTAATGGGTACATCCATCATAAGTATACAGGGCCATACAGTTTTATCTCTCAGACTAGATAAACGATGAGGTGTACCATGATGTCAAAAAAGCCAGGAAGAAACAATTTTTCAAGATGGCACAAAATAACATAACCCTCGTGCTCCAATTCATCCAACTTTTCAGTCTCAAAGACTTTGCCACATATAGCATTAAAGAAGAAGCAAAGTCGGGTTACAATATGTCTCAAATCATCTGAAAGGATCTCTCTAATAGCCACTGGGAGTAATTGTTGCATCAAGACATGACAATCATGAGACTTTTGGCCTACTAATTTCAAATCCTTCATCGACACAATCTTCTTAAGATTAGATGAGTACCTAGAGGGAACTTTGATTCCTTGCAAATAGTCATAAATACTTCTTCTCTCATCCTTGGACAACATATTAGTCTCTTCAACACAGTAACTCTCCTCACCGTCTGGCCTTGGATGTAAATCCTCACGTATTCCCATTTCTTTCAAGTCTAATCTTGCCTTCAAACCGTCTTTAGAACTACCATGTGTGTTGAGAAGTGTTCCAACAATGCTGTCACACATATTTTTCTCCACATGCATGACATCAATACAGTGCCTTACATAAAGATGTTTCCAATACGGAAGCTCAAAGAAGACAGATCTTTTTTTCCATATATTTTTCTCACTTCTCTTGGCATTCTTACTAAAGGTAACGTTGATGTCTTTGACCCTTTCGTAGACTTGTTCTCCAGTCAAGGGCTCTGGAGTATTTTCAAATTCTTGACAGCCAAAAAATGTTTCTTCATTCGACGGTATGGGTGGCCTTGTCTTAGAAATCTCCTATAACCAGGTATATTGTCTTTCTTCTATGATGAAGTTGATAGTAGCAAGTCCCTTCCTCAAAAATTGGACATGCTTTATGGCCCTTAACACTATACCCTGACAAATTTCCATATGCAAGAAAGTCATTAATTGTACAAAAGATCATGGCAAGACATCCTTCTTAATCGCATAAAAAACATCCACACCTTCCCATAGCTTCTTCAAATCTTCGATCAAGGGTCTTAGGTAAATGTCTATGTCATTTCCTTGTTGTTTCGGTCCTGAGATCAACATAGACAACATTATATACTTGTGTTTCATAGACAACAAGGGAGATAGGTTGTAAATCATCAAGAGGACGGGCCATGAACTATGTATACTACTAAGGCTACTATATGGGTTCATACCATCTGTACTAAGTTCAAGCCTTAGGTTTCGTGGTTCATTCTCGAACTCTGGAAATAATTCATCAATCTTCTTCCACTACAAAGAATCAGCAGGATGACGAAGCTTTCCATCACAAATCCTTTCAGTCGCATGCCATAACATTTTCTTTGCATCATCTTCATTACCAAAGAGGCGCTTAAACCTTGGTATAATTGGAAGATACCATAACACCTTTGCAGGAGACTTGTTTGATCTGTACCTTAGTGTCTTACATATTGGATACTTCTCCTCATCTTCAAAATCTTTCATGTATAATATGCAATCATTTGGGCATGAATGAATCTTTTTATACTGCATGCCTAAAGGACATATTATTTTCTTAGAATCATAGTAGTGTTTGGGTAAGACATTTTCTTCTGGAAACATTTCTTGCAACAACTCAAGCAATTCTGAAAAACCTCTATCACTCCACCCATGCCGTGCTTTCACACTTATCAATCTCAACACCGCATTCAACAGGTTGTATTTCTGTACCCTGGGTATAAAGGTTTTTATACATCATTGGACATATTACCATATGCATGTGACCGCATAAAATCATCTTCTCCAATATCACGAATCATGTCCTCTACCTGATCATCGGTATCCATGCCATCATCAAAGGTCTGTTCCAACTGTTCAGATGCACTAGACCTTTCCACAGGTTCACCATGCCATACCCATACTGTGTAACTCTTGCAAAACCCCTCACAAATTAGATGAGTGTACATATCTGTAGGACTTTATTTCCTCTCATTCAAACAACTCACACAAGGACAATAAAACCTTTCATTGTCTTCATCACCATTTCGTTTAGCAAAATCCAAAAACTCCTTCACCCCTTTAGTATACTCAACACTTGTTCGTTTAGCATTTATCTAACTACGATCCATATTTGTGAAAGACTAAAAAACTAGAAAAATAGAAAACAAGAAAACCTAGCTTTCAGCTAATAATGGGAGAAAATATATCATGCACAAGTGGAAGAACTCACCAAGTGAAACAAGTAAATGAATGAATCCAGCAAGTAACAGCAAAAGCTACCGCCAGTCGTGCATACATTTTTAGTTTTTGAGACAAGGAGTACAAAATAAAACTCACCGGCTATGAAGGGGTGAGAAGACTTAAACACGAGAGCCAATGAAAAATGAGAGATGGGAGGCACAAAGGGGGTTTACGTTAAATTAAAGTACAAATCTACACCAGTTAAATTGGAACACCGATGTAGAAATAACTTTTTCTAAACCAGATCTTATATTCTATACCTGTCACTTTTACAACCAGTGTAAAATAAAGTCTTAATCAGAAAAAGAAACTTCATTTATTCAACTTTACTAATAACGTAACTTTACATCAAAAGTTTGAAATATCCAAAAAAAATTTCCGAAATATATAATATATTCTCTCTTTTTCTACAATATTTACACTTTTCAATCCTCATCAGAGTCAGAGTTTTCAGATTCATTAGAGTGTGTAGGGTCAAGAGGATTATTGAACCTGTCATTCTGTTGATGGCGGCGGACTTTCGAGCGAAAAGCTCTGAAACTGGCTTTCAGTCTATTAACTTTCTCAGTCAGTTCTTTCACTGAGTCCTCCAGGCCATTGAAGAGCATAATGAGTTCCTCTAGGCACTCTATCAGAGTCACAACCAGGGGAGGAGGAAAAGGAACTCCAGGGTGAGGGTCAGGATGTCTGTCTTCAAATTCTTCTCTGTTTCTTTTTTGGGACGGAGAAGGAGGCGTGCATGAGGAAGAAGCCATTGGAGGGTTCAAATAGAAGAAGTGTAAACAAAACAGAGATCAAGTAGTTATAAGATGAAAATTATTGATCATAGGAATGGTATACATATGATTGAGTGATAAGAATGGTTTTAGAAAAGAACATCGAAGAAAGCAATTGGCCTTCTATCATAATGATGGCTACAAACATTGGGAACCGAAGAAGTGAAATGAACAGTCTGAAGAAGGTACAGAAAAGACGCGGGAAAGCATAGAGGAGAAACTGAGTTAGAATAGAACTAGATTTTCTACACCGTTTACTTGTAAATAAGGTGTAACTATTTCATCTTATTTACAAAAATATCACCGCTCATTTATTATACACCGGTCATGTGTACATCTGGTGTAAATATTGTACCCTTATTTACAAAAATACCACCGCTCATTTATTTTACACCGGTCATGTTTATATCCGGTGTAAACATTGTACCCTTATTTATAAAAATGCCACCGCTCATTTATTTTACATCGTTTTTGTAAGATTCGGTTTAAAAATGGGGCTTTAGAAACTCTATTTTGTAGTAGTGATTCTAACTATTAAATTCATAAGAACAATCCTCTAATTTATTAGAGCAGGGACTAGAATATATTAATTACCTTATTCCTAAGCTCACCGAGTCCCTAAGCTCCTTGGATTGCTCCTAGCTTAGGCAAAACTCCTTCTTTCTCTTCCTTTCTTTCTCTTTCTTTCTTTCTTTCTTTCTTTCTTTCTCTCTCTTCTTTTCTCTTCTCTTCTTGGTTCTTGCTGTGGTGTGTGGAATAGAAGGGGGTGAGGGGTATTTATAGGTGGAGGGAGGGGAATAGATGGCTCAGATCGAATCACGATGAACGGCTCAGATTGCTTAGCTTCCTCAAGAAGCTTCGCCTGCATCATTATAATGACATCATCATCCTCAATTACTCATCAAAATGACATCATCTATGGATACCTCACATGCTTAGGTGGCACAATGGTGGGGCCCTTGGGATACCTCACTAGTTGACTTAGCACTTCCAGAGAATTCCAGAGTCTTATCCTAGAATAAACGGCTGAGATCGTGCCACGTGTCCTTAGCTTTTTCTTCTTCCCCTAGATTAGTGCCATGTTGTGTCTTGATTGTCCCATGGGGACACCTTTCACACCATCTCATGGCTTCTAGATAAGTCCAAAGATTTATCTGATCAATTCCCCGGTTATCACTTCATCCGGGTAACTTTACTGAAAAATCTCTAAAATATTATTTTAATGCCACTTTAACCCTCATAATTCTTGGGCTACGTTTATGTACTTATTGGAATGTCATCTTGGGTCTCTGATCAAGCTCAAGTACTCTGATGGCTCAATTTCCAAGAAACATCCCTTGTCAAATTACCAAAATGCCATAGTTCCTCTTTATTTACTTTAATAATTCTAGGGGCATTATTATCTTTTCACATCTTACCAGAGTATTCTCTGACCCTGGTCAACTATTTAGATAATATTCCTTGATTGTCTAACCTTAGTCAAATAACCAAAATACCCTTCACTCATTCTTTAATTATTTTATAATATAGGGGTATTTTCGTCATTTCACACTTTTTCTGCATATTTCTGGACACTGGCCCCTTTTTTCGATGAAATGATATCGTGGGTCTGGACCTCCCTTGGCATCATCATGGGCCTCTTTGTGACGTCATCTGGGCTCATTCAGTCCCAATTTTCTTACTGCTCAAGTTCATAACTGGATACCAGGGGTTCACAAACTCCCGTCAAAATTCACTAATATGTGAATAAATTTTCTTACATAATTTCTTTCGGGGTTCCATCAGTTCCCTAACTTCTGGCTTTACAGGATACACCTTCCTATAACTTTTCACTTATATCTGAGATCCAGAAGATCTAATAAAAATTTTAGATAACTTTCTGACTATCAGATAAATTTCAGCTATCTAAAACTCTAATAAAATTTCTGTATTAAGTTAGATTAACCAGCATCATTTTCTCTATCTACTGATAAAATTTAGGACTAAAATGCTCTCGGGCAGTTTTAAGCCACTTCCAGCTCAACTTTCTATAATTACCATTTTGCCCCTGGAAACGTTTCCTCTTTTCAATTAAGTCCCTCAACTTCTTATAATTACACTTAATGGCCCACAAATTGTGTCTAGTTCTATTTTTGCACCATGGAACTTTTAGACTTTCACTTTAGTCCCTTTCTTTTCCAAAATAACCATTATGCCCCTAGGGACTTTTACTATTTACATAAGTCCCTGTACTTTTACTTATTTGCAGTTTAGTCCCTGAAAACCCTCTGTATGTTTTTGGGACTTCTGCTCAAAGGGGTCTGGTAGCCTATCTATTTCAGGCTACTTTCTGAGTCTTTGGGCCTAAAAATTGGGATATTACAATAATTAGGCATTCTTTCGAGTCGAAGATTACCCAATTGTCTTTATCTGCACTTTGACTAACATTGAGTAGATTATGGTAGAGTCCATCTACATGGTAGACATATTCTATTCTCATGCCATCAGTGCTACCAATCTCTCCAATCCTAACAATTTCTCCAGATCGATTTCCTTTAAAACTGACTTTTCCCCTTTTCTGGGTGTGAGCTTTAAGAATTTGTGAGCGTCCCCAGTCATGTGTCATCCACTATCAACATACCATTTTGTTCTCTTGGATACCTTGAGACAGACCTTTATAAGACATTATCTGACTTTAAGTACCTATATCTTTTTGGGTCCTGATTGGTTAGTCTATCGAACCTTTACTTCATAAGTACCTTTCGATGCCTATCTTAATGTCCTGTAGGTATCCTTTTTCTTGTGGTAGCAAGAAGTAATAGTGTGGCCCTTGCGATTATAATAAGTAAATCTAGCAAAAGGATTAGAGTTATGAATAGAGGTTCTAAAATATTTTAAATATGGTTTTCCTCTATTTTTCTTTCTACCTTTCCTGTTGTCCAAATTTGGATCATATCTAATTCTAGATTTATCTGAGGTACATCTTTGATTTCCTAAAATTATATTAAGTACTTCACTTCCCTTAGTAAATCTTTGAAGAGTTTTAGTCAACTCTTCATTCTTTTTATCTATTGTCTCATATTTAGTGTAAGGCACTGATGTGATTTTAGTAGTTTGAGAGATGATTTGCTCTTCTAGCACTTTAACTCTCTTTTTAGAATTTACTAATTCTTTAACAATCCTAAATAGTTCACATCTCAAATCATTGTATTCAAAAATTAATTCCTCATAAGAAGTTTCAAGATTTAATACCTCATCTGTCTCTGATTCTTCTTGAGCAACAAGACATATGTTGGCAATCTCTTCATGATCATTTCCCTCATCTTCTGATGAGCTATCTCCCCAAATGGAAGATACGAAGGCTCTCCTCTTTTGTAATTTTTCTTTCTTCTTCTCTTTATCCTTCTTTGTGAGTTGAGGGCAATATGCTTTAATGTAGCCCAGCTTTTTACATTTGTATCATATAATTTGATCCTGAGCCTTTGAAGTTGATGTTGAAGGAAAATTTTATTTGGTTTGAAATTTCCTTCCTTCTATGTTTTTGTAAAACTTTCATAATCATCTTACTAGATCTCCTCATCTTCGAGTTCATATTCTTCTTCATTGTCTTGAGCATTGAGAGTAATGCCCTTCCGATATTTTTCCTTCAAATCTTTCTTATATTTTTATTTGCTCTCAAACTCGGATAGACTTCCAAAGAGTGTTGTAACTGCCCATGTGGATTCTCTTTTGGATTCTTCGATGGTCGTTACCTTCGGATCCTATTATTTGGTTAAGCTATCTAGAATCTTTCTTACTTGACCTTCTTGGCTATATCTTTTGCCAAGAGCAGTTAGGTGATTCATGAGGTGTGAGAATCTAACTTCCATTTCTCTGATCGTCTCCCCTGGATTCATTTGAAAAAGTTCAAATTTAGTGGTGAGAGTATTTATCCTACTTTGCTTGATTCTAGATATCCTTTCATTGGCAATCTCTATAGCTTCTATATTTCTTTTGCAGTCTCCAGACTTGATACTCTAAAATACTCCTTCTGGCTAAGAGCACACATCAAAATATTTACTGCCTTGTCGTTGAGTATGATCATCTTTTTATCATCATTATTATATTCTCATGGTATCTTTGGAACACTTCTCTAGTTACCTATTTTTATAGGGATATAGTTACCTTCCTGTATGACATCCCATAAGCCATACTCTAAAGCCTTTATAAATGTTTCATTCTTATTTTCCAAAATGTGAAATTTTTCCCATTGAATCCTGGAGGCTTTGTGGTAGAACTTTCTTCTGGTAACACACTATCTCCAAATCCTTCCATTGAGCTCTTGAGACTGTTAAGCCATTTACAAGAGACCTGCTTTGATACTAAATATTAGAATGGTAGATATACCCAAGAGGGGTGAATTGGGTGATATTTGAAAAATTAAAAACTTCTTCAGAAATAAAATAGGTAAGTTAATGATTTCACCGAGAGTATGAAGAAGAAGAAGAAGCATAGATTTATCCTAGTTTGGCCCAACCACTTGGCCTACGTCTAGTCCTCAGATACCTCTAAGATTTTCAACTATATCTTCCAAGATTCGATGGGCTCTTAGTACCTCAGTAGAGGCACTACGAGAATTATAATATCCCAAAATTTTCCTATCTGTATAAGACTGATAGCGGAAAGAGTTATGAAGGGATTTTGATGGTCATTTTGGAAAGAAAGGGATTAAAGTGAAAACTCTAAAAGTTCTATGGTGGAAAGTGGAAGTAGACATAAGCTTTAGGCCATTAAGTGTAATTATGAAAAGTTAAGGGCCTGAAGTGTAATTTTTAAAAGTTTAGGGGCAAAATGGTAATTATGAGAAAGTTGAGCCAAAAAGGCCCAAAACTGCCCGAAAGAAGTTTAGTCTCAAATTTTACCATAAAATAGAGAAAATTATTCTGATCAGTTTAACGGAACACGAAATTTTGATTTGAGGTCTCGATAAATTGATATGAATTTCTAAAGTTTAGAGAAATTATTACAGTATCTTTTGGACCTCAGAATTAGATGAAACTTGGTACTAAATTCTTATAAATAATATAAGAATTTATGAAACTGACAGAAGTCAAAAAGGAGTCCCGTATAATTAATTATAAAATTTACGGTGAAATCAGACACTGATAAAGGGTTGAAGGAAATGTAGGAAATTTTTATCAGGACTTATGGATCTCAGAAAATTATGAGACTTTGTAAAAAATTCATTTTATATTAGAATGAATTTCTAAAAGTGTTAGAACCCTTAAAAGAATTTTATAGAATTTATTTTAAAAATCAGGAGAATTTAAGGATATCGGTATAGGATGTGCCTTGGGAATTGAGCCAATTGGAAATTGGACTCAATTTAGGGCCCAAGTGACGTTTTACAGCAGCCCAAGATGATAAGGAATGGTCTTGTGGCCAAATAAATTTTTAAGATATTTTTATAAAAAAAAGAGAGAAAGAAGGAAGTTTCAAGACATGTGAGGTGTCCAATATGGGACCCACCTTGTGCCACATGTCAAGCATAGCAAGAGGAATGAATTATCACATGTGCCTCATTACATTAAAATATTATAATAAATATTTTAATGATGATTAAGATTAATTAATCATAAAATCAACCAATGAGAGGAAGAATTAAGTCATTGTAATAATTAGCACTTCCAAGGGTGGATTAGTCCTAAGTACCCTAAAAATTGTCTATAAATACCTCCCTTCATTCCTTCATATTACATGAAGAACAAGAGGGGAAACTCTTGAGAATTGAAAACTCAAACAAACTAAAGAAGAGACAAGGCACTTTGGTTCAAAGCAATCAAGGTTTAAGGTAAGCAATCTTCCCAGTTCTTATGTATATGTTTTGGAAGATTGAAACTTAGGTTTTAGTGGTTGGAAAACCTATTTTTCCTTGGTTTTCCATGCTGTCCAAATTTGGACAGAAATGAAGAAAAAAAAGTAGTAAGATAGAACTATGAAATACTAACCTAGATAAGCTTGGATTATTGACTATTGCTTGAATTAATTGTGTAATCCTTGAAATCCCAATTCATGTGACTTTCGGCCAAGGACAGAACTGAAGGAAGAAGATTGAATTTCAATGATCTAATACTTCCATTGAATTTATATGACGATTTTGTGTAGGATTGAATAAGATTGGAACCTTGGAAACATTGAAATTGGGAAAGGGACAATTTGAAACCTTCTCTATTACTATTTATGCGTATGAACAGTGATTGTAATTTCATGATTTTGAAATTTCCAATGGGTTTAAAATGAAAAATTGTGTAGGATTAAGTAAGATCAAAGTCTTGGAAGTATTGGAATTGAAAAGAGGAATTTTTTGAAAATTATACGTGCTGTTTCTGTTTCTGTCCAGACCTGAAGGAAACATTGGAATTTTGCAATTCTGAATCCATATTTGGATTCCTTGGGCAAAATTGTGTGGGATATAGTCAAGGCACAAATTAATTCAAAGGACAAGGCAATTAACCACAAATAAAGAAAGTTAGGGGTATATCGGTTCCGGAAAATGAATTTAAATTATTAAGTGAAATTCAAAGCTGAATTGGTATGGATAGTAATAAGTGTATTACTCTACCATGACTAGGCTTTGACATTTGTGAAAGAGGACCAAAAGACCAAGAAAGAAAAGGTTAAAGAAGAGCTATTCCAAGGTAGTAAACTTACCTCACTTGTATGCTTTGCTTGCTTGGATGCTTTATGTGTTGAATGTTTACTTTGATTATGTGAAGCATGTATGATTGAATGATGCTCTATTTATTTTTATGCTATGGCCATATGTTATAATTTAAGGAACATGGAAGCATGTAAAGATATTATGCAAGCATGATCATTAAGCACACACATATTAACATCAAGCATTGAGTTGCATACACTGTTTGGTTTCTGTTTTCTACTGAGATTTCCCCCAAAATCTCACTCCTTCCATTATACAAACATCACAGCAGTATGATAATAGACATGTTGAACTTCGTTTTGGTACCAAGAACATTTTATTCCGACATTTGTACAAAGAGAACGAATTTTTCAAAGTTAGGGAACCAAATCTGGAAACTGTGAAACTGACCAAATGAACAGCAATATTCCACATCAATACTGTATTAATTGGTCTATAGTTTGGTCAGATTCATATTTTTTCCTTAAATAGGCTTATGTTAGCTTCATATAGCAACTTGAACCACTTCATTTTGATTTTTCTAGAATTAGTTATGAATTTTTGAAGTTGAATCACTTGTCTGGAATTTTACCATATGAACAGTAATCCGTGGTCAAAAATTCCAGATTGTGTAATTTGACTTCATTGATCATATAAGTGGTTCCAAATGCTACTGTTTGGTCCCTAAGATGTAAGAAAATTATGATGTGAGAAGAATTATGTAACATCCCAATTTTCAGGCCTAGAGACGTGAAAATAGCCTAGGATTGAGAGGCTACTAGACCCCCTTTGAGCAGAAGTCCCGGAGACAAGCAGAGAGTTCAGGGACTAAGCTCCAAATAAGCGAAAGTACGGGGACTTATGTGTAAACAGTGAAAGTCCCAAGGGGTAGAATGGCCATTTGGGATGATGTAAAGGTCAAAGGTTGTGGAGTTGAGAGCTGACCATTATGGTCGCGACTAGGGAGTACTGTGGTCGCGACTAATGGTTATAGAAAGAGTTATACGCGACGAGAAAGCAGTGTGGTCGCGACTAGTAAGTAGTGACGTCGCGACTAATAATGGCAGAAAGGTTTAGACGCAACTGAATGATGTGTGTGTCGCGACTAATAGGTAAAATGGGTTGGTTGCGACTAGAAAATGTTATGGTCGCGACTAGATTATGTTGTGGTCGCGACGAAAGGACGTTGTGGTCGTGACTAATGTACACATAAGTGCTATGTCGCGATGAGATGATGATCAGGTCGCGACTAGTGACTAAAGTGGTGCTAGGCGTATGGGCCATGAGTTGAGAAGGTCCAAAAGAGATAGTTACCCGGTTAGAGATAGACCAGAGGCAGGAGGTCAGATAAAGGAAGGGTTATCTGGAAACCATGAGGTGGACTAATAAGGTATCCTCATGGGACCCACAAGATGCCACATGGCATTAATGTAATGATTCAGCAAAGTAAAGTTACTCGGTTGGCACGATAACCAAGGAGATGATCAGATAAGTCTGGGACTTATCTGGATGGCATTGGAAAGAGTGAAGGGATCCTTCCAGGTGCCACATGGCGCTATCATAGAGGGAGAAGAAAAGTTAAGGCCACATGGCTCTAGTCTGGAGAGAGCAGATAAAGCTGAGGACACGTATTACGAGGCAGGACTCTGGACCGGTGAGTCAGCCTGGTGAGTCAGCATGCTGAGGTGTCCAGGATTTTAGACATGTGGAAAATGTGACGCTGAGGTGGCAGGCTGAGGTGTCCTGGATGATGCAGTAAAAGGAAATAAAAGAAAATAGGAAATTCCAGGAAAAACCAGGACCGCATGTTCAGATGGCATGGAAATTACGAGAATGCCATTGGGAAAATCTATATAAACCCCCCCATTCATTTGGCTTCACGCATGGCAAGAGGAAAGGGAGAGAAAGAAGAGAGAGAAGGAGAAGGAAGGGAAGAGAGAAAGGAGGAAAGGAAGAAAGGAAGTTCTGGCGGAGCTGGAAGCAGAATAGAGATAGTAGGGTTTTGCTAAGCTAGCCAGGTAGTAACTAATCTTAGCCTTTATGTAATGGCTTTGTGATTTGATGTGCTATTGTTTGGTTGGATTGTTGTCTTATATGTTATGTCTGAAGCTCTACTGCAATGCTATGATCATATGTTATTGAGTATGGAAGCAAGCAGCATACTTATCTGTACACAATCACAAGCAAGCACTGTCACTCTGCATTACATATATTGTTATGATTGTTGCTACTGAGATTCCCCCGAATCTCATCCCCATACATAACACATTACAGGGAGGTTATGCTGAAGTGGATTTTGAGAATGCTAAGAGACGCCGTTATGCTGCCGAAGTAAAGACTGAACATCAGTATATGATAAGTACTGTGTACGTAGTGCTGTCTAAGGAGGCTAGAAGTGAGTGGACCTAGCCGGTTCATCTAGTCTTTCCTGGGTACTACGTAGAATGGTAGTTCTTATGAGGGAATTACCGAATCAATACAGTTCAGTTCTTTGTACAGATGAAGCGTAGCGGTTATGCTGCCGGAGTTTAGGCAGAAAGAGATGTAATATAGATAGAAAGATTATGTATATGTCTTGTTATGTATGCCTTGCTGTATGATATTATGTTATTCAATGATAAATATTGTTTGGCATATTCAATTTATGTATGGTAAATTAAGGGGAAATTCGCAGGTCCTGAGGCAGCAGTGTTCTGACCTCAGTTTGACCTAGTAAACGGAGGAGTCTGGCCACGAGATTTAGTGAACCGGTAGTACACATCTGGGGCATTCCGTGAATAGGTAATAAGCCTAATTTGGATGTGTATAATGAGAGAAACCAATTCTCAAAGTAAAGGTTCAGAATAAGGAACTTAGGAGTAAAAGTTCAATCTCTGGACTTAAGTTAAGCTAAAATTGCTTCCGCAAGTGTACTCTGAGGAGTTTAAAGGAGGATGTTTCAAATTACCTCTCATTCCCCTTACAACCCGTAAGGATAATCACCACTCAAGAGTCCTACACTCTTGAGCAACTTAGAATAAGAATCGAGAATTAATGAATCTCTCACATAGAGAAGATATGTTAAGCACTAAACTACAATAAATTATCTCAAAATTTTCTATTCACGCTAAGTAAAAATAGAGTATAACAAAGTATGAATACTAAACATCAGTGAATAAGAATGAATAATAATGATTGCATTGTAATTACACTGCGTAGGTTATTGAGTGTCTTAAATTCAGCATTCAATTCACCATGTATTTATAGCTTCAACTCTAAAGATATCTGTTAGGAACATTGAGCATTGAGTGAAGTAAATACAAAGCCATTGGTGGTTTGCGGCAATAGGTGGTAGCATTTAATGCATTTTTTGACATTTAGCCTTTTAGCCACAACTTCTTCATTTTTTAATTTTATAACGTAAACATGCTAGGAAAATGTTATGAGTGTAATAGGCAATGATAAGCTAAAATTAAGTTAGGAGTAAAAGTTCAATCTCTGGACTTAAGTTAAGCTAAAATTGCTTCCGCAAGTGTACTCTGAGGAGTTTAAAGGAGGATGTTTCATTTTGGTATTAGAGCAAGAGATTCTGGCATTGACCAGACAGGATTCTGGCATAGGCCAGTAAGGGCTCTGGCTCAGAGTACTAGGTTTTGGCATAGACCAGAAAGGGTTCTGGTTCAGAGCATAAGATTCTGGCATAGAACAGAAGGTTCTGGCTCAGAGATGCTCTGAGATAGTTATATGGATGTTTAAATAAGTTAAAGATGTGAATTAGAAAGCTTAATTCCCTTAGAGTACAAGTAAATGATGCTCAAGGTCACGACTAATATGGTTTTAGGTCGCGACGGGTAGCTCAAAGAGAGTTTTAGTCGCGACGATTAAGTGTCTAGGTCACGACAGTTATTTACAGAGAGATTAGGTCGCGACGGAATATGGCAGAGAGCTGAAATTGCGACGAGACAGGTCTTATGTCGCGACTAGAAAAAGTTAAGGTTGCGACGTAAGGAGGCCTAGGTAGCGACGAGTTAGGTTCAGGTCGCGACGACAGAAGATTTAGGTCACGACTAAATGACAGAGATGTTAGGTCGTGATGAGTTGAGTGCAATGGTCACGATGAAAGATCACAGAGGATATGAGTCACGACTATCCAAGACTCAGGTCACGACTAATATGGGTTTAGAAAACTCAACGAAGATATGAGCTCTTAGATGGGATGAGATGTGTTCATTTTTCTTTTTGAAGGAAAAAGATGGTGAACACAAGACAAGAACATAGAGCGTGAGTGGAGGAGCCATGCATAGAGGAAGCGGGCAACTCCAATATGCGAGTCATCCTTGCTAGGATGAGTAGCAAGGGATGATAATGATAAGTTAAGATGGGCTAGCTCGATGAGATAGCTAGAATGAGGTAGATCCTCCATGTGATAACTAGGAGTAGATCTACATTGTAAAGGTCTTATTCAGCTAGGCTGAATAGAAGACCTAAGAGCTAGAATGAGATAGTTAGAACGAGGTTTGTCCAAGAATAAGCCTAGGACATGGCCTAAGGCTAGAGACGTGATGGTTAATAGCTAAAGAGCTAATATTCCCTAGGCAGAGGGATTCCATCACGGAGAAGTGATAGATCTAGGGTAGAGTACCCTAGAGAATGAAAATGATAGTAGAAGATGAGGAATGAGATCCATGCGATTGAAGTTCGCTAGGATCAAGAGCAAGAAAGACTAATAAGGAACCACGGTCCGGTCAAGAATAGACTGGGACTAATAGATAGACAGAAGAAGTAAAAAGATAGTAGAAAGGTAGCCACAGATTGTGTAACATCCCGATTTTTGGTCTAGGAGAACTAGGAAGTAGTCTGATATGGGCAGGCTGCTAGCCCCGTAGTCCCAGGGTAGTAATCTGATATGGGCGGTCACTTACCTGTATTTTGTAGGAATCCGAGGGATGAGTTAAGTCCTTCAGGATTTAAAGATGAGTTAAGTCTTTAACCTACAGAATCGGGACAGTTCACCTAGGTTCAAAATGAGGAATGTGAGGAATATCCCTTTGAGCAGAAGTCCCCGAAACATACAGAGGGTTTTTAGGGACTAAACTGCAAATAAGTCCAGGGACTGAAAGTCTCTAGAGATATAGTGGCCATTTATGCAAAGAAAGGGATTAAATTGCAAAAGAAAGGAAATGGAGGGACTTAGATGCAAATATGAAAAGATAAGGCAAAAAGGAAAAGTAGACAAAAAGGTGGGGTCCTTAAGTGTAATTTTAGCCAAATAAAAAGGGACTTAATTGAAAAGAAGAAAAGTTCCTTGGGGCTAAAGTGGAATTAAAGAAAGTCACGCTGGAAGTGGTTTGGACTGTCCGGAAGCATTTCAGTCCCAGATTCCACCGGTAGAGAAAGCAAGTGACGCTCGGTAATCTGGCTTGATACAGGAATTTTTGAAGACTCCAGATAACCAGAAATGGACTGATCGTCCAAAAGTTATAAAAATTCATACCGGATATCCTAGATTTCAGATCTAGGTGAGAAAATACAGGATGATGCGTCCTTATGGGGCGGATGTCAGGAAACTGACAGAATACCAATAGGAGGCCTGTAGAAAAAGTTATTCGCAAATTAGAAAATCCAGACGGGAGTGTGAGGCCTCCGGGTATCCGATAGGGAAATTTATCGGTATTTGAAAAGGGACTGAATGAGTTCGGATAACCTCAGTCAGATGACTGATATGACTCATAGGGATGCCTGAACACCGCAGGCCAGTGTATCGGACAGAAGGAGCCGGTGTCCGGATGTGGGTATAAACGGTGAATAATAGATAAAATATTCAATAAACATTAACGGGGGAAGATTCCTCGTAATACGTGCCATGAAGGTAATGGACCCTGAGAGGCCCAATAATGGCGCCAACAAAGGCCCAGTAAGACACTTGGACTGATAGGTGGGCCAGTGTTCGACAGAACCCCGGAAAAGTGCGAAATTATGAAAATGCCCCTGTGTTGTACAAAAGGGTAACAGAGAATGAAGGGCATTTTGGTCATTCTGGACAGGCCCAGAAGTCAAGGTACATATAGATAAAGTTACTTAGAGTCAGTATATATCCTGACAGGGTACAGAAGGGTGTAAAATGACAATTTTACCCTTAGAGTAATGATAGTGCAAGAAAGGGCACCCAGGGGTATTTTGGTAATTTGCCAAGGGATGTTTCTTGGGAATCGTGCCATCAGAGTACTTGGGCTTGATCAGGATCCAAGACAACATTCCTAGAGCCCAAAAACGTAGCCCATGAAGTATGTGGGAAAAAGTGGCATTAAAATACTATTTTAATGCTGTTTCAATAAAGTAAAGTTACTCAGTTGACACGATAACCGAGGAGGTGATCAGATAAAGTCCGGGACTTATCTGGATAGCATTGGAATGCGTGAAAGGTCCCTTCCAGATGCCACATGGCGTCATCTTAGAGGAAGAAGAAAAGTTAAGGACACGTGGCACAATCTTAGCCGGTAAGTCCAGGTTATTGGAAATCGGACCGGACCGATACCGGATTAGACTGGAACTGCTGAGTCAGCTGCTGAGGTGTCCAAGAAGGCTTCAATTTCTCCATGTGACATATGAGGTATCCCATGAGGTGGCATGGAGATGATGTCATGCATGATGCAGTAAAAGGAATAAAGAAAAATAGGAAATTCCGGAAAAACCAGGACCACAGGATCAGATGGCTTCAAAATTACAAGAATGACATTGACCAAAACTATAAATACCCCCTTGCCTTCATTATGCACGGTTTTGGCAAGAGAAAGAGAGAGAAAGAAGAGAGAGAAGGAGAAAGAAAGAAGAAAGGAAGTTCTGGTGGAGTTGGAAGCAGTAGAGAAGTTCTGAAGTTCTGCTTTTGAGGTAGTAACTAATCCTAGCTTTTATGTAATGGCTTTGTGATTTGTTGTGCTATTGTTTGGTTGGATTGTTGTCTTATATGTTATGCTTGAAGCTCTATTACAATGCTATGATCATATGTTATTGAATATGGAAGCCCGCAGCATACTTATCTGTACACAATCACAAGCAAGCATCGTCACTCTGCATTACATATATTGTTATGATTATTACTACTGAGATTCCCCCGAATCTCATTCCCATATATAACACTACAGGGGAGGTTCTGTTAAAATAAAATCTAGAAATTTTAAGAGACGCCGTTAGGCTGCCGAAATTCTGGCAACGAAGAAGGAACAAAGAAAGGAACTGATACGTACTGTGTATGTAACATCCATAATTTCGGTACTAAGTTGTATGTACAGGTTAAATGAAATATATGAGATTTTTGGAAAAGATGTGGCCATATTTATGTAAAGAAAATGATTAATTGGAAGAGGAAGAAAGTCTAAAAGCCAAAGTACAAAATTACGAAAATGCCACTGTGATGCCCTAAGAAACCAGAAGTAAATGGAGGGCATTTTAGTCATTTCACATAATGGATGGATATCAAAGGAAATTTGATAGTAAATTATTATAATTAATATGAGAATTTATGGAGTTGACAGAAGTCAAAAAGGAGTCCTGTAGAATTAATTATGGAATTTACGGTGAAAAAGGACACCGATAAAGGGTTAAAGGAAACGTATGTAATTTTTAACAAGACTTATGGGGCTCAGAAAATTATGAAACTTTGTAGAGAATTCATTTTATATTAGAATGAATTTCTAAAAATGTTAGAACAATTAAAAGAGGTGTTTAGCATTTATGCTAAGATCAGGGTAATTTATGGATATCGGTATAAGGAAAATACATTGGGATTTGGGCCAATTAGCTATTGGACCTAAAAGAGACCCAACATGTCATCCTAGGCCAGCCCAATAAGGCCCAAAAGTTGTCTTGGAGTCTAAGTCCAAAAATAAATAATTTATGGATTTTTGGAAATAAAGAAAAAGAGAATAAAGTAAGAATTATGTTTTGCACATGGTGGGACCCACATGGACTAAAAATGGCGCCAAAGAAGAGAGCTTAGGTGTCCCAAGTGATGTCATGCTAGAGAGGTCATGGTGGTAAGGTCATGAGCCAAAGTGAAAAGACATTCCAAGATCAAACCTTTAACCATTAGATCAAATAGTTTCTAAAGTGATCTTGGCCTTCAAATGGCACATGACTTTTGCTATAAATACCCCCCCTTTCCATTCATTCTTCACACCCAAGAGGTCCTTTAGAGATAGAAGTGAGTTCTAGAGAAAGAAAGTGGAAGAAAGCAAGGAAGAAGCAAGGGTCTTGAAAGAGCAAGTAAGGTAAGTTGATGCTCTTCACTTTACCATTTCGGTTTGCACTGTTCATGCACTGTTCATGATAGAAGAAAATGGAATTTCAATGATTTAATGCTTCCATTGAGTTTATATGATGATTTTGTGTAGGATTGGAAAGGTTTTGAACCTTGGAAACCATTGGAATTAAAGGTTATAATGTTGAAAATTCCTCACGGGTACTGTTCACTCGCATGAACAGTGATTTGAATTCCTAATTTTGATGCTTCCAATGGTCTTAAAATGAGATTTTGTGTGGGGGTAAAGTGGAGAAACAAGTATGGGAAGCATTGGAACCAAAATGGGAATTTTTGGAAAAAGGGAGCTTATTGAAACTAGACTTGGATTTTGTTTGGAATGGAGTTATAATTTGGTAATTATCTTGTAATGCCTAGGTTTTGACATTTGTGGCAAGGAAAGACCATTACAAGAAGGAAAGGAACAAGGATCTACAAGAGGTAGCAAGAATATCTAACTATAAACTTATGTGCTTTGATTGTTTTGCTTACTTGTTATGCATGAAGGTTTGGTTGAGCATGGAATGTTGTGTGATGATGATGATGATGTGATATGAGTATGTGATACTCCTTGCAATATATGTCATGACAATATGCATATTAGAGTTGCTTATGTATAAGCATGAATTAGCTCCCATTGCATGATAACATGTTAGGCATTCAATCAAACATGCATAACCTTATAGTTTATATTACTTGCTATTGGGATTTCCATGAAATCTCATTCCTTCCATATAATTAAACATGCTCTAGGTGCTGGATCTTCTCAAGGCAAGAGGGTAAATGTTGATGGATGACTGTACATAATTTAAAGAGTGTTCACTTTAATTACAAGATGATGTTTTGGTTTGTATGATGCATGCTACTCATAAATCCAATCTGAGGTAGTGTACTTCCATCTGTATTTTGATTGACTTATATGATGAGTTTTCATATGAAATTTGGTATGAACATAGCTAAGATATATATATGTAAATGGACACCAAGAACGCCTCATTTGGTTAAGAACTCGAATTGTTATGATTTTTCAAAGTTAGGAGTTGAAATCTGGAATAAGGTAAAACGACTACTCAGAGGCAGTGAGGTTTATGCGCTAATTTCATATAGTAAACGAATGATTTTTTCCTAGAACTTTTGTGAGATTAAAGTAGACATATGGAGATTTAAATCCATATGTAATTAAACTCAATTGGATAAGTATACAAGGAGAAATGAATTTTTGAAAATGGGTCAAAGAAACTGGAACTTCCAGATTTACCAAATGAACAGTAAAGTTCAACGAATAAACTGATTTGATCTGGACAAGAAGATCTCATTTTCATATTTTTATCTCAAAGTTAAATGAAATAGATTTCATTAGAAATTAGAATCACATTAAAACGATTTTTCTATATTTAGTTATGAATTTCCAAAGTTCAGGTTGTAATCTGGAATTACCCTGTGAATAGTGGCAGTGAACAGTAACCGTAAGCCCAACTCTTGGAAATTCATATTTTTGAGGTTAAGAGGTATTCCAATATAGTTCTAATTGAGTATAAGTAAGGTTAAGGATTAAGTTTAAAATTAAGTTCAAGGTTTTAAGGTTAAGACAAAAAGAAATTTGTTGGAAAATACCGTTGTGCTGGTAGACTATACAAAGTACTGTGTACGTAGGTGCTGTCTAAGGAGGCTGGAAGTGACTGGACCTAGCCGGTTCATCCAGTCTTTCCTGGGTACTTGCGTAGAATGGTAGTTCTCATGGGGAATTACCGAATCAGTACAATTATTTTCTACCAAGATTTTCGGCAAGAGAGATATAATCTATTCAAGAGAGCTATACTAAGAGTGCTTTGAGAGATATAAAGGAGGATGTTTTAGTGTACGTAGGTGCTGTCTAAGGAGGCTGGAAGTGAGTGGACCTAGCCGGTTCATCCAGTCTTTCCTGGGTACTTACGTAGAATGGTAGCTCCTACGGGAATTACCGAATCGGTACAAGATCGGTTACTCCCTACAGAAGGAATGTAACGGTTGTGCTGCCGGAGTTTAGGCAGGAAGAGATGCAATAGAAATATGATAATTTTGTGTATGCCTTGTTGTATGACATTTTGTTATTCATTAAGAAATATTGTTTGGCATGTTTAATTTGTGGATGATGAATTAAAAGAGAAATTCGCAGGTCCTGAGGTAGCAGTGTTTTGACCTCAGTTTGACCTAGTAAACGAAGGAGTTTGGCTATGAAATTTGGTGAGCCGGTTGTACACATTTGGGGTATCACGTGGATAGGTAATAAGCCTTGTTTGGATGTGTAGAATGAGATTAATCAGTTTCTCAAATTAAAGGTTCAGAATAAGGAACTTAAAAGTAAAAATTTTGAATTTCTGGGCTTAAGTTAAGATATAATCGAGCTAATATTGCTTCCGCAAGTATACTCTGAGAGGTCTAAGGGAGGATGTTTCAGATTGTGAGATAAAGGGACTCCTCTATCCCCTATGTAAGAAAGAATGATGAAGGGTTGAGTCTATACCCTAATAAGAGGGTAGCGTGGCAGCCTAAAATAAATAGATGTTTCAGGATGATTGACCAAGATATGATAGGCAATATGATAAAGAAAATATGTCTTGAGGTTTACTTAGTCTGATGGATGGTTGAGCAAAGTATGATGATGATATGGCTTATGATGCCATAAGTTGTGATAAATGGTTGCATCTCCTTGCAGTTGTCATATGATGACATGCATGTTAGAGTATGCCATGATAAATGAATACTCCCCTTTTGCAATATATGCAGGGTAGAGTGTATACGAGATTAAGAAGTTATGAGGAAGTTATGTTGCTCCCATACCATATGACATGTAATGAGATATGTATTGAGGATGATAGATAGTCTCAGTTCATGGGACAATAAGCTATGATATTTAGATATGATTTATGATTGAGGTTACTCAGGTAATTTTGCAGACTTGTGAATACAGTACTCAGGACCATTTCTATTGAAAGGAATGGTATACAGAAAGAAAAGCAGAAAAGAGTAAAGAGATTGTTTCTAGATCACTCTTCAGATAAGAGTTAGATCTGAAACATATGGCTCCCAGATAGAGCTAGATTCAGATGAGTATAGATCACTCTTCAGATAAGAGTTGGATCTGATACAGAATGCTCGCAGTTATAGCATAGTTTAAATGGCTCGCAGTTATAGCACATATTGAAATGAGAAGTTATGATGAGGCCATAGCAGTAGAATGCAATGGCAGGTGGTTAGACCATAATGGCACAAGCCAATGGTAAGCCACAGTAAAGTAAGAAAGATGAGAAGGAACTCCTGAGTAAGAGAGGAAGTAAGTAAAGTCTGGGTAAACGATATGAGGCTATAAAATTTTTATGGAGTTATCAACAGGTGGAAGCAGTTAACCTTATAACTTAGTCTGTTGGTTTAAGATCTTCGGGAGATATACAGTACAACAGAATCACAGTTAGATTCTGGAGGGTCATAGTTAGATCCTAACATGGCTCCAGGGTCGCAGTTAGATCCTGAAGGGTCGCAGTTAGATCCTAACAGCTTCAGACTCACAGTTAGATTCTGAAGAGGCTAACGGTTGATCGCAGTTAGATCCCGAGGTCGCAGTTAGACCTAGCCTAAGGAAAGTAATGAGCCATGAGTTATGAGTACAATGTAGTATCTCTTTAGGAAGATGAATGCCAAAGACAAAGTTAAGGTGAGGAAGCTTCACTAGTTGATAAATTCACCTAGAGAAATTGTTTATAACAATTTTCCTCAGGTAGCCTCTAGTATACAGACTAAACTTGGCTTTCCCTTAAACGAAGATGGAGTCCAAGTTCAAATCTGAGTGCTGATATTCAAAGTTTTGTAGAAGTATGCCTAAGAAGCAGAGAAGAGAATCCTCTGTGTAATGAGAAGCAGAGAAGAAAATCCTTAGTGTAATGAGAACAGAAGAGTATGAGTAGATAGATTCCCCCAGATGAGGGTAAAGAGATTAAAAGGCTAGAGAAGACCTAAAGAAGAGGGTCTAAGGCAAAACAAAGATAGAATGCAGTTTTATGAGGAAGAGAATGTTAGCCTTATGGTATCTCAAGATAAGTTATGAAAGGGTGATATACACCATGAGATAGCCAGAGTTGGCTAGATATGCTATGATAAAGTATCAAAAGCATGCAATGAGATACACTGTGGTAAACGTGTAATGTAACACGTACCGAGAAATGTGCATTTTATGAACAGATAGAGAGGCTCCCTTTTTGTAGGGATCATATGTTTACGTGTTATGCTACAAATGGAATAGAAAATGAGAGCTTTCCCTCGTTGCATGAGATGTCAGGCCATATGTTATGCTAGAACTGTGCAAGCTCCAAGTGTTAGAGCTGTGCATAATTAGAACAGAAATACTTGAGCTCCGATGTTAGAGCTTTGCATTCATAAGCAGGTAAGCAGTCCTGCAATATGTTGGCCAGACATTATGCATAGGTGCTCTTATTTAAGAGTAGGTGCTCTTGTTCAGCAACAAAGTAAAGAAAAAATAGCTGTGTAAGTCCTCTCTCTATATGAAGTTAAGTGCTAAGAATGATGAGAATATATGATTATATAAAAAGAAAGATGGAATGTTGCAGATGTTAAAGCAGTCTGCGAGATATTAAGAGAAGTAATAGAGATAGATGCTAGAAGTATGATGAGTAGTTAGAAGAAATTCCCGAATACAGTAATATTCGAGAGAATTTCATATGAAAGAAATGGACACTACTTATAAAGTGCAGTAAGTGATCCATAAGAGAAAAGTAGATTTCAACTCTGATTGAGTTGACCCAGAGAAAGATAAGCATGTTACGAAGAGATGTAAAGTTATGATGAGTACTTTGCCAGATGTTAAGTTAATTTGGCTATGGTACTAATTAAATTTCTGGGACAAAATTTATTTAAAGGGGAGGAGAAATGTAACATCCCAATTTTCAGGCCTAGAGACGTGAAAATAGCCTAGGATTGAGAGGCTACTAGACCCCCTTTGAGCAGAAGTCCCGGAGACATGCAGAGAGTTCAGGGACTAAGCTGCAAATAAGCGAAAGTACGGGGACTTATGTGTAAACAGTGAAAGTCCCAAGGGGTAGAATGGCCATTTGGGATGATGTAAAGGTCAAAGGTTGTGGAGTTGAGAGATGACCATTATGGTCGCGACTAGGGAGTACTGTGGTCGCGACTAATGGTTATAGAAAGAGTTATAAGCGACGAGAAAGCAGTGTGGTCGCGACTAGTAAGTAGTGACGTCGTGACTAATAATGGCAGAAAGGTTTAGACGTAACTGAATGATGTGTGTGTCGCGACTAATAGGTAAAATGGGCTGGTTGCGACTAGAAAATGTTATGGTCGCGACTAGATTGTGTTGTGGTCGCGACGAAAGGATGTTGTGGTCGTGACTAATGTACACATAAGTGTTATGTCGCGATGAGATGATGATCAGGTCGCGACTAGTGACTAAAGTGGTGCTAGGCGTATGGGCCATAAGTTGAGAAGGTCCAAAAGAGATAGTTACCTGGTTAGAGATAGACCGGAGGCAGGAGGTCAGATAAAGGAAGGGTTATCTGGAAACCATGAGGTGGACTAATAAGGTATCCTCATGGGACCCACAAGATGCCACATGGCATTAATGTAATGATTCAGCAAAGTAAAGTTACTCGGTTGGCATGATAACCGAGGAGATGATCAGATAAGTCTGGGACTTATCTGGATGGCATTGGAAAATAGGGATCCTTCCAGGTGCCACATGGTGCTATCATAGAGGGAGAAGAAAAGTTAAGGCCACATGGCTCTAGTCTGGAGAGAGCTGATAAAGCTGAGGACACGTATTACGAGGCAGGACTCTGGACCGGTGAGTCAGCCTGGTGAGTCAGCATGCTGAGGTGTTCAGGATTTTAGACATGTGGAAAATGTGACCCTGAGGTGGCAGGTTGAGGTGTCCTGGATGATGCAGTAAAAGGAAATAAAAGAAAATAGGAAATTCCAGGAAAAACCAGGACCGCATGTTCAGATGGCATGGAAATTACGAGAATGCCATTGGGAAAATCTATATAAACCCCCCCATTCATTTGGCTTCACGCATGGCAAGAGGAAAGGGAGAGAAAGAAGAGAGAGAAGGAGAAGGAAGGGAAGAGAGAAAGGAGGAAAGGAAGAAAGGAAGTTCTGACGGAGTTGGAAGCAGAATAGAGATAGTAGGGTTTTGCTAAGCTAGCCAGGTAGTAACTAATCCTAGCTTTTATGTAATGGCTTTGTGATTTGATGTGCTATTGTTTGGTTGGATTGTTGTCTTATATGTTATGTCTGAAGCTCTACTGCAATGCTATGACCATATGTTATTGAGTATGGAAGCAAGCAGCATACTTATCTGTACACAATCACAAGCAAGCACTGTCACTCTGCATTACATATATTGTTATGATTGTTGCTACTGAGATTCCCCCGAATCTCATCCCCATACATAACCCATTACAGGGAGGTTATGCTGAAGTGGATTTTGAGAATGCTAAGAGACGCCGTTATGCTGCCGAAGTAAAGACTGAACATTAGTATATGATAAGTACTGTGTACGTAGTGCTGTCTAAGGAGGCTAGAAGTGAGTGGACCTAGCCGGTTCATCTAGTCTTTCCTGGGTACTACGTAGAATGGTAGTTCTTATGAGGGAATTACCAAATCAGTACAGTTCAGTTCTTTGTACAGATGAAGCGTAGCGGTTATGCTGCCGGAGTTTAGGCAGAAAGAGATGTAATATAGATAGAAAGATTATGTATATGTCTTGTTGTGTATGCCTTGCTGTATGACATTATGTTATTCAATGATAAATATTGTTTGGCATATTCAAATTATGTATGGTAAATTAAGGGGAAATTCGCAGGTCCTGAGGCAGCAGTGTTCTGACCTCAGTTTGACCTAGTAAACGGAGGAGTCTGGCCACGAGATTTAGTGAGCCGGTATTACACATCTGGGGCATTCCGTGAATAGGTAATAAGCCTAATTTGGATGTGTATAATGAGAGAAACCAATTCTCAAAGTAAAGGTTCAGAGTAAGGAACTTAGGAGTAAAAGTTCAATCTCTGGACTTAAGTTAAGCTAAAATTGCTTCCGCAAGTATACTCTGAGGAGTTTAAAGGAGGATGTTTCAAATTACCTCTCATTCCCCTTACAACCCGTAAGGATAATCACCACTCAAGAGTCCTACACTCTTGAGCAACTTAGAATAAGAATCGAGAATTAATGAATCTCTCACATAGAGAAGATATGTTAAGCACTAAACTACAATAAATTCTCTCAAAATTTTCTATTCACGCTAAGTAAAAATAGAGTATAACAAAGTATGAATACTGAACATCAGTGAATAAGAATGAATAATAATGATTGCGTTGTAATTACACTGCGTAGGTTATTGAGTGTCTTAAATTCAGCATTCAATTCACCATGTATTTATAGCTTCAGCTCTAAAGATATCTGTTAGGAACATTGAGCATTGGGTGAAGTAAATACAAAGCCATTGGTGGTTTGCGGCAATAAGTGGTAGCATTTAATGCGTTTTTTGACATTTAGCCTTTTAGCCGCAACTTCTTCATTTTTTTAATTTTATAACGTAAACATGCTAGGAAAATGTTATGAGTGTAATAGGCAATGATAAGAAACATATAGGAATACATGATGTTTAAATATGTTGCATCGAAATATGATCATTAAAATCATTTGAAAAATATTTATCAGAGATCTTATCAGTAAGATTTTTTTATCGAAGAGGACTTCGATAAAACTTGAATGAAATCTTTTGTAAAATAGTTCAACATCTTATTTATCAAATAGCTTATCAGTAAATTAATAAGTTCTTCAAACAAAATATATATCATTTATTGAAAACTTTTTTGATAAACTAATTTATCGAATAAGACTTCGATAAGTTTTCTTCAAGAACATTTTCACAAATCTATTTCTATTTGAAGTCTTTAAATGCTTGTATAAATGCCTTCACAAATTTCACTGAGTCATTTTCAAATTATCTAAGTCTTTATCGATAAATGACTTTATCAAATAAGTCTTTGAAGAAATATTATTTTGGAAACAAAGACTTAGAGTTTTCTTCATAGTCTATTTATCGAAGGTCTTATCGATAAGTGAACTTATCGAATAGGTCTTCGATAAATATCCTTTAAAAATTAATGTTTTCATAAATTTTATTTCCATTTATTTAAGGGCTTATCGAATAGGTGTCTTATTAATAAATATTCTTTATCAGTCTTAAAATACTTTTTGAAAATATTTGCTCAATTGTCATTATCAAAATATTAGAGTTTAACAAACGTAAAAAGGGAATTTTGAAGTTCCAGGTACTAAATTGAAATTTCAAAAAGTGTAGCAAGGGACTAAAATGGAATTTGGTCAAATGCAGGGATGAAAGTGTAATTATGGAATTTCAAGGAGAAGTTGTCACATCTTACTTTCCTAGCTTCATCTTCTCTAAAACAGTACCCTGTTATGTTTGGAAAAGATAGGGGTGAGATTTTGGGGGAAATCTCAGTAGCAAACGATACTAAACAATGTATGCATCAATGATTGGTATTAGTGAAACATCCTTCCTTTCATACATCTTAGGGACCATTCGGTAGCATTTAGAACCACTTTCAAGGTCATTGAAGTCCAATTTCTCAATCTGGAGTTTTACTCTTATCGAGTACTGTTCACTATGAAAATTCCAGATGAGTGACCTGACTTTGATAAATCATAACTAATTATAAAAAAATTGAAATGAAGTGGTTCCAATTTATACTTGAAGATAACTCAATTATATTTTAGGAAAAAATTACTCGTTGACCACTCCTTGACCAAGTCAACATCAGTCAACGTTACAACTTTACTGTTCATCAAGCGTTTTTCTCCTGAATCCAGCATTCTGGTCCCAACTTTGATAATTTATATATCCATGTGTAGACATCCAAATAAGGAATTCTATATATCAAATCTAAGCTTGGTATGTATACTATTTACCATAAAAATTTCATTCATTTATTCATCCATTTACTATTTTTAATTATGGGTCAAACATCATTAGGTCACCACGAGTTACTGTTCATAGTGGCAATTTCCAGCACTCAACTTTGCAAACATATGCATACATCCATCATATATCAGTCAAACATGCCAAACAACAATTATTATTAATTAATAAGTTGTTTTACATCTGGGTATGTACAAAATTTCCCATATCTCTATTACATCTTTTCCTGCCTAAAATCCGGCAGCATAACCGCTACGCTTCATCTTCAGAAAGTAACTGATCTTGTACCGATTCGGTAATTCCCGTGAGAACTACCATTCTACGTAAGTACCCAGGAAAGACTGGATGAACCGGCTAGGTCCACTCACTTCCAGCCTTCTTAGACAGTACTTACATACACAGTACGTATCAGCTGCTTTCCTTATCTTGTCATAATTTTGGCAGCATAACGGCGTCTCTTAAAATTCCCAAAATTCACTTCGACATAACCTCCCCTGTAATGGGTTATTTATTGGGATGAGATTCGGGGGAATCTCAGTAGCAACAATCATAACAATATATGTAATGCAGAGTGACAGTGCTTGCTTGTGATTGTGTACAGATAAGTATGCTGCGTGCTTTCATACTCAATAACATATTATCATAGCATTGTAGCAGAGCTTCAAGCATAACATATAGGACAACAATCCAACCAAACAATAGCACAACAAATCACAAAGCCATTACATAAAAGCTAGGATTAGTTACTACCTCAAAGGCTTAGCAGAACTCTAGATCCCCAATACTGCTTCCAGCTCCGCCAGAACTTCCTTTCTTTCTTTCTTCCTCTCACTTTCTCTCTCTAGCACTTCCTTCTCTCTCTTTTCTTGCCCAAAACCGTGATGCAAATGAATGGAGAGGGGGGTATTTATAGCTTCCTTCAATGGCATTCCTGTAATTTCTAAGAACTCTGATCCTGTGGCTACGGTTTTTCCTGGAATTTCCTATTTTCTTTATTCCCTTTACTGCATCATCCATGACATCATCCCAAAGCCACCTCATGGGACACCTCATATGTCACATGGCGAAATTACAAGCTCCTGGGACACCTCATCAGCTGACTCAGCAGTTCCAGATAGTTCCAGAGTCTTGCACCGGAATACACGGCTGAGATCATGCCACGTGTCCTCAACTTTTTATTCCTCCTCTATGTTGGCACCATGTGGCATCTTGCTGGCACCTTTCATGCCATCCAATGCTATCCAGATAAGTCCAGGACTTTATCTGATCACCTCCTCGGTTATTGTGCCGACCGAGTAACTTTACTTTATTGAAACAGTATTAAAATAGTATTTTAATGCCACTTTTTCCCACACATCACTGGGCCTACGTTTTTGGGCTCCGGGAATGTTATCTTGGATCCTGATCAAGCTCAAGTACTCTGATAGCTCAATTCCCAAGAAACATCCCTTGGCAAATTACCAAAATACCCCTGGGTGCCCTTTCTTGCACTATTTAAACCCTAAGGGTAAAATCATCATTTTACACCCTTCTGTACTCTGTCAGGGCATATAATGACTCTGAGTAACTTTATCTGTATGTGCCTTGGCTCCTGGGCCAATCCAAAATGACCAAAATGCCCTTCATACATCTACTACCCATTTAGTACAACACAGGGGCATTTTCGTAATTTTGCACTTTTTCGGGGTTCTGCTGGACACTGGCCCACCTATCAGTCCAAGTGTCTTATTGGGCCTTTGATGGAGCCATTATTGGGCCTTTCAGGGTCCATTACATTCATGACACGCATTACGAGGAATCTTCCCCCGTCCATGTCCATCGAGTATTTCCGCCGTTATACACCGTTTCTATACATCTCTGGACACCGGGTCCTTTTACCAGATACACTGGCCTACTGCGTTTAGGCATCCTTGTGGGTCATAACAGTCATCTGACTAAGGTCATCCGAACTCATTCAGTCCCTTTTTAAATACCGATAAATCTCCTTATCGGATACCCGGAGGCCACACACTTCCGTCTGGATTTGCTAATTTATGAATAACTTTTTCTACAGGCCTCCTATCGGTATTCTGTCAGTTTCCTGACCTCCTTCCCATCCGGACACATCATCCTGTAATTTCTCACTTATATCTGAAATCTAGGATATCCGGTAGGATTTTTTATAACTTTTGGACTATCAGATCAATTTTGGCTATCTGGAGTCCTGAGAAAATTCCTGTATTAAGCTGGATTACTCAGCATCACTTGCTCTCTCTACTGGTAAAATCTGGGACTGAAATGCTTTCGGGCAGTCCAAACCACTTTCGGCCTGACTTTCTTTAATTACAATTTAGCCCCAGAGAACTTTTCTTCTTTTCATTTAACTCCCTTTTTATTTGGCTAAAATTACACCTAAGGACCCCACCTTTTTGTCTACTTTTCCTTTTTGGCTTAACACTTTTCATATTTGCACTTAAGTCCTTACATTTTCTTTCTTTTGCAATTTAATCCCTTTCTTTGCATGAATGGCCATCATATCCCTAGGGACTTTCACTATTTACATATAAGTCCCCGAACTTTCACTTATTTGCAGTTTAGTCCCTAAAAACCCTCTGTATGTTTTTGGAACTTCTGCTCAAAGGGATATATCTATTTCAGGCTACTTTCTAAGTCTCTGGCCTGAAAATTGGGATATTACAATTAGTGATTGCTTGTGATTGTGTCAACTTAATGTAATGTGCATGCTTCCATGTAACATATGAAATACAATTGGTCAAGGTAATCATAGCACAGAGCTTCAACAATTATATATTAACATCAATCAACCAAGCCATATGTAACACCTTACTTTTATACATCTTAGGGACCATTTGGTAGCATTTAGAACCACTTACAAGTCCATTGAAGTTCAATATCAAAATCTGAAAATTTTAAGTTTACGGTTACTGTTCATTTGATAATTCCAGATTCAGTGATGAACTTTGAAAATTCATAACCAATTCAAGAAAAATCAAAATGAAGTGGTTTAAAAGGATAATTGAATATAACATCTTGTTATTTAAGTGAAAAATACTTACTTGGACCAATTGACTAGTCAACTGAGTCAACTATGATGTCGAAGTTTATTGTTCATTTGGTCTAAATTTCTGAAAGCAGTTTCTGGTCCCTAACTTTGGAAAATTTGTTCTCTTTGTACAAATATTGAAATAAGGCGTACTTGGTGTCAAAACGAAGCTTGACATGTTAACTAACTACTGCTAAAATATCATACATTTATTACATCATTAACTATTTTTAGTTATAGACCAAACATCATAGTTGAAAACTGTCTAACATCTTCCTCTCTCATGCTTGAGGTTCCTGTGGATTGGAGATATAATTTGGGGTGAGATTTCTAGGGAAATCTCAGTAGTAAATGGTACCATTCAATGCATACAAGATGAATGCAAGTGCATAACATGTTTCCTTTATCTTTCCTTAGTTTCCATTTGCATACCATTATGCTCCATGCCCATTCCTATCATGCATGACTATAACCTCATAAAAGCAGAGCATATATGATTTATACCTACCATACATCATCATAACCTATCACAAACATCTCAACACACAAACATATACATCAAGTATACAAGAAATGGGTGAGTTCACTACCTTGATTCTTTACTTTTCCTTATCCTCTTTCTTGTCACCTTTCCTTGAAGTAAGGTTGTCTTCTTGAATACACAAATCAAATCCTAAACATCACATATTCATTTATTCATCATGACCCAAATCAATTGGTATATAAAGACATTGGACTTAACTTAATCAATTAACCCCTATCTTTCTTAATTTGTGGTTAATTGTCTTGTCCTTTGAATTAATTTGTACCTTGACTTTATCCTACACAATTTCACATTTTGAATCTATTTGAGTTTAGAATCATGAAATTCCAGCTCCTTCAACCTGTTCTGGACAGAACAAAAAATGTACATAATTCTTTCAAAAATTCTCATCTTGATTCCAATGCTTCCAATACTTGTTTCTCTACTTTATCCCACACAACTTTTCATTTTAAAATCATTGGAAGCATCAAAATAATGAAATTCCAATCACTGTTCATGCGTGTGAACAGTAATAGAGAAGACTTAAAAATTACAACTTTCAATTCCAATGCTTCCAAGGTTCCAAATCTATCCAATCTTACACAAAATCATCATATAAATTCAATGGAAGCATTAGATCATTGAAATTCATTCTTCTTGGTCCAGAACAGCCCTAGGCCAAATGGTCTCATCAATGGTAAAGTCAAGATCACAACTTAATTCAATAACCAATCCCCTAAACTAACTTATCCAAGCATTAATCACATAGTTATAGCTTTATTTGCTTCTTCCTACTTCAACTTAAAATTTGGACAGCAAGCATGCTCTAGGTTTAATGGAATTTCTAACCAATAAAACCTAGATTTTATCCTTCCAAAACATATATAAATAAGCTAGGGAGGACTTCTTACCTTATGCCTTAACTACCTTGACCTTTAAGTGCCTTGAATTGCCTTTATCTTGGTTGAGTTTTCAAATGACAAGAGTTTCTCCAAGGGAACCAAGGGGTCACGGTTTTGTGAGGAATGAGAGGGGTATTTATAGCCAAAACTTTGTCACCTTAGGTCCATAATAACCCCACTTTTCCTAATTATTACAACTCCTTAATCTTGAACTTGATTGGTTGGTTTTTGGATTAATTATCCTTAATCATCATTAGGTTAATTC
Source organism: Leucaena leucocephala (assembly GCA_037074615.1). Taxonomy (NCBI): domain Eukaryota; kingdom Viridiplantae; phylum Streptophyta; class Magnoliopsida; order Fabales; family Fabaceae; genus Leucaena; species Leucaena leucocephala. Next base: position 6,524,335 of record CM073545.1, read on the forward strand.
TTATATTATTTTATTATATTTTAGCACATGTCATAACCCTTTCTTCTTCTTCTTGGTGCCATGTGTAAAGCTTGTGGGGCCCACAAGGACACCTCACATGCTTCTTGAATTTTCTTGAATTCTTTTATTTTAAAAATATATATAATATTCTAAAAATTCATTTGACCACAGGACAATTTCTTAGGCTCCATGGACAACTCTATGACGCCATGTTGGGTAGACTTGGACCCAAACTATAATTTTGGCACATATCCTAAGGTACATCCTATACCGATATCCTTAAATTTCCCTAATTTTGAAATAAATTTTAAACACCTCTTTTATTGGTTCTAAAATTTTTAGAAATTCATTCTAATATAAAATGAATTCCCTGCAAAATCTCATAATTTTCTGAGTCCCAGAAGTCCTAATAAAAATTTCCTATATTTCCTTTAACCCTTTATCGGTGTCCGATTTCACCTTAAATTCCATAATTAATTCTACAGTACTCCTTTTTTACTTCTATTAGTTTCATAAATTCTTATATTATTTATAATAATTTAATACCAAATTTCATCTGATTATGAGGTCCAGAGGATACTATAATAATCTCCCGACCTCAGAAATTAATATCAATTTATCGTGAACTTAAATCAAAATTCTGCGTACGTTAAACTGATCAGAATACTTTTCTCTATTTTATGGTAAAATTTGTGACTAAACCATTTTCGGGCATTTTTGGGCCTTTTCTGGCTCAACTTTCTATAATTACCATTTTGCCCCTTAACTTTTGAAAATTACACTTTAGGCCCTCAACTTTTTATAATTACACTTAATAGCCCAAAGTTTATGTCTACTTCTATTTTATACCATGGACATTTTAGACTTTCACTTTAGTCCCTTTCTTTTCCAAAATGTCCATTATGTCATTGAAACTTTCATTAATTGCAATTTAGTCCATTTTTCTTTACAACTTCATACCTTCTCTCTTTCTTTAGCTTAAAACTTATCTTAATCATTATCTTTTCTTTTGATTACCATCCCAAGACCTTCGTAACCTCTTTCCTTTATCAGTCTTATACAGATAGAGAAAATTTGGGATGTTACATTTCTACCCCCTTAAAATAAATTTTGTCCTCGAAATTTACTTAGTACCTTAGTCAACTATCTTAGATGTATCTCCTCTTTATATCCTTTCTTGGTTTATGACCAAGGCTTGGGATATTCATCTACTCATGTTTATGGACAACTCATTATATTGAAATTGTGAGCAGTGTCCATTTCTTTTATATTAATTCCTCTTAAACTTTACTTTATTCTGGGGTTTCTGTTCTCTACTTGAAATATTGTCCGTCTATCTATCTATTTCTGTCTCAATATACCATAATTCTTTCTAACTTTGTGACTTAACACTGTACTTCCCAGCGGTCACCCATCTCTAAACTTCTCTGGCCTGAGCATCTTCAATTAAGCATGCTACTAGGTTAGGGCTAGTTTACTCTTTATATGGCTCTGAGCCCTAGTATTCTCTTTCTCATAGAACTGTATTCTATCTTTATTTTACCTTAGACCCTCTTCTCTGGGTCTCTCTAGCCTTTTAATCTCTTTATCCTTATCTGAAGGATTTGTCTGCTCACACTTTTCTATTCTCAAACCATATGGGGTTCTCTTCTCTGTTCCTCAGGCATACTTCTATAAAACTTTGAATATCAGCACTCAAATTTGAACTTGGACTCCATCTTCATTTAAGGGAAACTAAGTTCAGTCTGTATATAATAGAGGCTATCTGAGGAAAACCATTATAAATAATTTTTCTGGATGAGTTAATCAACTAGTGAAGCTTCTTTTAACTTTGTCTTTGGTAATCATCTTTCCAGAGAGATACTACATTGTACTCATATCTTCATGGCTCATTACTTTCCTTAGGCTAGTCTAACTGCGACCTCGAGATCTAACTGCGATCCACTGTTAGCATCTTTAGGATATAACTGCGACCTTAGAGCCATGTTAGGATCTAACTGTAATCCTCTGGAATCCTCTGTGATTCCGTTGTACTGTATCATCATCTCTGAAAGATCTTAAAACCAACAGACTAAGTTATAAGGTTAACTGCTTCCACTTGTTGATAACTCAATTAATAATTTTTTTAAAAAAATAATACATCCAGTAGCCTATATTATTTACCAAGACTTTACTTATTTCCTCTCTTACTCAGGAGTTCCTTCTCATCTTTCTTATTCTGTTGTGGCTTACCATGGGTTGTTGCCTTATGCAATCATGGCCTAACTACCTACCATTGTATTTTGTTGCTATGGCCATAACATATCTTCTCATTTCAATCTGTGCTCTAACTGCGAGCAATCTGCATCTGAACTGGGCTCTTATCTGAAGAGTAATCTGTATCAGATCTAACTCTTATCTGAAGAGTGATCTGAACTCATCTGAATCTAGCTCTATCTGAAAGCCATCTGTTTCAGATCTAACTCTTATCTGAAGAGTGGTCTGAAAATAATCTCTTTACTGTTATCTGATGCTCTTTATGTATACCATTTCTTTTGATAGAGTTATAACACTACCATCCTCTTTGTACTTATAACCCTAACATAAGAAATGGCCCTGAATACTGCATTCACAAGCCTATAGAAATACCTGAGTAACCCCCAATCATATTGTATCTAACTATCGTACTGTAATTGGCGTCCCACTTACTGAGACTGTCTGTTACACTAGGTATCTCCCTCTTACTATCTTATCTCAGGTTTAATTTAATTTTTTTTAATGTCAATCATAATATAAACTTTAATGTCTAAGGGTTTGACTAATACTAACTACTTTGTATATATTTTCTCTACTTCCTACTTTTAAAACCTATAATCATATTCACTCTTATACAAAGGCAACATACTAGGTATAGGGTAGCTCAATAGTGTGCATACAGGACAATATAATCCAATCACATACAGGATTTATCTACTCATTAGCCAATGGAAATAGAACACAAATAAACTCGTACCTTAATTTGGTGCACGAGACTTTCTTATCTCATTGCCAATCAGGGTGTCATGTCCTAATTTTTTTTCCTTATCTGTATAATACTGATAGAGGAAAGAGGTTTGGAAAGGATTGTGATGATGAATGGAAAAGAAAAGAATGATAAGATGAAGATTTAAAAAAGAGGGACTAAAGTGAAAAGTGTAAAAGTTTCATGGTACCAAATGTAAAGTAGACATAAACTTTGGGCCATTAAGTGTAATTTCAAAAAGTTTAAGGACCTAAATGTAATTTAAGGAAAGTTCAAGGGGCAAAATGGTAATTATACAAAGTTGAGCCGGAAGTGGCTTAGAACTGCTTGGAAGCATTTTAGTCCCAAATTTCATCAGTAGATAGAGAAAATGATGCTGGTTAATCTAGCTTAATACAGAAATTTTATTAGAGTTTTAGATAGCTGAAATTTATTTGATAGTCTGAAAGTTATCTAAAATTTTTATCAGATCTCCTGGACCTCAGATATGAGCAAAAAGTTACAAGAATATGCGTCCTGTGAAACCAGAGGTCAGGCAACTGATGGAATCCCGAAAGGAGTTATGTACAAAAAGTTATTCACTTTTTGGTAAATTTTGACAGGAGTTTGTGAACGCCCGATATCCGATTGGGAAATTAATCGGTAAGCAAACTGGGACTGAATAAACTCAGATGGCATTACTCAGAGGCCCATATTGACACCAAGTGAGGCTAGGTCCATGATATCAGTTCATCGGGAGAAGGGGCCAGTGTCCAGAAGTTTGAAGAAAATGTACGAAATTACGAAAATGCCCATGTGTTGTAATATTGTACAAGAGATGAAAGGAGGGCATTTTGGTCATTTTGATAGGCCAAAAATGCTAAGGTAAGTACATGAATGATTACCTAGAGTCATTATATGCCCTGATAAGGTATAAAGAGGTGCAAAATAACAATTATGCCCTTAGGGTTAATATAGTGCAAGAAAGGGCACCAAGGGTATTTTGGTCATTTCACAATGGATGGATATCAGATAAAATTTGGTAGTAAATTCTTATAATTAATATGAGAATTTATGAAACTGATAGAATTAAAAAAGGAGTCCTGTAGAATTAATTATAAAATTTACGATGGAAAAGGACACCGATAAAGGGTTTAAAGGAAATGTATGTAATTTTTATCAGGACTTCTGGGTCTCAGAAAATTATGAAACTTTTCTGAGAATTCATTTTATATTATAATGAATTTATAAAAATGTTAGAACCATTAAAAGAGGTGTCTAACATTTATTCTAAGATCAGGGTAATTTAAGGATATCGGTATAAGGAAAGTGCATTGGGATTTGTGCCAAGTAGCTATTGGACTTAAAAGAGGACCAACATTTCATTCTAGGGCAGACTAATAAGTCCCAAAAGTTGTCTTGGAGCCCAAGTCCAATAATGAATAATTTATGGATTTTTGAAAAGAAAAAAAGGAATAAAGCGGGACCCATAAGGCTTTCCACATGGCGTCCAAGAAAAAGGGAAGAGAAGATTTTTGTCCTGTGATTTTATCTCAACTTGGCTTGGTGGGCAAGACAAGATTCAAGGTGAAATCTTGGCCATTAGATCAAATAGTAACCAAAGCAATCTTGGCCATCCATTTTCCATTGGATTTTTCTATAAATACCCCCATATTTTCTACTCCAAACCGTGGCATGAGAAACCTTGGGGAAACTATGGCAAAATGGAAACTCAAGCCAAGACAAAGAAGAATCCAAGGTCCAAAGTTCAAGCAAGCTAGAGATTAAAGGTAAGCAATCTATCCTAGCTTATTTTCCTTTGATTTGGGAGCTTCAACTTAGGGTTTTCATGGAAGAAAGTTGAGTTTTCTCTAAGGTGTATATGCTGTCCAAAATCTTAGATGAAAGGGGAAAGAAGAAATTAAAGTTAGAGTTATGAGATTAAAGCTTAAACAAGCTAGTTAGATGATTGGTTGTTGAATCAAGTTGATATTCTTGACTTTGCCATGGATGAGACAATTCAGTTTGAACTGTTAATGCACTGTTCATGATAGAAGGAGATGGAATTTCAAAGATCTAAGGCTTCCATTGAATTCATATGATGATTTTGTGTAGGATTGGATAGGTTTTGAACCTTAGAAGCATTAGAATTGAAAGTTGTAATTCTTGGAATTCCTCTATGTACTGTTCACTCATATGAACAGTGATTGGATTTTGATGCTTTCAATGTTTTTAAAAGGAAAAGTTGTGTGGGATAAAGTAGAGAAACAAGTATGGGAAGCGATGGAATTAACATGGGAATTTTTGGAAGAATTATGTATGTTTTGTAAATTCTGTCCAGAGCAGTGCATAGTTGCTAGAATTTGGTTATTTTGAGTTCATAAATGGATTCAAAAGATGGAATTATGTAGGGTAAAGTCAAGACATCAATTGATTCAAAGGCCAAGTCAATTGGTAAAGATTAAAGAAAGTTAATTAGTTAAGTAGGCTTAATGTTCAAGAGAAGTTAGATTGTAATGAATGGATGATTATGTGATGATAGGGTGTGATTGTGTACTCCAAAGAGGCAGCCACACACCAAGGAGAAGTAAGAAGAAAGAGCAAAGTTAAAGTGAAATAAAGTCAAGTATATGAGGTAGTAAACTTACCCTAAACTTGTATGTATTGAGTGTTATGCTTGATTGTGCTATGGCTTTGTTGAATTGTGTGCATATGTGTAGATGATTGAAGCTCTGTTTCTATGATTACCTTGGCCAATTGTATTTCATATGATACATGGAAGCATGCTCATTACACTATGGTAACACTTTCACAAGCAAGCACAAGCAATTATATTAATACATGCATTGTTTGTATTGTTTGCTACTGAGATTTCCCCAGAAATCTCACCCCATCCATGTAATCCCAATCCCAACAAGTTTTTGAATGATGAAAGAGGATGAAGAAGCATGAAGAGGGATTAGGGATTGGTCAATGTAAATGTTATATGATGTATGTGAAGAATTGTTATATGTAATGATGATGTATGACCAATCTAAATAGTAATGTTCGTAATATAATGAAAAATAGTAAATGATGGAATAAATGTATCAAATTTTACAGAAATTTATTTAACATGTCAAGCTTCGTTTTGACATCAAGAACACCTTATTTTGATGTATGTACAAAGAGAACCGATTTTACAAATATGGGGACCAGAATCTGGTTTCAGAATTTTTGATCAAATGAACAGTAAATTTTAACGAATAAACTGTATCAATGTGCCAAGCATTTGGTCAGAAACTTATTTTTCCATTAAATTTCAAGATGTTAGCTTCGAGTAGAATTTTTAACCACTTTATTTCAATTTTTCTAGAATTAGTTATGATTTTTCAAAGTTCGTTACCGAATCTGGAATACCATATGAACAGTAACTCGCCAAGAGTAAAAATTCCAGATTTAGGTAATGGACTTCAAAGGTCATGTAAGTCGTTCTAAATGCTACCGAATGGTCCCTAAGACCTACGAAAGTAAGGATGTTACACAGGGCATATACTCTTCCCTGAGTCTGGTATCTTTTGCCTGTTGTGTTCTGTGGACACTCCCTGGCATAATGTCTAGACTTTACACGCCTATAGCATAACCCTTGACCTGCTAGATAAGGCCTCGTACCATGGTCTCGACCACAGTTCCCACATAAATTAGGCCTTGGTTGCCTATTAACTTCTCTTGGCCCACTACCTGGCCTATTTCCCTGTTTCTTTATAACCTTTGACCCATATACTGGCCCATTTCTCTTCTTACTGTTCCCTCTTAAGCAATCTGGTGGCTCCATTCTCAATGGTACTGATGTAAAAGGCTCACTCTATTTTTGGATATTGCACATTCTTTTTTGTGATCCTGCATACCTCTACTGCTTCATTAAACCTTCGTATCTGCCTAGGAAAAACCTTCTCCTTCAGGGTAGGATTTAATCCACGAGTTAACTTCTCAGTGGTCCACCTCTCATCGTTCATACAGTTTAGGTAAGTGGAATATAGTGAAAGACGAATGAACTTAGCAAGATAATCGTCAAAGGGTTCTTGCTCACCCTGCTTTAACATTAAAAACTCTGCTTCACGTCCATCTCTTACTGACTGTGGAAAATATTTCTCGTTGAACTGCTCAAGAACTATTTCCCATGTAAGTAGAATATTTCTTGATTGCAGAATTACTTCGGTGTTCCTCCACCACCTATCAGCATCCTTTTCTAGCTTGTAAACTGCCATCTGCGCCTTTCTTTCAGTGGGACATTCTAAAATCTTAAAAATTTTCTCTAACTAGTTAACCCAATCCTCCACTACTTGAGTGTCGAAAGTCCCTTCAAACGTTGGCGGATTAAACTTATGGAATCGTTCCATCCATGCTTGAAGACTTTCCTGGTTATTGTTATTTCCTATAGACCCCTGATCTCTGTTCATTCCAGTCTGCCCATGATCTGACTGAGGTTCAGGTTCTACATCATTTTCTGGTACTACCTCTTTCTCAGACTGTTGTAAGCTAGCAACTGCAGCAGCAACTGCCATAGCGATAGCAGAATCTCGTTCTTGATCTTGGCGACCCTGGGTTACCCGTATCTCATCTATTGCATGTTGTTGCTGTTCTAATCTATCTAGAATAATTTGCACAGGGTCTATCTGATTATTAGTACCCTCATCCCGGGGCTCTACCACTTATGGTCTAACCGTTCTTCTTGTATTAACCATGACTTCTACTTTCTTTTTCTAGAATTGGGAAATACAATCACAGATATACATAACATATATTCATACAACACATCAATATATGTACACATGTAAAACATTTAAAATAACACTTTTATACATCTTAGAGACCATTTGGTAGCATTTAGAACCACTTACAAGTCCATTGAATTTCAATATCAAAATCTGAAAATTTTAAGTTTACGATTACTGTTCATTTGGTAATTCCAGATTCAGTGATGAACTTTGAAAATTCATAACTAATTCTAAAAAAATAGAAATGAAGTGGTTCAAAAGGCTAATTGAAGATAAAATCTTGTTATTTAAGTGAAAAATACTTACTTGGACCAATTGACTAGTCAACTAAGTCAACTATGATGTCGAAGTTTATTATTCATTTGATCTAAATTTCTGAAAACAGTTTCTGGTCCCTAACTTTGGAAAATTTGTTCTCTTTGTACAAATATCGAAATAAGGCGTACTTGGTGTCAAAACGAATCTTGACATGTTAACTAACTACTGCTAAAATATCATACATTTATTACATCATTAACTATTTTTAGTTATAGACCAAACATCATAGTTGAAAACTGTCTAACATCTTCCTCTCTCATGCTTGAGGTTCCTGTGGATTGGAGATATAATTTGGGGTGAGATTTATAGGGAAATCTCAGTAGTAAATGGTACCATTCAATGCATACAAGATGAATGCAAGTGCATAACATGTTTCCTTTATCTTTCCTTAGTTTCCATTTGCATACCATTATGCTCCATGCCCATTCCTATCATGCATGACTATAACCTCATAAAAGCAAAGCATATATGATTCATACCTACCATACATCATCATCACCTACCACAAACATATCAACACACAAACATATACATCAAGTATACAAGAAATGGGTGAGTTCACTACCTTGATTCTTTACTTTTCCTTATCCTCTTTCTTGTCACCTTTCCTTGAAGTATGGTTGTCTTCTTGAATACACAAATCAAATCCTAAACATCACATATTCATTTATTCATCATGACCCAAATCAATTGGTATATAAAGACATTGGACTTAACTTAATCAATTAACCCCTATCTTTCTTAATTTGTGGTTAATTGTCTTGTCCTTTGAATTAATTTGTACCTTGACTTTACCCTACACAATTTCACATTTTGAATCTATTTATGAGTTTAGAATCATGAAATTCCAGCTCCTTCAACCTGTTCTGGACAGAACCAAAAATGTACATAATTCTTTCAAAAAATTTCATCTTGATTCCAATGCTTCCAATACTTGTTTCTCTACTTTATCCCACACAACTTTTCATTTTAAAACCATTGGAAGCATCAAAATAATGAAATTCCAATCACTGTTCATGCGTGTGAACAGTAACAGAGAAGACTTAAAAATTACAACTTTCAATTCCAATGCTTCCAAGGTTCCAAATCTATCCAATCTTACACAAAAAAATCATCATATAAATTCAATGGAAGCATTAGATCATTGAAATTCATTCTTCTTGGTCCAGAACAGCCCTAGGCCAAATGGCCTCATCAATGGTAAAGTCAAGATCACAACTTAATTCAATAACCAATCACCTAAACTAACTTATCCAAGCATTAATCACATAGTTATAGCTTTATTTCCTTCTTCCTACTTCAACTTAAAGTTTGGACAGAAATCATGCTCTAGGTTTAATGGAATTTCCAACCAATAAAACCTAGATTTTATCCTTCCAAAACATATATAAATAAGTTAGGAAGAACTGCTTACCTTATGCCTTAACTACCTTGACCTTTAAGTGCCTTGAATTGCCTTTATCTTGGTTGAGTATTCAAATGACAAGAGTTTCTTCAAGGGAACCAAGGGGGCACAGTTTTGTGAGGAATGAGAGGGGTATTTATAGCCAAAACTTTGTCACCTTAGGTCCATAATAACCCCACTTTTCCTAATTATTACCACTCCTTAATCTTGAACTTGATTGGTTGGTTTTTGAATTAATTATCCTTAATCATCATTAGGTTAATTCTTATATTATTTTATTACATTTTAGCACATGTCATAACCCTTTCTTCTTCTTCTTGGTGCCATGTGTAAAGCTTGTGGAGCCCACAAGGACACCTCACATGCTTCTTGAATTTTCTTGAATTCTTTTATTTTAAAAATATATATAATATTCTAAAAATTCATTTGACCACAGGACAATTTCTTGGGCTCCATGGACAACTCTATGACACCATGTTGGGCTTACTTGGACCCAAACTATAATTTTGGCACATATCCTAAGGTACATCCTATACCGATATCCTTAAATTACCCTAATTTTGAAATAAATTTTAAACACCTCTTTTATTGGTTATAAAATTTTTAGAAATTCATTCTAATATAAAATGAATTCCCTGAAAAATCTCATAATTTTCTGAGACCCATAAGTCCTAATAAAAATTTCCTATATTTCCTTTAACCCTTTATCGGTGTCCGATTTCATCTTAAATTTCATAATTAATTCTACAGTAGTCCTTTTTTACTTCTGTTAGTTGCATAAATTCTTATATTATTTATAAGAATTTACTACCAAATTTCATCTAATTATGAGGTCCAGAGGATACTATAATAATCTCCCGACCTCAGAAATTAATATCAATTTATCGGGACCTTAAATCAAAATTCTACGTATGTTAAACTGGTCAGAATACTTTTCTCTATTTTATGGTAAAATTTGGGACTAAACCATTTTTGGGCATTTTTGGGCCTTTTCTGGCTTAACTTTCTATAATTACCATTTTGCCCCTTAACTTTTGAAAATTACACTTTAGGCCCTCAACTTTTCATAATTACACTTAATGATCCAAAGTTTATGTCTACTTCTATTTTACACTATGGAAATTTTAGACTTTCACTTTAGTCCCTTTCTTTTCCAAAATATCCATTATGTCCTTGAAACTTTCATAAATTGCAATTTAGTCCCTTTTTCTTTACAATTTCATACATTCTCTCTTTCTTTAGCTTAAAACTTATCTTAATCATTATCTTTCCTTTTGATTACCATCCCAAGACCTTCGTAACCTCTTTCCTCTATTAGTCTTATACAGATAGAGAAAATTTGTGATGTTACACCATAACACAATCAACTATACATTCAACACATACAAGTTTAGGTAAGTTTACTACCTGGCGTGTAGCCCTTCCTTTAGTCCTTAACCTTTGATCTGAGGTTCTACCTTTTCATAGGTTAGAGTCTATACATAGCATAATAATATTTTATTATGATCTTATCCAGCATAACTCCACTTAACTCAGGCTTATCTTGAAGCAATACCCCTATTCTAACAATCCCCTAGCTTTCTTTCTATCCACGGCTAACCTTATAGAGAGATATGCTTCTCTATTCTAACTATTTAATTTATAAGAACAATCCTCTAATTTATTAGAGCAGGGACTAAAATAAATTACTTACCTCATTCCTAAGCTTGTCGAGTCCTTAAGCTCCTTGGATTGCTCCTAGCTCAGCCAGAACTCCTTTTTTCCCTTCCTTTCTTTCTCTCTCGCTCTTCCTTTCACTTCTTCTTGGAAGTGGGTGTGCTTTGTAATGGGAGGGGGTGAGGGGTATTTATAGGTGGAGCAAGGTGGAATGGACGGCTCAGATCGAATCACGAAGAATGGCTCAGATCGCTTAGCTTCCTCAAGAAGCTTCGCCTATATCATCGTGATGACATCATCATCCTCAATGACTCATCAATCATGACATCATCAATGGACACCTCAAATGCTTAGGTGGCATAATGGTGGGGCCATTGGGACACCTCACCAGCTGACTCAGCTTTTCCAGAGAATTCCAGAGTCTTATCCCGGAATAAACGGCTGAGATCGTGCCACGTGTCCTTATCTTTTTCTTCTTCCTCTAGATTAGTGCCATGTGGCATCTTGATGGGTACCTTTCACGCCACCTCATGGCCTCTGAATAAGTCTCAAGCTTTATCTGATCAATTCCCAGGTTAACACTTCAACCAGGTAACTTTACTTCATTGAAAAATCACTAAAATATTACTTTAACGCCACTTTAACCCACATAACTATTGGGCCACATTTTTGGACTCTTGGAATGCTATCTTGGGTCTCTGATCATGCTCAAGCACTTTGATGGATCAATTCCCAAGAAACATCCCTTGGCAAATTACCAAAATACCCTCGGTTCGTCTTTATTTACTTTAATGAGTCTAAGGGCATTATTATCTTTTCACACCTTACCAGAGTATTCTCTGACCCTGGTCAACTATCCAGATAACCTTCCTTATCTGTCTAACTGATGAGGCTCTCGGATTGTCGTAGTTTGATCCATCAAAATAAAGTTAATTGCACCCAATAATATAGTATAAGGCACAACCCTATCGTTATTCTCAAGGAGCCTTTCTAAAGGAAACCTAACAAATTGGATGTCAAAAACAATGAAAACCTGAGTAGAGATAAAATGGTTTTGGGGTTTGATTTGTAATAAAATAAGGGTGCAGAAAAGTAGATATTTTTGGATTTTTGATTAAGATGAGAACTGGTTGGTTTGTTGAAAGAATATGTTATGAAAGACTCTTGATGATGAAAACATATCTATCCTTGCTCTTAAATTTAAATTGGAGTTTTAAATCACTAAGTCTAAAATAAAACCTCAATCGATCGATTGAGTCCAGAACTTTAATATTCCTTAAACTCCTTTGATCAAAGCTAATTTAAGGACTATTAGCAAACTGTTAGAAACCACTTAGCGTGCAATTAACCCTAGATGATGAGAACACCCTTGAATGGTAATCAATCGAAAACCCTAGATTTCAAGCAATTGAATTGGTTTGCAACGGTCTGAAAAAACAACCCAACTTTCTTAGAATCGAAATTGAAATATTAAATTAAAATCCAGCGTTCAAACATCCAGAATCAAATTACAACAGCCTAATCTGAGAATGATCAATCGATATTCAAAACTTGTTCATATGATGAAAACCCTAGATCTAGCAGTAATCATAACATGACAAGATGCAAATTAGAAAAGAAGAAACTCCCCAGTTTAGTCCATGAGCTCAAGATGTTAGATCCATCACCAAGAGACTAAGGATTTAGCCTCTCATGACTTTTGCTGCACTGTAATCACTGTTCAGGTCTGATGCCATGAAGAAATGATGGAAAGATGAAGGATTGATGGTGTAGAGATGTGTAGAAATCTGTGGAAAGGTGTAGAAGGATGGAATATGTGGAGAAGGTGATCAGAGAGTATTTGAGTACTTTTCTTAGCCTAATCAGGTTTAAAACCAGCCTCCACTTGACGGCATCTTGCCTCACCTTTTTAAAAGCAGCTTGACCTAACTAGAAACACGCAACTTCACGACTGTCTTCTCTAGTCACGACTAGGTCCTTGTTTTGGTCGCGACCTGTAAACGCAGAGAAGCTTCCTGAAGAATCAAGGTCACGACCGGAGGACACTTTGGTCGAGACTAAAAAGTGTAGAAACGTGATTTGACTTTCATTGACTTGTGATTTCTTTCCTGGTCTTTGTTCTCTTCCAAAATACCTGCAATTCAACATAACAGCTCCCTGTAAAAGTACAGATCAATAAATAACAATATATGTGCAGTTTAGAAGAGTTATTTTACCATTTTACCCTTTAATTAGCACATTGCCACGCACAATCATGTAATACACAAAAGTACAATTTAAGGCATGAAATGAATGGTAAAGTTACAATAAAACTCTTAAAAATATCGTGGAAACCATATACAAAATGTGTCTTATCACTAACCTTAGCCAAATGACCAAAATATCCTTCACTCATTCTTTAATTATTTTATAACATAGGGGTATTTTCGTCATTTCGCACATTTTCTGGACATTGGCCCCTTTTACCCAATGAACTGATATCATGGGCCTGGGCCTCCCTTGGTGTCATTATGGGCCTCTATGTGACATCATCTGGGCTCATTCAGTCCCAGTTTGCTTACTGCTTAATTTCCCAATCGGATATCGGGCATTCACGAACTCCCGTCAAAACTCCCTAAAAAATGAATAACTTTTCTTACAGATCTCCTTTTGGGACTCTGTCAGTTCCCTGACCTCTATCTTCATAGGACGCATCTTCTTGTAACTTTTCACTTATATCTAAGGTCCAAGACAACTGATAAAAATTTCAGATAACTTTCAGACTATCAGATAAATTTTAGCTATCTGAAACTCTAATAAAATTTCTGTAATAAGCTAGATTAACTAGCATCATTTCCTCTATCTACTGATGAAATTTGGGACTGAAATGCTTCCGGGCAGTTCTAAGCCACTTCCGGCTCAACTTTCTATAATTACCATTTTGCCCCTGGAAACTTTTCCTCTTTTCAATCAAGTCCCTTAACTTTTCATAATTACACTTAATGGCCCACAACTAGTGTCTACTTTCATCTTTGCACCATGGAACTTTTAGACTTTCACTTTAGTCCCTTTCTTTTCTAAACTAACCATTATACCCCTAGGGACTTTTACTATTTACACATAAGTCCTTGTACTTTCACTTATTTGCAGTTTAGTCCCTAAAAACCCTCTGTATGTTTCTGGGACTTCTGCTCAAAGGGGTCTGGTAGGTTATCTATTTCAAGCTACTTTCTGAATCTCTGGGCCTAAAAATTAGGATATTACAGAAATCAAGCAAGGTAATTACTTCCTTTAATTCTTGGATTTTATAATAAGATTGCTCTTGGATTTAAATGGTTTTAATGGCAATTTGTTCCTGTCACATCCTCACTTTCCTAGGTTCATCTTCTCCAAACCAGTACCCTGTTATGTTTGGAAAAGATAGGGGTGAGATTTCGGGGGAAATCTCAATAGCAAATGGTACAATTCAATGCATACAAGATGAATGCAAGTGCATGACATGTGTTTCCTTTATCTTCCTTTAGCTTCCATTTGCATACTATCATGCTCCATGCCTATCACTACTTGCACAACCATAAAGTCATAAAGGCAGAGAATATATCATCATCACATATCATAATCATATTAACACACAAGCATTTACATCAAGCATAAAAGAATGGGTAAGTTCACTACCTGGCATGTAGCCCTTCCTTTAGTCCTTAACCTTTAATATGAGGTTCCACCTCTTCATAGGTCAGTGCCTATACATAGCATAATAATATTTTATTATGATCTTATCTAGCATAACTCCACTTAACTCAAGCTTATCTTGAGATAATACCCCTATTCTGACCATCCCCTAAGTTTCTTTCTATCCATGACTAACCTTATAGAGAGAGATATTTCTCTATTCTAACTATCTGATCTATAAGAACAATCCTCTAATTTATTAGAGCAGGGACTAGAATAAATTAGTTATCTTATTCCTAAGCTTGCTGAGTCCCTAAGCTCCTTGGATTGCTCCTAGCCCCGCCAGAACTCCTTCTTTCTCTTCCTTTCTTTCTCTTTCTTTCTTACTCTTCTTTTCTCTTCTCTTCTTACTTTGGCGTGGGGTGTGGAATGGAAGGAGGGGGTGAGGGGTATTTATAGGTGGAGGGAGGTGGAATGGATGGTTCAGATCGAATCACGATGAACGGCTCATATCGCTTAGCTTCCTCAAGAAGCTTCGCCTGCATCATCGTGATGACCTCATCCTCCATAATGACTCATCAATCATGACATCATCCATGGACACCTCACATGCTCAGGTGGCATAATGGTGGGGCCCTCGGGATACCTCACCAGCTGACTCAGCGCTTCCAGAGAATTCCAGAGTCTGATCTAGGACTAAACGTCTGAGATCGTGCCACGTGTCCTTAGCTTTTTCTTCTTCCTCTATGCTCATGCCATGTGGAGCCTTGCTAGGCACCTTTCATGCCACCTCATAGCTTACGGATAAGTCTCAAGCTTTATCTGATCAACTCCCCGGTTATCACTTCAACCGAGTAACTTTACTTAATTGAAAACTCACTAAAATATTATTTTAATGCCACTTTAACTCACATAACCATTGGGCCACGTTTTTGGGCTCTTGGAATGTCATCTTGGGTCTCTGATCAAGCTCAAGGACTCTGATGGCTCAATTCCCAAGAAACATCCCTTGGCAAATTACCAAAATGCCCTTGGTTCATCTTTATTTACTTTAATGAGTCTAGAGTATTCCCTGACCCTGGTCAACTATCCAGATAACCTTTCTTGACTGTCTAACCTTAGTCAAATGACCAAAATACCCTTTACTCATTCTTTACTTATTTTATAACACAAGTGTATTTTCGTCATTTTGCACCTTTTTCCGGACACCTGGCCCCTTTTACCGCTGAACGGATATCATGGACCTGGGCCTCCCTTGGTGTCATTATGGGCCTCTGTGTGACGCTATCTGGGCTCATTTAGTCCCAATTTGCTTACCGATTAATTTTTCAATCGGATATCGGACGTTCACTGTCATATCCCTAATTTTCTTATCTGGTATGTATGTACAGTTTGTACATAATATATATGAGATTCTATAAGGAAAATGTTGCAGATCAAGGACAGAAAGGGATTAAATTGTGAATAATGGAAAGTTCAAGGACCTAAGTGGAATTTATAAAAGTTCTAGGGCCAACACAGAATGTAGACATAAATGTTGGGCCATTAAGTATAATTTCAAAAAGTTTAAGGACTTAAATGTAATTTATTAAAAGTTCAAGGGGTAAAAGTGTAATTATGAAGAAATTGAGCCAGAAAAGGCCCAAAACTACCCAAAAATATATTAGTCCCAAATTTTACCAATAAATAGAGAAAATTATTCTGGTCAGTTTAACGCGACACAGAGTTTTAATTTGAGGTCCCGATGAATTGATATAAATTTCTGAAGTCAGGAAAACTTATTACAGTATTTTTTGGACCTTAGAATCAGATAAAATTTTACAGTAAATTCTTATAATTAATATGAGAATTTATAAAACTGATAGAGTCAGGAAAGGTGTCTTGTAGAATTTTTAATAGAATTTACAGTGGAATAAAACACCCGATAAATACTTTCGGGAGAGGTTTCTTGGCAATCGTGCCATAAAGGTAGTGGACCCATATAGAGGCCCAAAATGGTGTACCAAAGGCCCAGTAAGGTAACTAAACAGTTATGTGGACCAGTGTCCAGATGAACCCCAGAAAAATGCAAAATGACGAAAATACCCCTATTTGTAATAATGAACAAGAGATGAATGGAGGGCATTTTGGTCATTTTGGATAGGCCAAAATGCCAAGGCAAATACAGGGATGATTAATCAGAGTCAGTATATGCTCTGATAGGGTATAAAGAGGTGTGAAATGATAATTATGCCCTTAAGGTTAATATAATGCAAGAAAGTGAACCAAGGGTATTTTGGTCATTTCTCAAGGGATGGTTAGCAGATAAATACTCATTCTAACAATGTCAATGGTAGAAAAAATCTAAACACTAATTTTCATGATAGAATACATATTCTGGAATATTGTAAAAATTAGGAACATAAAATAGTCTGATTTTTGTGAAACTGACCGGATTAGTATCGGACTGGACTAAAATTTTTCCTATCAGTAATTCTCTCTAATTTGTGCCAAACTCAGCCTAAATGATGTCATGGATGATGTCATAATTGGCTTGGTGGGCAAGACAAGATTCAAGGTGCAATCTTACCCATTAGATCAAATAGTAACCAAAGCAATCTTGGCCTTCCATTTCAACCCAACTTTTTCTATATATTTCCCCTCATTCCAGCAGCAAGCATGAAACATCCAGACTTTCGTATGTCTTAGGGACCATTTGGTAGCATTTAGAACCACTTTCAAGGTCATTGAAGTCCAATTTCTCAATTTGGAGTTTTACTTTTATCGAATACTGTTCACTGTGTAAATTCCAGATGAGTGACCTGACTTCGAAAAATCATAACTAATTCTAGAAAAATCTAAATGAAGTGGTTCAAATTGATACATGAAGCTAACTCAATTATATTTCAAGAAAAAATAACTCGTTGACCACGACTTGACCAAGTCAACGTAGGTCAATGTTACAACTTTACTGTTCATCTAGCGTTTTTCTCCTGAATCCAGCATTTTGGTCCCAGCTTTGATAATTTATATCTCCATGTGTAGACATCCAAATGTGTAATTATATATATCAAATCGAAGCTTGGTATGTCCACTATTTACCATAAAAATATCATACATTTATTCAATCATTTACTATTTTTAATTATAGATCAAACATCTCTATGTTGCCACGAGTTACTGTTCACAGTGGCAAATTCCAGCACTCAACTTTACATACATATGCATACATCCATCACATATCAGTCAAACATGCCAAACAATACCTATTATTAAATAATAAGTTGTTATACATCAGGGCATGTACAAAACCCTTATATTTTTATTACATCTTTTCCTGCCTGAAATCCGGCGGCATAATCGCTAGGCTTCATCTTTAAAAAGTAACTGATCTTGTACTGATTCGGTAATTCCCGTGAGAACTACCATTCTACGTAAGTACCCAGGAAAGACTGGATAAACCGGCTAGGTCCACTCATTTCCAGCCTCCTTAGACAGTACCTACGTACACAGTACGTATCATCTATTTTCTTCACTACTGATATCTTGCCCTAATTTTGGGAGCATAACGGCGTCTCTTAGCATTCTCAAAATTTACTTCGACATAACCTCCCTGTAATGGGTTATATATTGGGGATGAGATTCGGGGAAATATCAGTAGTAATAATCATAACAATATGTGTAATGCAGTGTGATAGTGCTTGCTTGTGATTGTGTACAGATAAGTATGCTGCGTGCTTCCATACTAAATAACATATGATCATAGCATTATGTAGTAGAGCTTCACGCATAACATATAAGACAACAATCTAACCAAACAATAGCACATCAAATCACAAAGCCATTACATAAAAGCTAGGATTAGTTACTACCTGGCTAGCTTAGCAGAACTCTACTATCTCTATACTGCTTCCAGCTCCACCAGAACTTTCTTCTTTCTTTCTTTCTCTCACTTTCTCTCTCTAGAACTTCCTTCTCTCTCTAAAATGGCTCTTGTCCATGAATGAGAAGGCAAGGGGGAGGGGGTATTTATAGTGGAAGCAAAGGAGAATGAATGGTCCAGATCAATTCTCAACGAGTGGCTCAGATTGCTTTGCTTGCCCACCAAGTTTTGCTTATGTCATCGTGATGACATCATCACCCTTATGACTAACCACTTTATGACATCATCAAGGGACACCTCACAGGCTAGGTGACGGAATGGTGGGGCCCACGGGACACCTCACCAGCTGACTCAGCGTTTCCAGAGAATTCCAGAGTCATGCATCGGAATACACGGCTGAGATCGTGCCACGTGTCCTCAGCTTTTTCTTCTTCCTCTATGTTGGTGCCATGTGGCATCTTGCTGGCACCTTTCACGCCATCCAATGCTATCCAGATAAGTCCAAAATTTTATCTGATCACCTCCCCAGTCATCACGCCAACCGAGTTACTTTACTTCATTGAAAAGTCATTAAACATTATTTTAATGTCACTTTTTCCCACATATATGTTGAGCTACATTTTTTGGCTTTGGAATGCCATCTTGGATCTCTGATCAAGCTCAAGTACTCTGATGGCTCAATTCCCAAGAACCATCCCTTGGTAAATTACCAAAATGCCCTTGGTTCCTCTTTCTTTACTTTAATGGGTCTAGGGGCATTATTGTCTTTTCATACCTTACCAGAGTATCCTCTGACCCTAGTCAACTATCCAGATAACCTTTCTTGACTGTCTCACCTTAGCCAAATGACCAAAATACCCTTTACTCATTCTTTCACTATTTTATAACATAAGGGCATTTTTGTCATTTTACACCTTTTTTCGGACACCGACTCCTTTTATCAGATAAACTAGCATACTGCATCCAGGCATCCCTTTGAGTCATAACAGGCATATGACCGATGTCATTTGACCTCATTCAGTCTCAGTTTGAATACCGGTAAATCTCCTAATCGGATCTCCAGAGGTCACACACTCCCGTCTGAATTTACTAATTTGTGAATAACTTTTTCTACAGACCTCCTTTAGTTATTCTGTCAGTTCCATGACATCCGTCTCTACAGGACGCACATTCCTACAGATTTTCATATATATCTGAGGTCTAGGATATCCGATAGGAATTTTTTATACTTTTAGCTTATCAGATAAATTTTGGCTATCTGGAGTCCTGATAAAATTCCTGTATTAAGCTGGATTACTCATCATCCTTTGCTCTATCTACTAATGAGATTTGGGACTGAAATGCTTCCAGGCAGTGCTAAGCCATTTCTGGCTCATCTTTCCATAATTACACTTTTGCCCCTGGAACTTTTCTTATTTTCAATTAAGTCCCTTTTATTTGGCTAAAATTACACTTAAAGACCCCACATTTTTGTCTACTTTCTCTTTTAACCTTAAAGCTTTCATAATTTCACTTAAGTCCTTGCATTTTCTTCCTTTTTCAATTTAGTCCCTTTCTTTACATAAATGGCCATTATATCCCTAGGGACTTTCACTATTTACATATAAGTCCCTGGACTTTCACTTATTTACAGTTTAGTCCCTAAAAACTCTCTATATATTTATGGGACTTCTGCTCAAAGGGGTCTGGTAGTCTATCTATTTCAGGCTACTTTTTGAGTCTCTAGGCCTGAAAATTGGGATGTTACAAAGCACGCAAGACATTAGACACCATGGGGAACCTCTTGCAAAATGAAAAATCAAGCCAAGACCAAGGCAACTCAAGAGGCAAACAAGCAAGGATCCAAGGTAACTTCTTCCTCCAATCTTTGTATTATGTTGTAGGAAGATTTCTCTTGGATTTGGATGGTTGAAACACCATCTTTCTCTCCATCTTGGCTACTGGACGTGATCTGAAATTAAAGGGGGAATATGAATTTTAAGTCATGGGATGTTTAGATAAGCTAAAATCAAGTAGTATTGGCTTGAAAATTCAAGTATGCACGCAATTATGGTTTTATGCTCATGGCTGCCACTGTATGTATCACTGTTCATATGTGGGAATTTCAATGATCTAATACTTTTATTGAATTTATATGATGGTTTTGTGTAGGATTTGATAGGTTTGGAACCTTGGAACCATTGAAATTGAAAGTTGTAGTTCATGGAAGTCTTCTATGTTACTGTTCACACACATGAATAGTGATTGGAATTTCATGATTTTGATGCTTCCAATGGTTTTAAAATGAAAAGTTGTATGGGATAAAGTAGAGAAACAAGTATTGGAAGTATTAGAATCAAAATGAGAATTTTTGGATTTCTTATAGGGTACCCACGGTTTCTGTCCAGTTCATGGGGAAGGAGATTGATTTTTATAAATCTAAGCTCATATTTAGATTCCTCATGAAAAATCATGTGGGATGGACCTATGAAAATAATTTTTAGAAAGATGGATTGAATTCCCTAAAGTTAAAGTAAGGAGTTAAGAGTTTGTGAAGGGTAGTCTTGAACATTGTTGGAGTTCATGGTCTTAATGAATTATGTGATGAATATGAATGTGTTTAGGACCTTGAAAACATCCAAGAAGATGTTGGGAAGTGATTGACCGAAAGGCTTCATGGTTGAAAAGATTTGGGAGCAATGCAAAAGAACAAGAGAAAAGCTTAAGTTTAAGGTAGTGGACTTACCTCTTTATGTGCTTGATATGGTATACTTATGTGTTGACAGGTATATGATGCTTGAATGAGGTTGTGACATGATAAATGATGTTGAATATGTTATGAATAACATGTTTTCCATGGCCATGCATTTTTATGCAAAATATATAGCATGATGGCATGTCACTAACTTAAGAAAGTTTAATGAAATTAGATATCATGCATTAGCATCCATCTTGCATATTTAAGTGGTAATGTTTTCTACTGAGATTCCCTAGAATCTCACCCTCCCACAACCAACCAATTTAGGTCAAGCATGATGGAAAATGTATGCATGGAGAAGAGCTAAAGAATGGAAGAAAGAAAGGGAACAATTTGATATTTTATCATATGATGTATGATCTTTCCTAGTTATGTAAAGTGTCTATTTATGTGATGAAAATGTATGAAATAATTATGACATAATCCCATGATGTATATGAATGTATAAGAGGCCAAAGAGATAGTTTATGCATGCTGGAACAATTATTGAGAATTAAAGAAAGGAAACTGAAATGGTAAAAACGTAGGTCCTGAAGCAGTTTTGTTGTGGCTTCAGTTTGATCTAGCAAATGAAGGAATTAATGTATGAAATTTTATGAAAAATTATAAAACATTCATATATATAAATTCATAGGTAACACGTCTCATTTGGATGTGTATATTAATAAAAATGAATTTTCAAAGTCAAGAGACAAAATCTGGAATTTCTAGAATTTGCCATATGAACAGTAAAAAGTAATGATTTAACTGTATCGATTGGTAAGGTAAATGTCCATATTTATATTTTTTACTTAAATATATATGAAATAGATTCAATTAGAAATTTGGAACACCTCCATATGATTTTTCTACAATTAGTTATGAATTTTTAAAGTTGGACTGTAAATCTGGAAATTTGATAATGAAGAGTACCCGAGGAGTAAGTTTTAAAATTTTAATTTTTGGGCTAACGTAATGCTTTCGCTAATCAAATACGCTTCCAAATATGTACTCTGAGAGGTTAAAAGTAGGATGTTTCATCCACGAACTCCTATCTAAATTCACTAAAAAGTGAATAACTTTTTCTACAGAACTCCTTTCGGGATTCTGTCAGTTCCCTGACCTCTGGCTTCACAGGACGCACATTCCTGTAATTTTTCACTAATATCTGAGGTCTAGAAGATCTGATAAAAATTTTAGATAACTTTCAAACTATCAAATAAATTTCAGCTATCTGAAACTCTAATAAAATTTCTATATTAGGCTAGATTAACCAGTATCATTTCCTCTATCTACTGGTGAAATTTGGGACTGAAATGCTTCCGGGCTGTTCTAAGCCACTTCCGGCTCAACTTTCTATAATTACCATTTTGCCCCTGGAAACTTTTCCTCTTTTCAATTAAGTCCCTTAACTTTTCATAATTACCTTTAATGGCCCACAACTTGTGTCTACTTTTATTTCTTATCATGGAACTTTTCACTTTAGTCCCTTTCTTTTTTAAAATGACCATTATGCCCCTAGAGACTTTCACTATTTACATATAAGTCCCTGTACTTTCACTTATTTGTAGTTTAGTCCCTAAAAACCCTTTGTATGTTTCTGGGACTTTTGCTCAAAGGGGTCTGGTAGCCTATCTATTTCAGGCTACTTTCTGAGTCTCTGGGCCTAAAAATTGGGATGTTACATTTCTACCCCCTTAAAATAAATTTCGTCCTCGAAATTTACTTAGTACCTTAGTCAAACTATTTTGGATATAGCTCCTCTGTATATCCTTTCCTAGTTTATGACCAAGGCTTGGGGTGTAACATCCTTACTTTCGTACGTCTTAAGGACCATTCAATCGCATTTAGAACCACTGACATGACCTTTGAAGTCCATTAGCTAAATCTGAAATTTTTACTCTTGGCGAATTACTGTTCATATGGTATTCCAGATTCGGCAATGAACTTTGATAAATCATAATTAATTCTAGAAAAATCAAAATAAAGTGCTTCAAAATTATTCTAGAAGCTAACACCTTGAAGTTTAAGGTAAAAATACTTTCCTAACCAAATAATTGTCCAATTAATACAGTTTAATCGTTAAAGATTACTGTTCATTTGGTCAAAAATTCTGAAAATAAATTCTGGTCCCTGACTTTGGAAATTCGTTTCTCTTGATATACACATCCAAATGAGGTGTATGACCTATGAATTTAAAGATCTGGATGTGTACTACTTGATCATACAATTTAGTGAATTAATTCTTTCATCTGCTAGGTCAAATTGAAGCCACAACAAAACTGCTTCAGGACCTACGTTTTTACCATTTCAGTTTTCTTTCTTTAATTCCCAATAATTGTTCCAACATGCATAAACCACCTCTTTGGGAGTCTCACATACATTAATATACATCATGGGGTTATGCATAATTATTTCATACATTTTCATCACGTAGAGACTTTACATAGCTAAGAAAGATTATACATCATAGGATAGAATATCAAATTGCTCACTTTCTTTCTTCCATTCTTCAGCTCTTCTCCATGCATACAATTTCCATCATGATTGACCTAAATTGGTTGGTTGTGGAAGGGTGAGATTCTAGGGAATCTCAGTAGAAAACATTACCACTTAAATATGTAAGATGGATGCTAATAGATGATATGTAATTTCATTAAACTTTCTTCATTTAGTGACATGCTATCATGCTATAAGCTTTGTATAAAATACATGGCCATGGAAACATGTTACTCATAACATTCAACATCCTTCATCATGTCACAACATCATTCAATCATCATATACATAGCAACACATAAGCATACACCATCAAGCTCATAAAGAGGTAAGTCTACTACCTTGAATTTAAGCTTCTTTCCTTATTCTTGCACTTGCTCCCTAAGCTTTCCAATCATAAAGCCTTTAGGTCAATCACTTCTCAACATCCTATTAGATGTTTCAAGGTCCTAAACACATTCATATTCATCACATAATTCATTAGGACCACGAACTCAAGCATTATTCAAGACTATCTCTCTTGAACATTTAACTTAGTTCAACTAACATATCTTCCTTTAATCTTTACCAATTGACTTGGCCTTAGAATCAATTGATGTCTTGACCTTACCCTACACAATTTCATCTTTTGAATCCATTTATGAGCTTTGAATCATGAAATTCCAGCTCCCATGGACTGTTCTGGACAGATTTGAAAAACATACACAATTCTTCCAAAAATTCTCATTTTGATTCCAATGCTTCCCATACTTGTTTCTCTACTTTATCCCACACAACTTTTCATTTTAAAACCAGTGGAATCATCAAAATCATGAAATTCCAATCACTGTTCATGCGAGTGAACAGTACAGAAAGAATTCCAAACATTACAACTTTCAATTCCAATATTTCCAAGGTTCAAAACCTATCCAATCCTACACAAAATCATCATATAAATTCAATGGAAGCATTAGATCATTGAAATTCCATCTCCTTCCATCATGAACAGTGCAAACCAAATTGTTTCATCTATGACAAAGTCAAGAATATCAACTTGATTCAATAATTAATCATCTCACTAGCTTGTTTAAGCTTTAATCTCATAACTCTAACTTTAATTTCTTCTTTCTCCTTTCATCTAAGGTTTTGGACAGCATATACACCTTAGAGAAAACTCAACTTTCTTCCATGAAAACCCTAAGTTCAAGCTCCCAAATCAAAGAAAAATAAGTTAGGATAGATTGCTTACCTTTAATCTCTAGCTTGCTTGAACTTTGGACTTTGGATTCTTCTCTATCATATCCTAATTTTTCCCTATCTATATAATACAGATAGAGGAAAGAGGTTTAGAAAGGATTGTGATGATGAATGGAAAAGAAAATAATGATTAGATGAAGATTTAAAGGAGGGACTAAATTGAAAAGTATAAAAGTTCCATGGTGCTTAATGTAAAGTAGATATAAACTTTGGGCCATTAAGTGTAATTTCAAAAAGTTTAAGGAGCTAAATGTAATTTAAGGAAAGTTCAAGGGGTAAAATGGTAATTCTAGAAAGTTGAGCCGGAAGTGGCTTAGAACTGCCCGGAAGCATTTCAGTCCCAAATTTTATCAGTAGATAGAGAAAATGATGCTGGTTAATCTAGCTTAATACAGAAATTTTATTAGAGTTTCAGATAGCTGAAATTTATCTAATAGTCTAAAAGTTATCTGAAATTTTTATCAGATCTCCTGGACCTCAGATATGAGTGAAAAGTTACAGGAATGTGCGTCCTGTGAAGCCAGAGGTCAGGGAACTGACAGAATCCTGAAAGGAGTTCTGTACAAAAAGTTATTCACTTTTTAGTAAATTTTGACTGGAGTTTGTGAACATCCGATATTCGATTGGGAAATTAATCGGAAAGCAAACTAGGACTGAATGAGCCCAGATGGTGTTACTTAGAGGCCCATATTGACACCAAGTGAGGATAGGCCCATGATATCAGTTCATCGGGAGAAGGGGTTAGTGTCCAGAAGTTTGCAAAAAATGATAAAATTACGAAAATGCCCCTGTGTTGTAATATTGTACAAGAGATGAAAGGAGGGCATTTTGGACAGGCCAAAAAGCCAAAGCAAGTGCAAGAATGAGTACTCAGAGTCAATATATGCCCTGATAAGGTATAAAGAGGTGCAAAATTATAATTATGCCCTTAGGGTTACTATAGTGCAAGGAAGGGTACCAAGGGTATTTTGGTCATTTCACAATAGATGGATATCAGATGAAATTTGGCAGTAAATTCTTATCATTAATATGAGAATTTATGAAACTGACAGAAGTCAAAAAGGAGTCTTGTAGAATTAATTATGAAATTTACGATGGAAAAGGACACCGATAAAGGGTTTAAAGAAAATGTATGTAATTTTTATCAGGACTTCTGGGTCTCAGAAAATTATGAAACATTTGTAGAGAATTCATTTTATATTAGAATAAATTTATAAAAATGTTATGACCATTAAAAGAGGTGTCTAGCATTTATTCCAAGATCAGGGTAATTTAAGGATATCTGTATAAGGAAAGTGCATTGGGATTTGTGCTAAGTAGCTATTGGACCTAAAAGAGGCCTAATATTTCGTTCTAGGGCAGACCAATAAGTCCCAAAAGTTGTCTTGGATCCCAAGTCTAATAAAGAATAATTTATGGATTTTTGAAAAGAAAAAAAGGAATAAAGTAAGAATTATGATTTGCACATGGTAGGACCCACAAGGCTTTCCACATGGCGTCCAAGACAAGGGGAGGAGAAAATTTTTTTCATGTGATTTTATCTCAAATTGGCTTGGTGGAGAAGTTTGGTGTAAGACCAATTATGAGCCATTAGAAAAAAAAGGAATAAAGTAAGAATTATGATTTGCACATGGTGGGACCCACAAGGCTTTCCACATGGCGTCCAAGACAAGGGGAGGAGAAGATTTTTGTCATGTGATTTTATCTCAAATTGGCTTGGTGGAGAAGTTTGGTGTAAGACCAATTATGAGCCATTAGATCAAATAGTGCACAAAGTGATCTTGGCATCCATTTTCCATTGGATTTTTCTATAAATACCCCCATATTTTCTGCTCCAAACCGTGGCATGAGAACCCTTGGGGAAACTATGGCAAAATGGAAACTCAAGCCAAGACAAAGAAGAATCCAAGGTCTAAAGTTCAAGCAAGCTAGAGATTAAAGGTAAGCAATCTATCGTAGATTATTTTCCTTTGATTTGGGAGCTTGAACTTAGGGTTTTCATGGAACAAAGTTGAGTTTTCTCTAAGGTGTATATGCTGTCCAAAACCTTAGATGAAAGGAGAAAGAAGAAATTAAAGTTAGAGTTATGAGATTAAAGCTTAAACAAGCTAGTTAGATGATTGGTTGTTGAATCAAGTTGATATTCTTGACTTTGCCATAGATGTAATATTTTGGTTTGCACTGTTCATGATAGAAGGAGATGGAATTTCAATGATCTAATACTTCCATTGAATTTATATGATGATTTTGTGTAGGATTGGATAGGTTTTGAACCTTAGAAATATTGGAATTGAAAGTTGCAATGTTTGGAATTCTTCTCTATTACTATTCACTCGTATGAATAGTGATTGGATTTTCATGATTTTGATGCTTCCAATGGTTTTAAAATGAAAATTTGTGTGGCATAAAGTAGAGAAACAAGTATGGGAAGCAATGGAATTAAGATGGGAAATTTTGGAAGAATTGTGTATGTTTTGCAAATTCTGTCCAAAACAATGCATAGTTGCTGGAATTTGGTTATTTTAAGTTCATAAATGGATTCAAAAGGCCAAATTGTGTAGGGTAAGGTCAAGACATCAATTGATTCAAAGGCCAAGTCAATTGGTAAAGATTAAAGGAAGTTAATGTAGTTAAGTAAGCTTAATATTCAAGAGAAGTTAGATTGTAATGAATGGATGATTATGTGATGATAGGGTGTGATTGTGGACTCCAAAGAGGCAGCCACACACCAAGGAGACATAAGAAGAAAGAGCAAAGTTAAAGTGAAAGAAAGTCAAGTATATGAGGTAGTAAACTTACCCTAAACTTGTATGTATTGAATGTTATGCTTGATTGTGCTATGGCTTTATTGAATTGTGTGCATATGTGTAGATGATTGAAGCTCTGTTTCTACGATTACCTTGGCCAATTGTATTTCATATGATACATGGAAGCATGCTCATTACACTATGGTAACACTTTCACAAGCAAGCACAAGCAATTACATTAATACATGCATTGTTTGGTATTATTTGCTACTGAGATTTCCCCATAAATCTCACCCCATCCATGTAATCCCAATCCCCACAGGTTTATGAATGAGGAAAGAGGATGAAGAAGCATGAAGAGGAGTTAGGGATTGGTCAATGTAAATGTTATATGGTGTTATGTAAAGAATTCTTGCAAGTAATGATGTTGTAAGCTTAGTTTAATCAATAATGTTTATGATATAATGAAAATTGGTAAATGATGGAATAAACGTATACAATTTTACATACAATTAGTTAACATGTCAATCTTCGTTTTAACACCAAGAACACCTTATTTCGATGTCTGTACAAAGAGAACCAATTTTCCAAAGATGGGGACCAGAATCTGTTTTTAGAATTTTTGACCAAATGAACAGTAAACTTTAACGAATAAACTGTATCAATTTGCGAAACATTTGGTCAGGAAATTATTTTTCCTTTAAACTTCAAGATGTTCACTTCGAGTAGAATTTTGAACCACTTCATTTCGATTTTTCTATAATTAATTATGATCCATGTGCAAAACCCTAATTGTCCTTTATTATTTTTTTTTCTTTTTCAAAAATTCATAAATTATTCATTATTGGACTTGGGCTCCAAGACAACTTTTTGGACTGCCCAAGGATGAAATCTTGTGCCTCTTTTAGGTCCAACAACTAATTGGTACAAATCCCAATGTACTTCCCTTATACCGATATCCTTAAAATTAGCCTGATCTTGGAATAAATGCTAAACACCTCTTTTAATGGTTCTAACATTTTTAGAAATTCATTCTAATATAAAATGAATTCTTTGCAAAGTTTCATAATTTTATGAAACCCAAAAGTCCTGATAAAAACTACATACATTTCCTTTAAACCCTTTATTGGTGTCCTTTTTCACCGTAAATTCTATAATTAATTCTACATGACTCCTTTTTTACTTCTGTCAGTTTCATAAATTCTCATATTAATTATAAGAATTTACTACCAAATTTTATCTGATTATGAGGTCCACAAGATACTATAATAATTATCAAACTTCTAAAATTAATATCAATTTTTTGGGACCTCAAATCAAAATTCTGTGTTATGTTAAACTGATCAGAATAATTTTCTCTATTTATTGTGATAATTTGGGACTAAACTGATTCTGGACATTTTTTGGTTTTTTCCGGCTCAACTTTCTCATAATTACCATTTTGCCCTGAACTTTTGAAAATTACACTTTAGGCCCTCAACTTTTCATAATTATACTTAATGGCCCAAAGTTTATATCTACTTTACATTTTGCACCATAGAACTTTTAGACTTTTCATTTTAGTCCCTCTTCTTTATACCTTTGTCTAATCATCATTTTCCCTCTCTATTCATCATCACAATCTTTTCCAAACCTCTTTCCTCTATCAGTATTATACAGAAGAGAAAAATTAGGATATGACATTTCTACCCCCTTAAAATAAATTTCGTCCTCAAAATTTACTGGGTACCTTGGTCAACTATCACATGTATATCTGCTCTCTATACTCTTTTCTATTTTATGACGAAGGTTTAGGGGGATTATCTCTTATCTTTTATCTTGCCAACTAGCGGAGTGCTTTCAATATCCGTTTCATGTCTTTGTTGTCATTACTCTGCTTTTTCTTAATCAACTCAATCAGAGTTGAACTTCTACTTCATTTTGTTACTTGCTTACTTGCTTTGCATCTATTCGCTCATGGACAACTCATTATCCTTGACTTATGAGCAGTGTCCATTTCTTTCATATCAACCTCTCTAGAATATTTCTGTATTCGGGAGTTTTCATCAACTACTCATCATACTTTCTAGCATTTATCTCTTATTACTTATCTTAGTATCTCGCAGAGTTCCTTAACATCCACAAAGCTTCATCTCTCTTTTCGTATAATCATATTTCTTTTCTTAGAAACTCTTATCACTTTATTGTTTCTCTTATTATCTTTAATAATTTAGCATCATATAGAGAGAGGACTTATGTAGTTATTCTTTTCTTTACTTTACTGCTAAGTAGGAGCACATACTCTAACATGCATAATGCCTGGCCAACATATTGCAGGACTGCATACCTGCTCATGAATGCAAAGCTCTAACATCGGAGCTCAAGCCTCTGATACTCGGAGCTTGCACAGCTCTATTATGTAGAGCTTGCACTACTATAACATTCGGAGCTTTAGCATATTTTACAAATATAACATAATGCCAGAGAGAGGACTTATGCAGTTATTCTTTTCTTTACTTTACTGCTAAGTAGGAGCACATACTCTAACATGCATAATGCCTGACCAACATATTGCAGGACTGCATACCTGCTCATGAATGCAAAGCTCTAACATCGGAGCTCAAGCCTCTGATACTCGGAGCTTGCACAGCTCTATTATGTAGAGCTTGCACTACTATAACATTCGGAGCTTTAGCATATTTTACAAATATAACATAATGCCAGAGAGAGGACTTATGCAGTTATTCTTTTCTTTACTTTACTGCTAAGTAGGAGCACATACTCTAACATGCATAATGCCTGGCCAGCATATTACAGGACTGCATACCTACTCATGAATGCAAAGCTCTATCATCGGAGCTCAAGCCTCTGATACTCGGAGCTTGCACAGCTCTATTATGTGGAGCTTGTACTACTCTAACATTCGAAACTTTAGCATATTTTACAAATATAACATAATGCCTGACATTTCATGCAAGGAGTGAAAGCTCTCATTTACTATTCCATCCGTAACATAACATTTAAACACCTTATCTCTACAAAAGGGAGCCTCTCTATCTGTCGATAGAATTAGCTACAAAGCCACTTCGTATTTACTTCTCAACACATATTTCTCATTATGTATCTCCTCACCTACTTCTTATGTTGTATCATGGCATATCTTGCCAAATCTTGCTATATTATGACGTGTCTTGTCATGACTTGAGATACCATAAATCTAACATTCTTTTTAACTTATAACTTTTTGAGGAAGATCTTGCTCTTAAGTCTTTCTAACTTTCTCTTGACATAAATCTGTAATCTGAATCTTTCCTTTCAAATCCACTCTATTTGGACTTGACATAAGGGTTCTAATCCCTTACCGTTCATAACCCCTTTCTAACTTTTTATAACTCTTTTTATCATTTTACTTAACTTTGTGCATCTATGCCAAACTTCTGTGGCATTTACACCTCTTTTCATCATTGGGCTACTCTTTACTTGAACATCTTTCAATCAATCGTGATACTAGGTTAGAGCTAGGTTACTCTTTGCACAGTTCTAAGCCCTAGAATTCTATTTCTTATATAACTGCGTTTTATCTTTACTCTACCTTAGACCCTCTTCTCTAAGTCTCTCTGGCCTTTTAATCTCTTTATCCTCATCTGGGGATCTATCTGTTCATACATTTCTGTTCTCAAAACATATGGGGTTCTCTTCTCTGTTCCTCAGGCATACTTCTACAAAACTTTGAATATCAGCACTCAAATTTTAACTTGGACTCCGTCTTCGTTTAAGGGAAACTAAGTTCAGTCTGTATATAATAGAGGCTATCTGAGGAAAACCATTATAAATAATTTTTCTGGATGAGTTAATCAACTAGTGAAGCTTCCTTACCTTAACTTCGTCTTTGGTAATCATCTTCCCAGAGAGATACTATATTGTACTCATATCTTCATGGCTCATTACTTTCCTTAGGCTAGGTCAAACTGCAACCTCGGGATCTGACTGCGATCAACCGTAAGCCTCTTTAGAATCTAACTGTGACTCTGAAGCTGTTAGGATCTAACTGCGACCCTGGAGCCATGCTAGGATCTAACTGCGATCCTCCAGAATCTAACTGTGATTCTGTTGTACTGTATCATAATCTCTGGAAGATCTTAAACCAATAGACTAAGTTATAAGGTTAACTACTTCCACTTGTTGATAACTCAATAAATAAACAAATTTAAATTTTTTTTACATCCAGTAGCCTCATATTATTTACCAAGACTTTACTTCTTTTCTTACTCAGGAGTTCCTTCTCATCTTTCTTACTTTACTGTGGTTTACCATGGGCTATTGCCTTGTACAATCATGGTCTAACCACCTGCCATTGCATTCTGCTGCTATGGCCTCATCATAACTTCTCATTTCAATCTATGCTCTAACTGCGAGCCATCTGTATCAAATCCAACTCTTATCTGAAGAGTGATCTATACTTATCTAAATCTAGCTCTATCTGAGAGCCATCTGTTTCAGTTTCAACTCTTATATGAAGAGTGATCTGAAAATAATCTCTTTACTATTATCTGTTGATCTTTCTGTATATCATTCCTTTCAATAGAAATGGCCCTGAGTACTGCATTCACAAGTCTGCAAAAATACCTGATAACCTCAATCATGTTATATCTGAATATCATATCATAACTTATTGTCCCATTAACTGAGGCTGTCTATCATCCTCAATACATTCCTTATTGCATGTTATATGGTATGGGAGCAACATAACTTTCTCATAACTTCCTCATATATATACTCTTCCCTGCATGTACTGAAAAAGGGAAGTATTCATTTATCACAGCATACTCTAACATGCATGTCATCATAGGACAACTGCAAGGAGATGTAACTATTTATCATAACTTATGGCAACATAAGCCATATCATCATCATAATTTGCTCAACCTAAAGGGAATTGGAAGACACGCAGCGGAAATTAACTTTAAAAATTTTCCAATCCCTGCCCGGATCTACTAAGTGTGTTTAAGTCAAGGAGTAAGAAGTGTTACCTTCGGTATTCGAATTATGGTCACGACCTCAGTATCCTCTATTCGTGACTTGTCATCTCTGGAGCTTTTAGTCGTGACCTCCTAAGCTTCTCGTCATGACTTGTCGTCTCTGGAGTTTTCAGTCGGGACCTCCTAATCTTCTGGTCGCGACCTGTCGTCTCTAAAATTGTCAGTCGCGACGTCCTCAGCTTCTCGTCGAGACTAGAAGCCTCTTTTCATTTTTCTAACATTCAGGATGCCCACGTGGTCGGGATTTCAGCTTCTCGTGGTCTCTTTTCGATTACAAGAAGACAACGACTCAGATCGGCTTCCTCTACCGGTATCCACACGAACAGCGTTCCAACCACGAACGACGTGCTAGAGCCTCTTGTCCCTCTAGGGCTTTCTCGAGATTCCGTCCTCACCGTATCTACTTTGGCCATTTCTTATCTGTAAACCTTTTGTAGCCTCCTTGTCACTCTCTCTCGTTTAAAACCCTTAGCCCCCCTTAATGTCAAATATATAGGATGCTATCGGTGTTCAGATTGAGATGGATTTCAAAATTAATCTTATATTAATTTTGAAATTAATACAATATCATATATTGCATAATTTGATAAGAAACTAACCAAATAAATATGGTTTATATTAAATCCATCCTACAGATTTAATTCACCTATTCATTTAATTTAAAATAAAGATGAGACAGAATTATATTTGATTTATACTCATAAATCAAATTTGAGATATCATATTAATTTGAATTTCAAATTCAAATAGATCATATCAGTTTAAATTTCAAATTCAAAAGTGATATAGATTTAATTTATCCTTATAAATTAAATCTTGTAAATATCTCTTATATTATATATAATATATATACGAATTTATATATATAAAATATATATATCCACCCCAGATTATTCATTGAATCTGGCATGTCTTAGATTCAATGAATCTAGACATCACAGCTCGTGTTAGGCTATTTTGTGTGCGACCCTGTAAGCCCATATGAAGTTGACAGTGGGCCAGTTACTATACTGACCCACAAGTCGTAAGCAGTCTATAGCAAGACATTTTGACTACCCAAATCATATGAGAATCGTTGAACGATGTTACCTTTCATACAACCATATCAAGTCCCTTTTGTCACACGCTATTTTGGTCATGGATGAGGCATGGAGAACGTCATCCTCCTGTTCCTGACCGTTACTTTCTCGATTCCTGAGTAGTCTGACTACAGAAATGGAACTACCTTTCCATTACAGTATGGCCATACATTTCTCAGACTAACTCATCGAGGGGACCAATAATATCTCTCTACGAATGTGAGAGACAAATTTCATCTTGACAAAAACCACTAAGCCCGAACATAGTCTTTATGATCAATCGGTCAAAAGTGACTTTTGACTAGGTCAAAGCTGAGCGTTTGTCATGTAGGAATCCATGATGATCTCAGGTCAAAGGGCATAGTGACATAGTTTGTATATGAGAGAAGCTTATGACTTAACCCATGCAGCTCTCTCATAGTGGGTCGGTCCAACACCTTGTAATCTTACATGTGCCTATGACTTTGATTTATATCTCTATACATCTTCAAAGTCATACTGGTCTTATTTCATCTCTGCTCCCTCATAGATGACCGACCAGGGATATTTAGGATAAGATCATGAGTTATCCAAGGATGGTCATTACAGCAAACATGCAAATAATGTGATAACATAATTAAGAAATTCATAAATCAACAATGTTCATAATACAATGATTGGCCCCTAGGGCATAATTCCCAACATAACCATCTATCGCACATTGCAATAAACTAAGTAAACCTCAAAATATTATTTCCTTTATCACATTATCTGTCAGATCCTGATCATTTATTTAAGAACCTGAAATATCTATCTATCTCACTTAGGCTGCCACGCTACCCTCTTACCAGGGTATAAACTCAACCCTTCATTACTCTATCTTATATAGGGAATAGGGGAGTCATTTTATCTTTTAAACTGTGGCTACCTCTCTACTATCTCTTATTTTCTTCTGTCGATCTATCAGTCCCAGTCTGTTCTTGACCGAACTGTGGTTCCTTTTTGGCCTTTTTCTTGATCCTGACTATTTGAGTCACATGGATCTCATTCATTATCCAGCACTATTACTTTTGCTCTCTATGGTGTTTTACCCGAGGTTTGCTAAGCTACTATTCCAATAAATACCCTAACTTAACAAAGTACTTATTACTTAGAGTTAGGGTCTGGGGATTATCCTATTTAATGCTAGAAACTTATGCTCTTATATCAAAATATAACATCCTTACTTTTATACATCTTAGGGACCATTCGGTAGCATTTAGAACCACTTATATGACCCTTGAAGTCCATTAGCTAAATTTTGGAACTTTTACTCTTGGCGAGTTACTGTTCATATGGTATTCCAGATTAGGTGATGAACTTCAAAAAATTATAATTAATTGTAGAAAAATTGAAATGAAGTGGTTCAAAATTATACTTGAAGCTAATATCTTTAAGTTTAAGGGAAAAATAAGTTCCTGACCAAATGCTTAGCCAATTAATACAGTTTAATCATTAAATATTACTATTTATTTGGTCAAAAATTCTGAAAACAGATTCTGGTCCCTGACTTTGAAAAATGCGTTCTCTTTGTACATACACCGAAATAAGGCGTTTTTGGTGTCAAAATGAAGCTTGACATGTTAAATTAATGTCTGTAAAATTTTATACATTTATTCCATCATTTACTTTTTTTCATTATATTATAAATATCATTTCTTAAACTGGTCATACAGCATCATTACTTTCAACAATTCTACACATAACATCATATAACATTTACATTAACCAATCCTAACTCCTCTTCATGATTCTTCATCCTCTTTCATAATTCATAAACCTATTGGGATTGGGATTACATGGAGGGGGTGAGATTTCTGGGGAAATCTCAGTAGCAAACAGTACTAAACAATGCATGTATTAATGTAAATAATTGTGCTTGCTTGTGAAAGTGTTAACATTGTGTAATGTGCATGCTTCATTGTATCATATGAAATACAATTGGCCAAAGTAATCATAGAAACAGAGCTTCAATCATATACACGTATGCAACACAATTCAACATAGCCATAGCACAACCAAGCATACATTCAATACATACAAGTTTAGGATAAGTTTACTACCTTATTGCTTTACGTCCTTTCACTTTAACTTTGCTTCTTCCTTCTTACTTTTCCTTGATGTGTGGTTGCCTCTTTTGAATCCACAATCAAATCCAAACATCACATAATCATCCATTCATTACAATCTCACTTCTCTTGAACATTAAACTTACTTTAACTAACATAACTTCCTTTAATCTTTACCAATTGACTTGGCCTTTGAATCAATTGATTTCTTGACCTTACCCTACACAATTTCATCTTTTGAATCCATTTGTGAGCTTAGAATCATGAAATTCCATCTCCCATGCACTATTCTAGAAAGAATTGAAAAGCATGCACAATTCTCTCAAAAAATTCTCATTTTTATTCCAATGCTTCCAATACTTGTTTCTCTACTTTATCCCCCACAACTTTTCATTTTAAAACCATTGGAAGCATCAAAATCATGAAAATCCAATCACTGTTCATGTGAGTGAACAGTAACAGAGAAGAATTCCAAACATTACAACCTTCAATTGATCAATTCCAATGCTTCCAAGGTTCAAAATGAAGGGAATTGGGCGACACGCAGCGGAAATTAACTTTAAAAATTTTTCCATTCCCAGCCAGGATCTACCGAATGTGTTTAAGTCAAGGAGAAAGGAGTGTTACCTTCGGTATTCAAGCTTTGGTCGTGACCTCAGTGTCCACTAGTCGCGACTCTTCGCCTCTGGAACTTTCAGTCGCGACCTACTCAGCTTCTAGTCGCGACCTATCGCCTCTGGAGTTTTTAGTCGTGACCTCCTCAGCTACTAGTCGCGACCTGTCGCCTCTGGAGTTGTTAGTCGCGACCTCCTATGCTTATTGTCGCGTCCGGACATCTCTGGAGTTTGTAGTCACAACCTCGTCAGCTTCAAGTCGCGACCTGTCTCCTCTTTTCGGATTTCTGACGTTCAGATGCCTGTATGGTCGCGACCTCAGTGTCAATAGGTCGCGACCTGTCTTCGTGTCTGGTTTCTTTTCTCGATCGCAAGAAGTTGACAGCTCAGATCGGCTTCCTCTACCGGTATCCACACGAACAGCGTTCCAATTATGAACGACTTGCTAGCGCCTCTTGTACCTCTAGGGTTTTCTCAAGATTCCGTCCTCACCGTCTCTATTCCGGCAGTTTCTTATCTGCAAACCTTTTGCACTCTCCTGCCCCTTTTCTCTTGTGCGTTGTGTTATGTGTAGAACCCTAGCTCCTAATGTCAAATATATAGGATACTTTCGGGCTTCTAATGGGGCCGGGCTTCAGAATTAATCTTATATTAATTCTGAAATTAATACAATATCATATATTGCACAATTTGATAAGAAACTAATTAAAAAATACGGTTTTTATTAAATCCGTCTCACAGATTTAATTCACCTATTTATTTAATTTAAAATAAAGATAAGACAGAATTATATTTGATTTATTCTCATAAATAAAATTTGAGATATCTTATCAATTTGAATTTCAAATTCAAATAGATCATATCCATTTAAATTCAAATTCAAAAGTGATAGAAATTTAATTTATCCTTATAAATTAAATCTTGCAAATATCTCTTATATTATATATAATATATATATACAAATTTATATATATATATAATATATAAATCCACCCTAGACTATTCATTGAATCTAGACATCTCTTAGATTCAATGAATCTGGACATCACAGCTCGAGTTGGGCTATTTTGTGTGTAACCCTGTAGGCCCATATGAAGTTGGCAGTGGGCCAGTTACTATACTAACCCACAAGTCGTAAGCGGCCTCTAGCAAGACATTACGACTACCCAAAACATATGAGGATCGATAAACGATGTTACCTTTCATACAACCATATCACGTCCCTTTTGTCACACGATATTTCGGTCATGGATGAGGCATGGTGAACGTCATCCTCCTATTCCTGACCGTTACTTTCTCGATCCCTGAGTAGTCTGACGATAGAAATGGAACTACCCTTCCATTACAGTATGGCCATACATTTCTCAGACTCACTCATCGAGGGGCCCAGTAATATCTCTTTACGAATGTGAGGGACAAATTCCATCTTGACCATTCACATTCCTCCGCATGAAAAACCACTAAGCCCGAACATAGCCTTTATGATCACTCGGTCAAAAGTGACTTTTGACTAGGTCAAAGCTGAGCGTTCGTCATGTAGGAATCCATGATGATCTCAGGTCAAAGGGCATAGTGACATGGCTTGTATATGAGAGAAGCTTATGACTTAACCCATGCAGCTCTCTCATAGCGGGTCGGTCCGACACCCTGTACTCTTACATGTGCCTATGACTTTGATTTATATCTCTATATATCTTAAAAGTCATACTGGTCTTATTTTATCTCTGCTCCCGCATAGATGACCGACCAGGGACATTTAGGATAAGATCACGAGTTATCCAAGGATTGTCATCATAGTAAACATGCAAATAATATGATAGCATAATTAAGAAATTCATAAATCAACAATGTTCATAAGGTAATGATTGGCCCCTAGGGCACAATCTCCAACACAAAACCTATCCAATCCTACACAAAATCATCATATAAATTCAATGGAAGCATTAGATCATTGAAATTCCATCCCCTTCTATCATGAACAGTGCAGACTGAAAGGTCTCATCGAAGGCAAAGTTAAGAATATCAACTTGATTCAATAACCAATAATATAACTAACTTGTTTAAGCATCAATTTCATAGTTCTAACTTAATTTTCCTCTTCCTCCTTTAACAGCAAGGGTTCCAAGGGAAGAATGAAGCTTCTAACCATTGAAACCTAAGTTTCTTCCTTCCAAAACACTTATAAATAAACTAGGAAGGATCTCTTACCTTAGATACTTGCTTAGGTGGCTTCTCCTTGATCTTATTTTGAGTTCTCTCTTCATTTTGGAATGGTTTCCCCAAGGGTCCTATATGTGCACGAAATTGTGGAGGAAGGGGTATTTATAGCCAAAACTTTGACACCTTGGGTCCATAATGTCCTCACTTGTCCTAATTATTACAATGGCCTAATCTTGAACTTGATTGGTTGATTTTTGGATTAATTAACCTTAATCATCATTAGGTTAATTCTTATATTATTTTATTATATTTTAGCATATGGGATAATCTTCCTTTCCTCTTCTTGGTGCCATGTGTAAAGCTTTGTGGGACCCACCATGTGCAAAACCCTAATTGTCCTTTATCCCTTTTTTTCCTTTTTCAAAACTTCATAAATTATTCATTATTGGACTTGGGCTTCAAGACAACTTTTGGGACTTATTGGGCTTCCCTAGGATTAAATCTTGTGCCTCTTTTAGGTCCAATAGCTAATTGGCATAAATCCCAATGTACTTCCCTTATACCGATATCCTTAAAATTAGCCTGATCTTGGAATAAATGCTAAACACCTCTTTTAATGGTTCTAATATTTTTAGAAATTAATTCTAATATAAAATAAATTCTCTGGAAAGTTTCATAATTTTCTGAAGCCCAGAAGTTCTGATAAAAATTATATATATTTCCTTTAAATCCTTTATCAAAGTCCTTTTTCACTGTAAATTCTATAATTAATTCTACATGACTCCTTTTTTACTTCTGTCGGTTTCATAAATTCTCATATTAATTATAAGAATTTACTACCAAATTTTATCTGATTATGAGGTCCACAAGATACTACAATAATTATCAAACTTCTAAAATTAATATTAATTTTTTGGGATCTCAAATCAAAATTCTGTGTTTCGCTAAACTGATCAAAATAATTCTCTCTATTTATTGGGAAAAATTGAGACTAAACTGATTCTGGGAATTTTTGAGTTTTTTTCGGCTCAACTTTCTCATAATTACCATTTTGCCCTGAACTTTTAAAAATTACACTTTAGGCCCTCAACTTTTCATAATTACACTTAATAGCCCAAAGTTTATGTCTACTTTACATTTTGCACCATAGAACTTTTATACTTTTCATTTTAGTCCATCTTCTTTATACCTTTGTCTAATCATCATTTTTCCTCTCTATTCATCATCACAATCTTTTCCAAACTTCTTTCCTCTATCAGTATTATACAGATAGAGAAAAATTAGGATATGACATCCAACAATCGAAGTGTTCTTCGATAAATGAGCTCTTTGAATACCTTATCGATAAATACTAGGACTTACCAATCAAATTGACAGATTAATCTTAACAAAGGACCTTATCGACGATCTCTTTGATAAATAACCTGATTGAATAGTTCATTGATAAGAGCTTAATGAATCTTACTTTGAATCTTTCATGAATAAGCTTATCTTCATAAATTCAAGACAATTCAAACCATAGATGATTCAATCAGATCAATCAACAATATAAGCAATGAATCGTTTTCAATATCATTTCAAACAATCAAATCATCATCAAAATATTTATCATATTAAGAGTGCAGCGATTTAAATTTGAAACAATTTATCTTTTCTTTCTTTGATCTTATGAATTTGCAGCGATTTAAATTTGAAACAATTTTTTTTCTTTCTTTGATCTTATGAATTTGTAAGTCAAGATCTCAAAGATCATTTTAAAAAGAAAACAATTTAATTATATCATTGTAAAAATCATAGAGGATAATCTCAGTGATCTGGATAACTTAAAAATATTTTCAATGATCAGATTTTAAAAACTATAAACCTTTCCGTTCTCTAATCATAATTCTTATAAAACATGTTTGAGAACATACCTTATCAAAAGCAAGTAGTGTGAAAAATTATTTAGTTCAAGTCTTTTGTAAACTCAAAAACTTTTCCTTATTTATCGAAGAGTTATTCGATAAATCCTCTTATCGAATAGTCCTTCAATAAATGTATCTTTAAAAAAAAGAAGGATTTCTTTTGAAGACATAATCCATTGATTAAAAACTTTATCAATAAATACTTTGTTCGATCAATACTTCAATAAAAACTTTTATAAAAAAAAATTTTGTAACTGAGTCTTATAAACTTTATCGAAAGCTTTTTCAATAAATGTTATTATCAAATAGAGTTTCGAATAATTTTAATTTCAGAACAAAGACTCAGAATTTTCACAAGCTTATTTTAGATTGATTTATCGAAGCTTTTATCGATGAGAAACCTTATCGAATATGTCTTCAATAAATATTTTTTAAAACCCATATTTTTAGTTCTTACTCATTTATCGAATAACTACCTTATCAATAAGCTTTTCGATAAATGCCCTTTATAATTTAAATTTTATTTTGAAATATTTTTGTAATTAGTTGTCATCATCAAAATATTAGAGTCCAACGAGGGGAAGGAGAAAGAAGAACTAAAAGGAGGAAATAATTAATACCACTTTTTAAACATGCATGATCTAACACGAAATTATAATCAAAATTTAACCAAATGAATAATGTATAATAAATTAATAGCAGATACTGTCACAACAGACTAGAATGAACCAAATAATTACAAAATGGTTATCCTTAACAAATAACAAAAAAAGTAACACCTGCAAGCATCATCTGTTGAAAATTGTGCCCTAGGGGCCAATCATTGTATCAGGTTATCACATTATTTGCATGTTTACTGTGATGACCATCCTTGGATAACTCATGATCTTATCCTAAATGTCCCTGGTCGGTCATCTATGTGGGAGCAGAGATGAAATAAGACCAGTATGACTTTGAAGATATATAGAGATATAAATCAAAGTCATAAGCACATGTAAGAGTACAGGGTGTTGGACCGACCCGCAATGAGAGAGCTGCATGGGTCAAGTCATAAGCTTCTCTCATATACAAGCCATGTCACTATGCCCTTTGACCTGAGATCATCATGGATTCCTACATGACAAACGCTCAGCTTTGACCTAGTCAAAAGTCACTTTTGACCGAGTGATCATAAAGGCTATGCTCGGGCTTAGTGGTTTTTCATGCGGAGGAATGTGAATGGTCAAGATGGAATTTGTCCCTCACATTCGTAGAGAGATATTACTGGGCCCCTCGATGAGTGAGTCTGAGAAATGTATGGCCATACTGGAATGGAAGGGTAGTTCCATTTCTATATTCAGACTACTCAGGGATCGAGAAAGTAACGGTCAGGAACAGGAGGATGACGTTCACCATGCCTCATCCTTGACCGAAATATCGTGTGACAAAAGGGACGTGATATGGTTGTATGAAAGGTTACATCGTTTATCGATCCTCATATGTTTTGGGTAGTCGTAATGCCTTGCTAGAGACCGCTTACGACTTGTGGGTCAGTATAGTAACTGGGCCACTGCCAACTTCATATGGGCCTACAGGGTCGCACACAAAACAGCCCAATGCGAGCTATGATGTCCAGATTCATTGAATCTAAGAGATGTCTAAATTCAATGAATAATCTAGGGTGGATATATATTTTATATATATATAAATTAGTTTATATATATATTATATATATAATATAAGAGATATTTGTAAGATTTAATTTATAAGGATAAATTAAATCTCTATCATTTTTGAATTTGAATTTAAATGGATATGATCTATTTAAATTTGAAATTCAAATTGATAAGATATCTCAAATTTGATTTATAAGAATAAATCAAATATAATTCCGTCTTATCTTTATTTTAAATTAAATAAATAGGTGAATTAAATCTGTGAGACGGATTTAATGTAAACCATATTTATTTAATTAGTTTCTTATTAAATTATGCAATATATGATATTGTATTAATTTTAGAATTAATATAAGATTAATTCTGAAGCCCGGCCCTATTAGAAGCCCGATAGCTTCCTATATATTTGACATTAGGAGCTAGGGTTCTACACACAATATAGATCTCTACACACACATTCAAACGTGAGAAGAGGGGGCAGGGAGAGTGCAAAAGGTTTGCACATAAGAAACTGCCGAGATAGAGATGGTGAGGACGGAATCTCTAGAAAGCCCTAGAGGGACAAGAGGCGCTAGCACGTCGTTCGCAATTGGAATGCTGTTCGTGTGGATACCGGTAGAGGAAGCCGATCTGAGCTGTCGACTTCTACGATACGGCCAGACACGAAGAAAGGTCGCGACCAGAACACACTTAGGTCGCGACCAAACGGGCATCTGAACGTCAGAAATCTGAAAAGAGGAGACAGGTCGCGACGTGAAGTTGAAGAGGTCGCGACTAAAAGCTCCAGAGGCGACAGGTCGCGACTAGAAGCAGAGTAGGTCGCGACTACAAACTCCAGAGGCGGCAGGTCGCGACTAGAAGCTGAGGATGTCGCGACTGAAAGTTACAGAGGCGAGGAGTCGCGACTAGTGGACACTGAGGTCGCGACCAAAGCTCGAGTACCGAAGGTAACACTTCTTTCTCCTTGACTTAAACACATTCGGTAGATCCTGGCTGGGAATGGAAAAATTTTTAAAGTTAATTTCCGCTGCGTGTCTTCCAATTCCCTTCATCATCAGCTTTTATATATTCATCACACAATAAATATATTAAATAATTTACCTCATGAACCAAATCATGGGCTCTTATGTTTTGTTGTATTATTTTGCAGCTCATAAAATAGTATACAGTACGTAAAACAGGTAACGAGTTGAACAATCGCTTATCGAGCCTCAATCTACTGATTTATAAAGCTCTATTTACAAACTTATATGGAAATAGAAAGATGTTGACCGTAT
Source organism: Leucaena leucocephala (assembly GCA_037074615.1). Lineage (NCBI taxonomy): Eukaryota > Viridiplantae > Streptophyta > Magnoliopsida > Fabales > Fabaceae > Leucaena > Leucaena leucocephala. The sequence continues at coordinate 6,567,956 of CM073545.1, forward strand.
TCATGTCTTCATGTGAATAGTTTTTAATAATCGCTTAGCACTAATGTTTGGCGAGTGGGCGTCAACTTCTGCAATATGTCACTACTGTAATAATGATAGAGAAGATATTTTATATATTCTTCGAAACTGTAGGTACGCTAAACAACTTTAGCTACAAATGGTTGATCCCTAGTATTATTCCTCTTTTTTTAGAGCTCCCATACGAGAGTAGTTTGTATTAAATCTCAAGAGAGAGTTAAGATTAAATGGTCTTATTAATTGGGGATTGAGGGAGCTACAATTTAGAGTTTATGAAAGTGAAGGAATCAAGACTCATTTGATTCAAACTTCTTGAAACCTGTGGATTGGTATTATGCACACTTGGAAGAGCTTAGTCAAGGTTCAAGAGGATAACTTAATCATGCATATTATTAATGATAGTGCATTTAATTGGCAACCTCCTTCTTTGAGATAGCTCAAAGTGAATATTGATTGTGCGTGTGTAGCAACCAATAACAAAGTATGATGTGGTGGAGTTATTAGAGATCATATTGGGCGCTGGGTTTTTGGATTTACAAGTACGCTAGGTTCTTGTACTGAGTAGTAGGCAGCATTTAAGCTTGGGATCTTAGATTTAGTAAGATTATTCTTGAATATGATTCTAAGAATGTGATTGATATAATGTCCAACGAAAATAGTAAAAAATACAGTTTATTAGTTGTACAGATACATAATCTTATACGACATTCCTAGGATCTAAAGCTCCAAAACATTCCTAAAGGTCACACCAAGATTGCAGATGCTCTGGTTAAAGAGGATTCATCTACTATGAAAATATTATATTTTTGCCCACCATGTTTGGAATATCTTGTTTTTAATGATTGTTTGGAATCTAATCCCCATATGATTTAGACTTTTTTGTTCGGGTGATTCGCCCTCTCTTATACCAAAAAAGAAGAAGAAGAAGAAGAAGAAGAAGAAAGGTAACGAGTTAAACAAAGTGATTGCATCACCAACCACAACCAAGGCCTAAATGACTAAGACATGAAATGGACATATTCATTTTGTTTAAAAAAATGGAAGAATTACTTATATTAATAAGAAGGATCAAGTAAACGGGGTCTTCTATTTATTAAGGACCGAGGGAGTAACAAAAAATTAACTCAAATATCCAAGTAAATTGCATTCCCCAAAATAAATATAAATTCCAACAATTTAGCAACTATACATAGCATACAGGAGGAGGATGCTTACGGCCAAAGAAAAAAAGCAAAGGGAGGATATTGATTGAGCATGAGAGGAGAAAATTAATAATTTAATATCATCTTCTAATCACAGATGATCTACTCGAAATTATAATCCAATAAATAAAGTAGTTGTCCTTAACAATATAAAACCAATAAAAACTTAAACTACAAGTAAAAGACAAGCCATACCTAACTAATGGAAGCTCATTCAACAGATTTAGAAGCCTCTATCCAATACTTAACAAAGTAAAAAAATAATAATTAAAAAACAACCTATAAAACAAAAAATGATATATAAAAAATATTGTATAATACTTTATAACAAAATAGAAACAAAGGAGATGAGAACCAAAAAAAAAAAAAAAGAAGGACTCCCTTACAAAAAAGGTGAAGGAGAAAGAAGAACCAAAAATAATTAATATCATTTTTTTAACCATGCATGATAATAAATTAATAACAAATACAACATAACAAACTAGAATGAATTAAATAATTATAAAATGGTTACCCTTAACAATATAACAAAAAAAGTAACCTAATATATTCAATAATTTACCTAATGAACTAAATCATGGGCTCTCATGTTTTGAGCAACCTGTCTCTTCAACAGCCTAGCCAATGGAAAAATACAGCACAAGTCATGTTACTTTGCTGCTCACAAAATAATATACAGCAAGTAAAACAGGTAACGAGTGGAATCACCAACCACAACCACTTATCCAAGGCTTTAAATGACTAAGACATGAAATGGACAAGTTCATTTTGTTTTTAAAAAAATGGAAGAATTACTTATATTAATGAGAAGGATCAAATAAATATTTAGGACCGGAGTAAAAAAAAATTAACCCAAATATTATACATGTAAATTGCGTTTCCCAAATACTCAATCAACAAAAATTGAAGACCCTAAATACTAAATTCACAATCCTAAATTGAAGTCAGAAAAAGATTCACAAAAATAAATAGACCGTAAATGGCATAAAGGAGGATGATGCTAAAAATACCAGAAGCAGATGATGATGATGCCTAGCGAAAATAAAGAAAGAGGAAGAGGAAGATGATTGAGGAGGAGGATAATATGTAATAAATTAATTAAAATTATAAACAAACAAGCCCAGGAATAAAAAACAGTCATCCTTAATAATAAAACAAAAAATTAACCCAAATAATTACACATGTAAGTTTGAACCCCAAAATGAATATAAATTCAAATATTCAGCCATATAATGCAATACATAACAGAAAATAAAAAAAATAAAAACACAGAGACTTACAACAGTCTCTCTGTTGCCAAGCAGAAGTGGTGGAAAATAAAGAGAAAAATAAAGGAGAGGAACAAGAGAAAACTAATCAAATTGCATACTTTTATTTCTCACCACGCATGATCTACAGAAAATTAAAATCAAAATATTCAAAAACTACCCTATGAAAAATAGTCATCTTTAACAATCTAACGAAAATAATTATACCTGTAAGTTGGAGTAGTTTCATTCCCCTAAACAAATAATAATTTGACAAATGTGCATCCATCAAAACACTCAACTATATAATTTAATTAATAACTCAGCACACAATACCAAATGAAGCCAAAAAGAATAAACAAAATTAAATATATATCCCAAAACAGCATAATACCTCAGGCACTTTTCTCTAGAAGCACACCAAGAAATAATTTTATGCATATTCAATATTTATAAATATAATTAATATTATTAAGTAATTCAATTAATATAATGAATTAATTAATTAATAAGAACAGATAACAACAATAAAAATATTATGACAAAGGAGCATGATACCCTCAAGAAAAAAAAAGAGAGAGAGAAAGAAGAATGAGAAATAAATATCTGGAAATTAAAGTAAAAAATGCATAGCATGCATGTGTTTTCAAGGAAATTGTTTTTATATGGCCTAGAACCTTCAGTGATGCCCTATGGAAACACCATAATGCAGACGCAACTTGACACAATCCCGTCAGAAAATATTTAGTAGAAATTTTCCAGAGAATAATATACCTGCTCCACAGCTTTCTCCAAATAATATCTATTAAAAAAATGAAAATATGTCATATAACCATGGTTTTCTGTCGATATTAATGCACCATCACAAAATTACGGGGCTGGACAAATAATTTCCATCAAAGACTCACTGTTTGACATCTACGAAGGAACCATTTCTGCAGCTTCAACCAATAATACCGTTTAAATGAGAAGGCATAAACAGAGTTTGAAAGAAAAATAATTTCAAATGATTTATAGAACTATCAATCCTATATTTAACACATACAAACTATATAAACACACAATATTAAATGAAAAATCTATCTCAAAATAGCTTAAATATGCCTCAACCAAGGAAGGATGATAGGAAAAATAATATAATAAATTAATAACAAACGTCACATAATAGAAGAGGATGCCTTTGACCAAAAAATGAAAAAGAACTTTTTCGGTTGTAATAGGGCTAAGGTAAGAAAAGAATGGGCATAAGAAAAAGGGGAAACGAATGAATACTTTAGAAATCCGTAGAGCACAAGATGAAATGCAACAATATAGGATACAAGGCATGTACCACTAATCACATAATTAGCATATTAAAATAGGGATTCATCAAGTTCCCCACACTTGAGCTTTTGCACTCTTGAGCAAAACCATTAAGTTAAAAAATCCAAGGTTAACACCAATAACATAGGTAACCAACAAACTCAAGATATGCAAGCAATAATCCAACCAAGCACCATCTTCAAGTTAGCACACTTCATAGCACAAACCAATGCAAAGTAATGAACAATAGCACACAACCAAGTGACTAAGAATGATGCATGGGAGAGCACTCAAAGGGGCTCACATTCAAGGTTATTTCACTCCAAACCACCTAGACTAGGGCCTACCATAGGCTTGTAAAGATCCTATTATCTCCACCACTTATGAGCGCAAAGACTTTTTGGGTTGAATTGTTGGAAATTGGCCACATGGAACGAATGAATGCAATGGAAAGAGCTATACATGTAATTGAATCATTTAAGAAACCAAAACAACGTCTAATTGCACGTCATGGAGGCATTTGCACCAGAATTGCACTAGAATAATGCATTTGGATACACAAGGTTCTAATATAATCACTTCTCAACTTCATATGAATATGCTTTCTTGCTTTTCTCTTGGTTTTTTTTCTTTTCTACATTCTTTCTTCACTTTGGCTTTTTTTCCTTTCTCTATTACTTCCATATGCCTTTTCTGTTTTTGTTTTTTCTTGTCCTCCTATTTTCCATTTTTTTTACTTTGACTTTTCTCTTTTTTTCTTTCAACTCTCATTTCTAGCGCGTCATGTAGGCACAGAAAAATGAATGACAGCATGAACAATATATCAATTGAGTCTTCATCCAGGACAAATTCGGCTGAAGCAGAGGCAATTACAATTTGTTTTGACTTCCAGTAACATATTCCAGCGACAACAATTCAATATAGTATCAAATGAGTCTAATGCAACTACATGCATAGCATTTGTCAGAATATGAGGATTGAAAACGAAATATGAAGGGCACAAAAGGGTTAGCAAAGGTTAAATTGATGTGGTGAGTGTTTGGGATATGGGTTTATTAAAAGAATGCCCCTTTCATCTTCACTTATCAATGTGCAAGTGTGATTTTGAAACAGGATTTAGACCAGTTCTAGAGGGTTACTAGAACTAGGTGGTATCACACATAGAATAGGCATGTGGTCCATAAGTCCTTCTAACAAGACTATCTCTCCCATGTACATTCACAAGGATCAATTGTACACTAGGCTACTGACAAAGCATTAATCTAGCTAATTCATGTTCCAACACTTAGAATAATAATCAAACTAAAACAAGTAGTCAAGAGGTGCTAAGTCACCATAGTTATCAATTTAACATGGAATTTTTTTTTTAAACAAACTGAAATTCAAAAACTCAAGAAGTGGTGTTCTTGCTTGGAAAAAGTATTTTTCAAATCAACCATATGCACAAGCGTGCGCTGTCACATCCTCACTTTCATAGCTTCATCTTCTCCAAAACAGTATCCTGTTATGTTTGGAAAAGATAGGGGTGAGATTTCGGGGAAAATCTCAATAATAAACGGTACTAAACAATGTATGCATCAATGATTGATATCAGTGCTTTCTTGTGATTATGTCAACATAATGTAATATGCATACTTCCATGTAACATATGAAATACAACTGGTCAAAGTAATCATAGCACAGAGCTTTAACAATTATATATTAACATCAATCAATCAAGTCATAACATAATCAACCATATATTCAATACATACAAGTTTAAGTAAGTTTACTAACTGACATGTAGCCCTTCCTTTAGTCCTTAGCCTTTGCTCTGAAGTTCCTTCTTTATAGAGGTCAGAGCCTAAACATAGTATAATAATATTCTTATTATTATCCTATTCAGCATAACTCCACTTAAATTTATCTTAAGGTAATACCCCTATTCTGACAATCGCCTAACTTTCTTTCTATCCACGGCTAACCTTATAGAGAGAGATATTTCTCTATTCTAACTATTAAATTCATAAGAACCCTATAATTTATTAGAATAGGGATTAGAATAACTTACTTACCTTATTCTTAAGCTTACCGAGTCCCTAAGCTCCTTGGATTGCTCCTAGCTCAGCCAGAACTCCTTTTTCTTTCTTTCCTTCTCTTTCTTTCTCTCTTTCTCTTTTCTCTCTCTCTCTCTCTTCCTTTATTTTTCTTGGCCGTGGTGTGTGGAATGGAAGGGGGTGAGGAGTATTTATAGGTGGAGCAAGGTGGAATAGATGGTCCAGATCGAATCACGATGAACGGCTCAGATCGCTTAGCTTCCTCAAGAAGCTTTGCCTGCATCATCGTGATGACATCATCATCCTCAATGACTCATCAAAGTGATATCATCAAGGGACACCTCACATGCTTAGGTGGTGTAATATGGGGCCCTTGGGACACCTCACTAGCTGATTCAGCGCTTCCAGAGAATTTCAGAGTCTTATCCCAGAATAAACGGTTGAGATCGTGCCACGTGTCCTTAGCTTTTTCTTCTTTCCCTAGATTAGTGCCATGTGGTGTCTTGATGGGTCCCATGAGGACACCTTTCATGCCACCTCATGGCTCCAGATAAGTCCAAAGCTTTACCTGATCAATTCCCCAGTTATAACCTCAACCGGGTAATTATACTTTACTGAAAAATTACTAAAATATTATTTTAATACAACTTTAACCCACATAATTCTTGGGCTACATTTTTATGTTTCTTGGAATGCCATATTGGGTCTCTGATCAAGCTCAAGTACTCTGGCGGCTTAATTCCCAAGAAACATCCCTTAACAAATTACCGAAATACCCTTGGTTCCTCTTTATTTACTTTACTATCCTTAGGGGCATTATCGTCTTTTCACACCTTACCAGAGTATTCCCTGACCCTGGTCAATTATTCAGATAACTTTCCTTGACTGTCTAACCTTAGTCAAATGACCAAAATACCCTTCACTCATTCTTTAATTATTTTATAACATATGGGTATTTTCGTCATTTTGTACCTTTTTCTGCATATTTTTGGACACTGGCCCCTTTATCCGATGAACTAATATCATGGGTCTAAGCCTCACTTGGCGTCATCATAGGCCTCCTGTGATATCATCTGAGCTCATTCAGTCCCAGTTTGCTTACTGCTCAAGTTTCATAATCGGATACCGGGGGTTCACAAACTCCCGTCAAAATTCATTAATATGTGAATAACTTTTCTCACAGATCTCCTTTTGGGATTCTATAAGTTTCCTAACCTCTAGCTTCACAGGACGCATCTTCCTGTAACTTTTCACTTATATATGAGGTTCAGGAGATCTGGTGAAAATTTTATATAACTTTCAGACTATCAGATAAATTTCAGCTATCTGAAACTCTAATAAAATTTTTGTATTAAGCTATATTAACCAGCATCATTTTCTCTATCTACTATAAAATTTGGGACTGAAATGCTTCCGAAAAGTTCTAAGCCACTTCCGGCTTAACTTTCTATAATTATCATTTTGCCCCTAAAAACTTTTTTTCTTTTCAATTGAGTTCCTCAACTTCTCAAAATTACACTTAATGGCCCACAACTTGTGTCTAGTTCCATTTTTGCACCATGAAACTTTTAGACTTTCACTTTAATCCCTTTCTTTTCTAAAATGACCATTATACCCCTAGGGATTTTCACTATTTACATATAAATCCCTGTACTTTCACTTATTTGCAGTTTAATCCCTAAAAACCCTCTGTATGTTTCTGAGACTTCTGCTCAAAGGGGTCTAATAGCCTATCTATTTCAGATTACTTTCTGAATATCTAAGCCTGAAAATTGGAATATTACATGCACATACAAGCCATCCTAGGTGATGCAAAATTTTGGCAACAAATCAAATTCAGACCAGAAGTGAAACACTCCACCCACACTGAACATTGTCCTCAATGTAAGGTCAAGAACAAGATTTGTATTATACTCAACATGCAGTAAAGAATCAACTGTGGCACTACATGCTTCAATTCTACTTTTACTACTAGATTGGTCCCCCCACACTTATTCATAACAATCGATTTCATAAATCAATTAATTAATCAATGCAACTAATGTAAAGAGAGGAAGGGGACAACCATGTAGTCGAAACCTTCTCAAATCTTGAAGCAGAAATTCTCATCCCGAATGAGAATCATGAACTTTAGCAATGTGGCGTGTTCTTTTTGGATGTTCTTCCTTGGTGGTGATTCGGGAAGGCTCCAAGATGTATGGTGCATGTTGGTTGTAAATGCAACGAGTGTAAGGAGAGGAAAGGACAAAATTAAGATAAAGTAATCAGCTGAAAGACAATAGTAGCCAAGAAAATTGACATCATTCTTCTAAAGCACTAAATTTAAAATTATTTTCCCATTAAAATACAAATTCACAAATTAAATGAAACTTTATAGATCCATTTGTCGTTAGAGCCAATGGAAAGCACTCTTCAGTCCTCCATCATACAATTGAGTCTTTCCGAAAGTTATAATCTTTCTACTGTATCCAATCTTTTAGCAAAAAGCAAAAGAAAGTTAAAATCCCCTCGTAGCCATCAAGCGCACTTCCAATTGTGATACTTCAGTGAAAACATCTTGCTGAGAAGCCTCGTGATTGAAGACCTTATCAAATGTAAAAGGATACTTTTGTCCTGTCGATCATCAAAGAAAGATTTTTTTTTTTTTAATTCTGATGTTACAGTTCAAGAAATGCACTACATAAAACTCATAAGAGAAACAGTATCGTATAAGGAGTTAAAAAGTAAGCACCTTATACCGCTTAGTACCAATTTAATGCCTTGGCCAAGAGCTTCTGTTGATGTAGGATAAGAAACACCCATATCTGTTCCAACACCATTGTCTGGTAGCAAACGTAACACTCGGAAAAATACACGAATATTCCCTTTAAGTTCCTAATATTGGTCGGAACTAAATTATTATTTACAAATAAGAAGAAAAGAAACGTTTTCCTTACTATCAGAAAAAAGGAGTATTACAAGGATAGTGTTGTGTAATTTTTCCCTAAATTTTCTTCCTCAATCACTTGGAATTCTTTATCAGCTAGATGATCTTGTATTTCATGTATAAGCCTTTTCTGCTCTTCAAAACTTGTTCTTGTTTCTGAACCAGATAAGTCAGCCATCTGAAAGACGAGTAATAAATGCAATTAGCACTGCATGCATAAATTGCCAACCATTCATTACTTGGGGAAAGTTTAATAAAGTTGATCAATTGTTTCAGCAACAAAAATACTAATTTCCTTACCTTTAATTTCTCCTTTTCAGCAGCAAGCTGTTGTTGCAGTATATTTATTTGCTCTCTTTGAGAAGAACATGTTTCTTGTAAAAGAAAGCCCACAATCTTGAAATCTAACACGCATGGGATTGCACATTAAATATACAGAACAGAAGATCATAATGTCAAAAGCAATCTGAGAGTGGAGACAAAGAAAAGCAAACCTTGAGAGCATTTATTTTATCTGAGAGTGAAGACAAGGAAAAACAAACCTTGAGAGCATTTATTTTAATTGTCAGGTTATCCAATTGTGCACATGAATTCTCTGTAAATTCTTTGTAGTATGCTACTTCATCAGTTAAAGCCTTTACTTGTCCCAATTGCCAATCACGATCATCTCTTATTTGTTTCAATTCTTCACTAAGACAATTCAGCTCCTGTACTCGCACATCTTTTTGCTTTGTAGCCTCTTCGATTGAAGCCTAAGAAGCAAAGATAACAAGAGAAAGGAAAAAAAAACAAAAGAGACTATTAAGACATTTACAGTGAGGAGTAACGATAAGGAATTTATAATAATAGCATCTAGCTTATATCTCCAAAGCTCCACTCTCCAGAACCGCCTATAATAACATGTAAAGAATTTATTAACAAAGTTGGCAGTCAAGTGCTTGCACTAATAACGTTTTAACAAATCTAATGAATGACTACATGCCACTAACAAAATGAATAAGTTACAGAGATATTCCAGACATAGAAGAACACAAGAGAATCAGGATTTCCTCAAAAAGAAGATTAGAATCTCAGAGATCGATTATTTAGTTGTTATTCTTTACAGTTTGATAATTTAGTTGTTATACTTTTATTTTCTTCAAGAATAGATTACATACAATAGTAAATAAAAGCAAAATTCAACAGGAAATATTTAGTTGTTATACTTTTAAGAGATCAATGGAATTGGGTTGAATCTCCACAAAGTAGATTATTCTACACTTGAATGAATGAAACATCGTAGCAATATAGTCTGAATTACAACTAAGTACTTTTAAAAGCGACCAACAAAGTTGAATTGAAATCTTCACTGCCCAAACTGACATAATTAACAGCTAACAAAATCTCATAGAAAATATAAAAGTGTGTGTTCAACAGCAGATGAAACTGAATACCTTAGCCATATAGCATCAATACTAAATTACCCAAAGCATTCAAAACCTTGATTCTGTGTTTGTGTTGAGAGGCCCTGTGCGTGTGAGAGAGAGAGAGAGAGATTTTCCACACTTTTGAAGCCTCTGTTTAAAAATTCCACACTAACGCAGCAACTTGGCATGAAATTAACTGGATTTCGGAACACGGCAATAGAAGGAAAGTCCGAAATATTAAACCCATTTCCTTTTTAAATAAAAAGTAAAAGAGAGAGAAGAAATGCTAAATCTTTCAGGAAGAATTGAAGCAAGGAAAATTAGAAGCAGAAGAAATCCAATTTACGATTTAACCATTTTTGCTTCTTCGATTTCAACTTTTCACAACTCAGATGAAACTAACAGACGTTGAAATTTGCAATCAGGATTTTACCTTTCGGCAACGAGAGCGAGCGACCTAATGCTAAGGTGAATCTCCGTAAGAGAACGGCCCACCACGTTGTGAACAGACGGGGTGTGGGTGGGGGAGACAAGTAGGGACGAGGAGGAGACGTTGGGAAGCTTGGGTTGCCGAAGACGAAGGAAATGGAGGAACAGGAGCTCGATTGTGGCTAGAGTCGAGAGTTTCGACCGTTACCTTGTGGGCCTGATGGTGGGGTTGAAGGGGTAGATTAGGGTTTTAAAAATATGTGTCTGGCTTGTTGTCTACGCTGCCACTGTCTGAAGCGACACCGTTTTGAGGTTAAAATGGCATCTGATTTAATTCGTTAAAAATATAAAAATGTACTTCCTTGGATATATATTATCTTTAATAAAAGGTACTTAATTAATTTAAATATATTAAAAAATTAGATAAATTTTTTAATTATAAAAAATATGAAATAAATATGATCTCTTTAAAAAAAATAAGATTGATATTATTTTAAATATAAGATTTTATTTTATTTTATCCCTAATATTTATTTATTTCTAATTTAATTTATATGACTTATAAATTGAGATATAATTTAATATCATATTGTAAAGATTTCATATTTATGCTCCATTTTTTATTTAAATTTTTTAATCTATTTAAATTGATTAATTAAGTACCTCTTATATTAAAAATTAGAGGAAGATAATATATTTTTAACAAAATAAATATATTTTGATATATTTTTACAATCCTTCCTCTATAACTTCCTAATTTTTTCTTGGGATTTAGAGTGTTTGGTAGTCCCTTTAAGGAGGATATAAAATTAATTAATGTGTTTTAAAGAATATTACAAAGGGTTGAATAAGAGGAAAATAAATTCTAAACTATTTGAGATTTAATATAAAATAAAAGATTTTTTTCCAACTAACATAAAATAAAAGATTAAACAAACTAGAGAGATTTAAAACTGCATTAAATTTGAAAAAAATAATCACAGATAGTTATAATGTATGTATGTATGTATGTATGTATGTATGTGAGTGCGCGCATGACGTTGCCGCGGAAGATAACCCGAAAATCATAAATATATGTATTTAATGTTAAATGAAGGATTGATAGATTATAAAAATAAATTTTAAAAATCTGGTCAGACTAAAATAAAAAATATATATCTTGAATTATCTTAAAGTTATCTTGAAATTAATTTTACATTCGATGGGAGTTAAAAAATATGACTAAATCTCAAAATATTCAGAATGTTTTGTTAATATTTGGTAATTCATCTTTTAAAAAATAATAATTGGTTTACAAAAATAATAGTAATAAATAACAATATTAATAATAAGATAAGGTGAGATAGCATAATGAAGTTTAAACTTTTATAATTTTCTAAAAGCTCTAATTAGTACCCTATACTTAAAAAGCACATCCTAAACCACCTTTTAATTTCCATTCATTTGGCGGCACTCTACCACTTCTCTCGTTCTGCAAACTGTGGGAGCTTAAGGTAATTATCCTGCTCATCTCCTTTTAATCAATTCGTTTATGCAAAAAAAAAAAAAAAGCATAAAAAAACTCCTAAAACCAAGTAATAGAATTTTAGAAATTTTTTAATACCTAATGATAGGATTTAGAAAATAGTATAAAAACTAAATCTTTAGAATTCACATGCAATTGCAGCTCCTAAAATCCGCTGCAGAAAATTATATTTTCCACTGTTGCATTTTCTCCTTTTTAAACTATCATGCAACAGTAAGCAAAAAAATTATAAACTTCGTTATGGACAAAAATTTCATAACAAAATATTCATATAAATGCTATCATATCATATCATGTTTTCAAAATTAACTTAAGAGGTGCTTCTCAAGCACCTGATACTGTCGATGATGAGGAAGATGAGGGAGACATGCCCCTTTCCCTTAGAGCTGAGGGAGACATGTTTTCAAAATTATTTTCCATGTTGTTTTGATTGTTTGAGCTGAGACTCTTTCATATTATTGTTATAATCTGTTGCTTTTGAGGATATTGTTGTTAGTTTGTTGGTTGTTTTGGGATTTTTCATGTTCTTTGCACCTCGATATTGGCATATGCTTGGTTTCTATTGTTCCCTGTGCGTTTCCTTTTACATATGCTTATTCTAAGTTGCTTTTACCCATTCTTAACATTGAGGACACTATCATGCTTAAGTGTGGGAGGATATTGTAGATTTGTGCATGATAATGTTGTTGCAAAGCTTTTGGGAAGAATTTTTAAAATTTTGGTCCATTCTTTCATCACTAGCTCTATGTTGATTTAAGTGATGAATTGCTACTTTGGACTATTACTCTTGGTATTATTGATGTATTCTGTATATAGGTAGACAATTGGATATAGTTGCATTGTTTCTTGCTCAGAATTTTTTAAAACTTTCGAACAAGTAACTTAATATTACTGTTTGCTACGACCAAAATGCTAGTTCATCATGCAGGAAGTTGCTTTAAGCTAATGGATGTAGGTTATGTGTCTGTTCATCACAACGAGACTAACTTTAGTCACGACAAAAGGGGTACAGAAGCAACAAAGTTGCCTTCTCTTTGCCTTGTTCATTGCTGGATAAAAGGACTTATTTTTAAGCTGCCTAGGTCTATTTACCAATTCAATTCCGCTTATTCATTCTCCAACCTACTTGCATCAAGGATTTTGAACTATAAATTGAACCACAACTTGAATTTTTGGAAACTTGGTATTTTGAGAAAATAAAGTTCATTGATTCTTTTGATGGTTACGAGTTTCATTCATGCTTAAAAGTGATTATCTACGCCTGATTAGTTTAAGTTCATTGGTGTTTTAGAATGAGGTGAATTGATTAAGTGCTTAATGATTTATGCAAGTTCAATTAGACCTATTGTATAAGCTTTAGAGTTAGAAGCCTTATTAGAAGGATAAATTGTGCCTTAAACTCCTAAATTGTATAATTATTCACTTGATTTATATTCTCTATAACTTGTCTTAGATCTTGGTCGAAATTACTTAAATGATTATGCTTTGGGAATAACAGAGGTATTCATTTCATCACCTTTTGACCCAAACACAAACCATAAACACTTTTCCTTTGTTAGCCTTTGAGCCATCATTTTCATAAATTTCCATCATTTCAATACAAGTGTTGAAAAAGTTAGTCAATTTAGTCAATCACATTTTTACAATATCATGGAAAATATTTTCATTTTCATTTTCATGTGATTGACAAATAAGTTTGTTAGAAAGAAAAGTTTGAGAAAAGCAAAAAGAAAGACAGAAAATAGAAAAGAAAGAGAAAAAAGGTAGAGAAAAAGCCAAAAAGAAGAGAAAAAAAACGAATAGAAAAAAACAAGTTAAAAGAAAAGAGTTTCAATAAACTATCACATTTTTAGTAAAATGAAAAAAAGAGTTGAAGAATAAGGTGTGATTAGACTTCTATCTTATTAAATTTAATACTTGTATCCAGTCATTCCATTTCATTGCAGCCTCTCCATCATTACAACTCTGGAAAATCCTCTTGACTTGATGCATGATTGTTGATTTAGTAGTGAAGATCTTAGAGCCATTACAAGCCTATAGTAGGATATTTTACCATGTGAATTGTAGAGAAAACTCACCCTTAAAAGTGAGATTGTGAGCTAAACACTATTACCAAGTGATTCTCTTTTGTCGCCGCTAAGTCGCCGCCTATGAGACTGTCGCATATACACATTAGCGGCAACAATTAAAAGTCGCCGCTAAATGTCAAGAATTCCCGGCGACAAAATAGTCGCCGCCTAAAGCTTAATCTGCGGCGACAATATTGTCGCCGCCTAAAGATGAATCTGCGGCGACAATTAAAGCTGATTCTGCGGCGACAATGTCGCCGCTTAAAGATGAATCTGCGGCCACAACTTTGTCGCCGCCTAAAGCTGATTCTGCAGCGCCAACTTTGTTGCCGCTGAAAGTTTATATTATTTTTTAAATTATTTTCTATAATTTTTCTTATATGAAAAAATATAATTTAATAACAAAAATAATAAATGATAAATAACTAAATAAACCATAATCTAATAACATTGATAAATAATTTAAATCATCGCATAAAATATTAAATTACTTCAATTGAAAATTAAAATAAAATTATTTAGTTTATACATAAACATTATATTGAAGAGCCAATACTAGGAGTAGAAGAAATAGGAGCACGTGGTTGCCCTTTCTATATCAAGGCAACGAATTGAGCTTATATCATTTGTTCCATTTGTTCCATTAGTCTTTGCTCGAATTGCACATGCTCTTCTTGCATCTTTTCACGCTCTGCTACACACTGTGCCTCCATTTTTTTCTCTCGCTCCTTTTGAATTTTTTTATCAAACTCTTCCTGCAAGTTTTTATCAGATTGAATTACTAACAGCTACTTAACGCATAAAGTTTGTGGAACGACTATTAATGAGAACAAGTACACAAGTCATATTCAATTTCAATTATCATACCATGATACTCTTCTTTTAAGTTAGGAATACAGAGCGATTCAGATACACCATAATGCATCGCCAAAACGTACAAATTGAAGAAAGGCAGAAAAAGATAGAGTGCACGAGTCAACCTTTTTAGATATTCAATTTCAGTTATCATACCCTTAGATATTGGAATATTAAGCACATCACAGTTATCATACGCCTAAAGCTGATTCTGCGACGACAATGTCGCCGCTTAAAGATGAATCTGCGGCAACAACTTTGTCACCGCCTAAACCTGATTCTACGGCCACAACTTTGTCGCCGCCTAAAGCTGATTCTACGGCCACAACTTTGTCGCCGCTGAAAGTTTATATTATTTTTTAAATTATTTTCTATAATTTTTCTTATATGAAAAAATATAATTTAATAACAAAAATAATAAATGATAAATAACTAAATAAACCATAATCTAATAACATTGATAAATAATTTAAATCATCGCATAAAATATTAAATTACTTCAATTGAAAATTAAAATAAAATTGTTTAGTTTATACATAAATATTATATTGAAGAACCAATACTAGGAGTAGAAGAAATAGGAGCACGTGGTTGCCCTTTCTATATCAAGGCAACGAATTGAGCTTATATCATTTGTTCCATTTATCTTTGCTCGAATTGCACACGCTCTTCTTGCATCTTTTCACGCTCTGCTACACACTATGCCTCCATTTTTTTCTCTCGCTCCTTTTGAAATTTTTTATCAAACTCTTCCTGCAAGTTTTTATCAGATTGAATTACTAACAGCTACTTAACGCACAAAGTTTGTGGAACGACTATTAATTTGAACAAGTACACAAGTCATATTCAATTTCAGTTATCATACCATGATACTCTTCTTTTAAGTTAGGAATACAGAGTGATTCAGATACACCATAATGCATCGCCAAAACGTACAAATTGAAGAAAGGTAGGAAAAGATAGAGTGCACGAGTCAACCTTTTTAGACATTCAATTTCAGTTATCATACCCTTAGATATTGGAATATTAAGCACATCAAAGAAATCCACCAAATTTTTTTGTCACATACTTATCAAGCTTCTCCTTTACCTTGGCTCTGTGTTTATCCTGATATAAACAGTTACCAAAGCTACAAGTTAGTAACAGCACGAGACATTGAAACCCAAAGAATCCTAGAACCAAAGTAGGTGTTTCACCTTTGCTCGCTTCCCAAAAAGTATACTACGAAGTATTTGCAGGTTGTCATCAGGTTTTATCTTGGACAACTTGAAAGCCACTACAGCAGGTCACATAAATTACTTAAAAACCATCTATAAATAACTGACATAATTTTTGAAGATTCATGGCGTATACATCCAAAGGTCAACCATATAGCCAGTATAGCATACATGAAAGAGAATCCAATAATATCAGACCTAGCAACTTATCATTTTTATGACAGCTTTCTCGCCACTTTCCGACACTATGTAATTTGTGTTGAACTCATTCGTAGCCTTCCGGAGTTCATTGAGACCGAACTCTTTGAATGTTGGGACTTGACATTCTTGATCAACATCATCCCCATTAGCTTCAAAACCAAAAAATAACACAACAAAAACTTGTTCTCAAAATGAAATGCATCCGAAATAAATGTGAACTAGCAAGCACACCCAGAACAGCTTAAATCCCTTAGTTTTAAGGTCTAATGTCCAGATGTTCCCCAGAAATACCGCACACCACACAACTTGAAACAAGAAGAATGTTAGAACCCTTTAACAACAGAGGAAGCAGCTTGTCGCTGGTAAGCTAGAGAGAATTCAAAATACTAAATAAAAGGTCAAGATTGAAGAAGGAACCTGGATCAGGTTTGTTGGCGTCAGGGAATACAGAGGAATCGTCAGGGGAGTGAAGATGAGCTGTTTTAGAGTTTAAGCAACCCATGGGGAAGTATCTGCACACTTCATAGAATCAAAGCTCAACCTGACGATACACAGATACATACACAGACATCATCTTCTTCAAGCTACATACACAGATACACACACATGCTTCCCAAGACAGCAACACCATATGAATATGTACAGAGACATATGCCATCAATTTTCCAAAGTATCAGCCTACACATGCATTTACATATATATACCTACAGCAGCAACATCCAAAACTTTCCCCTCATATCAACACAGGCTCGGCACACAAGGGAAAGAAAATGAAATCTTTCAACCCCCAACTAACAGGAATTAAATGGAATAAGAGACGTAAAGCTCACCTCACACTTCTCATGGCGACACTTTGTAACTGAAACAGAGAACCTCCGGCGACCGCCACTCCTGAACCAGTGACAACGTAAGTTATCTGCAGCGATGAGATGGATGGAGCGAACAGAAAGAAATGGAGAAAAACGCACACCCAAAATGAAGCACCAACTCCCCGCTACACTGTACCAAGACGGAGGAAGAAAATTCTGACTACCCTTCACTACTCACAGTGACTCCAACTGCGGCAAGGGCGTCGGGCGCAGCTGAAATAGAAAGAAGAAAACAAACAGAGCTCCCACAGACACCAAGAAGCAGCGACGGCAAAGACAACCCAAAGCAATTCAACCGGAAACAGGGAAGAAGCATTGGGACACTGTAGCTACAACAGTAACCCAACCAGCAAACTTGCAGATCAACCGAAAAAATTATGGGAATATATTGAGAAAGCTGTCCTCAGGTGGAAATAGTACCGACATACACTAACTAACCTCTGACAACTTCCTCCATGGCCACTGTTACAATCGTGACTCACACTCTTTTGATGCAGTACAGACGACGAAAAACGGCAGTCCCATCAACGGCAAATCTCACCGTCGCGGAATCTCTCCTCAGAACTTTCTCTCTCACTCGCCTACTCTCTGCTTTGTCTACTCCCTCTCATTGTGGACTTCACACGACTCAAACAAAGGCAACTGCAGACGGAACTCATTGTGTTGAGCGTGGATTTTTTCCTTTTTGGCGCGCTGTCTACTCCCTCTAACAATGTATATATATGTATATATTTTACATCCATTCTTTCTCCTTATTTATAATATCTCTGACACACACATACTAACTCTCATGCTCATTGATACACATTTATGATATATCTCTCATACACATCCCTATTTCATCTTCTTCTTTCATAAAATCATATTATTATTTGTATAATTTCTTCGTATTACAATATCATGTGAAATTCTTTTATTTATTATTTAAAAATAACATTATTTAATAATGTATCTCTATAGATTATATAGTTGCTTAAAACCTCTCCAAAGTGGGAAAAAATTTGTATAAAGACTTTTAGCGGCGGCGACAAGATACAAAAGTCGTCGCAGGAGGTCATACCATCTGCGGCGACAAAAATTATCGCCGCAGAAAAGATTTTCCTTATTGACCTTCTATGGCGACATAAAAAAGTCGCTGCTGAAGGTCTTACTTTCAGCGATGACAAAAGAAGTCGCCGTTGAATGTCCACTTTCAGGGACGACTATTTTGTCGCCGCTGAAAGTCTTCCTTTTCCCAAATAATTTTTAGAAAATAATTTACTTAATAAAATAACGATATTTTTCCCCAATAGCTTCTTCAACTTATTAGATAATTTTTGTAAAATTTTTTGTATAAATAATAACTTCTAACTATTTTTCTTAAATTTTCTACGAAAATAGGCATTTAATTCTCGAAAAATAACTATTAAATCATTTGGGTCTCTTTTGGGAAAATAAACTCTTTCAGAAAAATACTTTTGAACTCAATAATACCTTATAAATCTTTTTTATGAAAGTTAGGATATTATATGAAATACAGCAACAGAGGGCATATGCAACAATAATTAAGAACGTATGTATGTATTTTACGTTTATTCTTTCTCTCGATCTCTCACATATACATCTCCCTCTCTCTATCTTCTCCCCCACATTGTCTTTAACACGCGTATACTAACTCTTACGCTCATTGACACACATTTATAATATTTCTCTCATGCACATACCCCTGTTTCATCTCCTTCTTTCGCAGACCTTACATTATTATCTGTACAATCTCTCCTTACTACAATAACATATGAAATTTCTTTATTTATTATTAAAAAATTATATTATTCAATAATTTAATTATATATATTAGATAGTTGCTTCATAACCCATTGATTTTGGAAAAAATGTATGCAAATTTTTATCGCCGCTAAAGGAAACAAAAGTCGCTGCTAAATCATACCTTCTGCTGCGACAAGAAATTGTCACTGCCAAAACTGTAGACTTTCTGCTGCGACCCAAGTATGTCACTGCAGATACTATTACCTTAATTGTCGCCGTAGAAAAGTGGAGTAAAAGTTTTTTCATTATTGACCTTCTGCGGCGACAATTGAAGTCGCCGCTGAAAGTCTTGCTTTCAGCGGCGACAAATAAAGTCGCAGCTGAAAGTCTATTTTCAGCGGCGACCTTAATTATCGCCGCTGAAAAGTCGTTGCCAGAACTAAATTAAAATTTTATTATTATTAACCTTCTGCTGCGACAATAGAAGTCACCGCTGAAAAGTCGTCATCAAAACTAAGTTTTTTTGTAGTGTACATACTGGATCGATTAGCCATTTGTGTTAATTACTTTGCATTGGTTAAATTACCAATTTTGTTTTCCTTGAGGAATGATAACTTGTTAGGTAACTAAGGTCACAATTTAGTATGATGTTTCTTTTCATCTTTACCCTTTGATTCATTGGACTATTTTGAGTAAACTTTATCCAGGAGTACAAAAATTCAAATGTGAGAGAATTGTGTTGGAAATTGTGCCCTAGGGGCCAATCATTGTTGCCGATCCTCTAAAAAAGCCGCTTGAGCAAGCAAAACATGAGTGTCATGTTAGGTCAATAGGAATTAGGCAAATTAATGATTGTACCTAGTGCAAGTGGGAGGATGTTGGAAATTGTGCCCTAGGGGCCAATCATTGTCTTATAAACATTATTATTTTATGAATTTTTTAATTATATTATCACATTATTTGCATGTTTACTGTGATGACCATCCTTGGATAACTTATGATCTTATCCAAAATATCCCTGGTCGGTCACCTATGCGGGAGCAGAGATGAAATAAGACCAGTATGACTTTTAAGATATATAGAGATATAAATCAAAGTCATAGGCACATGTAAGAGTACAGGGTGTCGGACCGACCCGCTATGAGAGAGCTGCATGGGTCAAGTCATAAGCTTCTCTCATATACAAGCCATGTCACTATGCCCTTTGACCTGAGATCATCATGGATTCCTACATGACAAACGCTCAGCTTTGACCTAGTCAAAAGTCACTTTTGACCGAGTGATCATAAAGGCTATGCTCGGGCTTAGTGATTTTTCATGCGGAGGAATATGAATGGTCAAGATGGAATTTATCCCTCACATTCGTAGAGAGATATTACTGGGCCCCTTGATGAGTGAGTCTGAGAAATGTATGGCCATACTGGAATGGAAGGGTAGTTCCATTTCTATATTCAGACTACTCAGGGATCGAGAAAGTAACGGTCAGGAACAGGAGGATGACGTTCTCCATGCCTCATCCTTGACCGAAATATCGTGTGACAAAAGGGATGTGATATGGTTGTATGAAAGGTTACATCGTTTATCGATCCTCATATGTTTTGGGTAGTTGGAATGCCTTGCTAGAGACCGCTTACGACTTGCGAGTTAGTATAGTAACTGGGCCACTGCCAACTTCATATGGGCCTACAAGGTCGCACACAAAACAGCCCAATGCGAGCTATGATGTCCAGATTCATTGAATCTAAGAGATGTCTAGATTCAATGAATAATCTAGGGTGGATATATATTTTATATATATAAATTAGTATATATATATTATATATAATATAAGAGATATTTGTAAGATTTAATTTATAAGGATAAATTAAATCTCTATCACTTTTGAATTTGAATTTAAATGGATATGATCTATTTGAGTTTGAAATTCAAATTGATAAGATATCTCAAATTTGATTTATGAGAATAAATCAAATATAATTCTGTCTTATCTTTATTTTAAATTAAATAAATAGGTGAATTAAATCTGTGGGACGGATTTAATATAAACCATATTTATTTAATTAGTTTCTTATTAAATTATGCAATATATGATATTGTATTAATTCAGAATTAATATAAGATTAATTCTGAAGCCCGGCCCTATTAGAAGCCCCATAGCTTCCTATATATTTGACATTAGGGGCTAGGGTTCTAGACATCTCTACACACACATTCAGACGTGAGAAAAGGGGGCAGGGAGAGTGCAAAAGGTTTGCAGATAAGAAACTACCGAAATAGAGACGGTGAGGACGGAATCTCTAGAAAGCCCTAGAGGGACAAGAGGCGCTAGCACGTCGTTCGCGATTGGAACGCTGTTCGTGTGGATACCGGTAGAGGATGCCGATCTGAGGTGTCGACTTCTGATGATCGATGAGACACGAAGCAAGGTCGCGACCTATTGACACTGAGATCGCGACTATACGGG
Organism: Leucaena leucocephala; assembly: GCA_037074615.1. Classification (NCBI taxonomy): domain Eukaryota; kingdom Viridiplantae; phylum Streptophyta; class Magnoliopsida; order Fabales; family Fabaceae; genus Leucaena; species Leucaena leucocephala. Next base: position 6,589,468 of record CM073545.1, read on the forward strand.
CATCTGAACGTCAGATATCCGAAAAGAGGAGACAGGTCGCGATTTGAAGCTGACGAGGTCACGACTACAAACTCCAGAGACGTCCGGTCGCGACAAAAAGCAGAGTAGGTCGCGACTAGAAGTTGAGGAGGTCGCGACTGAAAGTTCCAGAGGCGAGGAGTCGCGACTAGTGGACACTGAGGTCGCGACCAAAGCTTGAATACCGAAGGTAACACTTCTTTCTCCTTGACTTAAACACATTCGGTAGATCTTGGCTGGGAATGGAAAAATTTTTAAAGTTAATTTTCGCTGCATGTCTTCCAATTCCCTTCAGTGGTATCAGAGCCATGCCATTTTGTGTTTAAGTTAGGTTTGATTGTTGATACATGTGATGTATGTTAGACTTCTTAGCTGATTATATGATAACATGCGAGATATGTATGACATATATGGAATCTGTTTATGTATGACATATACGGAATATAAAAGGAAACTAAAATCGGTGGTGTATGTTAATTGATTTGTTCAATTAATATTAATGGGGTCTAAGGAAATAGAATTAAGATTCTTACCGTGGCTACCTGTTCGTAGTGCAACATAATCGTAAGATATACTGGCTTTCCTTATGTATGAATGTTTTGAAACATTTATTGCCCTTCAAATAGTATGAATTTTGATTCTTGAATGTTTGGGTATGGTGAACACTATGACTCTAGATTACAAGTGTTGTAATTTTTCTAAATACGGCCTGCGTGTCGTGTCTTCCTCTAATGACTCTCATTGTACATTCTCTTCTCATCTCACTCCCCTCGAATGTTAAAACGAGGTTTCCTTATGTATTTTTCCTATTTTAATTAGACAGCTTCTCTCATTGGCTTGAGGGGACTTAGGATAGGTGAGCCATATTGTATCACGTTTAAGATTATGCATCTTTTGATTAGATCACTGCATGTATGTTTTATATGCATAATACTCGTATGAGATACAACCGAGATACATGCAAACCGGATAGTTAATTAAACCCTCTAAAAGAAATCTTAAGTCATATGCCATCAATTAATGAACACTTGTCAAAACCTCGATCGCTCATTTGTAGGCTCCACCAAAGTGGGTGCATTTGAGTTATCTTGGGGAGATAAGCAAGAGTAATGGTGCTACTCTTATGTTTGTTATTGTTTGACTTAATTGAGATTATCAAAACGGTTTTGGGTCTCAAGGCATTAGATGGGATTAAAACATGCCGGATCATATGATGATGGAATCCCATAAACATCTAAGAGTTACATTTGATGTAATTGGTAAAGTTGTTACCTACCTAAATAACTTAAAGTTGAGCGTCCTGCCAAAGCGGACTCAAGTTTAAGCCAAATATGGATCTTAGCCCACTAATTATTACATTGAGGGTTGTTTTATTCAGTGGGAGATTGCCGATTCAATTGCATATTTTAATTGTAGAATCATGACGACTAGTAATACTGCTACATTATCGTTGCGATCTGTCCTTGAGAAGGACAAACTCAATGGGACAAACTTTCTTGACTGGTTCAGGAACTTGAGAATTGTTCTCAAGCAGGAAAGAAAGGTATATGTCCTAGATCAACCCATTCCTGAGGAGCCAGCAGCCAATGCTCCTAGAGCTCAGAGAGATTCTTATGTGAAGCATAATGAAGACTCTGTTGATGTGGGATGCTTGATGCTTGCCACCATGGTTCTGGAGCTCCAAAAGAGATTTGGAACACATGGAGGCTTATGAGATGATTGTGTATCTTAAGGAAATGTTCCAGCAACAATCAAGGCAAGAGAGGTATGAGACCACTAAGGCCTTACATTCCTGCAAGATGGCTGAAGGTGCATCAGTGAGTACTCATGTCTTAAAGATGAAAGGGTACATAGATCACCTTGAGAGGCTTGGATTTCCCATGAGCCAGGAGTTAGCTACAGATTTGATCTTGAACTCACTCCCAAAAAATTATGACCAGTTTGTCATGAACTACAACATGAACAACATGGAGAAATCTATTTCTGAACTGCATGGGATGCTTAAAACTGCTGAACTGACTGTTAAGAAGAAGCCCAACATAATTTTGATGGTTCAGAAAGGAAAGGGTATGAGAAAAAGAAAGGCAAGGGTAAGGGGAAGGGTTATGGCTCATCTGGTAAGACCAAAGAGTCAGGAAAGCCCGAAACCAAGCCTGCACCAAAGAAGGCAAAGCCTCCAAAGGAAGGAGTTTGTTTCTTCTTCAATGAACCGGGTCATTGGAAGAGGAATTGCAAACTCTACCTTGAAGATCTGAAAAAGAACAAGAAGGATAGCGGGGCTATCGCTTCAGGTATTTATGTTATAGACATTCATCTCTCTACTTCCACTACATGGGTATTAGATACTGCATGTGGTTCTCACATTTGTACAAATATGCAGGGCCTAAAGGACAGTAGAAAGTTGAAGAAGGGCGAAGTTGACCTACGAGTTGGAAATAGAGCAAAGGTTGCTGCTTTAGTTGTAGGCACTTATGAATTAGTTCTGCCCACTGGGCTTTTGTTAGTTTTGAACAATTGCTATTATGTTTCTGCTTTGAGTAGTAACATTGTTTCTCTTTCTTATTTGGATAAGGGAGGTTACACTTCCATTTCTGGGAATGGTAAATGTTCCATTTATCGTAATGATATTTTCTATGCTCATGGTGATTTGCATGTTGATCATTACATATTAAACTTGGAACAACCCAATCATGTAAATATCTATAACATAACCGCCAAAAGGGTCAAACCAAATGATTTGAATCCGACATACCTCTGGCACTGTCGTCTGGGCCATATAAATGAGAAACGCATTCTAAACTCCATCAAGATGGATTTCTCAACTCATTTGATTTTGAATCATATGATACTTGCGAGTCTTGTTTGTTAGGAAAGATGACAAAGTCTCCTTTCACTGGGCACAGTGAGAGGGCCACTGATTTGTTGGGACTCATACATACAGATGTGTGTGGACCGATAAATACAAATGCCATAAGAGGTTATTCGTACTTTATCACATTCATATATGATTTCAGTAGATATGGCTACGTCTATCTAATGAAACATAAATTCGAATCTTTTAAAATGTTCAAAATATTTCAAAATGAAGTACAAAACCAGCTTGGCAAAACAATTAAAGCCGTTCGATCTGATCGAGGTGGTGAATATTTGAGCCAAGAGTTCATCGATCATCTTAGGAATTGTGGGATAGTCTCACAATTGACTCCTCCAGGAACACCACAATGGAATGGCGTTTCTGAATGAAGGAATCGAACACTATTGGATATGGTTTGATCCATGATGAGTCGAACAGATCTTCCACCGTCCTTTTGGGGCCACGCCCTAGAGACAGCTGCGTTCACACTGAATCGTGTTCCATCTAAGGCAGTTGAAAAGACTCCGTATGAGATATGGACTGGGAGGAAACCTAGTTTGTCTTTTCTCAAGATTTGGGGATGCGAGGTCTATGTTAAGAAATAAGCCTCAGATAAGTTAGCGCCCAAATCTTCAAAGTGCCTTTTTGTGGGATATCCTAAGGAAACCAAGGGATATTATGTCTACAACCCCACTGATAACAAAGTGTTTGTTGTCAGAAATGGTATCTTTCTAGAACGAGAATTTATCTCTAAAAGAACCAGTGGGGGTAAGGTACATCTCGAAGAAGTTTGAGAGCCACAAGACACCACAGAATTAGAGATGGAAAATGGAGAAGACTCACAACAAGTTGTTGAGACTCCTCATGTCACGCAAGGCCCACGGCGATCTAATAGGGCACAACTTCAGCCTCAGAGATATGGATTTCTAATTTCTGATAATCGTGATGTGTTGCTCATTGAGCATAATGAGCCAACTACCTATCGAGAAGCTCTAGTGGGACCAAACTCTGAAAAATGGCTTAGTGCCATAAAGTTTGAGATGCAATCCATGTACGACAATAAGGTATGGACCTTAGTCGACCCGCCTGAAGGTGTAAAAACTGTCGGTGCAAGTGGGTTTTTAAAGAGAAAACTGACATGGATGGTAATGTAAATGTCTTCAAGGAACGACTGGTTGCAAAAGGATTTACTCAAACTCATGGTGTGGACTATGATGAGACCTTTTCCCCAGTTGCAATGGCCAAATCAATCAGAATCCTCCTTGCCATTGCAGCATATTATGACTATGAAATATGGCAGATGGACGTCAAGACAGCCTTCCTTAATGGAAAGCTCCTTGAGGATGTGTACATGACACAACTTGAAGGATTTGTGCGTTTTGAGGACTCTGGTAAGGTGTGCAAGCTTCAAAGGTCCATTTATGGACTGAAGCAAGCATCTCGGAGTTGGAATCATCGTTTTGATGAAGTAGTCAAAGAGTTTGGATTTCTTCAAAACATTGATGAACCTTGTGTGTACAAGAAGGTTAGTGGGAGCACAGTTGTGTTTTTTGTACTCTATGTCGATGACATCCTACTCATTGGGAATGATATTCCTACCTTACAAATTATCAAGTCTTGGTTAGGAAAATCTTTCTCGATGAAAGACTTGGGTGAAGCCACCTACATCCTAGGAATTAGGATCTATAGAGATAGATCTAAAAGGCTTCTAGGACTGAGTCAGAGCACATATATAGACAAGATACTGCATAGGTTTAGTATGCAAAAATCAAAGAGGGGTTTCATACCCATGTCTCATGGTATTCACCTCAGCAAGGATTTGTGTCCTAGTAAACCAGATCAGCGAGGTCGCATGAGTAAGGTTCCATATGCTTCGGCCATAGGATCTATCATGTACGCCATGTTATGTACTCGACCGGATGTCTCGTTTGCCTTAAGTATGACTAGCAGATATCAACAGGACCCCGGTGAGGGCCATTGGACTGCTGTCAAGAATATCCTTAAGTACTTAAGAAGGACTAAGGACTTATTCTTGGTCTATGGTGGATTAGATGACGAGCTCTATGTAACTGGTTACACAGATGCAAGTTTCCAAACTGACCAGGATGACCAGAAATCGCAATCTGGATACATATTCCTCCTGAATAATGGAGCGGTAAGCTGGAAGAGCTCTAAGCAGAGCACTGTAGCAGATTCTGCAACGGAAGCTGAGTATATAGCAGCATCTGATGCAGCTAAGGAGGCCGTTTGGATAAGGAAGTTCATTACAGAACTAGGGGTGGTACCTACCATCTCAGATCCAATAACTTTGTTCTGTGACAATAGTGGTGCCATTGCACAGGCCAAAGAGCCTAGGTCACATCAAAGGACCAAGCATATACTCAGGCGATTTCATCTCATCAGAGAAATCAATGATAGAGGTGATAAAAAAATATGCAAGGTAACAGGGGAAGACAATGTTGCTGATCCTCTAACAAAGCCGCTTGTGCAAGCAAAACATGAGTGTCATGTTAGGTCAATAGGAATTAGGCAAATTAATGATTGTACCTAGTGCAAGTGGGAGGATGTTGGAAATTGTGCCCTAGGGGCCAATCATTGTCTTATAAACATTATTATTTTATGAATTTTTTAATTATATTATCACATTATTTGCATATTTACTGTGATGACCATCCTTGGATAACTTATGATCTTATCCAAAATGTCCCTGGTCGGTCACCTATGCGAGAACAGAGATGAAATAAGACCAGTATGACTTTGAAGATATATAGAGATATAAATCAAAGTCATAGGCACATGTAAGAGTACAGGGTGTCGGACCGACCCGCTATGAAAGAGCTGTATGGGTCAAGTCATAAGCTTCTCTCATATACAAGCCATGTCACTATGCCCTTTGACCTGAGATCATCATGGATTCCTACATGACAAACACTCAGCTTTGACCTAGTCAAAATTCACTTTTGACCGAGTGATCATAAAGGCTATGCTCGGGCTTAGTGGTTTTTCATGCGGAGGAATGTGAATGGTCAAGATGGAATTTGTCCCTCACATTCGTAGAGAGATATTACTGGGCCCCTCGATGAGTGAGTCTGAGAAATGTATGGCCATACTGGAATGGAAGGGTAGTTCCATTTCTATATTCAGACTACTCAGGGATCGAGAAAGTAACGGTCAGGAACAGGAGAATGACGTTCTCCATGCCTCATCCTTGACCGAAATATCGTGTAACAAAAGGGACGTGATATGGTTGTATGAAAGGTTACATCGTTTATCGATCCTCATATGTTTTGGGTAGTTGTAATACCTTGCTAGAGACCGCTTACGACTTGTGGGTCAGTATAGTAACTGGGCCACTGCCAACTTCATATGGGCCTACAAGGTCGCACACAAAACAGCCCAATGCGAGCTATGATGTCCAGATTCATTGAATCTAAGAGATGTCTAGATTCAATGAATAATCTAGGGTGGATATATATTTTATATATATATAAATTAGTATATATATATTATATATAATATAAGAGATATTTGTAAGATTTAATTTATAAGGATAAATTAAATCTTTATCACTTTTGAATTTGAATTTAAATGGATATGATCTATTTGAGTTTGAAATTCAAATTGATAAGATATCTCAAATTTGATTTATGAGAATAAATCAAATATAATTCTGTCTTATCTTTATTTTAAATTAAATAAATAGGTGAATTAAATCTGTGGGACGGATTTAATATAAACCATATTTATTTAATTAGTTTCTTATTAAATTATGCAATATATGATATTGTATTAATTCAGAATTAATATAAGATTAATTCTGAAGCCCGACCCTATTAGAAACCCCATAGCTTCCTATATATTTGACATTAGGGGCTAGGGTTCTAGACATCTCTACACACACATTCAGACGTGAGAAAAGGGGGCAGGGAGAGTGCAAAAGGTTTGCAGATAAGAAACTGCCGAAATAGAGACGGTGAGGACGGAATCTCTAGAAAGCCCTAGAGGGACAAGAGGCGCTAGCACGTCGTTCGCGATTGGAACGCTGTTCTTGTGGATACCGGTAGAGGAAGCCGATCTGAGCTGTCGACTTCTTATGATCGACGAGACACGAAGCAAGGTCGCGACCTATTGACACTGAGGTCGCGACCATACGGGCATCTGAACGTCAGAAATCCGAAAAGAGGAGACAGGTCACGATTTGAAGCTGACGAGGTCGCGACTACAAACTCCAGAGACGTCCGGTCGCGACGAGAAGCAGAGTAGGTCGCGACTAAAAACTCCAGAGGCAACAGGTCGCGACTAGAAGTTGAGGAGGTCGTGACTGAAAGTTCTAGAGGCGAGGAGTCGCGACTAGTGGACACTGAGGTCGCGACCAAAGCTCGAATACCGAAGGTAACACTTCTTTCTCCTTGACTTAAACACATTCGGTAGATCCTGGCTGGGAATGGAAAAATTTTTAAAGTTAATTTCCACTGCGTGTCTTCCAATTCCCTTCAAATTGATGAGTCCATATTTGTACCTCATTTATAATATAATTATGAGAGATTTTTATATGATTTTCCACCAATTTTGCACACATTTTATGTATTAATCATAAGTTGAGATTTCTTATTAAGTCTTGTAAAATTGAGGGTAAAATGATGAAATTACACTTACTTTCTATGTGTCTTGATTTTGGAAGAGATGATATTACAAAGGCTTGGTTATTGATTGCAGTCACAAGGAGGAATGGTAAGAACTCAAGAGAGGAAACAAGGAATTCAAGGCTAAGGGAAGAAGGAAGAACTAAGGGAAGAGCATTGAAAGGAGAATAGCTAAGTCAAAGTTGGAAGTCGACACTGTGATCTTTTGCCATGGCAAAGGGAACATTTAGTTGCTGTGAACTTCTACATAACGTCACTTATTAGAAGTTGTACGTTTTCTCTATTTAGAGTAAAACCATCTTCCATTTGAAGACCCAGCATTACACCAACGAACTAGAACCTCCATTTTTCATATCTACTTCATCTTCTTCTGACTTTCTCTCATCTCCAACCTTCTCTAAGCTCCAATCCACCACTTTTCCACTGAATTTGCCAATTCAACTCCATTTCCACCATTATTCTGCTGCACCTCCATTCTCCTTCCACCTTTCTCTCCATTTTTTGATCAAGCATTATGGGTGAAGCACTTGGACTGGTTTATGACAAAGTTTACACCACGAAAGGCTAGATTCATAGAGCTTCGGTAATTTGAAGCAAGGCTTGAGCTCAAGACAATAAGGGGAGTAATTTTGTTCTGAATTTTTTACCATTTTCATGTATAAAGTTCTTGGATTAGAGATATCCTTCTACGTTAGAGGTCCTGAGAGGTCGATTGAGTTTCTCTTGAATTTGAAACATTGTAGTTGGATTTTGATTTTTCACTTGTTGGTTTAATTCATATATATATATATATATCATTTGTTTCCTTGTGATTTGTTGAGTACTATAGATTATTAGTATTTGATATGATTGCTTGGAATTGTGGTGTTGTTTGGCATCATTTGTGGACATTGCATCATTTGAATCCAATTGCAAGACTAAGTGATTTTTAACAATGCATATGAAAGAGCTAATTCTGCTTTAATTAAACCCTTGGGATTGTGTATTGGACTTGACTATTTTGTTCAAGGTTTTCATCATTGGTAAAATCTCTCAAATGTTTTGAAAAGAGTTACTATATTTTCAATGCTGTCTTTGACACCATTTGTTTAGAAATTTAATAAAAAAAACTCCTCAAGAGACGACCCAAGATTGTGGCTTGCTACAATCCTTGGAAACTACAAATATTTTTATTGAAACCCCAAGGAAGGCAAAAAGGTTCTCATCACATGGTCAGGTATCTTAGATGGCAGAGACCTTCTAAAGCCAGATTTAATTTGGAGGATTGGAGATGGAAGAATGATTAAAATATGAAATGATAGATGCATAGAGGGAGTGGATATGAGGCAGATTGCTAAAGGATTAGATGTCAACAAAGAAGAAAGAGTCTCTACGCTTATAACAGATGGGTACTGGAATTTGCAGAAGCTTGAAGGCTTGATCAATGAGGAAGGGAAGCAAAAAATTCTAAAGATCCCTATCTCTGCTCAATGTAGGAAAGATGAAATGAAATGAGAAGGAAGTACGAATGGTACTTATAAAGTTAAAAGGTTACTCAAGAATAAAATACAGTAGAGAGTGAAGTGGAGAGAAGGCTAGATACTTCCTACAAAACCCAAGACGATATGTGAAAGCTGATATGAGGTGTGAAAGAGGTTCCGAAAATCAAGCACTTCATGTGGAGGGCTATAACAGGGAGTCAAGCTACAAGGGAAGCATTGTGTAGGAGGAGATGTGGAGACAACTCTCACTATGAAGTATGGGGTAAAGGTGATGAGCCTGTGGAGCACTGCTTGCTGCTTTGTTAGTGGGCTAAAAAGGTATGTGATAAGACTCAATTTTATCTTATTAATTCATGTCAATTCATAAGTTTTTATGGTAATTTTATCTTATAAATGCATATTTTGAAGTAATTTTATGGTAATTTGAGATCTAGGTGTGATTTATATAAATTGTGACTTTAGGGGTAAAATGGTAATTATTCCATTGATTTGAGTTAATTATGTCAATTATGAGAATATGGGATATTACAAATATTTTAATTTACATTTCAAATCAAAGTCAATGTCAAATTTGAGATGTTAATCAAGGACTTGAAGAAATCACACACAAGGACCAATAAGATTTAGAAATAACAAAAAAGGACCCATGGACAAAATTGCACCTTCTTAAGTGACTCTGTCCATTCAGCGTGGCAAATGGCACTATTTGCCATGATTCACCATTGTTCTTCATCATTTCTGTCATGGCTTGCTTGGGCGACGAATTGTTGCTGGTTTGAGCTTCATTTATGACCATGAGGAGCTAAATCCCTCCGCCCTAAGGAGTAAAATCGATGGTGTGAGCTTGGAGCATATTATTGGGGAGTTTTCTTGTTCTTTTCCACTTCTTTAGCATTCTAGATCAATTTCATTGGTTGAGTTTTTGTATTTGGATGTTGGAGCTAAACTTTCATGGCTATAATTTCTTTTTATTTGTGATTATGTTAGAGATTTATGATTTGGCACTTGTTTTAGAATGCTTAATACTACATTTGATTGAAAGAATGTTTGGTTTAGTTAAATATAATGCTTTTATTTTTAGATGAGCTATCTTGTATTGGTTTTCCTGTTAAAGTACTCAAGTTATCTAGTGCTATCATTTTATCGTATTATTAATGCTTAATGAGGGTAATTAATCTTTCTTTGGATTCCTTAGTCAAGGTTTTCAACTCTAAATTAGTGTAACCAGATTTGGGTGGTATCCCACGCTAGATTTGAAATGGTTTTTCAATGAAATCTCCCATTATCTTTTGAAAGCTAGGTCATGTTCTTTTCTTCTTCTTTAGCATTCTAGAACAATTTCATTGGTTAAGTTTTTGTATTTGGATGTTGGAGCTGAACTTTTATGGCTATAATTTCATTTTATTTGTGGTTAATTATGTAAGAGATTTATGATTTAGCACTTTGTTTTGGAATGCTTAATGCTACATTTGATTGTAAGAATGTTTGATTTTGTTAAATATAATATTTTTATGGTTAAATGAGCTATCTTGATTGTTTTTCCTGTTGGATTACTCAAGTTATTTAGTGCTATCATTTTATCTCGTCATTAATGCTTAATGAGGATAATTAATCTTTCTTTGGATTCCTTGGTCAAGGTTTTTGACTCTAAGTTAGTGTAACCAGATTTGGGTGGTATGCCAAGCTAGTTTTAAAATGGTTTTTCAATGAAATCTCCCATTATCTTTTGAAAGCTAGGTCTTGTTCTTTTCCACTTCTTTAGCATTCTAGAACAATTTCATTGGTTAAGTTTTGGTATTTGGATGTTGGAGCTGAACTTTCATGGCTATAATTTCATTTTATTTGTGGTTATGTTAGAGATTTATGATTTGACACTTGTTTTGGAATGCTTAATGCTACATTTGATTGTAAAAATGTTTGGTTTTGTTAAATATAATATTTTTATGCTTAAATGAGCTATCTTGATTGGTTTTCCTGTTGGATTACTCAAGTTATCAAATGCTATCATTTTATCTCGTCATTAATGCTTAATGAGGGTAATTAATCTTTCTTTGGATTCCTTGGTCAATGTTTTTAACTTTAAGTTAATGTAACCAGGTTTGGGTGGTATCCTAAGCTAGTTTTAAAATGGTTTTTCAATGAAATCTCCCATTATCTTTTGAAAGCTAGGAAGGCCAAAGATTTGAACTCCAAAGGGCACTCGTATCATTATTTTCACTAATCCATTTCATTCATTGCTTTTATTAAAGTTAAAAATCAAAAAGAATTTAACTCAATTGCATTTTACAATTCTCTTGCAAAATAGTTATTTTTAACAAAGAAAAAAACCTTTTACATAGTCACTTAAATATTTTTGTCACTTAACTTACTTAGGAATTAATAACTAAGCTCCTTGAAGTGAACATAATTTGAGTTGTGTTATACTATATAATTTAGTATTTTTCTGTGATAGACCCCAAGGCGACTAAGGGCATGCTTCTATCAGTATGTTTGGCTATCCTTTTAATATTCTAACTTCTGAAAAGAATGTAACAAGGTTTGATAAGTGGATTTGGATGATGATTGGAGATAAAAGCAGGGTAGGAGATTATGGAACAGCTGTTTTGGCATCTGTTGTTGGCATGTGTGGAAAAATAGATGTAATATGCGTTTTCAGGGGCAGATTCCAGACTCTCTTAAGACCCTGCAAAATGCTATCAACCTTGTGATGAATATTGGGGAGCCAATGACATGATGAAGGAGAAGGCAACAGAAATAAAGAAACAAAAGACTATGGGATGGAATAAACCTGCAGAGGAAGAGCTGAAATTTAATTTTGATGGCTCTTACAGACCCAATACTGGTTTGGCAGGTATTGGTGTGGTGATTAGGGATCAAAATAGAAGTGTGAGAGATGGGTTTGCAGGTAAAGCTGTAAAAATGGCAGAACAACTTGTATAAATGTGTGAAGAATGCTTCAGTTGTCTTGTGAAAGGAGGAGTCAGAATGTGGTGAATAAATAATTTCAGGACTGGTTGGATTAAAATTTGTGAGTTTATCATGATTCCAAAATCAATTAATGAAATTGGTTAGCAGTTAATATCTCAAAGGGGGTGTGCATTAACAATTGGGTCCATGTACTCCACCCCCTCTTGCTAAGATATTGCGGAAGGACTTGTCACAATCTGTCAAGGATTATGGTGATGAGAATGTGTAGAGGGAAGGTGTTGGCTAATCTCCCTTGATGCTGTATGGTTTTATGAATGCTTTCGGGTGTTTGTTTTGTAGGTTTTGTTTGTTTGTTTTTTTTTCCTAGTTTTATTGTGTATTTTCTTTTGGCACTTTTGTGTGCTAGCTTGTAATTTTTAGGTTTTTTTTAGTGCTTCTCTTTGGCTTCGACTATTAGTGCATACTATTTTTGTTGGTGATTAATAAAAATTGACTTTATAAAAATAATAAAAAATAACAATAGAATACCTAATAATAAACCTAAATATGAGTTCTCCAAAGAGAAAAAGAATGAGCCATTACTTGAAAAGCAAACTGATTGTGGGGAAGGATGCTGAAACAATGTCTTTAGTACTGCAACTGATGAATGCAAAAAAACTGGTTGTTCAGATTCTATCTAGGCCCTCAAATCAGACATGCAATGATGTTTGACGGCAGGAGCACATTTGTTCCTTTGTTAGGTTTTATTTTAACTTTTTATTTATTTATATATATTTGAATTTAATTAAATTAATATGTGAACATTTAATTATATAATCATCATTTAAATTTACTTATTCAACATTTTTCATTAACAAAACTAACGACATTAAACTTATAAGATTAAAAATATATTTTATAAACTCCAGGGGTTAAATTGAAACTTAATTAAACTTAAAGGAATAAACGTATATTTTAACTTTAATTTTAATATTTCTCTTAATATTTATAACATGTATATAATATTATTAATAAAACTTATGTCATCTTTAGTCGTTTTATATTTAAACTTATTTTTTTAATTATATTATTTAAAGAAATTTCAATTTACTGACTTTTTTACGAAAGTATATCTAAACATAATTTTTGCCCAACTTTAACTTACAAAAATTAATTAAAATAAAAGTTCTTTTTACCAACAAACAAATAGAGCAATTTGTAAGGGCTGGCCGTTCGTGGTCCCTAAACGTCAATGTGGTGTGGTCATATATTGTTGCTCAAGGTTGTAAGTAATTTGCACTTTAGTCAAATTGACGTTCTTATTGCAGTAAAATTTTGAACCCATAGCCTCATTATTCATTTGTTCATCTTTTTCTACATTGGATTTTAGGAAGAAAAACTACAAATTAGAGTCTTTTAGATGACAGTGTCAAACTTTTTATTAATCTTGAACCTTGCAAATGTTTCATCCTGCGGTTGCTTTATTAGAATTAGAAATATATAATAATGGTTTGAGTCAAATGGCAATAGAATAGAAAGGAATTTGACATTCCCTTGGTTTTGGCATTTTCACTTCCTCACACCCCTTCCCTTTGCGTAATGTTCCGTTGTGAAAAATATCGCTTTGCGTTAGTCCAAAGCCTAATTTATTACTGTTTGTGTTATTTCTTGTTTGTTTTACCATATTAGCTTTTTTGAAAGTAATTTTACAGTGTAAAAATTAAATATGCAAAAGTAGTTATCGACTTGCATACAAATACTTCTGAAAAAATAGGCCCTAATCTCAATGTAGGACTGCGTTAACTAGAGTATTAAATGCCAAAAAATCTGTGTAGAAATAGCTTCTCACAATTTGGGGCCGATGGAACTTAAATAATAAGGAAAAAGATAAAGAAAGATCGTGAAAAATTGAAAATGACAATTTAGGCATATGAATATTTAAAAGAATAGATTGGACAGGAGGCCTAATCTGTCTTTTGTAAATTTAGGTGAGAAAACCAAATTACCCCTAGAATAAATGAAACGTATAATTAAGGTATCAATATAAAGAAGGAACCGTTAGCACATATGGGAAACAAAGCTTGCAGGAGATGTCTTTGGCTGAGCTGAAGATGGAAAGGAGGAATTGTAAGTAACTTTTTGAAACAAATCTTCTTCTTTTACTCCTCCATTAATCACCATTGTTTTTTTCATTCTGATGGTTACTTTGGGAGAAAGACTGTAATTGTTACTGTAGTTTAGACTAGTTTAAGAAAGCAGTAGGAGAAATCACGAATTCATTGCTTTTCGTCCATTGCTTTTTGTGTCATGTAGTCCATTGCTTTTCATATTGGGGCATTCCTTTTCAGCCCATTCAGATTGAGCGAGAAAGAGTAGTCATTTGTGAAAGAGCAGACCTTTGCTTTTCGAATGATTGAATGTTTATAATAAGACTTACCTGCAAGTCATTGAACTAAGTACATGAGAAATTTACTACTCTTCTAATAGTATTTACAACTTCATGAATGATTTTTGCAACTTTAACCAAGACATTTAATACATGAGGGAACTTTGTATATAATGTTGAAGGTAGAGTTAAATATAATGGTGGAAGGTCTAGATACTTCCTACAAATAGATATTCTTAGTTCCAGAACAAGAAGATATATTACTACAGCACATGCCACCAAGCTGGGCACACTAAAAGAACATACAAAAATCCAAATCCAATGTAAAGTTGGATATCACTACATAAGGGATGATTTTTTGGAGGTCATTTATGTATATAATCCAACACCTTCGCAATATTTGTTGACAAAGGTTATGGTATACAACTTATCCTTTTTGCATATAATGTTTAGGGTATATGAAGCAAATGTATAGTGAATGTAATATAGTGTTTACTGTTATTGATAAGAAAACATTAGGTGCACATGGAATCTTAATATTTGTTTGTCATTTGATTATATGTAATATAATTGCTATCATGGGCAGGATGATTTTTTGTAAATGCCATGAGTGGCTTATGTTATTGAATGAAATTATGCATTATGACTATTTATGAGTTATAATTTTAGAGTTATAAATGTCTGAGGGGAAGTTGTAAATCTCATTGTTAAAGTTGTAAATTTCATTAGACGAGTTACAAATTTTATTGCAAGAGTTGCAAATCTCTTTAGCAATAAGTTGCAATTTCAGTTGTAAATATCTTAGGAGAAGTTATTGTTGGAAATTGTGCCCTAGGGGCCAATAATTGTATTTTGAAATATTGTTGATTTATGAATTTCTTAATTGTGTTATCACATTATTTGCATATTTAATGTAATGACCATCCTTGGATAACTCATGATCGTATCCTAAATGTCCCTGGTCGGTCATCCATGCGGGAGCAGAGATGAAATAAGACCAGTATGACTTTGAAGATGTATAGAGATATAAATCAAAGTCATAGGCACATGTAAAAGTACAAGGTGTTGGATCGACCCGTTATGAGAGAGCTGCATGGGTTAAGTCATAAGCTTCTCTCATATACAAACCATGTCACTATGCCCTTTGACCTGAGATCATCATGGATTCCTACATGACAAACGCTCAGCTTTGACTTAGTCAAAAGTCACTTTTGACCGAGTGCTCATAAAGTCTATGTTCGGGCTTAGTGGTTTTTCATGCGGAGGAATGTGAATGGTCAAGATGGAATTTTTCCCTCACATTCGTAGAGAGATATTACTGGGCCCCTCGATGAGTGAGTCTAAGAAATGTATGGCCATACTGTAATGGAAAGGTAATTCCATTTCTATAGTCAGACTACTCAGGGATCGAGAAAGTAACAGTCAGGAACAGGAGGATAACGTTCTCCATACCTCATCCATGACTAAAATATCGTGTGACAAAAGGGACGTGATATGGTTGTATGAAAAGTTACATCATTCAATGATCCTCATATGATTTGGGTAGTCATGATGTCTTGCTAGAGACCGCTCACAACTTGTGGGTCAGTATAGTAACTAGCCTATTGCAAACTTTATATGGGCCTACATGATCGCACATAAAATAGCCCAAAACGAGCTGTGATGTCCAGATTCATCCAGATTCAATGAATAATCTAGGGTGAATATATATATATTATATATATATATAAATTCGTATATATATTATATATAATATAAGAGATATTTGCAAGATTTAATTTATAAGGATAAATTAAATCTCTATCACTTTTAAATTTGAATTTAAATTGATATGATCTATTTGAATTTGAAATTTAAATTGATATGATATCTAAAATTTGATTTATGAGAATAAATCAAATATAATTCTGTCTTATCTTTATTTTAAATTAAATGAATAGGTGAATTAAATCTGTGGGACGGATTTAATATAAACCATATTTGTTTAATTAGTTTCTTATCAAATTATGCAATATATGATATTGTATTAATTTCACAACTAATATAATATTAATTCTGAAATCCAACTCAGTCAGAATACCAATAGCATCCTATATATTTGATATTAGGGGCTAGGGTTTTCTACAAGAGACATGAGAGTGGCAAGGAGAGTGCAAAAGGTTTACAGATAAGAAACGGCCAAAATAGAGACGGTGAGGACGGATTCTTGAGAAAGCCTAGAGGGATAAGAGGAGCTAGCATGTCGTTCGTGATTGGAATACTATTCGTGTGGATACCGGTAGAGGAAGCCGATCTGAGTCGTCGACTTCTTGCGATTGAAAAGAGACCACCAGTCGAGAGGAGAAGCTGTGGACGCCGCAATTGATAACTCTAGAAATGCTGAGGTCGCGACCATATAGGCATCTGAACGTCAGAAAATCGAAAAGACGCTTCCAATCGCGACTAGAAGCTGAGGAAGTCGCGACTGAAAACTCCAGAGACTACCCGTCCCGACGAGACACTGAGGACGTCGCGACTCGAAACTCCAGAGACGACTGGTCGCGACGAGAAGCTGAGGATGTCGCGACTGAAAACTCTAGAGACGACTGGTCGCGACGAGAAGATACTGAGGTCGCGACCATAATTCGAATACCGAAGGTAACACTTCTTACTCCTTGACTTAAACACATTTGGCAGATCCAGGCAGGGAATGAAAAAAAATTTAAAATTAATTCCGCTACATGTCTTCCAATTCCCTTCATTTATAAATCCCATTAGAGGAGTTGCAAATACTATTAGCCGAGATGCAAATCCCAAAAAGTATTATGTTGTAGTTGCCAATGTCTTAAGGGAACTTGCAAATCCTATTGCAAGCATTGCAAATCCCATTATAGGAGTTTTAAATCCCATTGTTGAAGTTATAAATCCCAATACAGTAGTTACAAATCCTATTGATGAAGTTGTAAATACTATTGTTGAAGTTGCAAATCCCATTATGAAGTTGCAAATTCCATTGCAAAAGTTGCAAATAATGTTGCTATAATTGCAAATCCCATTGATGAAGTTGAAATCCTATTGCAAGAGTTGCAAATCCCATTGATGAAGTTCTAAATCCTATTGTTGAAGTTGTTAATCCTATTGTTGAAATTATAAATCCCATTGTGAAGTTGCAAATCCCATTATAGGAGTTGCAAATAATGTTGCGCAGTTGCAAATCCTATTGATAAAGTTATAAATCCCATTGCAGGAGCTGCAAATGTCATTGCAGGAGTTATAAATCTCATTATTGAAGTTGCAAATCACATTCCAGGAGTTGCAAATCCCATTGTTGAAGTTGTAAATCACATTATTGAAGTTGCAAATACTATTGTTAAAGTTGCAAATCCCATTGTGAAGTTACAAATCCTATTGCAGGATTTACAAATCCCATTGCAGGAGTTATAAATCCTATTGATAAGTTGCAAATCCCAATACAGGAGTTACAAATCCCATTCATGAAGTTGCAAATCCCATAGATGAAGTTGCAAATATCATTATTGAAGTTGTAAATTCCATTGTGAAGTTGTTAAATCCATTTGCATCCTATTATTGAAGTTGTAAATCCCATTGCATGAGTTACAAATCCTATTGCAGGAGTTACAAATCTCATTGATGAAGTTCCAAATCCCATTGCAGGAGTTATAAATCCCATTGTTGAAGTTATAAATCCTATTGCAGGAGTTACAAATCCTATAGTTGAAATTGCAAATGTATTAGAAAAAGTTGAAAATCTCATTGAAAGAGTTGCAAAATACCATTATCCGAGTTGAATACTAAAATATTGTTGCAAATCTCATTGTTTAAGGGAAAAGCATGAATTGCAAATGTCGTTGCAAATATATGTCTAAGGGAAAATTTATATATAGTCATTACAAATTATGGTCACAGTCATTACAAAGTTAAACATTACAAAAGTTGAACACTAAAAAGTGATTATCTAAGTCAGCACATCAGTCGGTCTATGGTTGAACTTGACAAAAATTGAACACTAAACCTTCTTCTTCTTCTTTATGTCCCTCACTATGTAACATCCCAATTTTCAGGCCAGAGACTTAGTAAGTAGCCTGAAATAGATATATCCCTTTGAGCAAAAGTTCCAAAAACATACAGAAGGTTTTTAGGGACTAAACTGCAAATAAGTGAATGTCTGGGGACTTATGTGTATAATAGTTAAAATATTCGAGGAACATGGCCAGGGGAAGATTCCTCGTAATGCGTGCCATGAGGGTAATGGACCCTGAAAGGCCCAATAATGGCGCCATCAAAGGCCCAGTAAGACCCTTGGACTGATAGGTGGGCCAGTGTCCGGCAGAACCCCGGAAAGGTGCGAAATTACGAAAATGCCCCTGTGTTGTACTAAAGGGGTAATAAGTGTATGAAGGGCATTTTCGTCATTCTGGACAGGCCCAGAAGCCAAGACATACCCAGCTAAAGTTACTCAGAGTCAGTATATGCCCTAACAGAGTGCAAAAGGTGTAAAATGACGATTTTACCCTTAGGGTTAAGATAGTGCAAGAAAGGGCACCCAGGGGTATTTTGGTAATTTGCCAAGGGATGTTTCTTGGGAATCGAGCCATCAGAGTACTTGAGCTTGATCAGGATCCAAGATAACATTCCCAGAGCCCAAAAACGTAGCCCATGAAGTATGTGGGAAAAAGTGGCATTAAAATGCTATTTTAATACTGTTTCAATAAAGTAAAGTTACTCGGTCGGCACGATATCCGAGGAGGTGATCTGATAAAGTTCTGGACTTATCTGGATAGCATTGGATGGCTTCAAATTACAGGAATACCATTGAAGGAAACTATAAATACCCCCTCCCCATTTATTTGCATCACGGTTTTGGCAAGAAAGGAGAGAGAAGGAAGTGCTAGAGAGAGAAAGTGAGAGGAAGAAAGAAAGAAAGGAAGTTCTGGCGGAGCTGGAAGCAGTATAGGGATTCTAGAGTTCTGCTAAGCTCTTGAGGTAGTAACTAATCCTAGCTTTTGTGTAATGGCTTTGTGATTTGTTGTGCTATTGTTTGGTTGGATTGTTGTCCTATATGTTATGCTTGAAGCTCTGCTACAATGCTATGATCATATGTTATTGAGTATGGAAGCACGCAGCATACTTATCTGTACACAATCACAAGCAAGCACTGTCAGTCTGCATTACATATATTGTTATGATTGTTGCTACTGAGATTCCCCCGAATCTCATCCCAATAAATAACCCATTACAGGGGAGGTTATGACGAAGTGAATTTTGGGAATTTTAAGAGACGCCGTTATGCTGCCAAAATTATGACAAGATAAGGAAAGCAGCTGATACGTACTGTGTACGTAGGTACTGTCTAAGGAGGCTGAAAGTGAGTAGACCTAGCCGATTCATCCAGTCTTTCCTGGGTACTTACGTAGAATGGTAGTTCTCACAGGAATTACCGAATCGGTACAATATCAGTTACTGTCTAAAGATGAAGCGTAGCAGTTATGCTGCCGGATTTCAGGCAGGAAAAGATGTAATAGGAATATGAAAATTCTGTACATGCTCTGATGTATAACAACTTATTATTTAATAATAGGTATTATTTGGCATGTTTGACTGATATGTGATGGATGTATGCATATGTATGCAAAGTTGAATGCTGAAATTTAGGGTGACCTAATAAGGTTTGATAAATAATTAAAAATAGTAAATGAATGAATAAATGTATGATATTTTTAGGGTAAATATTAGACATACCAATCTTCGATTTGATATAAATAATGCCTCATTTGGATGTATACACATGGAGATATAAATTATCAAAGTTGGGGCTAGAATGCTGGATTCAGGAGAAAAACGCTGGATGAACAGTAAATTAGAAACGTTGATTGAAGTTGACTCGGTCAATGCATGGTCAACGAGTTATTTTTACCTGAAATATAATTGAGTTAGCTTCAAGTATCAATTGGAACCACTTAATTTAGATTTTTCTAGAATTAGTTATGATTTTTCGAAGTCAGGTCACTCATCTGGAATTTACATAGTGAACAGTACTCGATAAGAGTAAAACTCCAGATTGAGAAATTGGACTTCAATGACCTTGAAAGTGGTTCTAAATGCTACCAAATGGTCCCTAAGATATACGAAAGTAAGGATATTTTATTTTGGTATCAGAGCAGAAGGTTCTAGCATAGACCAGAAAGGGCTCTGGTTCAGAGCATAAGATTCTGGCACAGAACAGAGGTTTTGGCTCAGTGATGCTTTGAAATAGTTAGGATGTGTGGTATGCGGTATGGGTTATCCTAAATATTTTACATGTGTAAATAGTAAAAGTTCCTAGGGATATAATGGCCATTTATGCAAAGAAAGGGATTAAATTGCAAAAGAAAAGAGTGAGCCTGCTACATCAAGAGTGATGCCACCATGTTCCTTAAAAGGGAACAGTAAGAAGAGAAATGGGCCAGCATATGGGTCAGAAGTTTATAAGAAACAGGGAAGTAGGCCAGGTAGTGGGCCAAGAGAAGTTAGTAGGCAACCAAGGCCTAATATATGTGGGAACTGTGGTCGAGACCATGGTACGAGGCCTTGTCCAGTAGGTCAAGGGTTATGCTATAAGTGTGGAAAGCCTGGACATTATGCCAGGGAGTGTCCACAGAACACAACAAGCGAAAGATGCCCGACTCAGGGAAGAGTATATACCCTGACTGGCAACGAGATAAGAAAGTCTCCTGCGCCAAATTAAGGTACGAGTTTATTTGTGTTCTGTTTCCACTGGCTAATGAATGGATAAATCTTGCATGTGAATGGATTGTATTGCCCAGTATGCACACTATTGAGCTACCCTATACCTAGTACGTTGCCTTTGTATAAGAATGAGTATGATTACAGGTTTTAAAAGTGGGAAGTAGAGAACAGAAACCTAATGAGAAGTTACGATGAGATGTCTAGAATGAGATTTACCCAGGAACGATCCTAGTACATGGCCTAATGATAAAGACGTGATGGTTAATAGATAAAGAGCTCAATGTTTCCTAAGCAGAGGGATTCCATCACGAAGAAGTGATAGACCTAGGGTATAGTACCCTAGGAAGTAGAAGTAATAGTAAAAGATGATGAATGAGATCCATGCAACTCAAGGATCAAGAGAAAAGCCAATAAGGGACCATAGTCCGGTCAAGAATAGACTGGGACTGATAGATAGACAGAAGAAGTTAAGAGATAGTAGAAAGGTAGTCACAATTTCAAAGATAAAGTGACTCCCCTATTCCCTATATGAGATAGCGTAATGGAGGGTTGAGTCTATACCCTGGTAAGAGGGTAGCGTGGCAGCCTAAGTGAAATAGATAGTAATTCAGGATGAATGATCAGGATATGATAGGCAATATGATAAAGGAAATATGTTTTGAGGCTTACTTAGAGTATTATGATGTCTGATGGATGGTTGAGCAAAATATGATAATGATATGGCTTATGTTGCCATAAGATATGATAGTTGCATCTCCTTGCAGTTGTCATATGATGACATGCATGTTAGAGTATGCTATGATACTCCCCTTTTGCAGTGCATGCAGGGTAGAGCATATATGAGTACATATATGAGATGAGAAAGTTATGAGAAAGTATGTTGCTCCCATACCATATGACATGTAATAGTATTGAGGATGATAGATAGTCTCAGTTTATGGGACGATAAGTTATGATATGATATTCATATATGATTTATGATTGAGGTTACTCAGGTATTTCTATAGGCTTGTGAATACAGTACTCAGAGCCATTTCTATTGAAAGGAATGGTATACAGAAAGAGAAGCAGATAACAGTAAAGGGATTGTCTCTAGATCACTCTTTAGATAAGAGTTGGATCTGAAACAGATGGCTCTCAGATAGAGCTAGATTCAGATGAGTACAGATCACTCTTCAGATAAGAGTTGGATCTAATATAGAATGCTCGCAGTTAGAGCACAGGTTGAGAAATGAGAAGGAACTCCTAAGTAAGAGAGAAAGTAAGTAAAGTCTGGGTAAAGAATATGAGGCTATAAAATTTTTCAAATATTTATTTATGGAGTTATCAACAGGTGGAAGTGGTTAACCTTATAACTTAGTCTGTTGGTTTAAGATCTTCGGGAGATATACAGTACAATAGAATCACAGTTAGATTCTGGAGGGTTGCAGTTAGATCCTAGCATGGCTCCAGGGTCGCAGTTAGATTCTAACAGCTTCAGAGTCGCAGTTAGATTCTGAAGAGGCTAGCGGTTGATCGCAGTTAGATCCCGAGGTCGCAGTTAGACCTAGCCTAAGGAAAGTAATGAGCCATGAAGATATGAGTACAATGTAGTATCTCTTCTGGAAGATAAACACCAAAGACGAAGTTAAGGTAAGAAACCTTCACTAGTTGATACACTCACCCAGAAAAAAATTATTTTAAAATGGTTTTCCTCATATAGCCTCTATTATATACAGACTGAACTTAGTTTTTCCTTAAACGAAGACGGAGTCCAAGTTCAAATCTGAGTACTGATATTCAAAGTTTGTAGAAGTATCCCTGAGAAACAGAGAAGAGAACCCAATATATTTTGGGAACAGAAAAGTATGAGCAAATAGATCCCCCAGATGAGGGTAAAGAGATTAAAAGGCCAGAAAGACCTAGAGAAGTGGGTCTAAGGCAAAGTAAAGATAGAACGTAGTTCTATGAAATAATACTAGGGCCTATAGCTATACGAAGAGAGACCTAGCCCTAACCCATTGGCACGAAAGGTGCTAAGGCAAGAGTAGCCTAATGATATGTAAGCCCTAAGAAGGGATAAAAAGAATGCAATTGCCACAGAGGTTTGGCATAGATGCATGAAGTTATGAGAACAGTTAAGAAAAGTTGCGGAATTATCTGAGTTATGGTTTTGTATCAGGAGAAAGAAAGATGGAAAAATAATATTTCTCCTAAGAGATTACCAAATTGTAAGAGGAGTGATGTAGACCCCGGAATTACATCAAAATTCTAAGGGATAAGATATGAAAGAAATGGACACTACTCACAAGTTCAAAGGATTGTCCATAAGTATAAGAGGATGAATACCCCAAGCCTTAGTCATAAACCAGGAAAGGATATACAGAGGAAATATATCCGGATAGTTGTCTAAGATGCCAAGTAAATTTCGAGGACGAAATTTATTTTAAGGAGGGTAGAAATGTAACATCCCAATTTTCAGGCCAGAGACTTAGTAAGTAGCCTGAAATAGATATATCCCTTTGAGCAAAAGTTCCAAAAACATACAGAAGGTTTTTAGGGACTAAACTGCAAATAAGTGAAAGTACGGGGACTTATGTGTATAATAGTTAAAATATTCAAGGAACATGGCCAGGGGAAGATTTCTCGTAATGCGTGCTATGAGGGTAATGGACCCTGAAAGGCCCAATAATGGCGCCATCAAAGGCCCAGTAAGACCCTTAGACTAATAGATGGGCCAGTGTCCAGCAGAACCCCGGAAAGGTGCGAAATTACGAAAATGCCCCTGTGTTGTACTAAAGGGGTAATAAGTGTATGAAGGGCATTTTCGTCATTCTGGACAGGCCCAGAAGCCAAGACATACACAAATAAAGTTACTCAGAGTCAGTATATGCCCTAACAGAGTGCAAAAGGTGTAAAATGACGATTTTACCCTTAGGGTTAAGATAGTGCAAGAAAGGGCACCCAGGGGTATTTTGGTAATTTGCCAAGGGATGTTTCTTGGGAATCGAGCCATCAGAGTACTTGAGCTTGATCAGGATCCAAGATAACATTCCCAGAGCCCAAAAACGTAGCCCATGAAGTATGTGGGAAAAAGTGGCATTAAAATGCTATTTTAATACTGTTTCAATAAAGTAAAGTTACTCGGTCGGCACGATATCCGAGGAGGTGATCTGATAAAGTTCTGGACTTATCTGGATAGCATTGGATGGCTTCAAATTACAGGAATACCATTGAAGGAAACTATAAATACCCCCTCCCCATTTATTTGCATCACGGTTTTGGCAAGAAAGGAGAGAGAAGGAAGTGCTAGAGAGAGAAAGTGAGAGGAAGAAAGAAAGAAAGGAAGTTCTGGCGGAGCTGGAAGCAGTATAGGGATTCTAGAGTTCTGCTAAGCTCTTGAGGTAGTAACTAATCCTAGCTTTTGTGTAATGGCTTTGTAATTTATTGTGCTATTGTTTGGTTGGATTGTTGTCCTATATGTTATGCTTGAAGCTCTGCTACAATGCTATGATCATATGTTATTGAGTATGGAAGCACGCAGCATACTTATCTGTACACAATCACAAGCAAGCACTGTCAGTCTGCATTACATATATTGTTATGATTGTTGCTACTGAGATTCCCCCGAATCTCATCCCAATAAATAACCCATTACAGGGGAGGTTATGACGAAGTGAATTTTGGGAATTTTAAGAGACGCCGTTATGCTGCCAAAATTATGACAAGATAAGGAAAGCAGCTGATACGTACTGTGTACGTAGGTACTGTCTAAGGAGGCTGAAAGTGAGTAGACCTAGCCGATTCATCCAGTCTTTCCTGGGTACTTACGTAGAATGGTAGTTCTCACAGGAATTACCGAATCGGTACAATATCAGTTACTGTCTAAAGATGAAGCGTAGCAGTTATGCCGCCGGATTTCAGGCAGGAAAAGATGTAATAGGAATATGAGAATTCTGTACATACTCTGATGTATAACAACTTATTATTTAATAATAGGTATTGTTTGGCATGTTTGACTGATATGTGATGGATGTATGCATATGTATGCAAAGTTGAATGCTGAAATTTACCACCATGAACAGTAATTTAGGGTGACCTAATGAGATTTGATAAATAATTAAAAATAGTAAATGAATGAATAAATGTATGATATTTTTAGGGTAAATATTAGACATACCAATCTTCGATTTTATATAAATAATGCCTCATTTGGATTTCTACACATGGAGATATAAATTATCAAAGTTGGGACCAGAATGTTGGATTCAGGAGAAAAACGCTGGATGAACAGTAAAGTAGAAACGTTGACTGAAGTTGACTCGGTCAATGCATGGTCAACGAGTTATTTTTTCCTGAAATATAATTGAGTTAGCTTCAAGTATCAATTGTAACCACTTCATTTCTATTTTTCTAGAATTAGTTATGATTTTTCGAAGTCAAGTCACTCATCTGAAATTTACACAGTGAACAGTACTCGATAAGAGTAAAACTCCAGATTGAGAAATTGGACTTCAATGACCTTGAAAGTGGTTCTAAATGCTACCAAATGGTCTCTAAGACATACGAAAGTAAGGATGTTTCACACTATCTCCTTCTCCTTCTCCTTCTCCCTTATGACCAGCTTCTTCTTCTTTATCTCCTTCAGTGCCTTCTTCGCCCCCTCACTACATGCTTCTTTCATTTCATCGTCATAAGAAGTAAAATCATCTTTAATAAGACAAGCAAAATCGTCACTAAGACAACAACTACTTTCAAATTTCAAGTTAATGAAATTTTGTTTGCATCAAACTACTTTAATGTAATTCCCAATTTGTTGAAAGGAGCGTATTTAGTCTGAAATATCATCTTATATTTCATTCGAAAGCTATCTCATATTTTTAGTCGGATTTATAATTGAACACATTGATATATTGTATCAATGCTTTAAAGAAAGGAATAGTAGCT
The DNA here is from genome assembly GCA_037074615.1 of Leucaena leucocephala. NCBI lineage: Eukaryota > Viridiplantae > Streptophyta > Magnoliopsida > Fabales > Fabaceae > Leucaena > Leucaena leucocephala. The sequence continues at coordinate 6,615,409 of CM073545.1, forward strand.
TCAACATAGAAGTTATGTAAGTAAAATTAGTCATTGCAAAAAATCACAAGTCAATGAAGGTTTTGGTTTTCAAGCCACATGTTCGAAATAAAAATAAAAAAGGTGACTCCAGTTGCTATTTGCATGATCCTGAAATGTAGTGATTAGCAATTTCAACTAACAATGTCTTCTAACTACAGTTATTAACTGCAAACACATGTCTGCAGAATACCAACATAACACAACAAAAAAACAGAGCACACATAATGGTTGTTAACTGCCAAAAGGACAAATTCTTACCAAGACTCATATATATAACCTCTAAGTTAATATCATTTCAAGATTTTCTTCCTCTTTCAAGAAAGAAAAGGAATCAGAAAGCATCACTCACACGCAATACACAGATGTTCAAAACTAAAAAGTAATTTGGAAGATGTCAGATTGATAGATATAAGACCTATGCTAGATATATATACATACATATACACATGCTGGATCAATACACAAAATAAAGGTATCAAACTTTTCACTCCTTTCCTAAGTTTTCTTCTACAGTCCCCACCAAAGCAAATGAGGAGATGCTATTCAACATACTCAAGCATATGCTATGAACACAGGATATCACCGATGTTGTATAGGTTATATATAGCAAATAAGAATTACGTTCCAAGGATCGCAAAACATAATAATTTCTGATCGAGTAACTTAACCAGAAAAGGCTTAAACACAACATTTTAATGGAGAAAATGTGTCAGTTTAATAGTTCATCTTCAGAACTAAACTAAAAGGCTGATTCCCCTAAATTCATGAGTCAGCGCTGTATACACGCCAAAACGATGGAAGCACAAATTCCAATAGTCACCATTTTTTGTAAACAGAATATTCAAAATCGAAGAATGTGAGGAAAAATGTTTAAGAATAATCGGTCCAGAATCCATTATAACAGTCTATCACCATTGAAATTTTCTGGAGCACTAATTGAACTGGGAAAAAATTGAAAGGTTCTAGGAACAGAGATAAACCCTCCAACACATAGCAATAAAGTGCATTGATGACTTACCTAATTTCCAAACCCTAATCTTGCTCCCAATCTTAAACGCATAGTGAGCTTCGACGATGACAATGCGTGTTTTTTTATTTGAGTTTCTATGGTGCTGTAATGAGCTCCTACACTCTTCCACTGCGACAACGCGAGCGCAGCTTCATGGAGCTGTGAAATAGTCTAAATAGTCGGGAGATGATATGCGTTATGAGCTTCGTTCTCCTTCTTTTTCTTCAAATGCTTCTAGAGATAATTTGGTCTTTTCACCTAAATTTACAAAAGACAGATTGAGCCTCCTGCCCAATCTGTCATTTTAGATATTCATATATTCAAATTGTCATTCTCAAATTCACATGATCTTTTTTTTCTTTTTCCCTAAATTATATGCCAAAAGCATTCATGACTTCAAAACTTCAAAATTAATTATGGGAAAAAAAAGTAGGGAACCATAGATTGGTAAGTGAAATTTTGTTGAACCATCTTCCGCAATCCGCATCATGAAAACTCAAAATCCTAGATCAATTGACATGACAAATATCAAGAATTAATAAATAGCATAAATAGCATATAATTAAGCAAATTTTAAGGTATATTGGTCAAAAGCAGCTTCTCCTTTTCAGTCTTATGTGGCAGTCAAACAAATAATTTGAATCCATCCTTGACTTGCCTAGTGAAGACCGGGGATTAAGTATCATCTGATACTAAATTAATTCTAAATTACATATAAAAACTATTACAGTAATTTGGGAAAATAGCATATAGGTCCCATGAATCCAATTACATATAAACCCCAAAAAATAGTATAACGACTGTGAAATCCATATAATATTTTTTAATTGTGAAAAGAATGAACTATACTTTGTCCCTTATCCCATCACCTCATCCATTCTCTTTATTCTTTGATCTTTGATTTTTATCCACAACCACACCCTCCAGTTCCCCGTCTTAATATCCTCATACCCTTGCAGGGCTTTGAGCTCGACTTGAGGAGGAATCGACATCTCTCTCCAACTTCGTTAGCTTAACATCAAACAATTTATACTTTATCAAGGTTGGGACGAAGAAGAAGCCGCTACCCAAGCCCAAATGGATGACAAAATCGATTCTCGGTGGAGAGAACTATGTGCCGTACAAGAAGAAGCTTCACTCACATGTTCATAAATTCGCTTGCTGAAATGAAATTTTCAGTATGAAACAGTGGCAAGCAGTGATCATCCCTATTTCTCTTTTCTTTTTTTGGTTACATCATCCCTATTTTTCTGACCTCTCTAATGTATGCTGGATTAGTATTCCTGAAGTGTCTTTTATTAGTTGATTCTTGGAGGCAATACAGAAGTTTCGGTGGAAGTCTTTCATTTAATTCGTGTAAAAATGCCCTAATGAGGCTTATTGGCTGTTTTTCAACCACTTTATCCAATGTTTTGGCTTGGTGAACTTGTATTGTGGTTAGTATTTTTAATGCATATTGATCTTTTGTCATTTACATCCCATTTAACTTAATTGCCTTAACCAGAAAAGTGTAAATTTCTCATCTAGCTTACCTTATTTTGTCCAAGTGCTATTACTTCTTGCTAATCTATTTGTTGTACCAAGTTTATAGCTCTCAACATGTAGCAAGATTTAATATACCATAAACTATACTCATACGTGAAACTACTGCCTGTATTGATAAGCCCGTTACACGAAAGATGATGAAATATCTTATTAAGATTGAGCTACAAAATTTTGGTATTTTCTATTCTCTATTAATGTACAATCTACACCAACTATTTAGCAGCAAGTGAACTATTTATGTCTTCTTCTGATGTTCTTTTACCTTCTTTGTTGGTTTATAGGCACTATGCTATTGTTTATATAGAGACAATTTATAAACATTTGAATAGGAGTTTAAATATATTTGAAGAGATTTTCCCCATATATACATGCCATGTGAGAATTCTTAGTTATAATTTGTTGAACAGGCACCCATTTCTGAGGAGCTGATATTTAGAGCATGTATGATCCTTTTACTCTTTGTGGAGGACTCAAAATATACGGTGGTATACTTCTTTGCCCTATATTCTTCGGCTTGGGTAAGTCAATACATGTCTACATGAAATGTATCTTTTTTGGGATACTTTATGAAGTAGCATTTTCTGTGTGATACACAAATAGTAGCCTTTTGGCATTCGTTAGTTGAAATGTCATCAAAAGAAGTGATCAAGCACCCATTAATATTGTGTCATGGGATACAGTACATTTGAATAATTTCATGGAGATTTACAGTAAGGAAAACTACAACATAATCAAGGCTTTCCAGGTTATAGGTATGCTCATCTTTTACTTTATATCTCGTGTCTATCTTGTTTTCTCAAATTGTCCATTCATAAGGTTGATGTTTGTTTTATTGCTTATTTCTTTCTTGTTTGTTTCTCCATTTTGATTTGATTTGTAATTAGAAAATAGTGATAGAGGACAAGTGATAAAAAGTAAGCCATCAAATAGTGTTGAGCTAAAGAAAGGTGCTAGCACATCTAGTCTAAATATTGTAATATAAGTTGTCATATCAGATATATTAAGTTGTCTTTACTAACACATTAACTTGTCATTTCTTACAAGGTTGATGAATTGTTTGAAAAGATTATGCTCTTTTTTTGGTTTTTGAATTAAGAGGAAGGTGACATAAAGGTAGAGAGGAAGATTGAAGGAAGGCAAAGAGGAAGGCAGTTATACTAAATTGTATTACTTTTATATTTTATGCAAAGAACTGGTATAATTATAAAGTATATATATATATATATATATGAAATTATATTATGACCTTAATGATATTGAGAGCAAATGTGCCTCAATTGCTATTTTCGCCCCATAGAGTTGACATTTGTTGTTGGTAGAGTTCTTATTTTCCCATCTAGAGTCATGGTTTCTTAGTTCATTTTAGGTATTTTACTAGAGTGCCAAGTGCATTTTAGGTCTCCCAAATTCCTGGAAAGAGATATGCCAAGGTTGTTATTACTTTACAATAGAGTTATTATTCCTTTGAGGTAGGGGTGTTCATGGGCAGGGCTGGGCAGGGCGACCCCCCTGCCCTGTGCCCTGCCCAGAAAAAACATGGGCTGCATTTTGCAGCCCGATGCCCGGCCCTACCCGGTAAAAGCCCTAACCATTTTGGGCTGGGCATGCGCGGGCTGGGCATGGGCGGGCTGGGCATGCCCAAGTTGTGATGCCATGCTCATGTTGTAGAAAAAATCAGCAATTATAAACTTCTAAAATAATATCATATTCATATGTATTCAAGAGTTAACTATAATCCACTAAAAATAAGGTAACAAAAAGATAATAATTAAAGTCTTGAAATTCATAGCATATAAAAAAATCTTGAAGTCTAAGTAGTTTATAATTACAACTTTACATCAATTTTCCAAATGTTGACAATGATGAAGTATCTAAAAAAATAAAATAAATAATTATAATTTGTAATGTAATCATATTATGATTAATAAAGTTAAAAAAATTAATATAGTTATAAATATTAAAAGATGCAACTTACGTACTTAACTACTTATATTTCTAAAATGACCCTTTAGTCACCAGTAACTATCATATTCTCCCTTCTAAGTGTAGCATCTATGGAGAAAATAAAAAAAAATAAAAAAAAGGGATGCTCATGGGCAGGGCAGGGCAACCCCCCTGCCCGGTGCCCAGCCCGAAAAAAGTATGGGCTGCATTTTGCAGCCCGATGCCCAGCCCTGCCCTATATTTGTCGGGCTGGGCAGGGCCATTTTTTCGCGGGCTCGGGTGGGCATACCGGGCCGCGGGCTTTATGAACACCCCTACTTTGAGGTGGAGTTGTTATTTTCCTACCCAGAGTCATGTTATTATTCATTCACGATGGATTTGTTATTTCTTAGTGGTATAGTTGTTGTTCTGCCCAGATTGAGATATGTTTGGTTCATTCTAAGTTTTGGACAGGTTTGCCCAGTGCATTTTGGGTCTCCCAAATTGATGGGAAGCATTATGCCTAAGTTATTATTCCATTGAGGTTGAGTTATTCCTTAGAGGTGGAGTTGTCATTTCCTATCCAGACTCAGGTTGTTTTGTTCAAAACAAAGACAAGAAGCCCTGGCCTTCAACCAGACTGGACCATTCACATTACTCAGCAAATAGGATGATGTGGAAGATCCATAAGACCAATACCTGTAAAGGTAACCAAATAAAGAGGTGTAACTCCAACAGCAAATTCTTGTAGCTTAGCAATAAGGGAATTTGCATACGATGATATTGCAGTACCAGCAATTAAACCAACCACACCATATATGCAACCGAGGGGAACCAAGATGGTACCAGAGTATCCAAGTACCTATGATGTTGATTCCAGTGGTGAGAACAAAACCCACTTGAAACCATGAATCTGAAAACCAGAAAATACAAAAAAAAACACAGAAAAATACAAAATTGATAGAAGCCCAACAACAGGAATAGTAGGCCCAACAAAGCCACTGAGGTTTACGCCAGGAGACATAAATGTCAAAGAGAAGATTCCACAACATTTAATTTATTTTGTTAACTCTAGATAATTTTAATCATTTCTATATCGTGTGCTGATAAATGGGACACCCACTATTAGGGCAATAGTCACGTAGAAGTATTGGGTAGTTATTTTCCTATTTTTCTGTTATTTTCTTATTTTTACTGTCATTTATTTACCTCAAGAAAATACCAAAAAAAGAAGCTCTGTACTGAATTATATATTGGCCATTTGGCCTCAAGGAATACATGGAATCTTTACAGAGTAAATCATACTTTCAGGAGATGTTCCACAACTATTAGAAAGTCTGGAACGAGATACTTGTTTCTAGCTTCTCTAGTAGAAATCCTCTTTCCCTTTCATTCCGTCTTTCCTTTTTACTAGGTTAGCTTCTAACAAATTTGGTATCAGAGCTATGGTTGTCACACGGTCATCCCACGCTATCCTTTGGTCACTATTGCTTCACGGCTAGAGGCAATAGACATTTTAAATGACAGAATCAATGCACTGGAGGCTCGCTCTCAACGTTAGGAATACACAACAGAAAAGCACCGTTCACGGTTTGGACGAAGCGATGATGAATCTGAAATCCACCCAAGAAATCCGAGGCTGCCATATACAAATATTGATTTTCCCAAGTTTAGTGGAGGAGACCCAAGGGGTTGGATCCTTCGAGCACAAAAATATTTCAGGTATTATGAGACACCAAAGGACGACAAGGTGGATATTGCGTCTATGTACTTAGAAGGAGACACCCTTGACTTATTCTCATGGATAATGGCGCAAGAATAGTGGTCTTTTGGGAAGAACTCGTAATAACACTTCAAGAGGTAAGCGGCTTAGTATCGCTTAAGCGATGTCTCGAGTTCGAGTCTTGGCGTATGCAAAAAATTCCCGTTGGGAGACTCACCCACCATAGCCAGGTGCGCAACGTGAGTCAGATCTGAATGTAATCGGAGCAAAGCTCCGGTGAACCGGGTGGGCAACAAAAAAAAAAAGAACCATATGGGCCGCCAGAATACCATAACCCAAATAAGTATCTATGCAGCGTGAGACAGACGGGTTCAGTGCATGAGTATAGGTATGAGTTTGCAAGGAGACAAGCAAATGTAAAAAATTGGCCTAATCATTGTCTGCTGAGAGTATTCATTAATGGCCTCAAGGAAGAACTCAAAGCTGATGTGTGTATCCACAAGTCCAGAACTATCTACTGGGCAACTAGTCTAGCCTTGGAAAATAAAGCTAAGCTGAAGACATCTAAAGGGTCCAAGCCCAGTTCATTTTTTCTGAGCCAGTAGCGAAATAACCACGTTATCCCGGTAAAACGTGGAAGCAGCTGCACGTCGACCTTCTCCCAACGAAACGATATCACTGCTCCATCAGGAACCAAGATGCTACCGCTACCCTAGTCTGAGTTACAGTGTCGATGAGACAAGGGGCTGTGTTTCAGGTGCAGCCATACCTTTCGTCCATGCCACAAGTGTTCTAACTCCCTTTCATTGATGAACATTATAGAAGAAGAGGAAGAAATTGTGCCACCCATCATAGAACAGGCCAACGTAGAGGAGGAAGGAATATCTGCAGAAATTTCCTTCAACGCTATACTGGGGAGGTCTTCAGCGTTGACAATGAGGTTGAAGGGGAAGATACAGGACGCTCCAATGCTCATTTTGGTCGACAGTGGGTCGACCCACAATTTCATTTCATAAGACATTGTGACCAAGCTCCACCTGCAGACACAAGCGATTCCTCTCTTCGGGGTTTAGATTGGGGATGGCAGAACAGTTAGGTGTGATCGCGTATGTGATAATGTTGAGGTACAAATTTCTGATTTGATGATTAAACAGTTTCAGAATAGCTATGAAAGTTCTCTGTCAACAGTTTCAGTAGGTCTTCGTTGAGTCGCGTACGTTACCTCCTCCCCGAGGGCTCTATCATTACACACCATTACTGCCAGACTCTGTTCCACCTAACTTACGGCCCTATAGGTACCCTCATTATCAAAAGGATAAAATTGAATCACAAATTACAGAATTACTGGAACGAGGTTTCATACGGGCTAATTGTAGCCCTTTTGCGAGTCCAATGTTATTAGTGAACAAGAAAGATGGATCCTAAAGGATGTGTGTTTATACCGTCGCCTCAACAAAATCACTATCCTAGATAAGTTCCCCATTCCTAACATTGATGAATCATTGGATGAACTGTATGGGTTGTATATTTCTCTAAATTAGACTTGTGTTCTGGGTATCACCAAATTCGTGTTCTACCTTCATATGTGCACAAAACTACTTTTCGCACTCATTCGGGGCACTATGAGTTCATAGTTATGCCCTTTGGCCTCACAAATGCTCCTACTACTTTCCAATCAACTATGAATGAATTGTTTCGCGCATACCTCAGAAAATTTATGCTGGTGTTCTTTGATGATATTCTAATATACAGTGCAGAAACTCAGCAACATATAGAATATCTCCAAATTGTTTTCCAGGTTTTGCAACAACATTATTTCTGTTAATGCAAAGAAGTGCGCTTTTTGCTAGGCACGCATCAATTACTTGGGGCATATTGTATCTGCCCAAGGGGTGGAAGTCATGCATGAAAAAATTCATGTTGCTCCTTACTGGCCTACACCAACTTCAGTCAAGGAATGAAAGGGATTCTTGGGGCTTACAAGGTATTACCGAAGATTTGTGAAGAATTATGGGATCATTGCTTGCCCACTGACCAACTTGACAAAAAAGGATGCATTTGTGTGGACTGAAACAGCACAAGAGGCTTTCGAAAATCTAAAGATTGCATTAACCACCACCCCTATCTTACAGCTACCCAATTTCCAAATCCCTTCTACTGTGGAATATGATGCTTCCATGGAAGGTATAGGTGTTGTCCTCAGGCAAAATGGCCACCCAATTGCTTATTTTAGTAAAAGGTTCTCCTTTTCTAATTGGTACAAGTCAATGTATGACCGGGAACTACTTGCTTTAGTACTTTCTTTGCAAAAGTGGCTATATTACTTGCTGGGCCACCGTTTCTTTGTGTAAACAGACCATTATAGCCTACAATTTTTGCTAGATCAACATGCCACCACACCCTCCCAACAACAACTCCTGGTTAAACTTCTTCCCTTTGACTTTACAATCTCTTACAAGTCAGGGAAAAACAACACAGCCGCTAATTCTTTGTCAAAAAGCCCTCAATATGCAGACTTCTACCTCATTGCCTTCCCCATGGCAGATGAATTATTACTATTGCCTCAAGCGTTACTGGAAGATGAAGAAACTAGGAGAATAATAGAAGGGATTCAACAAAATTCTGATTCATTTCCTAATTTTTCTGTTGTGCAAGACAAGTTATATTACAAGTCACGACCTGTCATCCCCAACCGCACAACACTCAGAGCTAAATTAATAAAAGAAGCTCACGCCACACCCACAGGAGGTCATGGTGGGTTCCTCAAAATATTGAAGCGGTTGAGTGAACAATTGTATTGGCGGGGTATGAAAAATGGTGTCAAACGCTACATACAACAGTACTAAACATGCCAGCAAAATAAATATCAAACCTTGGCCCCGACTGGGCTCCTGCAACCACTACCCATTCCTTCAAGAATATGGGAAGATATTTCACTTGATTTTACTTCCGGCTTGCCAAGATCAGGAGGTTTTGATGTCATTCTTGTAGTAGTTGATCGTCTCAACAAATATTGCCATTTGATGTCCTTAACCCACCCATATTCTGCAAAAAACGATGGCTAAATTATTCTGCAGAGAGGTGGTCAGATTACACGGCATTCCCATATCTATATTTTCAGACCAAGATCCGCTTTTCCTAAGTGAGTTTTGGCAGGAATTCTTCAGATTAAGCCAGACACGCCTAAGAATGAGCACTGCCCACCAGCCCCAAACCGATGGGCAAACTGAGGTGGTGAATCGCTGGTTAGAGACTTACCTCTGTTGTTTTACTCATGAATAGCCCAAAAGGTGGAGTAAATTCTTTTGCTGGGCAGAACACTCCTTTAATACCAGCTTTCATGTTTCTACCAATACTACTCCCTTCAAACTAGTCTATGGCAGAGAACCTCCACCTCTAGTTCCTTATGTCAAAGGAGAGACCTTAGTGGCTGAATTGGAAGAGCAACTAGTTACGCGATGACATGCTCAAACTACTGCATCAGAACTTGACAAAGGCTCAAAATAGGATGAAACTTCAGGCAGACTAGAAGATGAGGGATTTGCAATTATCTCCAGGGGATTTGGTTTGGCTAAGGTTGCAACCTTACCGCCAATAGACGCTGGCTAGAAAAAAATTCGAAAAACTCTCTCCCAGATTTTTTGGCCCCTATAAGGTGCTTCACAAAATTAGCTAGGTCTATTATAAATTAGAGCTACCCTCAGAGGCAAAGATACATCCCATTTTTCATATCTCCCTCTTTTCAGATATGGAACTGCTCCTCCTCCCACTCAGTGTGCTGTAACACTGTTGGACAAAAGAGGGAAGCTTAGAATTATTAGCTCATTGGGAGTCTCGACCAATAGAAGACTCAACTTAGGAAGACTATGATCTACTAGCTGCTCAATTTCCATCCTTTCAACTTGAGGACAAGTCTTTTTTCCAAGATGGCAACATTGATAGAGGCCCAACAGCAGGAATAGTAGGCCCAACAAAGCCACTGAGGTTTACGCTAGGAGACATAAATGTAAAAGAGCAGATTTAGCAACATTTAATTTATTTTGTTAACTCCAAATAATTTTAATCATTCCCAGATCGTGTGCTAATAAGTGGGACACCCACTATTAGGGCAATAGTTATTTTCCTATTTTTTTGTCAAATTCTTATTTTGTTGTCATTCATTTACCTCAAGAAAAGACCAAAAAAAAGAAGCTCTATACTGAATTATATATTGGCCATTTGGCCTCGAGAAATGCATGGAATCTTTACAGAGTAAATCATGCTCCACGGCTATTAGAAAGTCTGGAACAAGATACTTGTTTCTAGCTTCTCTAGTAGAAATCATCTTTCCCTTTCATTCCGTCTTTCCTTTTTACTAGGTTAGCTTCTAACAAAAACCAATAAACATAAGTGTACAGCACAAGTACGACTAGGAATTATCTTACAAAAATGCTTTCCGATTCAATAACACAATCAAGAGAGCAAGCCTATAGTCAACTTCTTAAACGCTAGTAATTAGTACTTCTTAATACTTTTCTTTTAGAAAATGAAATCATCAAGCAATGTCGAGCACAGGTTTGTTTGAGTTTAATGAAAGAGGCTTTATGCCCTATACAGCCTCTATTCGTTGTGGTTAAAGCAATTCAATCAGCAGTCCACAGTCCACAAACAATTATGATTCATAAGAGTTTGGAACATCTTACTGAATTATTAACAATATATTTTTGTTTCATTGTTCTCTAAAGTTTTACATAAGTTTTAATTCTGCCAATTAAAAAAAAATCTGTCAATAAAACGAAATATCCCTTGCCCGTACAAATAAGACAGGTGTTACAGCAAAGGGAAAATGACACTCAAGTACCTTGGAAGACACATAATGATATGAAAGGACTTCAAATTTTGAAACTGGCACTAAAATACCAAGGTCCTTGTCAGATGGAAAAAATGCTATCAACCAAGATATCCCTAATTTTTTTAGGTCAACAAGATATCCCTACTTGACAGAAACACAATTGACTATAGAAAACCAAAAGCTCAATTACAAATTCTGGAAGTTTAATAAGTAATGAAAGATAAATGGTAAATTATCCAAACCCCCATTTTTGGATTCCTATGTTATTTGAGTTCTAGAATTAATCCTAGGATAAAAAGTGAACGACTAAGTGACCTTGTAACAGGGAAAAAAGGTTATATATGGACCATAGTAATAGCCTGTATGCATTTTTCTGAATAAGAAATACAACAAACAGATTACTCCAAGATAGTAATGCCACAAGCCAAGGAAAGTCTCCAGCTTATAACATATAGAAAGGATATCCAATAATTTTCATGATATGAATGGTTAGGGGAAAATACTTGTTTTATTTAGATCTTAATCATGAAAAAGCAAAACCCAATGTCAATTTACAAGACAAATATTAAGATAGGAGGAAAAAAATTTCAATAAACGAACAAAATAAAATTATGCAAACACTTAAGGTATATTGCTCAGAAGTAACTTCTTTTTAGTCTTAAGCTCTAGCACTCAAACAAATGACTCAATCAGCCCTTGGCTAACCTAGCTAACACCAGGCATTAATCATCATCATATACTGAATCAATTCTAAGCTACGAATAAAAAAAATATTAGATTTTAAATACTTTTGCATAAAAAATTGGTAAGTAGCTCTCAGTCAAAAGGCCAATGTTTTCCACGTGAGAGAACTTGAAAGGTAGAGCCTCTATCATTAAACACAGCCAACTTCAGGTGCTTGACAAAGCCTTCTCCCTTTCTCTAAATGAAAAGGAAACTAATCCTCTCCTTTTAGAAAATGAAATCATCAAGCAATGTCAAGCACAAGAAGTTTATTTCTGACTTCAATGAAAGAGCCATTGCCCTTTACAGCATCTATTCGGTGTGGTTAAAGCAAATCAATCATCATCGAGCATCCCAGAACATTTAAGATTTATGAAAGTTCAGAACATCATAATGAATAATCATCAAGAAGAAAACGTGATGGATTGATGCAGATTAACCATATTTTGCAAGTAAGAAATTGTGGAACCTACGAGAAATAGCCAGAATCTATAGATCAGAATCTGCTAGTCCAGAGGTACCTCTTGTTGTCGCATCCTTTCGTATTCCCTAAGCTATGGTTAGAGGAATAGAGAATCATAGTGGATGCATGACTAGTGTTGAAGTAAATGCTAAAAAATTAAGAGAACAAGAGACGCTTCAGATCCAGCAAATTTTCTACGGCAGAAATCAAGAGTGAAGTCTATATATTGTATGCAATACAGACCAAGAAGTCAACACACGATTATTATTTGTTTAGAAATGAAAACATCAAAATCAGTTATTTTGCTAATCTAATTTCTTGCATTGAAATCAAATCTGACTCTCACTAACACATAGGGAAGACCCAGAAGATACCAGAGAGCAAGGTTCATTCTTCACAGTTCGCAACTTCAACAAGGGAGTCTGACGCACTGAAACTCGTTCCAAACACGAAAAGAGAGAGAAGATAATTAGAGAAGCGAGCTGTAGTGTGAAATTCGTTCTACGGTATGAAGCACGAATGAACGTGCAGAGGTTGGGAGATGGGAGGATCGAGAGAATCTATGACTGATAGGCAAGGCGATTCGGATGAATAGAGGAAACGGGGGTTCGAAGCGGCGGCGCAGTAAAGAGGGTGACTGCGTGAGGGTTTATATTAGGGAAAATGGCAAATGGTCCATCTAAAGAATCAAATTGTATATAAGGCTATGTTTGGTTAAATGAAAGGGAGTAGGGGAGATTATAAGTGTGAAGATAGGGGAGGAGAGATGATATTTCTTATTTAGTTCAAAAGGGGAGATAAAATTGACAAATATACCCTTATATCTTTATTTAAATTTATTTATTTTTTATTTATAATATTTATATCAAAATTATTATTTTTTTATTTATAAATTTAAAAAAAAACTTTTTACTCATTTATATAATATATAATAAAAAAAATATGATAAAATTTTAACATCTCTCGTTAATATGATAAAGAAATGAATGTCACGTTAAATTAAATGGTTATTTTTTTATCTTTGGATTTAGTATTCATTCCGGTTTGTTATTATTATATGATTATTGTTATTAATATAATTTGTTAATCTAGATTAAGATTTAAACAAGAATCTTTTAAAATGAGCCCAGTAGATTCTTGAGCGTTCTATTATTTATATTATTTCTAACACACACAAAATGCAACTCACCTCATAAATAATATCAACTTAAATAACATGTCCATAATTTAGGGGTGTTTATGGGCAGGGCTGGGCAGGGCAACCCCCTGCCCGGTGCCCTGCCTGAAAAAAGTATGGATGTAGCCCGATGCCTGGCCCTGCCCGGTAAAAGCCCTAACTATTTTGGGCTAGGCATGGGCGGGCTAGGCATGCCCAAGTTGTGATGCCATGCTCATGTTGTGGAAAAAAATTTATAATTATAAATTTCTAAAATAATACCATATTCATATGTCTTCAAGAGTTAAATAATAAATATAATCCACTAAAAATAAGGTAACAAAAAGATAATAATTAAAGTTTTGAAATTCATTGCATATAAAAAGAACCTTGAAGTCTAAGTAGTTTATAATTACAACTTTACATCAATTTCCTAAATGTTGACAAGGATGAAGTATCTTAAAAAAATAAAATAAATAATTGTAATTTGTAATATAATCATATTATGATTAGTAAAGTTAAAAAAAATCAATATAGTTATAAATATTAAAAGACGCAACTTACGTATTTAACTACTTATATTTCTAAAATGACCCTTTAGTCACCAGTAACTATCATATTCTCCCTTTCAAGTGTAGCATCTAGGGAAAAAAGTAAAAAAAAATAAAAAAACAGGGTGCTCATGGGCAGGGCAACCCCATGCTCGGTACTCAGCCCGAAAAAAGCATGGGCTACATTTTGCAGCTCGATGCCCAGCCCTGCCATATATTTATTGGATTGGGCAGGGTCTTTTTTTCACGGGCTCGGGTGGGCATACCGAGCCGCGGGCTTTATGAACACCCCTAGTCCATATAAACTACGGATGAAAAGCCATCTTCCAAGAGTGCAAACTTCACTATAATACAGAAAAACAATGAATGTAGATGTAATATGTGAAGACCAATTGTTCTCAATGTCAAAACGAAAAAAAATGATGCTTCACTCATCTTAAGATAGGAACATTTTAATGATCCCTAAGCTGTCTCACTGAAAAAAAGTAACTGAACTCCTAAATTAATGTAAAGAAGCATTCCCGAATATGATCTAATTAAAATTTTATTAAACATTAAATCTAAGTTAAAAGGAGAAATATACAGCACAAGTGTCTTATATATCAGTAATCATCACTACCACATAATAGTAACCAATAGAACGGGATGGAGGCCAATGTACAGACAAGGAATTGATTCTTTAGATTGAAAAGGGGAAATCAACTCCAAGCACGCTATAATATTAAGCTTGTCCACTGATCAGCGTAATCTAACCGCTCAATAGCCATTCCAATTATAATGAATTCACTTATGAATCTCATACTTGACATATATCACTTATGAGAAGTCCCATTCACAAACACCAAAAAGGACAGTCTGATTTTCTTAGATCTCTTCCAAGCACCAAATTTCACATATACAAAACCACATTTATATTCAGCTTGAACTTTACCATAATAAGAATTAGTGTGAATTCTGCTTGTACATAAGTGTGAATGCTGGCTGTATCATAGTTTCCCCAAAAAAGAAAAGGAAGAATTAATTACATGAAGACAATACTCAGTGTTGGAGATAAATTTATCAAACAAGTAAACCTATAGATTTTCACACACACATATTTAAAAATAGCAGTTACTAGTAGACAAAAGACAGCAATAATGTTCTGATCAGTGAGATGTCACAACTTTACAGAATAAATGAAGTTATGACTAGTGGAATATTGCAAAGAGAAATCCACAACTAATCATGAGCCACTGCAAAATTTTACATGAAAAAACAATTTTTTAAGGCAATTATCTACCCAAAACAGTGTTGCTGTTGCAGTAAATCAACTTTAGAAAAATATAACTTCATGGAAGATCTACCAAAATCATGCTTTACACTTGTTACTTTCAGTCATGAAAAAAATACTAAATAATCTTCAATGAGACAAACACACTCAGAGGTAGCCCTTCAAGCAGAAAACACGGGCACGAACAGGGACCTCCCGTCATCAGTCATAGGCACAGAGCAATACCTTCTCCTTTATGTTTACATGCTACTATAAATTAAAATCATTATATCAAAGGAAGTTTTCAATAATTCACAGTTGCGTCTAGAGGAAATTGAGCTAAGGAAATGAAGAAGACCGCCACATGAATTGGAAAATACAGAAGACGCAACAGAAGTATGAAGCAAATGGAAAATAAACTGAATGGTTCAATGGCTACATTCACTGCAAAATGAACTTGATAGGTACAAGGAAATGCTACACGAGTCCACCAAGTGTCAATTCTCCTCAAAGACAATACTTTACAGATGGACAGTGACTCGAGAGAATTACTTGAAGAAGTTTCTGATGCTTTAGACAGAGCAAATACTCAGTTGGACGAGAAAATACATGAAGCAAATGAAATGGAATATGAATTGCAAATATGGGCGTTAATTGTTGAACGGTTGAAGAATGATCTTCAACAAAATCATGTGATACAGCACAGAATGACATAAAGAAATCAAAGGCATGCAGTCAAATAACCCAGAACAGAAAGAGGGAAAACGTAAGGTAAAAGAGGAACTGGGCAAAGAAGGAGTGACAGACAAAAGATACATCACACATACATACAGCAAAACGGCAAGCAGAGGAGTGACAGACAGAAGATGTCTGAATTGGAGATCCCTTCACAACCAGAACCAGCACGCAGATAAAGCAAAACAACAAGCAGAGGAGTGACAGACAGAAGATAAAAGGAGCGAACAAGGAGAAGGGTAAAAGAGCTTACTTGAACGGAGTTGATGGTGGTGGTTGCTGGAGTACGTCTCAGCGACCGGCAGCGGTTGTTGGAGGCGCGCGCCGACGGGGAAGGAGCCAGAGTACAAAGGCAAAAGATAGGAATGGCGGAAATGAGAAGGGAAAAAGGGTTTTTACACCCTAGGGGGCAATCTTGGAAAATTAAAAAATTGACAGGGGTAATTTAGTCAGGATAACACATAATATTTCTCACCCCTCTAAAAAATCCCAAATTTAGAGGGGTGAGAGAGAGGGTTAGGGGAACAGAAAAAGACAAAAATATTCCCCTCCCTTCCCCTCTATTTTTCTTAACAAAATATATTTATATCTCTCCTACCCTACTCTTTCCTCCAAAACCTTCCGATCAAACAATGCCTAAGTGTCGGGAATGGCATAATGAATAATGAATGACCATAAAATTTTTGAGATTAATTCTTTTCATTTATAAAAAGAAACTGCCCTCTTATATTTCTCTCAGGACAAGAGCACAAATAAAAATAAAATTCTTCGTTATGGGAGACCGACCACGAAGCCACCTTAGAATATCTATAAGAATGGCTTTCTTTTCGTCTAAGAACAGCGTTGAAGGAGATGATGAGAGAGGAGGACTACGAGGAAGAAGAAGAGGATGAGGAAGAGGAGCCGAGGCTTAAGTACAAGAGAGAGAGTGGGAGGCAGCATATCTTCGCTAGTGGCCAGTGATGCGGAATTCTTTATATTCATTTAGGGTTGTTTATCTGTACTTTTTTTTTTTTGAAAGATCTATTTTGTGCTCAAGAGTCATAGATCTAATAAATTATGCACGCAGATACCTGAGTCATTGGATATTAAAACATGACAACGTCTGCTTAATGTTCTTGTGGGAAAAGCGGGAAAAAGGATGGATACTCTATTGATTCCTTTGGAGTTGCTTTGTGGTGTTTCACGAACAGAATTTTCTGACAAAAAGGCATTTATACGGTAGCAAAAGAGGCAGGTTTGTATAGCCCTAATTTAATGTTCTGTCTGCACCCCTATGTAATCTATATTGGCTTCTCATTATTTATGGAACTATGATAATTCTAATACCTAATAGATTATGTTTCTGTGTTTAAAATTTTTATTTGTGTCAATACAGTTGAAAATGTTGGAGGAGGGGCTTGTAAATCACCCTGCTGTTGCATTTGGGGAATCTGGGCGTAAGACAAAAGAATTGAGGAATCTGTGTGTGTATTATCAGGCCATAAGGCTTGCTTTGAATTCTGTTTTATTATCTGTTGCTGAAATGTTACTAACTGTTCTAGTTTTATTTCACTCTACGTGCCTTAGTTTCTCCCATCTTCCAACTGGTGAACTTCAAAGGACAGAATGTTTGAGATCTCTGAAGGATATTGCCATTCCACTTGCTGAGAAGCTAGCTCGGGGTGACTTGACTGGTGAAATATGTCATTGGGCAGATGGCTACCACTTCAATGTCAGACTATATTTGAGCCATTACATCTTTAAATATATAAGCTAAGCTTCCTGGATCCTGGATCTTCTTTTCTTTAAAATTTTAAATATGTGAAGTAGTCTGTACTCTGTTGGTCCTGTGTAAATGGGGTGTTCCATTGATATTTATTATTATTCTAGTTATCGAGAAAGAGTAAAAGTGAAAGCTGGGAATAGGTAAATTTTATTCATATTTGGAAGGGTGATTCCCCCTTATAGATACATACAAGAGACTAAATTCCCATTATTCTGGGATTAATCTCCTAGAATCAGATAGCTTGAAACTTTGTAGTGTGGCCTGTATTGAGAACGTCTACTGTTTGATTTCCTGATATACATATGGTGTAATAATTAGGCCACATCAAATTTTCACATTATGAAATGTCTATCAATCTTTATGTGTTTACTTTGGTCATCCATTTTATCGCAATATGAAGAAATAAAGCAGTGTTATGTCAGGATATACAAAAACTCAAACGAAATCGTGATCTGAGAAATTGCTATTGCTAAGTGGGAGGGATCTCGTACCATTTTTAATTTTCCCCCCCTGAATTATGTCTTTCGTTAGTGGGTTATCTTATTGGCAGGAAGTGGAAGAAATTCTTGAACTTTTAAAGTCAACCTGGCGAGTTTTAGGAAGAAATTCATTAGTGGGTTATCTTATGCATGGGTTTTATTTCGTCAGGTACAACAATTGCATTATCTCATTCAGTTATTAAGAACCATTGTCAAATGTGGTTCGACTGCTTTTCTGGATTTCTGCTGACAGTCGCAGACCTCCCCTTTTTAGTATGTATCATAAACGAGCAAGGAATTTTACTGCATGCAATTGAACAATTAAAGAAAATACCATTGATGGAACAACGCGGACAAGAAGAGAGGTTACTGTAGAAAAGTCTGTGATCAAAGGTTGAAGGTGAAAGGGATATGTCTTTCTTGTAGGTACGTAGAAGTGAATATGGACTATGATATTATTGTCTTCCTATTATTTGTTTGATTTCTTTAATTTTTGTTTTTTAAGTTTTATAGGTAAAAACAAGAAGCTTCAAAATCAAATATTTCTCATACCGTCACCCACCTTCATTTGATTTCATTCAACAAGGACAGTAGGTAAATCTACTTCCAGAACTGTTTCAACTATTTATTGCTTAACTGCTACAATTGTAACCCTTTATTAGCATATGTTAAACTATTATGAAATTATCCTTTACATCAGAACTAAGTGTTGTCTATCCCAAGTGGAAAAGACTCAGCACAAACAAGAAAATAGTGACTACTTCTGTATAATTAGGATTTTGACAATTACTAATAAATAGTGTCATCAAACAAGTTTAAGAAATGTAATATTTTTATATTGTTAATGAAAGAATTTAATGTTGTTTAATCATGTCGTGTGCCGTTTCGTTGTTTAATTAAGCAGGGAATTTGATAGTTGTAACATAAGAAATAAAAACAAGTGCATGAAATAATAATAATAGCCGCTCACATAAGACACTTGTAACGGCATCCCAAGACCAGGAATAGACCAAAATAGTTTTTGTGTGGGTGAAAAAATAATAACTCAACTACTATAAAATAACAATTTCATAGTAAATGAATAACAATATGAGCATATTTAATACAAAAATTTTGGGAGACACAGGAATCTAATGGACATGCCAGTCCAACACATGCAATAAACTAAAAAACTAAGATTATGGGAACAGGAAAAAATAACTTCACGGATAAGAAATGATGAGTGCATGCCATACCAACACTTAGAATGAACCTAACGAGAGTTAATTGTGAAGGGAATAATTATAACTCCACCACTATGAAATAGTAACTCCATGGTGAAGGAATAACAATTTAACTACTGGAAGATTAACTAACCCCACAACTGAAAGAATAATAACTCCATCACTAAAGGAATAACAATTCAACCACTAGAAAAATAATTACCCCACAACTAAAAAAATGTTAACTCCACCATTAAAAAATAACAACTCTATGATAAAGGAATAACAATTCAACTACTAAAAAATAACTACTCCATAACTAGAAAAATGACAACTCCATCATTAGAAAATAACAGCTCTATGGTGAAAGAATAACAACTCAACTTCCAGAAAAATAACTAACTCGACAACTGAAAAAATGACAACTCTACTACTAGAACATAGCTAGTCTAGGGTGAAGGAATAACAACTTCACCAATGGTAAAATAACAACTCGACAATTGAAAAAATAATAACTCTACTACTATGACATAACGTCTGCATAGTGAATGAATAACAACTTAGGTGTTGTTTTTTGTGTCATTTTAGAATACCGAAAATGTATTAGGTGGAAGAATAACAATTCAATCACTAGGAAATAATAACTCTGTCGTGAAAGAATAACAACTTGAGTACTCTTTTCCCATGAATAAACCAAAAAAGTTAGTCTGCGTGGAAAAGGACAATTATACCACTACGAATAATAACTACGTAGTGAATGAATAATATCTTGGGCATATTTTTAAACACCTGAGACAGTTATATCTTTTTATAATTAAAAAAATTAATCTTAAACCCAATAAGACTTCATAATAGTTTTATTATTTCTGAAGATTTTTTTATAATTTAATGCAATTTTCTAGAGTTCTCTCCTCTGCCTTCCCGTGCGCTGCCTCTCCGCTACCTGCCACTGTCATTTCATCGCCGGGTAATGGAAGCTGAGGGCTTGACGACCCTCCCATAAATGGGAGGCCGAATGCTCAAGTTATAAAAAATAACATACGAGTACAATTTAATTTTTCAATTGCAATTTATCTATTATTTATCATCCAGAATTATTCTCATCCCACTTTATAATAATTAAATTAATTAGAATTATAAAATAATTAAATCTTAAAAAATAACTAAAATATATGTTTGATTCTTTATATTTGTATTAAATTTTATTTTAATATTTTAAATTTTAAAAATACATTTTTAGTTCCTAAACTGTTAACTTAACTAATAAAAATAATGACTCAACGAATTTTAAATGATAACTTAATAATTAATTAATTATGAAAAAATTGTAAATTTTAATTTTAATTGTTTAATATAATTATTTTTTTCATTTTAAAATTAAAATAATCCTTATGTATATACAAAAATTAGAATTGTTACCTGGTTAATTCTTTTAAATATATTTTAAATTAAAAATTAATATATTAATATTTAAATTTTGAGTTAATATTTTTTATTTATTTAAGATAGCGTTTTCTGTTAGTGAAATTAATGATATTAAATTTAAAAATCTAATAGTGCACGTTTTAAACTTAAAGCATTAAAGTAAAACTTGAAGCAAATCTAAAATATTAAATGTATAATTTAACCTAAAAAAATTAATACAGCTATCATTATAGTTCTACTCGATTTTTAATTAGATCCTTATATATTTTACTAGATATGTATAGTTTCTCAATTATAATAATTATTACATATACTTATAATCTGTTAATTAGTTAGGGTTAACATAAATATTGACTAAGAAACAGGTAGCATGTAAGTTTCTAAGTAATATAAAATAAAGAAATTTTTTAAAATATAAAAGTACAATGATGAAATAAACTTTATTATTATTAAAATTAAAATTTATCATCCTTGTATGTGTCCCCTTGCATATATAATTTGTATTATGGTGGGTGTTGATTTTATTAAGATCTACATGACAAAATTGATTTAGATATATTTGGAGTGAGAGTTATGTCATAAACTATTAACTATATCCATCTTACAAAGCACTTATCTGATAATTAATTTAAGAGTTATTTAATTAATAGGTGTAATCGATAAAACTATATTTGAAAAATCTCTTTTTTATCTTGTAAAAAAAATCTCCTTTTAATTTTGTATCATGTGAAAGCTTATATATCTCTTACTCAGCATTCATGTTAGTCCTATTTAATATATTATAAGGGAAATTCTAATTAAATCAAACTGAAATAAAATAATCTAAAACTAGGCATATACTTTTAATAAATTCCTAATTAGGTCAAGAGACTTCATTAAATTTTTTTAATGTTATTAAAAGACCATAATGCCCTTTTCTAGTTATAAGATTTTAGGTATATCGGGAATCTGAGTTTGGCTTACCGATTGCCCACACGAAATTAGAGCACTTGTTAAATATTCTAGTTATGTTTACACAGCAAATGACACCGGGAGAGGAGGAGAACTTTTGGATGCTGGGCAGAGATAAAGGATCAGAGCAAATACAAAATACATACACTACCCTTGTTTGTATGCTCCGTTTCTTTCGTATATGCACGCATGAAAGGGAAAATAGGATACAAATTAACTACCCACTCCCCACCTTCAGCTCCTATAAAAATAGATGGTAACTCCTATTTTTATCTCATAAGGGGTATATTACATATATATATATATACATACTCCACTCTTTCTATTATTGTCATGATAGCCCTAATCCCTATTAAATTTAGGCCTAATTTACTAAAGATGGATCAGCCCACTTTCTAAAACTAGTTAAAAAAACAAAAAATTGCAAGTAAGTGTAGATCTGATTTCAGTTTGGATTAAATAAATCAAACTGTATCACAATAAGATATGGTGGAATTTTTTTTCTTGAATACCGATTATCATAGTTACGCATATTTTCAGAACTTCAAAATATTTTTTCAAAGTTAAATATAAGTTTTCAAATTATTTTGATTCCAAATCAAATAAAATGATCAAAGAACATATCGCCACCAAAATTTACCAGATTCAAGCCAGAATGCTTGGGAAAATTGAAGGAAGGAGCATTGCTTCATTTTTGGTAATGAAGTCTAGCTTAGAATTTTTTATTTTATCTAAACTATGTTTGAAGGGAGAAAAAAGTAAAAGGAAAATAGAGGGAAAGGAATATTTAAAAGGAAAATTTCTTGAAATAATATTTTTTTTACTATTTTTATAAGTTTTATCTCATAATATTATTTTTTTTCCTAATGTTTTTCTGTCTAAACATAGGGTAAATGGGGATGTAAGTTTAAGGTTACAATGTATATAATCTAATTCATTAAAAATGAGTTGCATTTGCGTCTAATTCTAGATCAAATACTATCTAAATCTTTAAAATATATGTGTGTGTGTGTGGACGATGTATTTCCATCGATCCATCCTATTTTAGATTAACATATTATAAGTATTAAAGAAAAATAATCTCACCATATCTTATATTTATACAATTTGATTTATTTAATTAAAATCGTAAGGCATACACTTACCTCCAATTTTCATTTTAATTATAGAGGGGTTTTCTAGTCTTTTGACAAGATTCGGAAATCCCTAATGAGGGATTAAGAATTTGTTAAAAGTATAAATCTAAATTTAGATTATGCTATTTTGTTTGGATTTATTGGGATTCTCTTTTACTATATGGACTGATGATTATAACTAAGAAACTATATATATCTAATAATAAACAGGAAAAATTAATGTTTTTAGTCCTTCAATTATTTTGAGGATTGAGTCACCTTGAGATGTTGTTAAGGAACTAATTTATAAGTAAATTAATAATTGAAAGATTAAAAAATTAATTTTTTTAAAAAAATATGAAGATATAATTAAAAATTAAGTGAAACTATAAGGATTGATATATTAATTTTTTAAGATTTAATTATTTTTAATTATAAAATTTAATTAATTTAATTATTATAAAGTGGTATTATACTAATTCTGGATAATAAATAATAGATAGATTGCAATTGAAAAATTAAATTTATTATCGATAACAATCATAATATATTTGATTATTTATTATATTATGGTTACCAAAAAAATGTATATTATTATGTTTTGTAACTTCAGCCTCCTATTACCTATCGTCCATTTGTTCAGCTGATGAAGAAGTGAGACATGTGACTATTTAGATCGTATTTAATTTTTGAGAAGTACCACTTTATTATGGTTCCAATCGCGACGCTTGAGAAAGTATTTTAGCTCCGAGGTATCTAAATTTATACTTGAGGGTAATTGTCAGTTCGCCCCTACCAGATATTGACATCGCTTAAGAAAAAGGAAAAGTTTGTCTTACTCTTAGATCGTGAGTGAGCCAAATTTTTTTCTAAAGCTTTTTTTATTAAAAAAAAAATCAGCCTCCCATTTACGTGAGTGTCATCAGGCGATCAACTTCCATTACGCAGCTGCGATGAAATGACAACATGGCAGGTAGCGGAGAGGCAGTGCATGGGAAGGCAGAGGAGAGAGCTGCTTCCAGAGTTTAGACGCAAGAAAGATGTGAATGAGGAAGTAAGGATTGAGAAAGAGAAGGGTCAAGATAACTGTAATACGTAAATATTTCTCCACTTATTATGTTACTTTTCTATATCCTCTCACAAATTAACAATTTACAAAATTTTATAAAAATTAAAATTAAAAGAAAACTTGCTGATTTTAATGACTTTTTTTATACAAAAATTTTTAGAAAGGGGTTGGGCTCACCCACGATCCAAAAGTAATGCGAAATTTCTCTTCTTCCTAAGCGATACTAATATCGGACAGGGCGAATTGTCTATTACCCTCAGGCATAAACTTAGATACCTAAGAGCTAGTATGCCTCCCCAAGTGTCGCGAATAGAACTACAACAAAATAGTATTTCTTAAAAATCGAACATATTCTAAATAGTCATATGTTTTACTTTTCGTTAGTTAAACCCTCATGTTAATGATGTTTGTGAAAGGATTTAGAGATAGTTGTGAAGCCTGCCCAGTTTCAACCCTAATTATTAACCTTTTGACATTTGGGCTTTGAAGCCCATTCTTCTGATAAGGGCCTTTTTGTTTCGACAGGAGTTCTATTCTATGGAGCTCGATCTTTCATAACATGTGGAGAACTTTATGCTAAATCGTTAACAACTTTGACAATGAGAGAACCAATAGTCATGGGCTTTCAAAAGGCAAAAAAACAACCCACTTAGCATTATCAAGATTTGTACCAAAACAAAAAAGCACAATCAAGATCCATTTTTTTTTGGTACATAATCAAGATCCATTTTTTTTTAGACTAATAATCAAGATCCATTTTAAAAGCTCACCTTCTAGGACCAAACACCGGGCCAAGTAGGTCATAAGCTTGTGGTCTGATCTGGTTTGGACGTTGAGTTGGTCATCCCAACCCATAGACCGACCCTTTGCTGTGGGGAACGTCTTAGACATCAAGTTAGGCCGACTGTATACGAAGAAAAAAAAAAGTTAGGCCGACTAAACCAGACTAGATTTGGTTAGGGGTTCGCTGGTCCAACCCCTCGGTTCATTTCTTCCTCCTTTCTTTTTCTTTTTGGTCATGTTTAAGATGGGCCGGACACCACCATTGGGATATAGAAGGCGTTAAATTTATTATTCGAGGAAAAAGGGAAACAGCTTACAACTAGAATCGTACAAGGGAACCAAAAGCACTAAAACAGCCAATGAGAGTTAGCACAAATAGTAAGAAATGGGCTTGTATCCCACAAGGATACAAGTTCGATTCTCACTGCCGTTGTGAGGGTTCCTTTAATAGACGATCTCGTAAGTCCTCTGTAAGCGCTCTCTGAACCTTAGGGCTATGCTCTAGCCTTAGTAGGTGATCAGTGCTAAACCCATCTAAATTTGTTTGTACAATAAAAAAGCACCAAAGCAATTTATACAAAATGCATATAACTATTAAATCAACACATACTAAAAAAATAAAATTAAATAACCATAAACCAAAAGATAAAAAACCATAAACCAATATTAAAATACTCCCAAGATGAAGTCCTTTTGTAGCATTCTACTACTGGCCCACTCAACATTGTTGAGTCATTTGAGTTCTATGTTTTCTTCAAGGCCATGCTTGGTTCAACGAAAGGGAGGGTAGGTTAAGTTAATTTAAGGGAGGATAGAGAAAGGTAGGTGAGGTTATGGGTATGAAAGTAAGGGAGGAGAGATAATAATTTTTGTTTGGATCAGAGAGAGGGAACGGTGGTTAATTAAAAGTTAATAAATATATTCTTATAATTAATTTTATAATTATTATATAATTTTATAATTATCATTATCAAATATCATTATTAGGCCTAGTTAGGTTTTCTTTTCAGCTTATATGAATACCCACGCCTCCATCCCTCCATTCTGCTATCCTTTCTCCCATATCCTCTATGCCGTCACCAACCATTCAACTCTCCTTCATCCATCTCCATCATCTTCCATCGCCACCTCTATCCACGAGTTGACTTTACTCCTCCACCTCATGCTATCATCATCATTTTCTCAGCAAGCTGTCAGCATCAAGCACAGATCATCATCTCACCATACCCTCTCCAGCCGACTCCACACAACAGCAAGTATCACATCCTCACTTTTCTAGCTTCATCTTCTCCAAACCAGTACCCTGTTATGTTTGGAAAAGATAGGGGTGAGATTTCGGGGGAAATCTCAGTAGCAAATGGTACTAAATAGTATATGCATCAATGATTGGTATTAGTGCTTGCTTGTGATTGTGTCAACTTAATGTAATGTGCATGCTTCCATGTAACATATGAAATACAATTGGCCAAGGTAATCATAGCACAGAGCTTCAACAATTACATATTAACATCAATCAATCAAGCCATAACACAATCAACCATACATTCAACACATACAAGTTTAGATAAGTTTACTACCTGACATGTAGTCTTTCCTTTAGTCCTTAGTCTTTGCTCTGAGATCCCTTCTTTATAGATGTCAGAGCCTATACATAGCATAATAATATTTTATTATTATCTCATCCATTATAACTCCGCCTAACTCAAGCTTATCTTGAGATAATATCCCTATTCTGACCATCCCCTAACTTTCTTTCTATCCACGGCTAACCTTATAGAGAGAGATATTTCTCTATTCTAACTATTAAATTTATAAGAACAATCCTCTAATTTATTAGAGCAGGGACTAGAATAAATTACTTACCTTATTTCTAAGCTTACCGAGTCCCTAAGCTCCTTGGATTGCTCCTATCTCAGTCATAACTCCTTCTTTCTCTTCCTTTCTCTCTCTTTCTTTCTTTCTTTCTTTCTCTCTTTCTCTTTCTCTCTCTTCTTTTCTCTCCTTTCCTTCTTGCTTGCCGTGGAATGAAATGGGAGGGGGTGAGGGGTATTTATAGGTGAAGGGAGGTGGAATGGATGGCTCAGATCGAATCGCGATGAATGGCTTAGATCGCTTAGCTTCCTCAAGAAGCTTCGCTTGCATCATCGTGATGACATATCCTCCTCAATGACTCATCAAAAGTGACATCATCAAGGGACACCTCACATGCTTAGGTGGCGCAATGGTGGGGCCCTCGGGATACCTCACCAGCTGACTCAGCGCTTTCAGAGAATTCCAGAATCTTATCCCAGAATGAACGGCTGAGATCGTGCCACGTGTCCTTATCTTTTTCTTCTTCCTCTATGCTTATGCCATGTGGCGCCTTACTGGGTACCTTTCATGCCACCTCATGGCTTCCAGATAAGCCTCAAGCTTTATCTGATCAACTCCCAGGTTATCACTCCAACCGGGTAACTTTACTTTATTGAAAAGCAACTAAAATATTATTTTAATGCCACTTTAACCCACATATTCCTTGGGCTACATTTTTAGGCTTTTGGAATGTCATCTTGGGTCTCTGATCAAGCTCAAGTACTCTGATGGCTCAATTCCCAAGAAATATCCCTTGGCAAATTACCAAAATATCCTTGGTTTCTCTTTATTTACTTTAATGAGTCTAAGGGCATTATTGTCTTTTCACATCTTACCAGAGTATTCCCTGACCCTAGTCAACTATCCAGATAACCTTCCTTAACTTTCTAACCTTAGTCAAATGACCAAAATACCCTTTACTCATTCTTTAACTATTTTATAACATAGGGGTATTTTCGTCATTTCGCACATTTTCTGGACACTGGCCCCTTTTACCGCTGAACTGATATCATGGGCCTAGGCCTCACTTGGCGTCATCATGGGCCTCTATGTGACATCATCTGGGCTCATTCAGTCCCAGTTTGTTTACCGATTAATTGCCTAATCGGATATCTGGCATTCACGAACTCCCGTAAAAATTCACTAAAAAGTGAATAATTTTTCTTACAGATATCCTTTCGGGACTTCGTTAGTTCCCTGACCTCTATCTTCACAGGACGCACATTCCTGTAACTTTTTACTCATATCTGAGGTCCAGAAGATCTGATAAAAATTTCAGATAACTTTTAAACTATCAGATAAATTTTAGCTATCTGAAACTCTGGTAAAATTCCTGTATTAAGCTAGTTTAACCAGCATTATTTTCTCTATCTACTGATAAAATTTGGGACTGAAATACTTCTGGGAAGTTCTAAGCCGCTTCCGGCTCAACTTTCTATAATTACCATTTTGCCCCTGGAAACTTTTCCTCTTTTCAATTAAGTCCCTTAACTTTTTTATAATTACACTTAATGACCCACAACTTGTGTCTACTTTCACTTTTGGACTATGAAACTTTTAAACCTTCACTTTAGTCCCTTCTTTTTTTAAAATGACCATTATGCCCCTATGGACTTTTACTATTTATATACAAGTCCCTGTACTTTCACTTATTTACAGTTTAGTCCTTAAAAACTCTCTGTATGTTTCTGGGACTTTTGTTTAAAGGGATCTGATAGCCTATCTATTTCAGGCTATTTTCTGAGTCTCTAGGCCTGAAAATTGGGATATTACAGCAAGCACTGGGAAGGATCTTCGAGGATAATAGAGGAGTTAAGGAGCCAGAGGCATGCATCGTATCGTCGTGGTGTGTCTTCGACATCTTCTTCTTCTGAGAGTTATGATTACTATGTGTGAAAATGATCAGCTAAAGCAACGGAGAGTAGTACTGGAATTTATGAAAATTGCCATGGGTAACTTTGTCAAAAAATAGAGCAAAGTTTCTGGCCCTCTAAAAACCCCTCGATTTTGGAGGGGTGAGAGAGGGGGTAGGAGAGCAAATAAAGACAAAATTTTCCCTCCCCTCCACTACATTTTCTTAACCAAACACCCAAACCCCCTCCCCTCCCTTCCCCTCCAAAAACCCCTAAACAAACAATGCCTAAAGGCAAGATGAGGTTGTCGTTGTGTGGGGCATCTATTGTATTGTTGACACTGTACTCATTGATAGCATACAACGAGGCATTCAATTGGAGGTCATAAAGCTCAAGAAGCACTTATACAATTAGAGGCCCAACAAGCCCTCAATAAGCTTAAGGAGATTATCAAGTCTTGAGAATACTTCCATAGAGAAGGACATGGATTATTCCTTGGATGATGACATAAAAAATTATATATATGGAACTTGACATGACACATGACAAGGCACCCCAGAAACATTCGTCATTTTAACCCCTTTAGTACGCAATTGAAAGTATTATGGTTTAGACGAATAATTAATTAAAGCATGTACATTAAAATTTTGCACTTTAGCCCTCATGTTATTATTCATTTGGTAAATTCTTCCAACTTTAAAAATCATAACTAATTGTAGAGAAATTATATGGAGGTGATTTAACTCTCTACTTAAAGTTTTTTCAACGTTTTTTAAGGAACAAAATATAAATATGGATATTTACCTTTCCAATTAGAACAATTTATTCGTTAAATTTGCTCAATACAAAAATGGTATTTGGCAGTAGTTACTTTCTAGTGTTTAAGGAAAACCGTATGAAAGGTAAGAATTTCTAATGGTTTTATGATAGACTACTAGAAATTTCTAGTGTTTTATGTAACATCCTTAATTTCATTCTTAACTATACTTAATTGGAAGTATCTTAGATCATTGTAACACTATTTTACCTCAAAAACATGAATTTTCAAAAGTTAGGTTATCGGGTACTGTTCACTTTTACTGTTCACTTGGTAATTCCAGATTACACCATGAACTTTGGAAATTCATAATTAAATCTAGAAAAATTTAAATGAGGTGGTTACAATTTCTAATGAAATATATTTCATCAAACTTTGAAGAAAAAATATGAAACTGAGGTTTTCTTGTCCAAATGAAATCAGGTTATTCGTTGAAAAACACTGTTCATTTGGTAACTTTGGAAGTTCAAGTTTCTGTGCCTTATCTTCATAAATTCATTTCTCTTTGTATAGTTGTCCAAATGAGGTGAATTACATATGGATTTAAATCTCCATATGTTTAATTTAAGCTCATAAAATTTCATGGGAAAATTCGTCCGTTTGATATATGAAAACCGCTCACGAACCTCTCCGCCTCTCAAGACTCGTCTTATCTTGATACAGATTTTAAGTCCAACTTTGAAAAATCATATCAATTTGAAAACTTAACAAAATTAGGCGTTCTTGGTGTCCAATTAAATCTCTGGATCTTATATATTTGCATGCCAAATTTCATATGAAAACTCATTGGATAAGTCATTTAAACTATCGGTAGAAATGTTCTGCCTCGGATCGGATCCAGTGAGTGCATGCGTTTTACATACCCATACAGCATCTTCTAGGTTAAATACATACTATCTATGTCATATACAAATTATTCATCCATATTTACCCTCTTCCTTGAGAAGTTCCAGCACCTAGAGCATGATTATATACATATGGAAGGAATGAGATTTCATGGAAATCTCAATAGCAAGTCATACCAACTATAAGGTTATGCATGCTTGATTAAATGCCTAACATGTTATCATGTAATGGGAGCTAATTCATGATCATACATGAGCAAACTCTAACATGTATATTGTCATAACATAGGTTGCAAGGAGTTGCAAGTATTCATAATTCATCATCACATAACATTTCATGCTCAACCAAACTTCATGCATAACAAGCAAGCATATCAATCAAACAACATAAGTTTATAGTTAGGTATTCTTGCTACCTCTTATGTATCTTTGCAAGTTCCTTCTTGACTTGATCCTTCCTTCCCACAAATGTCAAAACCTAGGCATAACAAAGCAATTACCAAGTTATAACTCAATTCCAATCCAATCTCAAGGCTAGGGTTTCATTAAGCCCTTTCTTTCTCTAATTTGTGACTTATGATTACATCTTTCTAAACTAAACTCTCATGGCTCCCTTCCACATAACTTTTCATATAGAATCCAAATATGCATTCAGATTTTCAAGAATCAAATTGCTTCTCATGCTACTGTACAGAACCAAAAGGCCCCCTCTTGTTTCCAAAAATTCTCATTTTGATTCCAATGCTTCCAAGATTGGTTTCTCTACTATATCCCCACACAATTTTCCATTCTAAACCCATTGGAAGCATCAAAACCATGAAATTTCAACATATGAACAGTGATTCATACTGTACAGAACAGAACACAATCTTGGATTCACAAGCATACTTGAATTCCTAAGCCATTACCACTTGATTCTAGCTTGTTTAAGCTTGTCTGAACTATCTATAACAAAAAACTTATGTTCTTTTCACACATACACAGAAATTCCAGCATCACCTCCACAAGATTTATGCCTAAAAAACCACTTAAACTCAAGAACAAATTTACTAGAACATAGTCTAGGATCAAGGAGATTAATTACCTTGATAGTTCTTCCTGAAGGGAATTGGAAGACACGCAGCGAAAATTAACTTTAAAAATTTTTCCATTCCCAGCCAGGATCTATTGAATGTGTTTAAGTCAAGGAGAAAGAAGTGTTACCTTCGGTATTCAAGCTGTGGTCGCATCCTCAGTATCCACTAGTCGCGACTCTTCGCCTCTGGAACTTTCAATCGCGACCTGTCGCTTCTAGAGTTGTTAGTCGCGACCTTCTCAGCTTCTCGTCGCGACCGGACATCTCTGGAGTTTGTAGTGCGACCTCGTCAGCTTCAAGTCACGATCTGTCTCCTCTTTTTGGATTTCTGACGTTCAGATGCCCGTTTAGTCGCGACCTTTGCGTCTGCAAGTCCCGACTCGTCGTCGTACTGCTCTCTTCTCGATCACAAGAAGTCGACAACTCAGATTGGCTTCCTCTATCGGTATCCACACGAATAGCATTCCAATCATGAACGACGTGCTAACGCCTCTTGTCCCTCTAGGGCTGTCTAGAGATTTCGTCCTCACCGTCTCTATTTTGGCAGTTTCTTATCTGCAAACCTTTTGCACTCTCCCTGCCCCCTTTTCTCACGTCTGTATGTATGTGTAGATGTGTAGAACCCTAGCTCCTAATGTCAAATATATAGGATGCTATCGGGCTTCTAATTGGGCCTGGCTTCAGAATTAATCTTATATTAATTCTAAAATTAATACAATATCATATATTGCATAATTTAATAAGAAACTAATTAAATAAATATGGTTTATATTAAATCCGTCCCACAGATTTAATTCACCTATTTATTTAATTTAAAATAAAGATAACACAGAATTATATTTGATTTATTCTCATAAATCAAATTTGAGATATCTTATCAATTTGAATTTCAAATTCAAATAGATCATATCCATTTAAATTCAAATTCAAAAGTGATAGAGATTTAATTTATCCTTATAAATTAAATCTTACAAATATCTCTTATATATAATATATATACTAATTTATATATATAAAATATATATATCCACCCTAGATTATTCATTGAATCTAGACATCTCTTAGATTCAATGAATCTGGACATCATAGCTCGCATTGGGCTATTTTGTGTGCGACCCTGTAGGCCCATATGAAGTTGGCAGTGGGCTAGTTACTATACTAACCCACAAGTCGTAAGCGGTCTCTAGCAAGACATTACGACTACCTAAATCATATGGGGATCGATAAACGATGTAACCTTTCATACAACCATATCACGTCCCTTTTGTCACACGATATTTCGGTCAAGGATGAGGCATGAACAACGTCATTCTCCTGTTCCTGACCGTTACTTTCTCGATCCCTGAGTAGTCTGAATATAGAAATGGAACTACCCTTCCATTCCAGTATGGCCATATATTTCTTAGACTCACTCATCGAGGGGCCCAGTAATATCTCTCTACGAATGTGAGGGACAAATTCCATCTTGACCATTCACATTCCTCCGCATGAAAAACCACTAAGCTCGAACATAGCCTTTATGATCACTCGATCAAAAGTGACTTTTGACTAGGTCAAAGCTGAGCGTTTGTCATGTAGGAATCCATGATGATCTTAGGTCAAAGGGCATAGTGACATGGCTTGTATATGAGAGAAGCTTATGACCCATGCAGCTCTCTCATAGCGGGTCGGTCTACCACCCTGTACTCTTACATGTGCCTATGACTTTGATTTATATCTCTATATATCTTCAAAGTCATACTGGTCTTATTTCATCTCTGCTCCCACATGGATGACCGACCAGGGACATTTAGGATAAGATCACGAGTTATCCAAGGATTGTCATCATAGTAAACATGCAAATAATATGATAACATAATTAAGAAATTCATAAATCAACAATGTTCATAACATAATGATTGGCCCCTGGGGCACAATCTCCAACACTTCCAAGGTGCTTGCTTTCTCTTGGCTTGAATGGAAATTTTACAAGAGTTTCCCTATGGTTCTCATGCATGCCAAAATGAATCTGAAATGGAGGGGTATTTATAGACAAATTTGGGTGGAAATGAAAGGCCAAGATCATTTTGGGTATTATTTGATCTAAAGGCCAAGATTTAATCTTGGATTTTCTTTTATTTTTCATTTATGACATCACCTTTATGACATCATCCAAGGGACACCTCATGGGATACCTAATCCCTTACATGGAAAAATTGAAGACCCAAGAAGCCTCTAGAAAAATTCCAGTCCAGTCCGGTACTAGCCCGGTCCGATTTCTCGAAAGCTGGACTGTTTTCTGAATCAAATTTTTCTGAGACTCCATAATATATCTTCTGACCTTAAATTCAGTATCTGGGTTCTTTATATCATTGACATTTTTATACTGGGCCTAAACTTAATTTCAGATCCCTTAGAAATGACCAAAATACCCTTGGTGCCCTTTCTTGCACTATATTAAACCCTAAGGGCAAAATCGTCATTTCACACCTCTTTATACCCTATCAAGGTATATACTGACTCTTCCTGTACATGTCTTGGGCGTTCTAGCCTGTCCAAAATGACCAAAATTCTCTCCATTCATCTGGTACTTCTTAGTACAACACAGGGGCATTTTCATAATTTCACACTTTTCTAGGGTTTCTCCGGACCTTGGTCCCCCTATCAGTCCAATGATCTTACTGGGCCCTCTTGACGCCACTTGTTCTTTTGGGCATCTACGTTTGGCCATCTGGGCTCATTCAGTTCCAGTTTATTTACTACTAAATCTCCTTTTCGGATCCCAGGAGTTCACAAACTCCCTTCTAAATTCACTAAAAAGTGAATAACTTTTTCTACAGGACTTCTTTCGGGATTCTGTCAGTTTCCTGACCTCCGTCTTCACTGGACGCATCATCTTGTAATCCTTTCATGTATATCTGATGTCCAGGATATTCGATAATAATTTTTATAACTTTTTCATTATCAGATAAATTTAAGCTATCTGGAACCCTCATAAAATTCTCGTATTAAGCCAGATTAACCAGCATCTTCTCCTCTATCTACTGGTGAAATTTGGGACTGAAATGCTTTTGGGCAGTCTAAACCACTTCTAGCTCAACTTTCTTTAATTACACTTTTACCCCTAGAAACTTTTCTTCTTTTCAATTAAGTCCCTAAATTTGGCTAAAATTACACTTAAAGACCCCACATTTTTGTCTACCTTTCTTTTTGGCCTTAAAACCTTTTATAACTTCACTTAAGTCCTTGCATTTTCTTCCTTTTGCAATTTAATCCCTTTCTTTGCATAAATGGCCTCCAATTTTCCAGAAAATCTCACATATATTATGTACAAACTGTACATACTATCCAGTACAGAAAATTAGGGATATTACATTTTAACCAAAATTCGTGTTGGCCCCACGAATTTCTAGTGGTTTTATCAAAACCACTAGAAAATGACTACAACAAGTACAGTGGGAAGGTCATGCCATGTGGCGCGAAGTTGACACCACATTTCCAGTAGTCATTTTCTAGCGGTTTTATTGGGGAAACTACTAGAAAATAGGAAAGGTCTCCAGATTTTCTAGCGGTCTAGAAACCACTAGAAATTTTTAGTTGTATTTCTAGCTGTTACAAGCAAAACTGCTAGAAAATTCTACCATTTCTTGAGAAGTCTTGACACGAGACAAGAGCCAGGGGCAGCAGAGTGACATCACTAGAAAGTTCTAGCGGTTGTCTCAATAACCACTAGAAATTTGCAGCCTTTATAAACCCCCTCGGTCTCATTTAACCACTTTTAGCGAGTTGTAAAACGAAGCTCTGCTGAATTCTCTCAACAAATCAAATCTCAATTAAGATCCAAGTCTAGATAGTACTTCACATTTTCAGTTAAGAATAGAAATTTATTTCAGAATTATTTCCAAAGTTATTTTTTATTTTGTTTATTTAGAGTATTTTTTTAAATTAATAGAATTATGTGTTGAATTTTTTATATTGCGTTCAATAGACTTGTTTAATTAGAGTTAATAGAAATAATTATTTATTTTTACTGAATTTATAGGAAATTTAAATTGATAACTATTTGATTTTTAATTATTATTTAATATTATTTATTATTTATTTTAATTGTTTATTTAGATTTAATACATATAATTGTTTATTTTTAATAATTCTTAGTTTTAAAATATATTATTTATTTCAATTGTTATTTGATATGACCAATATGACTCATCGATGTGGGATGGAGCCGTTGATCCTGATGGACCTAGCGAGAATCATGGTGCTGGGGGTGGTACTTCTGAGCTGTTCCCAAGCATTCATAACTACGATCTGTGCAAGGAGGACATCTTGAACTTCATGCAAAATGATAATCAACATAACGATGAGGCTGAATTGTTAGAGGATAAGGAGGTTCATTTGGGGAATGAACATCCCCATAATGATGATGGTTTAGAGGAGGAGGATAAGGGAAATGAGTATCCCATAATGAGTAGCATCGTGTTCTAAAGAGCCAAATTGGCTTTGAAGTGGAGTTCGAGGGTAAGTATTTATTTAACCTTTTTAATTTGACAACTATTTGATTTATATAAAAAAATTAAATTTAATTCATATATAATTAATTTCCAATTAAATTTTGCAGACGCTGGGGGGAATAGGTCAATCAGGAGGCTGATAACTACAGAGCTCTCCATGGTGACGAACAGATGTGTCATTGTGCCGTTGAATGATTTGGGCCAACTGACTAAGCAAGGTGCCCAACTGTATAGTAAGTATTTATGTCTTCTTGATAGGCAATGGACCTTTCTCCCTATTTATGTGAAGGACTGTAAAAAAATCACAACAAAGAAGAAGTGGAACGCTTAGGAAGTGATGAAGGTAATATATAATTTTTATTTAAATTACTTAATTATTTGATTAAATCTATGTAATGAATACAACTTATTATTTATTTAATTACAGAGTAAATTTGTATTAGGAAAGGAGTTGAAGGTGGATATGTCGTATCCCAATTTTTTGGCTTAGAAACCCAGAAAGTAGCTTAAAATAGGTATGCTACTAGGCCCTTTTGAGTAGAAGTTCTAAAAATATACAGAGGGTTTTAAGGGACTAAACTACAAATAAAGAAGTTCAGGGACTAATGTATAAATAGAGAAAGTTCCTAGGAAAAATATTTAAATAAAGTTAGGGACTCTACGAGAGTCTCAAGGGCTCAGAAAGAGAAAAAAAGGATAGTTATATGCATAAGGTTGAGATAGAGGCCTCAAAGTGATAGTTTATGAGGTTAAGCCCGACAGGGGCAAAACCATAACTTCAGGAAGTTTTGGGTTTAAAGGGGTAACTGAAACATCCTCCCTTAGACTCCTCAGAGTACACTTGCGGAAGCAATATTAGCTCGATTATATCTTAACTTGAGCCCAGAAATTTAAAATTTTACTCTTAAGTTCCTTATTCTGAACCTTTATTTTGAGAACTGATTAATCTCATTCTACACATCCAAACAAGGCTTATTACCTATCCACGTAATGCCCCAGATGTATACAACTGGCTCACCAAATTTTGTGGCCAAACTCCTTCGTTTACTAGGTCAAACTGAGGTCAGAATACTGCTACCTCAGGACCTGCGAATTTCTCTTTTAATTCATCATCCACAAATTGAACATGCCAAACAATATTTATTAATGAATAACAAAGTGTCATACAACAAAGCATATACAAAATTCTCATATTTTTATTACATCTTTTCCTGCCCGAATTACGGCAGTATAACCGCTAGGCTTCATCTGTACAAAGAACTGAACCGTACTGATTCGGTAATTCCCTCATGAGAACTACCATTCTACTTAAGTACCCAGAAAAGACTGGATGAACCGGCTAGGTCCACTCACTTCCAGCCTCCTTAGACAGCACCTACGTACACAGTACTTATCATATACTGATGTTCAGTCTTAGTTTCGGCAGCATAACGGCGTCTCTCAAAATTCTTAGAATTCACTTGAACATAATCTCCCTGTAATGGGTTAGATATGGGGAATGAGATTCGGGGGAATCTCAGTAGTAAATAATCATAACAATATATGTAATGCAGTGTGACAGTGCTTGCTTGTGATTGTGTACAGATAAGTATGCTGCATGCTTCCATACTCAATAACATATGATCATAGCATTGCAGTAGAGCTTCAGACATAACATATAAGACAACAATCCAACCAAACAATAGCACATCCAATCACAAAGCCATTACATAAAAGCTAGGATTAGTTACTACCTTAAAAGCAGAACTCCAGAACCTCTATACTGCTTTCAACTCCGCCAGAACTTCATTTCTTCTTTCTTTCTCTCACTTTCTCTCTCAAGAACTTCCTTCTCTCTCTAATCTTGCTCTTGGCCGTGGGATGCATGAAATGGGAGGGGGAGGGGGTATTTATAGTTTCCCTCAATGACATTCCTGTAATTTTGAAGCCATCTGAACATGTGGTCCTGGTTTTTCCTGGAATTTCCTATTTTCTTTTATTCCTTTTTACTGCATCACCCAGGACACCTCACTGGGACACCTCATCGCCACATTCTTCACATGTCCCAATTCCTGGACACCTCATCAGCTGACTCAGCATTTCCAGTCCAATCCAGTACCGGTCCGGTCCGATTTCCCACAAACTGGACCCACCGGCTAAGATTGTGCCACGTGTCCTCAACTTTTCTTCTTCCTCTAAGATTGCGCCATGTGGCATCTTACTGGCACGCCATCCAATGCTATCCAGATAAGTCCCAGACTTTATCTGATCACCTCCTCGGTTATCATGCCAACCGAGTAACTTTACTTTACTGAAAAGTCATTAAATCATTATTTTAATGTCACTTTTCCCCCTGAATCACTGGGCCTGCGTTTTTGGGCCTGGGAATATCATCTTGGATCTCTGATCCAGCCCAAGTACTCTGATGGCACAATTCCCAAGAACGCTCCTTGGCAAATTACCAAAATGCCCTTAGTCTCTCTTTCTTTACTTTACTAGGTCTAGGGGCATTATTGTCTTTTCCCATCTTACCAGAGTATTCTCTGACCCTGGTCAATTATCCAGATAACTTCCCTGGACTGTCTAACCTTAGGCAAATGACCAAAATACCTTTTACTCATTCTTCAGCTGTTCTATAACATAGGGGCATTTTCGTCATTTCGCACCTTTTACCCGGACACTGGCCCCTTTTACCATTGAACTGCTATTATGGGCCTGGGCCTTCCCTGGTGTCACTATGGGCCTTAGAAAACACTGTATGGCCTCTGGCCATAGTCCGATCATCTCTATTCGGACTGCCTTTCCTATACCGATTATAACTGTAAATTCCCATCTTCAGGAATTTTTACAGAAAAATCGGGACCTCAAATCAAAATTCTGTGTCGCGTCATGCAACCCAGAATTCTTTTCTCTATCTCCCGGTATTTTCAGATATTTTATCCGGGTCGGGCTATTTTAGCCTGAAAGTACGCTCCCGCGCACACTTTTAAAAAATGACCATTTTACCCTTGGTCACATTTCTAATTCTTTCATATACATAGAGACCTCATATGCACATTTCACAGTTCAGTGAAATGATTAGTATAATTTTCTCTATTTTCTAGCAAAATATGGTACTCATCGGCTACCAGCCCGATCTTTCCCATAATTACGATTTTGCCCCTGCATTCTCTTTCTGGCATCTATTCTCATCTTCTTATCCTTCATCTTAAGTTCTAGAAATTCTCTTTCAATAACTCATGCCTTAAACTCTTCAGGAGTCATCGTTAATTGAAAGGCTCGACAACCCGCCCATATCAGGTTATCTTACACAGGAGCCAGCCCATATCAAGCTACCTGCAGAATTCCTAGGCTTAAGACTTAGGATATTCCTTACATTCCTCATTTTGCACCTAGGTGAACTGTCCCTATTCTGTAGGTTAAAGACTTAACTCATCTTTAAATCCTGAAGGACTTAGCTCATCCCTCGGATTCCTACAAAATATAGGTAAGTAATCCGCCCATATCAGATTACTACCATGGGACTACGGGTTTAGCAGCCTGCCCATATCAGACTACCTCCCAGTTCTCCTAGACCAAAAATCGGGATGTTATAGTAACTATGAATATAAAAAGTATAGAAATACTAGAAAATGGGAAATGAGGCATAGAGGCCTCTTTATAAGTATAAATGACAAAAATAACCCTAAAGTAACTTTAATGGAATTTTTAGTGTAATGACTCAATTTTAGGTATTTATTTGGGAATAATTATTTGACCCATGAAGAGGCCTGAAAAATGTATGTGAAAATAGGGAATAAATAGTTAAGAGACTAAAGAAGTTTATAAAATTAGTCTGATTCCCAAAAAGTTAACAGTATGAGCTATAAAAATACTGGAAGTTGAGAATTCCAATAAGAGGTATTTTACAGGAAATTAAAAAAGAAATAGTTGAAGGAAGAGTTATAGCCCAAGAAAATTTATAATTTTTTTCTTTAATTAAAGGAAGATTATGAAGTAGACAGAAGAATTTTTTGAGCTTCAGAAGGCTGTTAAGAAATCTAAACAAATATGAAGCAGTAAAGTAAGAAAAGGTTTAGAAATCAACAGCCAAGATTTGATCTTGCTTCTTCCTCCTTCTTCTAGATGGTGCCACCTAGATTGATGATGTTATAAGAATGATGTAAGAGGAGGAGAAAATGATTCAAGATGGGAATGTGGATAAAATTTTGACCATCCAAATGATCTTGTAATTATAGGCAACTTGGAGGGCATTTTAGCAAGTGAAACATCATAAATACCCTTCCTTCAAGTGCCGGCCATGTGAGGAAATGGAGGGGAAACTATGAAGAAATGTAGAGAGGAGAGAGAAAGAGGAGGTAGCCATGGATAAGAGATAAGTAAGAGCAAAGATCAAGCTTCAATCAAGGTAAAATGACAACTCTAGCTCTTGATTTTGTAGTAGTTGTATTCTTGAGCTTGGGTAGAAATGTTAATGGATTTATAAGCTTAAAATATTATGTTGATGCTGCTGGTTTAAATCTGAAATTTTAGAGAGAGAGAAGTATGATGATAGATATATGTTTAAAGGATAGAAAAAAGTAGGATTCAAGTGGTTCTAGCTTGTAATTGATTGAATTTGATGAATTGGTTGCCTAGATGAGTGCCATAAGCTTGACTAGTTCTATACCTTAGGATGTGATTTTGATTCTAAGGCTGTCAATGGGTTGTCCATGAAAAATTATGTGGAACTAAGTTGAGAAAGTGAAGTTGGAAGCATTGGAACAAAAATGAAATTTTGGCACCAAGAAAAGGTAACCTCTCGGCCAATGCAGTTTCATGGGGAAAGAGTGTGAGTTTGATAAATTCAAGCTTATATTTAGATTCCTCATACAAATTTGTGTAGGATTGTCCTATGAGAATAATTTTTAGAAAGCTAGAACATTAAATCTAAAATCAAAAGAAAGTAGTTAAGTTCAAGTGTCTTCCATATTATGTGAGTTCTTGGTCCTAATGAGTTATATGATTAATGTGGCTATGTTTAGGATCTTGAGACATTTGAAACATCCTTATTTTCGTACGTCTTAGGGACCATTTGGTAGCATTTAGAACCACTCTCAAGGTCATTGAAGTCCAATTTCTCAATCTGGAGTTTTACTCTTATCGAGTATTGTTCACTGTGCAAATTCCAGAGGAGTGACCTGACTTCGAAAAATCATAATTAATTATATAAAAATCAAAATGAAGTGGTTCAAATTGATACATGAAGCTAACTCAATTATATTTCAGGAAAAAATCACTCATTGATCACTCTTTGACCAAGTAAATGTAGGTCAACGTTACAATTTTACTGTTCATCCAGCATTTTTCCCCTGAATCAAGCATTTTGGTCCCAACTTTGATAATTTATATCTTCATGTGTAGACATACAAATAAGGCATTATATATATAAAATCGAAGCTTGGTATGTCTAATATTTACCATAAAAATATCATACATTTATTCATCCATTTACTATTTTTAATTATAGGTCAAACATCATTAAGTCACTACGAGTTACTGTTCACAGTGGCAATTTTCAGCAATAAACTTTACATACATATGCATACATCCATCACATATCAATCAAATAATACATATTATTAAATAATAATTGTTATACATTCATACATCAGGGCCTGTCCAAAATCCTCATATTTCTATTACATTTTTCTCTGCCTGAAATCCGGCAGCATAACACTACACTTCATCTTTAGAAAGTAACTGATCTTGTACCGATTCAGTAATTCTCGTGAGAACTACCATTCTACGTAAGTACCCAGGAAAGACTGGATGAACCTGCTAGGTCCACTCACTTCTAGCCTCCTTAGACAGTACCTACGTACACAGTACGTATCAGCTCCTTTCTTTGATTCTGCCACTTTGCCAGAATTTCGGCAGCATAACGGCTTCTCTTAAAATTTCCAAAATTTACTTTGCCATAACCTCCCCTGTAATGGGTTATATATGGGGATGAGATTCGGGGGAATCTCAGTAGTAATAATCATAACAATATATGTAATGAAGAGTGACAGTACTTGCTTGTGATTGTGTACAGATAAGTATGCTGCGTGCTTCCATACTCAATAACATATGATCATAGCATTGTAATAGAGCTTC
Organism: Leucaena leucocephala; assembly: GCA_037074615.1. NCBI lineage: Eukaryota > Viridiplantae > Streptophyta > Magnoliopsida > Fabales > Fabaceae > Leucaena > Leucaena leucocephala. The sequence continues at coordinate 6,657,181 of CM073545.1, forward strand.
AAGCATAACATATAAGACAACAATCCAACCAAACAATAGCACAACAAATCACAAAGCCATTACATAAAAGCTAGGATTAGTTACTACCTCAAAAGCTTAGCAGAACTCTAGAATCTCTATACTGCTTTCAACTCCGCCAGAACTTCCTTTCTTCTTTCTTCCTTGCTCCTTCTCTCTCTAGAACTTCCTTCCCTCTCTTATTCTTGCTCTTGGCCGTGATGAATGAAGGCAAGGGGGGTATTTATAGTTTTAATGGATGGCATTTCCGTAATTTCCAAGAACTCTGAACTTATAGCCACCGTTTTTTCTGGAATTTCCTATTTTCTTTATTCCTTTTACTGCATCATCATGACATCATCCAAGGGACACCTCATGGGACACCTCATCCCTCACATTTCTCACACAGAGAAATTGAAGCCCCTGGAAGCCTCTGGAGAAATTCCAGTCCAATCTGGTACCGGCCTGGTCCGTTTCCTCGAAAATTGGACTGTTTTCTGAATCTAATTTTTCTAAAAATCCCTATTATGTCTTCTGACCTTAAATTCAGTATCTGGGTCCTTTATATCATTGATATTTTATACTGGGTCTAAACTTAATTACAGATCCCCTGTGAAATGACCAAAATACCCCTGGGTCCCCTTTCTTACACTATCTTAACCCTAAGGGTAAAATCGTCATTTCACACCTTTCTGTACCCTGTCAGGGCATATACTGACTCTAGTTAACCTCACCTGTGTATGTCTTGGCTTCTGGGCCTGTCTAGAATGACCAAAATGCCCTCCATTCATATATTACTCTTTAGTACAATATAGGGGCATTTTCGTAATTTTGCACTTTTCCGGGGTTCCACCGGACACTGACCCATTTATCAGTCCAAGTGTCTTACTGGGCCTTTGATGGCGCCATTTTTGGGCCTCCTAGGGTCCATTACCTATATGGCACGCATCACGAGGAATCTTCCCCGGCGATGTTCATCGCGTACTTTCGCCATTATACACCGTTTATACACATCTCCAGACACCGGCTCCTTTTACCAGATACACTGGCCTACTGTGCCTAGGAATCCTTGTCGGTCGTAACAGTCATCTGACTGATGTCATCTGACCTCATTCAGTCTCAGTTTAAATACCGATAAATCTCCCTATCGGATACCTGGAGGCCTCACACTCCCTTTTGTATTTGCTAATTTATGAATAACTTTTTCTACAAACCTCTAATCGGTATTCTGTCAGTTTCCTGACATCCGGCCTATCAGGACGCATCAACCTGCAATTTCTCACTTACATCTGAAATCTAGGATATCCGGTAGGAATTTTTATAACTTTTAGACTATCAGATCAATTTTTGCTATCTGGAGTCCTGAAAAATTCCTGTATTAAGCTGGATTACCCAGCATCACTTACTCTCTCTACTGGTGAAATCTGGGACTGAAATACTTTCGGGCAGTCCAAACCACTTCTGGCCTAACTTTCTTTAATTACAATTTAGCCCCAGGGAACTTTTCTTCTTTGCAATTAAGTCCCCTAAATTTGGCTAAAATTACACTTAAAGACCCCACATTTTTGTCTACTTTTTCTTTTTAGCTTTAAATTTTTCATAATTGCACCTAAGTCCTTACCTTTTCTTTCCTTTTCAATTTAATCCCTTTCTTTACATAAATGGATACATCTTTTTCCTGAAAAATAACTCATATTTCATTCAATCTGTACACACAAATCAGTACAAAAAATTAGGGATATTACAACATTCAAGAGGATGATTTAATGAGGTTGACAAAAAATCCACATGGCTGGAAAGTTTAAGGAGCAAGTTCAAGAACAAGGAAAAAGCCTGTGTTACAAGGTAGGTGTTGGATACTTGTGCTTGTTTGTGAGGATGTGTTTATTACTTTATTGATTATGTGAAGAATGTATGAATAGTTGCATCTCTATTTCTATGAATATAATGGCCATATATATATAATGCATGAAACATTGAGCATGCACTTATGTCCTTTTGATATCATGTTTTATGGTAAGCAAGCATGTCATACATCAAGTATTATCTTGCATGCATTAGTGGTAATATTTACCACTAAAATTCCTTGAATCTCACCCCTCCCTTAAACAACCAATATAGGTCAAGCATGATGGAAGATGTATGCATGAAGAAGAGCCAAATAATGGAAGATGAAAAGTAGAGAATCAAATGTTTGTTGGAAATTATGTCCTAGGGGCCAATCATTGTATTATGAACATTGTTGATTTATGAATTTCTTAATCATGTTATCACATTATTTGCATGTTTACTATGATGACCATCCTTGGATAACTCTTGATTTTATCCTAAATATCCCTGGTCGGTTATCTATGCGGGAGGAGAGATGAAATAAGACCAGTATGACTTTGAAGATGTAGAGAGATATAAATAAAAGTCATAGGCACATGTAAGAGTACAAGGTGTCAGACCGACCCGCTATGAGAGAGCTGCATGGGTTAAGTCATAAGCTTCTCTCATATACAAACCATGTCACTATGCCCTTTGACCTGAGATCATCATGGATTCCTACATGACAAACGCTCAGCTTTGACTTAGTCAAAAGTCATTTTTGACCGAGTGATCATAAAGACTATGTTCGGGCTTGGTGGTTTTTCATGCGGAGAAATGTGAATGGTCAAGATGAGATTTGTCCTTCACATTCGTAGAGAGATATTATTAGGCCCCTCGATGAGTGAGTCTGAGAAATGTATGGCCATACTGTAATGGAAAGGTAGTTCCATTTCTATAGTCAGAATACTCAGGGATAGAGAAAGTAACGGTCAGGAATAGGAGGATGACGTTCTCCATGCCTCATCCATGACCAAAATATCGTGTGACAAAAGGGATGTGATATGGTTGTATGAAAGGTTACATCGTTCATCGATCCTCATATGATTTGGGTAGTCGTAATGTCTTGCTAGAGACCGCTTATGACTTGTGGGTCAGTATAGTAACTAGCCCACTGCCAACTTCATATGGGCCTACAGGATCGCACACAAAATAGCCCAACACGAGCTATGATGTCCAGATTCATTGAATCTAAGACATGTCCAGATTCAATGAATAATCTAGGGTGGATGTATATATTTATATATATAAATTCGTATATATATATTATATATAATATAAGAGATATTTGCAAGATTTAATTTATAAGGATAAATTAAATCTCTATCACTTTTGAATTTGAATTTAAATGGATATGATCTATTTGAATTTAAAATTCAAATTGATATGATATCTCAAATTTAATTTATGAGAATAAATCAAATATAATTATGTCTTATCTTTATTTTAAATTAAATGAATAGGTGAATTAAATCTGTGGGACGGATTTAATATAAACTATATTTATTTAATTAGTTTCTTATCAAATTATGCAATATATGATATTGTATTAATTTCAGAATTAATATAAGATTAATTCTGAAATCCAACTCAGTTAGAACACCGATAGCATCCTATATATTTGACATTAGGGGCTAGGGTTCAACAAGAGAGCGACAAGGAGAGTGCAAAAGGTTTGCAGATAAGAAACGGCCAAAATAGAGACGGTGAGGACGGATTCTTGAGAAAGCCCTAGAGGGACAAGATGCACTAGCACGTCGTTCGTGATTGGAACGCTATTCGTGTGGATACCGGTAGAGGAAGCAGATCTGAGTTGTCGTCTTCTTGCGATCAAAAAGAGACCACGAGAAGCTGAAATAGCGACCACGTGGGCAGCCTGAACGTCAGAAAACGAAAAGAGGCTTCTAGTCGCGACTAAAAGCTGAGGACGTCGCGACTGAAAATTTTAGAGACGACAGGTCAAGACCAGAAGCTGAGGAGGTCACGACTAAAAACTCCAGAGACAACAAGTCGCGACTAGAAGCTGAGTAGGTCGCGACTGAAAACTCCAGAGACGACAAGTCGCGATGAGAGGATAGTGAGGTCACCACCATAATTCAAATACCGAAGGTAACACTTCTTACTCCTTGACTTAAACACACTCGGTAGATCTGGGCAGGGAATGGAAAATTTTTAAAGTTAATTTCTGCTGTGTGTGTTCCAATTCCCTTCAATGTTCTAGCATGAAATGCTTAATTCCCCTATTTATGTAATGTGCCATTTTATGTAATGAAATCGTATAGAAAAATTATGACATGTTTACATGATTATAAGATTGTATGAGAAACTAAGATAATTATTTATGCATGCTGGAATAATTAAAGAGAGTTAAAGAAAGAAATTAGTAAGTCAATTTTATAGGTTATGGAGCAGTTATGTTCTAGCCTTAGTTTGACAAAGTAAATGTTGAACCTGACCACGAAATTTGGTAAACATGTAGTATACATCCCAAGCATAAAAATCATGGGTATTTTGGATTTATGTTCTAAGAGATATGAATTTTCAAAATTGAGACATAAATCTGGCAGTTCTGAGATTGACCAAATGAACAGTAAAATTTAATGAATTAACTGTACCAATTAGTCAAGTAAATGTCCATTTTAATATTTTTCCTTAAAGAACAATGAAAGTAGAAATTTAGAATACCTCCATATGATTTTTGTAGAATTAGTTATGATTTTTTAAAGTTGGACTTCCGAATATGAAAAATGCATAGTGAACAGTACCACGAGGACTAATTTGCAAAGTTTTAATTTTTGGGCCTAACCCCTCTATCTTCTCCTTAATTATGGTTTCTGGGAAAATTTCCATAATCACCATTGTATCCCTAACTTTTAGGAATGACATCCATGTCCCTTAATTATTCATAATTATACTTATGTTCCCTTAACTTGTCACTACCTTAACTTTAATCCTTAAAACTTTTATACTTTACACTTTAGTCCCTTTAAGTTTCTTATTTAAGTTCTTTAGGACCTTCCTTTACAATTCCTTCTTCTTTTCTCTTTCTGTACCTTGGAGACTCTTCTGGAGCCTCTAACTTTATTCACATACTTTTTCAAAGAACTTTTACTATTTATATCTAAGTCCATGTACTTTCTCTATTTATAGTTTAGTCCCTAAAAGTCCTCTGTATATTTCTGTGACTTCTGCTCAAAGGGGCCTAGTAGCCTACCTATTTTAGGCTACTTTCTGTGCCTAAAAGTTGGGATGTTACATTCCATGCATCTAATTGCTTTCAAACGCATACTATGAGAGGTAAAAGTAAGGATGTTTCATTTTAGTACTAGATCAGAGGTTCTGGCACATAATAGGAACGCTCTGTTCAGGATAACAGGTATGCAATAGATTAGATAAAGTTTGGCCTAGGTTGAAGTCAATGGTGGGTTACTTGTTCATGGATTGGAGGTGAATGCTCTAGGGAAAATGAATACTGAGAATCAGTAAGAGATAAAGTTTAAATTCTTAGTTAGTTGAGGTTTAAAGGAAATTTAGAGATAACTTCCTGCTTGCTAGTGATATCTAAGGATAGGGGAACCTAAAAATGATAATGGCCTAGACATATGAGCTAGATCCTTCCTCATTTAGATGAAAGGAAGTAGTTGACTTAGTTAGGGATTACAGTGAGGCTAAGGACACAGAAGTCCTTCAGGCAGTAGGTGATATTAAGATGGAATTAAGCTAAGACTAGCAGAGGTTAAGAGAAAGGTAGCCACTATTCAAAGACTAGGAAACTTCCCCTTCCAAGAAAGAGTAATGAGTAAGAGTCAGATAACACAGTTAGGGGTTTGAATTTGTACCCTAATAGGAGAGTATAGTGGCAACCTAAGCTAGATGAATTTATGCATCCTTGTTAAGTGTATGATAGCCTAATAGAGTAGCTATCTCACATTCCTGCATATATGAATAGGATCTTAGAGATAGTATACTCAAGATGGATAACCATAGTGAAATTTTGGGGGATCAAGATAAAGAGATAGAGAATGAGACATATAGCAGATGTGACATGTCCTCCATTAAGAATAAAGAGTAGCAGCCGAGGCAAGGCAAGAGGAGTTGACTTCATCTCAATGGAAGTATGTTTGGCCAAGACCAAAGCTAGGGTTAAATATCCCTGAGCTTAGCAGAGTACTAAAGCAAGTAGAAATAAGAGAATCTTATAAGCCCTCTCCTTGTAACTTTTAGAATCAGTTATAGATAGAAAGAGATTTTGTAGGGATAGGAAGATGTCTGAATGACATGCTATAGATATAGTTGTTAGAATGGCTGTATCACACAAGAGGGGGTAAATTGGGTAATTTTGAAAAATTGAAAAAACTTTAAGAACTTTTTAATAAATAAAATGAATAAGTTTAGAAAGATATCACCGATTTGTAGGAAGACGAAGAAAGTAGATATATTAGAAGTTGAGCACTGTCAATTTATACTAGTTCAGCCCAACCACTTGGCCTACCTCTAGTCCCCAAAGCTCTTTTGAGTGTTCCACTATCTTCCCAGATTAACAGGTCTCTTGGCGCCTCAGTACATTAAAGTGAGAATCCTCTCTCACTCCCCTTACAACCTGTAAGGCATTAACGTGAGAACCCTCTCACTTTCTCTTACTACCCGTAAGGAAATAACCACTCAAGAGACCCACTCTTGAGTATCTCAGTAACAAAATGATGTTTACAAATATCTATCTCTCAAAAGGAATTGTGATTATCACTGAAGTACATATTTTCTAGATTTCTCTCAAGAATATGACATGCTCTATACTAAGGAATGAGAAACAGAGTGATACAATAAAACATAGACACTATTAGTGTTTATGATCGTAATGCATTATTGAATACTTCTTTTTGGCTCTTACGTCCCTTAGCTTTCTTCACTTCATTAGCTTTCTTTCTTTGGTTTCATCTTCTTTTATAGATGTGTTCCTCATATGTCCGTTGAAGTTGCTGTTGAAATAGCTGTTAAAAAATATATCCGTTATTGCTAATGTATGTAGTCTAACTTTTACTTTTTAATCATTCTCTTTGTTAATCTTGTTTCAGCTTGCAAATGATCTTGAAACATGCTTCATAAGTGATATATAATAAGTATAAACATATAGAAATTGTTTCCAAATGATTTAGATTTAAAGACCAAAATCTGTCAAAGTCTGGTTTAAAAATTTTTTCACAGATTAATCAAATTTATCAAAGAGGTGACTTATCGAAAAGGTTTTCTATAAATCTCAAATAAATTCCTTTGAAACAGTTCTTAGATTTATTGAATAAGACTTTGATAAATAGCCTTATCGAAAAGGTCTTTGATAAATCTTAAATGAATTGTGTTGAAATAGTTCTAGATTTATTGAATAGAATGTTAATAAACATTCTTATAGAAAAGCTTATCGATAAATATTCTTTTCAAAATATATGGTTTCAAACTTATCGATATATTTCAAAATATTTCTTAGTACCTTATTTATCCAAGTGTCCTTTGATAAATAAGCTTATCGAATAACTTATCGATAAATGCTGAAGAACATTCTTTCAAACATTTTCAAACAGACTTTCATATTTTTTGATCTTCAAGGTATGTAGTATATTTAGAAATAGAAGTTGATAAGATTATGTAGCAAATCAAATTAGGTCATAAGCTTAACAAAATCATTCATAGAATCATCAATCAAATCTTCAATGTAATTCATAAACTAAATTCAATTTAAGCTTAGTAGAAACATCTTATCGAAGAGAACTTCGATAAGTGGTCTGATAGAATAGATCATTAATAAGAGCATAATAAATCAGACTTTAAATCTTTCATGAATAATCTTTTCTAAACCATTGATCATCAACTTCATAACAAATCATCATCAAAATCATTTATCAAAATTGATGCTCTTGAATAGGACATTTTATACGATGAATAGACTTTTTTCTTTCTCAAATTTGATCTTATAAAGTTGTGTAAACCAAGTTTTCATCAATCTTTTGAGAAGAGAAATAAACAACACATCTTACAAAAAGCTAGCAACCAGAAAGTTTTATAAAGTATATGCAAAACCTTGTATTAGTTTAGTGCTTTTGATAAAAAGAGCAATTTTCTCTATTTATCAAAGTGTTCTTCGATAAATGAGTCTTTAAAATTAGAATGTCTTATTTAAAACAAAATTTATTGATCAAATTCTTTATTGATAAGATCTTGATCAATCAATACTTCGATAAAACTTTTATAAAATTCTTTTAACAAACTGAGTCTTTGTTATACTTATCGAAGGCTTCTTCGATAAATACTCTTATTGAATAAGTCTTCAAAAAATTCTATTTCTAAAACAATGACTCAGACTTTTCATAACATATTCTGTTATTCATTTATCGAAGGCTTTATCGATAAGCAGCCTTATCGAATATATCTTTGATAAATTCACTTCCAAAAATAGATTCTTCTTCAAAGTTTTTTTGTTATTTATCGAAGAACATATCGATTAAATATTTTATCGATAAGTTTATCAATAAATACTCTTTATCAGTTAAGTTTCTTTTTGAAATCTTCGTTCAATTAATTTTCATCATCAAAATATTGGAGTCTAATAAAAGCAACAAGTAAGAGCTTTCACTCATTACATTGAATGCTAGACATTATGTTGCAGTTATGGAAAATATGCTTTAGCTCCTATGTTAGAGCTATCGTTAATAAGAAGATATGCATTTTCTTATAACACGGGCATTATGCATGTTAGAGTAATGCTCTAACTAATAAGTGAAGTAGGCAAAAGAGCAGTTGCATAAGTCCTCTCCTTGCACCGTTTAAAATTAGTTAGAGACGGTAAGAGAAGTTAGAGGAGTAAGATAATTCCTAAGGTAGATCGGATTAGGTACCTAAAGAGATAGACAGGTGGCCTAGAGAATTCATTAAGGCCTAAGAGAATGATATTAATTTATGGCAATAGTTTTGGGGAATTGTCAGTAAGTCACCAATTAAATAAATGACTCTTAATCATTTGGTTCGATTATGTCCATAAGAACCATTATGGAAGGATCAATACTTAGGAAAACTAAATGTGAATTTTTCTTTCTCGGGCTACTGTTCATTTGATAATTCTAGAATTTATGCTCAACTTTTAAAATTCATAACTAATTCTAGAAAAATTAAAATTGAGTGGTTTCAAATTGAAAGATATTTTATAGTTCTTTAAGGGAAAAATATGAATCTAGGGTTAATCCTTGCCAATTCATACAGTTAATTCATTGAACTTTACTGTTCATTTGGTCAACTCTGGAACGCCCCTAACTTTGAAAAATTGCCATAAATTGTAAACACATCCAATTTAGGTGTTCTACCTATACATTTAAAGCTAATTGTGTTTAATTTAAGGATGAAAAATTTCAAGGTCATAATCAATCATTAACTTATTCAAAACATAGTACAAATGTTGCTGCCTCATGTAGGTTATACACATTGTCATGAATAATTACATATAACATTGGATTACATAAAGTCATGACATAGAAATTCTAATTCTTCATAATTGAACTCTTGCCCCTTGCTGGTTCAGCTCCTAAATAATTGTTCAATTGGAGGAGCGAGATTTCAAAGAAATCCTAATAGTAAGTTACATCAATAAAATATCAACAAGCAAGATCATTATGTAACTAAGCATTATGCCACAATTAAGGAACTACATTATCTTATGCCAACTCACTTATGCATCAAGTCAAGACATCACAATGCAAGAGTAACATCATATTTAGTTCAACCAACAATCATAGCAAACACTCATATAACAATCAAGACATGTTAACATTAAGGTTGAATAAACTTACTACCTTGATCCAATAACTTCTTAGTTCTTGTTCTTTGAGTTTAGTCCTTTCCTCCACAAATGTCAAACTCTATTCCAATATGACAAAAGGTAGCATAACCATCAATATACATTCCATTAACTATGGTTTAAACATAAACCCTTAAACCCTTAAACCCTTAACATTTAACTTAATTTTTAGGACTTTGTTTCTACCAACTTAATGTCACATCCCTAAAAATTCCTATCTAGGATAAGAGAAGGTTAGTAAAAGGAAAAGATGAAATATAGTTAGATGAAGGGCTGAATTGCAAAGAAAGAAAGTCCTTTAGGCCTTAAGTAGATGCTTAAAGGACTAAAATGAAAATTATAAAAGTCTCAAGGCATAAAGTTAAAGTAGATATGAGTTAAGGGCAAATGTTTAATTTTGAAGAATTAAGGGACCTAAGGGTAATTATGATTAAAGAAGGGATGTAAATGGAATTTTAAAAAAGTCAAGGATAGTAATAAAATAATCCAATCGGTGAATAGTAAATTATCCATAACAACAATAAATCTGAAGTGATGAGAATGTAGAGGAGACTTTTTTGGTATGTTTGACTTGTAACTGAATTTTGATTTGAGGCCTCGATTAATTGATATAAATTACTGAAATAATTAAATTTCAGTAGAGTTTTTTGGATAAGGTTGGAACAGGTATCTAATAAAAGGGTATAGACCTAGACAATAAAAGGGTAGGTCCAGGAAAGGGGACTATTGCCAAAAAATACCCTGGAAAAATATGAAAAGACGAAAATACTCATGGTGTGATAAAGGTAAATAAAGATGAATAGAGGGAATGTTAGTAATTTTTCCTTAGGCAAGAAGTTAAAGAGGGTTACAAGAATAGTGGACTAGGGCTAGGAAATGTAACATCCCAATTTTCAGACCTAGAGCCATAGAAATAGCCTAAGATTGAGAGGCTACCAGACCCCTTTTGAGCAAAAGTCCCAGAGACGCACAGAGGGTTTTCATGGACTAAACTACGAGTAATCAAAGGTATAGGGACCTATATGTAAATATATGGAAGTCCCAAGGGGTAGAAGAATGGCCATGTTGGGAAAATATGAAGGTCAAAGGTGGCAGAGTTAAGAGATGACCAGTTTGGTCGCGACTAGAAAGTAGTGTGGTCACGACTAAGTTTTTTAGAAAGGTCCAGACACGACTGAAAGATGTGTGGGTTGTGACTAATAGGCAAAATAGCATGGTCGCGACTGAAAAGAGATGAGGTTGCGACTAAAAAGTGATAATGTCGCGACTAAGTGATGTTGAGGTCGTGACTAATGAACGCAGAAGGCATTAAGTTGGAGGGAAGGATAGTTGGGTCGCGACTATGTAATGAAAAGAGGTTAGGCATATGGAGTCAAGTGGGCCAAGAGTTATGAAGGTCCAAGAGAGATTGAAATGATATTTTAATAAAATATAGTTACCCGGTTAGAGATAGAACTGGGGAAAGGATTAGATAAAGTAAAGGTTATCCAGAACTATGAGGTGGCATGAAAAGGTGTCCTCATGGGACCCACATGATGCCACATGGTATTGAGTTAATAAAAAGAGAAAAAGGTAAAGGACACGTGGCACGATCTCAGCCGCTTATTCCAGGAAAAGACTCTGAAATTCTCTAGAAGCGCTGAGTCAGCATGTGAGGTGTCCCAAGGGCCCTACCTAGGCCCCACCTGTTGGAGATTGTGCCCTAGGGGCCAATCATTATCTTATGAACATTGTTGATTTATGAATTTTTTAATAAAGTTATCATATTATTTGCATGTTTACTATGATGACAATCCTTGGATAACTCGTGATCTTATCCTAAATGTCCCTGGTCAGTCATCTATGCGGGAACATAGATGAAATAAGACCAGTATGACTTTGAAGATATATAGAGATATAAATCAAAGTCATAAGCACATGTAAGAGTACAGGGTGTTGGACAGACCCGCAATGAGAGAGCTGCATGGGTCAAGTCATAAGCTTCTCTCATATACAAGCCATGTCACTATGCCCTTTGACCTGAGATCATCATGGATTCCTACATGACAAACGCTCAGCTTTGACCTAGTCAAAAGTCACTTTTGACCGAGTGATCATAAAGGCTATGCTCGGGCTTAGTGGTTTTTCATGCGGAGGAATGTGAATGGTCAAGATGGAATTTGTCCCTCACATTCGTAGAGAGATATTACTGGGCCCCTCGATGAGTGAGTCTGAGAAATGTATGGCCATACTGGAATGGAAGGGTAGTTCCATTTCTATATTCAGACTACTGAGGGATCGAGAAAGTAATGGTCAGGAATAGGAGGATGACGTTCTCCATGCCTCATCCTTGACTGAAATATCATGTGACAAAAGGGACGTGATATGGTTGTATGAAAGGTTACATCGTTTATCGATCCCCATATGTTTTGGGTAGTCGTAATGCCTTGCTAGAGACCGCTTACGACTTGTGGGTCAGTATAGTAACTGGGCCACTGCCAACTTCATATGGGCCTACAGGGTCGCACACAAAACAGCCCAATGCGAGCTATGATGTCCAGATTCATTGGATCTAAGAGATGTCTAGATTCAATGAGTGATCTAGGGTGGATATATATTTTATATATATATAAATCAGTATATATATATTATATATAATATAAGAGATATTTGTAAGATTTAATTTATAAGGATAAATTAAATCTCTATCATTTTTGAATTTGAATTTAAATGGATATGATCTATTTGAATTTGAAATTCAAATTGATAAGATATCTCAAATTTGATTTATGAGAATAAATCAAATATAATTCTGTCTTATCTTTATTTTAAATTAAATAAATAGGTGAATTAAATCTGTGGGACGGATTTAATATAAACCATATTTATTTAATCAGTTTCTTATTAAATTATGCAATATATGATATTGTATTAATTCAGAATTAATATAAGATTAATTCTGAAGCCCGGCCCTATTAGAAGCCCGATAGCTTCCTATATATTTGACATTAGGAGCTAGGGTTCTACACACAATATAGATCTCTTCACACACATTCAGTCGTGAGAAAAGGGGGCAGGGAGAGTGCAAAAGGTTTGCAGATAAGAAACTGCCGAAATAGAGACGGTGAGGATGGAATCTCCAGAAAGCCCTAGAGGGATAAGAGGCGCTAGCACGTCGTTCGCAATTGGAACGCTGTTCGTGTGGATATCGGTAGAGGAAACCGATCTGAGCTGTCGACTTCTACGATACGACCAGACACGAAGCAAGGTCGCGACCAGAACACCCTGAGGTCGCGACCATACGGGCATCTGAACGTCAGAAATCCGAAAAGAGGAGACAGGTCGCGACGTGAAGCTGAAGAGGTCGCGACTAAAAACTCCAGAGGCGACAGGTCGCTACTAGAAGCTGAGGAGGTCACGACTGAAAGTTCCAGAGGCGAGGAGTCGTGACTAGTGGACACTGAGGTCGCGACCAAAGCTCAAATACCGAAGGTAACACTTCTTTCTCCTTGACTTAAACACATTCGGTAGATCCTGGCTGGGAATGGAAAAATTTTTTAAAGTTAATTTCCGCTGCGTGCCTTCCAATTCCCTTCACCACCTAAGCATGTGAGGTGTCCTTAGGATGATGTCATAAGTGATGAGTCATTGGGGATGATCATGTCATCATGATGAGGTAAGCAAAGCTTCTTGAGGAAGTAAGCGATCTGAGAGAGCAAGGAAAGAAGAGAAAGGAAGAGAGAGAAAGAGAGGAAGGAAGAGAGAAATGAAGGAAGGAGAAGGAGTTCTGGTTAAGCTAGGAGCAACCTAAAGAGCTTGGAAATAAGGTAATTTATTCTAGTCCCTGCTCTAATAAATTAGAGTATTATTCAGTAGCCAGAATAAGGGAATATCTCTCTCTATAAGGTTAGCCGTGGATAGAAAGAAAGTTAGGGGATGGTTAGGATAGGGGTATTATCTCAAGATAAGCTTGAGTTAAGTGGAGTTATGCTGGATAAGATAATAATGAAATATTATTATGATATGTATAGGCTCTGACCTATGAGAAGGTGGAACCTCAGATCAAAGGTTAAGGAAAGCTGCATGCCAGGTAGTGGACATACCCATTCTTATATGCTTGATGTATATGCTTGTGTGTTAACATGCCTATAATATGTGATGATGATTATGATGATGTATGCTCTGCCTTTTTATAAGTTGATGATTATGCATAATAGTGGTAGGCATGAAGCATGGAAGCATGTAAATGAAAGCTAAAGAAGGATAAAAGAGAACACATATCATGCACTTGCATTCATCTTATATGTATTGAATGGTACCGTTTACTACTGAGATTTCCCCAGAAATCTCACCCCTACCTTTTCCAACCATAACAGGGTGCTGGTTTGGAGAAGATGGAGCTAGGAAAGTAAGGATGTTTCAGGAAACACCTGGAAGGAATGTAAAAATATAAAAATACCCCTAGGGTAATAATAGTGAATAAAAAAATGAACCAAGGGCATTTTGGTCATTTCTAAGTCTTAAGTAATTAAATTTAGACCCAGTATAAGAATGTCAATGGTAGGACAAACCTATACGTTGACTTTAATGTCAGAACACAAATTATGAAACCTCACAAGAATTCAGTTCATAAAATAGTCTGATTTTTGAAAAATCTAATAGGGCGGGTATAAGATTGGACTAGATTTTTCCAACCAGCCCTCTTCCCTCTAGAATTTCACCACCTATTATGCCATGTGTCCCTTGTGATATCACTTGAATGATGTCACCTAGATGTGTAAGCAAAGCCAAGTGGATTAATGTGAGCCCTTGGATGAATTATGTTTTTAAGAGAAAATCTTGGCCCTTGCATAAACTCCCTTGCTTGGCCTATAAATACCCCTCCCCTCCCCTTGTGGCAGACACTCATATGGCAATAGAGTGAAAACTCTTACAAAATTAAAACTCAATCAAGAATCCAATCTTCCAAGCGTCTAAACTTCAAGCAACCAAGGTAACTTCTTCCTCCTATCTCTGGACTATGTTATAGGATAATTTCTCTTGGATTTGGATGGTTGAAATACTATTTTTCTTTCCTTGATGGTGCTGGATGACATGCTATCCATGTGGGGAAAAGATGAGTTTTATGCTATACATAGCTTGGACAAATAGAAACAAGCTAGGATTACTCAGTTTAAGCTTAGAATATTAGTGTAATCTTGGAATTTCATTTTGTTCCCTATTCTTCCACTATATATAACCTATAGAGGAAATTGGAATTTTTTTTATTTTGATGCTTCCAATGTGCTTTAAATGGAAAATTGTGTCTGGTTAAGTAGGGAAACAAGCATTAGAAGCAAAATTGAATTTTTTGGATTCAATTGAGGGAACCCAGGGTTTCTGCCCAATTTTGAAAGAGTATGAATTTGGTAATTCCAAGTCCGTAATTGAATTCCTAATGAAAAATAATGTAGGATAGGGTCATAAGGTATGGATAAATTCCAATCCAAGGAAATTAAGTAATCTTCATGCGATACTATTTAAACTAACCACTAATCCATGCCTTTAACCTAGGTTTAACATCAAAATCATATTTCTCTAAGTCTCATACAATTTGGCCAGCATGCAACCATAGGGAGTTATTGATTTTCCTACTACCTAAACTATGATTTAACTAGCTAAAACATTAATTAGGAGATTGGATACATCACCTAATATTTTATCCAAGCTAATTGACCAAAGTGGCTAGCTTTTTCTTGTCTTGAAAGGTTGAGAAATCCAATTGTAAGAGCTTCCTTAGTATGGCAAAATTTGCAATAGTGAGAGGGGGAAGGGTGGTATTTATGGATCATGGGAAATTTGTTTAACCTCTAAGTTCAACCAAATTATAAGGCTTGTGTCAAACTTCCAAGGCTTCTTGCAACTTTTTCATACCAAAAATAATTATAAATTATTTTTTTTTCAAGTGAAAATCCTCATAATTGTTGGCTTGCCAAATGGCGCCATCCTTGGCCAAGTAGAATGGCTAAGTTATATCAGTACACTTTATATTGGAATGAATTCTATTTCATAATTCTATTGTCCTTGGCACTGTATTTAAATTTTATCAGTCCTATAATATGTTCCTAACATTTTCTCATCCAAATAGGTCTCTCTTTTACTGCCATCAAATTTTATTGATGGTGAAATAGAAAGAAACCAATTTAATTTCTTAAAAATTATTCCAGGGGTATTTTTTTCATTTATCACCTCAAATGAGCTTTAATATCTCATTTTCTATTTTTTTATTTTTTTCTAGATTTTTCATCCAAAATTACCCCTATTGGCCTAAAACTTTCAAAAAATTGTACTTTTGTCCCAGCTTCAGCTTAACCTCATATATTGTGTAAACAATGATAATATTACTCTTCTAGCCTTAAAAATTTTGGATGTGATATTTTTCCTAAATAAATTTTGTGCTCAAAATTTTAAATCATACCTTATAGGAAAAGTTCAGGGTACTTTTCATTTGTCTCTTCTTCCATTTCCCATGTTGCTTTTTTTGGCAATAATCCCTTCTAGATACTTTGACTAGTGCAATTTGCTTGTTCCTTAGTTGATTTGACTTTTCAATCAATTATCCATTCTGGTCTGACTTTGAAAGACAAGTTGTCTTGAAGTAAAATGTCATCGTACTGGATGACATTAGCTCCGCCTGGATGGTACTTCTTCAGTGGTGAGACATGGAAAACATCATGTACCTAACTTAGATTCAGGGGAAAGGCTAACTTGTATGCTGCGAGTCTAGCTTTCGAAAGAATCTGAAATAGTCCCACATATTTCGGTTTTAGGTTCTTAGTCTTTAGGGATCAACCAACTCCTATGGTTAGAGATACCTTAAGGAATACATTATCTCTAACTATAAATTCTAACAGTCTCCTTGTAATGTTTGCTGACGAGAGCTTCGGATTGTCGCGGTCTGAGCCATCAAAATTAAGTGAATTGCACCCTAGTAATGTAGTAAAAGGCACAACCCTATCGTACTTCTCAAGGAGCCTTTCTAAAGGAATCCTAGCGAATTGGATGTCAAATTCAATGGTAAACCTGAGTAAAGAGTAAATGGTTTTGTGGTTTTGTGGGTGTAGTAAAATAAAGATGTAGTAAAATAGATATTTTTATGTTTTTGTTTAAGATGGAAAATGGTTGGTTTGTGAAAGTAGTTTATGATGATAGGCTCTTGATGATGAAAATATCTATCCTTGCTCTCAATGTATATGGAGTTTGAAATCACTAAGTCTTGAATAAAACCTCAATCAATCAATTGAGTCCAGAACCCTAATATTCTTTAAACTCCTTTGATCAAAGCTAATTTAAAGACTATTATTGAACTGCTAAGGATCACTTAGTGTGTAATTTAAACCAGATGGAAGAACGCCCTCGAATGAGCGTCGGTCGACTAACCCTAGAATTCAAGCAATCGAATCAATTAGCAACGATCGTTGACAACCGTTCAACTAGCTTAAACTCAAAACTAAAATATTATATTTAAACCAACATTTAAATCATCCAAAGTAAAATATAATCATCTAATTTGAGAATAATCAATCGATATTCAAAACTTGTTCATATGATGAAAAACCCTAGATCTAGAAGCAATCATAATATGACAAGTTACAAATTAGAACAGAGAAAACTCCCCGTTCAGTCCGTGAGCTCAAGATACTTGATCCATCACCAAGAGACTAAAGGTTTAGCCTCTCATGACTTCTACTGTACTGCAATCGCTGTTCAGATGTGATGCCATGAAGAAACAATGAAGAGATGAAGGGTGAAAGGGGTAGAGATGTGTAGAAGGTGTGTAGAGATCGCTCGAGTACTGCTTCTTAGCCTAATCAGGTCCAAAAACTAGCCTCTTCTTGACGGCAGCCTCCCTCTCTTCTTATAACAGCATGACCTAATTCAAAATGCGCAGTTTTAGCGATTTCGTACTTTTAGTCGCGACCAGATACATTTGTTCGTCGTGACCTATGAACATGGAGAATCTTCTAGAAGAATTATGAGTCGCGACTAAATAGCACAGAGGCGTGATTTGACTTTGTGGTTTCTTTCCTGGTCCTTGTTCTCTTCCAAAATACTTGCAATTCAATAAAAGCTCGCTGTAATAGTTCAAATCAGTAAATAATAGAATATATGCAGTTTAGAAGGTTGATTTACCATTTTACCCTTTAATTAGCACATTGGCCCGCACAATCATGTACCAACATAAAAGTACAATTTAAGGCATGAAATGAATGGTAAAGTTATTATAAAGCTCTCAAAATTGTCATAGAAACCATATACAAAATGTGTCTTATCATTTGCATAACTTTTTTATCTACTTAGAGATGTCAGGAGTCTCTCTTTGATCATTACAATCTACTTGGAGGTCTAATCCACTATATCAGGACCACATATTCTTCTTTCATTAAGTTTTGTCCAGCATAAAAGTTGTTGGAATGGTTGTGTCACCCAAGAGAGGGTGAATTGGGTGATATTGAAAACTTTGAAAAACTTTTACAACTTTAAAATAAATCAAAATATTAAGTTTATAAGGATATCACCGATTTACAGAGAGACTAAAGAAGCAGATAAATGGAAAGTTGAACATTGTCAATTTATACTGGTTCAGCCTAATCCACTTGGCCTACATCCGATCCCTAGAGCTCTTCTGAGTGTTCTACTATTTTCTGAGATTAGCCGGGCGTGAGAAGAATATCCCTGTGAGATCACAAATTTGAACAAATGTGTTTGAAAATATTTCTGAAAGCAAAAGCATATTGAAAATAATATTAACTAAAGAAGCATAACGAGGATTCAAAGACTTTGCTCATTTTTGAAATGATGTTTGAACACTGAAACACATTAACTCGTTAGTCCAAATAACTAGAGTAACAAGTATATTCTAGTAAATAAACACTTTTAAGCATAAGGCTTTGATGATCTAGAATATTTCTTTTTCTGAAGAGATAAGCTTGAACTTCATGTAGGTTATTAACTTGTTAAACAAAAGGATGTTTAACTTGTTGGAGGATAAAGAGTTTAAGCACATGATAGCACATAGTCAATGATAACCCTAGCAAATGGATTTGTTGCCTTCGAAATTTTCAAATAAAAGTATTAAACTCCAATACTGATACCTACACATTTCAAAAAAAAATTCAATTCATTTGCATTTAATGCAATCAAAGTATTTAATGCAGGCGTTGAAATTGACATTTATCTTTAAAATCATGAATATGCAAATTTATAAATCAAGAGAAATTTTGAAATGAAAAATCATGGAACAAATTAAATTATGTATTTGAATACCCAAATATGCATAGTTTTATTTCATAATCCATTTAGCAATATGAAAATATTTTTTTACAATATTGAAAGATTGATTGCTAAAAGAAGTTTAACAAGGAACAAATATTCTTTACCTCAATAAAGAATTCAATTAGGCATAGCTAAGAGGTAAATGTTAGATTTCACTTTGTCCTTGTAACAACTTGCTTATTTTGGAAAATTGATATTGAACTTTTCTTTAGTTCCAAAATTCAAGCTTCATTGGCTCATCTTCATCAATATTTAGTTTATTTTTCTTTGTATCCATAAATCTTGAGATGAACCTTTCATCCATATTTCCTACAAAGCAATTGAGCTAGTTTTCTTTTCCTAGTATCCAACTTTTGCTTGGATCTATCATCAGCTAGTTTGTAGGAAACATAATAATAGAATTCACATGTTCTGTAGATATAACCAAATCAAATCAATTAGGCATGATTATTTTATGCACATGAAAGATATTTTCATTTTAAAAAAATATGTATGCATAAAGAATTGAGTTACTGAACATTGTCTTTTTTTTATAAACTATTTATCAGTTAAGTTTTTGTAAGAGAAATTTAAAACCAGTTACAATATTCATTCCTAATGTTACAAATATAAACCTCAATGAAGTGTCAATCATGATAATGCAGGAGATTTACCATTGTACCTTTACCTTAAGTGCGTGGAGGATTGTAACATCCTTAATTTATTACGTCTTAGGTACCAAACGGTAGCATCTGAAACCACTTGAAAAGTCATTGAAGTCAAATTACACAATCTAGAATTTTACTCTCTCAAGTATTGTTCACTATGTAAATTCCAGATAGGCTACTTGACTTCGAAAAATCATAATTAATTTTAGAAAATTCAAAACTAAGTGGTTCAAGTTACTAAGCGAAGCTAACTTAATCCTCTTTCAAGGAAAGATAACTCTTTGACCACGTTCTCATGGAGTTAATGCCAGTAAACATCCAAAGTTTACTAGTCATTTGGTTAATTTTCCCTGTTTCCAGATTCGGTCCCTTGGCTTTGGAAATTTGTTTCTATGTGTACAGACATCCACATGCAGAGTACTTTATGTCAAATTAAAACTCAGGATGTATAATTTCATTCCACAAAATTTCATACATTTGTTTGATCATTTACTATTTTTTCCAATCAGCTACAATTGCTAGAAACTGAAAAATTTGCATTCATACATATTACAATTCATAACATTAAATACAAATATTCATACTATCCATTTCCTAATTTCTTTTCACACATCTTCATCTTCTCCATATCATGAATGTCCTACTAGGATTTTTATGACATGGGAAAGGAATGAGATTTTAGGGGAAATCTCAGTTGCAAAAGGTACCATGAATAATATATGCAACTATATGCTTAGTGTTAAACATGCTTACACTAAAATCATGCTTGCATAATGACATGTTTCCATTCTTCTTACTTATAACATATGGCCATAGCATAAAAGAAATATAGCTTTCTCAAACGTACATGCTTCACATAATCTAGTCAAGCCAACAACACATCAATAACACTCAAGCATTAAGCATACAAGTTTAGGTATAAGTTCACTACCTCTTTATCGCTTTTCCATAAACTTTTCATTCTTTCTTTGTGATTCCTTATCCATGTCAATTAAGGTCTAAACATAACACAATAATGTACTCATTACAATTCCATTCTAATTAGGTTCAAACTTGCCTTCACTAACTTGATTTAATTTCCTAAATCGATAAGCTCATATCTTTCTCTAATTTTGGTTAATTATCTTTCCCTTTGAATTAAATTGTACCTTGACCATATGCTACACAATTTTTCCCAAGGAATCCAAATATGAAGTTAGAATTAACAAATTCTAACTCCTTCCTTGATTTTTGGATAGAACAGAACCAAAATGCACAAGGGTTTTTCAAAAATCTCTCTTTTGATTTTAATGCTTCCAACTCTTATCCCTTGGCTCAATCTAATACAATTTCACCTTCTGGACTCAATGGAAACATCAAAATCATAAAAAAAACTCCCTTGGTGCTATTCCTAGTTTTGGCCAAATGGCCTTCTATTATGGGAAATCAAAAGTTTCACAACTAATTCAAGGTACAAGCATCAATCCAAGCTTATCTAAGTCCGAATTTCATGTCTCTAACTTCAATTTCATCTTCCCCCCTTTGCTGTACAGTTTTGGCCAGCACCTCAACCAAGGGAATATCTCAATTTTCTTCCATTAAATCTATAAGATCAAGCTCCTAATTTGAAGGAATAAAAGCTAAGATCAATCACTTACCTGGATTCCTTGCAACCTTGATACTTAGGCTCCTTGTTCTTACTTTTCCTTTAGGTTTGAGTGGAAATTTTGGCATAGTTTTCCCATGATCTTGGCTGCACGAAATTGAAGGGAATGGAGGGATATTTATAATGAAATTTTAGGACTCATGGGACAAAAATGACCTTGGTATTTACTAATTATTTCATGGCCCTAAACTTGAATTTGATTGGTTGATTTCTTGATTAATTAACTTAATCATCATTAACTTAATTATTAAATTATTTAATTTAATACAACATGTGAGAAAATTCCTTCTTCTTGCTATGCTTGACATGTGGCACAAAGTGGGTATACCTCACCATGCCACCTTATGCTTCTTGATAATTCTTCTTCTTTCTCTTTTTTTTTTAAATTCATAAAATAATAGTAAAATTCCTTTAGGCCTCAAAACTTATCCTTAGCATATTATACCTCTTGCTAAACACCATTTTGGGCTTTCTGTATCTCCAATTCATTAATTGGCCAAATTTCCTATAAATAACTTTGATAAACTTTATTAGGGTAGCTTAATTCGCCATAAATTTTGTGATAAATTATATAGAGTTCTTTTAGTTGTCCTAATATTTTTAAAAATTCATTTTACTATTAAATGAATTTCTTACAAATTTTTATAAATTTTTAAGACCCAGAAGATCTAATAAAAATTCTATATGTTTTTCATAACTTCAATAGGGTAATTGTACTTTACTAAAAATTACTAAAATATTATTTTAATTGTACTTAGGCCTACTTAACCATTGGGACATATTTTTGAGCCTCTTGGGATGCCATCGTCTCTGATCAAGCCTAACTCCTCTGATGGCTCAATTCCTAACGAATTTTCCCTAAAACCTTTATCGGGTATCCTATTTCACCTTAAATTCTATTATAAATTCTAAGAGCTCCTTTTTGAGTTTTGTCACTTTGATAAATTCTTATAATTAATATAAGAATTTCTCATAAAATTTCATCTGATTATGAAATCTAGAAGGTCCTATAAAAATTTCCAAAGCTTTAGAAATTAATATAAATTTTTTGGGATATCAAATCAAAATTCTAACAAACACGGTTGCGATCAAAATCACTTCCTCTATTTCCTAGTAAAATTTGAGATTGAAATGCTTCCAGGCATTTTTTGGCTATTTGTAGGTCAATTTTCTCATAATTACAATTTTACTCATGAATTTGATCAAACTCCATTTTAATCCCTTACTACACTTTGTGAAATTCTAGTTTGGTACCTAAAGTTTCAAAACTCCCTTATTTTTTTTCTTTTCTAACTTTAACCTTTTCTAATCATCATTTATTCTTCTGGTCATCATCATGATCCTTTCCTAACCTCTTTCGTCTATCAGTCTTATACATATAGGGAAAAATTAGGATGTGACAATTCTCTCCACATAAATAAATTTCATCCTCAAAATTTAACTCGTACCTTAGTCAAATAACTCTAGATATATCTCTTTTATATCCTTCTCTGTTTCATGACTAAGGTTCTAGGGTACCTTTACGAAATTCTTTTCTTATCAACTCAATCAGAGTTGAGGTTTTGTCTTGTAGACTAAACATCACCATTCTTTTACTCTACTCAGTTCAGTCTCTGTAGTGAACTTATGAGTAGTGTTTATTTTTTTTCATACATAACCCTTCAAAAATTTTATGTAATTTTGGGGTTTCTGTCATTCCTCATATTTCTTATTATACTTTTCATTAATTATCTCATTACCTGTCTTATTACATGTTTTCGTTGCGTATCTCATTACATGTTTATCTTTACACAACTGAGATAACATAAGTCTAATACTTTCATGCCTTTCTAACTTTCACCTGAAGCAAAGCCATAATTTGAATCTTTCCTTTAAGATCCTCTCTATTTGGATCTGACATAAGGGTTCTAATCCCTTACTTTTCATAATTTTTTATAACTTTTCTTAACTTTTCTCATCATCTTACATAACTTTGTACACTTTGTTAAACCTTTGTGGCATTTGTACCCTTTCTTATCACTTTCCAGGGGTCACCTATCATTAGGCTACTCTTGCTTGAGCACACTTAATTGAAAAGTGCTGATAAAAATCTAAAGCACTGGTGCTAACAAGCTCATACCCTCATGCTTTACTATCTTAGACCTTCTCATACTATCTATCTTGGGTTTATCTGACTCTTATTCTCTTTAACTTCATCTTAGAGATCTACTTGCTTATACTGATCCCTTCATATATCCTATTGGATTATCTTCTTTTCCTTAGGCATACTACTTATAGGCTTATGAATACCTTGTACTCAAGACTTGAAAACTTTAACTTTGTTAACTTTAATTCTATCTTTGTGTAAGAGAATAATGAATTCAGTCTATATAATAAGGCTATCTGGGAAAAATATTTTGTGTACTCTCTATATGAGTTAATCAACTTGTGAGACTTCTATACCTAAAACTCGTCCTTGGTAATTGCCTTTCCAAAAAGATACTCTATGATAATCTTATTGAAATGGTTCACACTTTTCTTTCTGTTAGGCTAGGCTGATTCAGAATCACCCATAATTGCCCTAAGCCTTTTTTAGGATCTACTGGACCCTGGGATATCATTCCCGTGAAAGCCATGTTAAGATTGAATCATAATTCTCTGGAGGATTCAAAACCAATGGACTAAGTTATAGGTTAGCCACTTTTACTTATTGATAACTCGACTGATAATTCCCTAACTATTAATTTCCCAAAATAAGTTTTTTTCTTAAAATCAAACATTTTCTATTATGACTGTATTCATTTCTTCTATCACTTAGGAATTTCTCATATTATTCTCATCTTTTATTTCAAAACATGACTTTGATATGTGCAGTACTGCAAAGAGCTATACAAGATCTATCATGCACATTACTGCTATAAACTGTACATCTTATCTTTCTTATCATGGTTCTGCATAGAATTGCTAAAAAATTTCTCAGCTTATCTCTTGGACATGACTCTAACATGAGTTGTACTGTATATTTCCTGGCTCTATCTCAAGAGCGATCTGGCTCTATCGTAAGAGCAATATGTCTTTATTGTGAGAGTATTAACTTTCATTACATAGACACTGCTCTCTTAGAACTATATCATCTTTTATAACTATATTTCATTTCATTTCATGGTACATCATTCATGTATCTCATCCCTACTGAAGAGATATATCTTGAGTACTATAATCATATGTCTATAGGTATGCTGATAACATTTATCTATCTCATTATACTGAGCACATTCTAGCATCTTCTGTATTTTGGTTCCTCATCTAACCAACTATCATTATCTTATCTTAGACTGTCAATCTAATTCTTAATTCTAATTCTACTCCTAACTTTAATCTAATTCTAATTCTAATCCTTGAGAATTATCTATGACTAACTACCTCATCTATCTCTATCATGTAGAGAAAACATAGTAGGTTTAGGGTAGCTCAACAGTATACATGCCATACATTATTGTTTAAACATAGGATGTAATCATACTTATGCCACTGAGAGTAGTATCGCATTTACGTAGCAATTATTAATCCATATCATCTCTTAGATTATCTTAGGAGGCTTCCTTGCCTCTTCTCTGTTCAAGGCAAGAGCTTTTTCCTATGTCTGAGTCTTTCACCTGTCATATTCTGTAGATACTCCCTGGCAAAATATCTTGGCTTACCACATCTGTAGCAATTCCTTGACCTGCCAATTAAAACCTATCCTGTGGTCTCTACCATAGATATCGCATCTCTTAGATTTTTATTCATGTTTGCCCTTCTGGCTTACTACTTCTTCTATTCTCAATTCTCTGCTTAAATTCTAGCTTTCTTCTTTTAAAGCATCGCAAGCTTCTCTCTATAATTTTATCATTCCTCTACCGCTCTGTTGAACCTTTACAACTGCCTGGGAAGAATTCTTTCTTATAACACAGAATTCAATCTGCAAGTCAACTTCTCAATTGTCATATCCCAATTTTTAGGCCTAGAAGCCTAGAAAAGTAGCCTAGAATAGATAGGCTACAGGTCCCTTTGAGAGGAAGTTCTAGAAACATACAAAGGGTTTTAAGGGACTAAATTGTAAATAGTAAAAGTTTAGGGACTAAACTATAAATAGTGAAAGCCCAATGACTAAATTGCAAATAATATAAAGTTCAAGGACTTAAGTGAAATTTAGAAAGGTCCCAAGGCCTAAAATAAATGTAGAGATAAGTTGTGGGTCATAAAGTGTAATTATAAAAAGTATATTAAGGGACCAAAGTAGAATTGTAAGGAAATTGAGCCAGAAAAGGTCCAAAACTACCCAGAATTGTTACAGTCTCAAATTTTACTAGTAAATAGAGAATGGTAATTGGGTTAGGCATATTTTTTAGAATTTTGATTTCAGGTCCCAGATGATTGATATTAATTTTTAAAGTCTAAAGGTTATTATAGGATCTTCTGGACCTTATAATTAGATAAAATTTTACAAAAAATTCTCATAATTAATATAAGAATTTATGAAGCTGACAAAACTAAAAAAGAGTTATATAGAATTTATAATATAATTTATAGTGAAATAAATTACCCGATAGGTGAAGTTTATTAGGAATTGAGCCCATAAAGGCATTGGACCCAGTTAAAGGCCCAAGTTGGCATCCCATGGGACCAATAATATACTCTAACAGTTATGTGGGCTAGTGTATAGAAAGACCCTAAAAGTGTAAAATAACGAAAATGCCCTTGTGTTGTAATAATGATCAAGAGATGAATGGAGGGTATTTTGGTTATTTGGGACATGGTCAAAAGGTCAAAAGGGACACATGAATGATTAACCAGAGTTAGAATATATTCTAATACAATGTAAAGAAGAATAAAATGATAATTATGCCCTTAGGGTTAGTATAGTGTAAAATAATGAACCAAGGGCATTTCAGTCATTTTCTAAAGGATGGTAAGCAGATAAATACCCAGTCTAATAATGTCAGTGGTAGAAAGAATCCAGACACTAGATTTAATGACATAATATATATTCTAAAATATTAGAAAAATTGGAATTCTAAAACAGTCTAATTTTTTTAAAATTGACTGAATCAGTATCGGATTGGACTTTAATTTTTTCTACTAGTATTTTCTTATGTTTTCCCCAAAAAAAGCCTTATTTGATGTAATGGATTATGCCAATTTCTGGCTTGGTGGGCAAGCTAGTTTCAAGATACAATATGAACCCTTGGATTAAATAGTGCTTGGATAAATCTTGGCCTTCTATTTCTACCCAACTTTTTCTATAAATACCCCCTCTCACAGCCCATTTAGGCAGCCATTAGAAACCTTAGGGAAACTCTGTCAAAATTTATTTTAAGCTAGGAGGAAGCATACAACTTGGAGCAAAAGAAAGGTAATTATTTCCTTTGATCTTCAACTTTATTCTAGGAAGTTTGCTCTTAGTTTTAAGTGGTTTTTATGGAAATTTCTCTTTGGTATTGCTATTGAACGTGCTGCTCATATGAGGTGGGAATATGAATTTTATGTTATAGATAATTTAGACAAGCCTAAACAAAGTAGAATTAAGTAGTTTGAGCTTAGGAAATCATATAATCTTGAGACCCTTTCTATCATTGTTTATGCACCTGGGCAGGAGTAAGAATTATATGATTTTGATGCTTCCAATGGTTTTAAAATGAAAAATTGTGTGAAATAAAGTAGAGAAACAAGTATTGGAGCATTGGAATTAAAATGAGAATTTTTAGAATTTAGGAAAGTGCTGTACAGTTCTAGATAGATTGCATAAGAGGAGTTTGATTTTCATAATACCAAGATCATATTTGAATTCCTTGTACAAAATTATGTAGGATTGGTCTAAGGAAATAATTATTATAAAGCTAAACCACTAACTCCGAGATTTAAGTTAAGAGTTACGGGTTTTAAGGAAGTTAGTGTGCATGGATTATGTAATGGCTCTAATAAGTTGTATACACAATGTAATTATGTTTAGGACCTTGAGGCATCCAAGAGGATGTTGGGAAGTGGTTGACCGAAGGTATGCATGGTTGGAAGCTTAGGGAGCAAGTGCAAGAACAAGAGAAAAATCTTATGTTTAAGGTAGTGGGCTAACCCTTTTATGTGCTTGATGTGGTATGCTTATATGTTGACATGTATATGATGTTTGAATGATATTGTGACATGATACATGATGTTGAAAATGTTATGTATAACATGCTTCCCATTTCATCATTTTTATACAAAGCATAAAGCATGATGGCACGTCACTAATTAAAGAAAGTTTAATGAAATTTCATATCATGCATAGCATTCATCTTGCATATGTAAGTGGTAATGTTTGCTACTGAGATTCCCTATAATCTCACCCTCCCATAACCAACCAATTTACATCAAGCATGATGGAAAATTTATGCATGGAGAAGAGCTAAAGAATGGAAGAAAGAAAGTAGGTAATTATTTATTCTAGCATGAATTGTATAATTTGCCAACTATGTTCATGTCATGTAATATGCCATTATATGTAAAGAAAAAGGTATAAAATAATTATGACATAACCCCATGATGTATATAATTGTATGAGAAACCAAGTTGATGGTTTATGAATGTTGGATTAATTTATGAGAATTAAAAGAAGAAAGTGAAATGGTAAAAATATAGGTCCTAAAGCAGTCTTACTTTGACTCTAGTTTGACTTAGCATATGAAAGAATTAATTCACAAAATTTTATGAGCATATAGTACATATCTAGATCTTTAAATTCATAGGTAACATGCCTCATTTGGATGTGTATATTAAGAGAAATAAATTTCCAAATTTAAGGGATAAAATCTGGAACTTCCAGAATTTACCATATAAATAGTAAATTTTGGCGATTTAACTGGATTAAATAGGCCAGTAAATGTTAAATTTCATATTTTTCTATTAAAGAGCAATGAAAGAGCTTTCTTTAAAGCTTTAAACAATCTCCAGAAGATTATTTTTATAATTAGTTATGAACTTTTAAAGTTAGACTGCCAATATGGAATTTATCAAATGAAAATACTCGAGAGTTAAATTTAAAAATTTTAATTTTTTGGCCAAAGTAATGTTACCCTAATTAAATACACTTCCGAATACATACACTGTGGGGTTAAAAGTAGGATACAATATTTTGGTATCAAAATAAAAGGTTCTGGCATAGTTACAGAACAAAGTTTTGGCCTAGGACAGTGGTTCTGGTGCAAGATAAACTTGCTCTGATTAGGATTGAGGTTAGTGATAGGTTATCTGTTCATAGTTCAACTAAGATTATGGATTGGAGATGAAAGCTCTAGGGAAATTGAACACTAAGGTTTAATAAGAGATAAAAGTGATTTCTCAGTTAATTGAGATAAAGTTTAAGCCTCAGTTAGTTAAGTTTAAAGGAGAATTGAGATTTAATGGAAAGAGATAGCTTCCCATATGATAGTAATCCTTGAAGATAGGGAAAACTTAAAAGTATGAATGGCTTAGAGATGTAAGCCAGACCTTACCTCAGTTAGTTGAAAGAAGGTAGTTGACCCAGTTAAGGATCACAGAGAGGCCAAGGATACAGAAGTCCTTCAAGCTAGGGACCCATAAGTCTTACAGGCGATAGGAGATGTTGTTATAGAATGAAACTAAGTATGACTAGCTTGAGAGTCAAATAAGGCAGTTAAGGGTTGAGTCTGTACCCTATACCCTAACATGAGGGTAAAATGGCAACCTAAGTTAGATGAATGAATGTAATCCTATTAAGTCTAGAGCAGCTTGATAGAATAGCTATCTTAGATTCCTAAATTGATGAACATGTTCTTGGAGATAGTAAGTGTAATATCCAAATTTTTTAGGCCTAGAGAATCAGAAAGTAGCCTGAAATAGATAGGCTACCAGACCCCTTTGAGCAGAAGTCCCAGAAACATATAGTGGGTTTTAGGGACTAAACTACAAATAAGTGAAAGTATAGGGACTTATATGTAAATAGTAAAAGTCCCTAGGGACATAATTGTTATTTTGGTAAAGAAAGGGACTAAAGTAAAAGTCTAAAAGTTCCATGGTGCAAAAGTGGAAGTAGACACAAGTTATGGGCCATTATGTGTAATTATGAAAAGTTGAGGGACTAAAGTGTAATTTCCAAAAGTTAATGGGCAAAATGGTAAGTATGGAAAGTTGAGCCAGAAAATACCTAAAAATGCCCAGAAATGGTTTTGTCTCGAATTTTACTATAAAGTAGATAAAGTTATTCTGATCAGTTTAATGCAACACGAAATTTTGATTTGAGGTCCCAAAAATTAATTTTAATTTTAGAAGTCTGGCAATGATTGCAGTATCTTTCGGACCTCATAATCAGATAAAATTTTGTGGTAAATTCTTATAATTAATATAAAAATTTATGAAAATGACAGAAGTAAAAAAGGAGTCCTGTAAAATTAATTATAAATTTTACGGTAGAAAAAGACACCGATAAAGGGTTTAGAAGAAATGTATGTAATTTTTATCAGGACTTTTGGGTCTCAAAAAATTATGAGCCTTTGCAGGAAATTCATTTTATATTAGAGTGAATTTCTAAAAATTTTAGAACCAGTAAAAGAGGTCAATAGAATTTACCTTAGAAATTAGGGTAATTGAAGGATATCGGTATAAGGGATGTTTCTTGGAATTGAGCTACCAGAGTACTTGTGCTTGATCAGAGACCCAAGATGGCATTCCAAGAAGTCCAAAAATGTGTCCCAGGAGTTATGTGGGTCCAAGATGGCATTCTATCACTTTTTTCTGCATATTTCATGGCATCAGTTCTGGACAACGATTGTAGGATAGTAGGACCTATGAGAGGCTAGATCTTTAGTCTCTTGGTGATAAACTGCATATCTTTAGCTCATGAACTGCACTGGGGTGTTTTTCGTCATAATCTGCACCTAATTCATATTTTGACATTTCTAGATTTAGGAATTTACTTGTATGAATAGGGATTGAATGTCGATTGATTATTCTCAGATTAGATATTTGTAATTGATATTGGATGATATGATTGTTAATTTTAATATAAATATTTCAGTTTTGATTTCTGGATAGTTGGACTATTATCAACAATTGTTAATGTTTAATTTAATTGCTTGAAATCTATGGTTATTGATTGATGACCATTTGAGGGTATTATCATCATCTGATTTAATTACATACTAAGTGGTTTTCAACAGTGCATTAAGAAGTTTTTAAATTAGTTTTGATCAAAGGAGTTTGATGAGAGCTTCGGATTGTCACGGTCTGAGCCATCAAAATTAAGTGAATTGCACCCTAGTAATATAGTATAAGGCACAACCCTATCGTTCTTCTCAAGGAGCCTTTCTAAAGGAATCCTAGCGAATTGGATGTCAAATTCAATGGTAAACCTGAGTAAAGAGTAAATGGTTTTGTGGTTTTGTGGGTGCAGTAAAATAAAGATGCAGTAAAATAGATATTTTTATGTTTTTGTTTAAGATGGAAAATGGTTGGTTTGTGAAAGTAGTTTATGATGATAGGCTCTTGATGATGAAAAATATCTATCATTGCTCTCAATGTATATGGAGTTTGAAATTACTAAGTCTTGAATAAAACCTCAATCAATCGATTGAGTCCAGAACCCTAATATTCTTTAAACTCCTTTGATCAAAGCTAGTTTAAAGACTATCATTGAACTGCTAAGGATCACTTAGTGTGTAATTTAAACCAGATGGAAGAATGCCCTCGAATGAGCGTCGGTCGACTAACCCTAGAATTCAAGCAATCGAATCAATTAGCAACGATCGTTGACAACCGTTCAACTAGCTTAAACTCAAAACTAAAATATTATATTTAAACCAACATTTAAATCATCCAAAGTAAAATATACTCGTCTAATTTGAGAATAATCAATCGATATTCAAAACTTGTTCATATGATGAAAAACCCTAGATCTAGAAGCAATCATAATATGACAAGATACAAATTAGAACAGAAGAAACTCCCCGTTCAGTCCATGAGCTCAAGATACTGGATCCATCACCAAGAGACTAAAGGTTTAGCCTCTCATGACTTCTACTGCTCTGCAATCGCTGTTCAGATGTGATGCCATGAAGAAACAATGAAGAGATGAAGGGTGAAAGGGGTAGAGATGTGTAGAAGGTGTGTAGAGATCGCTCGAGTACTGCTTCTTAGCCTAATAAGGTCCAAAAACCAGCCTCCTTCTTTACGGCAGCCTCCTTCTCTTCTTATAACAGCATGACCTAATTCAAAACGCGCAGTTTCAGCGATTTCGTACTTCTAGTCGCGACCAGATACATTTGTTCGTCACGACCTATGAACATGGAGAATATTCCAGAAGAATTATGAGTCGAGACTTTAGGACTCTTTGGTCGCGACTAAATAGTACAGAGGCGTGATTTGACTTTGTGGTTTCTTTCCTGGTCCTTGCTCTCTTCCAAAATACCTGTAATTCAATAAAAGCTCGCTGTAAAAGTTCAAATCAGTAAATAACAGAATATATGCAGTTTGGAAGGTTGATTTACCATTTTACCCTTTAATTAGCACATTGCCCCGCACAATCATGTACCACCACAAAAGTACAATTTAAGGCATGAAATGAATGGTAAAGTTGTTATAAAGCTCTCAAAATTGTCATAGAAACCATATACAAAATGTGTCTTATCAGAGTTTAATAATCATTAATGCGCTCGACCCAATTGATTGATTGAGATTTTATTTAAGACTTAGTGATTCCAAAACTCCCATATCAAATTAATAGTAACTATAGATATGTTTTTATCATCAAGAGTCTTTTTTAACATATTTCTTTCACAATCCAACTCATTTTCCTCTTAATAAAAAATACAAAAATATTTACTTTACTGCACCCTTATTTTGTTGTATCAATGTTCGATAAAACCCAATAAAAAGGATTCCAATAAAAAGGTTCGTTGATAAGAACGATAGGGTTGTGCCTTATACTACATTATCGGGTGCAATTATTACTTTGATGGATTGGATGACGACAATCTGATCCTATCAGCCTGTAATCATTATTTTGTTTAGTCGTGACCTCAAAGTCCACTGGTTGCAACCTACTTTTCTCCTGAGAGGTTCTCTGTGGTCGTGACCAAAATAAGGAATTGGTCTCGACTTAAATGGTCAATTAGTGAAGCTGTGCATTTTCATTTAGGTTACTTTGCAATTAAAGTAAGGGTTGGCAGCAAAAACGGAGGAGGATGGATTTTTATCAGATTTTACTAAGAGGAACTGCTCATTCTCTCTCAACATTCTCTCTATAACCTCTAATTAAATCTTCCATTTTTTTCATCTTTCCATAGATTTTCACATTTCTACACTGATTAATCCATTTCTACTATCTTTTTCATTACCTTTCCATCACCTTTTTTTGCACACTTCATGGCATCATTTTTGGACAACGATTGTAGCACAGTAGGAGCTATGAGAGGGTAGATCTTGAGTCTCTTGGTAATAGACATCATATCTTGAGCTTATAGACTATACTGGGGAGTTTTCTATCTTAATCTGCACCTAATTCATGTTTTGAGATTTATAGATTTAGGGATTTCAATGTATGAATAGGGATTGAATGTCGATTGATTATTCATAGATTATATATTTGTAATTGATCTAGATAATGTGATTATTGATTTGCATATATACATATTAGTGTTATTTCTGGTTGATTGTTTGATTATTAATGATTGTTAGTAAATAAATCAATTGATTAAATTCTTTATTTACCGATTCGTATTTAATAGAGGGTTATTGCATAATCCAGTTCAATCTACACACTAAGTGGCTTTAAATAGTGCATTAAGGAGTTTTAATTTAGCTTTGATTAAAGGGGTTTGAATTCAGTTATGAACTAGACTTGATTGATTGATTAAGGTTTTCTATAAAACTTAGTTCTTAAATAGCTCTCATTTCAAATCAAGAGCAAGGATATATATATTTTCATCATCAAGAGTCTTTCTTATCATATTTATTTCACAATCCAACTCATTTTCCTTTTAATAAAAAAATACAAAAGCATTTACTCTTACTACAATTTTATTTCTTTTGTACCGATGTTTGAATCAAACCAAGAACCCATGTTTTTACTCAGGTTTACAGTGAAATTTACCAATTGTTAAGATTCCAATTTTAAGGCTCCTTAAGAAGAACGATAGGGTTCAATCTTTATTTTGAAAGTTGGATCGCAACAATCTTCAGACAGCTCTTGCGATGGTACCGTTACCGGGGAGCCATTAGAATGGTTCCTTAGCAATTGGTTATTGATTGCATTGTTAGCTTGAGTCATTCGTTTAAATTGAGTTTTAGTTTTTGTTGTTTTCATTGCATAGCATAAAATTTTTTAGAAATAGAAACAGATATATTATCTTCTTTCACTTTGGCATTTGCATCATTGCATAGTATTCTGTATTTTTCTGAGTTTCTATGAAATTTCTCTATGTAAATTTGTGTCATGACCATATCTTTGTTGAGTCGTGACGTAATTGATTTACTGAGATACTTGGTTGCTTTCTATGATATACAGTCGCGACCTTTAGAACTTTTTGTCTCGACTAGTTTGAAAGTTTTACTCTCTGTGAAATTTAATAGCGATTATTGGCATCATTTGTTGCGACCTAAAATCTATTTTCAAGAATTTTTGCTCTCTATTATAAGGAGTCGGGACC
Organism: Leucaena leucocephala; assembly: GCA_037074615.1. Taxonomy (NCBI): domain Eukaryota; kingdom Viridiplantae; phylum Streptophyta; class Magnoliopsida; order Fabales; family Fabaceae; genus Leucaena; species Leucaena leucocephala. The sequence goes on from CM073545.1 coordinate 6,691,129, forward strand.
TGAACATCCTTCTGTCTAACCAAATTGAATTTTTATGCTGTGAAACTTCTGTGTCTGATTTTGATTGCTTGTTTGGTTATTCCTAATTATTTTTGTGTTGCATGCATAGAAGAACTGAACCATTAGTACCTTTTGATCCTGAAATTAAGAGAAAACTTAGGAAACTAAGAAGAGAATTTAGAGAAGAAGGAACTAGTAAAGTTGTAGCTGAAGAAGAGGTGAGATTAACAAAATCTAGTTCATCCTTTAGTGTCTCGAGATCTGAAATTGGACTTAATTTAGATATTCCATTAGAAATTTCTAATATGGCTGAGATTAAATAGGGATAATAGAGAGGGAGAGAATGGAATACCAAATAATGTAGAAGATAATAGAAGTGTGAGGGAAATAAATCATTCTTATATGAATTATGATCCTTATGGTTTTTACACTGAAGAGGCTAATTTTGAAATTAAAGGAGCTTTGATTGTAGCCTTACCTAAATTTCATGGTTTTATAGGAGAATGTTCACATGGACACTTACAAACCATGCATATGATCTGCTCTTGAATAAAGACTCCAATGACTGCATTAGATGATGTCTTGAGGATGTGTTTCCATTTCACTATAGCAGGGAAGGCTAAGGAGTGGTTATACAATCTGCCAAATAATTTATGAAATCTTACATGGGATCAGTTAAAGTTAACATTTTTAGAATAGTTCTTCCTGACCTCTAAAACAACTCGGATTAAAAAGGAGATTATAAAAATTCTACAACAGGATGGAGAGTCATTACATGAATATTGGACAAGATTTATCAACTTGTTGGCTCAATGTCCGCATCACAATATTACAAAGGCTAATTTAGTAGACATATTCTTTGATGCTTTACTTCCTCATAATGAGGTATCCTTGAATGCAACAGTAAATAGTTCTTTGAGAGATAAAACTCTGTAAGTAAATTAGGTGTTATTTCAAAAAATGGCTAATGAAGACCATCAGATCGAGGATCTAAGGAGAATGCCCACATCATCTTTGGGTAATTCCAAGGAGATTTTATCAGAAATTGCAACTTTAGGAAACTGAATAGAAAAGAGAATGAATTTACTTGAAAGGAAGCTTCATTTTATAAAGCAAGTTCATGCAGTGGGAACTTCACAAGCATTAGTTACAGGATATGAGTCATGCGGTTCAATAATGTGTGCTACAAGTATATGTGATAGATAATATGAAGAAGTAATAGCAATGTATCAAGGGAGAGACAACTATTACCAGAAGAGAGATCCATATTCAAATACATATAATCCTGGTTGGAGAGACCACCCAAATTTTAGGTGGGGGATGATGAAAATAGGCCAAACTAATTCCAAGGAGGTGGTACTTCTTCAAACAACTACCAAAGTAATGCAAGGTCTATGGTTCCTACTCAACCTAATACTTTAGCAGCACCAAGACCAAATAAAACTTCTCAATTGTTGAAGAGTATGGCTACATAAATAAATAATATGGAAGGTAGAATGACCCATATAGATAACAAGCTCAAAGAAAATGATGGTCAATTCACCTCTATAGCTTCAATTCTTCAAACTATGCAAAAGGATAATGCAGATGTGTAGAAGAAAGTTGAGGAGTTAAGTTCTAAGAATGCTGATATTACTAGCCATTTAACTCAAGTTTTTAATATTATGAGTGATATCTAAACAAAAAGCGGTGGCAGTATACCTTCGAATACTGTTATTAATCTGAAGTGTCTAAATGCTATTTCATTAAGGAGTAGTATAAAAGTTCATTTTAAGGAAGATGATTTACTAAAGGATGATATGGTAGATCTTGAAGTTGAAAATACATCGCTGTCATAGATAAAAATTGGGAAATCAGAGTGTTAAAGAGTAGCAGCTTATGACTAAGAAAGCAACCCAAAAGGAAATACAAGAGATGCAAGAAGAGGAAGAGATCACTGATGGAGAGACTTGAGGAACTCATACTGCGCTTCAATGGGCTGGAGGACTCCGTGGAAGAACTGAATCGCAAAGTTGACAGACTGAAAGCAAGTTTCAGGGATTTCCGCTCAGAAGTTCGCCGCCATCAACCCCGTGATAGCTTCTTTAATCCTGTTGATTTCACCCAATCTGATGACTCCCAAAATTCCGAGTCTGATGAGTAGTGAAAGATTGCAACTTTTATATATTCTGATGTATATATTTTTTTGTGTAAAAGTTGATAACATGGCTGGTCTCTGGAAGTAGAAAAAAAAACTGATATATTTTACACCGATCCATATATATTGACCGGTGTAAAGTATATTATAAATAAACTGATATATTTTACACTGGTCCATATATAGTGTCCGGTGTAAAATATACTATAAATATAACTTTTATATTTATATATACACCGGTGTAACATTTTGTCCGGTGTATATTTTCTTATTTTTTCCCAAATACTCTTTTATTTGGTACATTTCTCGCGCCTTCCATCTCTCATTTTTCCCTGGTTCGCGCATTAAGACTTCTCGGCGCTTCACGGATGGTGAGTTTTGTTTTGAACTCCTCTCGCGAACTGAAAATTTATTCTCTCCATGCATTAGCTGCATCGTAATGGTTTAATTTCTTGTTTTCTGCTTTTCTAGTTCTTATAGTCTTCCACAAATATGGATCGTAGTTGGATAAATGCTAAATGAACAAGTGTTGAGTATGCTGAGGGGGTGAAGGAGTTTTTGGATTTTGCTAAACAGAATGGTGATGATGACAATGGAAGGTTTTATTGTCCTTGTGTGAGTTGTTTGAATGAGAGGAAACAAAGTCCTGCTGATATTTACACTCATCTAATTTGCGAGGGGTTTTGCAAGAGTTACACGGTATGGGTATGGCATGGTGAACAGGTGGAACAGACCTTTGACAATGACATGGATACTGATGATAGAGTAGAGGACATGATTCGTGATGTTAGAGAAGATGCTTTTATGCGGTCACACGCATATGGTAATATGTGCAATGATGCAGAAAAGCCTCTATACCCAGGGTGCAGAAAATACAACCTGTTGAATGCAGTGTTGAGATTGGTAAGTGTGAAAGCTCAGCATGGGTGGAGTGACAGTAGTTTTTCAGAATTGCTTGACTTGTTACAGGACATGTTTCCTGAAGAAAATGCTTTACCCAAACGCTATTATGATGCGAAGAAAATAATAGGTCCTTTAGGCATGCAGTATAGAAAGATTCATGCATGCCCAAACGATTGCATATTGTACAGGAAAGAGTTTGAAGATGAGGAGAAGTGTCCAATATGTAAGACACCAAGGTACAGATCAAACAACTCTCCTGCCAAGTTGTTATGGTATCTTCCAATTTTACCAAGGTTTAAGCGACTTTTTTCTAATGAAGATGATGCAAAGAAATTGTTATGGCATGCAAATGAAAGGATTAATGATGGAAAGATTCGTCATCCTGCTGACTCTTTGCAATGGAAGAAGATTGATGACTTATTTCCCGAGTTCGGCAATGAACCACGAAACCTAAGGCTTGGACTTAGTACGGATGGAATAAACTGTTATAGTAGCCTTAGTAGTATCCATAGTTCATGGCCCGTCCTTCTGGTGATTTACAACCTATCTCCCTTGCTGTGTATGAAACGGAAGTATGTAATGTTGTCCATGCTGATCTCAGGACCAAAACAACCGGGAAATGACATAGACATTTACCTAACACCCTTGATCGAAGATTTGAAGAAGCTATGGGAAGGTGTGGATGTCTTTGATGCTGTTAAGAAGGAGGTCTTCAATTTGCGGGCCTTGATCTTTTGTACAATTAATGACTTTCCTGCATACGGAAATTTGTCAGGGTATAGTGTTAAGGGCCATAAAGCATGTCCGATTTGTGAGGAATGGACTTGCTACTATCAACTTCGTCATGGAAGAAAGACGGTCTACCTAGGTTATAGGAGATTTCTAAGACAAGCCCACCCATACCGTCGACTGAAGAAGAAATTTTATGGCGGCCAAGAATTTGAAAATGCTCCAAAGCCATTGACTGGCGAACAAGTTTATGAAAAGGTGAGAGACATCAATGTCACTTTCGGTAAGCTTACCAAGAAAAGTGAGAAAAATGTATGGAAAAAAAGATCTGTGTTCTTTGAGCTTCCTTATTGGCGACATCTTCATGTAAGGCACTGTCTTGATGTGATGCATGTGGAGAAAAATGTGTGTGACAGCATTGTTGGAACACTTCTCAACACACATGGTAGTTTCAAAGACGGTTTGAAGGCAAGATTGGATTTGGAAGAAATGGGAATACGGGAGGAGTTACATCCGAGGCCAGATGGTGAGGGGAGCTATCATGTTGAAGAGACTAATATTTTGTCCAAGGCTGAGAGAAGAAGTATTTGTGAGTGTTTGCAAGGAATCAAAATTCCCTCTGGGTACTCATCTAATCTTAAGAGGATTGTGTCCATGAAAGATTTGAAATTAGTAGGCCAAAAGTCTCATGATTGTCATGTACTGATGCAACAATTACTCCCAGTGGCTATTCGAGGAATCCTTCAAGATGAGTTAAGACACATTGTAACCCGACTTTGCTTCTTCTTTAATGCTATATGTGGCAAAGTCTTTGAGACTGAAAGGTTGGAGGAATTGGAGCACGAGGGTTATGTTATTTTGTGCCAGCTTGAAAAACAGTTTCTTCCTTCCTTTTTTGACATCATGGTACACCTCATCGTTCATCTAGTGCGAGAGATAAAACTGTGTGGCCCTGTATACTTACGATGGATGTACCCATTTGAAAGATACATGAAAATCCTTAAAGGGTATATGAAGAATCCAAATCGGCCCGAAGCATCCATTGTTCAAAAATATGTGGCCGAAGAAGCTATGGATTTTTGTCAACAATACCTGTCTAAAGCAAGACTTACTGGTCTCCACAAACCCATTGCCACACAGGGGGGTCAACGCGAAATGTCAGTAAGGAGTGTTGATCGTAATGAACTGCAGCAAGTACACTTACACATCTTGAATAACATTGATGAAGTTCAAGACTATATTGCTGTTCATAAAGATCTTGTCCGGAAAACAAATAATAGGATGACAGAGCAAAGGCTCATTAGAGAACACACCAAATCTTTTGCACATTGGTTCAAATTGGAGGTTGAAAATGAGGATTGTGTTTCTGATACAGTTAGATGATTGGCATGTGGTCCTGAACATAATGTGATCTGTTGGAATTCATTTGATATCAATGGGTATTCCTTTTATACGAAGTCCCTAGATGATAGAAGTAGCGTGCAAAACAGTGGTGTTATGTTAGTGGCTGAAGCTATGCATTTCTCTAGTTCAAAAGACAACAATCCTAAATTAGCAGCCATCCCTTATTATGGCATTGTTAAAGAGATTTGGGAGGTGGACTACTCCAAATTCAAAGTTCCCGTATTCAAATGCAAGTGGGCTAATGTAAACAACGGTGTTATGGTCGATCAGTTAGGATTTACACTGGTGGATTTGAATAATATAAGTTTTGGGGATGAGCCTTTCATTATGGCAGACCAAGCAAAGCAAGTGTTCTTTATCACTGATCCTCAGAATGAAAGATGGTCTATCGCGCTCCAAGGGAAAAGTGTTGTTGACAATGATGATTCTTTTTATGAGATCCCTTCTTTTTCAGTAGGTTTACCACAATTAAATGAAGAAGAAGTGGATTCTGATTAATTTCTATGTGTTTCTTGTTTAGTCTAAACATGCAATTTTAAGTTTCTTGTAATGATTGCGTATATGATTTTGATGTAATAATAACAGAGACAGATTCTTGTTCTGATAAGAATGTTGTGACGCTAAGGATGGGATGATATAAGGTGGTGAAGTTAAAAAAAACTACAACATTTAACACCGGTCTTAAGTGATATCCGGTGTAAAAAGGCACGTCTGACAATTTGTAAAATAATTTATTGTTCGATTTTACACCGGGTTTTACTTTATCCGGTGTTATACTTATCGATGTTTATTTTTTACACCGGTTGTTAAAATTAGCCGGTGTAAAATGTTTCACTTTTACATCGTTTATGTTTCGTCCGGGTTAGAATAATTTACAACCGGTGTTAAATGTTTATATTCATTTTTTTAACCCGCCCCTTGGCGCGATGACCTTCAATCTTCTCCTTTCTCACATACTCTTTTTTATCGCCGCTCGTCGTGCTCTGTGGTTCTCGCGAGGCTTCTCCGTGCTCGATCAGTCATTCTTCTCTGTCACCTCTCTCGTTCTGCTATTCCGTAAGTGTACGTGTTCTCTGCATTTTTTTCCCTGTGTACATACGATGGCGTTTTTATGTTCGTTTAATCTAGGTTTTCTATTTTTCCTGATGAATGCTGGCACATCTTTCCATTCATAACTGCTAAAGGAACAAGTTTTGTGTATTCTGACGGGTTGAGGGAAAAAGGGTTCAGTCTGTTTTCAATGTTTTTGATGTTGTTATTGCGTCCATAGGAATATGGAGGATAGAGTTACTCAGATTGAGGCTGGCGATGCTCCAAGCGCCACTAAGCAAAGGAAGGGCAGAAGTGCGACTCGTTTGAAAGACATTACGAAGGACAGGATAGAGGGGAAACTGCTTCCGATAGAGTTTGACAGAAACTGGAACCCAACTGGTGAACACAGGACAAAGTACGTAAGTTTTGTCAGCCTCCTAGCACGCAACAAGCCTAGCATCACCTATTTGACTTGGGATGCTGTGGATGATCGCGTGAAGAATCAAATTTGAGACACTATCCGGGTATAGGAACTATCTAATATTGCATGCAGAGCAATACCAAATACACAACTATTTGTTGATTACTCTGCTTTCAATGGCAAACATTGCAGCTCACTTACGATGTGCCCAACAATGAGTTCTTGAAGAAGAAGACGTTGTCTTATTGCTGTGAGCGTTGGAGGGCATTCAAGACACAATGTCTCGAGGGGGTTATGCGAAGGCAGAAAGAGAGTTGTTGGGGGCCAAGAGGAAGAGGTTAGAAGAAAATGCTGGGTCGGATCCTAGTGTTCTTCTTGACCCCCCCTCTCCGATACGTCACGAAGAAAAATGGTTGTACGCTCGCCAAAGAAAGAGCGGAGCTTTTACAAGCGACAATGCTCGCATGATTGCTGAAAAAATTGTAAGCACTACTTGCATTATTTTGTGATAGTAGACTATATATAATTATATCATTTTCCTTATGTTTGTTCTTTCTATGTTATAGAGTGATCTTAAACAACAAGAGTCCCATGGATCCTTCAAGTCAGATGGTAGGAATGACATCTTGACTGTTGCCACTGGGAAACAAGAAAATGGGGGTCGTGTCAGGGGAGTTGGAAGAGGTATGGGTATAAGAGATTACTTTGGAGCATCTCAAATACGTTCCCTACATGTGGTGCCGAGGGCAGAGTTGGCATCCTTGCTCTCCACCATAAGGGCAGAGGCTAAGGAAGAGGCTTGGATAGAGGTTAGGGCACAAGCAGAAGCTTCAATTGAGGCGCGATTACAAGAGGGGTTCGCAAAGATGAAGGAGAAATGTTGTCCATGATGACATCAAGGCAGCAAGAGCCAACTGATCCCCTCCCGCCCTCAACTGCAGTCCGTCCAAGCACTAAGGGGAGTTGTTGCTTGCCGTTGTCAGAGGATGCAGAACATTGTGATCTATATGTTGAGGATCCTCTTAGACGCTTAGTGGCACGTGGCTCCATCCATAGCCTAGGGGCAACTACTGTTCACCACGTCCAAATTCAGGACGATCAATTAAGGGTGACAGTTGAAGCCGTGCTAATTGGAGATGCTCTTGTCCCAATTCCCACTGATGAGGTGAAGACAGTGAGCCAAGCAAAAGGGACTTTCATATTGTAGCCAAAGCATCTTGTTTCGGATCACGTCGCCTCATCCCCTGACCAACTTCCCACCCCTCCCGCTTTGAATGCCATGCAACGTGTGATCCTAATGGCATATGACAAAACGTTCCATGTGGACGCGTTGCCTATGGATTCAGTTGTGGGCGACATGGGGGCACCGGCCTTCCTGGACCATGCGGACGTCAAATCTCTGATCACTCCCAAGGAAGAACTGACCTCCGGCTGCATCCAAGTGTTTTTGATGTAAGTATAATTTAAATGTAAATATATGTAATAACAAAGTTCAAGTCTTACAACTAATGTCGTGCATGCATTGCCTGTAGGTACATGCAAGTTGAGTTGGTTTCCTCCAAGGGCAAACAAAAAAAGTTCGGATTCCTATGCCCAATTCAGATTTATGCTAAAGGGACCTCTCAATCTTCGAGGCTTGCATACATTTCACAGAGGCTCGGTGAAACCGATATTGATTGTTTCTTCGCACCATATATGCATGAGTAAGAATAATAATGTTTCATTTTATTTTATATATACTAGTTTTGTAGTTGCTTAATTATAATACTCATTCTCTTTTAACTAATCTCTACAGCAATCATTGGCAACTTGTCATCCTATGTAAGCATAGCTATAAAGTTTTCTTCTTATGCTCCCTCCATTACAAGCCCTCGGTGGATGTCAGGAAGATCATGAACACGTACGTGAGTTCTCTTCTATACACAATGATCTGTGTGATAAATGGGTTACTAACTTGTTAACTTTGGTCATAGGGCTATGAGGACATTCGCAATTGCAAGGGGCCTTAAGCACGCTAATTTGGTGAGGGACCCTGAATGGATCACACCTATGGTAATAAAAGTATATATTAGGTGTTAGCTAGGTTCCCCGTTTTGATGATGAGAAATAATTTTTATCTTGTTAACATTACAAAGTCGAAGGCAACCCAGAGAAAGCAACTTGTGCGGCTTCTACATAGTCAGACACATGGTCAATATTATCTTGGCAAATAGGATTGACCTAACTGGGGAGGTAAAATTGTATTTTGAATGATTTCATATTTCTTAATTGTCAATCTAATCTAAATTAGTAATGCCTTAATTTCTTTGATTTTGATTTCATATTTTAGATGTTTGAGCAACCTGATCCATTTCCTGACCAAGATATTGAGGACCTGCGTAATCGGTAGGCAAAGTTTTTTGTTCAAATCCTTCCTTCTCAATAGTATTTGTCTTTCACTGAATACATTTTTCTGTTCAAATTGTAGCATTTTTGTATTGAGTTTTATTCAATGAATAATATAATGAGCAATTGAATTATATATGTCTCTGGCATCTTGAACTGATGATGATCGATGATTGAGTCATATATTACATTTGGGCAGTTTACTTCTGAAGCTTCAGGCCAACGAAATCTATCAAATATAAATTTAATAACATCTACATCGGAGGTATATACCCACCGGTGTAGTAAGAACATATATAAATTAAATTTAATAACATCTACACCGTCCCAATATTCAACCGGTGTTAAAAATTGAACAATCTACACCGTCCCAATATTCTAACCGGTGTAGATGTTAAAACATAATACACCGGATGTAAATGTGAACCGCTTTAACATGAAGACCGGTGTAAAAAAGTATACATTCTACACACCGTCCCATATTTAACCGGTTACGTGACCAGTATAACATAGCCAGCAAACATTCTACACCGGTTACGTGACCGGTGTAAAAGGTCTCACTTTTTACACGGTCCGTTTCTACACCGGTTGTGTGTGCGATGTTGAATGCCATTTTCAACCGGTGTTGAACTGCTTTTTTCCAGCTGTGGATAATGCAAAGTCCAACTTAAAAGGGGAAGCAAACTTAGGAGAAGGCGAAGTTAAGCACGCAAGAAGCCTATATGCCTTCAGGTAAGTATAAAGGATCTCTTTTTTCCTAAAGCTTACTTTGCTGGAAAGAAAAAGATTTACCCTAAATTTGCAAAAGATACTTATACTCTTTTCAATAAATTAGAAATAAATATTCCTATAGTTGAATTTCTCAAGAGGAATCCTAAGTATGCTAAATTTTTGAAAGAGTTGCTATAAGAAAAAGTTTAGGCCTCTTGAGAGAATTCAGGTGAGTGATAATGTGTCATCACTTTTTAAGGCTAAATTACCGGTTAAGTGCCAAGACCCAGGATCTTACACTATCCCATGCACTATAGGAAAGGTTCATATTAAGGGAGCATTATTAGATCTAGGGGCTGCTATCAATATGATGCCTTGGTCGGTATACTTAGCCTTAGGTATTAATAATCTTAGAGACACAAGTGTAGTGCTCTAATTAGTTGATAGATCAATTAGGTATCTTAAGGGAATTCTAGAGGATATTCTAGTACAGGTCAAGGATTTAGTGTTCCCAACAGATTTTTATGTTATAGACATGTCCTGTGAGCTAGTGAATGAGAGCACTTTGATTCTAGGTAGACCTTTCCTCCAAACTTCCAAGACAATCATTAGTATGAAGCATAGTTCCATTATAATGGAAGTTAGAGAACATGTAGTCACTTTTAATATGAATGAAGAAATGAAATATCCTTTTGACAATTCTACTTTTGTAGGGTTAAATAGTTGTTGAAGAGACTAGGGATGAGCATGAATTGAGTTTTACATGATGTGTGAGACATCCTCCTTTAAACCTCTCAGAGTACATTTACGGAAGTAATCTTAACTTTATTATATCTTTCTTTGCCAAAAATCCTGGCAGAAGATAGCTGTACTAATTCGGTAATTCCCATGAGAACTACCATTCTACGTAAGTACCTAGGAAAGACTGGATGAACTAGCTATGTCCACTCACTTCCAGCCTCCTTAGACAGCACCTACGTACACAGTACTTTCGATATTCTGTCAGTATAACAGCATTTTCTAGTAAATATCCTTAATCTCAATCCTTAAAACCTTGACCTTAAATTTTAAACTTAAACCTTAACCTTACTTATACTCAATTGGAACTATTTTAGAACATTGGAATACCTCGTAACCTCAAAAACATGTATTTCCAAGAGTTGGGCTTACGGACTGTTCACCGTCACTGTTCACTGGGTAATTCCATATCACAGCCTAAACTTTGGAAATTCATAACTAAATCTAGAAAAATTGTATTGAGGTGATTCTAATTTCTAATGAAATATATTTCCTTTAAATTTGATAGAAAAATATGAAAATGAGGTTTTCTTGTCCAGATCAAATCAGTTTATTCGTTGAACTTTACTGTTCATTTGGTAAATCTGGAAGTTCCAGTTTCTTTGCCCCACTTTTAAAAATTTAATTCTCCTTGTATACTTATCCAATTGAGTCGAATTACCTATGGATTTAAATATAAGAATGTTTTCTTTAAGCTCACCAAATATCTCGGACAAAATCATTCATTTACTATATGGAATTAGCGCATGAACCTCACTGCCTCTGAGTAGTTGTATTATCTTATTCCAGATTTCAATTCCCGAATTTGAAAAATTATAACAATTCGAGTTCTTAACCAAATGAGGCGTTCTTGGTGTCCATTTAAATCTCTGGATCTTAGCTATTTTCATGACAAATTTCACGTGAAACCAAAATGGATAAGTCACTCAAACTATCGCTGGAAGGTCACTCCCTCATCTCAGATCCAGTGAGTATTTACCATGTACATACCAATATATCATCACATAAATTAAAGGCATGCTTTCCAAGTCATATACACATTGTTCATGCCATTTACCTTCCTCCTTGTGTAGTTCCAGCACCTAGAGCAATATTTATTGATATGGAAGGAATGAGATTTCATGGAAATCTCAATAGCAAGTAATACAAACTATAAGATTATGCATGTTTGATTAAATGCCTAACATGTTATCATGCAATGGGAGCTAATTCATGCTTATACATAAGCAAACTCTAACATGCATATTGTCATGACATATATTGCAAGAAGTGGCACATACTCATAGCACATCATCATCATCATAAACATCATCACATAATATTCCATGCTCAACCAAACCTTCATGCATAACAAGTAAGCAAATCAATCAAAGCACATAAGTTTATAGTTAGGTATTCTTGCTACCTCTTATGGATCCTTATCCTTCCCTTCTTGAAGTGATCTTTCCTTACCACAAATGTCAAAACCTAGACATTATATAATTCATTAGGATCATAAACTCAAACATTACTCAAGACTATCTCTCTTGAACATTCAACTTGCTTTCCCTAACTTAACTTCCTTTAATTTTTACCAATTGGCTTGGCCTTTGAATCAATTGATGTCTTGACCTTACCCTACACAATTTCACCTTTTGAATCCATTTATGAACTCAAAATAACCAAATTCCAGCAACAAGGCACTGTTCTGTACAGATTTGGAAAAGCATACACAATTCTTTCAAAAATTCTCATCTTGATTCCAATACTTCCCATACTTGTTCCTCCACTTTCCCCCCACATAAAATCTCACTTTAAGACCATTGGAAGCATCAAAATCATGAAATTCAATCACTATTCATGTGAGTGAACAGTACTAAAAGGAATTTTCAACATTATAACCTTTAATTCCAATGGTTTCCAAGGTTCAAAACCTTTCCAATCCTACACAAAATCATCATATAAACTCCATGGAAGCATTAAATCATTGAAATTCCATTTCCTTCTATCATTAACAGTGCATGAACAGTGCAAACCGAAATGGTAAAGTCAAGAACATCAACTTACTTCACAACCAAGCATGTAACTAGCTTGTTTAAGCTTGTCTTAACTATCTATGACCTAAAACTCATATTCTTTTCACATATACACAAAATTTCCAGCAGCATCTCCCCAATATTTAAGCCTAAAAAACCACTCAAACTCAAGCACAAACCATAAGAACAAAGGGTAGAAGCAAGGAGACAACTTACCTTACTTGTTTCTTCAAGATCCTTGCTTCCTCCAAGCTTGAGAGAAAATTTTGCAAGAGATTACCTATACTTCTCCTTCACGATTTTGGCTTGGATTTGAGGGGGTATTTATAGAAAAATCTTGGGAAAATTGAAGGCCAAGATCAACTTGGGAACTATTTGATCCAATGGTTAAAGGTTTAATCTTGGAATGTCTTTTCTCTTTTCACTCATGACATCACCACCATGACATCATCAACATGACATCACTTGGGACACCTAAGCCTCTTCTTTGGCACCATTTTGAGGGTGAGATTTCTAAGAAAAATTTCAACCCAGTTCAGTTCCATCCAGTCCAATCCGATATCGGCCCGATCCGATTTTCCGTAAACCGGACTGGTTTCTTAATCTAATTTTTATGGGACTTCATAATATTTTTTTTAATATTTAAATCCTTCATACCATTGACATTCTCATACTGGGTTTAAATTTAATTTTAAATGCCTTGGAAAATTATCAAAATACCCTTAGTGCTTTTCCTTACAATATATTAAACCCAAGGGCATAATTGTCATTTCTCATCTCTTTAGACCTTGTCAAAATATATATTGACTTCGACTAACCTTTTCTGCACTTGTCTTGGTGTTTTGGCATGTCCAAAATGACCAAAATGCCCTCCATTCACTTCTGGTTTCTTAGGGCATCACATGGGCATTTTCGTAATTTTACACTTTCCCAGGGTTCCTCTAAACACTGGCCCACCCATCAGTCCACTTATTTTATTGGGCCTCAATGACACCATTTTTGGGCCTTTTAGGGTTCAATACCTTTGGGGCACAAATCCCTAGAAAACTCTCTTTACGATATTCAATTATTCATCAGGTATTTTATTCCACTGTAAATTCTATTAAAAATCCTACAGGATTCCTTTTTTTATCCTGTCAATTTTATAAATTCTTATATCAATTATAGGAATTTACTGGAAGGCCTCATCTGATTCTGAGATCCAAAAAATATTTTAATAATTTTATCTAACTTCAAAAATTTATATCAATTTTTTGGGACCCAAATCAAAATTCTTTGTTGCATCAAACAACCTGGAATAATTTTCTCTATTTACTGGAAAAATTTAGGTCCGATCAGAACACGATCATTTTTGGCCTGTTTTCGGTCCAAAGTTTCCATGTTTACAGTTTTGTTCCTTGACTTACCACAAATCCCAACTTTTCATAATTGCACTTTGACTCTTACACTTTCTTCCTCTTCTAATTTAATCCTTTTCTTTACATAAATATGGACACATCTTTTCCTAAAAAATCTCATATATATTTTATTCAATCTGTACATACAACTTAGTACACAAATTAGGGATGTTATGTAACATCCCTAATTTTTGTACTAAGTTGTATGTACAGATTGAATAAAATATATGAGATTTTTCAGGAAAAGATGTGGCCAATTATGTAAAGGAAGGGATTAAATTGAAAAGAGAGAAAATACAAGGACTTAAGTGAAATTATGGAAAGTTTAAAACTAAAAGTAAAGGTAGACAAAAATGTGGGGTCTTTAAGTGGAACCAGAAGTGAATGGAGGGCATTTTGGTCATTCTGGACAGGCCAAAATGCCAATGCAAGTACAGGAGAGGTTAGTCGAAGTTAATATATATTTTGACAAGGTCTAAAGAGGTGTGAAATGACAATTATGCCCTTGGGTTTAATATAGTGCAAGGAAAAGCACTAAGGGTATTTTGGTAATTTTCCAAGGCATCTGGAATTAAATTTAAACCCAGTATAAGAATGTCAATGGTAAGAAGGATTTATATATTGAAAAAAAATATTATGAAGTACCATAAAAATTAGATTAAGAAAACAGTCCGGTTTACTGAAAATCGGATCGAGCCGGTACCTATTGGACTGGATGGGACTGGATTGGGTTGAAACTTTTCTTGAAACTCACACACTCAAAATGGTGCCAAAAAGGAGCTTAGGTGTCCCATGTGATGTCATGGTGGTGATGTCATAAGTGAAAAGAGAAAAGACATTCCAAGATCAAACCTTTAACCATTAGATCAAATAGTTCCCAAGGTGATCTTGGCCTTCAATTTTCCCAAGATTTTTCTATAAATGCCCCCCTTGGAGACTCCAAAACCGTGAGCACAAGACCTTGGGGAAGCTCTTACAAAATGTTTTCTCAAGCTTGGAGGAAGCAAGGATCTTGAAGAAACTAGTAAGGTAAGTTGCCTCCTTGCTTCTACACTTTGTTCTCATGGTTTGTTCTTGAGTTTAAGTCGGTTTTGAGGCTTGAATCTTGGGGAAATGCTGCTGAAATTTCTTTGTATATGTGATAGGAACATCTGTTTATGTTCTAGATAGTTTGCACAAGTTTAAACAAGCTTGAATGACATGATAATGGCTTAGGAATCCATGTGTTTATGTCTAAGTTGCATTATAATTAAGTCAAGTTCATCTTTTTACTTGAACCCATATAACTTTCAAGAAAGTTGTGGAAGTATTGTATATAAGCTAGTTGATTTCTAAGAAAAAAAAAAGAAATGGAAAGAAAGAGTTGTAGCATTGTCAAGAATCTATATCAAAAGAATAAAGGAGAAATAAGTACTCTATGTAATATAAGGATATGGTTTGTGGTACTTAGATGAAATTTGACTTACATCATCTTTAATTAAGATTCTCAATTTTATTCCTTTCCTTTTTCCTTGATATTTTCATCATTTCACCTTTAAAAGACCTCTTGATTCTTTGCATGAGTGTTGTATAGTTGAGGAGATTTAGAGCTATTACAAGCATATGGTAGGGTGTTTGCCAATTTGAATTTGAGTGAAAGAACCCTAACAATAAGAGGTTAGAGAGTTAAACACTTACATCCTTATATAGAATCCATTGCGCTCATCCATTTAAAATTGATTTCATTTAGTATTTAATTGTTTGGCATTGCTTATATTAACATTTTTGCATTTCTAAAAGATGGTTGATTAATTGCCTCAAAGTTTTCACTATAGATTATGTTTTCATCTCAGATTTACCAGTATTAGTTTAGATGTGATTCATTTCTTTGTCCAGGAGTACAAAGGTTCAAGTGTGGGGGAATTGATAGGATGCAAATTGTATATGGTTTCTTTGACATTTTCAAGGGTTTAGTGATAATTTTACCATTCATTTTATGCTTGTAATTGTGCTTTCGTGGTAATACATGATTGTGCATGGCAATATGCTGATTAAAGGGTAAAATGGTAAATTAACTCTTCTAAACTAAATATATGTTGTTCTTTAATTAGTTGTACTTTTATAATAAGCTTTGATTTTAAATTGCAGGTGTTTTGGAGGAGAACCAAGGATCTATTGCAAAGCATAGAAGGAATCACTAGACAAAGAGGACCTGAATCATGAAAATTAGCTTCTGTTATGTTTAGTCCAGACCTCAAAGTCCACTGGTCATGATATACTTTTCTCTTGGGAGGGTCTATGTGTTCTAGGTCATGACCAAAATAGGAACTGGTCGTGACTAAAATGGTCAGTTACTGAAGCTGTGCGTTTTCATTTAGGTTACTATACAATTAAGGCAAAGGGGGAGCAGTTAGACGGGAGGGGGAGGGATTTTTGCCAGATTTGGCTAAGAAGCAGCTGCTCATTCTCTCTCAACATTCTCTTTACAACTTCCACTCACACCTTCCATTTTTCTTCATCTTTCCACAGATTTTCACATTTCTACACTGATTAATCCACTTTTACCTTCTTTCTCATTACCTTTCCATCACCTTTTTATGCATATCTCATGGCATTAGTTCTGGATAGTGATTGCAGCATAGTAGGAGCTATGAGAGGCTAGATCTTTAGTCTCTTGGTGATGGACCGCATATCTTAAGCTCATATAATGCACTGTGGAGTTTTCTATCTTAATCTGCACCTAATTCATGTTTTGACATTTCTAGATTTGGGGATTTCATTGTATGAATAAGGATTGTATGTCGATTGATTATTCTCAGGTTAGATATTTGTAATTGACATTGGATGATGTGATTGTTGATTTTAATATAAATATTTTAGTTTTGATTTCTTGACAGTTGGACCATTATCAACGATTGTTGATGTTTAATTTAATTGTTTAAAGTCTATGTTTGTTGATTGATGACAATTTAAGGGCATTATTATCATCTGATTTAATTACACACTAAGTGATTTTCAACAGTGCATTAAGAAGTTTTTAAACTAGCTTTGATCGAAGGAGTTCAAGAATCATTAATGCACTAGACTCAATTGATTGATTGAGGTTTTATTTAAGATTTAGTAATTTCAAAACCCCCATTTCAAATTAAAAGCAAGGATAGATATGTTTTCATCATCAAGAGTCTTTCTTAACATATTTCTTTCACAATCCAACTCATTTTCCTCTTAATAAAAAATACAAAAATATTTACTTTACAGCACCCTTACTTTGTTGCATTAATGTTCAATCAAAACCAAAACCCATGATTTTACTCAAGTTTTTCAATGGCTTCATTCACCAATTTGATAGGATTCCAATAAAAAAGTTACTTAAGAAAAACGATAGGGTTGTGCATTATACTATATTATCGGGTGCAATCATTATTTTGATGGACCAGACGACGATAATCTGATCCTACCGGCCTATAATTATGCTTTTATGGTAATACATGATTGTGCATGGCAAAGTGCTTATTAAAGGGTAAAATGGTAAATTAACTATTCCAAATTGTATATATGTTGTTCTTTAATTAGTTAGACTTTTACAGTGAGCTTTGATTTTGAATTGCAGTATTTTGGAGGAGAACCAAGGACCCATATGAAGTAGAGAAGGAATCACTAGACAAAGAGAACCTGAATCATGAAAGTCAGCTTCTGTGATGTTTAGCTGTGACCTACTTTTCTCCTTGGATGTTCTCTGCGTTCTCAGGTCACAACCAAAATAAGGAACTGGAGACTTAAATGGTTAGTTAGTGAATGTATGCATTTTTATTTAAGTTGCTATGCAATTAAAGCAAGGGTTGGCAGCAAAAATAGAGGAGGCTAGATGTTTGCTAGATTTGGCTAAAAGGTAGCTGCTCATTCTCTCTAAACATTCTCTCTACAACCTCTAATTAAATCTTCCATTTTTCTTCATCTTTCCACAGATTTTGACATTTGTACACCGATTAATCCATTTCTACTATCTTTTTCATTACCTTTCCATCACATTTTTTTGCACACTTCATGACATCATTTTTGGAAAACGATTACAACATAGTAGGAGCGATAAGAAGTTAGATCATTAGTCTCTTGGTGATGGACAGCATATCTTGAGCTCATGGACTGCACTAGAGAGTTTTCTACCTTAATATGTACCTAATTCATGTTTTGAGATTTCTAGATTTAGGGATTTCAATGTATGAATAGGGATTGAATGTCGATTGATTATTTACATATTAGATATTTGTAATTGATCTGGATAATATGATTATTGATTGAATGTCGATTGATTATTCATAGATTAGATATCATTTTGATTTCTAGTTGATTGTTTGATTATTAATGATTGTTAGTAATTAAATATTCATTTAATGGTATGTGTCTCCTTGCCTTAGTACAAGGAATTATGCCTCTCATTCTTCTTTAATGGAATAAGGAAAATACTTCTCATAAAATTGCTCAAGAAATATCTCCCAAGTAACAGAGGAGATCCTTGCTTGTAATAGAAGCTCAGTATTCTTACACCACTGATATGCGTCTCGCTCAAGCTTATATATAACCATCTGGGCCTTCCTCTTAGATGGATAATTGAAAACTTTGAAAATTTTCTCCATTCAACTAATCCAATCCTTTCCTGCCTAGAAGTCAAATGTCCCATCAAAAGTCAGTGGGTTATGCTTACAAAAGTACGTTATCTACTGTTGGATACTGTTTGGGTCGACTACCGGCTCTATCAATCTTGGTGGCTCAACCGGTGGCAGTACTATTTTATGTTCTAGGTTGACTACTGCTATTGGTTTCGACTATCTCAAATTGCCTACTGCTGCTGCTATTGGAGAATCCCTTTCATGATCTTGGCTAGCTTGAGTCACCCTCATCTCCTCAATTATCTTCTGCTAGTGATCTAGTTGTTCCAAGATCAATTGCATAAGGTTTAGAGTAATCCTAGGTTCCTCATGTTGCGTGTTTCTTCGAGTTCATACCATATTACTTTCTTATCTAAATTATGAGAGGGAATATAGAAATAAATACCATAACTCATCTCATTAATGGATAAACTTATATTTATAAAAATAGCAGCATACATCATGTACATCAAAAGTAGAATTTATCATACATATTGTATGTACTTTGCTTAAGCAGTCAATACAAAAATACTTTTGCATTCATATTCTACCAAAATCCTAACTATACACTAGCTATTGGTTCTCATATCTTATAGGGATCACAGATAGGCAATGATAACAAAGCCTTCAAGACTTCGTATCCATTCTTCCACTCCTCCCTTAGGCAGATAATCCAAGTGTGTAATCTCATGGTTTGACCTAGGAGTATCTGGAAGAACGTCAACCATCGCCTGCATGAATAGGTCCTCATTCACTAGTATATTGTCGCTAATACAGCCTCGTGTAGTAGCCTAACTTGTTGGAAATAATCTAACTAGACGATTATGTCATGATCAGTGTTTCTCCTAATATACTGACTATACATTCCATCTTTGCTATTATCTGTTCATAGGTCTGGTACTCATTGCTTATTGGAAAGATTGTAAAAGACGGTAGACTGAAGACACTTGAACTAGTTGACTCGATCCGGGAACATCATGACTAATAGGCACTAATACATCTACTCGATGAGGTCTAACTAGATTACCCTCAATGGGACCCATCTCTACTAACCCTTCTGGTTTGTGTGGGTCACTATATTATTATTCCCAAGAAATACTAATAAATTGTTCCCATTCCTCATCCAATAGATTAGAACCTATCGAAGAATATCCTGGACTAGCATCAGTAAGTTCCTACTCTATGGGATCCTCCTCAAAGACATCATCAAGATACTCTCCTTAGTTAACTGTTGTAACATCCCAAATTTTCCCTATAAAACTGATAAAGGAAAGAGGTTATGAAGGGATTAGGATAGTAACAAGAAGAAAAGATAATGATTAAGATAAATTTTAAGCCAAAAAAAGACAAAAGGTATAAAGTTGTAAAGCAAAAGGGGCTAAATTGTAATTTATTGAAAGTCTAGGGACTAAATTGTAATTAATAAAAGTTCTAAAGACATAATGGTCATTTTGGAAAAGAAAAGGACTAAAGTAAAAATTCTAAAAGTTCCATGGTGCAAAATGGAAGTAGGCATAAGCTTTGGGCCATTAAGTGTATGAAAAGTTGAGGGCATAAAGTGTAATTTTCAAAAGTTCAAGGGCAAAATGATAATTATGAGAAAGTTGAGCCCAAAAAGGCCTAAAATTGCCCGAAAGCATTTTAGTTCCAAAGTTTACTATAAAATAGAGAAAATTATTCTAATCAGTTTAACGTAACACAATTTTGACTTGAGGTTCCAATAAATTGATATAAATTTTTTAATATTAGAAAATTAGTACAATATCTTCTGGACCTGAGGATTAGATAAAATTTTATAGTAAATTCTTATAATTAATATGAGAATTTATGAAGTTGACAAAACTCAAAAAAGAGTCCTATAGAATTTATAATGGAATTTACAGTGGATTAAAACACCCGATAAATACTTTTCAGAAAAATTTCTTGGGAGTAGAGCCCATGAAGATAGGGACCACATAGAAGGCCTAAAATGGTGCCTCATAGGCTCAATAATATTTTTAGATAAATAGAGGGCAATTTAGTCATTTGACCAAGGTCAAACAGTCAAGGAGGGTTATTTGAATAGTTGACCAGGGTCAGGGAATACTCAGGTGATGTGTGAAAAGACGATAATGCTCTTGAGATATTAAGGTAAATAAAGAACTAAGGGGCATTTTGGTAATTTGTCAAGTGATCAGTAATTAAGTTTAGACCCAGTCCGAGAATATCAATGGTAGGAAGAATCTAGATACTGGATTTAAGATCAGAAAACATATTATAGAATCTAAAAAAAATAGATTTAGAAAATATTCTGGTTTTTGGAAAATTGCACTGAGCCGATACCGGATTGGATTGAAATTTTTCTAGACTCTACTTCCCTTGGAATTGCGCCACATGGTGTATGAGGTATCTCTCGATGATGTCATCAAAACTTGATGGGCAAGTTAAGTTTCAAGATTGATTATAGACTGTTCGATCAAATAGTACTTGAACTAATCCTAGCCATCCATTCACCACCTCTCAAGTCTATAAATACCCTTCCCTTTCCTTCACTTTATGCCAAGTTTGGGAGACATTGGGGAGGTACTGTTCAAGTGGAAACTCAAGCAAGAAGAGAAGAGATCTAAGGTACCAAAGTTCAAGCTAGCTAAGATTAAGGTAAGCAATCTATCCTAGTTTATTTTCCTGTAATTTGGGGGCTTGAACTTAGGATTTTTATAGAAGAAAGTTGAGATTTCTCTAGGGTATATATGCTGTCCAAAACCCTAGATGAAAGAGGAAAGAAGAAGTTGAAGTTAGAACTATGAGATTAATGTTTAGATAAGTTAGTTTAAGTAATTGGTTATTGAATCAAGTTGATATTCTTGACTTTACCATGGAAGAGACCTTTTGGTCTGCACTGTTCTGTATAGAAGGAGATACAATTTCAATGATCTAATGCTTCTATTGAATTTATATGATGATTTTATGTAGGATTTTATAGGTTTTGAACCTTGGAAGCATTGGAATTAAAAGTTATAGTTTTTGGAAGTCTTCTCTATTACTGTTCACACACATGAACAATGATTGGAATTTCATGATTTTGATGCTTCCAATGGTTTTAAAATGAAAAATTGTGTGGGATAAAGTAGAGAAATAAGTATTGGAAGCATTAGAATCAAAATGAGAATTTTTGGAAACAAAGAGGACATATTTTGGTTCTATCCAGAATAGTGTGTAGTTGTTGAAATTTGAGAATTCTAACTTCATAAATGGATTCAGAAAGCCAAATTGTGTAGGGTAAGGTAAAGACATCAATTGGTTAGTGAACTTACCTACTTATATGCTTATGTTGCTTAGATGTTTTATGTGATGTTTGCTTACTTTGATTATGTGAAACATGCTATGGCCATATGTTATAATTAAGGGACATGGAAGCATATAAGATATCATTATGCAAGCATGATCATTAAATTCACACATATTAACATCAAGCATGTAGTTGCAAACATTGTATGGCTTCCGTTTGCTACTAAAATTTCCCCCAAAATCTTACCCCCTCTATGTCACCACCACAACAGGGTTTTCACATGAGGAGGAAAATGAAGAGACATGAAGAAGAGATAGGAATTAGTTGCATGATGTATGAGTATATGCATGTAAAGATAGTTGATGAAATTTGTCACTGTGAACAATAACTCATGAGGAGGAAATGAACTTTATGATGTAATGAAAAATAGTAAATGATAGAATAAATGTATGATATTTTATCAGTAATTAGTTAACATGTCAAGCTTCATTTTGACACCAAGTATGTCTTATTCCGATGTCTACGTAAAGACAACAGAATTTTCAAATTTGGGAACTAAGTCTGTTTTCAGAATTTTTGACCAAATGAACAGTAAAGTTTATGTCAGAGTTGACTCAGTTAACTGGTCAATTGGTACAAGGAATTATTTTTCCCTTAAATTTCAAGATCCTATCTTCATGTAGCTTTTTGAACCACTTCATTTCTATCTTTTTAGAATTAACTATGATTTTTCGAAGTTTGGCATTGAATCTAGAAATATCATATGAACAGTAACTCGTTAGAGTGAAATTCTAGATTTAGCTAATACACTTCAAAGGTCATGTAAGTGGTACTAAATGCTATTGAATGGTCCCTAAGACGTATGAAAGTAAGGTGTTATAACTATAATCCCAAAATTAGCAATAGAATCCATCTTGATTTTCCTGCAAAAAATTGACCAACATATTATTGCACTAAACAAAGTACTAATCAAATCATTCTCATCCTATGTTAGAATCATTGCTCTTATGCCAAAATATAACATCATTATTTTACTATACATATATGCACATTTGGAAGCTTATTGAACTACATTAAGAACCTTTAAAATAAGAAAAGTGAATTTTCAAAAACATGTCACTCAGGTACTATTCATGTGCAATTCTAGACTTTTTTATCCAACTTTGAAAATTCACAATTAATTATAGAAAAATAGAAATGACGTGTTCAAATTTATACTTGAAGCTCTTTCTATGCTCTTTAAGAGAAAAATAGAAAACTGGAGTTTTATTGGACCATGATCATTCTGGAACTTCCAGTTTCTAAGCCTTAACTTTAAAAATTCATATCTCCAAGCTCACATATCCAAATAAGGAAAATTACCCATGCTTTTAAATCTTGGGACGTGTACTTTAAGCTCACCAAATTTCATAGATAAAATCGTCTAGTTACTAGGTCAAACTTGAGGCTCAGAATTTGGAAGTTCCAGAAATGACCATATGAACAATAAAAATTAATGAATTAACAGTATTGAATTGTCCAACAAATGCCCAATTTTATATTTTTCCCTTAAATAGAAATGATATAGCTTCAATTAGAAATTGGAGCACCTCAATATTATTTTTTTAGAATTAATTATGATTTTTTAAAGTTGGACTGCTAATCTGGAAAATGAACAATTAACATTACACACAGACCAAATTATAAATTTTTAATTTTTGGGCCAAAGTAATATATTCGCTAATCAAATATGCTTCCAAATATGTATCCTAAGGGTTTAAAAGTAGGATGTTTTAGAGAGGGGGAGGGGTTGTATTTATAGGCATTTGGATATCTATTTAACCTCCAAATTCCCAAAATTTACAAGGCTTATGTGTCATTGTCTTATGGCTTCTTGCAATTTTTTCCTTCCTAAAAAATAATCATAAATTAAATTAATTATTGAAGTCAAAAAATCCTCATCATTTGCCATGAAGCAAATTGCTCCACATTTGAACCAACCACATATTTAGATTATTTTAGTGTACTTTATACCGAAATAAATTCCTATTCTATAATTCCAGTATCCTAAGCAATGTAATAAATTTTTATCAGTGCCATAGAATATTCCTCACATTTTTCTCATCCAAATGAGTCTCTTTTAACTGCCATCGTAATTTTATTGGTGGCAAAATAGAAAGAAACCAATTTAACTCCTTTTATCCAACCTTACTTGGAAATTAATTTCTTGAGCTTCTGAGTGAATAAAATATTTCTACCTACTACATTATCTCATATTAATTCTAGGGAAACCTCATAATTTTTCTTGAAAATTAATTACCCCTATAGGTATTTATTTAAAAATTTTCTAAATAAAACCCCTAATTGGCTTAACTTGCATTTAAATTCCTCTAAAATTTAACTACGGGTATTTTGAGAATAAAATCACTTGTACAATATCCCATAATTCCCAAAGAATATTATCCCTATCTTTTCTAATTTTTTGAGGTCTCCTCATAACTCAAATAATTAAATCTAAATAGTTTAAATTTTTGCAACTATCTAAAATTTCCTTAAAAATTATTCTAGGAATATTTTCATCATTTATCACCTCAAATGGGCCTTAATATTTCATTTCCCATTTTTTGAGATTTTTCTAGAATTTTCATATATTTTTTCAAAGTTACTCCTATTGGCCCAAAACTTTCTAGAAATTATATTTAAGTTATAGTTTTGACTTAACTTCATATGGTACATCAATAATGTTAATACAACTCTTCTAGCCTTTAAAACTAGTTGATCAATTGGAGCAGTGAGATATCAAAGAAATCCCAATAGCAAGTTACTTCAACAAAAATCAACAAGCAAGATTATTATGAAAATAAGCATAATACCACAATTAGGGAACCACTTTATCTCATGCCAACTCAATCATGCATCAAGTCAAGACATCACAACGCAAAGAATAATATCATATTATCATCTTTAGTTCAACCAACAATAATGGCAAATACACATATAACAATAAAAAAGTTAACATTAAAGTTGAGTAGTCTTGCTACCTTGACAAGTAATTCCTTAGCTCTTGTTCTTGTCCTTAATTCTTTCTCCCACAAATTTTAAACCCTATTCCAATATGACAAAAGGGAGCACAACCATCAATATATATTCTATTAACTATGGTTTAAACAAAAACCCTTAAACCCTTAGTCTTTTAACTTATTTTTGGGGTTTTGTTTCTACCAACTTGACAATTATTCTCTTAGGTGATTCCTATATAATTTTTCATATAGAATCTAAATATGAGCTTGAATTTATGAAAATAAAACTCCCCCTTATGATCTGCCACTGGCCGAGAGGTGCCATAGATAAAAACTAAATTTCTAATTTTGATCCCAAAGCTTCCAAAGCTTGTTTTTTAGGCTTACCTTACACCATTTTTCATTTTAAGCACACTGGAAGCATCAAAATCAATAAAATCAATTCATAAGATAGAAGTACCAAAGTGGCCAAGAGGCCCATACAATTTCCAATTCAAAGAAATTAAACAATTTCATGACTAATCAATGTCTTCAACCTAGGTTTAACATCAAAATCATATCTCCCTAGGTCTTATACATTTTGGCTCGCATGCATCTATAGGGATATCCTTAGTTTTTAACCACCTAAATCATGATTTAACTAGCTAAAACATTAATTAAGAGGTTAGAGACAGAAATTAACTTTTAATCCAAGCTTAGTGACCAAAATGGCTAGCTCTTCTTCCTCTTGAAAGGTCAAGAATCCAATTTGCACGAGGTTCCCTATAGTGTCTAAAATTACAATAGCGTGTGGAGGAGGAGTGTTATTTATAGACCCTGAGATAATTGTTTAGCCTCCAAGTTCACTCTAATTACCATGCTTAGGTGTCAAAGTCACATGGCTTCTTACACCAATTTTCTCACAAAAACTAATCATAAATTAAATTATAATTCAAGTCAAAATCCTTACCATTCCTAGCTAGGCAAGTGGTGCTATTTTTAGCCAAGGGAAAAGCTATGTTATATCAGTGCACTTTTTACCGGAATAAAATTCTATTTCAAAATTCTAGTGTCTTGAGCAGTTCAATTAATTTTTATCAGTTCCATAATATATTCCTAACATTTGTCTCATCCAAATAGGTCTCTCCTTTATTTCCATCATAATTTTATTGATAGAAAAATAGAAAAACTAATTTAATTCCTATTATCCAAGCTTTACTTGGGAATTAATTTCTAGAGTTTTTGAGTTAATAAAAGACTTTTATCTATTACATTATCTTATATTAATTCCAAAGAAACTCTATAAATTTTCTTGGAATTTCTTTACCCCTTTAGGTATTTATTTGAAATTTTCCAAATAAAATACCTAATTAGCTTAATTAGACTTTAAATTTCTCTAAAATTTAACTAGGGATATTTTGGGAATAAAATCACTTGTACAATGTGTTATAATTCCCAAAGTATATTATCCCTATATTTTCTTAATTTTTTGAAGCCTCTTTATATCCCAAATAATTAAATCTGGTTAAATAGCCCATAATTAACAAAATATCTAAAAATTTCTTAAAAATTACTCTAGGGGTATTTTCATTATTTTTCACCTCAAATGGTCCTTAATATCAAAATGTCCATTTTCTAATATTTGTTTTTGGAATTTTCATGTATTTTTTTTCCAAAATTGCCCTTATTTTCCCTAAACGTTATGAAAATTACACTTTTGTCCCAGCTTTAGCTTAACTTCATATGTTGCACAACAAAGTTAATATTACTCTTCTAGCATTACAAATTTGGAATGTGACCTTAAAAGCTGTGAGAAGCGATGCCCATGAGGCACAATCTCTGTGAGGCATATCTTCGAATAGCTTAAGGGTAACTCTTGTTGACTTGCATACTTTTGATGTTAGACATCAATATATATAGGTGGAGGGATATTCTAGTTTTGTATTTGATAAATGATCAGAGATCCTTATTGCCATATAGGACTTGAAACATCCTTCCTTAGACCCTTCAGAGTACACTTACGGACGCAATCTTAACTTTATTAATTCTCTCCTGCCGAAAATCCTGGCAGAAATATAACTATACTGATTCGGTAATTCCCGTGAGAACTACCATTCTACGTAAGTACCCAGAAAAGACTGGATGAACCGGCTAGGTCCACTCACTTCCAGCCTCCTTAGACAGCACCTACGTACACAATATTTTCTATATTCTGCCAGTACAACAGCATTTTCTAGTAAATATCCTTAAATCTCCACCTTAAAACTTGACCTTAACCTTAACCTTACATATACTCAATTGGAATTATCTTAGATTATTGGAATACCTCTTAACCTCAAAAACATGAATTTCCAAGAGTTGGGCTTACGGGTACTGTTCACTGTCATTGTTCACTGGGTAATTCCAGATTACAGCATGAACTTTGGAAATTCATAATTAAATCTAGAAAAATATTTTTGAGGTGATTCCAATTTCTAATGAAATATATTTCATTAAAATTTGATAGAAAAATATGAAAATGAGGTTTTCTTGTCCAGATCAAATCAGTTTATTCGTTGAAACTTATTGTTTATTTGGTAAATCTGGAAGTTCCAGTTTATTTACCCCATTTTCAAAAATTCATTTCTCCTTGTATACTTATCCAATTGAGTCGAATTACCTATGTATTTAAATCTAATAATGTGTAATTTAAGCACACCAAATATCGCGGAAAAATCACTCATTTACTATATGAAAATAGCGTAGGAACCTCACTGTATCGCAGGACTAGTTTTATCTTGATCCAGAGTTTAAGTCCAACTTTGAAAAATCATATCAATTTGAAAACTTAACCAAATTTTGCGTTCTTGGTGTCTAATTAAATATCTAGATCTTAGATATGTTCATGCCAAATTTTTTGTGAAACTAAATAGAATAAGTTACTCAAACTATCACTAGAAGTGATCTGCGTCAGCTCGGATCCAGTGAGTAAATTCATTATACATACCAATATATCATCATCTAAGTTAAAGGCATGCTTTTCAAGTCATACACCATTCATACATCCACAATTACCTCCTTCCTTGTGATGTTCCAGCACCTAGATCATGGTTATGGGAGGGTGAGATTCTAAAGAATCTCAGTAGCAAACAATATCAAACAATGCATGTATTAATGTAAAGACTTGTGCTTGCTTGTGAAAGTGTTATCATAGTGTGATGAGCATGCTTCCATGTATCATATGAAATACAATTGGCCAAAGTAATCATAAAATAACAGAGCTTCAATCATCTACCATATACACACAATTCAACCAAGCCATAGCACAATCAAGCATACATTACATACATACAAGTTTAGGGTAAGTTCACTACCTTGGATTTAAGCTCTCTCTCTTATTCTTGCACTTGCTTCCCAAGCTTTTCAATCATAAAGATTTTTGGTCAATCATTCCCCAACATCTTCTTAGATGTTTCAAGGTCCTAAACACATTCATATTCATTATATAGTCCATTAGGATCATAAACTCAAACATTACTCAAGACTATCTCTCTTGAACATTCAACTTGCTTTAACTAACCTAACTTCCTTTAATTTTTACCAATTGGCTTGGCCTTTCAATCAATTGATGTCTTGACCTTACCCTACACAATTTCACCTTTTTAATCCATTTATGAACTCAAAATAACCAAATTCTAGCAACAAGGCACTGTCCTATACAGATTTGGAAAAGCATACATAATTCTTCCAAAAATTCTCATTTTGTCTAAACTATCTATGACATAAAACTCTTGTTCCTCTCACATATACATAGAAATTCCAGAAGCATTTCCCCAAGATTCAAGCCTCAAAACCAACTTAAACTCAAGAAGAAATCATGGGAACAAAGTCTAGAAGCAAAGGAGCAACTTACCTTACTAGCTTCTTCAAGATCCTTGCTTGAGAAAATATTTTGCAAGAGGTTCCCTACACTTTCTCCTCCATGGTTTTGAGCCAAAATGAGGGGGTATTTATAAAAAAATCTTGGGAAAAGTGAAGGCTAAGATTACCTTAGGAACTATTTGATCTAATGGCTTTAGGTTTAATCTTGAATTTCCTTTCTCTTTCCACCCATGACATCACCAACATGACATCACATGGGACACCTAAGCCTCCTTTTTGGCGCCATTTTGGGGTGAGATCTCCAAGAAAAATTTCAGCCCAATTTAGTCCCATCCAGTCCAATCCGGTACCGGCCCGATCCGATTTTTCGTAAACTGGACTGTTTTCTTAATCTAATTTTTTATGGTACTTCATAATATATTTTTTTCAATATTTAAATCCTTCATACCATTGATATTCTTATACTGGGTTCAAATTTAATTCTGGAGACCTTGGAAAATTACCAAAATACCCTTAGTGCTTTTCCTTGCACTATATTAAATCCAAGGGCATAATTGTCATTTTACACCTCTTTAAACCTTGCCAAAATATATACTAACCCCAACTGACCTTTCCTGCACTTGCCTTGGTATTTTGGCCTATTCAAAAAGACCAAAATGCCCTACATTCACTTATGGTTCCTTAGGACAAAACACAGGGCATTTTCGTAAGTTTGCACTTTTTCGGGGTTTCTCTGGACACTGGCCCACTATCAGTCCACTTATTTTATTGATCCTTAATGACTCCATTTTTTGGCCTTTTAGGGCTCAATACCTCTGTGGCACGAATCCCTTGAAAACTCTCCCGGCAATATTCATCGGGTATTTTATTCCACTGTAAATTCCATTAAAAATTCTCCAGGATTCCTTTTCTGATCCTGTCAATTTTATAAATTCTTATATTAATCATAGGAATTTACTGGAAGTCCTCGTCTGATTCTGAGATCTGAAAAATATTGTAATAATTTTATCTAACTTCAAAAATTTATATCAATTTTTCGGGACCTCAAATCAAAATTCTGTGTTGCGTCAAACAACCCGGAATAATTTTCTCTATTTACTGGAAAAATTTGGGTCCGATCAGAACACGGTCATTTTTGGCCTGTTGTCGGTCTAAATTTCCCATAATTACACTTTTGCCCCTTGATCTACCATAAATCACCTTTATGTCCTTATCATTTCAATTTAATCCCTTTCTTTACATAAATGGCCACATCTTTTCCTGATAAATCTCATATATATATATTTTTTTCAATCTGTATATACAACTCAGTACAGAAAATTAGGGATGTTATAGGACTTGCAAGCATTGAGTGTTTATTAAGAAAAAGAGAGCCATGTCATCCAACTAAGGAAGAGATTCTAGGTTTAATGAGAAAGATAAATGTAGAGTTGAGGAACTTGAAACTAGTTCTGTCTTATATGACATGGATCAGCTTAACAGGCATAGTGAAAGGTTCGTTGTGGTTCCGGGGACAATTATATGCATAGTGAAAAATCTGTGTTTGTGGATATTGCAATGTTGTTATAAAACATATCAACTCTATTGCAAGCAGAGAGATATATGTTTGACATGCCAAGAGATATGATGAAAAATGTTCATGCAATGACTTTTGGTGCCTAAAAATATTGTAATTGAGAATGGGAATTTTTTTTCCAGGCTCTTTGCAATGTAATCATGTCTGTCAGGTCTTAATTATTACTCTTCCGATTCTTAATGTAAGAGTTAGCTAACTTTTTGTGATAGATTAAGAAAACTAAATAAATCAATTAATTATAACTAATATAAGAGCTACTTGACTGATTTGGATAGATTAAGGAGTATATAATATGAATTCATCTTGAGGAGTTGAATTTAGTCATAATTATTGATTTATTTCATTTCTTTAATCTACCCAAAAAAAGTCAACTAGTTATTATATTAGATCGAACAAAGTATTTATCTCGGTTATTAACAATTGCATCAAACTAATTGCACAATCATGCCAAACTTTAATGTGGCGAACATCCCTTTGTTTATTTTGTAGAAAAATAAACATAGAGCGGGACAATAATTCATTGTCTTGACAAAGAACATAGTCATAGCTTGATATGTTTATTTTGCGCTCTAACTTTGAGAGGGTAGAAATACTATTGATTAAATTAAAAAAAAAACTTGAGGGCCTGATAAATAGGACTTGGGTGTCAAATAAAAAACGTCTCATACATAATCTAAACAGTCCATATTATAACATATATGTATATGATGTCTATATGAGATGCAGCGGAAGACTTATAGTTACCTCTTGCAATTAGCTTAGTTCATCTAAGGAAGAACTGGATCTAAAATTAGAGACATGTTAACTAGAGAACATAGCTAGAAGAAATAAACAAGGGATTCTTCCAACTAGTAATTAGGCACAGTGATGACAACTTAGGAACTACCGTCACCAGTGGGGAACCCTCAGAGAATGAGCTGAGAAGAATTTAGGTTTCGCTCTCAACTCAAAAAATTATGTCGTTCGTTAATTTCCATCATCAGAAAATTAACTGAGTTGATTACCTACCTTGGACTAGGCCTAAAAATGACTACGGTCTACATTCAAAATATTTATTAATTATCCTAATTAATATCTAAATAATTTATAATATAATAAATACCTCACATTCTCTCATTTGACCCATATACTCAATATCATTGTCCTATTAAGGATAACTGATGTCATACTACAAGAATCATGACGATAAAAACTATTTTATCGAGTATTACCTTCCATGTATTATAAGTAGCATCATCACTTAATGGATATTGGTTGTGGATGAACTCAATCTTCATTTGATTCCTATTTCAATATTTATCAATTTCAATATCACATATGTATACAATCATAAATTAGAAATGATAAATTATAAATTTGATTTTATTGCTCATACCTCCACTTGTCAAATGAAGGATGAAGTCCTATATGAGGTACATGTGTGACAAAATTATTTAGCTTCAATCCTTTAGTCAAAAGATTAGCTAGCATATCGAATGTGCTGATGCATTCAACTGAAACTTGGCCATCCTGAACTCTTTCTCTCAAGCATAGGAATTTAAGTTTAACAAATTTACTTCGACTTTTATTCCTTTTATTGTTCGCCATGGCCACCGCAGTTGCTTTATCACATTACATTTTGATTGGCCTAGAGATTTAGCCTATAATCTTGAGCCCAGTAATGAAATTCCTTATCCAAATCGCTTGTGAACTTACCTAAAAACATGCAATATACTCAGCATCACCAGTAGAAGGAGCTGTTTGAGTTTGCTTTGCTCTTCTCCATGATAGAGCTCCTTTTGCCAATAAGATGACACTAGTTGTAGATTTATTTGTATCTACACATCCTCTAAGGTCTAAATCTGAGTACCCAATTGTTTCTAGATTGTCTATTCTTCTATACCTAACCATGTAGTGTTTAATACCTTATAGGTACCTGAACACCATCTTTGCGGTTGTTCAATGTGTTTTCCCAGGATTACTTTGATATCTCCCCAACATGCCCATAACAAAAGCGATGTTGAAACATCCTCCCATAGACTCCTCAGAGTACACTTGCGGAAGCAACATTAGCTTGATTATATCTTAACTTAAGCCCAGAAATTCAAAATTTTACTCTTAAGTTCCTTATTTTGGACCTTTAATTTGAAAATTAATTTATCTCGTTCTACACATCAAAATAAGGCTTATTACCTATCCACGGAATGCCCCAGATGTGTACTACTGGCTCACCAAATTTCATAGCCAAACTCCTCCGTTTACTAGGTCAAACTGAGGCCAGAACACTGCTACCTCAGGACCTGCGAATTTCTCCCTTAATTCCCCATTCACAAATTGAACATGCCAAACAACATTTATTATTAAATAATAAAATGTCATACAACAAGGAATACAGCAAATTATCATATTTCTATTACATCTTTTCCTGCCTAAAATCCGGCAGCATAACTGCTACAATTCTTCTTTAGAAAGTAACAGATGTTGTACCGATTCGGTAATTCCCTCATGAGAACTACCATTCTACGTAGTACCCAGGAAAGACTGGATGAACCTGCTGGGTCCACTCACTTCCAGCCTCCTTAGACAGCACTACGTACACAGTACGCATCATATCCTTCCCCCACTACTGCTATCTCCGCCTAAATTCAGCAGCATAACGGCGTCTCCCAAAATTCTCAAAATCTACCTTGACATAACCTCCCTGAAATGGTTATACAAGGGGGATGAGATTCGGGGGAATCTCAGTAGTAATAATCATAACAGTATATATAATACAGTGTGACAATGCTTGCTTGTGATTGTGTACAGATAAGTATGCCGCATGCTTCCATACTCAATAACATATGATCATAGCATTGCAGTAGAGCTTCAGACATAACATATAAGACAACAATCCAACCAAACAATAGCACATCATTCACAAAGCCATTACATAAAAGCTAGGATTAGTTACTACCTCAAAAACAGAACTCCAGAACTTCTATACTACTTCCAACTCCACCAGAACTTCCTTTCTTTCTTTCTTTCTCCTTCTCTCTCTTCTTTCTCTCTCTTTTCTTGCCAAAAACGTGGGATGCATAAAATGGGAGGGGAAGGGGGTATTTATTGCTTTAATGGATGGCATTTCTGTAATTTTGAAGCCATCTGAACATGTGGTCCTGGTTTTTCCTGGATTTTCCTATTTTTCTTTATTCCTTTTTACTGCATCATGCATGACATCATCCAGGACACCTCACCGGGACACCTCATCGCCATATTCTTCACATGTCACAATTCCTGGACCCCTCATCAGCTGACTCAGCAGTTCAGTCCAATCCAGTACCGGTCCAGAGTCTTGCACCGTAATACGTGTCCTCAACTTTTCTTCTGCCTCTAAGATTGCGCCATGTGGCACCTGGAAGGGACCTTTCACGCCTTCCAATGCTATCCAGATAAGTCCTAGACTTTATCTGATCACCTCCTCGGTTATCGTGCCGACCGAGTAACTTTACTTTATTAAAACAATATTAAAATAGTATTTTAATGCCACTTTTTCCCACATATCACTGGGCCTACGTTTTTTGGCTCTGGGAATATTATCTTGGATCCTGATCAAGCTCAAGTACTCTGATGGCTCGATTCCCAAGAAACATCCCTCGGCAAATTACCAAAATACCCTTGGGTGCCCTTTCTTGCGCTATTTTAACCCTAAGGGTAAAATTGTCATTTCACACCCTTCTGTACTCTGTCAGGGCATACACTGACTCTAAGTAACTTTATCTGTATGTGCCTTGGCTCCTTGGCTCCGGGGTTCTGCCGAACACTGGCCCACCTATTAGTCCAAGTGTCTTACTGGGCCTTGTTGGCGCCATTATTGGGCCTTTCAGGGTCCATTACCTTCATGGCACGCATTACGAAGAATCTTCCCCTGTTAATAATTATTGAATATTTTATCTATTATTCACCGTTTATACACATATCCGGGCACCGGCTCCTTCTGTCCGATACACTGGCCTGCGGTGTTCAGGCATCCCTGTGAGTCATATCAGTCATCTGACCGAGGTTATCCGAACTCATTCAGTCCCTTTTCAAATACCGATAAATTTTCCTATCGGATACCCGGAGGCCTCACACTCCCGTCTGGATTTTCTAATTTGCGAATAACTTTTTCTACAGGCCTTCTACCGGTATTCTGTCAGTTTCCCGATATCCGCCCCATAAGGACATATCATCCTGTATTTTCTCACCTAGATCTGAAATCTAGGATATCCGGTATGAATTTTTATAACTTTTGGACGATCAGTCCATTTCTGGCTATCTGGAGTCTTCAAAAAATTCCTGTATTAAGCCAGATTACCGAGCGTCCCTTGCTCTCTCTACCGGTGAAATCTGGGACTGAAATGCCGTCGGACAGTCCAAACCACTTCCGGCCTGACTTTCTTTAATTACACTTTAGCCCCAAGAAACTTTTCTTCTTTTCATTTAAGTCCCTTTTTATTTGGCTAAAATTACACTTAAGGACCCCACCTTTTTGTCCTTAAACTTTCCATAATTCTTTCA
The DNA here is from genome assembly GCA_037074615.1 of Leucaena leucocephala. Classification (NCBI taxonomy): domain Eukaryota; kingdom Viridiplantae; phylum Streptophyta; class Magnoliopsida; order Fabales; family Fabaceae; genus Leucaena; species Leucaena leucocephala. The sequence goes on from CM073545.1 coordinate 6,725,887, forward strand.
TACTCATAGAGACCTCGTATGCACATTTCATAGTTTAGTGAAATGATCAGCATAATTTTCTCTATTTTCTGGTAAAATATGGTACTCATTGGCTACCAGCCCGATCTTTCCCATAATTACGATTTTGCCCCTACATTCTCTTTCTGGCATCTATTCTCATCTTCTTATCCTTCATCTTAAGGTCTAGAAATTCTCTTTCAATAACTCATCCCCTAAACTCTTCGGGAGTCATCGTTAATTGAAAAGCTTGACAACCCGCTCATATCAGGTTTTCTTACACAGGAGCCAGCCCATATCAAGCTTCCTGCAGAATTCTTAGGCTTAAGACTTAGGATATTCCTCACATTCCTCATTTTGAACCTAGGCGAACTGTCCCGATTCTGTAGGTTAAAGACTTAACTCATCTTTACATCCTGAAGGACTTAGCTCATCCCTCGGATCCTACAAAATACAGGTAAGTGATCCGCCCATATCAGATTACTACCTTGGGACTACGGTTTTAGCAGCCTGCCCATATCAGACTACTTCCCAGTTCTCCTAGACCAAAAATCGGGATGTTACAGATGTCATATCTTGTACAAACTTGTGCATACATGAAGCTTCCCACTACTAAGGCTTTTGGGACCTTTTCCATTTGTTTCCTTTTAAGCTCAGTTTTAAGACATTGATCTAGACTAAATTTATTTCCCTTTTCAATAGGAGTTACGTTAGATGAACAATTCTCCATAATGAATCATTTAAGAATTTTGCCATTGTAAGCTTCTTAAGACAAGCCTACAAGACGTTGGGTTCTTTCTCTATGGATCTTTATGCCAATGACATAAGATGCCTCACCCATGTCTTTCATGTCAAAACTCTTGAACAAAAAGTATTTTGCCTCACACAATAGTCCTAGATCGTTTATGGAAAGCAAAATGTCATCCATATATAAAATCAGGAATATGATCTTACTACCACTAGCCTTGTGGTATATACAGTCAGTCATCCTTGATGTTCTCAACAAAACCAAATGATGTGATCACTTCATAAAACTTTAAGTACCACTGTCGTGAAGCCTGTTTCAGACCATTGATTTCTTTAACTTTCATACCAATTATTTTTTACCTTCTATAACGAACCCCTCAGGTTGTTTCATATGGACTTCTTACTCTAGTATACCATTAAGGAATTTAGTCTTCACATCTATTTGGTATAACTCCATATCAAAATATGCAACCAATGCCATGATGATAACGAACAAATCTTTCTTTGATACAGGTAAAAATATTTCACTATAATCGATTCCCTCCACTTGTGCGAAGCCCTTAGAAACCAACCTAGCCTTGTATCTATCAATATTTCCTATGAGTCCTTTTTAGTTTTGTAAATCTATTTACAGCCAATGGCCTTAAACATACTAGGCAACTCTACAAGTTTCAAACATGGTTATTTTCCATAGAATTTATTTCATCTATCATAACATCATGCCACAACATTTACATCATAGTCAACTTCAGTAGAATACACTACGTAGTCATCAAGTAATACCGATCTTCTTTCTTTAGTTGACCTTCTTAATTCAACCTCTTAGGTTAATCCAGGCTGCTGAATAAGGATATCCTCTGTCACATTTTGTAGTGATCCCACTTGTGTGATAGTTTAATCGTCTTGTATGTGTCCAGCATTGTCAACTTGAATCACCGTATTTACATCATGTTTAATGTCAACTCTAACAGTGGGAGGTGATAAGCAGGTCGGATTGTCGCCTTTCGACCCATCAAAATAAGTTACATTTGTACCAAATAATGTAGTATAAGGAATAACCCTATCGTTCTTCTCGATGAGCTTTTCTATTAGAGACCTAGCGTATTGGTGACAAAACTATTAAAAACCTGAGTGAAGGTAAAATGGTTTTGGGTTTTGGTTGGTGCAGTAAAACAAAAGTATAATAAAGTAAATGTTTTTGTGCTTCTGATTTAGATAAAAATGAGTTGGTTTGTGAAAGTAGTATGTGATGACAAACTCTTGATTGTAAAAACATATATATCCTTGCTCTCAATTGATATGGAGTTTGAAATCCCTAAGTCTTAAATAAAACTTCAATCGATCGATTGAGTCCAGAGCATTAATATTTCTTAAACTCTTTTGATCAAAGCTAGTTTAAGAACTCTTAATGAACTGTTAAGAATCACTTAGTGTGTAATTTAAACCAGATGTTGAAAATGCCCTCGAATGAGTGTCGATCGACTAACCCTAGATTTCAAGCAATTGAATCAATTAGCAATGATCGTTGATAATAGTTCAACTATCTTCAAATCGAAACTGAAATATTATATTAAGACCAGTATTCAAAACATCCAAAGTAAATTACAATTGTTCTAATCTTTGAATAATCAATCGAAATTCAATTCCCTTGTTCATATAATGAAATCCTAGATCTAGCAGAATCAAAACATGAAAGAAAAGGTGTAGATCAAAACAGAAACTCCCCGTTCAGTCCATGAGCTCAAGATACGAGATACATCACCAAGAGACTAAGGGTTTAGCCTCTCATGACTCCTATTGTGCTGCAATCGCTATTCACATATGATGCCATGGAGAGAAGTAGAAGGTGAGATGAAGAGATTAATAGTGGAATATGTGTGTAGGTATTAGAGATGGTGTAGAGATAGTTCGAGCACTGTTTCTCAGCCTAATCAGGTCAAAAACTAGCCTCCCAGACGTCTACGGCTTCCCTCTCCTTTTAACAGTAGCTTGACCTAATCAGAAACGCGCAGCTTCACGACTGTCTTCTTTAGTCGCGACCATATCCATGTTTTGGTCGCGATCTGTAAAAGCAGAGAAGCTCCCCAGGAGAAATTAAGTCGCAACTTGTGGACATTTTGGTCGCGATTGAAACACACAGAAGCTGCTTCCTTACTTTGATTTCCTATTTTATGATTTCTTTTCTGCTCACATTAGTCCTTGCTCCTCTAAAATACCTGCAATTCAAAACTAAAGCTCATTGTAAAAGTCCCACCAGTAAGGGAATAACATATATGCAGTTTAAAGGAGTTATTTTACCATTTTTACCCTTAAAACATCACATTGCCAAGCACAATCATGTATTACCACAAAAGCACAATTAGAGGCATAAATGAATGGTAAAACTATTATAAAACCATTAAAAATATCGCAGAAACCATACACAAATTGTGTCTTAGCAGAGGGTCATTAACTATTAATATTCCCTCATGAATGATATTAGTGGTTTGCTCTATGTGATCATCTAGTTAATAATCACTCCCACTAATCATATCATTCTCAAGAAATTTGGCATTCCTAGATTCTACAAATCTTTTAGAAGGTGGAGGATGATAAAACTTATAACCCTTTGACATTCTGCATAGCCTATAAAGTAAGCTCTAAGGGTCTTAGGGTCTAGTTTATTTTCTTATGGATTGCACACTTACTTTAGTAGGATAACCCCATATCTTGAGATAATTTAAACTGAGGTTCTAACATTTCCAGATTTCAAAGGGTGTTTTGGACACTACCTTTGTTGGAACCCTGTTTAATATGTATGTAGCTATCTTGATTTCTTCCTTCCATAGGAAAGTTGAAAGATCATAGCTACTCATCATGCTCCTAACTATTTCCAACAAGGTCCTATTTCTTCTTTCAATTATACCATTCATGTCAAGTGAGTCAAACATGGTATATTGGGCTACTATACCTTGCTCTCGAAGAAAATTAGCAAATGGACCTAGTGCTTGTCCTTCACTAGTGTATCTACCATAATACTTATCACCTCAGTCTGATCTCACAATCTTGATTGGTTTCCCAATCTATTTTTCTACTTCTATATTATATTGTTAGACTCATATGTTAATGTTTTGATTATGATAATTAATTGAGAAATAATTTCGAAAGATTTCAAAAAATATTTTTAAATTAATAAAGAGCATTTATCGATAAGTTTATCTATGAGACAGTTATTAGATAAGTTATTTGATAAATCAGAAAGAACTTTTGAAAAAAAAATATGATTTCTCAAGAGCATTTATTGATGACATATTTGATAAGGTTTCTTATCGATAAAGACTTCGATAAATCAATCAAATTTGGATTATGAAAATTTTGAGTTGTTATTCTCAAATTGAAGTTATTCAAAGACTTATTCGATAAGGGGATTTATCGAAGAAGCCTTCGATAAGTATTTCATAGACTTAACTTTTGAAAAGAATTTTATGAAAAGTTTTATCAAAGAATTAATCGAATAATGTATTTATGGATAAGATGTTTGATAAATAAAATTTTATTTTTAAAGTCATTCTGTTTTCTAAGGCTCATTTATTGAAGGACTATTAGATAAGAGAATTTATCGAATAACTCTTCGATAAATAAGAGAAGAATTTTAAAAGTATTAAAAAATGATCCTACACATATTTTGCTATTTACTTTTGATATAATATTATCTTATTTGTTTAAACATGATTTAGAAAGACTTATGATTAGAATGGTTTACAACTGATCAATGAAAATGTTTTTGTAATTGTCTATATCACTAATTTTGAGTTTTCCTAATAAATAATCTTTACAGTGATCTAATTGAATTAATTTCTTCTCAAATTGATCTTTGAGATTTTAAGTTACATATTCATTAAGTCAAATGAAAGAAAGAGAAGATGAATTGCTTCAAATTAAAATCAATGCAATATTGATTTTGTTTATTACTTCTAATAGTGATTTAATTGTTTGAAATATTTTGATGATGATTAAGTTCTTATAATATTTGATTAATTTATTTGAATCATATATCTATAATTGAGAAAGATTATTCATGAAAGATTCAAAGTGAAATTCATTATGCTCTTATCAATACACTATTTGTAACATCCCTAATTTCTGTACTAAGTTGTATGTACATTTTGAATAAAGTATAAGAGATTTTTAATAAAAGATGTGGCCATATTTAAAGAAAAGGATTAATTGGAAGAGGAAGAAAGTCTAAGAGCCAAAGTACAAAATTACGAAAATGCCACTGTGATGCCATAAGAAACCAGAAGTAAATGGTGGGCATTTTAGTCATTTCACACAATGGATGGATATAAGAGGAAATTTGATAGTAAATTATTATAATTAATATGAGAGTTTATGGAGTTGACAGAAGTCAAAAAGGAGTCCTGTAGAATTAATTATGGGATTTACAGTGAAAAATGACATCGATAAAGGGTTAAAGGAAACATATGTAATTTTTAATAGGACTTTTGGGTCTCATAAAATTATGAAACTTTGTAGAGAATTCATTTTATATTAGAATTAATTTCTAAAAATGTTATAACAATTAAAAGAGGTGTTTAGCATTTATGCTAAAATCAGGGCAATTTAAGGACATCGGTATAAGAAAAATACATTAGGATTTGTGCCAATTATCTATTGGACCTAAAAGAGACCCAACATGTCATCCTAGGGCATCCCAATAAGGCCCAAAAGTTGTCTTGGAGCCCAAGTCCAAAAATAAATAATTTATGGATTTTTGGAAATAAAGAAAAAGAGAATAAAGTAAGAATTAGGGTTTGCACATGGTGGGACCCACATGGACTCAAAAATGGCGCCAAGAAGAAGAGCTAGGTGTCCCAAGTGATGTCATGCTAGTGATGTCATGGTGGTGAGGTCATGAGCCAAAGTGAAAAGATATTCCAAGATCAAACCTTTAACCATTAGATTAAATAGTGTCCAAAATAATATTGGCCTTCAAATGGCACATGACTTTTGCTATAAATACCCCCTTTTCCATTCATTCTTCACACCCAAGATCTCCTTTAGAGAGAGAAGTGAGTTCTAGAGAAAGAAAGTGGAAGAAAGCAAAGAAGAAACAAGGGTCTTGAAGGAGCAAGTAAGGTAAGTTGTCTCCTTGCTTCTACCTTTTGTTCTTATAGTTTGTGCTTGAGTTTAAGTGATTTTTGAGGCTTAAATCTTGGGGGGATGCTGCTGGAAATTTTGTGTATATGTGAAAGGAATATGAGTTTTAGGTCATAGATAGTTAAGACAAGCTTAAACAAGCTAGTTACATGCTTGGTTGTGAAGTAAGTCAATGTTATTCACTTTATCATTTCGTTTTGCACTGTTCATGAACTGTTCATGATAGAAGAAAATGGAATTTCAATGATTTAATGCTTCCATTGAGTTTATATGATAATTTTGTGTAGGATTGGAAAGGTTTTGAACTTTGGAAACCATTGGAATTAAAGGTTATAATGTTGAAAAGTCCTCACGGGTACTGTTCACTCGCGTGAACAGTGATTTGAATTTCATAATTTTGATGCTTCCAATGGTCTTAAAATGAGATTTTGTGTGGGGGTAAAGTGGAGGAACAAGTATGGGAAGCATTGGAACCAAAATGGGAATTTTTGGAAAAAGGGAGCTTATTGAAACTAGACTTGGAATTTGGTTGGAATAGAGTTATAATTTGGTAATCATATTGTAATATTTAGGTTTTGACATTTGTGGCAAGGAAAGACTATTTCAAGAAAGGAAGGACAAGGATCTACAAGATGTAGCAAGAATACTTAACTATAAACTTATGTGCTTTGATTGATTTGCTTACTTGTTATGCATGAAGGTTTGGTTGAGCATGGAATATTAGGTGATGATGTTTATGATGATGATGTGCTATGAGTATGTGCCACTCCTTGCAATATATGTCATGACAATATGCATGTTAGAGTTTGCTTATGTATAAGCATGAATTAGCTCCCATTGCATGATAACATGTTAGGCATTTAATCAAACATGCATAACCTTATAGTTTGTATTACTTGCTATTGAGATTCCCCCGAATCTCACCCCCCATAACTATGTTCTAGGTGCTGGATCTTCTCAAGGTAAGAGGGTAAATGTTGATGGATAACTGTACATAACTTAAAGAGTGTGCACTTTAATTACAAGATGATGTTTTGGTTTGTATGATGCATGCTGCTCATAAATCCAATCTGAGGTAGTGTACTTGGAACGATAGTTTAGGTGACTTATCTGATGAGTTTTCATATGAAATTTATCATAAAAATATCTAAGATCTATATCTTTAAATGGACACCAAGAAAGCCTCATTTGGTTAAGAACTCGAATTGTTATGATTTTTCAAAGTCAGGAGTTGAAATCTGGAATAAGATAAAACGACTACTCAGAGGCAGTGAGGTTCATGCGCTAATTTCATATAGTAAATGAATGAGTTTTTTCACGAAATTTTGTGATCTTAAATTATACATATGTATATTTAAATCCATAGGTAATTCAACTCAATTGGATAAGTATACAAGGAGAAATGAATTTTTGAAAATGGGGCAAGGAAACTGGAATTTTCAGATTTACTAAATGAACAGTAAAGTTCAACGAATAAATTGATTTGATCTGGACAAGGAAACCTCATTTTCATATTTTTCTATCAAATTTAAATGAAATATATTTCATTAGAAATTGGAATAATCTCAAAACAATTTTTTTAGATTTAGTTATAAATTCCCAAAGTTCAGGCTGTAATCTAGAATTACCCAATGAAAAGTGGCAGTGAACAGTATCCGTAAGACCAACTCTTGGAAATTCATGTTTTTGAGGTTAAGAGGTATTCTAATGTTCTAAAATAGTTCCAATTGAGTATAAGTAAGGTTAAGGTTAAAGTTCAAAATTAAGGTCAAGGTTTTAAGGTTAAGATTTAAAGATATTTGTTAGAAAATACCGTTGTGCTGGTAGACTATACAAAGTACTGTGTACGTAGGTGCTGTCTAAGGAGGCTGGAAGTGAGTGGACCTAGCTGGTTCATCTAGTCTTTCCTGGGTACTTACGTAGAATGGTAGTTCTCATGGGGAATTACCGAATCAGTACAGTTATTTTCTACCAGGATTTCCGGCAACAAAGATATAATAGAGTTAAGATTACTTCCGTAAGTGTACTCTGAGAGGTTTAAAGGAGGATGTTTCACTATTCAATCAAGATATTTATTGAAGAGATCTTTGATAAGATCCTTCATTAAGTTTAAACTAAATTATCTTGAAATATCTGATTGGTATGTGAATGACTTTGTTGAGCATATGAATTACTTTAACTTGATTAAATGATTAATTTTCATGGATTTATAGCCTGTTTATTTCCTAAATAATTATAAGCTCATAACTTGTTCTAATATGTTTCGATCATCAAGTTTATTGTCACATCCTCACTTTCCTAGCTTCATCTTCTCCAAACCAGTACCCTGTTATATTTGGAAAAGATAGGGATGAGAGGATGAATGAACGTTTTAGAGCCTTCCGTTCTAAGTTCGTCAATAGGATGATAGTTTATATCATCCTATTGTTGATCTCAATTTCGACTCCCAAAACCCTGATTCGGAAGATGATGATGATGATCAATGAAAACGGGGTCACTCCATCAACTAACAGTTTGCCTTTCTCTATTCCCCACCTCCTTTTCGATGTAATGAAAAGAATTAACGAGGAGTTGATGATATTGTATTTATATAGCTAGCTAGGTTGATAGAGCGAGGTCTTTTTTTTTAGATTTCAAGATGTAAAGTTAGTCAGTAAAGTTTAATTTGAATGAATATAATGAAGTTTTAACAGGTTTCTTGTTCTGCATACGTTGCTGATGATCCATTTATTTTTCATCTAAATCCCACTTTTAAACCGGTCACTGAGGAGAAGACGTTTAAAAAAAATTAAATTTTTACACCGGTTTTAAAAGTAACCGATTTAAAATATAAATACCCGATGCAGATTAGCTTCGTCCTATCTGCCTCTTCAGTTTCCTGTCTATGCTATCCCGCGCGCTTTCTTTATTCATCAGACCGTTTATTTCACTTCTTCGGTTCCCAATGTTTGTAGTCATTATGATAGAAGGCCAATTGCATTCTTCTATATTCTTATTGATCATGAACCATATATATATGTATACCATTCTTATGATCGATCTATCTGACTTTATCTCTATTTTATTTTATTTTATTTTCCTCCAATGGCCTCTTCCTCACGCACGCCTCCTTTTCCGCCCCACAAAAGAAACAGAGACGACTTTGAAGACAAACATCCTGATCCTCACCCTTCTGTTCCTTCTGCTCCTCCCCTGGTTGTGACTCTGATAGATCGCCTTGAGGAACTCATACTGCGCTTCAATGGGCTGGAGGACTCCGTGGAAGAACTGAATCGAAAAGTTGATAGACTGAAAGCAAGTTTCAGAGATTTCCGCTCAGAAGTTCGCCGCCGTCAACCCCGTGATAGCTTCTTTAATCCTGTTGATCTCACCTAATCTGATGACTCCCAAAACTCCGAGTCTGATGAGTAGTGAAAGATTGTAACTTTTATATATTCTGATATATATTTTTTTTTGTGTAAAAGTTGATGACAAAGTAACAGGGTCTATCACTTAAAAAAAAACTGATATTTTGTACACCGGTTAATATATAGTGGCCGGTGTAAAATATACTCCCTACAACTGATATATATATCTACACCGGTGTAAAATTTTACCCGGTGTATATATTCTTCCAGAATAAACTTTTTTTACCAAATACTCTTTTATTTGGTACATTCCTCGCGCCTTCCATCTCTCATTTTCCCTGGTTCACGCGTTAAGTCTTCTCGGCGCTTCACAGACGGTGAGTTTTATTTTGAACTCCTCTCGAGAACTAAAAATTTATTCTCTCCATGCATTAGCTGCATCGTAATGGTTTCTTGTTTTCTGTTTTTCTAGTTTCCTAGTCTTCCACAAATATGGATCGTAGTTGGATAAATGCTAAACGAACAAGTGTTGAGTATGCTGAGGGGGTGAAGGAGTTTTTGGATTTTGCTAAACGGAATGGTGATGATGACAATGGAAAGTTTTATTGTCCTTGTGTGAGTTGTTTGAATGATAGGAAACAAAGTCTTGCTGATATTTACACTCATCTAATTTGTGAGGGGTTTTGCAAGAGTTACACGGTATGGGTATGGCATGGTGAACAGGTGGAACAGACCTTTGGCGATGACATGGATATTGATGATCGAGTAGAGGACATGATTCATGATGTTGGAGAAGATGCTTTTATGCGGTTACATGCATATGGTAATATGTGCAATGATGTAGAAAAGCCTCTATACCCAGGGTGCAGAAAATACAACCTATTGAATGCGGTGTTGAGATTGGTAAGTGTGAAAGCTTGGCATGGGTGGAGTGACAGTGGTTTTTCAGAATTGCTTGAGTTGTTACAGGACATGTTTCCTGAAGCAAATGCGTTACCCAAATGCTACTATGATGCGAAAAAAATAATAGGTCCTTTAGGCATGCAGTATAGAAAGATTCATGCATGCCCAAATGATTGCATATTGTACAGGAAAGAGTTTGAAGATTAGGAGAAGTGTCCAATATGTAAGACACTAAGGTATAGATCAAACAACTCTCCTGCCAAGTTGTTATGGTATCTTCCAATTTTACCAAGGTTTAAGCGACTTTTTTCTAATGAAGATGATGCAAAGAAAATGTTATGGCATGTAAATGAAAGGATTAATGATGGAAAGATTCGTCATCCTGCTGACTCTTTGCATGGAAGAAGATTGATGACTTATTTCCCGAGTTCGGCAATGAACCACGAAACCTAAGGCTTAGACTTAGTACGGATGGAATGAACCCTTATAGTAGCCTTAGTAGTATACATAGTTCATGGCCCGTCCTTCTGGTGATTTATAACCTATCTCCCTTGTTATGTATGAAACGGAAGTATGTAATGTTGTCTATGCTGATCTCAGGACCAAAACAACCGGGAAATGACATAGACGTTTACCTAACACCCTTGATCGAAGATTTAAAGAAGCTATGGGAAGGTGTGGATGTTTTTGATGCTGTTAAGAAGGAGGTCTTCAATATGCAAGCCATGATCTTTTGTACAATTAATGACTTTCCTGCATATGGAAATTTGTCAGGGTATAGTGTTAAGGGCCATAAAGCATGTTCGATTTGTGAGGAAGGGACTTGCTACTATCAACTTCGTCATGGAAGAAAGACAGTCTACCTAGGTTATAGGAGATTTCTAAGACAAGCCCACCCATACAGTCGACTAAAGAAGAAATTTTATGGCGGCCAAGAATTTGAAAATGCTCCAAAGCCATTGACTGGCGAACAAGTTTATGAAAAGGTGAAAGACATCAATGTCACTTTCGGTAAGATTACCAAGAAAAGTGAGAAAAATGTATGGAAAAAAAGATCTGTGTTCTTTGAGCTTCCGTATTGGTGACATCTTCATGTAAGGCACTGTCTTGATGTGATGCATGTGGAGAAAAATGTGTGTGACAGCATTGCTGGAACACTTCTCAACACACATGGTAGTTTCAAAGATGGTTTGAAGGCAAGATTGGATTTGAAAGAAATGGGAATACGAGAGGATTTACATCCGAGGCCAGATGGTGAGGGGAGCTATCATGTTAAAGAGACTAACATCTTGTCCAAGGCTGAGCGAAAAAGTTTTTGTGAGTGTTTGCAAGGAATCAAAGTTCCCTCTGGGTACTCATCTAATCTTAAGAGGATTGTGTCCATGAAAGATTCGAAATTAGTAGGCCAAAAGTCTCATGATTGTCATGTATTGATGCAACAACTACTCCCAGTGGCTGTTTGAGGAATCCTTCAAGATGATTTGAGACACATTGTAACCCGGCTTTGCTTCTTCTTTAATGTTATATGTGGCAAAGTCTTTGAGACTGAAAAGTTGGAGGAATTGGAGCACGAGGGTTATGTTATTTTTTACCAGCTTCAAAAATAGTTTCTTCCTGCCTTTCTTGACATCATGGTACACCTCATCGTTCATCTAGTGCGAGAGATAAAACTGTGTGGCCCTGTATACTTATGATGGATGTACCCATTTGAAAGATACATGAAAATCCTTAAAGGGTATATGAAGAATCCAAATCGGCCCGAAGCATCCATTGTTCAAAAATATGTTGCCGAAGAAGCTATGGATTTTTGTCAACAATACCTGTCTAAAGTAAGACTTACTGGTCTCCACAAACCCCGTGCCAAACAGGGGGGTCAACGCGGAATATCGGTGAGGAGTGTTGATCGTAATGAATTGCAGCAAATACACTTACACATCTTGAATAACATTGATGAAGTTCAAGACTATATTGCTGTTCATAAAGATCTTGTCCGGAAAAAAAATAATAGGATGACGAGCAAAGGCTGATTAGAGAACACAACAAATCTTTTGCACATTGGTTCAAACTGGAGGTTGAAAATGAGGATTGTGTTTCTGATACAGTTAGATGGTTGGCATGTGGTCCTGAACATAATGTGATCTGTTGGAATTCATTTGATATCAACGGGTATTCCTTTTATACGAAGTCTCTAGATGATAGAAGTAGCGTGCAAAACAGTGGTGTTATGTTAGTGGATGAAGCTATGCATTTCTCTAGTTCAAAAGACAACAATCCTAAATTAGCAGCCATCCCTTATTATGGCGTTGTTGAAGAGATTTGGGAGGTGGACTACTCCAAATTCAAAGTTCCCGTGTTCAAATGCAAGTGGGCTAATGTAAACAACGGTGTTATGGTCGATCAGTTAGGATTTATGTAACACCCCAATTTTTAGGCCTAGAGATGCCAGAAGGAGATATAAATTATCAAAGTTGGGACCAGAATGCTGGATTCAGGAGAAAAATGCTGGATGAACAGTAAAATAGAAATGTTGACTGACGTTGACTCGGTCAAGGCATGGTCAACGAGTTATTTTTCCCTGAAATATAATTGAGTTAGCTTCATTTAGAAATTGGAACCACTTCATTTTGATTTTTCTAGAATTAATTATGTTTTTTCGAAGTCAGGTCACTCATTTGGAATTTTCATAGTGAACAGGACTCGATAAGAGTAAAACTCCAGATTAAGAAATTGGACTTCAATGACCTTGAAAGTGGTTCTAAATGCTACTGAATGGTCCCTAAGACATATGGAAAGGAAGGATGTTTCAATTTACACTGGTGGATTTGAATAATACAAGTTTTGGGGATGAGCCTTTCATTATGGCAGACCAAGCAAAGCAAGTGTTCTATATCACGCGCTCCAAGGAAAAAGGGTTGTTGACAATGATGATTCTATTTATGAGATCCCTTTTTTTCAGTAGGTTTACCAAAATTAAATGAAGAAGAAGTGGATTCTGATTAATTTCTGTGTTTCTTGTTTTTGATGTAGTCTAAATAATAACAGAGATAGATTCTTGACGTGTATGATTTTCATGTAATAATAACAGAGACAGATTCTTGTTCTGATAAGAATGTTGTGAAGCCAAGGATGGAATGATATATCGATCTGATGATGGAGTTTTAAAAAATAACTACAACATTAAAACCGGTCTTAAGTGCTATCTGGTGTAAAAAGTCTAATTTGTAAATAAATTATATATAGTTCGATTTTACACAGGGGTATACTTTATCTGATGTTATATTTTAGACGGTGTTATTTTTTACACTAGTTTTATACTTTATCCGGTGTAAAATGTATCAAGTTTAGACCGGTTATTTTTTAAGCCGGTTTAGAATAATTTATATCCGCTGTAAAATGTTTATATTCATTTTTTAAGTCCGCCCCTTGGCGCGACCATCATTCTCATTTCTCACGTACTCTGTCATATCTCCGCTCGTCGTGCTCTGTGGTTTTCGCGAGGCTTCTCCGCGCTCGATCAGTCGTTCTTGTCTGTTGTCTCTCTCGTTCTGTTATTCTGTGTACGTGTTCTCTGCATTATTTTCCCCTGTGTACGTGCTTCACCATTTTTATGTTCTTTTAAACTAGGTTTTCTATTTTTCCTAATGAATGCTTGCACATCTTTCCATTCATAACTGCTAAAGGAACAAGTTTTGTGTACTCTGACGGGTTGAAGGAAAAAGGGTTAAGTCTGTTTTCAATGTTTTTGATGTTGTTATTGCGTACATAGGAATATGGGGGATAGAGTTACTCAGATTGAGGCTAGCGATGCTCCAACTACCACTACGCCAAGGAAGGGCAAAAGTACGACTCTTTTGAAAGACATTACGAAGGACAGGATAGATGGGAAACTGCTTCCGATAGAGTTTGACAGAAACTGGAACCCAACTGGTGAACACAGGACAAAGTACGTAAGTTTTGTCAGCCTCCTAGCACGCAACAAGCCTAGCATCACCTATTTAACTTGGGATGCTGTGGATGATCGCGTGAAGAATCAAATTTGGGACACTATCCGGGTATAGGAACTATCTAATATTGCATGCAAAGCAATACCAAATACACAACTGTTTGTTGATTACTCTGCTTTCAATGGCAAACATTGCAGCTCACTTACGATGTCCCCAACAATGAGTTCTTGAAGAAGAAGACGTTGTCCTATTGCGCTGAGCGTTGGAGGGCATTCAAGACCCAACTAGCTCGTCAGTATGTGCATGGACTAGACAGAAGTGGTCATCCTCAACCTTCTCTATGCAGCAAGTATCAATTCATCGACGAAGCTGCGTGGGAAGAATTTTTAGGATTCGGACCACGCTAGCAGCAATGGTGAGTGTATCCTTTTGTATGTGTTGGCAGAAAACGTATCAGAATATCATATGTATTGATTTTAACTACTTCATGTCTTGTAGGAAAAAAGGGCAAAAGCGATTGAATACGCCCTCAAGAATGATTGCCCCCACACAATGTCTCAAGGGGGTTATGCGAAGGCAGAAAGAGAGTTGTTGGGGGCCAAGAGGAAGAGGCTAGAAGAAAATGCTGGGTCGAAACCTAGTATTCTTCTTGACCCCCCCTCTCTGATACGTCGCGAAGAAAAATGGTTGTACGCTCGCCAAAGAAAGAGTGGAGCATTTACAAGCGACAATGCTCGCATGATTGCTGAAAAAATTGTAAGCACTACTTGCGTTATTTTGTTTTAGTAGACTATAATCATATCATTTTCCTTATGTTTGTTGTTTCTATGTTATAGAGTGATCTTAAACAACAAGAGTCCCATGGATCCTTCAAGTCAGATGGTAGGAATGACATCTTGACTGTTGCCACTGGCAAACAAGAACATGGGGGCCGTGTCAAGGGAGTTGGAAGAGGTGTGGGTATAAGAGATTACTTTGGATCATCTCAAAGATGTTCCCCACATGTGGTGCCGAGGGCAGAGTTGGAATCCTTGCTCTCCATCATAAGGGCAGAGGCTAAGGAAGAGGCTTGGATAGAGGCTAGGGCACAAGCAAAAGCTTCAATTGAGGCGCGATTACAAGAGGGGTTCGCAAAGATGAAGGAAGAAATGTTGTCCATGATGACATTAAGGCAGCAAGAGCCAACTGATCCCCTCCCGCCCTCAAATGCAGCCCGTCCAAGCACTAAGGAGAGCTGTTGCTTGCCGCTGTCAGAGGATGCAGAACATTATGATCTATATGTTGAGGATCCTCTTAGATGCTTAGTGGCACGTGGCTCCATCCATAGCCTAGGGGCAACTGTTCACCACATCCAAATTCAGGACGATCAATTAAGGGTGACAGTTGAAGACGTGCTAATTGGAGATGCTCTTGTCCCAATTCCCACTGATGAGGTAAAGACAGTGAGCCAAGCAAAAGGGACTTTCATATTGTGGCCAAAGCATCTTATTTCGGATCACGTCACCTCATCCCCCAACCAACTTCCCACCCCTCCCACTTTGAATGCCATGCAACGTGTGATCCTATTGGCATATGACAAAATGTTCTATGTGGACGCGTTGCCTATGGATTCAGCTGTGGGCGACATGGGGGCACCGGCCTTCCTGGACCATGCGGACGTCAAATCTCTGATCACTCCCAAGGAAGAACTGACCTCCGGCTGCATCCAAGTGTTTTTTATGTAAGTATAATTTAAATGTAAATATATGTAATAACAAAGTTTAAGTCTTACAACTAATGTCGTGTATGCATTGCCTGTAGGTACATGCAAGCTGAGTTGGTTTCCTCAAAGGGCAAACAAAAAAAGTTCGGATTCCTATGCCCACTTCAGATTTATGCTAAAGGGATCTCTCAATCTTCGAGGCTTGTATACATTTCAAGGAGGCTCGGTGAAACCGATATTGATTGTTTCTTCGCACCATATATGCAGGAGTAAGAATAATAATATTTCATTTTATTTCATATATACTAGTTTTGTATTTGCTTAATTATAATACTCATTCTCTTTTAACTAATCTCTACAGCAATCATTGGCAACTTGTCATCCTATGTAAGCATAGCTATAAAGTTTTCTTCTTATGCTCCCTCCATTACAAGCCCTCGGTTGATGTCAGGAAGATCATGAACACGTACGTGAGTTCTCTTCTATACACAATGATATTTGTGATAAATGGGTTACTAACTTATTAACTTTGGTCACAAGGCTATGAGGACGTTCGCAGTTGCAAGGGGCCTTAAGCACGCTAATTTGGTGAGGGACCCTGAATGGATCACACCGATGGTAATAAAAGTATATATTAGCTAGGTTCCCCGTTTTGATGATGAGAAATAATTTTTATCTTGTTAACACAGAGTCGAAGGCAACCCAGAGAAAACAACTTGTGCGGCTTCTATATAGTCAGACACATGGTCAATATTATCTTGGCAAATAGGATTGACCTAACTGAGGAGGTAAAATTGTATTTTTAATGATTTCATATTTCTTAATTGTCAATCTAATCTATATTAGTAATGCCTTAATTTCTTTGATTTTGATTTCATATTTCAGATGTTTGATCAACCTGATCCATTTCCTGACCAAGATATTGAGGACCTGCGTAATCGGTGGGTAGAGTTTTTTGTTCAATTCCTTCCTTCTCTATAGTATTTGTCTTTCACTTAATACCTTTTTCTACGTTTCTGTTCAAATTGTAGCATTTTTGTATTGAATTTTATTAAATGAATAATATAATGAGCAATTGAATTATATATGTCTCTGGCATCTTGAACTGAGGATGATCGATGATTGAGTCGTATATTATATTTGGGCAGTTTATTTATGAAGCTTCAGGCCAACAAAATGTATTAAATATAAACTTATAATAACATCTACATCGAAGGTATATATAGCTGCCGGTGTAGAAAGAAAATATATCATAATATAAATTTAATAACATCTACATCGGACGTATATACAACCAGTGTTAAAATTTGAATAATCTACACCGTCCCAATATTCAACCGGTGTAGATGTTAAAAAATAATACACCGGATGTAAATGCGAACCGCTTTAAAATGTAGACCGGTGTGAAAAAGTATACATTCAACACACCGTCCCAATATTCAACCGGTGTTAACATTTGAATAATCTACCCCGTCCCAATATTCACCACTGTAGATGTTAAAAATATTACACCGGATGTAAATGTGAACCGCTGTAAAATTTAGACCGGTGTAAAAAAGTATAAATTCTACACCGGTCTTGTGACCGGTGTAAAATGTCTCACTTTTTACATGGTCCGTTTCTACATCGGTTGTATGTGCGATGTTGAATGCCATTTTCAACCGGTGTAGAAATGCTTTTTTTCAGCTGTGACTCTATGCATCTATGCCAAACCTTTGTGGCATTTGCACTCTTTCTTATCCCTTCTCAGGGGGTTACCCATCATTAGGCTACTCTTATCTTAGCAACTTTTAATTAAGCTTGCTACTAGGTTAGGGTTAGGTTACTCTTTGTATAGCTCTAGGCCCTAGCATTCTCTTTCTCACGGAACTGCGTTCTATCTTTGCTTTGCCTTAGACCCTTTTCTCTAGGTCTCTCTGGCCTTTTAATCTCTTTATCCTCATCTAGAGGATCTATCTGATCATATTTCTCTGTTCTAAAAACATATGGGGTTTTCTTCTCTGTTTCTCAGGCATACTTCTACAAAACTTTGAATATCAGCACTCAGATTAGAACTTTGGACTCCGTCTTCGTTTAAGGGAAAACTAAGTTCAGCCTGTATATAATAGAGGCTATCTGAGGAAAACCATTATAAATAAATCTTTCTGGATGAGTTTATCAACTAGTGAAACTTCCTTACCTTAACTTCATTTTTGGCATTCATCTTCCAAGAGAGATACTACATTGTAGTCATATCTTCATGGCTCATTACTTTCCTTAGACGAGGTCTAACTATGACCTCGGGATCTAACTGCGATCAACCGTTAGCCTCTTCAGAATCTAACTACGACTCTGAAGCTGTTAGGATCTAACTGCGATCTTTCAGGATCTAACTACGACCCTGGAGCCATGCTAGGATCTAACTGCTACCCTCCAGAATCTAACTATAATTCTATTGTACTGTATCATTATCTCAGGAAGATCTTAAACTAGCAGACTAAGTTATAAGGTTAACTGCTTCCACTTGTTGATAACTCAATAAATAAAAAAATTTAAATTTTTTTACATCCAGTAGCCTCATATTATTTATCTAGACTTTACTTACTTCTTCTCTTACTCAGGAGTTCCTTCTCATCTTTCTTACTTTACTGTGGTTTACCATTGCCTTGTGCAATCATGACCTAACCACCTGCCATTCCATTCTGCTGCTATAGCCTCATCATAACTTCTCATTTTAATCTATGCCCTAACTACGAGCCATTTAAACTATGCTCTAACTGTGAGCAATCTATATCAGATCTAACGTTTATCTGAAGAGTGATCTATACTCATCTAAATCTAGCTCTATCTAAGAGCCATATGTTTTAGATCCAACTCTTATATAAAGAGTGATCTGAAAACAATCTCTTTACTGTTATCTATTGATATTTCTGTATACCATTCCTTTCAATAGAAATGGTCCTGAGTACTGCTTTCACAAGTCTACAAAAATACCTGAGTAACCTCCATCATATCACATCTGAATATCATATCATAACTTATTGTCCCATTAACTGAGACTGTCTATCATTCTCAATACATTCCTTATTGCATGTCATATGGTATGGGAGCAACATAACTTCCTCATCTCATATATACTCTACCCTGCATGTACTACAAATGGGGCGTATTCATTCATCATAGCATACTCTAACATGCATGTCATCATATGACAACTGCAAGGAGATATAACTATTTATCATATCCTAATTTTCCCTATCTGTATGAAATAGACAATGGAACTGTAAGGGACATATAGAGGAAAGAGTTTTGAAAGGGATTATGATGATGATTAGAACGAATGATAAAGGTTAGATGAGTTTTGAAGAAAGAGAGGGACTAAACTGAAAATTTTAAAAGGTTCATGGTACAAAATAAAATGTAGAGATAAAGTTTGGGCCCTTAAGTATAATTTTAGAAAGTTTAAGGGACTAAAATGTAATTTGTCAAAAGTTCAAGGGCAAAATTGTAATTATGAGAAAGTTGAGCAAGAAAATGCCCAAAACTACCTAAAAACAGTTCAGTCCCAAATTTTACCAATAACTAGATAAAATTATTCTGGTTAGTTTAACGCAACACAAAATTTCAATTTGAGCTCCTGATAAATTGATATAAATTTGTGAAGTTAGAAAAAATTATTACAGTATTTCTCGGACCTCAGAATTAGATACAACTTTACAGTAAATTCTTATAATTCATATGAGAATTTATAAAACTGACAGGGTCAGAGAAGAAATCCTGTAGAATTTTTAATGGCATTTACAGTGAAATAAAATATCCGATAAATACTTTCGGGAGAGGCTCTTGGGATTTATGCCATAAAGGTAATGGAACCATACAAAGGCCCAAAATGGCGTCTCAAAGGCCTAGTAAGTAACTAAATAGTTATGTGGGCCAGTGTCCAGATGAACCCTGGAAAAAATATAAAACTATGAAAATACCCCTGTGTTATAATAACGAACAAGAGATGAATGGAGGGCATTTTGGTCATTTTGGATAGGCCAAAATGCCAAGGTAAGTACAGGAATGATTAATTAGAGTCAGTATATGCCCTGATAAGGTATAAAGAGGTGTGAAATAACAATTATGCCCTTAGGGTTAATATAGTGCAAGAAAGGGCACCAAGGGTATTTTGGTCATTTCTCAAGGGTTAGATAGCAGATAAATACTCAGTATAACAATGTCAATGGTAGGAGAAACCTAGACACTGGTTTTCATGATAGAATATATATTCTGGAATATTATAAAAATTGGGAACATAAAACAGTCTAGTTTTTGCGAAACTGACCGGATCAGTACCGGACTAGACTGGAAATTTTTCTATCAGTATTTCTCCATTTATTTCACCAAACACAGCCCTATATGATGTCATGGATGATGTTATTATAAAGCTTCTAGGGCAAGCTTGATGGAAGGAAAGATATGGACCATTAGATCAAATAGTAATCAAAGCAATTTTGGCCTTCCATTTCAACCCAAGATTTTCTTATATATCCCCCACTTTCAGCAGCAAACACGGCATCATTTGGACACCATGGGGAACCTCTTTCAAAATGCAAACTCAAGCCAAGACCAAGGCAACTCAAGAGGCAAATAAGCAAGCATCCAAGGTAATCTTTCTCCCTAAGTGTTTAAGCTTCTAGTTGAGAGGATTTGTTGCTAGATTTAATGGTTAGAAAATGTTTTATTCCTCCCTATATGCTGCTGGATGAAATGATAAATGGTGGGGAAAGGATGAATTTTATGTTATACATAGCTTAGACAAGTAGAAGCAAACTAGAATTACTTGGTGTAAGCTTGGAAAATCAATATATGCTTGCCATTCCAGATTTGGTACTGATTCTTCCACTGTTCATGCACCTGGAAGGAGTTATAATTTCATGATTTTGATGCTTCCAATGGTTTCAAAATGAAAAATTGGGTGGGATAAAGTAGAGAAACAAGTATTGGAAGCATTAGAATCAAAATGAGAATTTTTAGATTTCTTGGAGGTACCCACGGTTTCTGTCCAGTTCATGGGGAAGGAGATTGATTTTTATAAATATAAGCTCATATTTAGATTCCTCATGAAAAATTGTGTGGGATTAACCTATGGAAGTAATTTTTAGAAAGATGGATAGAAATCCCTAAAGTTAAAGTAAATAGTTAAATGTTCAAGAGGGATAGTCTTGAATAATGCTTGAGTTCATGATCCTAATGAATTATATGATGAATATGAATATGTTTAGGACCTTTAAACATCCAAAAAGATGTTGAGAAGTGATTGACCTAAAGGCTTCATTGTTGGAAAGCTTAGGGAGCAAGTGCAAGAATAAGGAAGAAAGCTTAGGTTCAAGGTAGTGGACTTACCTCTTTATGTGCTTGATGTGGTATGCTTATGTGTTGACATGTATATGATGATTGAATGATGTTGTGACATGATCAATGATGTTGAATATGTTATGAATAACATGTTTCCATGGCCATGCACTTTATACAAAGCTTATAGCATGATAGCATGTCACTAAATGAAGAAAGTTTAATGAAATTACATATCATGGATTAGCATCCATCTTGCATATTTAAGTGGTAATGTTTGCTACTGAGATTCCCTAGAATCTCACCCTCCCACAACCAACCAATTTAGGTCAAGCATGATGGAAAATATATGCATGGAAAGAGTAAAAGAAGGGAAGAAAGAAAGTGAACAACTTGACATTCTATCCTATGATGTATAATCTTTCCTAGTTATGTAAGTGTTTGTTTATGTGATGGAAATGTATGAAATAATTATGGAATATTTCCATGATGTATATGAATGTATGATAGACCAAAGAGATAGTTTATGCATGTTGGAACAATTATTGAGAATTAAGGAAAGGAAACTGAATTGGTAAAAATGTAGGTCCTGAAGCAGTTTTGTTGTGGCTTCAGTTTGACCTAGCAAATGAAACAATTAATTCATGAGATTTTATGAGCATGTATTACACATCCAGAGATTTAAATTAATAGGTCATATGCCTCATTTGGATGTGTATATCAAGAGAAACGAATTTCCAAAGTTACAAGACAGAATCTGGAATTTCTAGAATTTGCCATATGAACAGTAAAAAGTATCGAATTAACTGTATCGATTGGCAAATTAAATGTATATATTTATATTTTTATCTCAAATATCTATGAAATAGATTCAATTATAAATTTGGACCACCTCCATACGATTTTTCTACAATTAGTTATGAATTTTTAAAGTTAGACTGTCAATCTTAAAATTACCAAATGAATAGTACCCGAGAAGTAACTTTAAAATTTTAAATTTTTGGGCCCATGTAATGCTTCTGCTAATCAAATACGCTTCTGAATATGTACTCTAAGAGGTTAAAAGTAGGATGTTTCACTATTCATCATAACTTATGGCAACATAAGTCATATCATCATCATAGTTTGCTCAACTATCCATCGTACATGCAATAAACTATGTAAACCTCAAAACATTATTTCCTTTATCACATTATCTGTCAGATCCTGATTATTCATTCAGGAACCTGAAACATCTATCTATCTTATTTAGACTGCCATGCTACCCTGTTATCAGGGTATAGACTCAACCCTTCATTACTCTATCTTATATAGGGAATAGGAGAGTCACTTTATCTTTTAAACTGTGGCTATCTCTCTACTATCTCTTAACTTTTTCTTTATATGTATCAGTTCCAGTCTGTTTTTGACCAGACGGTGGTTCCTTATTGGTCTTTCTCTTGATCCTAGTGAACTTGAGTCGCATGGATCTCATTCATCATCTCTTACTATCACTTATGTTCTCTAAGGAACTCTACCCTAGGTCTACTACTTCTCCGTGATGAATCCCTCTTATTAGGGAACATTAGCTCTTTATCTATTAACCATCACGTCTCTAGCCTTAGGCCATTTGCTAGGATCATCCCTAGCCAAATCTCATTCTAGCTATCTCATCTTAACTCATCATTACCATCATATCTAGCCTCTGTGTATTCTTGTCATGACCTGAGCACTGCCTAGTCAAGACTCACATGCTCTGTGACTTTTAGTCACGACCATTGCACTCTACTTGTCATAACCTGACATCTCTGTGTCCTTTAGTCACGACCTAACTCTTATATTGTCGCGACTTGGACTCATTTGTGCACATTAGTCGCATACTACAACATTACTCATCGTGACCATAGGTCTTCTCACGTAGTAACCTTAACTCTTCTGTACATATTAGTCGCAATATAAGACCCTTCTCATCGTAACCTCAGTTCTCTGTGACTACTAGTCGTGACATACTCACTTTATCGTCGTGACTTGAGCATCATTATCCTACATTCTAGGGGAATAACCTTTCTAATTCATATATTTAACTCATTTAGGCATTAATCTAACTAATTCAAAGCATCACTGAGCCAGAACCTTCTGTTATGTGCCAGAATCTTATGCTCTAAGCCAAAACCCTTTCTGCTCTATACCAGAACCTCTTGCTCTTATACCAAAATGTCACATCCTCACTTTCCTAACTTCATCTTCTCCAAACCAGTACCCTGTTATGTTTGGAAAAGATAGGGATGAGATTTCGGGGGAAATCTCAGTAGAAAATGGTACAAAATAGTGTATGAATCAATGATTGGTATTAGTGCTTGCTTGTGATTGTGTCAACTTAATGTAATATGCATGCTTCCATGTAACATATGAAATACAATTGGCCAAGGTAATCATAGCACAGAGTTTCAACAATTACATATTAACATCAATCAATCAAGCCATAATACAATCAACCATACATTCAACACATACAAGTTTAGGTAAGTTTACTACCTAGCACGTAGCCCTTCCTTTAGTCATTAGCTTCTACTGTAAAGTTCCTTCTTTTCATAAGTCAGAGCATATACAGAGCATAATAATATTTTATTATTGTCTTATCCAGCATAACTCTACTTAATTTAGGCTTATCCTAAGGCAATACCCTTATTCTAACAATCCCCTAGCTTTCTTTCTATCCACGGCTAACCTTATAGAGAGAGATATTTCTCTATTCTAACTATTAAATTTTTAAGAACAATCCTCTAATTTATTAGAGAAGGGACTAGAATAAATTACTTACCTTCTTCCTAAGCTTGCCAAGTCCCTAAGTTCCTTGGATTGCTCCTAACTCAGCCAGAACTCCTTCTTTCTCTTCCTTTCTCTCTTTCTCTTTCTCTCTCTTCTTTTCTCTTTTCTTCTTGGTTCTTGCCGTGGAATAAAATGGAGGGATGGGTGGGATATTTATAGTTGAAGTAAAGTGAAATGGATGGCTCAGATCGAATCACGATGAATGACTCAGATTGCTTAGCTTCCTTAAGAAGCTTCACCTGCATCATCGTGATGGCATCATCATCTTCAATGACTCATCAAAGTGACATCATCAAGGGACACCTCACATGCTTAGGTGGTGCAATGGTGGGGCCCTTGGGACACCTCACCAGCTGACTCAGGGCTTCTAGAGAATTCCAGAGTCTTGTCCCGGAATAAATAGCTAAGATCGTGCCACGTGTCCTTAGCTTTTTCTTTTTCTTCTTCCCTAGATTAGTGCCATGTGGCATCTTGATGGGTACCTTTCATGCCACCTCATGGCTTCTGGATAGGTCCAAAGCTTTATCTGATCAACTCCCCGATGATAACTTCAACCGGGTAATTATACTTCACTGAAAATCACTAAAATATCATTTTAGTGCCACTGTAACCCACATAATTCTTGGGCTACATTTTTATACTTATTGGAATGTCATCTTGGGTTTCTGATCAAGCTCAAATACTCTGATGGCTCAATTTCCAAGAAACTTCCCTTAGCAAATTACTAAAATGCCCTTAGTTCCTCTTTATTCACTTTACTGTCCTTAGGGTATTATCGTCTTTTCTAACCTTACTAGAGTATTTCTTGACCCTGTTCAACTATTTAGATAACCTTCCTTGACTATCTAACCATAGTCAAATGACCAAAATACCCTTCACTCATTCTTTTATTATTTTATAACATAGGGGTATTTTCGTCATTTTTCACCTTTTTCTGCATATTTCTAAACACCGGCCCCTTTTTCCGATGAACTAATATCATGGGCCTGGGCCTCACTTGGCGTCATCATGGGCTCATTAAGTCCAAGCTTGCTTACTGCTTAATTTTCCTATCGGATATCAAGCGTTCACGAACTCCCGTCAAAATTCACTAATATGTGAATAACTTTTCTTACAGATCTCCTTTCGAGATTATGTCAGTTCCCTGACCTCTATCTTCACGGGACGCATCTTCCTGTAACTTTTTACTTATATCTGAGATCCAAGAGATCTGATAAAAATTTTAGATAACTTTCAGTCTATCAGATAAATTTCAGATATCTGAAACTCTACTAAAATTTCTGTAATAAGCTAAATTAATCAGCATCATTTTCTTTATCTACTGATAAAATTTGGAAATGAAATGCTTCTGGGCAGTTCTAAGCCACTTCAGGCTAACTTTCTATAATTACCATTTTGCCCCTAGAAACTTTTCCTCTTTCCAATTAAGTCCCTCAACTTTTCATAATTACACTTAATGGCCCACAACTTGTGTCTACTTTCATCTTTACACTATGAAACTTTTAGACTTTCACTTTAGTCTCTTTGTTTTCTAAAGTGACCATTATGCCCCTAAGGACTTTCACTATTTACATATAAGTCCCTGTACTTTCACTTATTTATAGTTTAGTCCCTAAAAATCCTCTGTATGTTTCTGGGACTTATGCTCAAAGGGATCTGTTAGCCTATCTATTTCAGGCTACTTTCTAAGTCTTTAGGCCTAAAAATTGGGATATTACACTTATAATCTTATAACTTATGGAATTGCTCTAATATGCTTAATATTTTCAATAAACCTATGATCTCTTTTATGATAAAAGATGATCCTATGTTCTTAATCTAGATTGAATAAATGATCTCTTGAATCTATGTTTCCAATTATGCTACAATGTTGTAAAGATCAAAGTTTCCTGGAAAGTCTTTTTGAAAAAGGATTAAAAAGATATTCTTTAGTATTTATCGCTAAGCTATTCAAAGAGCTTATTTATCGAAGAACATTTTGATAAATTATATATTGTGAAATATATCGATAAATCTGAAAGTATATGATATGAAAGAAAATTTTCAAAAAGTTTATCGATAAGGACATTTATCAAATAACTATTCGATAAATCATGAACTATCTCTTTACAATTTATTGAAAATTTATCGAAGTCCTTTTCGATAAGGCTGATTATCAAAGAATTGCTCAATAAGATTTAAATTGTTCCAAATGCAATTCTTCAGCAATTTATCGAAGACTTTTTTTATAAGAGCGTTCTTCGATAAGTCAAGCCTTTTTACAAAAAGTGTTTTAAACAAGACTTTATTAGATTTTGATCTTCAATCATTTAGAAACAATTGCTTTATGCTTACATTGATTATATATCTTTACTAAAGTATGTTTCAAGATTATTTACAGGTTGAATCAAGATTAACAAAGAGATCAACTAAAGAGCCAAATTATCCACATCAGCAAATATACACGACTATATTTGATAACGGCTATCTCAATGGCTACTTCAATGCTTCAACGGAATTTTGAAGAATCAAGTATAAAAGAAGAAGCCAAAGTGAGAAAGCTGAAGAAGTTGGGAGACTTAACAAAAGATGCTTACAATGCACTACAATCATATACAGTAATAGTCTCTATTACACTCTGTTTCTTATCTTTTGGTTCAGAGCATATCTTATTCTTAGAAGAGAGAAAATTGAGAGCTTGAGCTTAAGTGTGTATCAAAATTCACTTTATTAAGAGAGAGATTTATGATTGTATTAATCACTTTTCCAAATTGCTCAAGTGAGATTCTTGAGTGTTGTAACCTTACGGGAGTAAGGGGAGTGAGAAAGATTCTCATTGGTGTTAACCTTACGGGTTGTAAGAGGAAGTATGAGGGATTCATATGGTGAATGTACTGAGGTGCCAAGAGCCCACTGAATCTTAGAAATAGTGGAACACTCAGAGAAGCTCTATGGGGACTGGACGTAGGCCAAGTAGATTAGGCCGAACCACTATAAATCAAGTTGTGCAATTCTCGTTCATCAACTTCTTCCTTCGTTGATATCACTTTTAACTCTAGTCTTTATTTATATTATCTTTAAAGTTTAAAAAAAAATTAAAATAGCCCAATTCACCCCAATCTTGGGTGATACTGCCATATTCAACATATATTTCTTTAAGGTATCTAGTGTCTCACTTTTATTATAAAGCATATAGACATACGTGTATCATGAGTAATAGTCAATAAAGGTGATAAAGTACTTTTAACGATGCGCAGTCAAATCAGGGCAACAAATATATGTGTGTATAATTCTTAGCAATTTAGAACTTCTCTTAGCCTTTTTATGTGACTTATAGGTCTACTTTCCTCTTATGCAATCCACGTAAGAATCAAATTCTGAATGGTTTAAAGATGGAAGAATTATACCTTTACTTAACTTTTTGATTCTATCAATGGAGATATGTTCCAATATCCTATGCCATAGGCTATAAGAATTCTCATCGATAACACTTCTTTTAGTACCACATGAAATATAAAGATATTGAGGCGAATCAAAAATAATTTTAAATAAACTATCAATCATAACTAAGTTCACACTTAAAACAAAGTCCTTTGACAAAGTCATAAGATTCTTAGAAAGAACTAAATGATAATCAAATAGAATTAGTTTTGACATGGAAATCAAATTCCTCTTGTAAGAGGGAACATAAAAACTTCATAAAGGTCCAAAACATGATTATTTAGAAAAGTTATGCAAAATGTTCTAACAGCTTTCACTAGATCTCCTCTCCCACTTCCTGAAAGGACAATTTTCTCATTGGGATATGGAGGCCTGCTTATTAGAAACTCCTACATGGTAGTCAAAATGTGAATCATTGAACCAGTGTCAATCCACCAAGTGTCATCATTAACACTAGAAAATTAGATTCAAAAGTAACACACGATAAAAATATACCTCTCCTTTTAAGTCATACCTTCCTTTTGAGACACTTATCCCTTTTTCTTACAGAAGAAGCATGTAGCATTCCATTTGTTGGCAGCTAAAACAATAGGGATTTTTTACTTTTTCTTTTTCTCCTTCTCTTTCTTTTCTTTATTCCCCCTTTTACTACAGCCATGGAATTTTTTGCTAGATGAGGCTACTTTTGTGCGCATTTCCCACTCATCAACAATTTAGTCTCTTCTTAAACACACATGGACAGCAGTTCATCCACTAACCATT
The DNA here is from genome assembly GCA_037074615.1 of Leucaena leucocephala. NCBI lineage: Eukaryota > Viridiplantae > Streptophyta > Magnoliopsida > Fabales > Fabaceae > Leucaena > Leucaena leucocephala. The sequence goes on from CM073545.1 coordinate 6,753,972, forward strand.
CTCCTTGTGTGTGTTATACGAGACCTTGAAAGTATCATATTAATTAAGAAGTGAGTTCAATACCAATTGCACCAGGAATTGTTATGTAGGTTCCATTTCAAACGATTTTAGCTGAGAGGCTAGATCTCTCATTTTCATTATATGTTGCCTCACACTGCCAATACATGTAAGCCTTATATTGCATAATTCATACATGATGGAGCCACCCATCTATTTGTATTCAGCTTGAACTGCTTATCTAAAGCTTTCAGGTATCCTTTGGTCATCTCACACTTAGGGATTGCTCCCCTAATGCTTCTGGTGATCCTTTGTTGTATAAGCAGAAGAGATAAGCGGTTGCTCTGCTACCACATGTCATACCTTTCTTTTGCCTCTCTATCATCCGAGGCATCATCTAGTCTTATAGGTTTTTCATACCTCAAGACATAATCAAAGTCCATAAAATTGAGCTGCAGCAAAATATCATCTCTCCAATCAGTATAGTTAGTGTTGCCATCTAAGATTATTTTTTTGCTTACATCAGCCATGATTATGGGGCCAACAATTAGAACTGCAAAATGAAAACAGAGACAAATATGCAAACAAGCTCACAAGTTAGAATTTAAAGCAATCACAATTCACTGTTCCATGTATGCATACTTAGCAAAATATAGCATACAAGTAGTAAGAAATACGTATCACCAATGTCTATCTATGGGCAAAAACATTAGCATAGTATGTATTTATCTCAATTGATGAAACTAAAATGCATTTGTGCTTTCCAATACCTGTGGGTTACTTAGAAAATAACAAGGTCATTCTATGCCACCCTAATTAAATATACAACTATGAGATATCTACCTGTGGGTAAAGATAAATCATAACTATACATTTAATTACAATTGATATTTTAAATCCATATGTAGTTAATCAGTGCATGGGACAAAAATAAATGAATAAGGATGTTGTGGCTACTCCTTAAGAAACTGCATGCTAATCACAAATATCATTAATGTGCAGTTAAAATACAAATATGCACAACTTAATAGAGTATTTAATAAATTAATTTAATCAACAAAGATGACTAAATAATTTAATTTAAATCCTCCCACTATTTCATACATCAAAAAAATGTTTAATAGATTAATTTCAACACATTTCAACTTAAAAGGTTTTTATAAGAATTAAATAATTAATTTAATTGGCCAAAAGAAAATTATCCAAAGTAGGCAATTAAGTAACACATCAAATTAAATTTTGTAGACACCTTTTTCAAATGTCAAAATAATGAAAAAAATATTTTTTTTCTTTATTTAAATCATTGCAGTGCATGCAATAATATTTAAGGGAACATATCACACAATTTTTTTGTGCAAATGCATTCTAGATAATGAAATCAAATGGCCCAAAATAATTTTTTTTAAGTAATACCAAAAACAGAGCTCAAATGGGTTTTGAGAAACAGAAAAAAAAAATTTAGTTTAGGCCCAAAACGTAGGTCCAAAAGCCAAATAGAAAAAAAATTATTTGGCCCAAAACTCAAGCATGTCCAGTAGGAAAATTTTTTGTGGACGGCCCAAAATGTGTGTGGTCTAGAAAGTAAAAAAATTAGAACAGCCCCAAAAAACAAGCGTGTCAACCTATGACATTAATGAACCGATAAGCTTCCGCTCAAGGCCTTAATGCACCGTTTCGAGTCTTCTTCCTCTCTGAGCTAGGTTGACCTAACCCTACTCAGACCTGACATGTAGATTGACCCACAGCCATGACTCGTCACCTATAATAGTCGACGTCGGTGACCTTCAGTGGATGATTTCCGATAATCCAGGGGTCATTTTTCAGCGATTTTAACGGTGGAATGACCGGGAAGTGATGACGGACACTCCTCTTACCTTGAATCCATAAAAAAAAAAGCCAAAATTGTGAATGGAAATTTTAGGATTCGAAGTAGAACAGACGCAATGGTGGCTCTTCTCCCTAGCGAGTTCAGGCATGTTTTAAAAGTAACCTCTCTCTCATGACATTACAGATACAAAAAAAATAATTGGTTATAGTAAAAAAATTAAAAATTATGATCTCTAGAAGTCCATATATCCCATATTCTATTTCATATCACCATTAATATATATTAAAAATTAATAAGCAAGGAAAGGGGATATCAAACCAGACTCTGATGCCACGTGTGAATAAAAAATATCTCATACATAATCTAATCAGTCTAGATTATAACATATATGTATATGATGTCTATATGAGATGCAACAGAAGACTTACAGTTACCTCTCGCCATTAGTTTAGTTGATATGAGAAAGAACTGGATCTAAACTTAGAGACATGTTAATCACATAACATAGTTAGAAGAAATAAACAGGGATTCTTCCAGCTGGTGATTAGGCATAGTGATAGCAATTTGGAAACTGCCGTCACCATTGGAAAACCCTCAAAGAGTGGGCAGAGAAGAATTTATGTTTCGGTCTCAACTCAGAAAATTATGTTGTTCGTTAATTTTCACTATTAGAAAATTAACTTTAATTAACTAAATTAATTACCCACTTTAAACTGGGCCCAAAAATGACTACGGACTACACTCAAAATATTTATTAATTATCCTAATTAATATCTAAATAATTTATGATACAATAAATATCTCACATTGGGTGCATTGATTATGCCATTCATTCCAATGATGTTTGTGCTTCCTACAAGTTGATGATGTTTTCTTTTGGGGACCTTGAATTTTTTTGGAACGTTGAAACTTTGATCAATATCATAATCCCAGGTTAATGAAGTTGATTTTTTTTTTTTTTGGATGAAATCGACCGTGGGAGTCTTTTTAACGATTACCTTTTCATTTTTTTAAAAATTGTTTTGGAGTGAAATGATGGAAACATTTTTGAAGATGATATGAATTTTTATTAAAAATATAACATGAATTATTTAGTTATTTTTCACACTCATGATATGTAATTTATATACACTTTTTATCCATTAAATATATCTAATTAAGTGTTTTATATCTAGAATTTTTTTTCAATAATACATTAATTCTTATTTTTTATCATTTAATTTTAATATTTATCTTAATATTTATAACATATATATAATATTAATAAAGCTTATGTCATTTTCAGTCATTTTATATTTAAACCTATTTTTGAAATCATATCCAAACATAACTTCTACCTCAATTTTGCTTGCAAAACCTTATTTTTTTAATTATATCATCAAAACAAATTTCAATTTACTCACCTTTTTATAAAAGCATATCCAAAACTAAATTATATTATATCATAATAATAAGTAACTTTTGCCCTAACTTTAGTTTATAAAAGTTAACAGTAAAATTTTGAACGCATAGCCTCATTATTCATTTGTTAATCTTTTTCTATGTTGGATTCTAGGAAGAAAAACTGCAAATTATAGTCTTTTAGATGACATAGTCAAACTTTTGATTAATCTTGAACCTTGCAAATGTTTCATCCTGTGGCTGTTTTATTAGAATTAGAAATATATAATAATGGTTTGAGTCAAATGCCATATAAAGGAATTCCCATTCCCTAGGTTTCGGCATTTTCACTTCCTCACATCCCTTCCCTCTGTAATTTTCTGTTGTGAAAAACATCACTTTGTACTAGTCCAAGGCCTAATCTGTTACTGTTTGTGTTATTCCGTATTTTGTTTCTTCTTCTCGTTTTTGGAAAGTAATTTTACAGTGTAAAAAGTAAATATGTAAAAGTAGTTGTCTTGGCTTGCATAAAAATGTCTCTGAAACCATGGTTGGAGGCTTCCAAAATAGACCCTAATCTCAATGTAGGACTGCGTTAATTAGCGTATTAAATGCCAAAAAATCTGCGTAGAAATAGCTTCTAACAATTTGGAGGCAAATGTGACTTAAATCATACGCCAAAAACAAGTACTACTTCCGATCTTTAATATAGCTAGTTGAAGAGTTAAATTTAGTTCGAAATACAAGATCTTAATTTATTTTATATATACTATTTATTATTTTTTTAAAATTAATTTATTTAACTTATAAACTAATATATAATATAATATATCTAAATATTTTTTTAAGGAGATCATGTCACATTTATTATAATTAGTTTATTTATTTAACTTCCTTAATCTATCTAAATTAGTTAACTAAGTCTTATAATAAGAACCGGAGGCAGTATTAATTAATTACTACCATACAAGCCCCAGTGCCAGACATTCATCAACAGGATAATCGTAAAGATTTTGAGACAAAGAATAAGCATTTTACCTCCACAAACTGGTACTATAAATATCAAAAGATAACAGTTACGAGGAAAAATACAATAAGCTAAATGCTAAATTATCTCTCTGGAGGAAGAAATACCTTTAGCATGCCCTCTAGACGGAGGCAAAACAGTTTGCAATTTTTTAATCATCTGGTCAAGCTTCTTCAGCTTGTCCACGTCACCTGCTTGGATTAAAAACCTTTCAAGCATTAGAAATGTTGATTCACTCATATGTCTTCCCCTCGCTAACATTTGTTTGCAGCACTCAAAAGCTTCTTGTAACATACCCCTTGAGCACAACCCAGTGACCAAAAGATCTAAAGCATGAGCATGAGGACAATATCCTTGCTCTATAAGATATTGCCATAAAGTTAAACTTAAATCAAGGCGAGAATTTTGACAGAAATATTTCATCAGCATAACAACTGTCCTTGTTTTAGGAACAAAGTTTCTCTCAGTCATCTTGTGATAAAATTCAATCATACCTCCAATGTCATTACACCTCGTTAACCCAAAGAAAATTGTATGATAAGTTACACTATCATGTTCAATGTGTTTCTCAACCATCTCATCCATCAATGAAACTGCAGACTTAATATCTTTTGATCTAACCAATGAACTTATTAAAGCATTATAAGCACCTGTATCTGCAACTAAGTTTCTCAGATGAATCTCATTAAATAATTGCCACGCCTTGCTTACATTTCGAACCAGCCCCGCCCCATGAATCAGTGTGGTTATTGTTTCTACCGTATGGACGCAATTTTTGCGTTCCATTTCCTCCAAAAGTCTCAAACCATCACCAAAACAACCTTTCTTACAGTATGCATCAATTCTAATATTATAAGTTATGGTATTAGGATGAAAGCCTCGTTTAACCATGTCATGGTAGAATAGTTCAACAGCAGTTACATCACCTGATTCCTTGAAGCCCAAAAGCAAGATGTTCATGGTCTTGGTATTGGAGAGAAATCGCGGATACATCATTTGGAACACTGACTTCGCCTCCTTCATTTGTCTCTGTGTGCAAAATGCCTTGAGAAGTACATTAAACTCATCAGTGCCAAATTTTCTCCCAACAAATATATCACTCTCCATCCTTCTAAATGCTTCAAGGGTATCCTCATAGGATTTGTATTTGGCAATTTTTGACAGCATGATGCTCATTGACTTGAGTGTGATCAGGGAAGGGTGTGTGCTTCTGGTGTTTTCTAACAATTCCCATGCCTTGTCAAAATAGCGCATCCTTGTTAGGATATGAAGAGCCTTCTCCAACGCATCAGAAGTTGGACAGGAATGGGATTGCTGGAGGGAAAATTTGAAAAATTCAAGGGCCTTAAGACCATTGGAATGGGATGCAAATAACCGTCCAAGAACATTCTCCACAAGACAAGGAGAGAGGGTAGCAGGTGGGATGTACCGGAGAAGTGCAGGCTGAAGAGGTTGTTCTGGAAAAGGATGAGCGTTAATAATTCTGGTAATTTCATCTATATCGGCTACCTTTTCTAAAGAATGATTGGACAATTTGAAGACAGAATTTAGATATGAGGTTGTCTTTCGAGGTATTTGGGTGTTCTCACTTAGTCTTACCAAGGCAAGCATTTCTCTTAAGATCAAACTTTGTGAAAAGTTCAAAAAAACAGGCCCTTGTGCATTCCTATTTCAGACATGGCACCTCTCTACATCTTAGGACCTTGACCATTTAAAATAAAAACAGAGGGTCCCTGTTTCAGCATAATTAAAACAATTCAGATCAAGCTGAAACAATAAAATAGAGATCCGCCACAACCAAAAATATTTAAACATGTAGTGTTATGAACAGCAAATTGGACACTCATAAATCACAGACATGCTAACAGTTGAATAGATTCAATTAATAGAAGTTCTACAAGCAAAATTTTGAAATAACCAATGCAACACACACTCACACACTTGAATAGATGCAAACAGAATGGAAAATAGGAAAATAGGAAAATAGGAAAAAAGGTAGAAACGGAGGTGGGGCAAGGGAGAGATAAACAGAATGGTGGAGCAAGACAGAGCTTAGAACTTGGAGGGGGAAGAGCAAACTGATTTATTTATCAAAGTCTGAAATACAAGTGCTATCATTAGCTATTGAAAAGAACAACTCAAGACATCATTGAAGTAAGTGTAAATGATAGATATACGGCCTCATAGAGCCTCAATGAATAAGATTGTCCGTGTCTATGAATAAGATTGTCCGTGCATTTTGCACTCAATGGCTACATTTACCAGATCCAGAAGTGTTTCTCTTCGTATCTCTCATCTCATAGGTTACTAATGACAAGGAGAAAATGTGACATGCGCAAAGAGAGTTTTGTCAATTGAGCCAATCATGATTCACAAGATCTAAATCCATGTTACTGAATGAAGCACTACAAGAACTTATTGGATCTAGAGCTGAAGTCACCTCCATGGCCTGTGGAAAGCAGGTTGAATAAAGGCCTCAAACTAGTCAATATATTAATATCAAGTGAAGACAAGGCTTAGGGCCAAATAAAGTAGTTGTTCTTAGCATGTTATGTAACACATCATGTAAATAAGCATGTTATGTTCAATACAAGGGATTTCATTAATGAAGTGGCATGTTTATAAGAACTTGGACTTTATTTAATTATTGGGTTTTATTTTTATGAAATAAAATTACATATTTCATTCCATTTTTAACATGGCCCGCATGGCCACTTAAGTTTCCTAATAAGACGTAACCTATTAAACAGTTTAAGAAGGTTGCAAGCAAAACAACTTTTTCAGAAATATAATTCTTGTGAGTCATTTTTAGCTCTCTCTGTGGTTTCTTCCTGAATTGCTTGAATTTATCATAGACAAGTCTCTTTGTAGCATTCAACACTTCTTTGATATTCTGAGTTCATGAGTTTCCAGTTCATAGGGTTTAGAATTTCACATCTGAATCTGATTACAAGGTTTAGGGTTCTTTATGCAATTGTTTTGGTGGTTTCTTTCATCTTTGATATACCTAAGGTTTCTGCGTCAAAATGGCTCTTGCAGACCCAATGTGTTAGGTGCTCTAAATTATGTTTGTTCCACATAATTATAATTGTAATCTTTAATCAAAAGCTTAGTAAAACAACACAGAAGCATCATAGAAGTGAAACAGAAGAAAAATTCTTCCAATTATTCGCCACATAATGATTGAACAAACATATCGTAACCTTTGAATCACACCTTTGTTTCCTTAAACTTCTAAAATCAGAATTCAAATGTTTGGAATTGGACTGGCTAGCCAGGTCCAAGTTGTTGATTGGGTCCTAAATCGGCTTCAGCGATGCTAGGCCATTTCAGATTATTTCAAGATCAAATTCCAAGTCACATAAACAAAACAACCAACAAATTTACGGAGTGATGAACAATGCCAAAGAGTTTTCCAACAAGTATACAGGACTTACAAGACTGAAAATTCACATATAAAGTGATAAATGCTAGGAGAATCAAACTCCTTTCCAGCAGACTACTATCATTAATCAGAAAATTCTGGCAAAAATATGAAAAAAAAAAACATATATTCATGCGGTAAAACAGCGAGAAATAAGCGTGTATGAATCGCAAACAACACGAAAACACCCATTCAGAAGCAAAGCAGTAAATTGGAGGCGAAAGGATGCGATTACCTGCGAAGAACGAAAGAATGGATGACTGAAGAGTAAAGACAAAAGCGAGAGACGGCGTCGACAGGGTCTCACTGAGTCGACTAAGTGTTTGTTTGGGGGAGCGGTGCAGAATTAATTTTGGGCTAAAATCGCGATTTGAAAATTTTTTACACAAACAACAATTTTTGTTGAGAATTGATTTTGAACAAAATCTCAATTTGAAACCTAGATTTTGAATAAGTTACTAAAAATAGCTTTTTCTTTGAAACCTAGGTTTTGGATTATCCAATTACTATTATACCCTTACTTTTTCTTACACCCTCTTTCCTCTCTCCTCTCTTTTCTCTATTATCTCTCATCTCTCTTCTCTTATCTCTCTTTTTCTCTCCCCTCTCTCCTCTCTACACTCTCTTCTCTCTCCTCTTTCTTCTCTATCATCTTTCATCTCTCTTACTTTTAATCATATCATACTCTTTTTAGTAATTTACCAATATAAAAAGTGATTCTACTACTAATCATCCAAACATCTTCATTCCCAAAATCTATTCTCCAGAATCTATTCTTCCCAGAATCTATTCTCCAAAAGCTAATACAAACACACCCTAAAAGGATCAGCTGCAATTGGGATGATGCGGGAGGAATGTGAAATATTTATTATTATAATATAATTTATTTAAATATTAATTAGGATAATTAATAAATATATTTTAATATGGCATGTAGTTATTTGAGCTCAGTCTAAAGTGGGTTATTAATTTAGTTTATTAAGATTAATTTTCTAATGATAAAAATTAATAATTCACAGTTTTATAGTGCAATAATTTTTTAGTCTTAGAGCAATAACTTAGTTTCTCTATTCATTCTTGAAAATTCCTCACTGGTGATGTTAGTATATAAGTTATTATTATTGTAACTAATCACTAGCTAGAAAAACCTGTTATTTATCTAATAATATTTTTTGATTGATAGGTCTTTAAGTTAAATTTTAATTCTTTCTCAGATCAGTTAAGCTAATAGCGAGAGATAACTTTAAATTTTTGTTGTATTTTATATAAATTTTATACTTATATATGTTATAATTTGGATAGATGATGTTATTTATATAAAAGGGGAAGCTGTGAAGAGCTAGGGAGGAAGGAGTTAAGACAGCCGGAAAGAAGCAGACGTCGATAATAAATAAAAAAATCAGTAAAAAACACCTTTAAAAATTTTATTGGCTAAGGATATATGTTTTCATAAGTACTTTAAGAATTTCATATTTTTAAATAACACTAATTTTTTCAAAAATAATATATTTATTAAATTTTACTAGTATTAGACATAATTTGTTTTTAATAAAAGACTAAATCGCCGAAGTGTCTTGTACTACATTTTCCTTATGTAAATTTCCATAATTTATACATTATATTTTTATATTTACTATTTTATTTAAATTTGAGATCTATATTTAAATGATTAAATACCTTTCTACTTGAACTAATGTAGTTGGTTCTAGTATTGCTTAATATATTTTTAAATAATATATATTGATATATATATCTAAATCTAAACAATTATTGCAGTGAAATATTTTATTTTATATTATTTCTTTTCTTCCAAATTATTATCTGTGTGTGTGTGTGTATATATATATTATGTGTATATATTATAAACCACAACCAACTCTCGACATCATAAAAAAAGCGCACGTGCTATGTCTTTGTAATAAGTGTTACAAATTCGTTAATAATATATATATATATATAATATGTGCTTCTGTTAAAAATTAACCTTTATCATATGTATATGTATATATCCATCTTACATGGCATATAAATATTATTTTCTTAAAAAAACCATTTATCATGCATACATATATACATATACATATATATATTTCTCATACGTAAAATATTGTTTAAAAAATAAATGAAATATCATATTGATGTTCGAAATACTATACACACGCAACCACCTTAAACCATTAAGCTGCTGCGCTGATGTTTGATTTGGTTTCTTGCTTAATTCAAAATTTTTGCTATAAATATAAGAAATTAAAATATAAAAAATGAGAATGTGTTCGAGATACTTTTTTCCTATTTGCCTTTTCTCTATTTCACGTTATGGCGGGAGAGAGAGAGAGAAAAGATCAAATCTGGTTCCCCCCAAACAGGATTCGTCTTATGTGAGGGTGTAAAATGTTGATTATTGCCATCAATCATCAATATCAATTAATAGAAAATATAAAAAATTACCAACATAAAGTTGGTCTAGCGATACAAGACAGCTAAATCTCTCTAGATCTCAAATTTGATTCCTAAATAAGAAACTTATATTAGAAAAGGTAACCACGAACCTTAAAATTAGATATTTAGTAATAGGATTCAGTAAATAGTATAAAAAATATTAAAACTTTATGTAAACAAATTATGTACATAAGTAGAATAAAAATTATTTTCGTAATATAATTAAATTAATTAAATAGGTCATATAAGTCTTAAAAAAATTATTAAAAAGTAAGTTGTAAATGACTATTCATATATTTATATATATAAAAATATTAGCTGTAAATAAGAAATTAATTTTTAACACGTTATTTTCATCCTTATTTAAAGTAGAGCTGGTAAAATGAGTTCGAATTGATGTTTAATGGCAGGCTATACAACCCTCCCCCAACTTACGAGTTGTAGCGAGCAGACTCTTTTTTTTTAATTTATTAATATTATTATTTATTTTAGGAAAAATGATATCTGAGTCCCGTGGAAGCAATTAAATGCTAAAAAAGTCTCAAGAAATGCTATAATTAATTTAAAGTCCCATGGGACCTCATGAAGTTTTTTCAATTGTAGAAAGACATAAATGCCCATGTGAATTAAAAAAATAGTACAGAGCAAATGGGAGTTGCACGCTTTGGAGTGGAAAGAAGAGGGGAGAAAGCATGACGAAGGAGATAGCGTACGATGCCCTGCTCTGGTTCAATCCCACAGTCTTTTTTTTTTGCTTCAATCAAGGTGTTATGCTGGTGAGGCCACTGCACTTTCTATCTGCGGAATTCTAGGAAGAATTATGAATTAGTTGGCTGCGAGCTTGTTTCTATTTCAAATAAGCAAATCAACTTCCTTTCCGAAAACTCAACCCTTGGTACTGTTGGAAACTTTGGTCAGAATTGATTGAGCTGTATGCCAGAAGTATGGATAGAAAATGAAGTAAAGTATAGTGGCACAAGTGCTGACGACTTTTCTGGTGGGTTACTCTTTCAGCGGAAATAGAGACACTATGAAGAAGACTCGCTTTCAGGTGTGATTCTTTATACACGTTGAGGTAACTTTTTATTAGTGGAAGGGACTTGTTAGATTAAATTGCAAAATTCACCAAGGAATATGTGTGAATAATCTCTTCTTGGAACGAGTACGTAAAGGTTCGCAATTATTTGTCATTTATAATTGAGTTGATATTAAACTTTGTAAAATCCAGTTTGCCTTATTTGTAAAATCCAGCTTTCCTTAGTCTCTCAAGGGTGCACAATTATTTTTGCTTTGTCTTGGACAGATTTGACAAAGTTATTAATATCTTCCTTTGTATTTTTGGGATGGTCCTGTATGTAAGAAGAGATCGAGCATTCGCTTGTTTTGACAGTTTGGGAATTTGAATTGATCGTAAACTGACTTTCGAATTTTGGGCCTAGGAGCCTATGGTGGGAGTTTATTTACTAGTAATAGATGAAGCTCAGGGAAGTTCTAGCTCCCTACTTCCTTTCCTGGCAGAGACTTATAAGATGGTGGACGATCCTTCCATAGATTCGATTGTTTCCTGGAGTGCCTCTAACAAAAGTTTCATAGTATGAAATCAGCCAGAATTTACATGTGAGTTGCTACCAAGATTCTTTAAGCCGATAACTTCTCTAGTTTCATCAGACAGCTGAACACATATGTAAGCAAATTTAATCTTGATATTGGTGATGCCACTATGTGATTTGCTTTTATTTTGCCCTTCTGCTTTTGTTGCTTAAACTATGTAATGAACTGATGATCTCTATTTTAACAAGATTTTAGAAAAGTTGATCTAGACCAATGAGACTTTGCAAATGATGATTTTATAAGAGGTCAATCACATCTTTTGAAGAATATACATAGACGAAAGCCAGTTCATAACCATTCTTTATAGAATCTCCAAGGATAAGGAGCTTCTCTATTAGCAGAACCAGAAAGACAGAGTTTAAAAGGCAAAATAGAGAGGCTGAAACATGAAAGCAAACAACTTCGTCCAGAGTTAGACAAACATGAAGAGGAGTAGCAAGCAAGTGAAATTAAATTATGATGCTCAAAGGGGAGATTGGGAAAGTTGGAAAGGACACAACAAAATATAGTTTCTTCTGTTTCTTGTGTTGCAGAAATCCAGAATTGCCTCCAATTTCCTGCAATTGTCAATATGGGGTAGTGCTAGACTTGTTATTTTTGCTGTCATGGATAGTTGTTATTTACAGTGATTCAGTTGTTATTCTTTAACCATGGGCCTGTTATTCCTTCAAAATGGGATTGTTATTTTTAAGTACTGGACTTGTTATTTTTGTTGTCGTGGGTAAATTATTTTTTAATGGTTAAGTTGTTATGTGTAACATCCTTACTTTCGTACATCTTAGGGACCATTCAGTAGCATTCATAACCACTTACATGACACTTGAAGTCTATTAGCCAAATCTGGAATTTTTACTCTAGGTGAGTTACTGTTCATATGGTATTCCAGATTGTTCGATGAACTTTGAAAAATCATAATTAATTCTAAAAAAATTAAAATAAATTGGTTCAAAATTCTACTCGAAGATAACATCTTGAAGTTTAAGGAAAAAATAATTTTCTGACCAAATGCTTAGCCAATTGATACAGTTTATTCGTTAAAAATTACTGTTTATTTGGTCAAAAATTCTGAAAACAGATTCTGGTCCCCATCTTTGGAAAATCAGTTCTCTTTGTACAGACATCGAAATAAGGTGTTCTTGGTGTCAAAATGAAGCTTGACGTGTTAACTAAATGATTGTAAAATTTCATACATTTATTCTATCATTTACTATTTTTTAGTACATCATACATATTATTGCTTAAACTGGTCATACAACATCCTTACATGCAACAATCCTTCACATAACATCATATAACATTTACATTGACCAATCCCTAACTCCCCTTCATGCTTCTTCATGCTCTTTAATCTTTTTACAAACCTGTTGGGATTGGGATTACATGGATGGAGTGAGATTTCTGGGGAAATCTCAGTAGCAAACAATATCAAACAATGCATGTATTAATGCAATGGCTTGTGCTTGCTTGTGAAAGTGTTACCATAGTGTAATGAGCATGCTTCCATGTATCATATGAAATACAATTGGCCAAGGCAATCATAGAAACAGAGCTTCAATAATATACACATATGCACATAATTTAACAAAGCCATAGCACAGTCAAGCATAATATTCAATACATACAAGTTTAGGGTAAGTTTAATACCTCATATACTTAACTTTCTTTCACTTCAACTTTGATCTTTCTTCTTACTTCTCCTTGATGTGTGGCTGCCTCTTTTGAGTCCACAATCAAATCCTAACATATAATCATCCATTCATTACTATCTAACTTTCTTGAACATCAAACTTACTTTAACTTAACATAACTTCCTTTAATCTTTACCAATTCACTTGGCCTTTGAATCAATTGATGTCTTGACCTTACCCTACACAATTTGGCCTTTTGAATCCATTTATGAATTCAAAATGACCAAATTCCAGCAACTATGCACTGTTCTGGACAGAATTTGCAAAACATACACAATTCTTCCAAAAATTCCCATCTTGATTCCAATGCTTCCCATACTTGTTTCTCTACTTTACCCCACACAAATTTTCATTTTAAAACCATTGGAATCATCAAAATCATGAAATTCAAATCGCTGTTGATACGAGTGAACAGTAACAGAAAGAACTTCAAACATTACAATCTTCAATTCCAATATTTTCAAGGTTTAAAACCTATCCAATCCTACACAAAATCATCATATAAACTCAATGGAAGCATTAAATCATTAAAATTCCATTTCCTTCTATCATTAACAGTGCATGAACAGTGCAAACCGAATTGTTTCATCAATGGCAATGTAAAAAATATCAACTTGATTCGACAACCAATCATCAAACTAGCTTGTTTAAGCTTCAATCATGTAACTCTAACTTTAATTTCTTCTTTCTCCTTTCCTTTAAGGTTTTGGACAGCATATATACCTTAGAGAAAACCTAACTTTCTTCCATGAAAACCCTAAGTTCAAGCTCCCAAATCAAAGGAAAATAAGCTAGGATAGATTGCTTACCTTTAATCTCTAGCTTGCTTGAACTTTGGCCCTTGAATTCTTCTTTGTCTTGGCTTGAGTTTTCATTTTGCCATAGTCTCCCCAAGGGTTCCATGAGCTACGGTTTATGCAAGAATTGGTGGGGGATTTATAGAAAAGTTCCATGGAAAATGGATGGCCAAGATTGCTTTGGTTACTATTTGAACTAATGGCAAAGATTGCACCTTGAATCTTGTCTTGCCCACCAAGCCAAGTTGAGATAAAATCACATGACAAAAATCTTCTCTTCCCCTTGCCTTGGACGCCATGTGTGAAGCCTTGTGGGTCCCACCATGTTCAAATTATAATTCTTACTTTATTCCTTTTTTTTCTTTTCAAAAATCCATAAATTATTCTTTATCGGACTTGGGCTCCAAGATAACTTTTGGGACTTATTGGGCTTCCCTAGGATGAAATTTTGGACCTTTTTTAGGTCCAATAGCTACTTGGCACAAATCCCAATGCACTTGCCTCATACCGATATCCTTAAATTACCCTAATTTTGGAATAAATGCCAGACACCTCTTTTAAGGGTTCTAACATTTTTATAAATTCATTCTCATATAAAATTAATTCTCTATAAAGTTTCATAATTTTCTGAGACCCAGAAGTCCTGATAGAAATTATATACATTTCCTTTAAGCCCTTTATCGATGTCCTTTTTCATCGTAAATTTCATAATTAATTCTACAGGGCTCCTTTTTGACTTCTGTCAGTTTCATAAATTCTCATATTAATTATAAGAATTTACTATCAAAATTAATCTGATATCCATCCATTTTGAAATTACCAAAATACCCTTGGTGCCTTTTCTTGCACTATATTAACTCTAAGGGCATAATTGTCATTTCACACTTCTTTATACCTTATCAGGGCATACACTGACTCTGAGTACTCATGCTTGTACTTGCTTTGGCATTTTGGCCAGTCCAAAATGACCAAAATGCCCTCCTTTTATCTCTTGCTCCTTGATACAACACAAAAGTATTTTCGTAATTTCACACTTTTCTAGGATTCCTCTGGACACTGGCCCACCTATCAGTCCAATAATCTTACTGGGCCTTCTTGACGCACTTGTTCTTTTGGGCCTCTGCGTTAATTCATCTGGGCTCATTTAGTCCCAGTTCATTTACTGCTAAATCTCCCTATCGGATCCTAAAAGTCCACAAACTCCCGTCTCAATTCACTAAAAAGTGAATAACTTTTTCTACAGGACTCCTTTCGGGATTCTGTCTGCTTCCTGACCTTCGGCTTCTCAGGACGCATCATCATGTAACTTCTCACTTATATCTGAGGTCTAGGAGATCTGATAAGAATTTTTGATACTTTTAGCCTATCAGATAAATTTAAGCTATCTGAACCTCTAATAAAATTCTTGTATTATGCCAGATTAACCAGCATCATTTTCTCTATCTACTGATGAGATTTGGGACTGAAATGCTTCCGGGCAGTGCTAAGCCACTTCTGTCTCATCTTTCCATAATTACACTTTTGCCCCTGGAACTTTTCTTCTTTTCAATCAAGTCCCTTTTATTTGGCTAAAATTACACTTAAAGACCCCATATTTTTGTCTACTTTCTCTTTTAGCCTTAAACCTTTTATAATTTTACTTAAGTCCTTGCATTTTCTTCCTTTTTCAATTTAATCCCTTTCTTTACATAAATGGCCACATTTTGCTCAGAAAATCTCACATATATTACGTACCAACTGTACATACTATTCAGTACAGAAAGTTAGGGATATTACATTATGCCTTCACACAGGGTTGTTATTCCTTCAATATGAGGTTGTTATTTTTAAGTGATGGACTTGTTATTTTTGTTGTCGTAGGTAAGTTATTTTTTAGTGGTTAAGTTGTTATGCCTTCACTATGGGGTTGTTATTTTCTACTGCTGGAGTTGTTATTCTTTCAATATGGGGTTGTTACTTTTAAGTGCTAGAGTTGTTATTTTTGTTATTCCTTCAATATGGTAAAAAAATTATGAAATATGACAAAATCTGATGATTCAAGAACATAAAATTCTTTGATTAACAACATAAAAATGTTATATGGGATATGGCAACAAATTTATTGCTCTCACTTCCCATCCTTAGTGCAAAGTCATCCATATTATTAATAACATCCAGCACCTATAAGTAACAACTCTTTATTTAATGAATAACAACTCCAGCACCTATAAGTAATAACCCATTATTGAAGAAATAACAACTTTAGCACTAGGGAATAACAGCCCCATTGTGAATGAATCAGTGATTCACAGTGGAAGTATCCCAGCTGTCAAACATAATAACGCTAGCAGTTACAAATAACAACCCCAGCGCCTATAACTAACGACCCCAACGCATGCAACTAACAACCCTAACGCCTGCAACTAATAACCCCAGCACCTGCAATAACAATCCCTGTGCCTATAATTAACAACCCCAGTGCCTGTAACTAACAAATGACAGCAAACGACAACAAACATAGTACACACTTTGATTCATATATTATGCACTTTGCAATTGCATCAGGTCTTGGCAGCAAATAAAAAAGGCATACAGCAAACATAGACACTTTCATCAAAATCCACCCTACCTTCCAACAAGATGGAGATTGATAAAAGTTACAAAAAATTACTTTCATCACTTTTTACAGATATATACAAAGCAAAAATCAGTGTGCTATGTATTTACACATAAAAATAGAGCAACCTAACTCCATTCCTCAGCTCAGGTTTGGATTCTTGCATGTCTTTACTGTGTGTCTAGCATCATGGCATCTTCCACAATGATAAGTCTTCCTGTTCTAAAATTGAGACTCAATCATTTTTCTCTTTGGCCTTCCCGGAGGCCTTCTACTAATTGGGGGGTCAAGAAACCTTTCTTTATTGTGCCTTCCTTTATGGATATTGTGCTTACTTGACCCCTAACATATGTATGACCTTCTACATCATTTCTAAACTGTCCTCCCATATGAACATAATAGAATAGATGCTTTGCATATGAACTTGCCATCAATAATGACAACCTATACTAGACATGTAAAATTAATAACTCATGTACTTATATTAACAACTATCGCGTACTATAATAATAACTTTTCTTACCCCCCGCATATCAGATCATGTTTGTCATTCACACTTTACAAAAACCTTTCTATTGTTCATATTTTCTTAATACACTCAACTAAACGCACCATAAATTCTTGCAAACCAAACATAATTTTTAAAACCCTAAATAAACTCATTTAACCTACAACTCAAATGATAAAAAAGTCATGCTACGAACACCAAGGATTTAAATTCAAAAGCATAAAAAATAGCTTTACCAGATATTAGAATATTAAACACCCAAAGATATAAATTAACGCATCTGGAAGAAACTATGCCCTCCTCTCTTTGATATAAATGGGTTCGTCATAAAACAAGCGATGACATGTTTTTACTGCCATGAATGTTCTTATTAAATATTTTAAAAATCAAAACATGAGAGACATATAGTTGTTCAAAGATACCTTAAGTTCCAGCGTTTCCTTAGACACTGTTGTCGGGTGATTATTTAGAGGCATGTCAACCACTATTGTTACACCACCTTTAGAAACAGAGTGAGAGCACTAAGTTATACATATCAATGATACAATGGGGAAAAAGTCAAGAAATAGTGATAATAATAGTCACATTCCAGATAACCACTACCCATCAAGAACACATGAAAAATCATTGGAGAAGTCCACTAAATAGACATTCTACCTCTAATGTAAAGAAATGCAACACTTTCAAAACATAGTAGTGACAAAGGATGAAGTAAAACTCAAAGGTTAAACTATTCAAAATACCTAAAAAGGGAATATCACAAGTTCACTCCGTACTTCAAAAAAAAAAAAAGAAGTCACGATTTTTGTCAAAAGCAAGATAGCCCATCAAAATAGCTAAAAAGGAGTGTATATGAATAAATAAAAAAGATGAGAGAAGATGAATAGAATAGAAAGTAGACCTTTTTTAACTGAAGTAAGTGGGCCATGTAGGAATTTTGTAAGAAAAAGAAGGCTACGAAGGAGATGAGAAGTGCTAATAGAGGCAAAAGCTTCCAAAGAAGATAATCTATTTCTATCGATGACGATGAACTCTGAAGTGGTGAAGCATTAATAGCTTTGCTTTGTTTGATTATATGGTTTGAGCAGGAAACAATGAAGCAGGGACAAAAGATTCTCTAGATAGAATAAGATACTCGTAATGGCATTACAAATTAACAGCGACGAGAACGAACGACGCTACTGGAGAGATGACAGGGATGATCGAATACAACGAAGCAAGTGGCGACAGCTGGAGGGTCAAGTGGTACCAATGGTGACTGGAAGAGGAAAGGCAACCAAGCAAAGACAAATAAGCACAATTGGAAGAAGAAAGGCTTCTGCTATTTTCTATCTTTTTTAATTCATAAGGGTAGTTATGTCTTTTCACAATTGAAAAAAATTCATATGAGGTCCCATGGGACTTGACATTAATTATGCCATTTCTTGAGACTTTTTTAGCATTCAATGCCTTACATGGGACCTAGATGTCATTTTCCCTTTATTTTATTTAAGTATTGCTTTGAATACTCTTATTATTAAAGACTAATAAAGATAGTTATTTATTTATTGATATATGTTAACATATTGTTAATACCTATTTAGATTTATATAGTTGAAAAATTTGAGATTTTTTTATAAAAAATAAGAACTTTTAAAAATATAACATTAATAATTTTTTTATTGTGTTAATATGATATTATAAATTTTTATTAGTATTTTAAAGTTTAGAAATAATTTTTTTAAAAATATTAAAAAAATTAAAAAAAAAATTCTAACTCAAATTTGAAGTGCATGAACCATAAATTCTACATCAGCCAATTTGCCAAAAAAAAACTAGAGCTGAAAAAATGGAATGAGCTCAATCAGTTGGGCCCCTTTTCCCCATATTTTTTTTAAAAGGAAGGGGTGAGCCTTAATAATTGACAGTAAAATTACTAACGGGGATTGATCTGAGTGGTAATGGCTTGGTATCGCTTATGCGAGGTCTCGAGTTTGAGCCTTGGCGTATGTAAAAAATTCCCGTTAGGAGACTTGTAACATCCTGATTTTTGGGTCTAGGAGAATTGGGAGGTAGTCTGATATAGGCAGGCTGCTAAACTCGTAGTCCCAAGGTAGTAATCTGATATGGGCAGATCACTTACCTATATTTTGTAGGAATCTGAGGGATGAGCTAAGTCCTTCAAGATTTAAATATGAGTTAAGTCTTTGACCTACAAAATAGGGACAATTCACCTAGATTCAAAAAGAGGAATGTAAGGAATATCCTAAGTCTTAAGCCTAGGAATTCTGCAGGTGGCTAGATATGGGCTGGCTTCTATGTAAGATAACCTGATATGGGCGAGTTGTTGAGCCTTTCAATTAACAATGACTCCCGAAGAGTTCAGGGGACGAGTTGTTGAAAGAGAATTTTTAGAACTTAAGATGAAGGATAAGAAGATAAGTAAAGATGTCAGAAAGAGAATATAGGGGTATAATCGTAATTATGGGAAAGATCGGGCTAGTAGCCGATGAGTACCATATTTAACCATAAAATAGAGAAAATTATGCTGATCATTTCACTGAACTGTGAAATATGCATATGAGGTTTTTATGAGTTTGTAAGAATTAGAAAAGTGACCAAGGGTAAAATGGTCATTTGGAAAGATTGTGCGCACGAGCGTACTTTCAGGCAAAAACAGCCCGGTCCGGATTTAATATCTGAAAATACTAGGAGATAGAGAAAAGAATTCCGGGTTGAATGACGCAAAAATTTTGATTTGAGGTCTCGATTTTTCTGTAAAAATTCTTGAAGATGAGAATTTACAATTATAATCGGTAAAGGAAAAGCAGTCCGAATAGAGATGATTGGACTGTGGCCAGAAGCCATATAGTATTTCTAAGGTTAGACAGTCAAGAAAGGTTATCTGGATAGTTGACCGGGTCAGAGAATACTCTGGTAAGATGTGAAAAGACAATAATGCCCCTACACTCATTAAAGTAAACAAAGAGGAACTAAGGGCATTTTGGTAATTTGTCAAAGGATCTTTCTTGGGAATCAAGCCATCAGAGTACTTGAGCTTGATCAGAGACCCAAGATGACATTCCAAAGACAAAAATGTAGCCCATAAATTATATGAGAAAAAGTGGCATTAAAATAATATTTTAATGCTGTTCCAATGAAGTAGAGTTACTCGGTATGCACGATAATCGAGTAAGTGATCAGACAAAGTTCTAGACTTATCTGGATAGCATTGGATGGCGTGAAAAGGTATCTTGTGGGACCCACCTTGACGCCACATGGCACTGATATGGATACATATTTCGGTGCAAAACTCTAGAATTCTCCAGAACCGGTGAGTCAGCAGGCTGAGTCAGCAAGTAATTATGAGGGGTAGTGAGTCAACAAGATGAGTCAGCAGATAATTATGAGGACTGGTGAGTCACCATGGTGAGGTGTCCCATGATGACATCACCATGATGATGCAGTAAAGGGAGTAAAGAATATAGAAAAATTCTTGGACAAAAATGGTGGCCACAAGATTAAAGTTCTTGCTAATTACAAAAATGCCATCCATGAAAAGTATAAATACCCCCTCTCCTCCCATTTTCATTCATCCCAAGGCCAAGGCAAGAAATAGAGAGAGAAATGAGTTCTAGAGAGAGAAAGTGAGAGAAAGAAAGAAGGAAGGAAGTTCTGGCGGAGCAGGAAGCAGTATAGAGATTGTAGAGTTTTACTTAGCTAGTAAGGTAGTAACTAATCCTAACTTTTATGTAATGGCTTTGTGACTTGATGTGCTATTGTTAGGTTAGATTGTTGTCTTATATGTTATGTCTGAAGCTCTATTACAATGCTATGATCATATGTTATTGAGTATGGAAGTATGCAGCATACTTATCTGTACACAATCACAAGCAAGCATTATCACACTGCATTACATATATTGTTATGATTATTACTACTGAGATTCTCCCGAATCTCATTCCCTATGTATAACCCATTACAGGGAGGGTATGTCAAAGTAAATTTTGGAAATGCTAAGAGATGCCGTTATGCTGCCAAAATTATGGCAAAATATCAGTAATGAAGGAAGGAGATGATACGTACTGTGTACGTAGGTACTGTCTAAGGAGGCTGGAAGTGAGTGGACCTAGCCGGTTCATCCAGTCTTTCCTGGGTACTTACGTAAAATGGTAGTTCTCACGGGAACTACCGAATCAGTACAAGATCAGTTATATATATATTAGGTTATTGTATATATATATTAGGTTATTGTATATATATATTAGGTTATTTTCTACACCGATTGTGTTAACGACCTGCGTAGATTATGCTATTTTCTACACCGATTATTTTAATGACCGGTGTAGATTATGCTATTTTCTATATCGGTTATTTTAATGACCGGTGTAGAGTGTGTTATTTTCTACATCGGCTGTTTTAATGACCGGTGTAGATTATTATTTTCTACACCGGTTGTGTTCATGACAGGCGTAGATTGCAGATGTAGATTAGTCTTTCTACACCTTACAATTAGCACAACCAGTAATTTTTGTCCTGTTTAAATGTAGGTTTAAAAAACTGCCAGTTTAACGTTTCATTACCCTATCCCCTGAAGCTTCCAAATATACAACTCAAAGAGACAAAAGCAGAGAAATAATTCAATAAATATATTATTCATTTAATAAAATTGAATATAAAAATTGAACAATTTGAAGAGAAAAATAAAAGAATGTATTCCTTGAAACATAAATACTATTGAGAAGGAATGAATTGAATAAAAAACTCAGCCCAAAGATTACGCAGCTCCTCAATATCTTGTGTAGAAAATAGGTCAGATTGATCAAACATCTGAAATATCAAATTAAGGCATTACTAGTATATGTTAAATTAATAAGAAATATGAAACCATTAGGAAACACAATTGTACCTCCTCAGTTAGAAGCCGCACAAGTTGCTTTCTCTGGGCTGCCTTCGACTCTGTAATATTAACATGATAATAATTATTTTTCAAGACCAAAACGTGGAGCATAAGACTTAATAGTTTAATTACCTCCGATATGATCCATTCAGGGTCCCCACCGAGTTGGCGTGCTTAAGACCCCTAGCAACTTTGAACGTCCTCATAGCCCTATGACCAAAGTTATAAGGTTAGTAACCCATTTATTACAAAGATCATTGTTCTGTATAGAAGAAAACTCACGAGTTCATAATCTTCTTGACATCAGCCCCTGGTTTGTAATGGAGGGAGCATAAGAAGAAAACTTTATAACTGTGCTTACATAGGACGACCAATTGCCAATGATTGCTGTAAAAATTAATAAAAAAAGAATGAGTATTATCATTAATCAAATACAAAACTTGTATGAAATAAAATGAAATATTATTATTCTTACTCATGCATATATGGTGCGAAGAAACAATTAATTTCGATTTGACCGAGCCTCCTTATTATGTATTGAAGTCACAAAGCTTGAGAGGTCCCTTTTGCATAAATTTGAATTAGGCATAGGAATCCAAACTTATCTTGTTTACCCTTGGAAACCAAATTAGCTTGCATATACCTATAGTTAATGCAAACACTTGTTAAGTAGTTATAAGAGTTGAATTTTGTTATTACATGTATTTACATTTAAATTAGACTTACATAAAAAACACTTAGATGCACCCAGAGGTCAGTTCATCCCGAGGAGTGAGGAGAGATTTCACATCGGTATGGTCAAGAAAGGCCGGAGCCCCTGCGTCGCCCATAACTGAATACATAGGCAATGCATCCACATGGAACATTTTGTCATCTGCCAATCGGATGACACGTTGCATGGTACTCAAATTGAGAGGTGTGGGAAGTTGGATCAGGGAAGACGCGATATTATCCAAAACAAGATGCTTTGGCCATAATATGAAAGTCCCCTTTGCTTGCATCACTATCTTCACCTCATCAGTGGGAATTGGGACAAGAGCATCTTCAACTATCACGTCTTCAACTATCACCCTCAATTGATCTTCCTGAATTTGGATGTGGTTGGCAGTTGATCTTAAGTTGTGGAAGGAACTATGTGCCACTAACTGTCTAATTGGATCTTCCATATATAGGTCACACAGTTCAGCATCCTCAGACACCGTCGTGCCATGCAACAACTCCCTTTAGTGCTATGAAGGGGTGCATGTGAGAGCGTTTGGGGGACAATTGGCTCCTGTTGCCTTGTTGTCATCATAGACAACATTTCTTCCTTGAGCTTTGCGAAGTCCTCTTGTAATCGTGCCTCAAATGAAGCTTCTTCCTGTGCCTAGCCTCTGCCCAAATCTCTGCCTTAGCCTCTGCCTTAATGGTGGATAACAACGATTTCAACTCTGCCCTCGACATCAAATGTGTGGAATGCCGTTGAGATGCTCCAAAGTAATCTCTTATGCCCACACCTCTGCCAACTCCTCTGACACGGCCCCCATGCTTTTGTTTGCCTGTAGCAACAGTCAAGTTGTCATTCCTACCATCTGACTTGAAGGATCCATGGGCCTCTTGTTCTTTAAGACATGACTACAACATATAAAGAACAAAGATAAGAAATAATATAATTAGTCTACTAAAACAAAATAATAGAAATAGGTCTTACAATTTTTTTAGCAATCGTGCGAGCATGATCGCTTGTATATGTTATGCTCCTTATTTGGTGAGCATATAACCATTTATCTTCACGAAGTATTGGAGATGGGGGAGCAAGACTAACACTATGATCCTCAGAATTTTCTTCTAGTCTCTTCCTCTTGGCCCCCAACAAGTCTCTTTCAGCCTCGCGTATCCTCCTCGAGATATTGTGTGCGGGCAATCATTCTTGAGAGCAAGTTCAATAGCTTTTGCCCTTTTTTCCTACAAATCAAGTTTAATGATAATCTGATACGTTTGCATTTGGTGCCAACACATACACAAGGAAGAAATATGGGAAATGCATTTGCAGGACATTTGCGCATCAACTTACCATAGCTTCTGGCGTAGTCTGAATCCTAACAAATTCTTCCCAAGTAGCTTCATCTATGAATTGATACTTGCTGCATGGAGAAGGATGAGGCTGACCATCTTTGTCCTGGCCATGCACATAAAGACAAGCTAGTTGTGTCTTGAATGCCCTCCAACGCTCACCACAGTAAGACAACGTCTTCTTCTTCAAGGCTTCATTGTTGGGAACATCGTAAGTGAGCTGCAATAATTGCCATTGAAAATAGAGTTATCCACAAAGAGTTGTGTTTTTCGATATTGTTCTAAATACAATATAAAATAGGTAGTTTCTATACCCGGATAGTGTCCCAAATTTGGTTCTTCACGCGATCATCAACAGCATCACAAGTCTGTATGGTGATGCTAAGCTTGTTGCGTGCTAGGAGGCTGACATAACTAATATACTTGGTCCTGTGTTCACCAACTGGGTTCAACGTGAGTCAAACTCAATCGGTAGCAATTTCCCTTCCTTTTTGTCTTTCGCAATATTTTTCAATCGCGTCGTATTTTTGCTACTCCTTTGCATAGAGTCGCTTGGAGCAGCGCTACTTTTATTCTGATTAACACTAACCTCCATATTCCTACATACGCAATAACAAAATCAAAATACACAAAGAAGACAGTTCCTTTAGCATTTATCCATGGAAAGAAGCGCAAGCATTTATCACAGGAAAAGTATAAAACCTAGATTAAACCAACACGTAAATAGAATCTGTACATGATAAAAGAAAACACGTAGATGGCAAAGCACAATGAGAGCTGGAACAGAGAAGAGCGAATGAGCATGGTGAAATGACAAGAACAACTGAGCACAGCGCAGGTCGACAGAAAAGAACGACTGAGCACAACGCTGAAGAAAACCTGAGAAATAAGAAGTGAGAAATGAGAAATAAGAGAGCGCCAAGGAGAGTCTTCAAAATTTATTTTCGTAGACATTTTACACCGGTTAAAATAAAAAATCGGTGTAAAATTCGAATAAAAAAACAACTAGTATAAATTGTTAACTACTTATTTACGAAAATGCCACTGTGAGGTTTTTACACCTTACTAACATTTGCAATCGATTTAAATATTAATGTTTATGTTTTTTTAACTCTTATATCGCCCTATCCCTTGAAGTTACAATAGATATATATGCAATCAAATCAAGAGACTTGTGTTATTATTACATTAAAAACATATATGCAATCATAACAAATAGAATCAATAACATAAAACACTCACATCCAAATCAATCAGAATCCACTTCTTCATTCAATTTTAGTAAACCCACTAAAAAAGAAGGGGTCTCCCAAATAGAATCATCGTCGTCAACAATCCTTTTTCCTTGGAGAGTGACGGACCATCTTTTATTTGCCGGATCAGTGATGTAGAAAACTTGCTTTACTTGGTCTGCCATAATAAAAGGCTTATCCCCAAAACTTGTACTATTCAAATCAACCAATGTAAATCCTAACCGATCTACTAGAACACCGTTGTTTACATTAGAGCACTTGCATTTTGTAACATCCCGATTTTTGGTCTAGGAGATCGGGACAGTTCATCTAGGTCTAAGATGAGGAATGTGAGAAATGTCCTAAGTCTCAAGCCTAGGAATTCTGCAGGTAGCTTGATATGGGCTGGCTCCTGTGTAAGATAACCTGATATGGGCGGGTTGTCGAGCCTTTCAATTAACGATGACTCCCGAAGAGTTTAAGGGATGAGTTATTGAAAGAGAATTTCTAGACCTTAAGATGAGGGATGAGAAGATGAGCAACGAGGCCAGAAAGAGAATGCAGGGGCAAAATCGTAATTATGGGAAAGATCGGGCTGGTAGCCGATGAGTACCATATTTTGCCAGAAAATAGAGAAAATTATGCTGATCATTTCACTGAACTGTGAAATGTGCATACGAGGTCTCTATGAGTATGAAAGAATTATGGAAAGTTTAAGGACAAAAAGGTGGGGTCCTTAAGTGTAATTTTAGCCAAATAAAAAGGGACTTAAATGAAAAGAAGAAAAGTTTCTTGGGGCTAAAGTGTAATTAAAGAAAGTCAGGCCGGAAGTGGTTTGGACTGTCCGACGGCATTTCAGTCCCAGATTTCACCGGTAGAGAGAGCAAGGGACGCTCGGTAATCTGGCTTAGTACAGGAATTTTTGAAGACTCCATATAGCCAGAAATGGACTGATCGTCCAAAAGTTATAAAAATTCATACCGGATATCCTAGATTTCAGATCTAGGTGGGAAAATACAGGATGATGCGTCTTTATGGGGCGGATGTCGGGAAACTGACAGAATACCGATAGGAGGCCTGTAGAAAAAGTTATTCGCAAATTAGAAAATCCAGACGGGAGTGTGAGGCCTCCGGGTATCCGATAGGGAAATTTATCGGTATTTGAAAAGGGACTGAATGAGTTCGGATAACCTCATTCAGATGACTGATATGACTCACAGGGATGCCTGAACACCGCAGGCCAGTGTATCGGACAGAAGGAGCCGGTGTCCGGATATGTGTATAAACGGTGAATAGTAGATAAAATATTCAATAATTATTAACAGGGGAAGATTCCTCGTAATACGTGCCATGAAGGTAATGGACCCTGAGAGGCCCAATAATGGCGCCAACAAGGCCCAATAAGACCCTTGGACTGATAGGTGGGCCAGTGTCCGGCAGAACCCCGGAAAAGTGCGAAATTACGAAAATGCCCCTGTGTTGTACTAAAGGGGTAGTAGATGAATGAGGGCATTTTGGTCATTCTGGACAGGCCCAGGAGCCAAGGCTCATACAGATAAAGTTACTTAGAGTCAGTATATATCCTGACAGAATACAGAAGGGTGTGAAATGACGATTTTACCCTTAGGGTTAAAATAGTGCAAGAAAGGGCACCCAGGGGTATTTTGGTAATTTGCCGAGGGATGTTTCTTGGGAATCGAGCCATCAGAGTACTTGAGCTTGATCAGGATCCAAGATAACATACCCAGAGCCCAAAAACGTAGCCCATGGAGTATGTGGGAAAAAGTGGCATTAAAATACTATTTTAATGCTGTTTCAATAAAGCAAAGTTACTCGGTCGGCACGATAATCGAGGAGGTGATCAGATAAAGTCCGGGACTTATCTGGATAGCATTGGAAGGCGTGAAAGGTCCCTTCCAGATGCCACATGGCGTCATCTTAGAGGCAGAAGAAAAGTTAAGGACACGTATTACGGTGCAAGACTCTGGACCGGTACTGGATTGGACTGAACTGCTGAGTCAGCTGATGAGGTGTCCAGGAATTGTGACATGTGAAGAATGTGGCGATGAGGTGTCCCGGTGAGGTGTCCTGGATGATGTCATGCATGATGCAGTAAAAAGGAATAAAGAAAATAGGAAAATCCAGGAAAAACCAGGACCACATGTTCAGATGGCTTCAAAATTACAAGAATGCCATCCATTAAAGCTATAAATACCCCCTTCCCCTCCCATTTTAGGCATCCCACGTTTTTGGCAAGAAAAGAGAGAGAAAGAAGAGAGAGAAGGAAGTTCTGGTGGAGTTGGAAGCAGTATAGAAGTTCTGGAGCTCTGCTTTTGAGGTAGTAACTAATCCTAGCTCTTATGTAATGTCTTTGTGATTTGTTGTGCTATTGTTTGGTTGGATTGTTGTCTTATATGTTATGCTTGAAGCTCTATTACAATGCTATGATCATATGTTATTGAATATGGAAGCACGCAGCATACTTATCTATACACAATCACAAGCAAGCACCGTCACTCTGCATTACATATATTGTTATGATTATTGCTACTGGGATTCTTTTGAATCTCATTCCCAAAAATAACATTACAGGGGAGGTTCTGTCAAAATAAAATCTGGAAATTTTGAGAGACGCCGTTAGGCTGCCAAAATTCTGGCAACAGAGGAAGGAACAAAGAAAGGAACTGATACGTACTGTGTACGTAGGTGCTGTCTAAGGAGGCTGGAAGTGAGTGGACCTAGCCGGTTCATCCAGTCTTTCCTGGGTACTTACGTAGAATGGTAGTTCCTACGGGAATTATCGAATCGGTACAAGATCGGTTACTTTCTACAGAAGGAATGTAGCGGTTGTGCTGCCGGATTTTAGGCAGGGAAAGATGTAATAGAAATATGAAAATTTGATGTATGCTTTGTTGTGTGACATTTTATTATTTAATAATAAATGTTGTTTGGCATGTTCAATTTGTGAATGGGGAATTAAGGGAGAAATTCGCAGGTCCTGAGGTAGCAGTGTTCTGGCCTCAGTTTGACCTAGTAAACGAAGGAGTTTGGCTATGAAATTTGGCAGGCCAGTCGTACACATCTGGGGCATTACATGGATAGGTAATAAGCCTTGTTTGGATGTATAGAATGAGATTAATTAATTTTCAAATTAAAGGTCCAGAATAAGGAACTTAAGAGAAAAATTTTGAATTTCTGGGCTTAAGTTAAGGTATAATCAAGCTAATGTTGCTTCCGCAAGTGTACTCTGAGGAGTCTAAGGGAGGATGTTTCATTTTGGTATCAGAGCAATAGGTTCTGGCGTAAACCAGACAGGATTCTGGTTCAGAGCATAAGATTCTGGCATAGAACAGAAGGTTCTGGCTCAGTGATGCTCTGATTTAGAAATGTTATTTCCCTAGAGTACATAGAGGTTTAGAAAAGCCCAGTGGAGGTAAAATTCCCTAGATGAGTAAGTAGTATAATGTTATGTGTTCATTTTTCTTTTTTGATTGACAAGGAACCAGATGGTGAACACGAGACGAGGACGTAGAATTCAAGTGGAGGAGCCACACGTAGAGGAGGCTGGCAACTCCAATGAGGTAAATCCTATGCAAGTCATCCTTGCTAGGCTAGAACAGCAGCAGAGGATGATGGAAGAAATGAGGGCGGAACAAGTTCACCGAGATCAAGAAAGAGATGCCACTATAGCTACTCTTACAGCTATAGTTAATCAATTGCAAACCCTTGATAGACCAGCAGAAGGGATATCAGGAATTCCTCCAAATAATGGGCAGTCAAGAATAGAGGATCCAGTGGTAGATCCTAATAGCATTCAACAATGGATGGAGCGGTTCCAAAAGTACAATCCTCCGGTGTTTGAGGGGACATTTGAAGTCCAAGTAGCTGAGGATTGGATAGATCAGCTTGAGAAGATTTTTGAGGTGCTGGATTGCCCATCAGGAAGAAAAGCCCGACTGGCCATTTTCAAGCTAGAGAAGGATGCGCGAAGATGGTGGAGGAATACTGAGCTTATTCTTCAAGCAAAAGGAGTCCCAGTTACATGGGAAATATTTCTGGGTCAGTTTAGGGAAAAATACTTTCCCCAGTCAGTGAGGGACGCGAAGGAAGTTGAGTTCCTAACTTTGAAGCAAGGAGAGAAAGAGTCATTCGATGAGTATTTGGCTAAGTATCTCCGATTGTCGTACTATTCCACATACCTTAGAAGAATGGAGGACGAAGAATGGTCGACAAAAAGATTAGTAGAGGGTCTGAGCAGTACCCTAAAGGAAAGAATAATTCCTCAGCAACTTACGCAGTTCAATAGAGCGGTAGAAGTCTGCAGATTGACAGAGAGAAGTATGAACAATCATGCAGCAACCGGGAACAGCGTAAGGAGCAAGGAGGTAGCTAAGTCAGAAGCAAGAAGTAAAGAAGTATTGGCTAGGAGCACTCTGGGAAGTAACTCAGGTTATGAAGCCAATAATAATAATAACAAGAGAAAGAGGCAACAGTTTAGGCAGGGGACTGATCAAGGTGAGGATCAGGTTGGAGGACAAAGATGTCAAAGATGTGGAAAGAACCATGGCACAAGGGAGTGTCGAGCAGGGCAAAGCGGCTGTTTCATTTGTGGCGAGAAGGGTCACTTTGCAAGAGTTTGCCCTAAGAATGCTGACATCCCTAGGCCAAAGACAACAGGAAGAGTATTTTCCATTTTTTCAAACAGAGTCTCCAAATCCCCTGAGGTCGACCCTAAGAATGGTTAAGAAGAACCATAGCTGTAAGGGTGACTTAGCTGTAAGAACTGTATGCCTAGATGTAAATGATGTGATTAATGAAGAGTTCCTTTCTGATCTAGAGAATGTGGTTATTGTAACAAGTCATGAGAAATAAGTAGTAAGATAATAAATCTGTCTTAACTCAGTGATGAGGTTGCTGTATGAGGGGTTAGAACATGGATAGCTGTAAGCAACTATAATGAAAGATGTTAGTTGCTAAGAATCCATGTGGAAGGTCTGGGACCAAGCTGTTGCTCCTCTAGACCATCACTGGAGTGAGGATAAGACAGAGAGGGATGATCTTACTGGTTATATATATGACTGCGTTATAAGAATCACATAGCTGTATAGGTCAGTAAGAAGTTCTCTTCAGGAAAGATGAGGTATCCCTTAAAATTTCGAGGACGAAATTTTTAAAAGGGGAGGAGAATTGTAACATCCCGATTTTTGGTCTAGGAGATCGGGACAGTTCATCTAGGTCTAAGATGAGGAATGTGAGAAATGTCCTAAGTCTCAAGCCTAGGAATTCTGCAGGTAGCTTGATATGGGCTGGCTCCTGTGTAAGATAACCTGATATGGGCGGGTTGTCGAGCCTTTCAATTAACGATGACTCCCGAAGAGTTTAAGGGATGAGTTATTGAAAGAGAATTTCTAGACCTTAAGATGAGGGATGAGAAGATGAGCAACGAGGCCAGAAAGAGAATGCAGGGGCAAAATCGTAATTATGGGAAAGATCGGGCTGGTAGCCGATGAGTACCATATTTTGCCAGAAAATAGAGAAAATTATGCTGATCATTTCACTGAACTGTGAAATGTGCATACGAGGTCTCTATGAGTATGAAAGAATTATGGAAAGTTTAAGGACAAAAAGGTGGGGTCCTTAAGTGTAATTTTAGCCAAATAAAAAGGGACTTAAATGAAAAGAAGAAAAGTTTCTTGGGGCTAAAGTGTAATTAAAGAAAGTCAGGCCGGAAGTGGTTTGGACTGTCCGACGGCATTTCAGTCCCAGATTTCACCGGTAGAGAGAGCAAGGGACGCTCGGTAATCTGGCTTAGTACAGGAATTTTTGAAGACTCCATATAGCCAGAAATGGACTGATCGTCCAAAAGTTATAAAAATTCATACCGGATATCCTAGATTTCAGATCTAGGTGGGAAAATACAGGATGATGCGTCTTTATGGGGCGGATGTCGGGAAACTGACAGAATACCGATAGGAGGCCTGTAGAAAAAGTTATTCGCAAATTAGAAAATCCAGACGGGAGTGTGAGGCCTCCGGGTATCCGATAGGGAAATTTATCGGTATTTGAAAAGGGACTGAATGAGTTCGGATAACCTCAGTCAGATGACTGATATGACTCACAGGGATGCCTGAACACCGCAGGCCAGTGTATCGGACAGAAGGAGCCGGTGTCCGGATATGTGTATAAACGGTGAATAGTAGATAAAATATTCAATAATTATTAACAGGGGAAGATTCCTCGTAATACGTGCCATGAAGGTAATGGACCCTGAGAGGCCCAATAATGGCGCCAACAAGGCCCAATAAGACCCTTGGACTGATAGGTGGGCCAGTGTCCGGCAGAACCCCGGAAAAGTGCGAAATTACGAAAATGCCCCTGTGTTGTACTAAAGGGGTAGTAGATGAATGAGGGCATTTTGGTCATTCTGGACAGGCCCAGGAGCCAAGGCTCATACAGATAAAGTTACTTAGAGTCAGTATATATCCTGACAGAATACAGAAGGGTGTGAAATGACGATTTTACCCTTAGGGTTAAAATAGTGCAAGAAAGGGCACCCAGGGGTATTTTGGTAATTTGCCGAGGGATGTTTCTTGGGAATCGAGCCATCAGAGTACTTGAGCTTGATCAGGATCCAAGATAACATACCCAGAGCCCAAAAACGTAGCCCATGGAGTATGTGGGAAAAAGTGGCATTAAAATACTATTTTAATGCTGTTTCAATAAAGCAAAGTTACTCGGTCGGCACGATAATCGAGGAGGTGATCAGATAAAGTCCGGGACTTATCTGGATAGCATTGGAAGGCGTGAAAGGTCCCTTCCAGATGCCACATGGCGTCATCTTAGAGGCAGAAGAAAAGTTAAGGACACGTATTACGGTGCAAGACTCTGGACCGGTACTGGATTGGACTGAACTGCTGAGTCAGCTGATGAGGTGTCCAGGAATTGTGACATGTGAAGAATGTGGCGATGAGGTGTCCCGGTGAGGTGTCCTGGATGATGTCATGCATGATGCAGTAAAAAGGAATAAAGAAAATAGGAAAATCCAGGAAAAACCAGGACCACATGTTCAGATGGCTTCAAAATTACAAGAATGCCATCCATTAAAGCTATAAATACCCCCTTCCCCTCCCATTTTAGGCATCCCACGTTTTTGGCAAGAAAAGAGAGAGAAAGAAGAGAGAGAAGGAAGTTCTGGTGGAGTTGGAAGCAGTATAGAAGTTCTGGAGCTCTGCTTTTGAGGTAGTAACTAATCCTAGCTCTTATGTAATGTCTTTGTGATTTGTTGTGCTATTGTTTGGTTGGATTGTTGTCTTATATGTTATGCTTGAAGCTCTATTACAATGCTATGATCATATGTTATTGAATATGGAAGCACGCAGCATACTTATCTATACACAATCACAAGCAAGCACCGTCACTCTGCATTACATATATTGTTATGATTATTGCTACTGGGATTCTTTTGAATCTCATTCCCAAAAATAACATTACAGGGGAGGTTCTGTCAAAATAAAATCTGGAAATTTTGAGAGACGCCATTAGGCTGCCAAAATTCTGGCAACAGAGGAAGGAACAAAGAAAGGAACTGATACGTACTGTGTACGTAGGTGCTGTCTAAGGAGGCTGGAAGTGAGTGGACCTAGCCGGTTCATCCAGTCTTTCCTGGGTACTTACGTAGAATGGTAGTTCCTACGGGAATTATCGAATCGGTACAAGATCGGTTACTTTCTACAGAAGGAATGTAGCGGTTGTGCTGCCGGATTTTAGGCAGGGAAAGATGTAATAGAAATATGAAAATTTGATGTATGCTTTGTTGTGTGACATTTTATTATTTAATAATAAATGTTGTTTGGCATGTTCAATTTGTGAATGGGGAATTAAGGGAGAAATTCGCAGGTCCTGAGGTAGCAGTGTTCTGGCCTCAGTTTGACCTAGTAAACGAAGGAGTTTGGCTATGAAATTTGGCAGGCCAGTCGTACACATCTGGGGCATTACATGGATAGGTAATAAGCCTTGTTTGGATGTATAGAATGAGATTAATTAATTTTCAAATTAAAGGTCCAGAATAAGGAACTTAAGAGAAAAATTTTGAATTTCTGGGCTTAAGTTAAGGTATAATCAAGCTAATGTTGCTTCCGCAAGTGTACTCTGAGGAGTCTAAGGGAGGATGTTTCACATTTGAACACGGGAACTGCGAATTTGGAGTAGTCCACCTCCCAAATCTCTTTAACAACACCGTAATAAGGGATGACTGCTAATTTAGGATTGTTGTCTTTTGAACTAGAGAAATGCATAGTGAAACATCCTTACTTTTGTATGTCTTAGGGACCATTTGGTAGAATTTAGAACCACTTTCAAGGTCATTGAAGTCCAATTTCTCAATCTGGAGTTTTACTCTTATCGAGTACTGTTCACTATGAAAATTCTAGATGAGTGACCTGACTTCGAAAAATCATAACTAATTTTACAAAAATCAAAATGAAGTGGTTCAAATTGATAATCGAATCTAACTCAATTATCTTTCAGGGAAAAATAACTCGTTGGCCATTCATTGACCGAGTCAACATCAGTCAATGTCACAACTTTACTGTTCATCCAACGTTTTTCTCCTGAATCCAGCATTCTGGTCCCAACTTTGATAATTTATATATCCTTTTGTAGACATCCAAACAAGTCATTCTATATATAAAATCGAAGCTTGGTATGTCTACTATTTACCATAAAAAATTCATATATTTATTCATCCATTTACTATTTTTAATCATTTATCAAACATGACCTTGTCACCACGTGTTACTGTTCACAGTGGTAAATTCCAGCATTTCTACTTTGCAAACATATGCATACATCCATCATATATTAGTCAAACATGCCAAACAATACTTATTATTAATTAATAAGTTGTTTTACATCTGGGTATGTACAAAAATTCTCATACTTCTATTACATCTTTTTCTGCCTGAAATCTGGCAGCATAACCGCTACGCTTCATCTTCAGAAAGTAACTGATCTTGTACCGATTCGGTAATTCCCGTGAGAACTATCATTCTACGTAAGTAACCAGGAAAGACTGGATGAACCGGCTAGGTTCACTCACTTCCAGCCTCCTTAGACAGTACCTACGTACTGTTGGAAATTGTGCCCTAGGGGCCAATCATTGTATCAGGTTATCACATTATTTGTATGTTTACTGTGATGACCATCCTTGGATAACTCATGATCTTATCCTAAATGTCCCTGGTCGGTCATCTATGTGGGAACAGAGATGAAATAAGACCAGTATGACTTTGAAGATATATAGAGATATAAATCAAAGTCATAAGCATATGTAAGAGTACAGGGTGTTGGACCGACCCGCAATGAGAGAGCTGCATGGGTCAAGTCATAAGCTTCTCTCATATACAAGCCATGTCACTATGCCCTTTGACCTGAGATCATCATGGATTCCTACATGACAAACGCTCAGCTTTGACCTAGTCAAAAGTCACTTTTGACCGAGTGATCATAAAGGCTATGCTCGGGCTTAGTGGTTTTTCATGCGGAGGAATGTGAATGGTCAAGATGGAATTTGTCCCTCACATTTGTAGAGAGATATTACTGGGCCCCTCGATGAGTGAGTCTGAGAAATGTATGGCCATACTGGAATGGAAGGGTAGTTCCATTTCTATATTCAGACTACTCAGGGATCGAGAAAGTAACGGTCAGGAACAGGAGGATGACGTTCACCATGCCTCATCCTTGACCGAAATATCGTGTGACAAAAGGGACGTGATATGGTTGTATGAAAGGTTACATCATTTATCGATCCTCATATGTTTTGGGTAGTCGTAATGCCTTGCTAGAGACCGCTTACGACTTGTGGGTCAGTATAGTAACTGGGCCACTGCCAACTTCATATGGGCCTACAGGGTCGCACACAAAACAGCCCAATGCGAGCTATGATGTCCAGATTCATTGAATCTAAGAGATGTCTAGATTCAATGAATGATCTAGGGTGGATATATATTTTATATATATATAAATCAGTATATATATATTATATATAATATAAGAGATATTTGTAAGATTTAATTTATAAGGATAAATTAAATCTCTATCACTTTTGAATTTGAATTTAATTTTATATGATCTATTTGAATTTGAAATTCAAATTGATAAGATATCTCAAATTTGATTTATGAGAATAAATCAAATATAATTCTGTCTTATCTTTATTTTAAATTAAATAAATAGGTGAATTAAATCTGTGGGACGGATTTAATATAAACCATATTTATTTAATCATTTTCTTATTAAATTATGCAATATATGATATTGTATTAATTCAGAATTAATATAAGATTAATTCTGAAGCCCGGCCCTATTAGAAGCCCCATAGCTTCCTATATATTTGACATTAGGAGCTAGGGTTCTACAGACAATATAGATCTCTACACACACATTCAGACGTGAGAAGAGGGGGCAGGGAGAGTGCAAAAGGTTTGCACATAAGAAACTGCCGAGATAGAGACGGTGAGGACGGAATCTCTAGAAAGCCCTAGAGGGACAAGAGGCGCTAGCACGTCGTTCGCGATTGGAACGCTACTCGTGTGGATACCGGTAGAGGAAGCCGATCTGAGCTGTCGACTTCTACGATACGACCAGACACGAGGCAAGGTCGCGACCAGAAAACCCTGAGGTCGCGACCATACGGGCATCTGAACGTCAGAAATCCGAAAAGAGGAGACAGGTCGCGACGTGAAGCTGAATACGTCGTGACTACAAACTCCAGAGACGTCCGGTCGCGACTAGAGGCAGAAGAGGTCGCGACTAACAACTCCAGAGGCGACAGATCGCGACTAGAAGCAGAGGAGGTCACGACTAAAAGCTGAGGAGGTCGCGACTGAAAGTTCCAGAGGCGAGGAGTCGCGACTAGTGGACACTGAGGTCGCGACCAAAGTTCGAAACCGAAGGTAACACTTCTTTCTCCTTGACTTAAACACATTCGGTAGATCCTGGCTGGGAATGAAAAAAAATTTTAAAGATAATTTCCGCTGCGTGTCTTCCAATTCCCTTCACGTACACAGTACGTATTAGCTCCTTTCTCTACTATTGCCATCTTGTCATAATTTCGGCAGCATAACGGCGTCTCTTAAAATTCCCAAAATTCACTTTGACATAACCTTCCCTGTAATGGTTTTACTTATTGGGATGAGATTCGGGGGAATCTTAGTAGCAACAATCTTAACAATATATGTAATGCAGAGTGGCCGTGCTTGCTTGTGATTATGTGCAGATAAGTATGCCGCATGCTTCCATGCTTAACAACATATGATCGTAGCATTATAGCAGAGCTTCAGACATAACATATAAGACAACAATCCAACCAAACAATAGCACAACAAATCACAAAGCCATTACATAAAAGCTAGGATTAGTTACTACCTCAAGAGCTTAGCAGAACTCTTCTATCTCTATTCTGCTTCCAGCTCCTCCAGAACTTCCTTTCTTTCTTTCTTCCTCTCACTTTCTCTCTCTAGCACTTCCCCTCTCTCTTAAAGGCTCCTTGGCCGTGGCATATGAATGAATGGGGGGGTAATTATAGTTTTGGTCAATGACATTCTTGTAATTTGAAGCCATCTGATCCTGTGGTCCTGGTTTTTCCGGAATTTCCTATTTTTCTTTATTCCTTTTACTGCATCATGCATGACATCATCTCAAAGACACCTCATGGGACACCTCATCATGCACATTTCTCACATGGAAAAATTGCAAGCTTCTTGGACACCTCATCAGCTGACTCAGCAGATCCAGTCCAATCCAGTACCGGTCCGGTCCGATTTCCCATAAACTGGACTCACCGGCTAAGATTGTGCCACATGTCTTTAACTTTTCTTCTCCCTCTAAGATGACACCATGTGGCATCTGGAAGGGACCTTTCACGCCTTCCAATGCTATCCAGATAAGTCCAGGACTCTATCTGATCACCTCCTCGGTTATTGTAACATCCCAATTTTTAGGCCTAGAGATGCAGAGATAGCCTAAGATTAAGAGGCTACTAGACCCCTTTTTAACAGAAGTCCCAGAGGAACGTAAGGAGTTTCAGGGACTGAGCTGCGAGTAAGTAAAGGCACGGGTACTTATGTGTAAACAGTGGAAGTCCCAAGGGGTAAATGGCCATTTGGGGATGATGTAAAGGTCAAAGGTTCAAGAGTTGACCAATTAGGTCGCAATGTTAGAGATTTTGGTCGCGACTGGAGATAGGTGTGGTCGAGACTAATAGTTACAGAAAGAGCTAGATGCGATGAGAGTATATTATGGTCGCGACTAATATTGGCAGAGAGGCTCGGTCGTGACGAATATGTATGTGGTATCGCGACTAATGAGTAGAATGAGCCTGGTTGCGACTAAAAAGTGATGTGGTCGCGACGAAAGACTGTTATGGTCGCGACTAAAGAATGTTGTGGTCGCGACTAGAGAATGTTGTGGTCGCGACTAATGAACCAGAAGGTGTTAAGTCGCGATGAGATGATGGCTAGGTCGCGACTAGTGACTAAAGTAGTGCCAAACGTATGGGCCAAGAGTGGTGAAGGTCCAAATGAGATAGTTACCCGGTTAGAGATAGACCGGAGGCAGGAGGTCAGATACAGGAAAGGTTATCTGGAAACCATGAGGTAGACTGATAAGTTGTACTCATGGGACCCACAAGATGCCACATGGCATTAGAGCATGATTCAGTAACCTTTCAGTAGAGTAAAGTTACTCGGTTAGCACGAATATCGAGGAGGTGATCAGATAAGTCTGGGACTTATCTGGGTAGCATTGGGAAGCGTGCAAGGTCTTTTCCAGTCGCCACATGGCTCTAGTCTGCAGAAAGCAGATAAAGTGAGGGCACGCATTACGAGGCAAGATACTGGACCGGTGAGTCAGCCTGCTGAGTCAGCTGCTGAGGTGTATAGGAATTTTAGCATGTGCTCAGGTTACCTATCC
The DNA here is from genome assembly GCA_037074615.1 of Leucaena leucocephala. Taxonomy (NCBI): domain Eukaryota; kingdom Viridiplantae; phylum Streptophyta; class Magnoliopsida; order Fabales; family Fabaceae; genus Leucaena; species Leucaena leucocephala. The sequence continues at coordinate 6,792,399 of CM073545.1, forward strand.
ACGGAACTTAGGAGATTTAGTGAGCCGGTAGTACACATCTAGGGTATTCCGTGGATAGGTAACAAGCCTCATTTGGATGTGTAGAAGGTGAGAAATCAGTTCTCAAAGTATAGGTTCAGAATAAGGAACTTAGGAGTAAAACTTCAATCTCTGGACTTCAGTACAGCTAATATTGCTTCCGCAAGTGTACTCTGAGGAGTATAAAGGAGGATGTTTCATTTTGGTATCAGAGCAAGAGGTTCTGGCATAGACCAGAAAGGACTCTGGTTCAGAGCATAAGATTCTGGTACAGAACAGAAGGTTCTGGCTCAGTGATGCTCTGATTTAGAAAGAGTATTTTCCCTTGAGTGCGTAAGAATGGCAGTGAGTCGCGACTAATATGGTTGTAGGTCGTGACAAGTAGCTCAAAGAGAGTTCTAGTCGCGAAAAAGAAGTGGAGAGGTCGCGACTGTTATTTACAGAGAGATTAGGTCGCGACGTGTATGTTCCAAGGTCGCGATGTTATGTTGCGAAAAGCTCAGGTTAAGACGAGAGAGGTCTAGTGTCGCGACTGAAGAGTTAAGGTTGCGACGTAAGGAGGCCTAGGTCGCGACGATTTAGGTTCAGGTCGCGACGCCAGAAAAATTAGGTCACGACTAGAAATGTTCAAGTCGCGACGGCAGAATATTTAGGTCGCGACTAAAGATAGAAATGTTGAGTATGATGGTCACTGACTAATGATCACAAAGGATGTGAGTTACGACTATCCAATACTCAGGTTGCGACAGACAGTTATTTACATAGAGGTTTAGAAAGCTCAGCGGAGATAAAGCTCCTAGATGAGATATGTGTTCATTTTTCTTTTTGAGAAGGAAAAAGATGGTGAACATAAGACAAGAACGTAGAGCTTGAGTGGAGGAGCTGTGCATAGAGAAAGCTGGCAACTCCAATGAGGTAAACCCTATGCGAGTCATCCGTGCTAGGCAGGATGAGCAATAAAGGATGATGATGATGAGTTAAGATGAGCTAGCCAGATAGCTAGAATGAGTTTTGCCTAGGAATGAGCCTAGGACAGGGCCTAAGGCTAGAGACGTGGTGGTTAATAGCTAAAGAGCTAATATTCCCTAAGCAGGGGGATTTCATCACAGAGAAGTGGTAGACCTAGGGTAGAGTACCCTAGAAAGTAGAAGATGATGAATGAGATCTATGCGACTGAAGTTCGCTAGGATCAAGAGCAAGAGAAAGACCAATCAGGAACCACAGTCCGGTCAAGAATAGACTGGGACTGATGGATAGACAGAAGAAGTAAAGAGATAGTAGAAAGGTAGCCACAGATTACGAGATAAAGTGACTCCCCTATGTAAGAGAGAGTGATGAAGGGTTGAGTCTATACCCTGGTAAAAGGGTAGTGTGACAGCCTGAAATAGATAGATGTTCAGGATGACTAACCAAGATATGATAGGCAATATGATAAAGAAAATATGCCTTGAGGTTTAGTTAGTCTGATGGATGGTTGAGCAAAGTATGATGATGATATGGCTTATGATGCCATAAGTTATGATAAATGGTTGCATCTCCTTGCAGTTGTCATATGATGACATGCATGTTAGAGTATGCCATGATGAATGAATACTCCCTTTTTGCAATATATGCAGGGTAGAGTGTATATGAGATAAAAAGTTATGAGAAAGTATGTTGCTCCCATACCATACGACATGTATTGAGGATGATAGATAGTCTCAGTTTATGGGACGATAAGTTATGATATGATATTCAGATATGAATTATGATTGAGGTTACTCAGGTATATCTATAAGCTTGTGAATGCAGTACTCAGAGCCATTTCTATTGAGCGAAATGGTATACAGATAACGGTAAAGGGATTGTTTCTAGATCACTCTTTAGATAAGAGTTGGATCTGAAATAGATGGCTCTCAGAAAGAGCTAGATTCATATGGGTACAGATCACTCTTCAGATAAGAGTTGGATCTGGTACAGATTGCTCATAGTTAGAGGATAGTTTGAATGGCTCGTAGTTAGAGCACAGATTAAAATGAAAAGTTATGATAAGGCCATAGCAGCAAAATGCAATGGCAGGTGGTTAGACCATAGCCAATGGTAGACCACAGTAAAGTAAGAAAGATGAGAAGGAACTCCTGAGTAAGAGAGAAAGTAAGTAAAGTCGTGGTAAATGATATGAGGCTATAAATTCTTCAAATAATTATTTATGGAGTTATCAACAGGTGGAAGCGGTTAACCTTATAACTTAGTCTGTTGGTTTAAGATCTTCGGGAGATATACAGTACAACAGAATCGCAGTTAGATTCTGGAGGGTCACAGTTAGATCCTAACATGGCTCCAGGGTCGCAGTTAGATCCTAACAGATTCAGAGTCGCAGTTAGATTCTAAAGAGGCTAACGGTAGATCGCAGTTAGATCCTGAGGTCGCAGTTAGACCTAGCCTAAGGAAAGTAATGAGCCATGAGACATGAGTACGATGTAGTATCTCTTTGGGAAGATGAAGGCCAAAGACGAAGTTAAGGTAAGGAAGCTTCACTAGTTGATAAACTCACCCAGAGAAATTGTTTTATAACGATTTTCCTCAGGTAGCCTCTAGTATACAGACTGAACTTAGCTTTCCCTTAAACGAAGATGGAGTCCAAGTTCAAATCTGAGTACTGGGATTCAAAGTTTTGTAGAAGTATGCCTGAGAAGCAGAGAAGAGAATCCTCTGTGTAATAGGAAACAGAGAAGAAAATCCTCAATGAGTAGATAAATTTTCCCCGGATAAGGGTAAAGAGATTAAAAGGCTAGAGAAGACCTAGAGAAAAAGGTCTAAGGCAAAGCAAAGATAGAACGCAGTTCTATGAGGAAGAGAATGTTAGCCTTATGGTATCTCAAGATAAGTTATGAAAGGGTGATATACACCATGAGATAGCCAGAGTTGGCTAGAGATGCCATGATAAAGTATCAAAGGATACACGGTAGTAAACGTGTAAATATGACACGCACCTAGAGATGTGCATTTTATGAACAGACAGAGAGGTTCCCTTTTTAGTAGGGATTATATGTTTAAATGTTATGTTATGAAAGAGAATAGAAAATGAGAGCTTTCACTCCTTGCATGAGATGCTAGGCCTTATGTTATGCTAAAACTATGCAAGCTCCGAGTGTTAGAGCTGTGCCTAGTTAGAACAGAAATGCTTGAGCTCCGATGTTAGAGCTTTGCATTCATAAGCAGGTATGCAGTCCTGCAGTATGTTGGCCAGGCATTATGCATGTTAGAGTAGGTGCTCTTGTTTAGCAGCAAAGTAAAGAAAGAATAGCTGCGTAAGTCCTCTCTCTGTATGACGTTCAGTGCAAAGAAAGATGAAATGTTGCAGATTTTAAAGCAGTCTGCGAGATATTAAGAGAAGTAATAAGAGATAAATGCTAGAAGTATGATGAGTAGTTAGAAGAAACTCCCGAATACAGTAATATTCGAGAGAATTTCATATGAAAGAAATGGACACTACTTAAAAAGTGCAGTAAGTGATCCATAAGATAAAAGTAGATTTCGACTCTGATTGAGTTGATCCAGAGAAAAGAAAAGCATAATATAAAGAGATGTAAAGTTATGATGAGTACTTTGCCAGATGTTGAGTTAATTTGGCTATGGTACTGATTAAATTTCGAGGACGAAATTTATTTAAAGGGGAGGAGAAATGTAGCATCCTAATTTTCAGGCCTAGAGATGTAGAGATAGCCTAAGATTAAGAGGCTACTAGACCCCTTTTTAACAGAAGTCCCAGAGGAACGTAAGGAGTTTCAGGGACTGAGCTGCGAGTAAGTAAAGGCACGGGTACTTATGTGTAAACAGTGGAAGTCCCAAGGGGTAAATGGCCATTTGGGGATGATGTAAAGGTCAAAGGTTCAAGAGTTGACCAGTTAGGTCGCAATGTTAGAGATTTTGGTCGCGACTAGAGATAGGTGTGGTCGCGACTAATAGTTACAGAAAGAGCTAGACGCGACGAGAGTATATTATGGTCGCGACTAATATTGGCAGAGAGGCTCGGTCGTGACAAATATGTATGTGGTATCGCGACTAATGAGTAGAATGAGCCTGGTTGCGACTAAAAAGTGATGTGGTCGCGACGAAAGACTGTTATGGTCGCGACTAAAGAATGTTGTGGTCGCGACTAGAGAATGTTGTGGTCGCGACTAATGAACCAGAAGGTGTTAAGTCGCGATGAGATGATGGCTAGGTCGCGACTAGTGACTAAAGTAGTGCCAAACGTATGGGCCAAGAGTGGTGAAGGTCCAAATGAGATAGTTACCCGGTTAGAGATAGACCGGAGGCAGGAGGTCAGATACAGGAAAGGTTATCTGGAAACCATGAGGTAGACTGATAAGTTGTACTCATGGGACCCACAAGATGCCACATGGCATTAGAGCATGATTCAGTAACTTTTCAGTAGAGTAAAGTTACTCGGTTAGCACGAATATCGAGGAGGTGATCAGATAAGTCTGGGACTTATCTGGGTAGCATTGGGAAGCGTGCAAGGTCTTTTCCAGTCGCCATATGGCTCTAGTCTGCAGAAAGCAGATAAAGCTTAGGGCACGCATTATGAGGCAAGACACTGGACCGATGAGTCAGCCTGCTGAGTCAGCTGCTGAGGTGTCCAGGAATTTCAGCATGTGGAAAATGTGGCCCTGAGGTGTCCCGGTGAGGTGTCGCGATGATGTCATGCATGATGCAGTAAAGGAGGAATTAAAGAAAATAGGAAAATCCAGGAAAAACCAGGACCGCAGGATCAAAGTTCATGGTAATTATAGAAATGCCATTGGAGGAGGTTATAAATACCCCCCCATGGTCTTCATTTGCTCCACGCATGGAGAGGAGAAGAGAGAGAAAGAAGAGAGAAAGGGAGAAGGTAACCTGAGCAATCAGTTTGGATGTGTAGAAGGTGAGAAATCAGTTCTCAAAATATAGGTTCAGAATAAGGAACTTAGGAGTAAAAGTTCAATCTCTGGACTTCAGTACAGCTAATATTGCTTCCGCAAGTGTACTCTGAGGAGTATAAAGGAGGATGTTTCAGTTATCGTGTCGACTGAGTAACTTTACTTGATTGAAACAGCATTAAAATAGTATTTTAATGCCACTTTTTCCCACATATCACTGGGCCTACCTTTTTGGACTCTGGGAATGTTATCTTGGATCCTGATCAAGCTCAAGTACTCTGATGGCTCGATTCCCAAGAAACATCCCTTGGCAAATTACCAAAATGCCCTTGGGTGCCCTTTCTGCACTATTTTAACCCTAATCGTAAAATCGTCATTTTACACCCGTCTGTACTCTGTCAGAGTATATACTGACTCTGATTAACTTCATCTGTATATGTCTTGGCCTCTAGGCCTGTCCAGAATGACCAAAATGCCCTTCATACACCTGCTGCCCCTTTAGTACAACACAGGGGCATTTTTGTAATTTCGCACTCTTCCGGGGTTCTGCTGGACACTGGCCCACCTATCAGTCCAAGTGTCTTATTGGGCCTTTCAGGGTTCATTACCTTCATGGCACGCATTACGAGGAATCTTCCCCTGGCCATGTTCCTTGAATATTTTAACTATTATTCCCCGTTTATACACATATCCGGACACCGGCTCCTTCTGTCCGATACACTGGCCTGCGGTGTTCAGGCATCCCTGTGAGTCATAACAGTCATCTGACTGCGGTCATCCGAACTCATTCAGTCCCTTTTCAAATACCGATAAATCTCCCTATCGGATACCCGGAGGCCTCACACTCCCGTCTGGATTTTCTAATTTGCGAATAACTTTTTCTACAGACCTCCTATCGGGATTCTGTCAGTTTCCTGACATCCGTCCCATAAGGACACATCATCCTGTAATTTCTCACTTATATCTGAAATCTAGGATATCCGGTAGGAATTTTTATAACTTTTAGACTATCAGATCAATTCTGGCTATCTGGAGTCTTGAAAAATTCCTGTATTAAGCCAGATTATCGAGCATCACTTGCTCTCTCTACCGGTGAAATCTGGGACTGAAATACTTGCGGGCAGTCCAAACCACTTCCGGCCTGACTTTCTTTAATTACAATTTAGCCCCAGGGAATTTTTCTTCTTTGCAATTAAGTCCCTTAAATTTGGCTAAAATTACACTTTAAGACCCCACATTTTTGTCTACTTTTCCTTTTTGGCTTTAAACTTTCCATAATTGCACTTAAGTCCTTCCATTTCCTTTCTTTACTTTACTAGGTCTAGGGGCATTATTGTCTTTTCATATCTTACCAGAGTATTCTCTGGCCCTGGTCAACTATCCAGATACCCTTTCTTGACTGTCTAACCTTAGCCAAATGACCAAAATACCCTTTACTCATTCTTCAGTTATTCTATAACATAAGGGCATTTTCGTCATTTTGCACCTTTTTCCCGGACATCGGCCCCTCTTATCCCTAAACTGATATTATGGGCTTGGGTTTCCCTGGTGTCACTGTGGGCCTTAACAACCACTATATGGCCTTTGGCCATAGTCCGATCATCTCTATTCGGACTGCCTTTCCTTCACCGATTATAACTGTAAATTTCCATCTTCAGGAACTTTTACAGAAAAATCGGGACCTCAAATCAAAATTCTGTGTTGCGTCATTCAACCCGGAATCTCTTTCTCTATCTCCTGGTATGCTCCCGCGCATACTTTTCAAAAATGAACATTTTACCCTTGGTCATATTTCTAATTCTTTCATACACATAGAGACCTCATATGCACATTTCACAGTTCAGTGAAATGATCAGCATAATTTTCTCTATTTTCTGGAAAAATATGGTACTCATCGGCTACCAGCCCGATCTTTCCCATAATTACGATTATGCCCTTGAATTCTCCTTTTGGCATCTCTAGGCCTAAAAATTGGGGTGTTATATTTCTATCCCCCTTAAAATAAATTTCGTCCTCGAAATTTGCTTAGTACCTTAATCAACTATCCTGGATATAGCTCCTCTGTGTATCCTTTCCTGGTTTATGACTAAGGCTTGGGGCATTCATCCTCTTATACTTATGGACAACCCATTGAACTTATGAGTAGTGTCCATTTCTTTCATATCTTATCCCTCAGAATTTTGATGTATTCTGGGGTCTACATCACCCCTCTTACAATTTAGTAATCTCTTAGGAGAAATATTATTTTTCCATCTTTCTTTCTCTTTTACTCAGGAGTTCCTTCTCATCTTTCAACCTGTGCTCTAACTGCGAGCTATTTGAACTATGCTCTAACTGCAAGCATTCTATATCAGATCCAACTCTTATCTGAAGAGTGATCTGTACTTATCTGAATCTAGCTCTATCTGAAAGCCATCTGTTTCAGATCCAACTCTTATCTGAAGAGTGATCTAGAAACAATCCCTTTACTGTTATCTGCTACTCTTTCTGTACATCATTCATTTCAATAGAAATGGCCCTGAGTACTGTATTCACAAGTCTATAGAAATACCTGAGTAACCTCAATCATAAGTCATATCTGAAAATCATATCATCACTTAGCGTCCCATAAACTGAGACTATCTATCATCCTCAATACATTCATATCATCCTCATATCATATGGTATGGGAGCAATATAGCTTTCTCATCTCATATATGTACTCATATATACTCTACCCTACATGCACTGAAAAAAGGGAGTATTCATTCTACATAGCATACTCTAACATGCATGTCATCATATGACAACTGCAAGGAGATGCAACTATCATATCTTATGGCAACATAAGCCATATCACCATATTTTGCTCAACCATCCATCGGATATTGTAATAATCTAAACCTCAAAACATATTTCTTTTATCATATTGCCTATCATATCCTGATCCTTCATCCTGAAACATCTGTCTATTTCACTTTGGCTGCCACACTACCCTCTTACCAGGGTATAGACTCAACCCTTCATTACTCTATCTCATATAGGATATAGGGGAGTCACTTTATCTCTTAACTGTGGCTACCTCTTTACTATCTCTCAACTTCTTCTATCTATCCATTAGTCCTAGTCTACTCTTGACCGGACTATGGTTTCTTATTGGTCTTTCTTTTGATCCTTAATCCTCATGGACCTCATTTATCATCTCTCACTATTACCTCTGTTCTCTAGGGTATTCTCCCCTAGGTCTACTACTTCTCCGTGATGGAATCCCTTTGCTCAGGGAACATTTAGCTCTTTATCTATTAACCATCACATCTTTACCGTTAGGCCATGTACTAGGATTATTCCTAGGCAAATCTCATTCTAGCTTTTAGGTCTTTTATTCAGATTAGCTGAATAAAACCCCTGTAACGTAGATCTACTCTTAGTTATCACATAGAGGATCTACTTTTACACATTGTCTTAAACTGATCTTTCGTACCTCAGTACCTTTGTACTGTCTGGCTTACCATATGCTATTCCAATCCTCTAGCTGATGGACTTCAGCAAGGTTGGTACCTTCATTATCATATGGCCTCTGCTATCTTTGTTGCGACCTGAGAACTTCATAGTCGCAACTCACATGCTCTGCGACTTTTAGTCGCGACTGTCATACGCTACTCGTCACGACCTGGCATTTTTGTGTCCTTTAGTCGCGACCTATTTCTCATAACATCGCAACCTGGACTCCTTTCAGCCATAATATAAGTTTTAACGCTCAAGGGTTTGACTAACCCTAACTATCTTGTATATGTTTTCTCTACTTCCTACTTTTAAAACCTGTAATCATACTCATTCTTATACAAAGGCAACATACTAGGTATAGGGTAGCTCAATAGTGTGCCTACTGGACAATACAATCCAATCACATATAGGATTTATCCATTCATTAGCCAGTGGAAACAGAACACAATTAAACTCGTACCTTAATTTGGCGCAGGAGACTTTCTTATCTCATTGCCAATCAGGGCATATACTCTTCCCTGAGTCGGGTATCTTTCACCTGTTGTGTTCTGTGGACACTCCCTGGCATAATGTCTAGGCTTTCCACACCTATAGCATAACCCTTGACATACTGGACAAGGTCTTGTACCATGGTCTCGACTACAGTTCCCACATAAATTAGGCCTTGGTTGCCTACTAACTTCTTTTGACCCACTGCCTAGCCTACTTCCCTGCTTCTTATTAACTTCTGACCTATATGCTGGCCCATTTCTCTTCTTACTGTTCCCTCTTAAGGAACCTGGTGGCACCACTCTTGATGTAACAGGCTCACTTTTTTTTGGATATTGCACATTCTTCTCCGTGATCCTGCATACCTCTACTGCTTCATTAAACCTTCGTATCTGTCTAGAAAAAACCTTCTCCTTCAACGTAGGATTCAGTCCACGAGTTAACTTCTCAGTGGTCCACCTCTCGTCATTCATATAGCTTAGGTAAGTGGAATACCGTGAAAGACGAATGAACCTAGCAAGATAATCATCAAAGGGTTCTTGCTCACCCTGCTTTAGCATAAAAAATTCTGCTTCACATTCATCCCTTACCGACTGTGGAAAATATTTCTCGTTGAACTGCTCAAGAAATGTTTCCCATGTAAGTGGAATATTTCTTGAGTTCAGAATCACTTCTGTATTCCTCCACCACCTATCTGCATCTTTTTCTAGTTTGTAAACTGCCAGCTGGGCCTTTCTTTTAGTAGGGCATTCTAAAATTTTAAAGATTTTCTCTAACTGGGTAACCCAATTCTCAGCTATTTGGGTGTCAAAAGTCCCTTCAAACATGGGCGGATTAAACTTATGGAATCGTTCCATCCATGTTTGCAGACTTTCCTAGTTATTGTCATTTCCTATAGACCCCTGATGTCTATTCATTCCAGTCTGCTCATGATCTGGCTAAGGTTCAGGTTCTATATCATTTTCTGGTACTACCTCCTTCTCAGACTGCTGTAAGCTATCAACTGCAGCAGCAACCGCCGTAGCGATAGCAGAATCTCGTTCTTGATCTTGGCGAGCCTGGGTTGCCCGCATCTCATCTATTGCATGTTGTTGCTGTTCCAACCTATCTAGAATAACTTGCATAGGGTTTATCTGATTATTAGTACCCTCATCCCGAGGCTCTACCACCTCTGGTCTAACCATTCTTCTTGTATTAACCATGACTTCCACTTCTTTTTCTAGAATTGGGAAATCCTGTCATATATATGCACAATAATATATGCACACTGAAACATCCTTCCTTAGACCCCTCAGAGTACACTTGCGGAAGCAATATTAGCTTGATTATATCTTAACTTAAGCCCAGAAATTCAAAATTTCACTCTTAAGTTCCTTATTCTGGACCTTTAATTTGAAAATTAATTTATCTCGTTCTATACCTCCAAATGAGGCTTATTACCTATCCACGTAATGCCCTAGATGTGTACGACTGGCCTGCCAAATTTCATAGCCAAACTCCTTCGTTTACTAGGTCAAACTGAGGTCAAAACACTGCTACCTCAGGACCTGCGAATTTCTCTTTTAATTCATCATTCACTAATTGAACATGCCAAACAATATACATTATTAAATAATAAAATGTCATACAACAAAGCATACATCAAATTCTCATATTTCTATTACATCTTTCCCTGCGTAAAATCTGGCAGCACAACCGCTACATTCCTTCTGTAGAAAGTAACCGATCTTGTACCGATTCGGTAATCCCCGTAGGAACTACCATTCTACGTAAGTACCCAGGAAAGACTGGATGAACCGGCTAGGTCCACTCACTTCCAGCCTCCTTAGACAGCACCTACGTACACAGTACGTATCAGTTCCTTTCTTTGTTCCTTCTTCGTTGCTAGAATTTCGGCAGCCTAACGGCGTCTCTTAAAATTTCCAGATTTTATTTTGACAGAACCTCCCCTGTAACGTTATATATGGGAATGAGATTCGGGGGAATCTCAGTAGTAATAATCATAACAATATATGTAATGCAGAGTGACAGTGCTTGCTTGTGATTGTGTACAGATAAGTATGCTGCGTGCTTCCATATTCAATAACATATGATCATAGCATTGTAATAGAGCCTCAAGCATAACATATAAGACAACAATCCAACCAAACAATAGCACAACAAATCACAAAGACATTACATAAGAGCTAGGATTAGTTACTACCTCAAAAGCTTAGCAGAGCTTCAGAACTTCTCTACTACTTCCAACTTCACCAGAACTTCCTTACTTCTTTCTTTCTCTCACTTTCTCTCTCAAGAACTTCTTTCTTCCTCTCTTTCTTGCTTGTGCCGAAATGAGGAGCTAGGGGGTATTTATAGTGTTGAGCAATGGCAATCTTGTAATTTTGAAGACTTATGATCCTGTGGTCCTGGTTTTTCCTGAATTTCCTATTTTTCTTTATTCCTTTTACTGCATCATGCATGACATCACTCAATGCCAACTCATGGGACACCTCACCTCCCACATTCTTCACATGGCAAAATTGAGAGAGAGCTAGAGCCTTCTGGAAGCTTTCCGGTCCAATCCGGTACCGGCCCGGTCCGTCTCCTCGAAAAACGTGCTGTTTTCTGAATCTGATTTTTCTGAAAATCCTTTTTATGTCTACTGACCTCACATTTAGTATCTAGACCCTTTATATCATTAACTTTTTAATACTGGGTCCAGACTCAGTTACAGATCCCCTGCGAAATGACCAAAATGCCCTTGGTGCCCTATCTTGTCCTATTTTAACCCTAAGGGCAAAATCGTCATTTCACACCTTTCTGAACCTGGTCAAAGCATATACTGGCTCTAGTCAACCTTATTTAGATATGTCTTAGACTCTAGGGCTGTCCAGAATGACCAGAATGCCCTCCATTCATCTGCTGCCATTTTTGTACAACACAGGGGCATTTTCATAATTTCGCACTTTTCCGGGGTTCTGCTGGACACTGGCCCACCTATCAGTCCAAGTGTCTTAGTCGGCCTTGGTTGGCGCCATTATTGGGCCTCTCAGGGTCCATTACCTTTATGGCACGTATTTCGAGGAATCTTCCTTTGTTAATGTTTATTGAATATTTTAATTATTATTTATCGATTATACACCTTTCCGGACACCGGATCCTTTTCCCAGATACAGTGTCTTACTGTGTTCAGGCATCCCTGTGGTTCATAACAGTCATCTGACTGAGGTCATCCGAACTCATTCAGTCCCTTTTCAAATACCGATAAATTTCCCTATCGGATACCCGGAGGCCTCACACTCCCGTCTGGATTTTCTGATTTGTGAATAACTTTCTCTACAGGCCTCCTATCGGTATTCTGTCAGTTTCCTGACATCCGCCCCATAAGGACACATCATCCTGTATTTTCTCACCTGGATCTGAAATCTAGGATATCCGGTATGAATTTTTATAACTTTTGGATGATCAGTCCATTTCTGGCTATCTGGAGTCTTCAAAAATTCCTGTATTAAGCCAGATTCCCGAGCGTCACTTGCTCTCTCTACCGGTGAAATCTGGGACTGAATTGCTTCCGGACAGTCCAAACCACTTCCGGCCTGACTTTCTTTAATTACACTTTAGCCCCAAGGAACTTTTCTTCTTTTCAATTAAGTCCCTTTTTATTTGGCTAAAATTACACTTAAGGACCCCACCTTTTTCTCTACTTTTCCTTTTTGGCTTTATACTTTCCATAATTGCACTTAAGCCCCTTCATTTTCTTTCTTTTGCAATTTAATCCCTTTCTTTGCATAATTGACCATCATATCTCTAGAGACTTTCACTATATCAGTCCCTGGACTTATACTTATTTGCAGTTTAGTCCCTAAAAACCCTATGTATGTTTCGGGGACTTCTGCTCAAAGGGATATTCCTCACATCCCTCATTTTGAACCTAGGTGAACTGTCCTGATTCTGTAGGTTAAAGACTTAACTCATCTTTAAATCCTGAAGGACTTAGCTCATCCCTCGGGTTCCTACAAAATACAGGTAAATAATCCGCCCATATCAGATTACTACCCTAGGACTACGGGTTTAGCAGCCTCCCATATCAGACTACTTCCCAGTTCTCCTAGACCAAAAATTGGGATGTTACACACACATGTAAAACATTTAGGATAACCCATACAACATACCACACATCTTAACTATTTCAGAGCATCACTGAGCCAGAACCTCTGTTCTGTGCCAGAATCTTATGCTCTGAACAGAGCCCTTTCTGGTCTATGCCAGAACCTTCTGCTCTGATACCAAAATGAAACATCCTTACTTTTGTATGTCTTAGGGACCATTTGGTAGCATTTAGAACCACTTTCAAGGTCATTGAAGTCCAATTTCTCAATCTGGAGTTTTACTCTTATCGAGTACTGTTCACTATGAAAATTCCAGATGAGTCACCTGACTTCAAAAAATCATAACTAATTCTAGAAAAATAGAAATGAAGTTGTTCAAATTGATAATCGAATCTAATTCAATTATCTTTCAGGGAAAAATAACTCGTTGGCCATTCATTGACCGAGTCAACGTCAGTCAATGTCACAACTTTACTATTCATCCAACGTTTTTCTCCTGAATCCAGCATTCTGGTCCCAACTTTGATAATTTATATCTCCTTTTGTAGACATCCAAACAAGTCATACTATATATAAAATTGAAGCTTGGTATGTCTACTATTTACCATAAAAATTTCATATATTTATTCATCCATTTACTATTTTTAATCATTTATCAAACATGACCTTGTCACCACGTGTTACTGTTCACAGTGGTAAATTCCAGCATTTCTACTTTGCAAACATATGCATACATCCATCATATATCAGTCAAACATGCGAAACAGCACTTATTATTAATTAATAAGTTGTTTTACATCTGGGTATGTACAAAAATTCTCATACTTCTATTACATCTTTTTTTGCCTGAAATCCGGCAGCATAACCGCTACGCTTCATCTTCAGAAAGTAACTGATCTTGTACCGATTCGGTAATTCCCGTGAGAACTATCATTCTACGTAAGTACCCAGAAAAGACTGGATGAACCGGCTAGGTCCATTCACTTCCAGCCTCCTTAGACAGTACCTACGTACACAGTACGTATCAGCTCCTTTCTCTACTATTGCCATCTTGTCATAATTTTGGCAGCATAACGGCGTCTCTTAAAATTCCCAAAATTCACTTTGGCATAATGAAACATCCTTATTTTTGTACATCTTAGGGACCAATTGGTAGTATTTAGAACCACTTTCAAGGTCATTAAAGTCCAATTTCTCAATCTGGAGTTTTACTCTTATCGAGCACTGTTCACTGTGTAAATTCCAGATGAGTGACCTGACTTCAAAAAATCATAACTAATTCTAGAAAAATCGGAATGCAGTGGTTCAAATTTCTACATGAAGCTAACTCAATACTATTTCAAGGAAAAATAACTCGTTGACCATTCCTTGTCCAAGTCAACATCAGTCAAAGTTACAACTTTACTATTCATCCAGCATTTTTCTCCTGAATCCAGCATTTTGGTCCCAACTTTGATAATTTATATCTCCATGTGTAGACATCGAAATGAGACATTCTATATATAAAATCGAAGCTTGGTATGTCTACTATTTATCATAAACATATCATACATTTATTTAATCATTTACTATTTTTAATTATAGATCAAACATCACTATATCACCACGAGTTACTATTCATTGTGGCAAATTCCAGCAAGCAACTTTACATACATATGCATACATTAATCACATATCAAACAAACATGCCAAACAATACTTATCATTAAATAATAAATCTTTATACAAAGGGCATGAACAAGATCCTCGTATCTCTATTACATCTTTCTTGCCTGAAATCCGGCAGTATAACTACTATACTTCATCTGTAAAAATAACTGATCTTGTACTGATTCGATAATTCCCGTGAGAATTACCATTCTACGTAAGTACCCAGGAAAGACTGGATGAACCGACTAGGTCCACTCACTTCCAGACTCCTTAGACAGTACCTACGTACACAGTACGTATCATCTCCTTATGTTCAGTCTGAAAATCGGCAGCATAACGGCGTCTTACAGCATTCTCAAAATTCACTTCGATATAACCTCTCTGTAATGGGTTATAAATAGGGGATGAGATTCGGGGAAATCTCAGTAGCAAACGGTACTAAACAATGCATGCATTAAAGTAAATACTTGTGCTTGCTTGTGAAAGTGTAAACATTGTGTAATGTGCATGCTTCCATGTAACATATGAAATACAATTGGCCAAGGTAATCATAGAAACAGAGCTTCAATCATATACACATATGCACACAATTCAACAAAGTCATAGCACAATCAAGCATAACATTCAATACATACAAGTTTAGGGTAAGTTTACTACCTTGGATTTAAGCTCTCTTTCTTATGCTTGCACTTGCTTCCCAAGCTTTTTGGTCAATCATTCCCCAACATCTTCTTAGAGGTTTCAAGGTCCTAATCACATTCATATTCATTACATAATCCATTAGGACCATGAACTCAAACACTACTCAAGACTATCTCTCTTGAACCTTTAACTTGCTTTAACTAACATAACTTTCTTTAATCTTTGCCAATTAACTTGGCCCTTGAATCAATTGATGTCTTGACCTTACCCTACACAATTTTACCTTTTGAATCCATTTATGAACTAAAAATAACCAAATTCCAGCAAGAATACACTGTTCTGTACAGATTTGGAAAAGCATACATAAATCTTCCAAAAATTCTCATTTTGATTCCAATGCTTCCCATACTTGTTCCTCCACTTTTCCCCCACACAAAATCTCATTTTAAGACCATTGGAAGCATCAAAATCATGAAATTCAAATCACTGTTCACGCGAGTGAACAGTACCGTGAGGAATTTTTAACATTATAACCTTTAATTCCAATGGTTTCCAAGGTTAAAAACCTTTCCAATCCTACACAAAATCATCATATAAACTCAATGGAAGCATTAAATCATTGAAATTCTATTTCCTTCTATCATGAACAGTGCATGAACAGTGCACCCGAAATGGTAAAGTCAAGAACATCAACTTACTTCACAACCAAGCATGTAACTAACTTGTTTAAGCTTGTCTTAACTATCTATGACTTAAAACTCATATTCCTTTCACATATACACAAAAATTCCAGCAGCATTTCCCCAATATTTAAGCCTAAAAAATCACTTAAACTCAAGCACAAACCATAAGAACAAAATGTAGAAGCAAGGAGACAACTTACCTTACTTGCTCCTTCAAGACCCTTGCTCCTTCCTTGCTTTCTTCCACTTTCTTTCTCTAGAACTCACTTCTCTTTCTAAAGGAGCTCTTGGGTGTGAAGAATGAATGGAAAGGGGGGGTATTTATAGCAAAAGTCATGTGCCATTTGAAGGCCAAGATCACTTTGGAAACTATTTGATCTAATGGTTAAAGGTTTGATCTTGAAATATCTTTTCACTTTTCACTCAAGACCTTACCACCATGACATCACTAGCATGGCCTCCCTTGGTACACCTAACCCTTCCTCTTTTTGGGTGCCATTCTTGTGTCCTTGTGGGTCCCACCATGTGCAACACCTAATTCTTACTTTATTCTCTTTTTCTTTCTTTTCAAAAATCCATAAATTATTTATTATTTGGACTTGGGCTCCAAGATAACTTTTGGGCCTTATTGGGCTTCCCTAGGACGAAATATTGGGCCTCTTTTAGGTCCAATAGCTAACTGGCACAAATCCCAATGTACTTTCCTTATACCGATATCCTTAAATTATCCTGATCTCAGAATAAATGCTAAACACCTATTTTAATTGTTCTAACATTTTTAGAAATTCATTCTAATATAAAATAAATTCTCTACAAAGTTTCATAATTTTCTGAGACCCAGAAGTCCTGTTAAAAATTACATATGTTTCCTTTAACCCTTTATCGGTGTCCTTTTTCACCGTAAATTCCATAATTAATTCTACAGGACTCCTTTTTGACTTCTGTCAACTCCATAAATTCTCATATTAATTATAGTAATTTACTATCAAATTTCCTCTGATATCCATCCATTGTGTGAAATGACCAAAATGCCCTCCATTTACTTCTGGTTTCTTAGGGCATCACAGTGGCATTTTCGTAATTTTGCACTTTGGCTCTTAGACTTCCTTCCTCTTCCAATTAATCATTTTCTTTACATAAATATGGCCACATCTTTTCCTAAACATCTCATATATTTTATTCAATCTGTACATACAACTTAGTACAGAAATTAGGGATGTTACACATAACCTCCCCTGTAATGGTTTTACTTATTGGGATGAGATTCGGGGGAATCTCAGTAGCAACAATCATAACAATATATGTAATACAGAGTGGCCGTGCTTGCTTGTGATTATGTGTAGATAAGTATGCCGCATGCTTCCATGCTTAATAATTTATGATCATAGCATTATAGCAGAGCTTCAGACATAACATATAAGACAACAATCCAACCAAACAATAGCACAACAAATCACAAAGCCATTATATAAAAGCTAGGATTAGTTACTACCTCAAGAGCTTAGCAGAACTCTTCTATCTCTATTCTGCTTCCAGCTCCTCCAGAACTTCCTTTCTTTCTTTCTTCCTCTCACTTTCTCTCTCTAGCACTTCCCCCTCTCTCTTAAAGGCTCCTTGGCCGTGGCATATGAATGAATGGGGGGGTATTTATAGTTTTGGTCAATGGCATTCTTGTAATTTTGAAGCCATCTGATCTTGTGGTCCTGGTTTTTCCGGAGTTTCCTATTTTTCTTTATTCCTTTTACTGCATCATGCATGACATCATCTCAAAGCCACCTCATGGGACACCTCATCATGCACATTTCTCACATGGCAAAATTGCAAGCTTCTTGGACATCTCATCAGCTAACTCAGCAGATCCAGTCTAATCCAGTACCGGTCCGGTCCGATTTCCCACAAACTGGACTCACCGGCTAAGATTGTACCACATGTCCTTAACTTTTCTTCTCCCTCTAAGATGACACCATGTGGTATCTGGAAGGGACCTTTCATGCCTTCCAATGCTATCCAGATAAGTTCAGGACTCTATCTGATCACCTCCTCGGTTATCGTGTCGATCGAATAACTTTACTTATTGAAACAACATTAAAATAGTATTTTAATGCCACTTTTTCCCACATATCACTGGGCCTACGTTTTTGGACTCTGGGAATGTTATCTTGGATCCTGATCAAGCTCAAGTACTCTGATGGCTCAATTCCCAAGAAACATCCCTTGGCAAATTACCAAAATGCCCTTGGGTGCCCTTTCTTGCACTATTTTAACCCTAAGGGTAAAATCGTCATTTTACACTCTTCTGTACTCTGTCAGAGCATATACTGACTTTGATTAACTTCATCTGTATATGTCTTGGCCTCTAGGCCTGTCCAGAATGACCAAAATGCCCTTCATACACCTGCTACCCCTTTAGTACAACACAGGGGCATTTTCGTAATTTCGCACTTTTTCGGGGTTTTGCTGGACACTGGCCCACCTATCAGTCCAAGTGTCTTATTGGGCCTTTGATGGCACCATTATTGGGCCTTTCAGGGTTTATTACCTTCATGGCACGCATTACGAGGAATCTTCCCCTGGCCATGTTCCTTGAATATTTTAACTATTATTCCCCGTTTATACACATATCCGGACACCGGCTCCTTCTGTCCGATACACTGGCCTGCGGTGTTCAGGCATCCCTGTGAGTCATAACAGTCATCTGACTGCGGTCATCCGAACTCATTCAGTCCCTTTTCAAATACCGATAAATCTCCCTATCGGATACCCGGAGGCCTCACACTCCGTCTGGATTTTCTAATTTGCGAATAACTTTTTCTACAGACCTCCTATCGGGATTCTATCAGTTTCCTGACATCCGTCCCATAAGGACTCATCATCCTGTAATTTCTCACTTATATCTGAAATCTAGGATATCCGGTAGGAATTTTTATAACTTTTAGACTATCAGATCAATTCTGGCTATCTGGAGTCTTGAAAAATTCCTGTATTAAGCCAGATTATCGAGCATCACTTGCTCTCTCTACCGGTGAAATCTAGGACTGAAATACTTTCGGGCAGTCCAAACCACTTCCGGCCTGACTTTCTTTAATTACAATTTAGCCCCAGGGAACTTTTCATCTTTGCAATTAAGTCCCTTAAATTTGGCTAAAATTACACTTTAAGACCCCACATTTTTGTCTACTTTTCCTTTTTGGCTTTAAACTTTCCATAATTGCACTTAAGTCCTTCCATTTTTCCTTTCTTTACTTTACTAGGTCTAGGGGCATTATTGTCTTTTCATATCTTACCAGAGTATTCTCTGGCCCTGGTCAACTATCCAGATACCCTTTCTTGACTGTCTAACCTTAGCCAAATGACCAAAATACCCTTTACTCATTCTTCAGTTATTCTATAACATAAGGGCATTTTAGTCATTTTGCACCTTTTTCCCGGACACCGGCCCCTCTTACCCCTGAACTGATATTATGGGCTTGGGCTTCCCTGGTGTCACTGTGGGCCTTAACAACCACTATATGGCCTCTGGCCATAGTCCGATCATCTCTATTCGGACTGCCTTTCCTTCACTGATTATAACTGTAAATTCCCATCTTCAAGAACTTTTACAGAAAAATCGGGACCTCAAATCAAAATTCTGTGTTGCGTCATTCAACCCGGAATCCTTTTCTCTATTTCCTGGTATTTTTAGATATTTTATCCGGACCGGGCTATTTTTGCCTGAAAGTATGCTCCCCCGCGCACACTTTTCAAAAATGACAATTTTACCCTTGGTCACATTTCTAATTCTGTCATACACATAGAGACCTCATATGCACATTTCACAGTTCAGTGAAATGATCAGCATAATTTTCTCTATTTTCTGGCAAAATATGGTACTCATCGGCTACCAGCCCGATCTTTCCCATAATTACGATTATGCCCTTGAATTCTCCTTCTGGCATCTCTAGGCCTAAAAATTGGGGTGTTACACATAGCCTCAGCCACTAACATAACCCTACTATATTGCACGCTACTTTTATCATCAAGGGTCTTCGTGTAAAAGGAATACCCGTTGATATCAAATGAATTCCAACATATCACATGAAATTTAGACCATATGCCAACCATCTAACTGTATCAAATACACAATCCTCAATTTCAACCTTCTGTTTGAACCAATGTGCAAAAGATTTGTTGTGTTCTCTAATCAGCTTTTGCTCTGTCATTCTATTATTTTTTTTCGGACAAGCTCTTTATGAAGAGCTATATAGTCTTGAACTTCATCAATGCTATTCAAGATATGTAAGTGTATTTGCTGCAATTCATTACGATCAACACTCTCACCGACATTCCGCGTTGACCCCCCTGTTTGGCATGGGGTTTAGGGAGACCAGTCGGTCTTACTTTAGACAGGTAGTATTGACAAAAATCTATAGCTTCTTCGGAAACATATTTTTGAATAATGGATGCTTCGGGCCGATTTGGATTCTTCATATACCCTTTAAGGATTTTCATGTATCTTTCAAATGGGTACATCCATCATAAGTATTGCCACACAATTTTATCTCTCGGACTAGATGAACGATGAGGTGTACCATGATGTCAAAAAAGCCAGGAAGAAATAGTTTTTCAAGATGGCACAAAATAACATAACCTTCTTGCTCCAATTCATCCAACTTTTCAGTCTCAAAAACTTTGCCACATATAGCATTGAACAAGAAGCCAAGTCGGGTTACAATGTGTCTCAAATCATCTGCAAGGATCCCTCAAACAACCACTAGGAGTAATTGTTGCATCAAGACATAACAATCATGAGACTTTTGGCCTACTAATTTCAAATGTTTCATCGACACAATCTTCTTAAGATTAGATGAGTACCCAGAGGGAACTTTGATTCCTTGCAAACACTCACAAATACTTCTTCTCTTATCCTTGGACAAAATATTAGTCTCTTCAACATAGTAACTCCCCTCACCGTCTGGCCTTGGATGTAAATCCTCACGTATTCCCATTTCTTTCAAATCTAATCTTGCCTTCAAACCGTCTTTGGAACTACCATGTATGTTGAGAAGTGTTCCAACAATGTTGTCACACACATTTTTCTCCACATGCATGACATCAATACAGTGCCTTACATGAAGATGTTGCCAATACGGAAGCTCAAAGAAGACAGATCTTTTTTTCCATATATTTTTCTCACTTGTTTTGGCAGTCTTACCAAAGGTTGTCCTTGTCTTGGCTCCAAAGCATTTTCAAATTCTTGGCTGCCAAAACATTGTTTCTTCATTTGACGGTATGGGTGGCCTTGTCTTAGAAATCTCCTATAACATAGGTATACTGTCTTTCTTCCATGACGAAGTTGATAGTAGCAAGTCCTTTCCTCACAAATCGGACATGCTTTATAGCCCTTAACACTATACCCTGACAAATTTTTGTATGTAGGAAAGTCATTAATTGTACAAAAGATCATGGCCCGCATTTTGAACACATCCTTCTTAATCGGATCAAAAACATCCACACCTTCCAATAGCTTCTTCAAATCTTCGATCAAGGGTCTTAGGTAAACGTCTATGTCATTTCCTAGTTGTTTCGGTCCTGAGATCAACATAGACAACATTACATACTTGCGTTCCATACACAACAAGGGAGATATGTTGTAAATCACCAAGAGAACGGGCTATGAACTATGTATACTACTTAGGCTACCATATGGGTTCATACCATCTATGCTAAGTCCAAGCCTTAGGTTTCATGGTTCATTCTCGAACTCGGGAAATAATTCATCAATCTTCTTCCACTGCAAAGAATCAGTAGGATGACAAAACTTTCCATCCCAAATCCTTTCAGTCGCATGCCATAACATTTTCTTTGCATCATCTTCATTACCAATGAGGCGCTTAAACCTTGGTATAATTGGAAGATACCATAACACCTTTGCAGGAGACTTGTTTGATCTGTACCTTGATGTCTTACATATTGGACACTTCTCCTCATCTTCAAAATCTTTCCTGTATATAATATGCAATCATTTGGGCATGCATGAATCTTTCTATACTACATGCTTAAAGGACACATTATTTTCTTAGTATCATAGAAACATTTGGGTAAGACATTTTCTTCTAGAAACATGTCTTACAACAACTAAAGCAATTCTGAACAACCTCTATCACTCCACCTGTAACATCCTTACTTTCGTACATCTTAGGAACTAAACAATAGCATCTGGAACCACTTATATGATCAATAAAGTCAAATGGCACAATCTGAAATTTATGACCACGATTTACTGTTCATGTGGTAAAATTCCAGACCAGCGACTCAACTTCAAAAAATCATAACTAATTCTATAAAAATTGAAATAAAGTGGTTCAAGTTGCTATACGAAGCTAACATAAGCCTATTTAAAGGAAAAATATTAATTTGACCAAAATCTGGACCAATTAATACAATTTTGGCATGGAAAATTACTGTTCATTTGGTCAGTTTCATAGTTTCCAGATTTGGTTCCCTAACTTTGAAAAATTCATTCTCTTTGTATTGACGTCAGAATAAGGCATTCTTGGTGTCAAAACGAAGCTTGACATGTTAACTAAATATCTATAAAATTTCATACATTTATCTGATTATTTACTATTTTTATGGACAGGTACAATTGTACTATTTTTTTTAAGCATACCTTACATACATCACATAAGTCATGTCGCAACATAAATTACAATAAATCATGCCATCTATCCCCTAACTCCTCTTCTTTCATCTTCATCTTCTTCCATCTTTGAAGAACCTGTTGATGTTGCGGTGACATGGAGGGGGTGAGATTTCTGGGGAAATCTCAGTAGCAAACGGAAACCATACAATTTATGCAACTACATGCTTGACGTTACTATATGTGTGCACTTAATGATCATGCTTGCATAATGATAACTTACATACTTCCATGTACCTTAATTATAACATATGGCCATAGCATAAAAAGAAAGAGAGCATCACTTAATCATACATGCTTCACATCATCAAAGTAAGTAAACATCACATAAAACATCCAACCAACATAAGCATACAAGTAGGTAAGTTCACTACCTCATACTCCTTGCCTTCCTTATCCTTTTCCTTTACCTCTTGCTTCCTACTTCTCTTTGATGTGTAGCTTCCCTCTTTGAGCACACAAACCAAATCCTAACATTGCATTATCATTCATTCATTACAATCTCAATTCACTAACATTTTATAACTTTAAACTCAATTAACCACTCAACCCCTAACTTTCTCTATTTGTGGTTAATTGCCTTATCCTTTAAACTAACTTACATCTTAACTTTACCCTACACAATTTTTCCTTTTGAATCCATTTATGGACTTAGAATGTTGAAATTTCAGCTTCTTCATCAAGTCTGGACAGAACTGACAAGAAACATATTATTCTTTCAAAAATTCTCATTTTGATTCCAATGCTTCCCATACTTATTCCTCTACTTTATCCCACACAATTTTTCATTTTAAAACCATTGGAAATATCAAAATCATGAAATTCTAATCACTGTTCATGCGTGTGAACAGTACAGAGAAGAATTCCAAAAACTACAACTTTCAATTCCAATGCTTCCAAGGTTCAAAACCTATCCAATCTTACACAAAATCATCATATAAATTCAATAGAAGCATTGGATCATTGAAATTCTATCTCCCTTTATCATGAACAGTGCAGACCGAAAGGTTTCCTTCTTGGCAAAGTCAAGAATATCAACTTGATTCAACAACCAATCATCTAACTAGCTTGTTTAAGCTTTAATTAATCTCATAAATCTAAATTTAATTTCTTCTTTCTTCTTTCATCTAAGGTTTTGGACAGCATATACACCTTAGAGAAAACTCAACTTTCATCCATGAAAACCCTTAGTTCAAGCTCCCAAATTAGAGGAAATTAAACTAGGATAGATTGCTTACCTTTAATCTCTAGCTAGCTTGAACTTTGAACATTGGATTCTTCTTTGTCTTGGCTTGAGTTTCCATTTTGACATAGCCTCCCAAGCATTCCATGAGCTACAGTTTTTGCAGAAAATATGGGGGTATTTATAGAAAAATTCCATCAAATATGGATGCCTAAGATCACTTTGTGTACTATTTGATCTAATGGCTCACATTTGCTCTTGGATTAGCTTGCCCTAGAAGCCAAATTGTGACATCATCCATGACATCATCAAGGGACACCTCATCCTCCATGTGGCGTAATTCCAAGGAAAGAAGAGTCTAGAAAAATTCCAGTCCAATCCGGTACTGGCTCAGTCCAATTTCCCAAAAACTAGACTATTTTCTAAATTTAATTTTTCTGGGATTTCATAATATGTTTTCTGATCTTAAATCCAGTATCCGGATTCTTCCTACCATTGACATTCTTGGACTGGGTCTAAACTTAATTACTGATCCCTTGACAAATTACCAAAATACCCCTCGGTTCTTCTTTATTTACCTTAATATCTCTAGGGCATTATCGTCTTTTCACATATCACCAGAGTATTCCCTGACCTTGATCAACTATTCAAGGAACTCTCCTTGACCGTCTAACCTTAGTCAAATGACCAAATTACCCTCTATTCATCTCTTGCTCATTGTACAGCATAGTGGCATACTCGGTGGCATTTTTATAATTTTATATTTTTTCGGGTCTTTATAAACTGGCCCACATACCTATATGAAAATATTATTGGGCCTATGAGGCACCATTCTAGGCCTTCTATGAAACATCCTCCCTTAGATCCCTCAGAGTATACTTGCGGAAGTGATGTTGGCTCGATTATATCTTAACTTAAGCCCATAAATTAAAATTTTACTCTTAAGTTCCTTAACTTGAACCTTTACTTTGAGAACTGATTTATCTCGTTCTACACATCCAAATGAGGCTTACTACCTATCCACTTAAATCCCCAGATGTGTGCTACTGGCTCACCAAATTTCGTGGCCAAACTCTTTCGTTTACTAGGTCAAACTGAGGTCGGAACACTGTTGCCTCAGGACCTACGAATTTCTCTCTTAATTCCTCATACGCAAGCTGAACATGCCAAACAATATTTATTATTAAATAATAAATTGTTATACAAAACGGCATGAACAAAATCCTCATATCTCTATTTTCTGGTAAAATATGGTACTCATCGGCTACCAGCCCGATCTTTCCCATAATTACGATTATACCCCTACATTCTCTTTCTAACATCTTTTCTTATCTTCTTATCCTTCATCTTAAGTTCTCGAAATTCTCTTTCAACAACTCATCCCCTAAACTCCTTGGGAGTCATTGTTAATTGAAAGGCTCGACAACCCACCCATATCAGGTTATCTTACTCAGGAGCCAGCCCATATCTAACTACCTGCAGAATTTCAAGGCTAAAGACTTAGGATATTCCTTACATTCGTCTTTTTGAACCTAGGTGAACTGTCCCTATTTTGTAAGTCAAAGACTTAACTCATCTTTAAATCCTGAGGGACTTAGCTTATCCCTCGGATTCTTACAAAACAAGGTAAGTGATCTTCCCATATCAGATTACTACCCTGGGACTACGGGTTTAGTAGCCTGCCCATATCAGACTACCTCCCAGTTCTCCTAGACCCAAAAATAGGGATGTTATAATTCTCCTCCCCTTTTAAAAATTTTCGTCCTCGAAATTTTAAGGGGTACCTCATCTTTCCTGAAGAGAACTTCTCGCTGATCTATACAGCTATATGGTTTTTATAATGCAGTCATATGCAGCAAGTAAGATCATCCCTCTTTGTCTTATCCTCATTCCAGTGATGGTTTAGAGGAGCAACAGCTTGGTCCCTGACCTTCCACATGGATTCTTAGCAACTTACATCTCTCATTATAGTTGCTTACAGCTATTCATGTTCTAACTCCTCATACAGCACCCTCATCACTGAATTAAGACAGATTTATTATCTTACTAATTCTCATGACTCGTTATACTGACCACTTTCTCTAGATCAGAAAGAACTCTTCATCACATCTTTATTTACATCACATCTATATCCTTTACATCACATCTACATCCACATCTAGGCATATAGTTCCTTACAGCTAGTCGCCCTCACAGCTATGGTTCTTCTTAACCATTCTCAGGGTCAACTTTAGGGGATTTGGAGACTCTATCTGTGATAAGAGCAAATACCTCTCTTGTTATCTTTGGCCTAGGGATGTCAGCAATCTTAGAGTAACCTCTTGCTAAGTGACCTTTCTCGCCACAAGAAAATCAACTACTTTGCCTTGCTCGACACTCCCATGTGCCATGGCTCTTTTTACATCTTTACTCTCCAACCTGATCCTCACCTTAATTAGTCCCCTGCCTGAACTATTGCCTCTTTCTCTTGATCCTGGCGAACTTGAGTCGCATGGATCTCATTCATCATCTCTTACTATCTCTTCTATTCTCTAGGGTACTCTACCCTAGGTTTACTATTTCTCCGTGATAGAATCCCTCTGCTTAAGGAACATTAGCCTTCTTGCTATTAACCATCACATCTCTAGCCTTAGGCCATGTCCTAGGATCATTCCTAGGCAAACCTCATGCTAGCTATCTCATCTTAACTCACCATTATTATCACATCTAGCCTCTGTGTATTCTGATAGTGACCTGAGTATAGGCTAGTCGCGACTCACACTCTCTGTGATTTTTCGTCGCTACCATCTTCATCTACTCGTCACGACTTGACATCTCTATCTTTCTGTCGTGACCTCACTCTTCTATCATCGCGACCTGGACCCCTTTACACACTAGTTACGCACTGCAACGTTACTCGTCGCGACCATACCTCTCTGTGAATAACTGTCGTGACCTACACCCACATTCGTCGTGACCCGAGTGCCATTCTCTTGCACTCAAGGGAAAATACTCTTTCTAATTCACATCTTTAACTTATTTAAGCATCAATCTAACTATTTTAGAGCATCACTAAGCCAGAACCTTCTGTTCTGTGCCAGAATCTTATGCTCTGAACCAGAACCCTGTCTGGTTTATGCCAAAACCTATTGCTTTGAGCCAGAGCCCTTTTTGGTCTATTCCAGAACCTTTTACTCTGATACCAAAATGAAACATCCTCCCTTAGATCCCTTAGAGTATACTTGCGGAAGTGATGTTGGCTCGATTATATCTTAACTTAAGCCAAGAAATTAAAATTTTATTCTTAAGTTCCTTAACTTGAACCTTTACTTTGAGAACTGATTTATCTCCTTCTACATATCCAAATGAGGCTTATTACCTATCCACGTAAAGCCCCAGATGTGTGCTACTGGCTCACCAAATTTCGTGGCCAAACTCTTTCATTTACTAGGTCAAACTGAGGTCGGAAAACCGCTGTCTCAGGACCTACGAATTTCGCTCTTAATTCCTCATACGCAAGCTGAACATGCCAAACAATATTTATTATTAAATAATAAATTGTTATACAAAACGGCATGAACAAAATCCTCATATCTCTATTTTTTGGTAAAATATGGTACTCATCGGCTACCAGCCCGATCTTTTCCATAATTACGATTATGCCCCTACATTCTCTTTTTAACATCTTTTCTTATCTTCTTATCCTTCATCTTAAGTTCTCGAAATTCTCTTTCAACAACTCATCCCCTGAACTCTTCGGGAGTCATTGTTAATTGAAAGGTTCGACAACCCGCCTATATCAGGTTATCTTACTCTGGAGCCAGTCCATTCTAGCTACCTGTAGAATTCCAAGGCTTAAGACTTAGGATATTCCTTACATTCCTCTTTTTGAACCTAGGTGAACTGTCCCTATTTTATTGGTCAAAGACTTAACTCATCTTTAAATCTTGAGGGACATAGCTCATCCCTCTGATTCTTACAAAACAAGGTAAGTGATCTGCCCATATCAGATTACTACCCTGAGACTACGGGTTTAGCAGCCTGACCATATCAGACTACCTCCCAGTTCTCCTAGACCCAAAAATCGAGATGTTACATTCTACATGTCCCCAGCCTTCATGGGCTCAACTCCTGAGAAATTCCCTGAAAAATATTTATCAGGTGTTTTATTCCACTATAAATTCTATTATAAATTCTACATGACTCCTTTTTGAGTTTTGCCAGTTTCATAAATTCTCATATTAATTATAAGAATTTACTACCAAATTTCATCTAATTCTGAGGTCCTGAGGATACTCTATTAATTTTGTGTTGCGTCAAATTGATCAGAATAATTTTCTTTATTTTTCGGGAAAATTTGGGACTGACCTGATTCTGGATATTTTTGGGCCTTTTTCAGCTCAACTTTTCATATTTACCATTTTACCCTTGAACTTTTGAAAATTACACTTTAGGCCCTTAACTTTTCATCATTACACTGAATGGCCCAAAGTTTATGTCTAATTCCATTTTGTACCATGGAACTTTTAGAATTTTCACTTTAGTCCCTCTTCTTTACACTCTTGTCTAATTATTATCTTTTCTTTCTATTTATCATCACAATCCCTTCCAAACATCTTTCCTCTATCAGTCTTATACAGATAGGGAAAATTGGGATATGTCACCACCCATG
Organism: Leucaena leucocephala; assembly: GCA_037074615.1. NCBI lineage: Eukaryota > Viridiplantae > Streptophyta > Magnoliopsida > Fabales > Fabaceae > Leucaena > Leucaena leucocephala. Next base: position 6,820,869 of record CM073545.1, read on the forward strand.
TCGTGCTTTCACACTTACCAATCTCAACACCGCATTCAACAGGTTGTATTTTCTGCACCCTGGGTATAGAGGTTTTTCTGCATCATTGCACATATTACCATATGCGTGTGACCGCATAAAAGTATCTTCTCTAACATCACGAATCATGTCCTCTACCCGATCATCAGTATCCATGCCATCATCAAAGGTCTATTCCAATTGTTCAGATACACTCGACCTTTTCACAGGTTCACCATGCCATACCCATACCGTGTAACTCTTGCAAAACCACTCACAAATTAGATGAGTGTACATATCTGAAGGACTTTGTTTCCTCTCATTCAAACAACTCACACAAGGACAATAAAACCTTCCATTGTCATCATCACAATTTCGTTTAGCAAAATCCAAAAAATCCTTCACCCTTTCAGCATACTCAAAATTTGATCATTTAGTATTTATCCAACTACGATCCATATTTGTGGAAGACTAAAAAACTAGAAAAATAGAAAATAAGAAAACCTACCTTAAACGTGAGAAAATATATCACACACAAGTGGAAGAACTCACCAAGTGAAACAAGTAAATGAATGAATCCAGTGAGTAACAGCAAAAGCTACTGCCAGTAGGGCATAAATTTTTAGTTCTTGAGACAAGGAGTTCAAAACAAAACTCACCGGCTGTGAAGGGGCGAGAAGACTTAAATGCGAGAACCAATGAAAAATAAGAGATGGGAGGCGCGAAGTGGGTTTCCATTAAATTAAAGTGCAAATCTACACCTGTTAAAATGGAACACCGCTATAGAAATAACTTTTTCTAAACTGGACATTATATTCTACACCTATCACTTTTACAATCGGTGTAAAATAAAAGACAACCAAACTTCATTCATTTAACTTTACTAATAACTTTTCATCGAAAGTTTGAAATTTTCAAAAAAAATATCTATCATTCAACTTTACTAATAACTTTACACTTTTTACTCCTCACTAGAATCAAAGTTTTCAAATTCATCAGAGTGCATAGGATCAAGAGGATTATAGAAGCTATCATTCTGTTGATGGCGACGGACTTTAGAGCGAAAAGCTCTGAAACTGGCTTTCAGTCTGTTAACTTTCTCTGTCAGTTCTTCCACAGAGTCCTCCAGGCAATTGAAGAGCATGATGAGTTCCTCCAGGCGTTCCATCAGAGTCATAACCAAGGGAGGAGGAGAAGGAACTCTAGGGTGAAGGTCAGGATGTTTGTCTTTAAATTTGTCTCTGTTTCTTTTTTGGTGTGGATAAGTAGGTGTGTGTGAGGAAGAAGCCATTGGAGGGTTTAGATAGAAGAGGTGTAAACAAAATAGAGATCAAGTAGTGATGAGACAAAAATTACTGATCATAGGAATGGTATACATATGGTTGAGGTATAAGAACGGTTTTAGAAAAGCATATTGAAGAAAGCAATTGGCCTTCTATCATAATGATGACTATAAACGTTGGGAAAATGATGACTACAAATGTTGGGAATCGAAGAAGTGAAATGAACGATTTGAAGAAGGTACAGAAAGACGCGGGAAAGTATAGACAAGAAATTGAAGAGTTAGAATAGAACTAGATTTATTTACAAAAATACCATCGCTTATTTATTTTACACCGAGCATGTGTACATCCGGTGTAAATATTGTACCCTTATTTACAAAAATGCCACCGCTCATTTATTTTACACCGGGCATGTGTACATCCGGTGTAACAATTGTACCCTTATTTACAAAAATACCACCAAGCATGTTTGTCTCCAAATTCTTCTTTGTTTCTTTTTTGGGGCGGAGAAGGAGGCGTGCATGAGGAAGAAGCCATTGGAGGGTTCAAATAGAAAAGGTGTAAACAAAACAGAGATCAAGTAGTGACGAGACGAAAATTACTGATCATAGGAATGGTATACATATGTTTGAGGGATAAGAACGATTTCAGAAAAGCATATCGAAGAAAGCAATTGGCCTTCTATCATAATGATGACTACAAACGTTGGGAACTGAAGAAGTGAAATGAACAGTCTGAAGAAGGTACAGAAAGACGCGGGAAAGTATAGAAAAGAAATTGAAGAGTTAGAATAATAGAACTAGATTTATTTACAAAAATGTCACTGCTAATTTATTTTACACCTGGCATGTGTACATCCGGTGTAAATATTATACCCTTATTTACAAAAATGCCACCGTTCATTTATTTTACACAGGGCATGTGTACATGCGGTGTAAATATTGTACCCTTATTTACAAAAATGCCACCGCTCATTTATTTTACATCGGGCATGTGTACATCCGGTGTAAATATTGTACTCTTATTTACAAAAATGCTATCACTCATTTATTTTACACATTTCCGTAAGATCCAGTTTAAAAATGGGGCTTTAGAAACTCTATTTTGTAGTAGTGAATTAAGAAGCTCTTACTATAATTGTAACAGAATTATAGAAATGGTGAAATTGTATGTCAGTACATCGTGTCAACTAAGAGGCCACTATGCAAGAATTTATGTTCTACTACACCTTGAAAAGCAGTTAATGCCTTTTCTCTCTAGATGGAGAGAATTATTATCTTGAATATGAGGGATTACATATGTTATGTATGGGTTGTGGTATTTATGGCCATCATCTAGAAAATTGCCTAAATGGAAAGAATCATGAAACAAGTGCGAATGAAGGAAATGTTCAACCAGATCAGCAGCAAAATAGAGGAGCATCAAATTTAGAGGATTGTAAAAATCAAGATCAATGGCGAGTTGTGCAAAAGAATCAAAGACAAAGGAAGACGAAGGAAACCAAACTTGAGTATACTTGTCATGATAATCAAGGCTCCAGGTTTGAAATTCTTGCTGATGTGGAAGAGCAAGCATAAAAATTAAAGTATAACGGTCATAACCTACTGGTCTCAATTCATTAAATAGGTTCTTCATAGATATTAATGAGGGAAGTAATTACGATACAGACTGTGAAAGGGCAGAAACAAGGGATTCTGAAAAAGAAAAATCTAGAGGTTTAATGAGCGGGATTCATTTGGAGAAGGAAGCGACAACTGATGGAGCAGAAGTATGAAAGAAGGCAGAGAAAAGAAACTGAGCAATCATTTGAGAGAAAAAAGAGAGTGGCGCAACTTTAATATTGACAGTGAAGGGGAGGACAGTTAGGATGACGGTGGCAGGTAAGGTTGATGATGATTTTTTTTGTTACAAAAATTTTTAGAAAGGGGCTGGGCTTACCCATGATCCAAGGGTAGGGCGAAATCTCCTTTCCTCCTAGGCGATACCAATATCGGGCAGGGCGAGCCATCTATTACCCTCAGGTGTAAACCTAGGCACCCAAGAGTTACGATGCCTCCCCAAGCACCACGACTGGAACCACAATAAAGTGGTACTCCCCAGGGTTCGAACACGCTCTAAATGGTAGCATGTCTCACCCCTTCGCTAGTTAAACCCACAGATGATGGGTCCAAATGGTTGATGATGATGTTAGAAGTGAGAGAACGGATGCTTATCATAGTGAGCTGGGCCATGGAGTAGTTGGAGGAGTTAGGATAGAAGAAGTGGATCATGGGGATCCTGATTTTGGGTTGATGGACTCAAGCCTAATCCCTTTAATTACTGAAGGGCTTCAGGAGGATGACCCAACTAGTACACGTGGCTGAGTTAGACCGATAAGTATTTTGGGCCTTTGATTATTAATATTTCCTATGCATAGTTCATTATATTAGAAGATAAGGGGGCTGTGCTAATGGGCTTCTTAGGAATTTAAAGTGTGTAGTGGTCCAAAATCAAATCTTATTATTTTGACTAAAACCAAATGTGATAGGGAAACTCGTTTTCAGTTTCTGTATTCTTAGGGTTTTGACTCTCTTAAAGTAATTCCTAGATCAGGTCGATTTGGAGGATTAGTTGCATCCTAGAGGAGTGAAGCAATTAAAATTACAATGATAATAACAAATAGGAAATTCTTTAATTTTCAATGTGAAGTTGATGGGCGACCTAAATTTTTATTGATGGTAGCATATGCAATTATGCATTCCAATTTTTGTCAGGAAATGCAGAATAAGCTAACAAATTTATCAAAGAATATTTTTATCCCTTGGGTGGTTTATGGTGATTTTAATGACATTGTGCTGCCCACTGATAAAATTAGAATATTTTTATCCCTTGGGTGGTTTATGGTGATTTTAATGACATTGTGCTGCCCACTGATAAAATTGGGGGAGTTGGCTGCTCTCATAATATAATTAATTAGCTTCAAGATAGAGTTAGAGACTGTGGTCTTTTATATATGGGATTTTAGGAACCAAAATTTATATGGAAGGGCCCTAGGATTGCTGGTTGCTCCCGACTTTATGAAAGATTTGATTGGGCTTTTGCAAATTGTAACATCCCAAATTCTCTGTACTGATTTGTATGTACAGATTAAATGAAATATATGTGAGGTTTTTCAGGAACATATGTGGCTATTCATGTAAGGAAAGGGATTAAATTGAAAACGAAAGAAAATATAAGGACTTAAGTGAAATTATGGTAAGTTAAGAATAAAAGAAAAGGTAGACAAAAATGTGGGGTCTTTAAGTGTAATTATGAAAAGTTATGATTTGTGGTAAGTCAAGGGGCAAAACTGTAAATATGGGAACTTTGGACTGAAAACAGGCCAAAAAAGATCGTGTTCTGATCGGACCCAAATTTTTCTAGTAAATAGAGAAAATTATTCCGGGTTGTTTGACGTAACACAGAATTTTGATTTGAGGTCCCGAAAAATTGATATAAATTTTTGAAGTTAGATAAAATTATTACAATATTTTTCGGATCTCAGAATCAGATGAGGCCTTCCAGTAAATTCCTATAATTGATATAAGAATTTATAAAATTGACAGATCAGAAAAGGAATCCTGTAGAATTTTTAATGGAATTTACAGTGGAATAAAATAACTGATGAATATTGCCGGGAGAGTTTGGTAGGAATTTGTACCACAAAGGTATTGAAACCTAAAAGGCCCAAAAATGGCGTCATTAAGGCCCAATAAAATAAGTGGACTTATGGGCGGGCCAGTGTCCAGAGGAACCCCGGGAAAGTGTAAAATTACGAAAATGCCCCTGTGATGCCCTAAGAAACCAGAAGTGAATGGAGGGCATTTTGGTCATTTTGGACAGGCCAAAACACCAAGACAAGTGCAGGAAAGGTTAGTCGGAGTCAATATATATTTTGACAAGGTCTAAAGAGGTGAGAAATGACAATTATGCCCTTAGGTTTAATATAGTGCAAGGAAAAGCACTAAAGGTATTTTGGTAATTTTCCAAGGCATCTGGAATTAAATTTAAACCCAGTATGAGAATGTCAATGGTATGAAGGGTTTAAAGATTGAAGAAATATATATTATGAAGTCCCATAAAAATTAGATTAAGAAAATAGTCCGGTTTACGGAAAATCGGATCGGGCCGGTACCAGATTAGACTGGATGGGACTGGATTGGGTTAAAACTTTTCTTGGAACTCACACAGACAAAATGGCACATGAGTGAAAAGAGAAAAGACATTCCAAGATCAAAGCTTTAACCATTAGATCAAATAGTTCCCAAGGTGATCTTGGCCTTCAATTTTCCCAAGATTTTTGCTATAAATACCCCCTCATTCTAAGCCAAAACCGTGAGCAAGAACCTTAGGGAACCTCTTGCAAAATAATTTCTCAAGCAAGGAAGAAGCAAAGATCTTGAAGAAGCTTGTAAGGTAAGTTGCTCCCTTGCTTCTAGACTTTGTTCTTATGACTTCTTCTTGAGTTTAAGTTGATTTTGAGGCTTGAATATTGGGGAAATGCTGCTGAAATTTCTTTGGATATGTGATAGGAACATTTGTTTATGTTCTAGATAGTTTGCACAAGCTTAAACAAGCTTGAATCACATGATAATGGCTTAGGAATCCATGTGTGTTTGTGAATCCATGAAGGTGTTCTTTTCTGTACAGTACGGAATCAATGTTCATATATTGGAATTTCATGGTTTTGATGCTTCCAATGGGTTTAGAATGGAATTTTGTGTGGGGTTATAGTAGGAAAACAAGTATTGGAAGCATTGGAACCAAAATGGGATCTTTTGGAAAAAGGGAGCCACTTTTTGGTTTCTGTACAGAACTTTGGGAAGCAATTGGATTCTGGAATTTTTGAATACATATTTAGATTCTACATGAAAAATTATGTGAAAATGAACCATGAGAGTTTAGTTTAGAAAGATATAAACATATGTCACAAAGTAGAGAAAGAAAGGGGCATATTGAAGCCTAGACTTGGAATTTGTTTAGAATGGAGTTGTAATTTGGTAATTGTCTTGTAATGTCTAGGTTTTGACATTTGTGGCAAGGAAAGATCACTTCAAGAAGGTAAGGACAAGGATCTATAAGGGGTAGCAAGAATACCTAACTATAAACTTATGTGCTGTGATTGATTTGCTTACTTGTTATGCATGAAGGTTTGGTTGAGCATGGAATATTATGTGATGATGTTTATGATGATGATAATGTGCTATGAATATGTGCCACTCCTTGCAATATATGTCATGACAATATGCATGTTAGAGTTTGCTTATGTACAAGCATGATTTAGCTCCCATTGCATGATAACATGTTAGGCATTTAATCAAACATGCATAACCTTATAGTTTGTATTACTTGCTATTGAAATTTCCATGAAATCTCATTCCTTCCATATCAATAAATATTACTCTAGGTGCTGGAACTTCACAAGGAGGAAGGTAAATGGGAATGAACAATGTGTATATGACTTGGAAAGCATGCCTTTAATTTATGTGATGATATATTGGTATGTACATGGTAAATACTCACTCGATCTGAGTTGAGGGAGTGACCTACCAGCGATAGTTTGAGTGACTTATCCATTTCGGTTTCACTTGAAATTTGGTATGAACATAGATAAGATCCATAGATTTAATTGGAAACCAAGAACACTTAATTTGGTTAAGTTTTCAAATTGATATGACTTTTCAAAAGTGGACTTAAACTCTGGATCAAGATAAAACAAGTCATCCGATACAGTAAGGTTCCAACGCGGTTTTCATATAGTAAATGAATGAGTTTTTCCGTGATTTTTGGTGAGATTAAAGTAAACATTATGAGATCTAAATCCATATGTAATTAGACTCAATTGGATAAGTATACAAGGAGAAATGAATTTTTGAAAATGGGGAAAAGAAACTGGAACTTCCAGATTTACCAAATGAACAGTAAAGTTCAACGAATAAACCTATTTTATCTGGACAAGGAAACCTCATTTTCATATTTTTCTCTCAACGTTAAATGAAATAGATTTCATTAGAAATTGGAATAACCTCAATATGATTTTTCTAGATTTAATTATGAATTTTCAAAGTTCAGGCTGTAATCTGGAATTACCCAATGAACAGTGACAGTGAACAGTACCGAAAGCCAAACTCTTAGAAATTCATGTTTTTAAGGTTAAGAGGTATTCCAAGGATCTAAGATAATTCCAATTGAGTATATGTAAGGTTAAGATTTAAGGTCAAGATTTAAGGTTAAGATTTAAAGATATTTACTAGAAAATGCCGTTGTGCTGGTAGACTATACAGAGTACTGTGTACGTAGGTGCTGTCTAAAGAGGTTGGAAGTGAGTGAACCTAGCTGGTTCATCCAATCTTTCGTGGGTACTTACGTAGAATGGTAGTTCTCATGGGGAATTACCGAATCAGTACAGTTATTTTCTGCCAGGATTTTCGGCAAGAGAGATATAATCCAGTTGAGAGTGCTATAGCAAGAGTACTCTAAGAGATATAAAGAATGATGTTTCACAAATTCTCTTTTTCTTTCCCTTATGTTAGATTACAATTTGAAGGTACTATCTAGAACTCAATTTTTTTATCATAATACTATTGTGTTGCAATTTTACAAATATTCTTATGCTAGTAAAAATAGACCTTTTCAATTTGAGGCTATGTGGCTTAATCATGAAAATTTTAAATATTTTCTATCTGATGCCTGGGTGGATTATAATGATTTTAATAAGTCTTTAGATAAGTTAGGTGCCTCCCTTATTAACTGGAATAAAAATATTTTTAGGATGGTGGAGGAAAGGAAAAATAATTTATTAGATAGGTTGAGTGGTATTCAAAGTTCTCCTGCTTACACTCATTCTAGGTTTTTAAACTCTCTTGAAAAATAATTGCAAGCTGAATTAGATGATATTATAAAATTAGAAGAAATTAAATGATTTTAAAAATAGGACTAATTGGATTATTAAAGGTGACTGGAATACTCAGTATTATCATTTGAAAACAAAACTGATAAGAAGGAGAAATAGAGTGCTAAATCTTAAAAATGATAGGGGAACTAGATAGATGATGAATCTCAGTAAAGAACTATGATTATAAATTATTTTAAGAATCTTTATGATTGTGATGATAATGATTCCTGTGTGTTACAAACAAAGAGCAATTTTCCATCTAATGTTAAAGACTACCTTACTAATATGGGACATTTGCCAATTGATAAGGAAATAAAGGAGGCTCTTTTTCTATAGGGTATAAGGCTCCTGGTATTGATGGTTTTCCTACTATTTTCTATCAAGCCAATTTGAAAGGGGTGGGGAATTCTTTATGCAAGTTTGTAAAAAATGCCCTTTGAGAAAGGGTTAGTAGAAAGAAATGTGAACATGTTGATTTCTCTCATACCAAAAAGGGAACATCTTGTAATTATTGGGCACTTTAGACCTATTGCTTTGTGTACAGTACATTCAAAATGCATAACTAAGGTGATTGTTAGCATACTAATAAATATTATAGATGAGCTTATTTCTCCTTTTCAATCAAATTTTATAAAAGGTAGGAATATACAAGACAAAATTATCATTGGCCAAGAAGTCATGTATATAATGAAGAAAGCTAGAGGGAAAACTGGTTTAATAGCTTTGAAGATTGATATGGAGAAGGCCTATGATTGTATTCGATGGGACTTTCTCCAATAGGTTCTTATTGATGTGGGTTTGGATCCGATTCTTATTACTTATCATGAGATGTGTTATATCTATATTTTATAATTTGTTATGGAATACATCTAAAACTGATTTTTTTCTCCAAAAAGATGTCTTTGATAAGGAGATCCTATCTCACCCTTGCTCATTCTTTTATAGACAAATTATCCCATGTAATTAGTGATGTAGTGAATGAAGGCCATTGGAAACCAATTAGAGTTTCTAACAATGGTCCGGCCATCTCTCATCTTATGTTTGCTGATGGCATTCTTTTGTTTGGAGTGGCAACTAGAAAATAAGCTAAATGTATGGTGAATTGCCTGGATAAATTTTGTTTAGCATCGGGGGAAAATAGTTAGATTCTTTATGTTTTGATGATGTCAAAAGAAAATAAAGAATTAAGTTGTTTAATAATGTGAAAAGTGTTTTTAAAGTGATGAAAATGCGTTTTTAATCAAATGAAATTAAAAAGAAAAAAAGGAGTTAATCGATTAGTTATTCAATTAATGTAAAGGCAGCGTTCTGTGCTATGAAAGATTATCCATTAATCGATTTGTTAATCGATTAATGACTGACCATTAATCGATTAAGCGTTCAATTAATGTCAAGATCTTGCCTTTAGAAATTGAATTGATAAGCCAATTAATCGATTGATCAATCGATTAATCTATTGAAAATAGATTTTCAATTGAACAATGATGATGATATTAATTGATTGGTTAAGCGATTAATTTATATTAATCTATTAACTGTTCGATTAATCAGTAAATTATCAATTTATGATATTGTTAATCGATTAATTTATATTAATAGATTAACTGTTCGATTAATCTGTGTTAAAATACTTTATGATTCAATTCTTCTAGACACATTAATAGATTAACTGTTCGATTAATATGTGTTGAAATACATTAACTGTTCGATTAATTTATATTGGTCTATTAGTTAATCGATTAACTTCAGAAAATTCAGATATCTCTCTGTTTAAGCTAAAAACTGATTCATATCTTTATAAATTACATGTGATTGATTTAAATGATAATATGCTTATGTTTCTCATTAATCTTCATAATAAATCTTTTGAGAAACTTGTCTTTATAAAAGTACATCATATATGCTTGAATAATCCGATCAGTGTGATGCTCTATTTTCTATTTCACATATTAATTGAATCATTGCTCGAATTAATTCAAATTAATCAATTGGGTAATCGATTAATATAGCATAAATTTTGAAAACAAGCAGAATCTTTATTTGATCTTGAAGTGTTTATAACTGAATTGAGTTTTATACTCTTGATCAACAATTATTGTCCTATCAAATATAAATTCATCTAATTGAACATGCATTATTCTATTATCATTCTTGTTGTGATTGAGTTTATTCGAACTTAAATTCATTTTATCAATCATCACTTCATATCTTCATTAGTTAATATGTGAATTAAATAAAGTGTTTATAGGATTATTATCAGAGTTCACATTCAGTCAAGAACAAAGATAAAACTAAAATTAGACCTAGATCAAAGCTAATGGACATTCAACGACAAAAAGACACTTTGTGTCAGAAGCCTCAACGGCTACAACGGCTAGTTCAACGGTCATATAAAGTTCAACGGAAGAAAAACCTCAACAGAAATAATACTCAACGGTCAAAAGTTCATCTATAAATAGAAGAGACTTCAAAGTTTAGAGGCTAATGATGACAAATGATAAAAAGATGATGAGATATCAACAAGAAAAATACAAGCCATAAAAAGCCAAAACTTCAATAGTTCTGCAACTCTTCGTTTATTATGTATTATTTCATTGAGAGGGAAAAATACCATGAGCTAAAATGTCTTACTCTTCACTATATCTGATAGTTAGATTCACCCTCTATTTCTTCATCTATTTGAGAGCAAACCTTAGAATCAGGGGATTCAATGTTGGGTTTTTGTTCGTATCTGATTAAGGAAGAGCATTGCCACTGGAAGTGTGGTATAACCTCAGGATTGAGCTGGTTCTCAATTACCCATAAAAATTAAAGTGGTAAAGGCTACCAAGAGTCTGTTATAATCTTAGATATAGTGGATTGAAAAATCTTAGTAGGAAGCTGAGGACTGGACGTAGGTCAAGAAAGGACTGAACCAGGATAAATATTTGTGTACAATTTTTCTCTTCCTTAACTCTTGATTTCCAATACTTCTTTTCAATTTTGAATCAAAGTTTTTTTTTTCAAATTGATTTGTTTCACTTATCAGATTTTCACTCCCTCTTAGGTGATCCAGCCTATCTGCCTATAACTAATAAAAATTAGTAAGAACAAGTCTTCAATCTTCTTTTCTCTTAAGGTGCAGATCAATGTTAGAAGACATATTAGTAATAGTACAGGAATGGATGTTCCTGCTGATATAGGGAAGTATTTAGGACTTCTAATCATTAGAGGGGGAAATCCATAGATTCTTTTCATCTAGATAGAGTTAAGTCTAAACTTGTAAATTGGAAGGAGAATACCCTCTTAGTGGCAGGAAGGATCACCTTGGCCCAATCTATTTTGAGTTCTATACCAGTGTATCCTATGTTAATCTCTAAAATACCAATTTCAATCTTCCAGGAAGTGGAGAGACTGCAAAAGAATTTTATATAGGGGAATAGTGTAACATCCCAAATTTTCTCTATCTGTATAAGACTGATAGAGCAAAGAGGAGGTTATGAAGGCCTTGGGATGGTAATTAGAAGGAAAGATAATGATTAAGATAAGTTTTAAATTAATAAAAAGTTTCAATGACATAATAGACATTTTGAAAAAGAAAGCGAGTAAAGTGAAAGTGTAAAAGTTCCATGGTGTAAAATGGAAGTAGACATAAACTTTGGGCTATAAAGTGTAATTATAAAAAGTTGAGGCCCTAAAGTGTAATTTTCAAAAGTTTAGGGGCAAAATAGTAATTATAAAAAGTTGAGCCAAAAAAGGCCCAAAAATGCCCGAAAATGGTTTAGCACCAAATTTTCCCAGTAAATAGAGAAAATTATTCTGATCAGTTTAACGCAACGCATAATTTTGATTTGAGGTCCTGATAAATTGATATTAACTTCTAAAATTAGGAGATTATTACAGTATCCTCTGGACCTCATAATCAGATAAAATTTGGCAGTGAATTCTTATAAATAATATAAGAATTTATAAAACTGACAGAAGTAAAAAAAATGAGTCCTGTAGAATTAATTATGAAATTTAAGGTAAAATCGGACACCAATAAAGGGTTAAAGGAAATATAGGAAATTTTTATCAGGACTTCTAGGTCTCCAAAAATTATGAGACTTTGCAAGAAATTCATTTTATATTAGAATAAATTTCTAAAAATATTAAAACTAATAAAAGAGATGTTTAGAATTTATTTCAAAATTAGGGTAATTTAAGGATATCGGTATAGGAAGTACCTTGGGATGTGTGCCAAAATTATGGTTTGGGCTCAAGTAAGCCCAACATGGTATCATATAGGTGGCCATGGAGCCCAAGAAATTGTCATGTGGTCAAATTAATTTTCTAGGATATTTTATATATTTTTAAAAGATAAGAATTCAAGAAAATTCAAGAAGCATGTGAGGTGTCCTTGTGGGACCAACAAGCTTTACACATGGCACCAAGAAGAAGAAGAAAGGGTTATGACATGTGCTAAAATGTAATAAAATAATACAAGAATTAGCCTAATGATGATTAAGTCTTCTCTGTTACTGTTCACAAGCATAAACAGTGATTAGAATTTTTTTGATTTTGATGGTTCCAATGGTTTTAAAATAAAAAATTGTGTGGGATAAAGTAGGAAAACAAGTATTGGAAGCATTGGAATCAAAATAAGAATTTTTGAAAGAAAAAGAGAAGTTTTTGGTTCTATCCAGAACATGTGCAGCTGCTGGAATTTTGGCATTTTGAGTTCATAAATGGATTCAGAAGGCCAAATTGTGTAAGTTAAAGTTAAGACATCAATTAATTCAAAGATCAAGCTAATTAACAAAGATTAAAGAAAGTTACTTTAGTAGATAAAGTTCAATGTTCAAGGAAGTTGGATTGTAATGAGTTAATGGTAATGTATATGTATGAATATGCAATGCTTAGGATTTGATTTGTGTATTCAAGAAGACAACCTCAAGGAAAGGTGTCAAGGAAGAGGATAAAAGGAAAGTGAAGCATCAAGGTAGTAAACTTACCTAGACTTGTATGTGTTGAATGTATGGTTGATTGTGTTATAGCTTGATTGATGGTATTCATATGTAATTTTTGAAGCTCTATGCTATGATTACTTTGGAAAATTATATTTTATATGTTACATGGAAGCATGCACATTACATTATGTTGATATAATCATAAGCAAGCACTAATACCAATTATTGATGCATACATGGTTTAGTACCGTTTACTATTGAGATTTTTCCAGAAATCTCACCCCAAATTATATCTCCAATCAACAGGAACCTCAAGCATGAGAGAGGAGGAATGTTAGATGATGATATGGTTTTCTTGTATGGTTATGTTATAGACAAGTTTTGGAATGAATGTATGTAAAGTTGGTTGTTAAAATTTTGCACTTGAACAATATATAGTTTTAATCTGTGACTTTTGGTCTGTAATTAAAAATAGTTAATAATATAATAAATGTATGATATTTTAGCAGTAGTTAGTTAACATGTCAAGCTTCATTTTGATACCAGTACACCTTATTTCGATGTTTGTACAAAGAGAACACATTTTCCAAAGTTAGGGACTAGAAACTATTTTCAGTAATTTTGACCAGATGAACAGTAAACTTTGATACCATAGGTGACTCAGTTGACTGGTCAATTGGTCAAAGGAAGTAATTTTTCCTTAAATATCAATATGTTATCTTCAATTATCCTTTTGAACCACTTCATTTTAATTTTTTTAGAATTAGTTATGATTTTTCAAAGTTCATCACTGAATCTGGAATTACCAGATGAACAGTAACCGTAAACTTAAAAATTTCAGATTTTGAAATTGAACTTCAATGGACATGTAAGTGGTTTTAAATGCTACCAAATGGTCTCTAAGAAGTCTAAAAGTAAGGTGTTACAAATAGCCAAAGCTTACATGGATTTCATCCTATTGGATGGGAACAAGTTGTTATGCCAAAATTATATGGTGGCCTTGGGTTCAAAAAATTATCATCCTTTAAAATGCTTGTGGATCCAAAATAGAGTTGGATCTTGTTAATGGTGGTAAAGGCTTGTGGGTAGATGTACTCTTACACAAATATATGTTGAGGAATGAAGAAAATCTTCTTGATGCAAGGAAAGGATATTCTGCTTTGTGGAATTTCATTTCCCAATGCAAGACATTGTGGAGTTATGCACAAGATGGCATATCAGGAATGGTTATATGGTGAATTTCTTTATGGATAATTGGTTGTTTTTCAACATTAAATTATAGGAATTTTGTCTCCGACCACTTACAAGTGAAGAAGAAAGTAGTAAAGTAATAGATTGGGTTGATTCAGGGACTTGAGGCTTCCAAAGACTTGCTGCGCTTCTCCCAAGTAATGTTGTTCAGAGATTAATTAGCATGCTACCACTGATGTTGGAGGCGAGTAATGATGTCATGGTAGGGAATGTTACGAATGAGGGTAAGTTTACTATTAAAAGTGCTTATTTTCTAATTGAATCTCAATCGAACAATAGATATAGCTCTATTTATAAGGATATCTAGAAGTGGAAAGGTGCTGAGCTTATTTGAGTATTCATGTGGATTACCTTCAATAATCGTCTGCCGACTAATGCTTGGAGAAGCAAGTGGTCTTCAACTAGTGCAATATGTAAATGCTGCAGTAATGATGTAGAGGATATTCTACATATTCTTTGTGATTGTACTTATGCTAAGAAACTTTGGGTTTGGCTAATTCATCCAAGGTATTATTGTAACATCCTTACTTTTTTACCATATTAAGAGCTCAAATATAACTTTTGGAACTCTTAAGAATCACTTATCCTCTTAAAAATGCAAATATGAAACATTTATTATTCATAGTTACTATTCATTTAGTATTTACAGATTTTCCACTAAACTTTAAAAATCATAATTAATTTTAGAAAAAAACAATTGAGATGGTTCCAAGTCTTATGGGTAGCTATTGAAATCATTTTTAATGGAAAATAGAGCTCATGCGAATTACCTATAAATTAATACTAGTTTTGACGTAAAATTTATTGTTCACGTTTTCTACTTTCAGAATTCCAGTTTCTGGACTTAAACTACAAAAATTCATATCTAAAGCTACACATATCCAAATTTAATGATCCACCTATGCATTTAAAGCTCTATATTTCTACTTTAAGCATACAAAATTTCATAGGCAGATTCAACCATTAACATATATTTATATTGTATGTTTACAAGCTATTCTAGAAAGTCATATTATACAATACATAATACAATTTCTTCCAAAATATAAATATATGGCTCATGCTTCCATGATTTCCTTGCCCCTTCTTCTTGTTGGCCCAGACCCTAAATACATAGTTATCATAAAGAATGAGATTTCGAAGAAATCTCAGTAGCAAGTCATATAAACTGTAATTACAACACTACAAGATTATCATGCAAGCATGTTTTCGTGGCATGGGAGCTACCTCTAATTCATCATCACACATTCTCAACTTGCAAGGAGTATGCAATATAATCATAATACCATCATCACACTCATCCTATGCTCAACCAAAGCACAATTCAACATACAAGCATAATAATCAAACAAGATTATAATTATAGTAAAATATGCTTGCTACCTCTTGTCCAAGTTTTCCTTTTTTAATCTTGATCTTGCCTTCTTCCTTGGCAAATATCAAATCATATAATACACATTAAAAAGGGGCACATTCATTACTAATTTAAAAATTCATCATACACCTATTAAACCCTTAACTTTGAATTTTAGAATCTTTAATTTCTCTACTTCTTTATCCTAACTCCAACTTAAACTTTGTCTTCTTCTTAACATATGAATTTCAGCCAGCTTGCATATGTTAGAGCTTCATGAATAGTCTTGAAATAAAACTATGGTTAAGCTACTAATTTATCAAGATAAGTACTTAAACTTGTAACTTACCTTGAAACCAAGCTAGGCAACTTCAAAAGCTCTTCCTTCTTCCTATTTCTAAGGCTATTTCAGCAATACCTTCCAAGGAAACACTCAACTGAAATGTGAGAAAAAATGGAGGGGAAGAGTTCTATTTATAGGCTTTAAGTTAAAATTTTGCCCTCCAACTTGCACAAAATTACAAGCTAACTTGTCTTGCTTTAATTGACCATTTGTCACCATTTAATTAGGCCACAAATCCCTTGTTTTGGCAAGCTTCCATTGGTCCACGTAGATCTCCTTAATTATGACAAGGATGATGATTAATCACTCTTGATAAGATCAAATCTTTTTTTAGATAAGATTAGATCTTTTTGGATAAGATTAAATCTTCTGGATAAAATAAAATATTTTTGGATAAAACTTAAATCTTCTTGGCCAATAGAGATAGAGCACTTGGCGCCAAACAACTAGAAGAATCAAGGCCAGATGATTTCCTGTAATTTTTGTAGAATTTTGTACAATCTTGCATTATATCAGATACTGGTTTCCATCACTGGCCTCCTACCAAACTAAATAATTTTTCTAATTAATCTTATCTTATTTATAATGAGTTTTAAACCTAATAACGATCCTCATATCAAACCATAAGTACATTATCATTGCAATGGAAGATAAATCAATTTCATCGACTAAGAAGAAATTCTTTTCTTTAAAAATTATTTCTTAGGCCTTTCAAGGATAAAATTACTTCTAAAATATTCTAAAAATTATAAAATATCTTACCCCTAATTTTCTCACAATTTCCTAGAGCCTCAACATTCCTGAAATAATTGTTCTAGCAAATTTTTTCTTAAATTAGCTTAATTTTATAATTGAAGAAAATTCAATAATAATTAATTTCCTTTGAATTTTCAACTTCTGATCATACCATACTATTCAGAGGAATTTTCTAGGATTTTCTAGAAATTTTTAGGGTTCCTGAGCATATTTTCCAAAATTACACAAACTTGGCTGAAATTTCTAAAAATTACCATTTTGCCCCTGATAAGTCTAATCTTAAAAGTTGTGTCGACTGCTTTCCTTCTATTTTACTGGCCCTTAATTATACATGATTTCTTTCTATTCTAGATGAATAATGTAGAATGTGACATTTCTCCCCTTAAAAATAAATTTCATCCTCGAAATTTAGAACGTACCTTAGGAAAATAACGCTAGATACTTTCTCTTTATTTCATCTTCCATTTCCCACGTTTCTTCTTCTAGCAATAAGTCTCTCCAGACCGCCTTAACTAGGATCTATTATGGTCCTACTTTGAATGATAGATTATCTCTCAAGGCAATGTCATCATATTTTATAACGTGTGTTACGTCTGGATGATAATTCTTTAATTGTGACATCACGTATCTGACTCAAATTAGGGGGAAGGGCCAACTTATAGGCTACAAGTCTAGCTTTGGAAAGAATTTGAAATGTTCTGATATACTTTTGATTTAATTTCTTTGTCTTAATGGATATACTGACTGTTGTTGTTAGAGACATCTTTAAGAAAACATGATCCCCAACATCAAACTCTAGTGGCTTACTTCTGTTATCCACAACTCTTTTGTCTACTTTGAGCCATTTGTAACCTTTTATGAAACATCTCTATCTGGGATGAGGTCTAATTCACTATATCAAGACCAAACATTTTTCTTTCACTTAATTCTGTCCAACACAAAGGGGACCTGCACTTTCTTCCATATAAAGCCTCATATATATGGTGCCATCTAGATACTGGAATGGTAACTATTGTTATATTCAAAACTCCATTAAAGGCAAATATATATTGTAGTTTCTGCCAAAATCTAACACATGGCTCTCAACATATCTTCTAGTATCTGAATTGTTCATTCTGTTTGACCATCTGTTTAAGGATGATAAGCTATACTAAATCTGAGAGTAGTGTCTATTTCTTTTTGTAGAAATTTTTAGAACTTTGCAGTCAACTGAGGGTCTCTATCAGAAATAATACTACTTGGGACACCATGAAGCCTAATAATCTCCTTAACATACAACTTTGCTAGTTTTTGTGGAGGGTCTTTCATATTCATAGCCAGGAAATGAGCTGATCTAATCAAACAATCAAATATTACCCATATAGCATTGCGCTTTACTGAGGTCAAAGGTAACCCCATAATAAAATACATTGAAATACTATCCCATTTCCATTATGGAATATCTAAGGGTTGCAACTATCCTGCTAGTTTTGATGTTCAGTCTACACTTTTTGACAAGTGAGGCATCGGGTCACATAGGCTATGATATCCTTTTTCAACCCAGGCCACGAAAATAATTTCTTCAAATCATGATACATCTTGATCATACCTGGATGAATTGTATACTTACTCTTATGGGCTTCATCAAGAATTCTTTCTCTAAGACTAGCTGCTCTAGGAACATACATTCTTCCTTGAAATCTTAACAATCTTTATGGAGAAACATCAAACTTTTTGGTTTCTCCCTTCAATAACTTGCCTTTAAATATTTCTGCCAATCAATCATTTTCTTGAGCCTCTTTGGTTTCATCTTGTATCAAGGCTATTACTTGCATTGTGCCTTGTGAATCCACTACTTGCATTTGATATAAATGACCCTAATCTCTAAAATTTTTAAGTAATTATTGCTCTTTGATCATCAGTGATGCCACCTGCACTATTTTTCTACTCAAGGCATCATCCACAATATTGGCTTTTCCAGGATGATATTTGATTTGATAATCATAATCTTTAAGTAGCTACATCTATCTTCGCTGTCTCATATTCAACTCTTTCTAATCTTATAAGTATTTCAGGCTCTTGTGATCACAATACAACTCGATAGTTGCTCCATATAAATAATCCCTCCATGTCTTAAGAGCATATACTATCGCTGCTAGCTCTAGGTCGTGGATCGTATAATTCTCTTCATGAGTTTTAAGTTGTAGAGAAGCATATGATACTACTCGACCTTGCTACATTAACATACATACTAATCCTTGCTTGCTAGCATATGTGTAGACCTTATAGGTCTGGGTAGGATCAGGGATAATCGACACGGGAGTAAAAGTCAACTTCTGTTTCAATTATCAGAAGCCTCAAACTTTTTATCTCGCTAAAAAGGATAATTCTTCCTAGTAAGCTTGGTCAATGGAAGTGCAATTCGAGAAAAGTCCTTAATAAATCTTTTGTAGTATCCTGCCAAGCCAAGAACACTTTTGAGCTTAATCACAAACTTAGGCTACTCCCAGTTTAATATTACTTCAACTTTACTAGGATCAATTGCTACTCATTTATGAGATATAACATAGCCTAAGAATTTAACTTCTCTAAGCCAAAATTCACACTTGCTAAGCTTGGCATACAACTACTTCTCTTTTAAGGTATTTAGGATAATTCTCAAATGCCTTTTATGCTCCTTAAAAGATTTGGAGTAGATCAAGATGTCATCAATGAAGACCACAACCAACTGATCTAAATAAGGTCCAAAAATTCAGTTCATATAGTCCATGAAAATGGAAAGTACATTCGTTAATCTGAATGGCATCATTAAGAACTCATAGTGTCCATATCGGGTCTTAAAAGATGTCTTTGAAATATCCTCTGCTTTTATTTTGAGCCAGTAATAGCCTAATCTTAGGTCAATCTTTGATAATATACTAGTGCCAGCTAGTTGATCTAACAAGTCTTCAATCTTGGGAAGGGGTACTTATTTTTAATAGTAATCTTATTTAGCTCTCGATAATCTATGCATAATTTGAGACTACCATCCTTCTTCTAAATAGCACTAGAGCACCCCATGGAGAAACAATAGGCTTGATAAAGCCTTTCTTTAACAATTCTTCAATTTGCTTTTTAAGTTTCACCATTTTATTAGGAGCCATTCTATATGGGGCTTTAGAAATTGGTCTAGCTCCAGGTATGATGTCAATAGCAAATTCAACTTCACGTTTTGGAGGTGATCCTCTGATTTCTTTAGGAAAAAGTTTCTGAGATTCTTTAACTATTGAAATCTCTTCAATTTCTTCTTCTACTTCTGTTTGTAAAGAAAAGAATACCAAGTAACCTTGACACCCCTTCCGTAAATATCTGCCTGCCTGAGCTTTCGTTAATAGGTTTAACTTAACCTTAGTATAATGGACTGTTTCTATTGGAGGAAGAATGGGGATTTTGTTTTTACAGTCAAGAAATATATTTTGGGAGGATAACCAGTTCATTCCAATAATTATGTCTATATCACAGAATGGCATGCATATCAAATCAAGGGTAGTGCAACAATGTTTATACTAGACAATACAATTTAGACAACCATTTGAAGTAACTACCTTAGAGCCAAAGGGAGTGGACACAAGTATATCATATGGTAATGTATTAATACTGAGACCCAATCGCCCAGTACAGTTATAAGATATAAATGAATGGCTAGCACCTGAATCAAACATTACAAGGTAATTATTTATGTTAATTGTACCTTGAATAATATCAGGTGACTTCTGAGCCTCCTCTTTGGTTAGGGAAAACACTCTGCCTTGGCTCTATGATCTAGGTCCTTCTGCTTCCTGTGGACACTCCCTAGCAAAATATCCTGGCTTGCCACATATGGAACATATATTTTGTCCAGCTAAGCATGTCTTATTCCCATGATTCTTCCCACAAATGTCACATTCTTTAAATTGCTGTTGTGGATTATTACCTTCCCCTATTCCATTCCTTCCCCTTTTTCACTTATTAAAGCTATTACTTGAAGTAGAAGTCTCTATTACACTTGGTTTAAATGAAGCTCTTTCAAAACTAGGGGTTGATCAAATTTTTCCTGTATGGTTCATACTATTATCTATTATTCTACAGGCTTCTACTGCTTCATTGAATCTCTGAAGTTGTCTAGGAGCAATATTTTATTTTAGTATGGAATTTAATCCCTTTATAAGTTGTTTTGTTGTCCACTCTCATTATTAACTTGTTTCAAATAAGTTGAATAATAAGGAGATAGATTAACTTTGCTAGATACTCATCGAATTGTTCTTTCTCCCCTTGTCTTAGGGTTAGGAATTTAGCTTCTTTTTAATCTTTAATTGATAGTGACAAATATTTTTCATAGAATTACTCCAAGAAGATTTCCCAGGTAACTAGTGTGTTTCTAGCCTACAGGATTATCTCAGTGTTCATCCACCAGTGGTCTGCATCTTTCTCTAGTTTGCAAATAACCATTTGAGCCTCATACTCGGATGGGCAATTTAATACTCTGAAGATCTTTTCTAGCCGATTAATCCATTCTTTGACTACTTGTACGTCAAAGGTTCCATCAAAAGCAGGCGGATTATGCTTACAAAACCTAGCAATCCATTCTTGTACAACCTCCATAACTACTATGGGTCATGCTTGTCTCATGCACCTACTGTTCTTGTACTAGTTGAGGGTCCTCAACTACCCTTACTTCATGTTACTAATGCAGATTAGCAACTACTGCTGTTGCTATTATCGCGTCCTTTTCTTCTGTTTAATGAGCCTGAGTCTTCCTAATTTCCTCTATTGTCTTTTGTTGTTGAACAAGTCTTTGTAAAATAATTTCAAGATGTTAGCTTCGTGTATCTTTTTAAATCGCTTCATTTCAATTTTTCTAGAATTAATTATGATTTTTTGAAGTTCGTCGCTGAATCTGGAAATACCATATGAATAGTAACTCGTTAAGAGTGAAATTTTAGATTTAGCTAATGGACTTCAAAGGTAATATAAGTGGTTCTAAATATCGAATGGTCCCTAAGACATATGAAAGTAAGGTGTTACATGTAGCAACTACCTTGACATGATAAACAAATCTTATTTTTGTGATATCTACCACATATAGCGCATTTCTTAGGTTTTGATTATATTTTTGCACTTCTTAACTCATTTTTTATTCTCAACTTCTAGTCTTTACCCTTTTTTTGCCATTTCAATCTTCTCTCTGTAATCTTGCATGGCCCTACCACTCTATTAAACCTTTGTAACTACCTGGGAAGAATCCTTTCTTACACACAAAACTCAGTCCATAAATCCCTTGCTCATCCGTACATCTCTCATTATTCATGTGGATGAACTTGGGTAAGTATTCATCAAAGGATCCCTTCTCTTACCCTATCTTGTCACTTAAACTTATCCCCACACTTATCTCTATCTGACTAGGTTAAGTGTTCTTCATAAAACTACTTAAGTTAAACTTCCCAGTTGAGCGGATTGTTCTTTTCCTATAGGGTAACTGATGCGCACTTTACTATCCCTTAGCATCTTTCTCTAATTCGTAAATGACTAGCTACGCCTTCTATTCTGAGAGACATTTCAATATTTTAGAGATCTTGAATGTTCCCTTAAACATAAGTGATTTGTGTCTATATAACCTGATATTATCTTATTCCTTAATAGACTCAGACTATCTACCAATTTTAGTCTGCTCTAGACCAGACTATGGTTCTTTTCTGGTCCCTTTTTTAGGACATTACAAGCTAGCAATAACTAGTACTTCTATCATCACGATAGCAGTATCTCTCTTATTCCTGATGAGCTTGAATCGATTGGATCTCATCTTTCATATGTTATTATTGCTTTAGTCTATTAAAAATATTTTGTACTAGGTCTACTAGGTCTTTGGCTCTTTTGTGATGGAATTCCTCCATTTTGGGAACATCAACTCTCCGTCTTTTAATCATTATGTCTTTTACCTTAGTTTGTACGTTAGACATGTCTCTAGACAAGTCTCAGTCTAACTTCTTCTTCTTTCATTCTGAAAAGACTAGCCAAATGAAGTCTTTAGGAATGTAGATCCACTCCGAATTATTGCACAGGGGATCTATTTCTGTGCATTCCTTAAACTGATCATTTGTATGTTAGTGTATCACACTAGATGGCTCAGCCGCACATTGTGTCAATCCTCTATCTGATAAACTTCAGTTAGGTTGGTACCTTCATTCTCATTATCTCTATAGCATTTGGTTGCTACCTCTGGTACACCGAACGATTCTGATTCGTTCCCATAAACTGTAACATTCTCTTAGGCCTTATAAATTCTCTAGCCAAGTACCTATCTATCATTTTAGGTTTGGCTTAGGCCTCATACTATACTTTACTCAATTTACAATAGGAGTCTTAGGGGTTTTCTCACTCCACTAGCTACTCTTACCATTTTTAACAATTATAAACAGTACAGAGAGAGGACTTATGCAACTGTTCCTTTTTTTACTTTACTCCTAAGTAGGAGCATATACTCTAAAATGCATAATGCCTAGTTAACGAGTTGTAGGATTACATACATGCTAATGAATGCATAGTTCTAACATCAGAGCTTACGCATTCCTTCCCTTAATATGTACATCTCTAATACTTGGAGCTTCCACAGCTCTATTGTGATATCCCAATTTTCAGGCCAAAGACTTAGTAAGTAGCCTGAAATAGATATATCCCTTTGAGCAGAAGTCCAGTAACATGCAGAAGGTTTTTAGGGACTAAACTGCAAATAAGTGAAAGTCCAGGGACTTATATGTAAATAGTGAAAGTCCCTAGGGATATGATGGCCATTTATGCAAAGAAAGGGATTAAATTGCAAAATAAAGAAAATGAAGGGACTTAAGTGCAAATATGAAAAGTGTTAAGCCAAAAAGGAAAAGTAGACAAAAAGGTGGGGTTCTTAAGTGTAATTTTAGCCAAATAAAAGGGACTTAAATGAAAAGAAGAAAAGTTCTTTGGGGCTAAATTGTAATTAAAGAAAGTCAGGCCGAAAGTGGTTTGGACTGCCCGGAAGCATTTCAGTCCCAGATTTCACCAGTAGATAGAGCAGGTGATGCTCGGTAATCTGGCTTAATACAGGAATTTCTCCAGACTCCAGATAGCCAAAATTGATCTGATAGTCCAAAAGTTATAAAAATTCCTACCGGATATCCTAGATTTCAGATATAAGTGAGAAATTACAGGATGATGCGTCCTGATGGGGCGGATGTCAGGAAACTGACAGAATACCTATAGGAGGTCTATAGACAAAGGTATTCACAAATTAGAAAATACAGACGGGAGTGTGAGGCCTCCAGGTATCCGATAGGGAGATTTATCGATATTTAAACTGAGACTGACTAATAATGTGTTACTAGCTTTTAGATTCCTGTGAATAACCCTCAATCTAGAATCTTCATGGAGATATAAAAGACCTTTTGCAATTCCATTAATAATACTCAATCGCAGATTCCATTCCAACTTGGAACGCCTCTCTATATCTGAAAGCAATGTATAAAGCAATACAATTTATAAGAACTGCAAACTCTCTGTGGATACTTAAATGAAATTGGATTAATGAGAAAGTTGAACAAAATATGAATTTTGTAAATATAAAATGACACCTATATCCATAGATTTAAGAAAAAATGATTAAGAACTCAAAATAGATATGCACAAACATCTAATATAGAAGATGTTTGTAGAAGTTAGTGAAACTCCAAAAGAGGCATGTGTAACTTACTGAAGAGGTGAAAATCGAGGCTTGAATTAGGCATGTACTCATAAACAAGTAGCTTTTCATTTTCCTCGATGCAGCAGGCTAATAATCTCACAAGGTTCCGATGTTGCAATTTTGCAATCAATATCACTTCATTCTTGAACTCTTTTAATCCTTGCCCTGAAGTTTTTGAAAGCCTTTTTACTGCTATTTCCTTCCCATCAGGTAAAACACCCTGTAACATCATTCAAACGTAAGAAATTTGAAAGACAAACAATTAAACTAGAGTAAATCACATTTATCTTTAAAGTTTTTCAAATTTATAGTCACATCCACTTTACTTTCAATTTTGCAAAAATAATGCCTTTCAAAGGAGATTTTCCCTTACTCAATTTTTTAACCTTAGAAACTTCTGGTTTCATGATTCAATATTGCACAATTATCTAAAGATTAATGACTTTTGAAAGCTTAATATAAGAGATGTTAGTGCAAATATTTTTTATGGCGATTCAAGTAGTGTGAAGAACCCTCTCCTAAAAGCCAAGTTGGAAGAACTAACTAACATAAGAATCATATAGAGTATTTCATACTATTTCAATTGGGAATAAGTATCCTATATACTAATTTTCTTGTAGTCTAGTGATATGTAGGCTCTCCTTAATAAGTATCCTATTTCAACTGGGAGGTTGTGGGTTCGATTTCGCTTGTAACCTCGAACCATTACTACCTGCCCCTTTAATTGAAATAAATAAATAAGCATCCCATATATTATCACCATCAATTTCCACCTATGGAGAGTAGATGTCCTGGAAGGCACTAATTGTGCCACTTCATTCAACTTCTTGGTTGATTTAAACCCTCAAATTGTAGTCATTCTTTTTTCCAAGTTGCCAACTTACCTTGAGAAAGATAAATTAAAGCCAAGAATGATGTGAAGGTAAGCATCAGAGAATGTGAACATAACTTCAATAAGTATAATTACATACTTATATGTAGTATACAAATTCGTACCTTGTAAACAGAGCCAAATCCACCTTTTCCCAATTTAAACTCATCAGAAAAGTTACAAGTAGTTTCAAGAATAGTTTTCAAGGACATCATAGAAAGGACAGCACTCATAGCATTCTCTTCGTCAGTTTGATCTTGAGAAAATACTGGATTTAGCCCATCTTCCTTCACAGCTTGTTTGTCTGCAAAAATTGTAATCAAACATAATTAGAAAATAAAAACTTATACATCGCTTGCTGAAAGAAAATTCTTCAAGCTTTTTCACTAAGAGCTTACCTTTATTCTTTCTCAAGAACCTGAAGTAGATTCTGCAGAAAACCAGTACAGCTAGTACTACTACTACACTTATAACGATGATGACTATAAGCATTGACCTGTTACTACTTTCCTCACCTGCAAAATTGCAAAATAAATAAATAAAATTTTAGCATAATTTTTCCCCCATGCATTTATGACCTGGAAAGTAATTTTCAAGAGGTTGATCTTTAGATTTTACATGTTCACAGACAATGAAAGATGCAAACAAATTTGAATATACAAAGAGAATAATCTTCAAGCAAAGAGGTTAATTTCACCTTTATGTCCACATATCATATTACTCCCTCCTATACTTATTATAAGACATTTTTAACTAATTCACATCTACAAATAAAAAAAGTCAATCATTAAATTTGTCATAAAATTTAATTGATTTCCAATATTATCCTTATTAACTTTACTAAACTCCAATATCATATTAAATTCTATTCTCTCGCTACCCTTACTAAATATGGGTATATATGAAGGTAAAATATTTAATACTCATTGAAACTATAAAAAAGTCTTATAAAAAAAAGACCAAAAATACCTTCTAGAAGATGTCTTACAAAAGGGACCGGAGGGAGTATTTACAATCACACCTACTATGTTTTGAAAGAAACAAAATTGTACCTGGCTGGGATGTTGGAAAAATCAACCCAGTGTTATTTACAAAGAAAGGCTGAGTCTCATACATGACAATACAACTAGGAGAAAAGATTCTCCAAACCCTCTTGCCTTCACAGCAATTCTCAACAGCTTCAAGCATATTGCCGAGACATGTTCTGCACTCTTCACTGGTTATGTCTCGGCTGCACTGAACCCAACCATACCTTTTCTGGGTGCCATTTATGTTGAACACGTGTGTCCCAAACATTAGGTTTGTCTCCGAACCTGTCTGAATCAAACCGTTCATCAGAATCCTAGCATCACTGTCAAACTCTCCTGCACTTGTGAAGTTTTGTGATGCATCAAACATGGGAATCCGAGGTCTTAGTGTTAGATTGCCGATGAAATTCTGGTTTGAGTACCTGGTTTAGTAGCAGCAGAATTTCTTTCATGAATCAACTCAATAGCATAAATTCATGTAATCAATAAAAATTGTATTCCTTTGGTCCTAACTGTATGAGCTAATTAGGAGTTAGTTTTGATCCTAAATTTAAGACCCCAATCTATTTTATTTCTAATATCTATCATTTTTCCACAAACTAATTTACCTAACTTATAAATTCATATATAATCTAATGCTATATACGGTATTTTGAGGAAACCATATCATATTTGTTATAATTACGTAATTTATTTAAATTTCTTAATTAACCCAAATTCACTACGGACCGGAAAAGTATAATAATAGTCTGATTGAGATGACAAATTTCATCCTATATATTCAAAATATATACTTTCCATATACAAGTTTCTTAAAAAATTATAAATCTAATAGGATATACCTGAGAAGGCAAAATGGGTACCATAAAACTGCAGTAGCATTGTTGGGACAATGTTGTTGGATCAATCTGCTAGAATCTTGAACACAAGAATGACACAAACTTGAATTCACATCCCCTCTACAAAGATAAAGCCCAAACACCATATCTTCATCACTACCTGCAGTTCTGTTACCAAATCCATTACTGGTTGAAGCATCAGAAGAAAGTGAAGATATGAGACTCTTGAGATTGCTTTGGTATTTGCTTGATGGAGCTACACCACTTTGGTCCAAACATGCATACCGATAATCAGGCGGCTCTGCGTTTTGTTCTGCAAGAAAAACGCTGTTTTCTTGTAGTGTTCGTTGTGGAGATGGATTTAGTATTATTGAGCTGAAGCCTGTTGCATGGGCTGCAATAAGTAAGGAGAGAAAGTGGAAGAAGGATGAGAGAAGAAACGAGGATTTGTGTGTCATGATTGTTGTAATTACCATGATAGTTTTGTGTGAGATTTGTTGGAGTTTTGAGGGGGGATTGATTTATTTAGTTTTGCAAAGATAATTGTCAAAGGTTTGAAGTTGATGAGCCGTCAAAGAAAGCTAATTTTGATGTTCACATAATCATGTAGTGGGTGTGGTGGTGGCTTGATTTTTCTGACCATGTTGAGAATAGATTATTTTAAAATAAAAAATTATTGTTGATTGAAATGAGTATAGAAAATTCTAAGCATAATAATTATGAAAATAATGATTGTCTATTCACTTAATATTTGTTTTTAAAAAATTATTCAGTCATTAATCATCACTAATTAATTTAAATTTGAGTTGCATAGAACTAACTTCAAATGAGAGATAAGCTTTCCCAATTTTGTTTTTCCCCATATTTTCCAATTAACGTATATGAAACTTCAGACCTTACTTAAAAACCTATTTACTCTACCCAACTTCATTGGTAACTTTTTTTTAAAAAAAAAAAAATTCCTCGTGAAAGTCAAGGCGAATCACTTTCATAATTTTATATTTTAAAATATAATTTAAATAAGACTATTCTGATTGATCTACTGTCGAGAGTCAATCAATTAAAGATAAAATTACTTTCCCTTGGATTTAAATCTTATAATTTTTTTGAGTAATTTATACAATAATTTTTAAGAAAGGAGGATAAAATTACAATTACTCTGAGATTCATATATTATTAAACTTTTTTGTGATTATTATAAAAGGGAATTCAAAGAAAAGAACAGAGTACAGGTCAAATTTAATTAATACGTGATCGACTATAACTGATTAGAAAGCGACAAAGTTTTAAATAATTTATCATCAAATATGAATGCCAGGTTGTAGTGGGCCGGAATATGAGAAATTTCATAAATCGAGAAGTTAAAAATATTTGACCACATGTGCATAGTTCAATTGCTAGATGCTGGATTGAAAAATTAAAATAAATTAGAGGTTCAAATTATAAAGATTGTTTGTATTTTTACGATTCAATATGCTAACAATTAAAATATAGCTGACCAAAAATTAAAAATTCAGGATTTATAACATTATGTGGAAGGTAAACTGTCATTCATTAAAAAAAACAGAGGAGGAAATATTATTTAAAACGCTATTAAACATTAAAGTGCGTTTGAAAGTCTTAATCATGGTCCATAAAAAAAATCTTAATCATGTCTAGTTAAAAAACACGCGTTTTTAAAAGACAAATGATGGCATCTTGTTGACTACGTTTTGTCTTTTACATTATGAATTTTAATTTAAATTATATAATTTTCAAATAAATTAAACTGTGAGCCTGGGTCCTGTGCTTGGCATGGAATATGTGGTATCCTATTTATAAGTTATGAACAATGCAACATCCTATAATTTTATAAAGACTAACCATTTTGATCAAAGAAAAATTGAAAAATTTTAACGTTCAAGACTTATTTTTTACACAAAATACTTTTAAAAATCAAATTTGAAAAAATAATTTTTTTATACGCTGTATCTTTTATAAAGGAGTTATCCAAAACATTATTTGAACTAAACTATATTTATATGGTACATGATTTAACATTGTTTTAGATTGGTCTCTTTTGTACATTGCAGACCAATTATTCTTTTATATAAGATTATGTCCTTCTTGATGAAATTTTGAGTGGAATATATATATATATTCACATTTCTTCCAAAAACAATGTTTATTTACAAAGAAACCTTTTGGTTTAGAAGGGCGCAAAATTTTTCATGGAAAAGGAATGAAATCGACGTAAAAAAGATGAGAGGATAATTCATTGAACAGCTAATACTTCTCCTGGGCAAAACTTACGTATACTTAACTGGTAAATTCAATATATGTATTTATTTTTTTCAGTTTTTTGTCCTACTTGGAACATAGGGAATATAGAAATCTCATTTTTAAACTATTAATTTTTGTCAACTTGTATAAAAATATAATTTGCATACTTTTAATATTTTTCATTCTGATATTAAACATAATTTAAAGTAATTGTTTTTTTTTTAAAAAAAGTAGTGTAACGAATCAACAACTTGAAGACATAAATTAAAAGGGGAGTCAAATACCAGACACCGAAGCAAGGTCTTTGCTTTCCATGGCTGTCCCTTACAAACCTTCAAATATGATGCCACCGAATTAGTTGAATGTAATGTTGGACAAAAGATTCAGATAATAGATAGAAAGAATATGGACAAGTCACAACATTTCATACATATCATTGAATTTAACTATCTTCAGTATTATTTATAAAAACTCATTTCAAAATTTAATGAAGCATTTATAATATTGTCTCTGAAAATGCACCTCTAACCGTGCTCCTTGTAGTCGGAATTATTTTTCTTGTTTTTTATTACTTCAGGGTAATCCTAAAATTATAAGAGTTTTTTTCTAAATATTTAATTAATTTTAGTTAACTTTCTTAATTTACATAAAAT
The DNA here is from genome assembly GCA_037074615.1 of Leucaena leucocephala. Lineage (NCBI taxonomy): Eukaryota > Viridiplantae > Streptophyta > Magnoliopsida > Fabales > Fabaceae > Leucaena > Leucaena leucocephala. The sequence goes on from CM073545.1 coordinate 6,851,055, forward strand.
AGTTAATTGATTCTTATAATATCACTACTAAATCATTAAATTCAGAGATAATGATTCAAAGTTTATTCGTTTTGTTAGAATAATTAAATCATTAATATTTTTCATATGACGGTATTGACTATTTTATATATAAAAAAAAAGTTTATTCGTCTAGATGCAATCAAATTGTGGTAAACAGCATAATCAAAAACTGTCCGGTTTTCATTTGATTCAGAGTTTCTTTATAGACTATAATTGCATCAAATTTTTTGTATCTAATTCATCAAATTCTCTAATCACACTTTTTCATGTATATTATTTTTTTATATAAGTTTAAGTTAAATAAAGATATTAAAAAATAGGACACATGGCAAAATAAAATTAGGGAACTTGATAAAATAGATATAACGAACTTGATATAAGTTTTCTCCTTTCTTTATTATATCAATTGGTCTAGATTCTAGCCTACTTTTTATGAGATTGGTTAAACTTAAAACTGAAGACTAAAGTTGGCTTAAACCAAATTGAAGATAGGGAACAATGTAATATCGCAGTCTAAAAATATGCAGTGCAGAAGATAACGGGGGAAGAGCAAGCAAGATGGTTGATAGCAATTCATACAAAAATGATCAAGTTCTAAAAATATTACTGTGTAAATAGTTAGAACTGGAGATTAAATTGGCAAATGTGGCTTCAAAGAATCAAAGCTAATTGAAATATCAGATAAAAAAAAGATATAATATCACAGTCAAAAGGTTTAGAATTGAATATTATGTTTTGTCCAAAAAATAATTGAATATTATGTTGTGCAACAAGACAAGGAGGGAATAGGTAGAAAGATCAATGAGCAATTCATACAACTAATGAAGTTATATACATCACTGTCTAAACAATTCGAAATGAAAACGAAATTGGCTACTATGGTTTCAAGGAGATCAAGCCAATTGAAAAGATCTATGTGTTGTTATCACTTCATCTTCTGAAGCAACAAATCAAAGTAAAAGTAAGAGATAAGAGAGACTCACTGTGCTCGAGAATATCAGGTTAAGCGCATATCAAGGCTCCAAGGATCCCTAGAGCAGGCCTCTTAGAGGATAGAATTATCTTGCCACAGGGAAGCTTTGTACAGAATTGTTTGGAGACACAAACTCATCCACAAATAGCATTTAACCTTTTACCCAAAACTGCTTTCTTCAACACTTTGCGAGGATTTTTAAATGCACAGTAAGAAAAATGGTGAGAAACCTTTTTCAATCTCTTAAGAATTCATTAGGCATAAATTTTCTGTTTCCATCTCATTTTTTTCTGAACCAAAGAAGGGCTTAGTTATTGAATCCAGCATGGAATATATGTCTCTTATTTCTGGGTGAGACGGATCGCCAACAAAAAGCTCATGGAGAATGAAACATCCTCCCTTAGATTACTCAGAGTACACTTGCGGAAGTGATGTTCACTTGATTAACTGTACTGATTCGGTAATTCCCCCATGAGAACTACCATTTTAAGTAAGTACTAAGGAAAGACTGGATGAACCGATTAGGTCCACTCACTTCCAGCCTCCTTAGACAGTACCTACGTACACAGTACGATCATTACTTTCTTCACTATGGATACTCTGCCTTAACTTTGGCAGCATAACGGCGTCTTTCAGCCTTCTCAAAATTCACTTTGTCATAACCTCCCTGTAATGGGTTATACATAGGGATGAGATTCGGGAGAATCTCAGTAGTAACAATCATAATAATATATGTAATGCAGTGTGATAGTGCTTGCTTGTGATTGTGTACAGATAAGTATGCTGCGTGCTTCCATACTCAATAATAACATATGATCATAGCATTATGTAGTAGAGCTTCAGACATAACATGTAAGACAACAATCCAACCAAACAATAGCACATCAAATCACAAAACCATTACATAAAAGCTAGGATTAGTTACTACTTGGCTAGCTAAGCAAAACTCTACTATCTCTATACTGCTTCCGGCTCCGCCAGAACTTCCTTCTTTCTTTCTTCCTCTCACTTTCTCTCTCTAAATTGGCTCTTGGCTGTGTATGAAATGGGAAGGGGGAGTGGGTATTTATACTTGAGGTAAGGTGGAATGAATGGCTCAAATCGATTCACGATGAATGGCTTAGATCGCTTTGCTTGCTCACCAAGTTTCGCTTATGTCATCATGATGACATCATCCTCCATAATGACTCATCAAACATGACATCATCATGGGACACCTCACATGCTAGGTGGCGCAATGGTGGGGCCCTTGGGACATCTCACCAGCTGACTCAGCGTTTCCATGGAATTCCAGAGTCTTGTCCTGTAATGAACGGCTGAGATCGTACCACGTGTCCTTAGCTTTTTCTTCTCCCTTTAGATAGTGCCATGTGGCGTCTTGATGACACCTTTCACGCCATCCCATGACTACCAGATAAGTCCAGGACTTTATCTGATCAATCCCCCGGTTATCACATCAACCAAGTAACCTTACTTCATAGAAACAACACTAAAATATTATTTTAATGCCACTTTAACTCACATATTCCGTGGGCTACATTTTTGCACTCTGGAAATGTTATCTTGGGTCTCTGATCAAGCTCAAGTACTCTGATGGCTCAATTCCCAAGAAACATCCCTTGGCAAATTACCAAAATGCCCTTGGTTCCTCTTTCTTTACTTTAATGAGTCTAGGGGCATTATTGTCTTTTCACACCTTACCAGAGTATTCTCTGACCCTGGTCAACTATCCAGACAACCTTTCTTGATTATCTATCCTTATACATACGATATGGCTTCTGGCCATAGTCCAATCATCTCTATTCAGACTGCTTTTCCTTTACCGATTATAAATGTAAATTTCCATCTTCAGAAATTTTTACAGAAAAATTGGGATCTCAAATCAAAATTCTGTGACTCCTCATTCAACCTGGAATTCTTTTCTCTATCTCCCAGTATTTTCAGATATTAGATCCGGACAGGGCTATTTTTGCCTGAAAGTACGCTCACGCGCACAATCTTTCCAAATGACCATTTTACCCTTGGTCACTTTTATAATTCTTACATACTCATAGGGACCTCATGCATATTTCACAGTTCAGTGAAATGATCAGCATAATTTTCTCTATTTTATGGTAAAATATGGTACTCATCGGCTACCAACCCGATCTTTCTCATAATTACGATTATGCCCCTATATTCTCTTTCTGACATCTTTTCTTATCTTCTTATCCTTCATCTTAAGTTCTTGGAATTCTCTTTCAACAACTCATCCCTTGAACTCTTCGGGAGTCATTGTTAATTGAAAGGCTCGACAACTTGCCCATATCAGGTTATCTTATTCAGGAGCCAGCCCATATCTAGCTACCTACAGAATTTCTAGGCTTAAGACTTAGGATATTCCTTACATTCCTCTTTTTGAACCTAGGTGAACTGTCCCTATTTTGTAGGTCAAAAACTTAACTCATCTTTAAATCCTGAAGGACTTTAGCTCATCCCTCGGATTCCTACAAAATATAGGTAAGTGATCTGCCCATATCAAATTACTACCCTGGGACTACGGGTTTAGCAGCCTGCCCATATCAGACTACCTCCCAGTTCTCTTAGACCCAAAAATCAGGATGTTACAGAGAATGCTATTCACCTCAATAGCACTACATCTAGGAAATTTTCTGATTCCGAAGTCTTTCATCTTTTTTGTCACCTTGCTCACATCTTCCCATCTGTCAGCAGAAGTATAAATATTAGCCTGAAGCGTATGGAAATTGGAATCATTATATTCAATATTTGCCAGTTGTTGAGCGATCCTTTCACCAATTTCAATATTGCCATAAAATCCGCATGCACTCAGCAAAGCTCCATAAAGTGGAATTACGGAGAGTTGAGGAAAGATTAAATAGATAAGTTGAGGAAAGATATTACGGAGAGTAGCTGAAGGAAGAAATGACACAAATAATTTATCCTAGTTCGGCCTAACATATTGGCCTACGTCCAATCCTCATATTCCCTCTGAGATTTTTCACTATATTCTCCAAGATTACCCGGGCTCTTGACGCCTCAATACATTGAATGTGAGAATCTCTCTCATTTTTTCTTACAACCCGTAAGGTTACACACCACTTAAGAGTCCCACACTCTTGAGCAACTTAGTAAAGTGAATGAGAAATTACAACGCTCTCTTTCATAGAGTGTTTATAATAAACACTAAAGTACAATAATTTCTCTCAAGGAATGTTCTCTGTTTATGCAGAGTACAACAGAGTATGGACAATAAATGAAACATCCTCCCTTAGACTCCTCAGAGTACCCTTGCGGAAGCAACATTAGCTTGATTATATCTTAACTTAAGCCCAGAAATTCAAAATTTCACTCTTAAGTTCCTTATTCTGAACCTTTAATTTGAAAATTTATTTATCTTATTCTACACATCCAAATGAGGCTTATTACTTATCCACGTAATGCCCTAGATGTGTATCACTGGCTCACCAAATTTCGTGACCAAATTCCTTCATTTACTAGGTCAAACTGAGGTCAGAACACTGCTACATCAGGACCTGCGAATTTCTCCCTTAATTCCCTATTCACAAATTGAACATGCCAAACAATATTTATTATTGAATAATAAAATGTCATACAACAAGGCATACACAAAATTCTCATATTTCTATTACAACTTTCCCTGCCTAAAATCCGGCAGCATAACTGCTACATTCCTTCTGTAGAAAGTAACCGATCTTGTACCGATTCGATAATTCCCGTAGGAACTACCATTCTACGTAAGTACACAGGAAAGACTGGATGAACACGCTAGGTCCACTCACTTCCAGCCTCCTTAGACAGCACCTACGTACACAGTACGTATCAGTTCCTTTGTCTGTTCCTTCTTCGTTGCCAGAATTTTGGCAGCCTAACGGCGTCTCTCAAAATTATTAGAATTTAGTTCAACATAATCTCCCTGTAATGGGTTAGACATGGGGAATGAGATTCGGGGGAATCACAGTAGTAATAATCATAACAATTTATGTAATGCAGAGTGACAGTGCTTGCTTGTGATTGTGTACAGATAAGTATGCTGCGTGCTTCCATATTCAATAACATATGATCATAGCATTGTAATAGAGCTTCAAGCATAACATATAAGATAACAATCCAACCAAACAATAGCACAACAAATCACAAAGCCATTACATAAAAGCTAGGATTAGTTACTACCTCAAAAGCAGAACTCCAGAACTTCTATATTGCTTCCAACTCCACCAGAACTTCCTTTCTTTCTTTCTTTCTCCTTCTCTCTCTTCTTTCTCTCTCTTTTCTTGCCAAAAACGTGGGATGCATAACATGGGAGGGGAAGGGGTATTTATAGCTTTAATGGATGGCATTTCTGTAATTTTGAAGCCATCTGAACATGTGGTCCTGGTTTTTCCTGGATTTTCCTATTTTTCTTTATTTCTTTTTACTGCATCATGCATGACATCATCCAGGACACCTCACCGGGACACCTCATCGCCACATTCTTCACATGTCACAATTCCTGGACACCTCATCAGCTGACTCAGCAGTTCAGTCCAATCCAGTACCGGTCCAGAGTCTTGCACCGTAATACGTGTCCTCAACTTTTCTTCTGCCTCTAAGATGACGCCATGTGGCATCTGGAAGGGACCTTTCACGCCTTCCAATGCTATCCAGATAAGTCTCGGACCTTATCTGATCACCTCCTCGGTTATCGTGCCGACCGAGTAACTTTACTTTATTGAAACAGCATTAAAATAGTATTTTAATGCCACTTTTTCTCACATAACACTGGGCCTACGTTTTTGGGCTCTGGGTATGTTATCTTGGATCCTGATCAAGCTCAAGTACTCTGATGGCTTGATTCCCAAGAAACATCTCTTGGGAAATTACCAAAATACCCTTGGGTGCCCTTTCTTGCGCTATTTTAACCCTAAGGGTAAAATCGTCATTTTACACCCTTCTGTACCCTGTTAGGGTATATACTGACTCTGAGTAACTTTATCTGTATGTGCCTTGGCTCCTGGGCCTGTCCAGAATGACCAAAATGCCCTCATACATCTACTACCTCTTTAGTACAACACAGGGGCATTTTCGTAATTTCGCACTTTTCCGGGGTTCTGCCGGACACTGGCCCACCTATCAGTCCAAGTGTCTTACTGGGCCTTGTTGGCGCCATTATTGGGCCTTTTAGGGTCCATTACCTTCATGGCACGCATTACGAGGAATCTCCCCCGTTAATGTTTATTGAATATTTAATCTATTTTTCACCGTTTATACACATATCCGGACACCGGCTCCTTCTGTCCGATACACTGGCCTGCGGTGTTCAGGCATCCCTATGAGTCATATCAGTCATCTGACCGAGGTTATCCGAACTCATTCAGTCCCTTTTAAATACCGATAAATCTCCTACCCGGATCCCCGGAGGCCTCATACTCCCGTCTAGATTTGCTAATTTGTGAATAACTCTTTCTACAGGCCTCCTATCGGTATTCTGTCAATTTCTTGACATCCGCCCCATAAGGACGTATCATCCTGTATTTTCTCACCTAGATCTGATATCTAGGATATCCGGTATGAATTTTTATAACTTTTGGATGATCAGTCCATTTCTGGCTATCTGGAGTCTTCAAAAATTCCTGTATTAAGCCAGATTACCGAGCGTCCCTTGCTCTCTCTACCGGTGAAATATGGGACTGAAATGTTGTCGGACAGTCCAAACCACTTCCGGCCTGACTTTCTTTAATTACACTTTAGCCCCAAGGAACTTTTCTTCTTTTCATTTAAGTCCCTTTTTATTTGGCTAAAATTACACTTAAGGACCCCACCTTTTTATCCTTAAACTTTCCATAATTCTTTCATACTCATATAGACCTCGTATGCACATTTCACAGTTCAGTGAAATGATTAGCATAATTTTCTCTATTTTCTGGCAAAATATGGTACTCATCGGCTACCAGCCCGATCTTTCCCATAATTACGATTTTGCCCCTGCATTCTCTTTCTGGCCTCATTGCTCATCTTCTCATCCCTCTTCTTAAGGTCTAGAAATTCTCTTTCAATAACTCATCCCTTAAACTCTCCGGGAGTCATCGTTAATTGAAAAGCTCGACAACCCGCCCATATCAGGTTATCTTACATAGGAGCCAGCCCATATCAAGCTACCTGCAGAATTCCCAGGCTTAAGACTTAGGATATTCCTCACATTCCTCATTTTGAACCTAGGCGAACTGTCCCAATTCTGTAGGTTAAAGACTTAACTCATCTTTACATCCTGAAGGACTTAGCTCATCCCTCGGATCCTACAAAATACAGGTAAGTGATCCGCCCATATCAGATTACTACCCTGGGACTACGGTTTTAGCAGCCTGCTCATATCAGACTACTTCCCAGTTCTCCTAGACCAAAAATCGGGATGTTACAATAAACGCTCAGAGAATAAGAATGAATGCGAATAAATGCTCTTAGTAGGTTGTTAAACTTTTTAACTCTGGCATTCAATTCGCCTCGTATTTATAGCTAAAGCTTGTAAGTTATCTGCTAGACACATGAAGCTTTGAGTGAAGTGGAGACAAAATCGTTGATAGTTGATAGTAGTAGGTACTAAAATCAAATGCATTTTCTGACAGTTTGCTTTTAGCAACAACTTCTGCATTTGAAGTGTTTGTAACATAAACATACTAGGCATACCTTATGAGTGTAATAGACAATGATAAAAAATATATAGGAATGATTACACTAGTTTAATCTAATATGTCAAAATCTGATTCTAAAAATCTTTTGAAAATATGTCAGTATTTATCGAAGAGTTTATCAATAAGAGATTTATCGAAGAGGACTTCGATAAAACTTGAATGAAATCCTTCAATGAACAGTTGTACATCTTATTGATAAATAGCTTATTCGAATAGCTTATCAATAAATATCATAACTGAATCAGACTTGGAATAATTTTACTGAAACTGATTTATCAAAGTGTTATTCGAATAATAGCTTTATCGAATAACTTATCGATAAATCCCTCAAAAATCGCAACACTTTAAGTCTGAAGTCAGTGAGTTTGTGAATGAAATTTTCTCATACTTATCGAAGTGTTATTCGATAAATCTCTTTATCGAATAGTACTTCGATAAATTAAGTCTTTAAATCCTTAACAGACTTAATATTTATTAAATAGCTTATCAATAAATTGATAAGTTCTTCAAACAGAGATCGAAGGCCTTATCGATAAACCCATTTATCGATTAAGACTTCGATAAATTCTATTCAAGAATATTTTCACAAAGCTATTTTTGTTTGAAGTCTTTATCAAGTAATACTCTTATCAATAAATACTTGGACAAATATATTCACAAAATAAACTGAGTCATTTCAAATTTATCGAAGGCTTTATCGATAGCTAGCCTTATCAAATAAGTCTTCGAAGAAAAATAGTTTCCAAAACAGAGACTCAAAGTTTCTTAATAGTTCATTTATTGAAGGTCTTATTGATAAGCAAACTTATCGAATAGGTCTTCAATAAATATACTTCAGAAACCAATTCTTTTCACAAATTTCTTTCTCATTTATCGAAGAACTTATCGAGTAGACCTCTTATCAACAATCTTATCGATAAATGTTCTTTATCAGTTTAAAATTGCTTTTTAAAATCTTTCCTCAATTGTCATCATCAAAACATTTGGAGTCTAACATAAAAGTGATGTCATCAGGTCTAGCCCCAAATTTTTTCATTTCTTGAAAGAGCTCAAGTGCTTTGCTTATCTTACCATTCATTGCAAGACCACAAATAACAGAAGTTCATGTGGTTGTATCTCTTTCCCTTAACCTATGATAAAGTGTGTGTTTGGGAAACCTCCAAATCACGGTTTTAAAAGGGCTTCTGGCCCAAATTTTAGTTTGAAAATTGTTTAAAACAAACAGCCATATTTGTCCAAGAGGGCTTTTGGACCAAACCATGGTTTAAAACCAAGATTTTGAATAAGCTACTGACTAGCTTTTAGAATAGTAAAAAAACTTATGAACTACCCAATTACTATTTTACCCTTACTTTTTCTTACACTATCTCTCCTCTCTCCTGTCTCATCTCTCTTCTCCACCCTCTCCTCTCTCCTATCCCTTCTCCACTCTCTATCCTCTCTCAACTCTCTTCTCTACCCTCTCTCCTCTCTCTTCTCTCTTCTCATCTCTCTTCTCTACCTCTCTCCTATTTTTAATAAAATTATACCTTTTCTGGTAATTTACCAATCACAAAAGTCCTTCTGCTAATAATTATCCAAACACTCATTTTTTATAACCACTTTTTTCCATAAGCTCTTCTCCAGAAGCCTTTTTCTAAAAACTTTTCAAAAGTCCTTTTTTCCAATAAGCCCTTTTCCAAAAGTCTATCCAAACAGGCCTAAAATCTCCAAAAATTTCTCTATGCAACCACATTTTGCATACATTACAATAAGGGCAATGCCAACCACAGCATCCACCGTCATTTTGTTTCCATCTATGTAACCATGAACCCATTTGCCTTGCTCTAGGGCTCCCAACTGAGCACAACCTGTAAGTAGAGTAACAACAATAAATTTATTTGGTTTGAGTTTTCTAATTTGCATCTCTTGAAATAATTCAACTGCCTCATCAAACCAACATAGCCATTAATCATAGCTGTCCAAAGAACAATATCCCTTGTTGGACTATCCTCAAACAAATCTCGAGCTTTATCTAGTTCACCACAAGTTACATACCCATTTATCATACTTGTCCAACAAATCACATTTTTTGCAGGCTTCTCATAAAAAAATTTCCCGAGCTATACTTACACAACCATACTTGCAGTATATGTCCACCAATGCATTGCCCACTATAGTTTTAATGCTGTACAGGCTGATAGAGTGCTTACTACCGTAGCTTCATTAGGCTTCTCATTGCATTCTTCTAGCATCCGCTGAAAAATAGTAAAGGCCTCTTTGAATAAACCTTATCTTTCTCAGGCATATTTTCAAATAACTTTTCAAAACTATCTACTTTACCCAATTCAGCATACGTTCTCATCAGCGAGTTACAAATATAAGTATCACACTCAATCCCAGTCTTCACTATGAAGCCATGAACCTTCACAGCTTCATTAAACTCTCCAATACAACCAACAGCCTTGAGAACAAATGGATATGTATAATTATCTGGCCATAAATTGTAACATCCCGATTTTGGGTCTAGGAGAACTAGGAGGTAGTCTGATATGGGCAGGCTGCTAAACCCGTAGTACTAGGATAGTAATCTAATATGGGCAGATCACTTACCTATATTTTGTAGGAATCCGAGGAATGAGTTAAGTCCCTCAGGATTTAAAGATGAGTTAAGTCTTTAACCTACAAAATAGGGATAATTCACCTAGGTTCAAAAAGAGGAATTTAAGGAAGATCCTAAGTCTTAAGCTTAGGAATTATGCAGGTAGCTAGATATGGGCTGGCTCCTGAGTAAGATAACCTGATATGGGCAGGTTGTCGAACCTTTCAATTAACAATGACTTCCAAAGAGTTTAGGGGATGAGTTGTTGAAAGAGAATTTTGATAACTTAAGATGAAGGATAAGAAGATAAGTAAAGAGGTTAGAAAGAGAATATATGGCATAATCGTAAATATGGGAAAGATCAGGCTGGTAGCCAATGAGTACCATATTTCACCATAAAATAGAGAAAATTATGCTGATCATTTCACTGAACTGTAAAATATGCATATGAGGTCCCAATGAGCATGTAAGAATTATTAAAAGTTAAGGGACTTAATTGAAAAGTGGAAAAGTTTCCAGGGGCAAAATGATAATTATATAAAGTTGAGCTGGAAGTGGCTTAGAACTACCCGGAAGCATTTCAATCCCAAATTTCACCAGTAGATAGAGGAAATGATGCTAGTTAATCTAGCTTAATACAGGAATTTTATCAGAGTTGCAGATAGCTAAAATTTATCTGATAGTCTAAAAGTTATCTGAAATTTTTATCAGATCTCCTGGACCTCAGATATGAGTGAAAGTTTACAGGAATGTGCGTCTTGTGAAGCCGGAGGTTAGGGAACTGACAGAGTTCCGAAAGGAGTTCTGTAGAGAAAGTTATTCACTTTTACCCTCTGCTTGGATTGAGGGAAAAGAGGAGAGGAAAGAAAAATAAGGTGAAAAATTAGAGAGGAAATGGGTTTTACCTTGCTTGGATAGGGGAGAAAATAAGAGAGAAAGAAAAAGTAAGAAGAAAAATGTGGTGGGTCCCACGCCCTATTTTTCTCTCAAATTTTCTCTCCACTTATGGAGAGATTTGGATAAAAAACTTTTTGCACTATCTACCCTCCTATGCACAAAGCTCTCATTTTCTTTCCTCTATATTTTCTCTCATTCATCCAAGCAACATGAGGGTTTATATTATCATTCAAGTTTTCTCTTCTCTTTATTTTCTTTCTTCTCATTTTCTTTCCTTCTAAATTTTCTTTCTACCCAAGCATAGCGTTAGAGAATTTAGACGGGAGTTTGTGAGCTCCTGGGATCCGATAGAGAAATTTAGCAGTAAATAAATTGGGACTGAATGAGCCCAGATGCCATCACTTAGAGGCCCATAGTGACACCAAGGATGGCCCAGGCCCTTGATATCAGTTCAGTGGTGAAAGGGGCCGGTATCCAGAAAAAGGTGTAAAATGACGAAAATACCCCTATATTGTAAAATAGTTAAAGAATGAGTAAAGGGTATTTTGGTCATTTGACTAAGGTTAGACAGTCTAGAAAGGTTATCTGGATAGTTGATCAGGGTCAAGGAATACTCTGGTAAGATATAAAAAGACAATAATGCCCCTAGATTCATTAAAGTAAATAAAGAGGAACCAAGGGCATTTTGGTAATTTACGAAGGGATGGTTCTTTGGAATTGAGCCATCAGAGTACTTGGGATGGATCAGAGACCCCAGATGACATTCCAAAATCCCAAAAATGTAGCCCAAGGAATATGTGAGTTAAAATGGAATTAAAGTAATATTTTAGTGAGTTTTCAATAAAGTAAAGTTACTCGGTTAACGTGATAACCGGGGAATTGATCATATAAAGTTCTGGACTTATCCGGAAGCCATGAGGTGGTATGAAAGGTGTCCTCCTGGGACCCATCAAGATGCCACATGGCACTAATCTAGAGGGAGAAGAAAAAGGTAAAGACACGTGGCACGATCTCAGCAGTTCATTCCGGGATAAGACTCTGGAATTCTATGGAAACGCTGAGTCAGCAAGTGAGGTGTCCCAAGGGCCCCACCATTGAGCCACCTAGCATGTGAGGTGTCCCATGATGATGTCACTTTTGATGAGTCGTTATGGAGGATGATGTCATCACGATGATGCCGGCGAAGCTTCTTGAGGAAGCAAGCGATCTGAGCCATTCATCGTGATTCGATCTGAGCCATCCATTCCACCTTGCCTCAAGTATAAATACCCCCTTGCCATTCCATTCGTGCCAAGAAAGGCAAAGAAGAGAAAAGAAGAGAGAGAAAGATAAAGAGAGAGAAAGAGAAAGAAAGGAAGAGAAAGAAGGAGTTCTGGCGAAGCTAGGAGCAATCCAAAGAGTTTAGGGGCTTGGCAAGCTTAGGAATAAGGCTCTAACCTCTATAAAGAAGGGATCTTAGAGCAAAGGCTAAGGACTAAAGGAGAGGTTGTATGCTAGGTAGTAAACTTACCTAAACTTGTATGTGTTGAATATATGATTGATTGTGTTATGGCTTGATTGATTGCTGTTAATCTGTAATTGTTAAAGCTCTGTACTATGATTACCTTGGCCCAATTGTATTTCATATGTTACATGGAAGCATGCACATTACATTATGTTGACATAATCACAAGTAAGCACAAATATCAATCATTGATGCATACACTGCTTAGTACTGTTTGCTACTGAGATTCCCCAGAATCTCATCCCCCATGTATAACCCATTACAGGGAGGTTATGTCAAAGTGAATTTTGAGAATGCTAAAAGACGTCGTTATGCTGCCAAAATTATGACAAAATGTCAGTAATGAAGAAAGGAGATGATACGTACTGTGTACATAGGTACTGTCTAAGGAGTTTGGAAGTGAGTGGACCTAACCGGTTTATCCATTCTTTCCTAGGTACTTACGTAGAATGGTAGTTCTCATAGGAATTATCGAATCTGTACGGATCAGTTATTTTTAAAGATGAAGTATAGTAGTTATACTGCCAGATTTCAGGCAGAAAATATGTAATAGTGATATGAGAATTTTGTTCATGCCTTGTTGTATAACAATTTATTATTTAATAATAAATATTGTTTGGCATGTTTAGTTTGTGTATAAGAAATTAAGAGAGAAATTCGCAGGCCCTGAGGCAGTGGTGTTCTGACCTCAGTTTGACCTAGTAAACGAAAGAATTTGGCCACGAAATTTGGTGAGCCAGTAGCACACATCTAGGGCTTTACGTGGATAGGTAATAAGCCTCATTTGGATGTGTAGAATAAGATAAACCAGTTTTCAAAGTAAAAGTTCAGAATAAGGAACTTAAGAGTAAAATTTCAATTTATGGGCTTAAGTTAAGATATAATCGAGCAAATATCACTTCCGCAAGTGTACTCTGAGGGGTCTTAGAGAGGATGTTTCATTTTTGTATCAGAGCAATAGGTTCTGGCATAGAGCCAACGGTTCTGGCTCAGAGCATAAGATTTTGGCACAGAACAGAAGGTTCTGGCTCAGTGATGCTCTGAATTAGTTAGAGAAGTTATGAAAAGCAAGAGAATCAAACCTTTTATGTTAGAATCATAATCTAAATGATGATGTTGTGTTAGGAGAAAGAAAGGCAGAAGAACACTTTTTCTCCTGAGGAGCTAGCAGACTATAAGAGAAATAAAGTAGACTCCACAAATACATCAAAATTCTGAAGGGAAAGATATGAAAGAAATGGACACTACTTACAAGTCCAGTAAGTTGTCCATAAGCATAAGCAGATAAATAGATGATAGAAGATTGATGAGTTATAATGAGATAGCTAGAATGAGATTTATCTAGGAATGATCCTAGGACATGGCCTAAGGCTAGAGACATGATGGTTAATAGATAAAAAATTAATGCTCCCTAAGCAGAGGGATTCCATTACGGAGAAGTAGACCTAGGGTAGAGTACCCTAGAGAAAAGAAGTGATAGTAAGAGATGATGAAGGAGATCAACGCGACTCAAGTTCTCTAGGATCAAGAAAAAGAGGCAACAATTTAGGCAGGGGACTGATCACGGTAAGGATCAGGTTGGAGAGCAAAGATGTCAAAGATGTGGAAAGAGCCATGGCACATGGTAGTGTTGAGCAGGGCAAAGCAACTGTTTTATTTGTGGTGAGAAATGTCACTTTGCAAAAGTTTGCCCTAAGAATGCTGACATCCCTAGGACAAAGACAACATGAAGGGTGTTTGCTCTTACCACAAACAGAGTCTCCAAATTCCCTGAGACCCTAGGAAAGGTTAAGAAGAACCATAGCTGTTAGGGCGACTAAGCTGTAAGGAAATATATGCCTAGATGTAGATGTGATGTAAATGATGTAAAGAATAAAAATGATGTAAAAGATGTGATTAATTAAGAGTTCTTTTCTGATCTAGAGAAAGTGGTCATTATAACGAGTCATCATAAATAATTAGTAAGATAAGAAATTTATCTTAATTCAGTGATGAGGGTGTTGTAAGAGGAGTTAATGTTGGGAATTTGAAGACACGCAGCGGAAATTAACTTTAAAAATTTTTCCATTCCCAGCCAGGATCTACCGAATGTGTTTAAGTTAAGGAGAAAGAAGTGTTACCTTCGGTATTCGAGCTTTGGTCGCGACCTCAGTGTCCACTAGTCGCGACTCCTCGCCTCTGGAACTTTCAGTCGCGACCTCCTCAACTTCTAGTCACGACCTGTCGCCTCTGGAGTTGTTAGTCGCGACCTATTCTGCTTCTCGTCGTGACCGGACATCTCTGGAGTTTGTAGTCGCGACCTCGTCAGCTTCAAGTCGCGACCTGTCTCCTCTTTTCGGATTTCTGACATTCAGATGCCCGTATGATCGCGACCTCAGTGTCAATAGGTCGCGACCTGGCTTCGTGTCTCGTCGATCGTAAGAAGTCGACAGCTCAGATCGGCTTCCTCTACCGGTATCCACACGAACAGCGTTCCAATCGCGAACGACATGCTAGCGCCTCTTGTCCCTCTAGGGCTTTCTAGAGATTCCGTCCTCACCGTCTCTATTTCGATAGTTTCTTATCTGCAAACCTTTTGCACTCTCCCTGCCCCCTTTTCTCACGTCCGAATGTGTGTGTAGAGATGTGTAGAACCCTAGCCCCTAATGTCAAATATATAGGAAGCTATTGGGCTTCTAATAGGGCCGGGCTTCAGAATTAATCTTATATTAATTCTGAATTAATACAATATCATATATTGCATAAGTTAATAAGAAACTAATTAAATAACTATGGTTTATATTAAATCCGTCCCACAGATTTAAATCACCTATTTATTTAATTTAAAATAAAGATAAGACAGAATTATATTTGATTTATTCTCATAAATCAAATTTGAGATATCTTATCAATTTGAATTTCAAATTCAAATAGATCATATCCATTTAAATTCAAATTCAAAAGTGATAGAGATTTAATTTATCCTTATAAATTAAATCTTACAAATATCTCTTATATTATATATAATATATATACTAATTTATATATATATAATATATATCCACCCTAGATTATTCATTGAATCTAGACATCTCTTAGAGTCAATAAATCTGGACATCATAGCTCGCATTGGGCTGTTTTGTGTGTGACCCTGTAGGCCCATATGAAGTTGGCAGTGGGCTAGTTACTATAATAACCCACAAGTCGTAAGCGGCCTCTAACAAGACATTATGACTACCCAAATTATATAAGGATCGATAAACGATGTAACCTTTCATACAACCATATCCGTCCCTTTTGTCACACGATATTTCGGTCATGGATGAGGCTTGGTGAACGTCATCCCCTTATTCCTGACCGTTACTTTCTCGATCCCTGAGTAGTCTGACGATAGAAATGGAACTACCCTTCCATTACAGTATGGCCATACATTTCTCAGACTCACTCATCGAGTGGCCCAGTAATATCTCTCTACGAATGTGAGGGACAAATTCCATCTTGACCATTCACATTCCTCCGCATGAAAAACCACTAAGCCCGAACATAGCCTTTATGATCACTCGATCAAAAGTGACTTTTGACTAGGTCAAAGCTGAGCGTTTGTCATGTAGGAATCCATGATGATCTCAGGTCAAAGGGTATAGTGACATGGCTTGTATATGAGAGAAGCTTATGACTTAACCCATGCTACTCTCTCATAGCAGGTCGGTCCAACACCCTGTACTCTTACATGTGCTTATGACTTTGATTTATATATCTATATATCTTCAAAGTCATACCGGTCTTATTTCATCTCTGCTCCCGCATAGATGACCGACCAGGGACATTTAGGATAAGATCACGAGTTATCCAAGGATTGTCATCATAGTAAACATGCAAATAATATGATAACATAATTAAGAAATTCATAAATCAATAATGTTCATAAGATAATGATTGGCCCCTAGGGCACAATCTCCAACAGTTAAAACATGGGTAGCTGTAAGCAACTAGAATAAGAGATGTAAGTTGCTAAGTACCACGTGAAAGCTCATGAGAGACCAAGTTGTTGCTCCTCTAAACCATCACTGGTATGAGGATAAGACAGAGAGGGATGATCTTACTTGCTGTATATGACTGCGTTATAAGAACCATATAGTTGTATAGATCAGTAAGAAGTTCTATTCAGGAAAGATGAGGTACCCTTTAAAATTACGAGGACAAAATTTTTAAAAAGGGGAGGAGAATTGTAACATCCCGCTTTTTGGGTCTAGGAGAACTGGGAGGTAGTCTGATATGGGCAGGCTGCTAAACCCGTAGTCCCAGGATAGTAATCTAATATGGGCAGATCACTTGCCTATATTTTGTAGGAATCCGAGGAATGAGTTAAGTTCCTCAGGATTTAAAGATGAGTTAAGTCTTTAACCTACAAAATAGGGACAATTCACCTAGGTTCAAAAAGAGGAATGTAAGGAAGATCCTAAGTCTTAAGCTTAGGAATTCTGCAGGTAGCTAGATATGGGCTGGCTCCTGAGTAAGATAACCTGATATGGGTAGGTTGTCGAACCTTTAACAATGACTTTCGAAGAGTTCAGGGGATGAGTTGTTGAAAGAGAATTTTGAGAACTTAAGATGAAGGATAAGAAGATAAGTAAAGAGGTCAGAAAGAGAATATAGGGGCATAATCGTAAATATGGGAAAGATATGGCTAGTAGCCGATGAGTACCATATTTTACCACAAAATAGAGAAAATTATGCTGATCATTTCACTGAACTATAAAATATGCATATGAATTATGAAAAGTTAAGGGACTTAATTGAAAGAGGAAAAGTTTCCAGGGGCAAAATGGTAATTATAGAAAGTTGAGCCGAAAGTGGCTTAGAACTGCCCGGAAGCATTTCAATCCCAAATTTCACCAGTAAATAGAGGAAATGATGCTAGTTATTCTAGATTAATACAGGAATTTTATCAGAGTTGCAGATAGCTAAAATTTATCTGATTGTCTAAAAGTTATCTGAAATTTTTATCAGATCTCCTGGACCACAGATATGAGTAAAAGTTTACAGGAATGTGCGTCCTGTGAGGCCGGAGGTTAGGGAACTGACAGAGTTCCGAAAGGAGTTCTGTAGAAAAAGTTATTCACTTTTAGTGAATTTAGACGGGAGTTTGTGAGCTCCTGGGATCCGATAGGGAAATTTAGCAGTAAATAAATTGGGACTGAATGAGCCCAGATGTCATCACTCAGAGGCCCATAATGACACCAAGGTTGGCCCAGGCCCATGATATCAGTTCAGTGGTAAAAGGGGCCGGTATCCAGAAAAAGGTGTAAAATGACGAAAATACCCCTATGTTGTAAAATAGTTAAAGAATGAGTAAAGGGTATTTTGGTCATTTGACTAAGGTTAGACAGTCTAGAAAGGTTATCTGGATAGTTGACCAGGGTCAAGGAATACTCTGGTAAGATATGAAAAGACAATAATGCCCCTAGATTCATTAAAGTAAAGAAAGAGGAACCAAGGGCATTTTGGTAATTTGCCAAGGGATGGTTCTTAGGAATTGAGCCATCAGAGTACTTGGGCTGGATCAGAGACCCCAGATGATATTCTAAAAGCCCAAAAATGTAGCCCAAGCAATATGTGTGTTAAAATGGCATTAAAGTTATATTTTAGTGAGTTTTCAATAAAGTAAAGTTACTCGGTTAACGTGATAACCGGGAAATTGATCAGATAAAGTTATGGACTTATCCGGAAGCCATGAGGTGGCGTGAAAGGTGTCCTCATGGGACCTATCAAGACTCTACATGGTGTAACATCCCGATTTTTGGGTCTAGGAGAACTGTGAAGAGAATTGGAAGACACGCAGTGGAAATTAACTTTAAAAATTTTTCCATTCCCAGCCAGGATCTACCGAATGTGTTTAAGTCAAGGAGAAAGAAGTGTTACCTTCGGTAATCGAGCTTTAATCGTGACCGCCGTATCCACTAGTCGCGACCTGTCAGCTTTCAGTTGCGACCTCCTCAGCTTCTCGTTGCGACTTGTCGCCTCTGGAGTTGTTAGTCGCGACCTCCTCTTCTTCTAGTCGCGACCTGTCGCCTCTGGAGTTCTAAGTCGCGACTTCCTCTGCTTCTAGTCGCGACCTGTAGTCTCTTTTCGGATTTCTGATGTTCAGAAGCCAATTTGGTCGCAACCTATGTGTCAACTGGTCGCGACCTCGTCGTACCTGGTGCTCTTTTCTCGTTCGCAAGAAGTCGACAACTTATATCGGCTTCCTTTACCGGTATCCACATGAATAGCATTCCAACCACGAACGACGTGCTAGCGCCTCTTGTCCCTCTAGGGTTTTCTCAAGATTCCGTCCTCACCGTCTCTATTCCGGCAGTTTCTTATCTGCAAATATTTTGCACTCTCGTTGCCCCTTTTTCTCTTGTGTGTTGTGTATTCTGTTGTGTGTAGAACCCTAGCTCCTAATGTCAAATATATAGGATGCTATCGGGCTTCTAATTGGGCCGGGCTTCAGAATTAATCTTATATTAATTCTAAAATTAATACAATATCATATATTGCATAATTTGATAAGAAACTAATTAAATAAATATGGTTTTATATTTGATTTATATTTGATTTAATAAAGATAAGATGGAATTATATTTGATTTATTCTCATAAATCAAATTTGAGATATCTTATCAATTTGAATTTCAAATTCAATAGATCATATCCATTTAAATTCAAATTCAAAAGTGATAGAGATTTAATTTATCCTTATAAATTAAATCTTGCAAATATCTCTTATATTATATATATAATATATATATATACAAATTAATATATATATAAAATATATAAATCCACCCTAGACTATTCATTGAATCTAGACATGTCTTAGATTCAATGAACCTGGACATCACAGCTCGAGTTGGGCTATTTTGTGTGCGACCCTGTAGGCCCATATAAAGTTGACAGTGGGCCAGTTACTATACTAACCCACAAGTCGTAAGCGGCCTCTAGCAAGACATTATGACTACCCAAAACATATGAGGATCGATGAATGATGTTACCTTTCATACAACCATATCACGTCCCTTTTATCACACAATATTTCTGTCATGGATGAGGCATGGTGAACGTCATCCTCCTATTCCTGACCGTTATTTTCTCGATCCCTTAGCAGTCTGACTATAGTAATGGAACTACCCTTCCATTACAGTATGGCCATACATTTCTCAGACTCACTCATCGAGGGGCCCAGTAATATCTCTCTACGAATGTGAGGGATAAATTCCATCTTGACCATTCATATTCCTCCGCATGAAAAACCACTAAGCCCGAACATAGCCTTTATGATCACTCGGTCAAAAGTGACTTTTGACTAGGTCAAAGCTGAGCGTTTGTCATGTAGGAATCCATGATGATCTCAGGTCAAAGGGCATAGTGACATGGCTTGTATATGAGAGAAGCTTATGACTTAACCCATGCTGCTCTCTCATAGTGGGTCGGTCCAGCACCCTGTACTCTTACATGTGCCTATGACTTTGATTTATATCTTTATATATCTTCAAAGTCATACTGGTCTTATTTCATCTTTGCTCCCGCATAGATGACCGACCAGGGACATTTAGGATAAGATCATGAGTTATCCAAGGATGGTCATCACAGTAAACATGCAAATAATGTGATAACATGATACAATGATTGGCCCTTAGGGCACAATTTCCAACAAACTGGGAGGTAGTCTGTGTAATATCCCTAATTTTCTGTACTAATTTAGATGTACAGATTGAATGAAATATATGAATTATTTTTCAGGAAAAAGATGTGGATATTTATGTAAAGAAAGGGATTAAATTGAAAAAGGAAAGAAAAGGTAAGGACTTAAGTGCAATTATGGAAAGTTTAAAGTCAAGAAGGAAAAGTAGACAAAAATGTAGGGTCTTTATGTGTAATTTTAGCCGAATAAAGGGTCTTAGTTGAAAAGAAGAAAAATTTCTGGGGCAAAAGTGTAATTATGAAAACTTGGACCGGAAATAGGCAAAAACAGTGATCGTACTCCGATAAGCCCCATATTCCACCTGTAGGTAGAGCAAGTGACGCCGGGTAATCTAGCCTAATACAGGAATTTTTCAAGACTCCAGATAGCCAGAAATGATCTGATAGTCCAAAAGTTATAAAAAATCCTACCGGATATCCTGGATTTCAGATATATGTGAGAAATTACAGGATGATGCGCCCTGATAGGGAGGATGTCTGGAAACTGACAGAATACCGATAGGAGGCCTGTAGAAAAATTTATTCACAAATTAGCAAATATAGACGGGAGTGTGAGGCCTCCAGGGATCCGATAGGGAGATTTATCGGTATTTAAACTAAGACTGAATGAGGTCAGGTAACCATATTGTACTGTATCCGACTGGATCTACTTGGTAGAAGAGTATATTAGAATAAAGTTCAAGAAGAATTAGGGTAATGTTTTCAATGTACGTAATGTATAAAAGATCAGTACATTAGCATATGTATGACTGTGACATGTACCTTGTATGCTATGTTTAAAATGAAATGAGAAATGTTGTTTATTGCATTCCCTTCTGCATTATAGTATAACAACATGGTTCGAACAAGAAGAAATGTTCCAGCCGAGGAACTGCGAGAGGCTGGAAATATTAATCAAATAATCTTAGAACGATTGGAACAATAACAAAGAATGATAGAGAAAATGCGGGCAGCTCAGGCACGCAATGAGCAGGAAAGAGATGCCGCCATAGCTATAGCGGTAGCTGAAGCTGTAAGCAACCTGAGGCCACCTGACCCTTCAGGATCAGCTAGTAGAGGACCATAGCCGGTACAGCCCCAGAGACGGGCTGGCCCAAGAGAGGATGCAGCTAGTATTCAGCAATGGATGATCAGATTCTGCAAGTACAATCCTCCAGTGTTTGAAGGAACATTCGAAGTGCAGATAGCTGAAGATTGGATTAGCAGATTAGAAAAGATTTTCAAGGTTCTTGACTGCCCAACGGAAACCAAAGCTCAGATGGCTATCTATCAGCTAGAGAAAGATGCTGATAGGTGGTGGAAGAATACTGAGCTACTTCTGCAAGCAAGAGACATTCCGATTACCTGGGAAGTGTTTCTTGAACAGTTTCACGAAAATTATTTTCCTCAGTCAGTTCGGGATGAAAGAGAGGCAGAATTCCTTGTACTAAGACAAGGAGAGAAGGAGTCGTTTGATGAATATCTTGCTAAGTTAATCCGGCTATCTCAATATTCCACTTATCTGAGCCAAGTGGATGATGAACGCTAGATGACAGAAAGAATGATTCGAGGGCTGAACTCTACGCTAAAGGAGAAGTTAACTCCTCAACAATACAACCAGTTTAATAAAGCAGTGGAGGCGTGCCGTATTATTGAAAATAGCATGAATCACAGAATGCTATTCAGATCGGGAACTAGGGATCAAGCAGCTCCTGATAAAGCCGGTCGAAATCAAGAATCTGCCAGTGGTAGCGGCTACAGGAAAAGAAAGCGACCATGGCAGAACAACAGGAGGCCAAATAGAGGAAATTTCCGCGGAAGGTCCAACAATAGAGATTCAAAGGCCCAAGTATGTGACAAGTGTGGAAAGAATCATGGTGACAGACCATGTTTAATGGGCCAGAATGTTTGTTACACCTGCGGAAAGCCCAGCCATTTTTCCTGAGAATGCCCTCAAGCTATTGAAGGGAATTGGAAGACACGCAGCGGAAATTAACTTTAAAAATTTTTCCATTCCCAGCCAGGATCTACCGAATGTGTTTAAGTCAAGGAGAAAGAAGTGTTACCTTCGGTATTTGAGCTTTGGTCGCGACCTCAGTGTCCACTAGTCGCGACTCCTCGCCTCTGGAACTTTCAGTCGCGACCTCCTCAGCTTTTAGTCGCGACCTGTCGCCTCTGGAGTTTTTAGTCGCGACCTACTCTGCTTCTCGTCGCTACCTTCCTCTTCTTTTCGGATTTCTGACGTTCAGATGCCCGTATGGTCGCGACCTAAGTGTTTTCTGGTCGCGACCTTGCTTCGTGTCTGGTCGTATCGTAGAAGTCGACAGCTCAGATCGGCTTCCTCTACCGGTATCCACACGAGCAGCGTTCTAATCGCGAACGACGTGCTAGCGCCTCTTGTCCCTCTAGGGCTTTCTAGAGATTCCGTCCTCACCGTCTCTATCTCGGCAGTTTCTTATGTGCAAACCTTTTGCACTCTCCCTGCCCCTTCTTCTCACGTCTGAATGTGTGTGTAGAGATCTATATTGTATGTAGAACCCTAGCTCCTAATGTCAAATATATAGGAAGCTATCGGGCTTCTAATAGGGCCGGGCTTCACAATTAATCTTATATTAATTCTGAATTAATACAATATCATATATTGCATAATTTAATAAGAAACTGATTAAATATATATGGTTTATATTAAATCCGTCCCACAGATTTAATTCACCTATTTATTTAATTTAAAATAAAGATAAGACAGAATTATATTTGATTTATTCTCATAAATCAAATTTGAGATATCTTATCAATTTGAATTTCAAATTCAAATAGATCATATCCATTTAAATTCAAATTCAAAAATGATAGAGATTTAATTTATCCTTATAAATTAAATCTTACAAATATCTCTTATATTATATATATAATATATATATAAACTAATTTATATATATATAAAATATATATCCACCCTAGATTATTCATTGAATCTAGACATCTCTTAGATTCAATGAATCTGGACATCATAGCTCGCATTGGGCTATTTTGTGTGCGACCCTGTAGGCCCATATGAAGTTGGCAGTGGCCCAGTTACTATACTGACCCACAAGTCGTAAGCGGTCTCTAGCAAGGCATTACGACTACCCAAAACATATGAGGATCGTTAAACGATGTAACCTTTCATACAACCATATCACGTCCCTTTTGTCACACGATATTTCGGTCAAGGATGAGGCATGGTGAACGTCATCCTCCTGTTCCTGACCATTACTTTCTCGATCCCTGAGTAGTCTGAATATAGAAATGGAACTACCCTTCCATTCCAGTATGGCCATACATTTCTCAGACTCACTCATCGAGGGGCCCAGTAATATCTCTCTACGAATGTGAGGGACAAATTCCATCTTGACCATTCACATTCCTCCGCATGAAAAACCACTAAGCCCGAGCATAGCCTTTATGATCACTCGGTCAAAAGTGACTTTTGACTAGGTCAAAGCTGAGCGTTTGTCATGTAGGAATCCATGATGATCTCAGGTCAGAGGGCATAGTGACATGGCTTGTATATGAGAGGAGCTTATGACTTGACCCATGCAGCTCTCTCATAGCGGGTCGATCCAACACCCTGTACTCTTACATGTGCTTATGACTTTGATTTATATCTCTATATATCTTCAAAGTCATACTGGTCTTATTTCATCTCTGCTCCCGCATAGATGACCGACCAGGGACATTTAGGATAAAATCACTAGTTATCCAAGGATTGTCATCATAGTAAACATGCAAATAATATGATAACATGATACAATGATTGGCCCCTAGGGCACAATTTCCAACAGCTATAACAAATCCAAGGCCAAAGACACCAGGAAGAGTGTTTGCACTCACTAGGGAGGATGCTCAGCGGTCACCTGAGATGATCCAAGGTATAATCTATCTCAATGATCATGCTGTGACTGCTCTATTTGATTCGGGTGCAAGTCATTCCTTTATTTCCTATGAGTGTACTAAACGCCTAGGCCTTTGGATTAGCAAGTTACGTTATGATATACATGTAAAAACCCCACCAGTGCTAGGGTAATTACATCTGATGCCTGTTTGAATAGTATAGTGCGTTATGAGCACTGCTGTACCACCCTAGACTTAATATGTATGCCTTTTCGAGAGATCGATGCCATACTTGGTTTAAATTGGTTAGCCTCCAATAATGTGATACTGGACTGTAAGAACAAAACCCTAGTTCTTGGCCCAAAGGTTGCTGATCTGAGTCCGGAAGTAAGATTGAATTTCATAACAGAGTCTCAGGCAGATAAATATCTACGGAAAGGATGTCAGGGTTATATGGTATTCTTTTCTGTTCAAACAGAGGTAGAAGAAGGAATTAATGAGATCCCAGTAGTCAATGAATTTCCTGAAGTCTTTCCGAAGAAGATTCAAGGATTGCCTTCAAAATGTGAGGTGGAGTGTGCAATTGACATTGCACCTGGAGCTGGACCAGTATGCAAAGCCCCATATAGGATGGCTCCTAATGAGATGATGGAATTGAAGAAGCAAATTGAGGAGCTATTGGAGAAGGGTTTCATAAGACCCAGTGTGTCACCATGGGGTGCTCCTGTGTTATTTGTCAAGAAGAAGGATGGCAGTCTAAGGCTATGCATTGACTACAGGGAGTTGAACAAGATTACAGTCAAGAATAAATATCCTCTTCCCAGAATTGACGATCTGCTAGACCAATTAGCAGGAGCGAGCTTATTCTCTAAAATTGATTTGAGATCTGGCTATCATCAGCTAAGGGTGAAGTCAGATGATATTCCAAAAACTGCTTTCAGGACGCGCTACGGACATTTTGAATTCCTTGTGATGCCTTTTGGGCTGACAAATGCACCTGCTATTTTCATGGATTACATGAACCGGATCTTCAGGCCTTATTTAGATCAGTTCGTTGTGGTCTTCATTGATGATATCTTGGTGTACTCCAAATCTGCAGAGGAACATGAAAGGCATTTGAGAATTGTTCTTAGTACCCTTAAAGAAAAGAAGCTTTATGCTAAGCTGAGTAAGTGCGAGTTTTGGCTTTCAGAAGTCAAATTTCTCGGTCATGTCATATCCCGAGAAGGGGTAGCTGTGGATCCTAGCAAAGTTGAAGCAGTTTTGAGCTGGGAGCAGCCGAGGACAGTGACGGAGATCAGAAGCTTCTTGGCCTAACAGGGTACTATAGACAATTTATTCAAGACTTTTCTCGAATTGCCTTGCCACTTACCAAGCTTACCAGAAAGAACCAGCAGTTTAAGTGGGATGAGAAGTGCGAGGCTAGCTTCCAAGAGTTGAAGCAGAGATTAACCACTACTCCCGTGCTGATTATTCCAGACCCAACTCAGACTTACGTAGTCTACACTGATGCTAGCAAGCAGGGGTTGGGATGTGTGCTGATGTAGCAAGGTAGAGTAGTAGCCTACGCTTCTCGGCAGTTAAAGCCACATGAAGAGAATTATTCCACTCATGATCTGGAGCTTACGGCGGTGGTTTACGCTCTGAAGATATGGAGACACTATTTGTATGGAGCAACTATAGAGTTGTATTGCGACCACAAAAGCCTGAAGTATCTACAGGATCAGAAAGAGCTGAATATGAGGCAACGGCGATGGATGGAATTGTTGAAAGATTATGACTTCCAAATTAAATACCATCCAGGAAAAGCCAATGTGGTAGCTGATGCCTTGAGTAGAAAAGTGGCGCAGGTTGCCCACATGATGATCAAGGAGTTGGAGTTGATAGAAGATATGCGCGATTGGAGCCCTCTATATCAAATGCAACTGACGGAGAGTCCTTTCGGAAGAGTTCATGTCAGAGCTTGCATAGAAGATGAGATAAAAGAGGCTCAAAAGCAGGATAAGCTCGCAGCAATATTTAAAGATAAACTGGAGAGAGGGAAGACCAGGAATTTTGAGATTTCCCTAGATGGATTGTTGCAATTCAGGGGAAGGCCTTATATCCCTAATGCAAGGGGATTAAGAGAAAGAATTTTGGAGGAAGCACATAAAAGCCGGTATACAGTGCATCCAGGTATGACCAAGATGTACCATGATGTTAAAAGGTTGTTTTGGTGGCCTGGATTGAAGAAGGATGTAGTGGCTTATGCGTCCAAGTGCTTGACCTGCCATAAAGTAAAAATTGAACATCAAAAGCCAACGGGAACATTGCAGCCTCTAGATATCCATGAGTGGAAGTGGGATGGTATTGCCATGGACTTTGTGGAAGGACTACCCATGACTCCAAGTAAACATGATGCAGTATGGGTAGTAGTTGATCGATTGACAAAGTCAGCACATTTCCTGGCAATCAATAAGAGGGATTCTCTGGAGAAGCTGGCAAAATTATACATAAAAGAGATTGTTAGGCTTCATGGTATCCCAAGCAGCATTGTGTCCGATAGAGACCCTCGATTTACTTCTAATTTCTGGAGGGCTTTACAGGAAGAAATGGGCACTACTCTCAGATTCAGTACAACTTATCATCCTCAGACAGATGGACAATCTGAAAGAATGATACAAACGTTAGAGGATATGCTGAGAGCATGTGTCTTGGATTTTTAAGGTAGCTGGGATATCCATTTACCACTCATAGAATTTGCTTATAATAATAGTTATCAGACTAGTATCCAGATGGCACCTTTTGAAGCTCTATATGGACGTAAATATAGATCCCCCTTATGCTGGCTAGAGTTGAGCGAGAGAAGAATGCTTGGTCCTGATCTAGTGGATCAAACCGCAGAGCAGATTGCGGTGATTAGAAAAAGATTGATGACGGCTCAAAGCAGACAGAAAAGCTATGCAGATGTCAGAAGGAAGCCGTTGGAGTTTGAGGAAGGTGAACATGTATTCCTTAAGTTAACTCCAACTACTGGAGCCGGGCGATCGATCAAAGTAAAGAAGTTACATCCAAGATACATTGGACCATTCCAAATTCTCTCAAAGGTGGGGACAGTAGCCTATAGATTATTAGTTCTTCCTCCAAATCTTAGCCAGATACATGATGTGTTTCATGTTTCCCAATTAAAGAAGTATGTTCCAGATCCATCTCATGTGATTGAACAAGATGAAGTCGCATTACGAGATGATCTGACCTATGAGGTTGGACCGGTACGAATTGCTGATCGAAAGGTCAAGCAGTTACGTAATAAGCAAATCCCTCTAGTAAAAGTGATCTGGAAAGGCTTAACTGAACATGAAGCTACATGGAAAACAGAGGAAAAGATGAGGGGGAAGTATCCTAAGTTATTTTCATACAATATGTATAGTGTAAATTTCGAGGACGAAATTTATTTTAAGGGGGAGAGAATGTAATATCCTTAATTTTCTGTACTGATTTAGATGTACAGATTGAATGAAATATATGAATTATTTTTCAGGAAAAAGATGTGGATATTTATGTAAAGAAAGGGATTAAATTGAAAAAAGAAAGAAAAGGTAAGGACTTAAGTGTAATTATGGAAAGTTTAAAGTCAAGAAGGAAAAGTAGACAAAAATGTGGGGTCTTTAGGTGTAATTTTAGCCGAATAAAGGGACTTAGTTGAAAAGAAGAAAAGTTTCCGGGGCAAAAGTGTAATTATGAAAACTTGGACCAGAAATAGGCAAAAACAGTGATCGTACTCCGATCAGCCCCATATTCCACCAGTAGGTAGAGCAAGTGACGCCGGGTAATCCAGCCTAATACAGGAATTTTTCAAGACTCCAGATAGCCAGAAATGATCTGATAGTCCAAAAGTTATAAAAATTCCTACCGGATATCCTGGATTTCAGATATATGTGAGAAATTACAAGATGATGCGTCCTGATAGGGAGGATGTCTGAAAACTGACAGAATACCGATAGGAGGCCTGTAGAAAAAGTTATTCACAAATTAGCAAATACAGACGGGAGTGTGAGGCCTCCAGGGATCCGATAGGGAGATTTATCGGTATTTAAACTAAGACTGAATGAGGTCAGGTAACAACAGTCAGATGCCCGTTGTGACCCAAATGGCTGCCCAGACACAGTAGGGCAGTGTATCTGACAGAAGGAGCCGATGTCCAGATATGTGTATAAACGGTGTATGTTAGACAAAAGGCTCGATGAACTTTGCCTGAGGAAAATTCCTCGTAATACGTGCCATGAAGGTAATGGACCTTGAAATGCCCAATAATGGCGCCATCAAAGGCCCAATAAGACTCTTGGACTGATAGGTGGGCCAGTGTCGGGCAGAACCTCGAAAAAGTGCGAAATTATGAAAATGCCCCTGTGTTGTACTAAAGGGGTAATAGGTGTATGAAGGGCATTTTGGTCATTCTGGACAGGCCTAGACGCCAAGACATATACAGGTAAGGTTAACCAGAGTCAGTGTATGCTCTGACAAAGTACAGAAAGGTGTGAAATGACGGTTTTACCCTTAGGGTTAGGATAGTGCATGAAAGGGCACCCAGGGGTATTTTGGTCATTTCGCAGGGGATCTGTAATTGAGTTTAGACCTAGTATAAAAATGTTAATGATATAAAGGATCCAGATACTAAATTTAAGGTCAAGAGACATAATATGGATTTTCAGAAAAATTAGATTCAGAAAACGGTCCAATTTTCGAGGCGACGGACCGGGCCGGTACCGGATTGGACCAGAAATCTTCCAGAAGGCTTCTAGCTCCCTCCAATTTCGCCATGTGAAGAATGTGAGGGGTGAGGTGTCCCTTGAGGTCTACCCTTGATGATGCAGTAAAGGAATAAAAGAAAAATAGGAAATTCTTGAAAAACCAGGACCACAAGTTCATAAGGCTTCAAAATTACAAGAATGCCACTCATCAAAACTATAAATACCCCCCTAGCTCTTCATTCTCAAGGACAAGAAGCAATTTTAGAGTGATAAGAAAGTTCTTGAGAGAGAAAGTGAGAAAAAGAAAGAAGAAAGGAAGTTCTGGTGGAGTTGGAAGCAGTATAGAAGTTCTGGAGTTCTGCTTCTGAGGTAGTAACTAATCCTAGCTCTTATGTAATGTCTTTGTGATTTGTTGTGCTATTGTTTGGTTGGATTGTTGTCTTATATGTTATGCTTGAAGCTCTATTACAATGCTATGATCATATGTTATTGAATATGGAAGCACGCAGCATACTTATCTGTACACAATCACAAGCAAGCACTTTCACTCTGCATTACATATATTGTTATGATTATTACTACTGAGATTCGCTCGAATCTCATCCCAAATAACCCATTACAGGGGAGGTTATGTCGAAGTAAATTTTGGAAATCTTGAAGGATGCCGTTAGGCTGCCGAAATTCTGGCAAAGTGGTAAAGAAAGGAACTGATACGTACTGTGTACGTAGGTACTGTCTAAGGAGGCTGGAAGTGAGTGGACCTAGCCGGTTCATCCAGTCTTTCCTGGGTAATTACGTAGAATGGTAGTTCTTACGGGAATTACCAAATCGGTACAAGATCAGTTACTTTCTAAAGACGAAGTATAGCTGTTATGCTGCCGGATTTCAGGAGAAAATGATGTATTAGAAATATGAGAATTTTTGTACCTGTTCTAATGAATAGAAACTATCCTTTAATAACAGATATTGTCTGGCATGTTCTAAATATCTGATTAGCATGTTTAACTGATATGTGATGGATGTATGCATGTGCCTGTAAGAGTGAATGCTGAAAATTGGTTCTGTGAACAGTAAATCCGAGGAGACCTACTGATGTTTGATAAATTATTAAAAATAGTAAATGGATGAATAAATGTGTAAAATTTTTAGGGTAAATATTATACATAATAATATTTAATTTTATATATAATATGCCTCATTTGGATATCTACACATGGAGTTATAAATTGTCAAAGTTGTGACCAGAATGCTGGATTTAAGGGGAAAATGTGGGATGAACAGTAAAGTTATAACATTGACCCACGTTGACTTGGTCAAAGATTGGTCAATGAGTATTTTTCCTTAAAGTATAATTGAGTTAGCTTCAGGTATAAATTGGAACCACTTCATTTTGATTTTTCTATAATTAATTATGATTTTCCGAAGTCAGGTCACTCATCTGGAATTTATACAGTGAACAGTACGCGAGAAGAGAAAAATTTCAGATTGAGAAATTGGACTTCAATGACCTTGAAAGTGGTTCTAAATGCTACCAAATGATCCCTAAAATGTACGAAAGTATGGACGTTTCAGTCTGATATGGGCAGGCTGCTAAACCCGTAGTCCCAGGGTAGTAATCTGATATGGGCAGATCACTTACCTATATTTTGTAGGAATCTGAGGGATGAGCTAAGTCCTTCAGGATTTAAAGATGAGTTAAGTCTTTGACCTACAAAATAGGGACAGTTCACCTAGGTTCAAAAAGAGGAATGTAAGGAATATCCTAAGTCTTAAGCCTAGGAATTCTGCAAGTAGCTAGATATAGGCTGGCTCCTGAGTAAGATAACCTGATATGGGCGGGTTCTCGAGCCTTTCAATTAACAATGACTCCCGAAGAGTTTAGGGGATGAGTTGTTGAAAGAGAATTCCGAGAACTTAAGATGAAGGATAAGAAGATAAGAAAAGATGTCAGAAAGAGAATATAGGGGCATAATCGTAATTATGGGAAAGATCGAGCTGGTAGCCGATGAGTACCATATTTTACTATAAAATAGAAAAAATTATGCTAATCATTTCACTGAACTGTGAAATATGCATATGAGGTCCCTATGAGTATGTAAGAATTAGAAAAGTGACCAAGGGTAAAATGGTTATTTTGAAAGATTGTGCGCGAGCATACTTTCAGGCAAAAATAGCCTGGTCCGTATTTAATATCTAAAAATACTGGGAGATAGAGAGAAGAATTCTGGGTTGAATAAGGAGTCACAGAATTTTGATTTGAGGTCCCGATTTTTCTGTAAAAATTCCTGAAGATGGGAATTTACAGTTATAATCGGTAAAGAAAAAGCAGTCCGAATAGAGATAATCAGACTGTGGCCAGAAGCCATATAGTATTTCTAAGGATAGACAGTCAAGAAAGGTTATCTGATAGTTGACTAGGGTCAGAGAATACTCTGGTAAGGTGTAAAAAGACAATAATGCCCCTAGACTCATTAAAGTAAAGAAAGAGGAACCAAGGGCATTTTGGTAATTTGCCAAGGGATGGTTCTTAGGAATTGAGCCATCAGAGTGCTTGAGCTTGATCAGGGCCCAAGATGATATTCCAAAGGCCTAAAAACGTAGCCCATGAATTATGTGGGAAAAAGTGGCATTAAAATAATATTTTGGTGACTTTTCAATAAAGTAAAGTTACTTGGTTGGCATGATGGCCGGGGAGGTGATCAGATAAAGTTCTGGACTTATCCGGAAGCCATGAGGTGGCGTGAAAAGTGTCCTCATGGGACCCACAAAGCGCCATATGGCATTATCTAAAGGGAGAAGAAAAAGCTAAGGACACGTGGCACGATCTAGGCCGTTTATTCCAGGATAAGACTCTGAAATTCTCTTGAAGCGCTGAGTCAGCTGGTGAGGTGTCCCAAGGGCCCCACCATTGCGCCACCTAGCATGTGAGGTGTCCTATGATGATGTCATGTTTGATGAGTGGAGGATGATGTCATCACGATGACATAAGCGAAACTTGGTGAGCAAGCAAAGCGATCTAAGCCATTCATCGTGAATCGATCTGAGCCATTCATTTCACCTTGCCTCAAGTATAAATACCCCCTCCCCCTTCCCATTTCATTCACGGCCAAGAGCCAAGATAGTGAAGAAAGTGATGATGCTTACTGTGTACGTAGGTACTGTCTAAGGAGGCTGGAAGTGAGTGGACCTAGTCGATTCATCCAGTCTTTCCTGGGTACTTACGTAGAATAGTAGTTCTCATGGGGGAATTACCGAATCAGTATAGTTAATCGAGTGAACATCGCTTCCGCAAGTGTACTCTGAGGGATCTAAGGGAGGATGTTCACATGGCACTAATCTAGAGGAGAAGAAAAAGTTAAAGACACGTGGCACGATCTCAGCTGTTCATTCTGGGACAAGACTCTGGAATTCTCTGGAAACGCTGAGTCAGCTGGTGAGGTGTCCCAAGGGCCCCACTATTGTGCCACCTAGCATGTGAGGTGTCCCATGATTATGTCACTTTTGATGAGTCATTATGGAGGATGATGTCATCACGATGATGCAGGCGAAGCTTCTTGAGGAAGCAAGCGATCTGAGCCATTCATCGTGATTCGATCTGAGCCATCCATTCCACCTTGCCTCAAGTATAAATACCCCCTTGCTATTCCATTTACGGCCAAGCAAGGCAAAGAAGAGAAAAGAAGAGAGAGAAAGAGAAAGAAAGGAAGAGAAAGAAGGAGTTCTGGAGAAGCTAGGAGCAATCCAAGGAGCTTAGGGGCTCGGCAAGCTTAGGAATAAGGCTCTAACCTCTAT
Source organism: Leucaena leucocephala (assembly GCA_037074615.1). Taxonomy (NCBI): domain Eukaryota; kingdom Viridiplantae; phylum Streptophyta; class Magnoliopsida; order Fabales; family Fabaceae; genus Leucaena; species Leucaena leucocephala. The sequence continues at coordinate 6,883,815 of CM073545.1, forward strand.
AAAGAAGGGATCTTAGAGCAAAGGCTAAAGACTAAAGGAAAGGCTATATGCCAGGTAGTAAACTTACCTAAACTTGTATGTGTTGAATATATGATTGATTGTGTTATAGCTTGATTGATTGCTGTTAATCTGTAATTGTTAAAGCTCTGTACTATGATTACCTTGGCCTAATTGTATTTCATATGTTACATGAAAGCATGCACATTACATTATGTTGACACAATCACAAGCAAGCACAAATATCAATCATTGATGCATACACTACTTAGTACTATTTGCTACTGAGATTCCCCAGAATCTCATCCCTTATGTATAACCCATTACAGGGAGATTATGTCAAAGTGAATTTGAGAATGCTAAAAGATGCCATTATGCTGCCAAAATTATGACAGAATGTCAGTAATGAAGAAAGGAGATGATACGTACTATGTACGTAGGTACTGTCTAAGGAGTCTGAAAGTGAGTGGACCTAGCCGGTTCATCCAGTCTTTCCTGGGTACTTAAGTAGAATGGTAGTTCTCACGGGAATTACCGAATCAGTACGGATCAGTTATTTTTAAAGATGAAATATAGTAGTTATACTGCCAGATTTCAGGCAGGAAAGATGTAATAGTGATATGAGGATTTTGTTCATGCCCTGTTGTATAACAATTTATTATTTAATAATAAATATTGTTTGGCATGTTCAGCTTGTGTATAAGAAATTACGAGAGAAATTCGTAGGCCCTGAGGCAGCGGTGTTCCGACCTCAGTTTGATCTAGTAAACGAAAGAATTTGGCCACGAAATTTGGTGAGCCAGTAGCACACATCTGGGGCTTTACGTGGATAGGTAATAAGCCTCATTTGGATGTGTAGAATGAGATAAACTAGTTTTCAAAGTAAAGGTTCAGAATAAGGAACTTAAGAGTAAAATTTCAATTTTTGGGCTTAAGTTAAGATATAATCGAGCCAATATCACTTTCGCAAGTTTACTCTGAGGGGTCTAAGGGAGGATGTTTCATAACCATCTTTCCTCAGTTGACTAAATAGGGAAATGGCTTCTCTGAAACTACTATTTCCCACAAAGGCTTTGATCATAAGATTGTATATAAATAAGGATGGTTCGTGAATGTAGTTAAAGGTTCTACATGCATAGTGTAAGTCTCCAACTGATGAATCAGTACAAATGACCATAAGCTTGCCGAGGGTGTCCAAGTCTTCATGTAGACCCACAAGAAACATCTGAGTCTGAATTTGCTTGAGCTAGAACATTGATTTGCAGGCTTTGAGTAGACCAATACATGTTCTCTTGCTCAATTTTCCACTGTGTGTTGAGGTAGAGAACTTGTGTGACTTAATGAGCAAAAGAAAATTATTACTGTATATAGGCATTATTGGAAGTTATATTGAGAAATGCATATAAATTTGTGAATAACATGAAATTTTGACCTCGTCCCTTCATTTCAGATCATAATCCGAACTCTTGTACCCTTCCTTTTGTTTTCTTATTGTTTTCCTCAAATGGAATCCTTGAAAAAATAGAAGAAAAAACCTAAAGAAAATCAACTGAAAGAGATCATGCATGACAGGAAAACAAATTTGTTAGCAGAAATTTTAGTACTATTTAAGGCGTGCATCAAGAATTTATGTCTCCCTACATAAAACAGCCACGAAAAAAAAATATAAAAATATACTTAACCAATAATCTGCATTAGTAAACTTGCAATAATTTGCGCTGCTTAGAAGTTACAAAGAATGGAACTATTTTCTTAACTCTCAACAAGAATAAATAACTTCAGTTTTTGGTCAAGAAAAGTTAAGAAGTTATAGAGTTAAGTATTATCAACTCATTTACCTTTCTCTTCTCAATCAAATTTCTTACAAACTGAAAATCATCTGCCAACAACTCTTCTGGAGATCCTTCTTTGGAACTGCCAAGTCACTTTCCTAGTACATGCCAAGTGCTTTTATGCTCAATTTCTTAGTATAATAAAAGAAAGGACGTCCCTTTGTTCCCTTAGGTTAGAAGAAATCACTTTCTTGAATGATGTTTTCTTATTTTGTTATACTTTTATTTTTTTCATAAAAATATATCAAAGTTAGTATTGCATTAATGATGGAAATAATGCCATTGAAAGAGAAAAAGCCAAAAAGAAATATCAATTTCCACAAAATAAATATCATATTTCTATATCAATATAAGTCCATCATTCAAACAAAATATAAACCTGATCCTATTTATCATTTTTCAGATTAGTTTCTATACAAAATATAAAACTAATCTCTTTTTTATTTTTTTCCCTGGTCCAAAAAGCCTTAAAAGATATATACAGTATACACACAGATACACCATTATTAAAAATAATGACATAATTAATGCATACTCTAGCAGTTACAACTTACAAGGCCCAATTGCATATTTATACCACCTCTATATAGCATTGAGAAGGTCACAGAGGGCTAGAAAATATCAAAATGTATATGGTCAAACAAAAAAGACACAGTCCATTCTTCATATTACCATTAGCAGCACCAAATAGGCAAAAATATATCATCCAGTGAGTTTCAGAAAGAGCCGCTATAAAAAAACATAATGGAGCATAAACGAATAAAAAATCCAAACTCTTTTGGAATCTTTCAGGCTTTCACATTAGCATTAGCAGCACCTAATATTCACAAAATTCATAGTCATCCACAAGAGATATTTCAGCTAGCAAAACATTAATCGGCAATCCTGCGTAATAGGACTTAAGAATGATGACTTATCGCAGGAATCAAAATCAATAAGCAAGTCCATAATTATGGAAGCTCATTTCAAATGAAAAACAAGAGGAGTACCAATAGAAAGAACAAGAGGAGGGAGCAGTAGCAAAAGATATATATTTTATGTGAAAATCAAAGACTAATAAGAAACGGATTAAACACAGACTAAACAATTAAAAAAAAGAGAGATTGTGAGAAGAATAGTACCGATGGAGCAACGAATCAAAAGATGACTAGAGACCACGACGGGGCAACCAACCAAGCACCGTAGACGACGGACAACGAGAGAAACCACCACAAGAAGACTCGCGACAATGAAGGAACGCCGAACGGAGAGACGACGGTGACGAGACGAAATGAGGATGCCTAATGCAAAACGCAGAGTAGCATTAGTGAAGCTAATCTCGTTCTTTTTTTTTTAATTTACAAAAATAAAACGGTAATTGTTATTCCCTTGTGTGTTTCAAACATTTTTCAAGCAGTTAGATTGATTTATTTATTAAAAAAAATATGTTAATAGTAAAATTGTACCCCTACTAATTACTTTTTGTACTTTGTGCAACCTTATGATAAATTCACAAGTTACATGAAAACTACTTAATTATAGAGGTAGCTAAAACTGTAACATCATTTAATATTTTTACTCCCCTTATTATTGGGACTAGTTTTTAATTTTGGAAGATACCTTGTATAAAGGATTGGAGGGTGTAACCATTAAAAATTAAAACTTTACAAATTGATCTCAAAAATTATAACTAATTCTAAAAAAATCATACGGAGGTAGTTCAAGTCTCTATTTAAAGATCTTTCAATGTTATTTAAGAAAAAAATATAAATCTATAGATTTAATTGACCAATCAATACAGTTAATTCATTAATTACTATTATTTATATAGTTATTTTTGAAACTTCTAGATTCTGAGTCTCAACTTTAAAAATTCATTTCTCTTAATACACACATCCATTACTGGCATACTACATATGAATTTAAAGCTTAAAATGTTTATTTCTTGCATGCCAAATTTCATAATTTAATTCATTCATTTCTAGGTCAAACTGGAGGTGAAAGCTCATTGCTCCATGACCTAATTTAATTTTAGTATGCATAGCTCATCATCAAACTTACTCATATTCATTTAGATATGTCTATAACATCATATACAACTTTATTACATAAATAGATATGTACAACATTTATTACATAATTATTCATTAAATAGAGAAAACTAGCTTTGCTTTGTTAAAGCACAAATCCACATTTCTTTTCTTCTAATTCATTTGCTCTTCTTCATGTAAGCTTCTCTATACTCAATTACCTATTATGATTGATTAAGGGAGGGGTGAGATTCCGGGGAATCTCAGTAGTAACCATTACCAATCAATGCATGCATAATGGATGTAAGTGTATGACATGCTTCCATTAACTTTTTTATGTTTCTAATGACATGTTATCATACTCAATGCTTCATATTATTATGCATGGCTATGGAAACTCATAGGAGTAGAGCGTATCTCATTCATATAAGTCACATATCATGATCTCATAATATAAAACACACCAACACACCAGCATATACATCAAGAACACAAGAAGGGTAAGTTCACTATATTCTATCTTTTATCCTCTTCTTCTTACTCTCTTTGCCTTCTACCAAAATATGGTTGCTTGCTCAACCCCTTTTAACTAATCCTCTCTAACATATCATGGCCCTAAAAACAATTACATTGTGCATACAACTCATTAGAGCCATTGTTAGTCTTGACAAAAACACCCAAGAGGGGAGTGAATTTGGTGTTTTGTAACGTAAATTGATAAATCTTAAAGGCAAAAAAGTGTAATAGAATAATGAGAATAAAGATTAGAAAGATATCACTGAAGGATAGAGGAATCAACACAAATTAGTTTATATTGGTTCGGATCAATCCTCTTGTCCTATGTCTAGTCCCCATAGGCCTTCTGAGAGTTTTAACTATACCCCAAGACTTGATTGGGCTCTTGGTACTCAGTACAACAAGTGATTCTCTCAATCACTCCCCCTTACTTCCGATAAGGCAACAATCCCAACTTAAGAGAACCAATCTCTTAAGTCTGAAAATGAATGAAAATGTTCTATATATCTCTCATAGAGTATATATGATGATGAACACTAAAGCATAAGAATATCGGGTTACAGAGTAATGAATGAAGACTCAAAGAATATAATAAATTCAGTCATTGTTGTTTCTCCTGTTGTCTTCTTCATTAATGTCAGTCTTCTGAAATAGAATTTACTTCGTTTGGTAACTGTTAGACTCAAGCTTATAACCATTGGAGCGAAGGCGTCATTGGTGGTTATGTGAGCATTTAATGCTTTGCCGGATTAAGCAAGTTTTCGATGACTTAACCTTCATCATTTCAAACTTTTATCCTTTTCTGAACACACTCAATGTCAAAAGATTTGATAGGAGTTTAAGCTATGATTAAGTATATGAACAACTAATAATCAACTGATATTATAAAGATCAAGTTCTAATAAGGTTCATATGGCTTTTTGAAAAATATACTTTATTAATCGATTAACTAATCGATTAATCATGATTAATTTCATCAATGTTTCAATTAATAAGAAGAACAGAAAATAGAGCATCACATTGATCAGACTATTCAATAAAATTCAATATAATTTGATAAGTTTCTCAAAAGATTTATGATGAAGAATGATGAGAAACATAAGTATACTTTGATTTGAATCAAACATATATAGTTGAGAAAGAGATGCAAGTAGTTTCAATGTAAATGGAGAAGTATCATTGAAATATATGAAGCTAATCGAACAACTAATCTATTAATGTAAATTAATAGAATGTTTACTCGATTATTGTTTCTGGAGGAATTGACATAGAAAGATTTTGAAAACATATTAATCGAATATTTAATCAATTAATATTAATTAATCGAATCCTTAAACGATTAATATCTCCGGAAGAATTGATACATAAAGCTTTACAGAACATATTAATCAAACAATTAATCCATTAATATAAATCGATTAATTTATATTAATGGATTAATTGTTTGATTAATATGTAACCAATCGATTAATGAATTCACATTTGATTTTCACAAACTGATTCTAAACTAATTAATAGAATAGTTAATATATTAATATAAATTAATCGATTAACTAATAGATTAATAGAGTTAAATTTTATCTAAAGGAAAATCTATTCTGAATAGATTAATCGAACAGACAATTGATTTTAAATTAATCGATTAATTGACTTATCTTTTCAATTCTAGAGAGCAATTCTATGAGATTAATCGAACAGTCAATCGATTAATGGACACTCATTAATCGATTAATTGACTTTCTTTTTAACAATAGAATAATGTATTGACGTTAATTGAATCTTCAATCAATTAAATGAAACTGATTAATCGATTAAGTATCATTAAGCGATTAATTTTATCTAACTTGATTGATAAACTTTTTACTTTTGGCAAACAACTTGATTAATTACTTTTATCAAAACATTTTGAGTTACTCTTGACATTATTAAAACATCATTAAGTATAGATTCTAACATTCTCTCCCTTTTTATGATGATAAAACCAAGTGAACCAAAATGAAACATGAAAAACATGGGATAACATATCATTAATTAAATCAAGTGAATCAAAATCATTAACATGACTTGAATATATTGAAATCAGTTTATCAGTTATACATTAAAACAAGAAACAAGATAAAGAAACAGCATCAGTCAATGGACTCAAGAGATAAATCTTCCTTCTTCTCTTCACTTCCTCTCTCCCCCTTTTTAACATCATCTACAAAGGTTGGAACAAGAGCTGAAGGAATGATCATAGAAGGAAGGGGTATAGTGAGTAAAAACGTAGGGGTGATAGATCCTGAGACTGAAGAGGGTGAGGGGACATGAGCTATAGGAAAATGTTGATCATGCTGAGGCTTTAATGTGGGTGGATGATTGATGAGCAGCTCGGATTGTTGTCGTCTGATCCATCAAAATAATAATAATTGCACCCAATAATATAGTATAAGGCACAACCCTATCGTTCTTCTCGAGGAGCCTTTTTATTGGAGACATAGCAAATTGGTGACAAAACCATTGAAAACCTGAGTGAAAGCAAAATGGGTTTTGGGTTTGATTGATTTTTGATACTGTAAAATAAGGGTGCAGAAAAGTAAATATTTTTGTATTTTTTATTAAGTTGAAAATGAGTTGGTTTGTGAAAGAAATATGTTATGACAGACTCTTGATGATGAAAACATATCTATCCCTACTCCTAATTTGATATGAGAGTTTTGAAATTACTAAGTCTTAAATAAAACCTCAATCGATCGATTGAGTCCAGAGCATTAATATTTCTTAAACTCCTTTGATTAAAGCTAGTTTAAAAACTCTTAATGAACTATTAAAAATCACTTATTGTGTAATTTAAATAAGATGATGAAAATACCCTCAAATGATCGTCGATCGACAAACCCTATATTTTAAGCAATTGAATTAATTAGCAACGATAGTTGATAATAGTCCAACTATCTTAAAATTGAAACTAAAATATGATATTAAAAACCAACATTCAAAGCATCCAAAGTCAATTACAATTGTCTAATATGAGAATAATCAATTGACATTCAATCCCTTGTTCATATAATGAAAACCCTAGATCTAGCAGCATCAAAACATGAAATAGGTGCAGATTAAAACAGAAAACTCCCTAGTGCAGTCCATGAGCTCCAGATATGAGATCCATCACCAAAAGACTAAAGATTTAGTGTCTCATGGCTCCTACTGTGCTGCAATCGCTGCCTAGATATGATTCTATGAAGAAAGTAGAAAGGGTGATGGAAAGATGAGTGATGGAGATGATGTATACGTAGTAGAGAGAGTGTAGAGAAAGAGTTTGAGTACTGTTTCTTAGCCTAATCAGATAAAAAATAAGCCTATCCTTACGTCTGCTGCTTCCCTCCCCTTTTAACATTAGATTTACCTAATAAAAAATGTGCAGCTTCACGATTGTATTCTTTGGTCAGAACCAGATACATATTTTGGTCGCGACCTGTAAACGCAGAGAAACTTCCTAGAAGAAATTATGTCACGACCTGAGGACACTTTGGTCCCGACGAAAGGCCACAGAAGTTGTTTCCTTGATTTGATTCTCTCTTGTGATTTTTTTCTGCTTACATTGGTCCTTGGTTCTCCTCCAAAGTATCTACAATTCAAAATCAAAGCTTACTATAAAAGTTCCACCAGTAAAAGAATAACATATATGCAGTTTGGAGGAGTTAATTTACCATTTTACCCTTTCAACATCATATTGCTAAGCACAATCATGTATTACCACAAAAGCACACTTACAAGCATAAAATGAATGGTAAAGTTGTTATAAAAGCCTTAAAAATGTCGTAGAAACCATACACAAATTGTGTCTTATCAATTCCCCCACACTTGAACCTTTGTACTCCTGAACAAAGAAATGAATTACACCTAAGCTGACCCTATTAAATCTGAGATAACAACATAATCCACAGTGTAACCATATGAACGCAATAGATTCTCTCTAAGGATATAAGTGTTTAGCTCTCTATATCCTCTCATTGTTAGGGTTCTTTCACTCAGATTCAAATTGGAAAACATCCTACCATATGCTTGTAATGACTCTAAATCTCAGCAACTATATAACACTTATGCAAAGAATCAAGAGGTCATTTAGGGGTGAAATGATAGGGATAGGCCACGTGGAATGGAATATGAAGGATATAAAGTACTATATGCATTCAATAATGAATATGTAGGATGAATTCATGTCTTCAGAGATGTAAATGTGGTAATTGTGCTAATAGGAGTTGATAATAATGCGTTCTTCATTTCTCTTTTCTTTTTATTTTCTTTGTTTATTTCTTCAATTTTTCTTGCACTATCTTTTTTTCCTTTGGTGCAATATGCTCTTTTCTCTTCTTTTTATTTGGCACCTTATACATAGAAGATGTAGCACAACATCACAATAATAATGAGTTTTTTTGACATGAATAAAAAAAAATATTTCTTCAAAATGAGGTTTATGCATATATGACTTTTCTATAAAAATGATGGTCTCAAAGGGGTGACTACAGATATAATATGTAAGGGGATTGTGTTTGGGATAAACGGGTTTAGAAATAAATGTCTCTATCATATTCAATAACATAAATGCGCAAGTAATTCTCAACTCAGAGCCAAGACAAGTTCTAGAGGATATAAACCAATTGAATAATCACTCAATCTAGAAATTAAGTCCAAGAATCCTTCAAACTAAAGGTTTTCATCTGAATTGCTCATAAGCTAAAGTCTCAAACAATGAACATTCACTAGGCATTAAAACACTTATCATAACTGAAAATCCTCTTTCATAATGATTCAAAAGTTCCAAAGTAATCGCTTAGAATCATGTAATAATCCCAATCTAAAAGTAAAAACTTAAGTGTTTCCCATTCAATTTCCAAGATTTTAAAAAAAAAAATCAAGCGTGAAAATGGTTTCTATAAACTCTTTATACAAAAGGTTTAAAACAGGAGCGCAATGAATCATTTATAAAAGTACCTTAGCAGCTCAAAAGGAATCCTTCTATATGGCATTGCATAAAGTAAAGAGAAGGTAAATGGGCATTTTCATACTTTGGTCGCGACCATATTTCATAGTAAGTGCTGACTCTAACTTACCAAACCTAGTCACGACTAAGAAAGGTTCCTGTCATGACACAAATCCACAGAGAGGTTTAGTCGCGACCTAAATACACTCGTGTTGTGACTGATTTTTACAGATAGCATGTTTAGTCCAAAATTCCATGTCAGGTCGCGACTAAATATCACAGAGACTACCACTTGATAGTTTTCAAAGCCCAAAATATCTTTTACACTAAAACCTTTTTATATCTAAGGACAAAACAGTTTAAAATGGGGATCCAATTTTCAGCAATGCATCACACATTAAGATCAAAAACCAAAAACTTTATGATGAAAGTTAGATTAATTGAAGAATTTTTACATTAATTAGCATAGAGACAAGATCTCCCCCACACTTAAACTTGACAGTGTCCTCACTTTCAAAAAAGATATGGAAATCACAGCACTATATAAGGTCAATTAAATCTAGCTCCAACGCAGCAGGTGAACACATCACTCAATGTAAATTTGACAATGAAGCTAGCAGTCACATTCCAATCATACAGAGCAATACAAGTAAACCAAAGATGACATGATAGGTAAGCTAAAATCATGCATGTGAGTGTGTAAGCACCTCAGATAATATCAATGAGTACGCAAAACATGGACATAACGGAGTGTTATGCAAAATAGAAATAAACTGAAAATAAATAGAAATGAACTCAAACCATCATATCAAACATATCATATTAGGAAAACTTGTAAAAGGTGAGAGATAGGAAAGGGACAACCTGGCCTTAAGGCGACAAAGCGGATTCCTCACAAAGTTTCAAGAGGTGGCCATTTGACTGAAAGATTTTGCCCTTCGCCTCCTCTTTCAACTCAATCATCCCAAATTCATGGACTTTAACAACTGTGTAAGGTCCACCCTAACTACTTTTAAATTTACCATGTTTGAATTTGAACCTAGCTTGGTACCTTAACACTCTATCACCATCCTTAAACCTCTTCCTCAGAATATGGGCATCATGGATTACCTTTGTCTTTTGTTTATAAATCTCAGAGCTATTGTACGCATCCAATCTAATCTCTTCTAGCTCTTGAATCTACAACAACCGCTCTGAACTCATTTCTACAAGGTCCTCATTGCAAGCTTTCACAGCCCAAAATATCTTGTGCTCTATCTCCATAGGCATATGACAAGCTTTCCCAAAAATTGTCCTATAAGGGGACATGCCTAGAGGGGTTTTAAAAGCTGTTCTGTACTCCTACAAAGCATTATCAAGTCTTAAGTTCTGATCCTTATTGGATAGCTTAACAATCTTTTCTAAAATGTACTTTATCTCTCTATTAGAAACCTCTGCTAGACTATTAGTTTGAGGGTGGTATGGGGTTGAGACTTTATGAGTTACACCCTATTTTGCTAATAAGCTATTGATTAACTTATTGCAAAAATGGGTAACTTCATCACTGATTACTACTTTTGGTACTATAAATCTACTAAAGATATAAGACCTTAGAAACTTGGAGACCGTTTAGCATCATCTAGTCTTGTAGGGATGGCCTCTACCCACCTAGATAAATAGTCTACAACCAATAAAATAAAATGAAATCCTGCTGAAGGTGGAAAAGGTCCCATGAAATCTATTCCCCAAACATCAAAAACCTCACAAAATATAATAGGTTGTTACGGCATCTCATGCCATTTACTAATCCCACCAAATCTTTAGCACCTATCACAAGCTCTATAAAACTCAAATCTTTAAAAAGGGAAGGCCAATAGAAACAGGATTTCAAGGACCCTTTGTGCCGTCCTTTCCCCCCAAAATGACCCCTATAAACCCATGAATGGCGAGCTTTTAAAACTGATTGGTGATATTGGTCTGGGACACATCGTCTTAATACTTAATCTGAACATAACTTCCACAGAAAACGTTTATCCCAAATGAAGTATTTTGATTCACTCTTGAGCTTTTGGGCCTGAAATTTAGACCAATGAGAAGGGATTAGGCCAATTTCAATGAAATTAACTAAATAAGCATACCAAGGTTCTACAATAGCAACCAAACAAAGTGATTGATCAGGGAAAGAATCGCAAATAAGATTAGAACTAAGTACTCCCCTTGTCTCTATTGGTAACCTGCTTAGATGATCTGTAACATGGTTCACATTTCCAGCTCGATCCCTTACTTCTATATCGAACTCTTAAAGCAGTAGCATCCATTATAGAAGTCTTGGCTTAAATTGAGATTTATGGAACAAGTACTTGACTACTGCATGATCTGTGTAAACAACAACTTTGGAGTTAATGAGATATGCTCTAAATTTATCTAAAGGCACTACGATTGCAAACAATTCTCTCTCAGTAGTGGTATAATTAATTTGAGTAGCATTAAGTGTTTTTGAGGCATATGCAATCACTCTAGATAGATTACCTTCCTTTTGACCTATCATAGCTCCCACAGCATAATTGGAAGCATCACATAATAGTTCAAACGGAAGATCCCAATTTAGTGAAGTTAGGATAGGTGGAGAAACCAACCTATCCTTCAATTTTTTAAAAGCCTATTTGCAATCAGTAGAGAAAATAAATTCAATGTCTTTTTACATAAGCTTTTAGAGTGGTAACGCAATTTTACTAAAATCTTGGATGAATCTTCTATAAAATCCAAGTGCCCCAGAAAAGATCGAAGTTCTTTTAAATTTGTGGGGTAGATCAACGAGGAAATTACTTCAATTTTTGCTTTATCCACCTCAGTTCCCTTGCTAGATATAAGATGTCCAAGTATTATTCTATGATAAACCATGAAATGTCACTTTTCAAAGTTCAAAACCAATTTTTTCTCAATACATCTAGCAAGGATTCTATCAAGGCTCTCTAGACACTCATAAAAAGAATTGCCATAAACAGTAAAATCATCCATGAACACATCCATGCATTTTTTAATAAAATCAGCAAATATAGAAAGTATACAATGCTAAAATGTGCCAGGTGTAACATCCCGATTTTTGGTCTAGGAGAACTCGGAAGTAGTCTGATATGGGCAGGCTGCTAAAACCGTAGTCCCAGGGTAGTAATCTGATATGGGCGGATCACTTACCTGTATTTTGTAGGATCCGAGGGATGAGATAAGTCCTTCAGGATGTAAAGATGAGTTAAGTCTTTAACCTACAGAATCGGGACAGTTCGCCTAGGTTCAAAACGAGGAATGTGAGGAATATCCTAAGTCTTAAGCCTAGAAATTCTGCAGGTAGCTTGATATGGGCTGGCTCCTGTGTAAGATAACCTGATATGGCCGGGTTGTCGAGCCTTTCAATTAACGATGACTCCCAAAGAGTTTAGGGGATGAGTTATTGAAAGAGAATTTCTAGAACTTAAGATGAAGGATGAGAAGATCAGTAAAGATATCAGAAAGAGAATGCAGGGGCATAATCGTAATTATGGGAAAGATCGGGCTGGTAGCCGATGAGTACCATATTTTGCCAGAAAATAGAGAAAATTATGCTGATCATTTCACTGAATTATGAAATGTTCATACGAGGTCTCTATGAGTATGAAAGAATTATGGAAAGTTTAAGGACAAAAAGGTGGGGTCCTTAAGTGTAGTTTTAGCCAAATAAAAAGGGACTTAAATGAAAAGAAGAAAAGTTCCTTGGGGCTAAAGTGTAATTAAAGAAAGTCAGGCCGGAAGTGGTTTGGACTGTCCGACGGCATTTCAGTCCCAGATTTCACCGGTAGAGAGAGCAAGGGACGCTCGGTAATCTGGCTTAATACAGGAATTTTTGAAGACTCCAGATAGCCAGAAATGGACTGATCGTCCAAAAGTTATAAAAATTCATACCGGATATCCTAGATTTCAGATCTAGGTGAGAAAATACAGGATGATGCGTCTTTATGGGGCGGATGTCAGGAAACTGACAGAATACCGATAGGAGGCCTGTAGAAAAAGTTATTCGCAAATTAGAAAATCCAGACGGGAGTGTGAGGCCTCCGGGTATCCGATAGGGAAATTTATCGGTATTTGAAAAGGGACTGAATGAGTTCGGATAACCTCAGTGAGATGACTGATATGACTCACAGGGATGCCTGAACACCGCAGGCCAGTGTATCGGACAGAAGGAGCCGGTGTCCGGATATGTGTATAAACGGTGAATAATAGATAAAATATTCAATAATTATTAACAGGGGAAGATTCCTCGTAATGCGTGCCATGAAGGTAATGGACCCTGAGAGGCCCAATAATGGCGTCAACAAGGCCCAGTAAGACACTTGGACTGATAGGTGGGCCAATGTCCGGCAGAACCCTGGAAAAGTGCAAAATTACGAAAATACCCCTGTGTTGTACTAAAGGGGTAGTAGATGTATGAGGGCATTTTGGTCATTCTGGACAGGCCCAGAAGCCAGGGCACATACATATAAAGTTACTTAGAGTCAGTATATACCCTGACAGAGTACAGAAGGGTATGAAATGACGATTTTACCCTTAGGGTTAAAATAGTGCAAGAAAGGGCACCTAGGGGTATTTTGGTAATTTGCCAAGGGATGTTTCTTGGGAATCGAGCCATCAGAGTACTTGGCTTGATCAGGATCCAAGATAACATTCCCAGAGCCCAAAAACGTAGGCCCAGTGATATGTGGGAAAAAGTGGCATTAAAATACTATTTTAATGCTGTTTCAATAAGGTAAAGTTACTCGGTCGGCACGATAACCGAGGAGGTGATCAGATAAAGTCCGAGACTTATCTGGATAGCATTGGAAGGCATGAAAGGTCCCTTCCAGGTGCCACATGGCGCAATCTTAGAGGCAGAAGAAAAGTTGAGGACACGTATTACGGTGCAAGACTCTAGACCGGTACTGGATTGGACTGAACTGCTGAGTCAGCTGATGAGGTGTCCAGGAATTGTGACATGTGAAGAATATGGCGATGAGGTGTCCTGGATGATGTCATGCATGATGCAGTAAAAAGGAATAAAGAAAAATAGGAAAATCCAGGAAAAACCAGGACCACATGTTCAGATGGCTTCAAAATTACAGAAATGCCATCCATCAAAGCTATAAATACCCCCTTCCCCTCCCATTTTATGCATCCCACGTTTTTGGCAAGAAAAGAGAGAGAAAGAAGAGAGAGAAGGAGAAAGAAAGAAAGAAAGGAAGTTCTGGTGGAGTTGGAAGCAGTATAGAAGTTCTGGAGTTCTGCTTCTGAGGTAGTAACTAATCCTAGCTCTTATGTAATGTCTTTGTGATTTGTTGTGCTATTGTTTGGTTGGATTGTTGTCTTATATGTTATGCTTGAAGCTCTATTACAATGCTATGATCATATGTTATTGAATATGGAAGCACGCAGCATACTTATCTGTACACAATCACAAGCAAGCACCGTCACTCTGCATTACATATATTGTTATGATTATTACTACTGAGATTCCCCCGAATCTCATTCCCATATATAACAGTACAGGGGAGGTTCTGTCAAAATAAAATCTGGAAATTTCAAGAGACGCCGTTAGGCTGCCAAAATTCTGGCAACGGAGAAGGACAAAGAAAGGAACTGATACGTACTGTGTACGTAGGTGCTGTCTAAGGAGGCTGGAAGTGAGTGGACCTAGCAGGTTCATCCAGTCTTTCCTGGGTACTTACGTAGAATGGTAGCTCCTACGGGAATTACCGAATCGGTACAAGATCGGTTACTTTCTACAGAAGGAATATAGCGGTTGTGCTGCCGGATTTTAGACAGGAGAAGATGTAATAGAAATATGATATTTTGCTGTATGCCTTGTTGTATGACATTTTATTATTTAATAATAAATGTTGTTTGGCATGTTCAATTTGTGAATGGGGAATTAAGGGAGAAATTCGCAGGTCTTGAGGTAGCAGTGTTCTGACCTCAGTTTGACCTAGTAAACGGAGGAGTTTGGCTATGAAATTTGGTGAGCCAGTAGTACACATCTGGGGCATTCCGTGGATAGGTAATAAGCCTTATTTGGATGTGTAGAACGAGATAAATTAATTTTCAAATTAAAGGTCCAGAATAAGGAACTTAAGAGTGAAATTTTGAATTTATGGGCTTAAGTTAAGATATATCAAGCTAATATCGCTTCCGTAAGTGTACTCTGAGGAGTCTAAGGGAGGATGTTTCATTTTGGTATCAGAGCATAAGATTCTGACACAGAACAGAAGGTTCTGGCTTAGTGATACTCTGATTTAGAAAGGTTATTTCCCTAGAGTACATAGAGGTTTAGAAAAGCCCAGTGGAGGTAAAACTCTTAAATGAGAAAGTGAGATAAGGTAGACCCCGGAATTACGTCAAGATGGGGTAAGATATGAAAGAAATGGACACTACTCACAAGTCCAGTAAGTTGTCCATAAGCATAAGCAGATAAATAGATGATAAAAGATTGATGAGCTATAATGAGATAGCTAGAATGAGATTTGTCTAGGAATGATCCTAGGACATGGCCTAAGGCTAGAGATGTGATGGGCTGATGTTCCCTAAGAAGAGGGATTCCATCACAGAGAAGTGATAGACCTAGGGTAGAGTACCCTAGAGGATAGAAATGATAGTAAGAGATGATGGATGAGATCCATGCGACTGAAGTTCGTAGGATCAAGAGAAAGAGGTAGGGAAGCATTGGCTAAGAGTACTCTGGGAGGTAGCTCAAGTTGTGAAGCCAATAGCAAGAGAAAGAGGCAATAGTTTAGGCAGGGGACTGATCAAGGAGAAGATCAGGTTGGAGAGCAGAGATGTCAAAGTGGTGAGCCATGGCACATAGGAGTGTCGAGCAGGGCAATACAGTGGTGAGAGAAAGGCCACTTGGCGAGAGTTGCCTACGAATGCTGACATCCTAGGAAAGGTGTTTGCTACCACAGACAGAGTCTCCAAATTTCCCTGAGGTCGATCCTAAGAATGGTTAAGAGGAACCATAGCTGTAAGGGCGACTGAGCTGTAAGGAACTATATGCCTAGATGATAATGTGGACGAAGAGTTCTTTTCTGATCTAGAGAATGTGGTTATTATAACGAGTCATGAGAAATAATTAGTAAGATAATACATCTGTCTTAGCTCAGTGATGAGGTTGCTGTATGAGGGGTTAGGACATGGATAGCTGTAAGCAACTATAATGAGAGATGTTAGTTGCTAAGAATCCATGTGGAAGGTCTGGGACCAAGCTGTTCTCCTCTAGACCATCACTGGAGTGCGAATAAGACAGAGAGGGATGATCTTACTGGTTATAGATATGACTGCCTTATAAGAATCACATAGCTGTATAGGTCAGTAAGAAGTTCTCTTCAGGAAAGATGAGGTATCCCTTAAAATTTCGAGGACGAAATTTTTAAAAGGGGAGGAGAATTGTAACATCCCGATTTTTGGTCTAGGAGAACTCGGAAGTAGTCTGATATGGGCAGGCTGCTAAAACCGTAGTCCCAGGGTAGTAATCTGATATGGGCGGATCACTTACCTGTATTTTGTAGGATCCGAGGGATGAGCTAAGTCCTTCAGGATGTAAAGATGAGTTAAGTCTTTAACCTATAGAATCGGGACAGTTCGCCTAGGTTCAAAATGAGGAATGTGAGGAATATCCTAAGTCTTAAGCCTAGAAATTCTGCAGGTAGCTTGATATGGGCTGGCTCCTGTGTAAGATAACCTGATATGGGCGGGTTGTCGAGCTTTTCAATTAACGATGACTCCCGAAGAGTTTAAGGGATGAGTTATTGAAAGAGAATTTCTAGAACTTAAGATGAAGGATGAGAAGATCAGTAATGAGGCCAGAAAGAGAATGCAGGGGCAAAATCGTAATTATGGGAAAGATCGGGCTGGTAGCCGATGAGTACCATATTTTGCCAGAAAATAGAGAAAATTATGCTGATCATTTCACTGAATTGTGAAATGTGCATACGAGGTCTCTATGAGTATGAAAGAATTATGGAAAGTTTAAGGACAAAAAGGTGGGGTCCTTAAGTGTAGTTTTAGCCAAATAAAAAGGGACTTAAATGAAAAGAAGAAAAGTTCCTTGAGGCTAAAGTGTAATTAAAGAAAGTCAGGTCGGAAGTGGTTTGGACTGTCCGACGGCATTTCAGTCCCAGATTTCACCGGTAGAGAGAGCAAGGGACGCTCGGTAATCTGGCTTAATACAGGAATTTTTGAAGACTCCAGATAGCCAGAAATGGACTGATCGTCCAAAAGTTATAAAAATTCATACCGGATATCCTAGATTTCAGATCTAGGTGAGAAAATACAGGATGATACGTCTTTATGGGGCGGATGTCAGGAAACTGACAGAATATCGATAGGAGGCCTGTAGAAAAAGTTATTCGCAAATTAGAAAATCCAGACGGGAGTGTGAGGCCTCCGGGTATCCGATAGGGAAATTTATCGGTATTTGAAAAGGGACTGAATGAGTTCGGATAACCTCAGTGAGATGACTGATATGACTCACAGGGATGCCTGAACAACGCAGGCCAGTGTATCGAACAGAAGGAGCCGGTGTCCAGATATGTGTATAAACGGTGAATAATAGATAAAATATTCAATAATTATTAACAGGGGAAGATTCCTCGTAATGCGTACCATGAAGGTAATGGACCCTGAGAGGCCCAATAATGGCGCCAACAAGGCCCAGTAAGACACTTGGACTGATAGGTGGGCCAGTGTCCGGCAGAACCCTGGAAAAGTACAAAATTACGAAAATGCCCCTGTGTTGTACTAAAGGGGTAGTAGATGTATGAGGGAATTTTGGTCATTCTGGACAGGCCCAGAAGCCAGGGCACATACATATAAAGTTACTTAGAGTCAGTATATACCCTGACAGAGTACAGAAGGGTATGAAATGACGATTTTACCCTTAGGGTTAAAATAGTGCAAGAAAGGGCACCCAGGGGTATTTTGGTAATTTGCCAAGGGATGTTTCTTGGGAATCGAGCCATCAGAGTACTTGGCTTGATCAGGATCCAAGATAACATTCCCAGAGCCCAAAAACGTAGGCCCAGTGATATGTGGGAAAAAGTGGCATTAAAATACTATTTTAATGCTGTTTCAATAAGGTAAAGTTACTCGGTCGGCACGATAACCGAGGAGGTGATCAGATAAAGTCTGAGACTTATCTGGATAGCATTGGAAGGCGTGAAAGGTCCCTTCCAGGTGCCACATGGCGCAATCTTAGAGGCAGAAGAAAAGTTGAGGACACGTATTACGGTGCAAGACTCTGGACCGGTACTGGATTGGACTGAACTGCTGAGTCAGCTGATGAGGTGTCCAGGAATTGTGACATGTGAAGAATGTGGCGATGAGGTATCCCGGGGAGGTGTCCTGGATGATGTCATGCATGATGCAGTAAAAAGGAATAAAGAAAAATAGGAAAATCCAGGAAAAACCAGGACCACATGTTCAGATGGCTTCAAAATTACAGAAATGCCATCCATCAAAGCTATAAATACCCCCTTCCCCTCCCATTTTATGCATCCCACGTTTTTGGCAAGAAAAGAGAGAGAAAGAAGAGAGAGAAGGAGAAAGAAAGAAAGAAAGGAAGTTCTGGTGGAGTTGGAAGCAGTATAGAAGTTCTGGAGTTCTGCTTCTGAGGTAGTAACTAATCCTAGCTCTTATGTAATGTCTTTGTGATTTGTTGTGCTATTGTTTGGTTGGATTGTTGTCTTATATGTTATGCTTGAAGCTCTATTACAATGCTATGATCATATGTTATTGAATATGGAAGCACGCAGCATACTTATCTGTACACAATCACAAGCAAGCACCGTCACTCTGCATTACATATATTGTTATGATTATTACTACTGAGATTCCCCCGAATCTCATTCCCATATATAACAGTACAGGGGAGGTTCTGTCAAAATAAAATATGGAAATTTCAAGAGACGCCGTTAGGCTGCCAAAATTCTGGCAACGGAGAAGGACAAAGAAAGGAACTGATACGTACTGTGTACGTAGGTGCTGTCTAAGGAGGCTGGAAGTGAGTGGACCTAGCAGGTTCATCCAGTCTTTCCTGGGTACTTACGTAGAATGGTAGCTCCTACGGGAATTACCGAATCGGTACAAGATCGGTTACTTTCTACAGAAGGAATATAGCGGTTGTGCTGCCGGATTTTAGACAGGAGAAGATGTAATAGAAATATGATAATTTATTGTATGCCTTATTGTATGACATTTTATTATTTAATAATAAATGTTGTTTGGCATGTTCAATTTGTGAATGGGGAATTAAGGGAGAAATTCGCAGGTCTTGAGGTAGCAGTGTTCTGACCTCAGTTTGACCTAGTAAACGGAGGAGTTTGGCTATGAAATTTGGTGAGCCAGTAGTACACATCTGGGGCATTCCGTGGATAGGTAATAAGCCTTATTTGGATGTGTAGAACGAGATAAATTAATTTTCAAATTAAAGGTCCAGAATAAGGAACTTAAGAGTGAAATTTTGAATTTCTGGGCTTAAGTTAAGATATATCAAGCTAATATCGCTTCCGTAAGTGTACTCTGAGGAGTCTAAGGGAGGATGTTTCACCAGGAGCATTGCACAAACTAAATGGTATTTCATATGTACTAAAGGGACATGTAAATGTAGTCTTTTCTTGGTCCCTCGGGTCTATTAGGATCTGGAAATATCCTTAATATTTATCTAGGAAACAATAATGATTTTTCCCTGCTAATCTCTCAAGTATTTGATCAATAAAGGGTAAGGGAAAGTAATCTTTCCTAGTAGAGTCATTCAACTTCCTATAATCAATACAAACCCTCCATGAATTTTGCACTCTAGTAGGTATCAATTTGTTATTCTCATTCTTCACTACTGTCAATCCACTCATTTTAGGTACTACATGCATAGGTGATACCTATTTACTATCTAAAATAGCATATATGATTCATGTCTTTAACAATTTAATAATCTCCCTCCTAACCATATCAAAGATCAATGGGTTTAATCTCATTTGGGGTTGTTTAATTGGCTTGGAATATTCATTCAGTAAAATCCTATGAGTGTAAACAGTGGCATCTATCCCTTTTATATCAGCTAATTGCCAGCCCAAAGCCTCTCTATTCTTCCTAAGTACTTAATAACCTAGACTCTTCACTAACAGTTAAAGAATTATAAATTATTATTGGCAATTTTGAGTATGGCTCAAGATAAGCATATTTCAAGTTAGAAGGTAAATCTTTTAGCTCTAATTCTAGGGGTTGGATAATAGAAGGGATCAAATGGGGAAAATCATTTAAATTAGTAATACTCCCTTTTGTAGATTCTTGGAGGTCGCTCATGTTTAGCTCATTAGGACTTTCCATCTTGCCTTTAATCTCTTCAGGAGTTGTACCAAGCTTAAGTTGGTCTATAGCTGCAACAAAGTTGAGATCACTCTCTTTTATACCTGCATCATTGTTAGAGATCAAATCATTTCAGAATCTTAAAGTATGAGATGTAATTTTGGATTGTGAGTGAGGATAAACAGAGTTTAGAACATAGTGGCCCTTTAACCAAAATAGTGGAGTGTGAAACTGAAGGCATTGGAAATTCACTGGTTGTGTCTGATATTTCCAGTCAAGATCTCTCAGCATTATTTTCAACATCTTGTCACGACCCATATTGACAGAGAGAGTCTTTGGATCTTCTGGTCGCGACTTGCCTATACAAAGGTCGCGACTCATTCTCAGGAGATTTTGGTTGCGACAATATCATTCTTAGGTCACGACCTATTTTCACAGAGAGTATCATTTTTAGCAAATTCATATCTAGTCGCGACTTAGAGGTCTTCGTGTCATGACTTAGGATCACATAAGCTCAACCCCTCTTCGTTTATTTCACATAAGCTTCCAGAGTATCTTGTGACCCTATAAAATTGTAACATCCTAATTTTTGGGTCTAGGAGAACTGGGAGGTAGTCTGATATGGGCAGGCTGCTAAACCTGTAGTCCCAGGGTAGTAATCTGATATGGGCGGATTACTTACCCTATATTTTGTAGGAATCCAAGGGATGAGCTAAGTTCCTCAGGATTTAAAGAGGAGCTAAGTCTTTCACCTACAAAATTAGGATAGTTCACCTAGGTTCAAAATGAGGAATATCCTAAGTCTTAAGCCTAGGAATTCTGCAGGTAGCTTGATATGGGCTGGCTCCTGTGTAAGATAACCTGATATGGGTGGGTTGTCGAGCCTTTCAATTAACGATGACTCCCAAAGAGTTTAGGGGATGAGTTATTGAAAGAGAATTTCTAGAACTTAAGATGAAGGATGAGAAGATCAGTAAAGATATCAGAAAGAGAATGCAGGGGCATAATCATAATTATGGGAAAGATCAGGCTGGTAGCCGATGAGTACCATATTTTGTCAAAAAATAGAGAAAATTATGCTGATCATTTCACTGAACTGTGAAATGTGCATATGAGGTCTCTATGAGTATGAAAGAATTAGAAATGTGACCAAGGGTAAAATGGTCATTTTGAAAAGTGTGCGCGTGAGTGTACTTTCAGGCCAAAACAGCCCGGTCCGGATTTAATATCTGAAAATACTGGGAGATAGAGAATAGAATTTTGGGTTGAATGAGGAGTCACAGAATTTTGATTTGAGGTCCCGATTTTTCTGTAAAAATTCCTGAAGATGGGAATTTACAGTTATAATCGGTAAAGGAAAAGCAGTCCGAATAGAGATGATCGGACTGTGGCCAGAGGCCATATAGTATTTAAGGCCCATAGTGACACTAGGGAAGGCCCAAGCCCATGATATCAGTTCAGTGGTAAAAGGGGCCGGTGTCCGGGAAAAAGGTGCAAAATGACAAAACTGCCCTTATGTTATGAAATAGTGAAAGAATGAGTAAAGGGTATTTTGGTCATTTGGCTAAGGTTAGACAGTCAAGAAAGGTTGTCTGGATAGTTGACTAGGGTCAGAGAATACTCTGGTAAGATGTGAAAAGACAGTAATGCCCCTAGACTTATTAAAGTAAAGAAAGAGAGATTAAGGGCATTTTGGTAATTTGCCAAGGGATGGTTATTGGGAATTTGGCCGTCAAAGTACTTGGGCTGGATCAGAGACCCAAGATGGCATTCCCAGGGCCCAAAAACGTAGCTCAAGAGATATGAGAGAAAAAGTGGCATTAAAATAATGTTTTAGTGTCTTTTCAATAAAGTAAAATTACTTGGTCGGCATGATGACTGGGGAGGTGATAAGATAAAGTCCTGGACTGATCTGGGAGCCATTGGATGGCGTGAAAAGGTGTCTTGAGGGACCCACCTTGATGCCACATGGCACTATCTAAAGGGAGAAGAAAAAGTTAAAGGACACGTGGCACGATCTCAGCCGTGTATTCCGGTGCAAGACTCTGGAATTCTCTGGAAGCGCTGAGTCAGTTGGTGAGGTATCCCAAGGGCCCCACCATTGCGCCACCTAGCATGTGAGGTGTCCCTTGGATGATGTCATGATGATGATGTCATAAATGGAAAAGAAAATAGCAAATTCTAGGAAAATTGGGGGCCACAAGTTCAGAGTTCTTGAGAATTATGAAAATGCCATCCATGAAAACTATAAATACCCCCTCCCCCCTTCATATGTCCTCATGGCCAAGAGCAAGAATGAGATAGAGAAGGAAGTTCTAGAGAGAGAAAGTGAGAGAAAGAAAGAAAGAAAGTTCTGGCGGAGCTGGAAGCAGTAGACAGATAGTAGAGTTCTGCTTAGCTAGCCAGGTAGTAACTAATCCTAACTTTTATGTAATGGCTTTGTGATTTGATGTGCTATTGTTTGGTTGGATTGTTGTCTTATATGTTATGCTTGAAGCTCTACTATAATGCTATGATCATATGTTATTGAGTATGGAACCACGCAACATACTTATCTGTACACAATCACAAGCAAGTACTGTCACACTGCATTACATATATTGTTATGGTTGTTACTACTGAGATTCCCCCAAATCTCATCCCCCATGTCTAACCCATTTCAGGGAGGTTATGTTGAGGTAGATTTTGAGAATTATAAGAGACGCTGTTATGCTGCTAAAATTACGGCGGGATGGAGGAAGGATATGATGCGTACTGTGTATGTCACATCCTTATTTTTATACACCTAAAGGACCATTCAGTAGCAATTTGAACCACTTCATTCCGATTTTTCTAGAATTAGTTATGATTTTTCAAAGTCAGGTCACTCATCTGGAATTTGCCACAGTGAACAGTACCCGATATGAATAAAATTCCAGATTAAGAGTTTAGACTTCAATGACCCTGAAAGTGGTTCTAAGTGCTACTGAATGGTCCTTAAGATGTATAAAAATAAGGATGTGACATTTTGGTATCATAGCAATAGGTTCTGGCATAAACCAGACAGGATTCTGGCACAGAACAGAAGGTTCTGGCTTAGAAAGGTTATTTCCCTAGAGTACATAGAGGTTTAGAAAAGCCAGTGGAGGTAAAAACCCCTAGTTGAGTAGTAGTACGATGTTATGTGTTCACTTTTCTTTTCTGATTGACAAGGAACCAAATGGTGAACACGAGACGAGGACGTAGAATTCAAGTGGAGGAGCCACACGTAGAGGAAGCTGGCAACTCCAATGAGGTAAATCCTATGCAAGTCATCCTTGCTAGGCTAGAACAGCAGCAGAGGATGATGGAAGAAATGAGGGCGGAACAAGTTCGCCAAGATCAAGAAAGAGATGCCACTATAGCTACTCTTACAGCTATAGTTAATCAATTGCAAACCCCTGATAGACCAGTAGAAGGGATATCAGGAATTCCTCCGAATAATGGGCAGTCAAGAATAGAGGATCCAGTGACAGATCCTAATAGCATTCAGCAATGGATGGAGCGGTTCCAAAAGTACAATCCTCCGGCGTTTGAGGGGACATTTGATGTCCAAGTAGCTGAGGATTGGATAGATCAGCTTGAGAAGATTTTTGAGGTGCTGGATTGCCCATCAGGAAGAAAAGCCCGGCTGGCCATTTTCAAGCTAGAGAAGGATGCGCGAAGATGGTGGAGGAATACCGAGCTTATTCTTCGAGCAAAAGGAATCCCAGTTACATGGGAAATGTTTCTGGGCCAGTTTAGGGACAAATACTTTCCCCAGTCAGTGAGGAACGCGAAGGAAGTTGAGTTCCTTACTCTAAAGCAAGGAGAGAAAGAGTCATTCGACGAGTATTTGGCTAAATATCTCCGATTGTCGTACTATTCCACATACCTTAGAAGAATGGAGGACGAAGAATGGTCGACAAAGAGATTAGTAGAGGGTCTGAGTAGTGCCCTAAAGGAAAGAATAATTCCTCAGCAACTTACGCAGTTCAATAGAGCGGTAGAAGTCTGCAGATTGATAGAAAGAAGTATGAACAATCATGCAGCAACCGGGAACAGCGTAAGGAGCAAGGAAGTAACTAAGTCGGAGGCAAGAGGTAAAGAAGTATTGGCTAGGAGCACTCTGGGAGGTAGCTCAAGTTATGAAGCCAATAATAATAATAACAAGAAAAAGAGGCAACAGTTTAGGCAGGGGACTGATCAAGGTGAGGATCAGGTTGGAGGACAAAGATGTCAAAGATGTGGAAAGAACCACGACACAAGGGAGTGTCGAGCAGGGCAAAGCGGCTATTTCATTTGTGGCGAGAAAGGTCACTTTGCAAGAGTTTGCCCTAAGAATGCTGATATCCCTAGGCCAAAGACAACAGGAAGAGTATTTTCCATTTTTTCGAACAGAGTCTCCAAATCCCCTGAGGTCGACCCTAAGAATGGTTAAGAAGAACCATAGTTGTGAGGGCGACTTAGCTGTGAAGAACTGTATGCCCAGATGTAAATGATGTGATTAATGAAGAGTTCTTTATTGATCTAGAGAATGTGGTCTTTGTAACGAGTCATGAGAAATAATTAGTAAGATAATAAATCTGTCTTAACTCAGTGATGAGGGTGCTGTATGAGGGGTTAGAACATGGATAGCTGTAAGCAACTATAATGAAAGATGTTAGTTGCTAAGAATCCATGTAAGCAACTTTAATTACACTTTAGAACATGGATAGCTGTAAGAAAAGTTCCTTAGGGCTAAAGTGTAATTAAAGAAAGTCAGGCCGGAAGTGGTTTGGACTGTCCGAAAGTATTTCAGTCCCAGATTTCACCGGTAGAGAGAGCAAGTGACGCTCGGTAATCTGGCCTAATACTGGAATTTTTGAAGACTCCAGATAGCCAGAAATGGACTGATCGTCCAAAAGTTATAAAAATTCCTATCGGATATCCTAGATTTCAGATCTAGGTGAGAAAATACAGGATGATGCGTCCTTTTGGGGCGGATGTCAGGAAACTGACAGAATATCGATAGGAGGCCTGTAGAAAAAGTTATTCGCAAATCAGAAAATCCAGACGGGAGTGTGAGGCCTCCGGGTATCCGATAGGAAAATTTATCGGTATTTGAAAAGGGACTGAATGAGTTCGGATAAACGCGGTCAGATGACTGATATGACTCACAGGGATGTCTGAACACCGCAGGCCAGTGTATCTGACAGAAGGAGCCGGTGTCCGGATATGTGTATAAACGGTGAATAATAGATAAAATATTCAATAATCATTGACAAGGGAGGATTCCTCGTAATACGTGCCATGAAGGTAATGGACCCTAAAAGGCCCAATAATGGTGCCAACAAAGGCCCAGTAAGATACTTGGACTGATAGGTGGGCCAGTGTCCGGCAAAACCCCAGAAAAGTGCGCACTAACATTATAGTTGCACTGGCCCCTCACATAATTTTTCATGTAGAATCCAAATATGCATTCAGAATTTCCAAAATCAAATTCCATCACAAGTTGCTGTACAGAACCGAAAAGCTTCACATGTTTTCCAAAATTTCTCATTTTGATTTCAATGCTTCCAATACTTGTTTCTCTACTATATCCCCACACAATTTTCCATTTTAAACTCATTGGAAGCATCAAAATCATGAAATTCCAACATATGAACAGTGATTCATACAGTACCAGAATAGAACACAATTTTCCACTCACATGCATACTTGGATTTCCAAGCTATTACCACTTGATTCTAGCTTGATTGAGCTTGTCTAAACTATCCATAACATAAAACTCATATTCTTTTCACATCAAAATAGAATATCCAGCAGCACCATCAAGAGAAATATTTCCCAAAAACCTCTTAAAACCAAGGGCAAACTTGCTAGAACAAAGCTTAAGATCAAGAGGATTAATTACCTTACTAGTTCTTCCAAGGTGCTTGCCTCTTTCTAGCTTCAATGTAAATTTTGCAAGAGTTTCCCCAAGGTTGCCAAGCATGCCGAAATGATCTGATTTGAGGGGGTATTTGTAGGAAAACTTGGGTGAAAATGAAAGGCCAAGATCATTTTGTGCATTATTTGATCTAATGGCTCATCATCATCATGACATCATCAAAGGGGACACCTCACAAGCCACATGGCGCCATTACAAGGGAGGGAAGCTTATGGAAAAATTCCAGTCCAATCTAGTACCAGCTCAGTCCGATTTCTCAAAAACCAGACTGTTTTCTGAATCTAATTTTTCTAAGATTCCATAATATGTTTTCTGATCTTAAATCCATTATTTGGATTCTTTCTATCATTGACATTTTTATACTGGGTCTAAACTTAATTACAGATCCCTTGGAAAATGACCAAAATACCCTTGGTGGCCTTTCTTGCACTACATTAACCTTAAGGGCATAATCGTCCTTTCACACCTCTTTGTATCTTGTCAGGGCATATACTGACTTTGACTAACCCTTCTTGTACTTGCCTTGGCATTTTGGCCTGTCCAAAATGACCAAAATGCCCTCCATTCATCTATTGCTCCTTAGTGTAACACAGGGGCATTTTCGTATTTTTATACTTTTTCGGGGTTCCTCTGGACACTGGCCCACCTATCAGTCCAATTATTTTATTGGGCCTCCATGAAGCCATTTTTGGGCCTTTATAGGGTCCACTACCTTTATGGCACAATTCCCTAGGAACCGCTCCCGGAGCTATTTGTCGGATATTTTATTTCCTATAAATTCCATTAAAAATTCTACAGGATTACTTTTTTTATCCTGTCAATTTTATAAATTCATATATTAATTATAGGAATTTACTATAAAGTTTCATCTGATTCTGAGATCCAAAAAATACTATAATAATTTTATCTGACTTCAAAAATTTATATCAATTTTTCGGGACCTCAAATCAAAATTCTGTGTTACGTCAAACTAACCGGAATAATTTTCTCTATGTGCTGGTAAAATTTGGGTCTGATATAATTTTGGCCATTTTTGGTCTGTTTCTGATCCAAGTTCTTCATAATTACACTTTTGCCCCTTGAACTTTTCATAAATTACATTTCTGTCCTCAAACTTTTTTAAAATTACACTTAAAGACCCCATATTTTTGTCTACTAATTCTCTTTTGGCTTTAAAACTTTTATAATTTCACTTAAGTCCTTGCATTTTCTTCCTTTTTCAATTCAATCCCTTTCTTTACATAAATGGCCACATATTTCTTAGAAAATCTCACATATATTACGTACAAAGTGTACATATTAATCAGTACAGAAAATTAGGGATATTACATTTCTCTCCCCCTTAAAATAAATTTCGTCCTCAAAATTTACAATATATCATAATGAAACAACTCAGGATACATCTCCCTCATTCTTTCCTCTGTTTCCCATGTAGCTTCATTCTCAGTTAAGCCTTTCCAAATCACCTTACTTATTATGCAGCTGCTTGACCTTTCGATCAATAATTCATACTGGTCCAACCTCATATGTCAGGTCATCTCGCAACGCAACCTCATCTTGTTCAATCACATGTGATGAGTCTGGAACATACTTCTTTAATTGGGAAACATGGAATACATCATGTATCTTGCTGAGATTTGGGGGAAGAGCCAACTTGTAGGCTACTGATCCTGTCTTCGAGAGAATCTGAAATGGTCTGATGTATCTGGGATGTAACTTCTTTACTTTAATTGATTGTCCGGCTCCTGTAGTTGGAGTTAACTTAAGGAATACATGCTCTCCTTCGTCAAACTCCAATGGTTTTCTTCTGACATTTGCATAGCTTTTCTGTCTACTTTGAGCCGTTAATAATCTTTTTCTGATCATCTCAATCTGTTCTGCAGTTTGATCTACTATATCAGGACCAAACGTTCTTCTCTCGCTCAACTCTAGCCAGCATAAGGGAGATCTACACTTATATCCATAAAGCGCTTCAAACGGGGCCATCTGAATACTAGTCTGATAACTATTGTTATATGCCAATTCTATGAGTGGTAGATGGACATCCCAACTTCCTTTAAAATCCAAAACACAGGCTCTCAACATATCTTCTAGTGTTTGGATTGTTCTCTCAGACTGTCTATCCGTCTGAGGATGATAGGCTGTACTAAATCGGAGAGTAGTGCCCATTTCTTTCTGTAAAGCTCTCCAAAAATTAGATGTAAAT
This sequence comes from Leucaena leucocephala, assembly GCA_037074615.1. Lineage (NCBI taxonomy): Eukaryota > Viridiplantae > Streptophyta > Magnoliopsida > Fabales > Fabaceae > Leucaena > Leucaena leucocephala. The sequence goes on from CM073545.1 coordinate 6,912,604, forward strand.
CGAGGGTCTCTATCGGACACAATACTACTTGGGATACCATGTAGTCTAACAATCTCCTTTATATACAACTTTTCCAGCTTCTCTAGAGAATCTTTTTTATTTATTGCCAGGAAATGAGCCGACTTTGTCAATCGATCAATGATTACCTATATTGCATCATGCTTAGTCAGAGTCATGGGTAATCCTTCCACAAAATCTATGGCAATACTATCCCATTTCCATTCAGGGATATCTAAAGGTTGCAATGTTCCTGCTGGCTTCTGATGTTCAATCTTTACTTTCTGGCATGTCAAGCACTTAGACACGTAAGCCACCACATCCTTCTGTTGGAAATTATGCCCTAGGGGCCAATCATTGTATCATGTTATCATATTATTTGCATGTTTACTATGATGACAATCCTTGGATAACTAGTGATTTTATCCTAAATGTCCCTGGTCAGTCATCTATGCGGGAACAGAGATGAAATAAGACCAGTATGACTTTGAAGATATATAGAGATATAAATCAAAGTCATAAGCACATGTAAGAGTACAGGGTGTTGGACCGACCCGCTATGAGAGAGCTGCATGGGTTAAGTCATAAGTTTCTCTCATATACAAGCCATGTCACTATGCCCTTTGACCTGAGATCATCATGGATTCCTACATGACAAACGCTCAGCTTTGACCTAGTCAAAAGTCACTTTTGACCGAGTGATCATAAAGGCTATGCTCGGGCTTAGTGGTTTTTCATGCGGAGGAATGTGAATGGTCAAGATGGAATTTGTCCCTCACATTCGTAGAGAGATATTACTGGGCCCCTCGATGAGTGAGTCTAAGAAATGTATGGCCATACTGGAATGGAAGGGTAGTTCCATTTCTATATTAAGACTACTCAGGGATCGAGAAAGTAACGGTCAGGAACAGGAGGATGACGTTCACCATGCCTCATCCTTGACCGAAATATCGTGTGACAAAAGGGACGTGATATGGTTGTATGAAAGGTTACATCGTTTATCGATCCTCATATGTTTTGGGTAGTCGTAATGCCTTGCTAGAGACCGCTTACGACTTGTGGGTCAGTATAGTAACTGGGCCACTGCCAACTTCATATGGGCCTACAGGGTCGCACACAAAACAGCCCAATGCGAGCTATGATGTCCAGATTCATTGAATCTAGGAGATGTCTAGATTCAATGAATAATCTAGGGTGGATATATATTTTATATATATATATATAAATTAGTTTATATATATATTATATATATATAATATAAGAGATATTTGTAAGATTTAATTTATAAGGATAAATTAAATCTCTATCATTTTTGAATTTGAATTTAAATGGATATGATCTATTTGAATTTGAAATTCAAATTGATAAGATATCTCAAATTTGATTTATAAGAATAAATCAAATATAATTCCGTCTTATCTTTATTTTAAATTAAATAAATAGGTGAATTAAATCTGTGGGACGGATTTAATATAAACCATATTTATTTAATTAGTTTCTTATTAAATTATGTAATATATGATATTGTATTAATTCAGAATTAATATAAGATTAATTCTGAAGCCCGGCCCTATTAGAAGCCCGATAGCTTCCTATATATTTGACATTAGGAGCTAGGGTTCTACACACAATACACATCTCTACACACACATTCAGACGTGAGAAGAGGGGGCAGGGAGAGTGCAAAAGGTTTGCACATAAGAAACTACCGAGATAGAGATGGTGAGGACGGAATCTCTAGAAAGCCCTAGAGGGACAAGAGGCGCTAGCACGTCGTTCGCGATTGGAACGCTGTTCGTGTGGATACCGGTAGAGGAAGCCGATCTGAGCTGTCGACTTCAACGATACGACCAGACACGAAGCAAGGTCGAGACCAGAACACGCTGAGGTCGCGACCATACGGGCATCTGAACGTCAGAAATCTGAAAAGAAGAGGCAGGTCGCGACTTGAAGCTGACGAGGTCGCGACTACAAACTCCAGAGACTTCAGGTCGCGACGAGAAGCAGAGGAGGTCGCGACTAAAAGGTTCTAGAGGCGAAGAGTCGCGACTAGTAGACACTGAGGTCGCGACCAAAGCTTGAAACCGAAGGTAACACTTCTTTCTCCTTGACTTAAACACATTCGGTAGATCCTGGCTGGGAATGGAAAAAATTTTTAAAGTTAATTTCCGCTGCGTGTCTTCCAATTCCCTTCACCTTCTTCAATCTAGACCACCAAAATAGACTTTTCACATCATGATACATCTTGGTCAGACTGGATGTACTGTATATCAGCTTTTGTGTGCTTTATCTAGAATTTTCTCCTTCAATCCCATAACATTAGGGATATACGGTCTTCCTCTAAATCGTAACAATCCATCTTGGGAAACTTCAAAATTCTTAGTTTTCCCTTTCTCTAGCTTATCTTTAAAAATAGCTGCGAGCTTATCATGCTTTTAAGCTTCTCTTATCTCATCTTCAATGAAAGCTCTAACATGTACTTCTCCGTAAGGACTTTCTATCATCTGCATCTGATAGAGAGGATTCCAATCTCTGACATCTTCTAACAGCTTCAATTCTTTGATCATCAGACTTGCCACCTGCACCACTTTTCTACTTAGAGCATCAGCGACCACATTGGCTTTTCCTGGATGATATTTAATCTAGAAATCAAATCCTTCAACAATTCCATCCATCGTCGCTGCCTCATATTCAACTCTTTCTGATCCTGCAGATACTTCATGCTTTTATGGTCACAATACAATTATATGGTAGCTCCATACAAATAATGTCTCCATATCTTGAGAGCATAAGCCATAGCTACAAGCTCCAGATTATGAGTGGGATAATTTTCTTCATGTGGCTTTAATTATCGAGAGGCGAAGGCTACTACTCGACCTTGCTGCATTAACATGCATCCCAACCCCTACTTACTAGCATCAGTATAGACTATATAAGTCTGAGTTGGGTTTGGAATAATCAGCACGGGAGTAGTGGTTAATCTCTATTTTAACTCTTGAAAACTAGCCTCGCATTTCTCGTCCCACTTGAACTACAGATTCTTTCTGCTCAGCTTAGTTAACGGCAAGGCAATTAGAGAAAAGTCCTTAATAAATCTTCTATAGTACCCTGCCAAGCCTAGAAAACTTCTAATCTCTGTCACTGTCATTGGTTATTCCCAGCTTAAAACTACTTCAACTTTGCTAGGATCTACAGCTACCCCTTCATGGGATATGATATGACCGAGAAATTTGACTTCTGAAAGCCAAAAATCACATTTACTAAGCTTAGCATAGAGTTGCTTTTCTTTAAGGGTACCAAGAACAATTCTTAAATGCCTTTCATGCTCCTCAGCAGACTTGGAGTACACCAAAATATCATCAATGAAGACCACAACAAATTGATCTAAGTATGTCCTGAAGATTCGGTTCATGTAATCCATAAAAATTGCAGGTGCATTCGTCAAACCAAAAGGCATCACCAGAAATTCAAAATGACCATAACGAGTCCTAAAAGCAGTCTTTGAGATATCATCTGATTTAACTCTCAGTTAGTGGTAACCAGATCTCAAATCAATTTTGGAGAACATACTTGCTCCAGCCAATTGATCTAGCAGATCATCAATTCTGGGAAGAGGGTATTTATTTTTAACATTGATCTTATTCAATTCCCTATAGTCAATACATAGCCTTAGCTACCATCTTTCTTCTTAACAAATAGCACTAGAGCACCCCATGGTGAAACACTGGGTCGTATGAAACCCTTCTCTAATAGCTCCTCAATCTAGTTCTTCAATTCAATCATCTCATTCGGAGCCATACGATATGGGGTTTTCGATATTGGTCCAGCTCCAGGCATAATATCAATTGCAAATTCCACTTCTCGCTCCGGAGGTAATCCTTGAATCTCCTTTGGAAAAACTTCAGGAAATTACTTGACTATTGGGATCCCCTAAATCCTTTCTTCCACTTCTGTTTGAACAAAAAAGAAGATCATATATCCTTGACATCCTTTCCGTAAACATTTATCTGCCTGAGCCTCCGTTATGAAATTCAATTTTACTTCTGAACTCAGATCTGCTACCTTTGGACCAAGAACTAAAGTCTTATTCTTGCAATCCAGCATCACATTATTGGAAGATAACCAAATTTAATCCAATTATGACATCGATTTCTTGGAAAGGCATATATATCAAATCTAGAGTAGTGCAACAATGCTCATACCACACAACATTATTTAGGCAAACATCAGATGTAACTACTCTAGCATTTGTGGGAGTTGTCACACATATGGCATAATGTAGCTTACTAATCATAAGGCCTAGGCATTTTGCACACTCATAAGAAACAAAGGAATGACTTGCACCTTAATCAAAGAGAGCAATCACAGAATGATCATTGAGATAAATTGTACCTTGAATCATTTCATGTGACCATTGGGTGTCTTCCCTAGTGAGTGAAAATACTCATCCTTGCGTCCTTGGCCTTTGATTATTTATTGCTTGTGGGCAATCCGAGAGAAATATCCAGGCTTTTCGCATGTATAGCAGACATTCTGGCCCATCAGACATGGTCTGTCTCCATGATTCTTTCCGTATTTATCACATACTCAGGCCCTTGAGTCTCTGCTGCTAGACTTTCCTCAAAAATTTCCTCTGTTAGGCCTCCTATTCTGCCACTGTCTCTTTCTCTTTCTATAGCCGCTACCATTAGCAGCCTCTCGATTTTGACTGGCTTTTTTAGGAGTTGCATTTTCCTTATTCACAGGTCTGAATAGCATCCGATGATTCATACTATTCTCAACTATACAGTATGCTTCCACTGCTTTGTTAAACTGACTGTATTGCTGGGGAGTCAACTTCTCTTTTAACAGAGTATTCAATCCCCTAATTATCCTTTCTGTCATCCAGCGCTCGTCATCCACTTGGCGAAGATAAGTAGAATACTGAGATAGACGAATGAACTTAGCCAGGTACTCATCAAATGATTCCTTCTCTCCTTGTCTCAGCACAAGGAATTTAGCTTCTCGTTCATCTCGCACAGACTGAGGGAAGTACTTCTCATAAAATTGTTCAAGAAACACTTCCCTAGTAATTGGAATATTTCTTGCTTGTAAGAGCAGTTCAGTATTCTTCCACCATCTATCAACATCTTTCTCTAACTGATAGATAGCCATCTGGGCTTTAGTCTCGGTTGGACAGTCAAGTACTTTAAAAATCTTCTCCAACCTACTAATCCAATCCTCTGTCATTTGGACATCGAATGCTCCTTCAAACACTAGAGGATTATGCTTACAAAACCTTACCATCCACTGTTGAATACTGACTGCATCATCCCCCTGGTCAGCCCGTCTACGCGGCTCTACAGGCTGCTGCACTCTTTCTGATTCTCTGTTGGCTGCTCCTGAAGGTTTTGGAGGCCTTAAGTTGTTCACAGATTTTGCCACTACTACTGCTATAGCAGTATCTCTCTCCTGCTCACTATGTGCTTGGCTGCACACATCTCTTCTATCATCTTTTGTTGCTTCTCTAAACGTTCTAAAATTATCTGATTAATATTCACCGTGTCTCGTGGTCCCTCCAACGGAACAGTCCTTCTAGTTTGTACCATTTTGTTTTACTTATCTAAATAGGAGAGGAATCAAATAAATAACATAATTTACATTCATTCCAAAATATGGCATACACATAAGGTTAGTAAAGTTGTAATACCCCAATTTTCAGGCCCAGAGACTCAGAAAGTGAGCCTGAAATAGATAGACTATCAGACTCCTTTGAACAGAAGTCCTAAGAACATACAGAGGGTTTTTAGGGACTAAACTATAAACAAGTCAAAGATCAAGGACTTATAGGTAAATAGTGAAAGTCCCTAAAGATATAGTGGCTATTTATGCAAGGAAAGGGGTTAAATTACAAAAGAAAGAAAATGTAGGGACTTAGTAATTATGAAAAAGTTTAAGGCCAAAAAGAAAAGTAGACAAAAAGGTGGGGTCCTTAAGTGTAATTTTTGCCAAATAAAAAGGGATTTAATTATAAAGAAGAAAAGTTTCCTGGGGCTAAAGTATAATTAAAGAAAGTCAGGCCGGAAGTGGTTTGCACTGCCCGACAGCATTTCAGTCCCAAATTCTACCAGAAGGTAGGGCAGGGGACGCCGGGTAACCCAGCCTAATACCGGAATTTTTGAAGACTCCAGATAGCCAGAAATGGACTGATCGTCCAAAACTTATAAAAATTCCTACCGGATATCCTATATCTCAGATATAAGTGAGAAAATACAGGATGATGCGCCTTTATGGGGCGGATGTCAGGAAACTGACAGAATACCGATAGGAGGTCCGTAGAAAGATTTATTCACAAAATAGCAAATACAGACGGGAGTGTGAGGCCTCCGGGGATCCGGGTAGGAGATTTATCGGTATTTTTAAAGGGGCTGAATGAGATCGGATGACCTCGGTCAGATGAACGTTATAACCCACAGGGATGCCTGAACACAGTAGGACACTGTATCTGGGAAAAGGAGCCGGTGTCCGGAAAGGTGTATAATCGGTAAATAATAATTAAAATATTTGGTGAACTGTGACAGAGGAAGATTCCTCGTAATACGTGCCATATAGTTAATCGACCCAGGAAGCCCAAAAAATGGCGCCATTAGAGTCCCAATAAGGCTCTTGGACTGATAGGTGGGCCAGTGTCCAGCAGAACCCCGGAAAAGTGCGAAATTACGAAAATGCCCCTGTGTTGTACAAAAATGGCAGTAGATGAATGAAGGGCATTCTGGTCATTCTGGACAGGCCCAGAGGTCAAGACATGTCTAAATAAGGTTGGCTAGAGCCAGTATAAGCTTTGACCAGGTCCAGAAAAGTGTGAAATGACGATTTTGCCCTTAGGGTTAAAATAGGACAAGATAGGGCACCAAGGGCATTTTGGTCATTTCGCAGGGGATCTGTAACTGAGTCTGGACCCAGTATTAAAAAGTTAATGATATAAAGGGTCTAGATACTAAATGTGAGGTCAGTAGACATAAAAAGGATCTTCAGAAACATCAGATTCAGAAAACGGCACGTTTTTCGAGGCGATGGACCGGGCCGGTACCGGATAGGACCGGAAAGCTTCCAGAACCTCCAAATTTCGTCACATGAAGCATATGGGTGGTGAGGTGTCCTATGAGGTGTCCCATGAGGTGTCCAGGGTGATGCAGTAAAAGGAAATTAAAGAAAATAGGAAATTCCAGGAAAAACCAGGACCACAGGATCATAAGTCTTCCTAATTACAAGATTACCATTGCTCAACACTATAAATACCCCTAGCTCTTCATTTTCACGCCAAGAAGCATTCTTAGAGGTAGAAAGAAGTTCTTGAGAGAGAAAGTGTGAGGAAGAAAGAAGTAAGGAAGTTCTGGTGAAGTTGGAAGTAGTAGGGAAGTTCTGAAGCTCTGCTTTTGAGGTAGTAACTAATCCTAGCTCTTATGTAATGTCTTTGTGATGTGTTGTTTTGTTTGGTTGGATTGTTGTCTTATATGTTATGCTTGAAGCTCTATTCCAATGCTATGATCATATGTTATTGAATATGGAAGCATGCAGCATACTTATCTGTACACAATCACAAGCAAGCACCGTCACTCTGCATTACATATATTGTTATGATTGTTGCTACTGGGATTCTTTTGAATCTCATTCCCATACATAACATTACAGGGGAGGTTCTGTCAAAATGAAATTTGGAAATTTTAAGAGACGCCGTTATGCTGCCGAAATTCCGGCAAGAAAGCAGGAACAGGGAAAGGAACTGATACGTACTGTGTACGTAGTGCTGTCTAAGGAGGCTGGAAGTGAGTGGACCCAGCAGGTTCATCCAGTCTTTCCTGGGTACTACGTAGAATGGTAGTTCTCATGAGGGAATTACCGAATCGGTACAACATCGGTTACTTTCTAAAGAAGAATTGTAGCAGTTATGCTGCCGGATTTTAGACAGTGAAAAGATGTAATAGAAATTTGAGGGGATTGATCATACACTGATATACAACAGTTGATTATCTAACAATAATTGTTATCTGGTATGTATGACTGATATGTGATGGTTGTATGCATGCTCATGTGAAGATTGAATGCTGAAAATAGGTTCAGTGAACAGTAACTCGTAAGGACCTATGCATGTTTGATAAATCATTAAAAATAGTAAATGGTTGAACTAATGTACAAAATTTTTATGGTAAAAATTAGACATACTAAGATTTAATTTTATATATATAATGTCCCATTTGGATGTCTGTACGAAAGGATATAAATTACCAAAGATGAAACCAGAATGCTGGATTCAGGATAAAATCACTGGATGAACAGTAAATTTGAAACGTTTACCCACGATGAATTGGTTAAGTGATGGTCAACCAATTATTTTTCCCTGAAATATAATTGAGTTAGCTTCATGTAGCACTTTGAAACACTTTGTTTTGATTTTTCTAGAATTAGTTATGATTTTTCAAAGTCAAGTCGCTCATCTGGAATTTGCCACAGTGAACAGTACCGAAAGAGTAGAATTCCAGATTGATAGTTTGGACTTCTATAACCCTGAAAGTGGTTCCAAATGCTACTGAATGGTTCCTAAAATGTATAAAAATAAGGATGTGACATTTTGGTATCAGAGCAAAGGATTCTGGCTTAGGAAATGCTCTGAATAGATAAATTATAGAGATACCATGATAAAGCTGTCATAATTGACACTAAGTTAGTGATCACGGGAAGCTGAGGTTGTGACGAGATAGGTCTTGTGTAACGACTAATATATATAGGAAAGTTAAAGGTTTAGAAAAGCCCAGTAAAGGTAAAGCTCTTAGATGAATAGGTAGTATGATATTAATATGTTCACTTTTCTTTTGAGATTGACGAGGAGCAAGATGGTGAACACAAGACGAGGACGTAGAACTAGAGTGGAGGAGCCACACATAGAGGAAGCTGGTAACTCCAATGAGGTAGATCCTATGCAAGTCATCCTTGCTAGACTAGATCAGCAACAGAGAATGATGGAAGAAATAAGGGCGGAACAAGTTCGCCAAGATCAAGAACGAGATTCTACTATCGCTACGGCGGTTGCTGCTGCAGTTGCTAGCTTACAACAGTCTGAGAAGGAGGTAGTACCAGAAAATGATGTAGAACCTGAACCTCAGTCAAATCATGGGCAGATTGGAATGAATAGACATCAAGGGTCTATAGGAAATAACAATAGTCAGGAAAGTCTTCAAACATGGATGGAACGATTCCAGAAGTTTAATCCGCCTATGTTTGAAGGAACTTTTGACACTCAAGTAGCCGAGGATTGGGTTAGCAAGTTAGAGAGAATCTTTAAGATTTTAGAATGTCCCACTGAAAGAAAGGCTCAGATGGCAATTTACAAGCTAGAAAAGGAGGCCGATCGGTGGTGGAGGAACACAGAAGTAATTCTGCAATCAAGAAATAATCCACTCACATGGGAAGTATTTCTTGAGCAGTTCAACGAGAAATATTTTCCACAGTCAATAAAGGATGAGCACGAAGCCGAATTTTTAATATTAAGGCAGGGTGAGCAGGAATCCTTTGACGATTATCTTGCTAAGTTTATTCGTCTTTCACGATACTCCACGTACCTAAAATATAGGAATGATGAAAGATGGACCACTGAGAAATTAACTCGTGGATTAAATTCTATACTGAAAGAGAAAGTTTTTCCTAGGCAGATACGAAGGTTTAATGAAGCAGTAGAGGTATGTAGGATCACAGAAAAGAATGTGCAATATCCAGAAAAGGGTGAGCCTGCTATATCAGTACCATTGAGAATGACGCCCCCAGGTTCCTCGAAAGGAAACAATAAGAAGAGAAATGGGCCAGTGTATGAGTGAGAAGTTAATAAGAAACAGGGGAGTAGACCAGGTAGTGGGCCAAGAGAAGTTAGTAGGCAACCAAGGCCTAATGTATGTGGGAATTGTGGTCGAGACCATGGTACGAGGCCTTGTCTAGCAGGTCAAGGGTTATGCTATAGGTGTAGAAAGTCTGGACATTATGCTAGAGAGTGCCCACAGAACACAACAGGCGAAAGATATCCGACTCAGGGAAGAGTATATGCCCTGACTGGCAACGAGATAAGAAAGTCTCCTGCACCAAATTAAGATACGAGTCCATATGTGTTCTGTTTCCATTAGCTGATAAGTCCTGTATATATTGTCCAGTATGCACACTATTGAGCTATCCTGTACCTAGTATGTTGCCTTTATGTGGGAATGAATATGATATATTTTACTCAGATCATTCTATAAACTGTGAATACAGTACTCAGGGCCATTTCTATTGAAAGGAATGGTATAAAAAGGGAAGCAGATAACAATAAAGCATTTGTTTTCAGATCACTCTTTAGATAAGAGATAGATCTAATACAGAATGCTCGCAGCTAGAGCATAGTTTAATGGCTCGCGGTTAGAGCACATATTAGAATAAGCTGAGATGAGAGGGAACTCCTGAGTAAGAGAGAAAATAAGTAAAGTCTGGGTAAATAATACGAGGCTATAAAAAAAATTTTAAAATTTTTATTGAGTTATCAACAGGTGGAAGCAGTTAACCTTATAACTTAGTCTGTTAGTTTAAGATCTTCGGGAGGTATACAGTACAACAGAATCGCAGTTAGATTCTGGAGGGTCGCAGTTAGATCCTAGTATGGCTCCAGGGTCGCAGTTAGATCCTAAGAGGTTCAGAGTCGCAGTTAGATTCTGAAGAGGCTAACGGTTGATCACAGCTAGATCCCGAGGTCGCAGTTAGACCTAGCCTAAGATGAGCCATGAGATATGAGTACAATGTAGTATCTCTTTGGGAAGATGAATGCCAAAGACAAAGTTAAGATAAGGAAGCTTCACTAGTTGATAAACTCATCCAGAAAAATTATTTATAATACTTTTTCTCAAATCGCCTCTATTATATACAGACTGAACTTAGCTTTCCCTTAAACTAAGACGGAGTCCAAGATCAAATCTGAGTACTGATATTCAAAGGTTTGCAGAAGAATTCCTGAAAAACAGAGAAGAGAATACTAAGGCCTAGAGCTATAAACAGAACAACCAAGCCCTAACTCAGTAACACGAAAGGTGCTAAGGCAAGAATAGTTTAACGATAGAAAAGCCCTAAGAAGGGATAAGAAAGAATGTGGTTGCCCGAAAAGTGTGGCATAGATGTATCTGGGTTATGATCTTGTATTAAGAGAAAGAAAGGTGATATTTCTCCTAAGCGATTAGCAAAGTATAAGAGGACTGAGGTAGACCCCAGAATTACATTAAAATTATGAAAGGAAAAATATGAAAGAAATGGACACTACTTATAAGTCCGGTAAGTTGTCCATGAGTAGAAGTAGGTAAGTAGAAGATTGATGAATAGATGAATACCCCAAGCCTTAGACATAAACCAAGAAATGATATACCGAGAAGATATATCCAGAATAGTTGATGAAGGAACTAAGTAAATTTCGAGGACGAAATTTATTTTAAGGGGGGTAGAAATGTAATACCCCAATTTTCAGGCCCAGAGACTCAGAAAGTGAGCCTGAAATAGATAGACTATCAGACTCCTTTGAACAGAAGTCCTAAGAACATACAGAGGGTTTTTAGGGACTAAACTGCAAACAAGTCAAAGATCAAGGACTTATAGGTAAATAGTGAAAGTTCCTAAAGATATAGTGGCTATTTATGCAAGGAAAGGGGTTAAATTACAAAAGAAAGAAAATGTAGGGACTTAGATGTAATTATGAAAAAGTTTAAGGCCAAAAAGAAAAGTAGACAAAAAGGTGGGGTCCTTAAGTGTAATTTTTGCCAAATAAAAAGGGATTTAATTATAAAGAAGAAAAGTTTCCTGGGGCTAAAGTATAATTAAAGAAAGTCAGGCCGGAAGTGGTTTGCACTGCCCGACAGCATTTCAGTCCCAAATTCTACCAGAAGGTAGGGCAGGGGACGCCGGTTAACCCAGCCTAATACCGAAATTTTTGAAGACTCCAGATAGCCAGAAATGGACTGATCGTCCAAAACTTATAAAAATTCCTACCGGATATCCTATATCTCAGATATAAGTGAGAAAATACAGGATGATGCGCCTTTATGGGGCGGATGTCAGGAAACTGACAGAATACCGATAGGAGGTCCGTAGAAAGATTTATTCACAAAATAGCAAATACAGACGGGAGTGTGAGGCCTCCGGGGATCCGGGTAGGAGATTTATCGGTATTTTTAAAGGGGCTGAATGAGATCGGATGACCTCGGTCAGATGACCGTTATGACCCACAGGGATGCCTGAACACAGTAGGACACTGTATCTGGGAAAAGGAGCCGGTGTCCGGAAAGGTGTATAATCGGTAAATAATAATTAAAATATTTGGTGAACTGTGACAGAGGAAGATTCCTCGTAATACGTGCCATATAGTTAATCGACCCAGGAAGCCCAAAAAATGGCGCCATTAGAGTCCCAATAAGGCTCTTGGACTGATAGGTGGGCCAGTGTCCAGCAGAACCCCGGAAAAGTGCGAAATTACGAAAATGCCCCTGTGTTGTACAAAAATGGCAGTAGATGAATGAAGGGCATTCTGGTCATTCTGGACAGGCCCATAGGTCAAGACATGTCTAAATAAGGTTGGCTAGAGCCAGTATAAGCTTTGACCAGGTCCAGAAAAGTGTGAAATGACGATTTTGCCCTTAGGGTTAAAATAGGACAAGATAGGGCACCAAGGGCATTTTGGTCATTTCGCAGGGGATCTGTAACTGAGTCTGGGCCCAGTATTAAAAAGTTAATGATATAAAGGGTCTAGATACTAAATGTGAGGTCAGTAGACATAAAAAGGATCTTCAAAAACATCAGATTCAGAAAACGGCACGTTTTTCGAGGCGATGGACCGGGCCGGTACCGGATTGGACCGGAAAGCTTCCAGAACCTCCAAATTTCGTCACATGAAGCATATGGGTGGTGAGGTGTCCCATGAGGTGTCCCATGAGGTGTCCAGGGTGATGCAGTAAAAGGAAATTAAAGAAAATAGGAAATTCCAGGAAAAACCAGGACCACAGGATCATAAGTCTTCCTAATTACAAGATTGCCATTGCTCAACACTATAAATACCCCTAGCTCTTCATTTTCACGCCAAGAAGCATTCTTAGAGGTAGAAAGAAGTTCTTGAGAGAGAAAGTGTGAGGAAGAAAGAAGTAAGGAAGTTCTGGTGAAGTTGGAAGTAGTAGGGAAGTTCTGAAGCTCTGCTTTTGCGGTAGTAACTAATCCTAGCTCTTATGTAATGTCTTTGTGATGTGTTGTTTTGTTTGGTTGGATTGTTGTCTTATATGTTATGCTTGAAGCTCTATTCCAATGCTATGATCATATGTTATTGAATATGGAAGCATGCAGCATACTTATCTGTACACAATCACAAGCAAGCACCGTCACTCTGCATTACATATATTGTTATGATTGTTGCTACTGGGATTCTTTTGAATCTCATTCCCATACATAACATTACAGGGGAGGTTCTGTCAAAATGAAATTTGGAAATTTTAAGAGACGCCGTTATGCTGCCGAAATTCCGGCAAGAAAGCAGGAACAGGGAAAGGAACTGATACGTACTGTGTACGTAGTGCTGTCTAAGGAGGCTGGAAGTGAGTGGACCCAGCAGGTTCATCCAGTCTTTCCTGGGTACTACGTAGAATGGTAGTTCTCATGAGGGAATTACCGAATCGGTACAACATCGGTTACTTTCTAAAGAAGAATTGTAGCAGTTATGCTGCCGGATTTTAGACAGTGAAAAGATGTAATAGAAATTTGAGGGGATTGATCATACACTGATATACAACAGTTGATTATCTAACAATAATTGTTATCTGGTATGTATGACTGATATGTGATGGTTGTATGCATGCTCATGTGAAGATTGAATGCTGAAAATAGGTTCAGTGAACAGTAACTCGTAAGGACCTATGCATGTTTGATAAATCATTAAAAATAGTAAATGGTTGAACTAATGTACAAAATTTTTATGGTAAAAATTAGACATACTAAGATTTAATTTTATATATATAATGTCCCATTTGGATGTCTGTACGAAAGGATATAAATTACCAAAGATGAAACCAGAATGCTGGATTCAGGATAAAATCACTGGATGAACAGTAAATTTGAAACGTTTACCCACGATGAATTGGTTAAGTGATGGTCAACCAATTATTTTTCCCTGAAATATAATTGAGTTAGATTCATTTATCACTTTGAACCACTTCGTTTTGATTTTTCTAGAATTAGTTATGATTTTTCAAAGTCAAGTCGCTCATCTGGAATTTGCCACAGTGAACAGTACCGAAAGAGTAGAATTCCAGATTGATAGTTTGGACTTCTATAACCCTGAAAGTGGTTCCAAATGCTACTGAATGGTTCCTAAAATGTATAAAAATAAGGATGTGACAAAATTCATACATACATTGTCATACTGGTCTTTTATACATTACATAAGTACATGGAGAACATTACCATTTCTAAACATACCCTATTCCTTCTTAAAAGTTATTCTAATAAATTCTTCTACCATGTAGATCTAGTCGAGTATGCTACAATAGGGTTCTTTCTCAAAATACTCATCCAACCCTGTTCTCCAGGTAGGAGTAGTTGGTAAAATGTCATCCATAATGTTTGTCCAATTATTCAGGGTCAGGGTATCTGGATCAAAAGCTCAGTACGTATCCCTTACCCTTATGATAAAATCTTGGTAGATCTATAGTCCTGATCTATCTCTCTGACTAAGGGTCTTCCCAAGTCATATAGCTGTCGGGCTAGCTCCACCGCTCTCTCAAACCGTTCTTTCTTCATGTTCCTTCCTAGTACTATTTCTATGATTCAGGTTCCCAAGTGTATCTCTACCATCGTCATCCTTAGTTTGCTAGGACCTGGAGTATCTATCTGATCTGGTACTTGACTTGGTCCAGGAATATCTGGGTCATCTGGCTGTCTAGGGGTAGGTTCCACTATGCCCTCATCCTGAGAATAATGTTTATCCGGTTGTACTGGTGGAGGGTGTACTATGTCTTCTTCATCCCTCTAGACTCCCTTAATACTTGAACCAGAATCTGCTGGGTCTGGAGGTACAACATTTATGGGAGGAGCTAGAATAGGTTCTTTCTCTGACATACTACCCTCTGGTGTATCGGCCATAAAGTTTGACCCGACCGAAGAACTATCAGATCTATCTATTTCAGAATCACTAGAATCGAGAATATGGACTGCGGGAGGCAACCAGAAATCAGGATCATTGTCCATCATATACTCCTCCTCTGAATTTAGGCTAGACTTGTCTGAACTAAAGACCTCAGGCATGGGATCTCCTTGATTAACAGTGGTCTCAGATCTGGTCCTACATTTAGCCATCCTGTAAACACTAACTTAGTGTCAATTATGATAGCTTTACCATTATGTATCTATCTATAAATCATCTATTCAGAGCATTTTCTAAGCAAGAATCCTTTGCTCTGATACCAAAATATCGTATCCTTAATTTCATCCTTACATATACTCATTCGTAAGTATCTTGTACCAATTGAACACCATTTTAGCTTAGAAATATGAATTTCCAAGAATTAGGTTATCGGGTGCTGT
This sequence comes from Leucaena leucocephala, assembly GCA_037074615.1. Classification (NCBI taxonomy): domain Eukaryota; kingdom Viridiplantae; phylum Streptophyta; class Magnoliopsida; order Fabales; family Fabaceae; genus Leucaena; species Leucaena leucocephala. The sequence continues at coordinate 6,928,201 of CM073545.1, forward strand.
TCATGATACTGTTCATTTGGTGAATCCAAATTATATCATGAACTTTGAAAATTTATAATTAAATCTAGAAAAATATAAATGAGGTGGTATAAGACACATTTTGTATATGGTTTCTGTGACATTTTTATGAGTTTTATAATAGCTTTACCATTCATTTCATGCCTTGAATTGTGCTTTTATGTTGATACATGATTATGCTGGGCAATGTGCTAATTAAAGGGGTAAAATGGTAAATTAATCTTCCAAACTGTATATATTCTGTTATTTACTGATTTGAACTTTTACAGCGAGCTTTTATATTGAATTGCAGGTATTTTGGAAGAGAGCAAGGACCAGGAAAGAAACCACAAAATCAAATCACGTCTCTGCACTGTTTAGTCACAACCAAATTGTCATACCGTCGCGACCATTATTCTTCTGGAAGCTTCTCTACGTTTACAGGTCACGACCAAAAACAAATGAATGATCGCGACTAAAGAAGAGAGTCGTGAAGCTGCGTGTTTTGAATTAGGTCATGTTGTTATAAGAAGAGACGGAGGCTGCCGTCAAGAAGGAGGCTGGTTTTTGGACCTGATTAGGCTAAGAAGCAGTACTCGAGCGATCTCTACACACCTTCTACATATCTCTACACCATTCACCCTTCATCTCTTCATTGTTCCTTCATGGCATCATATCTTACTAGCGATTGCAACGCAGTAGGAGTCATGAGAGGCTAAACCTTTAGTCTCTTGGTGATGAACGGAATATCTTGAGCTCACGGACTGAAATGGGGAGTTTCTTCTGTTCTAATTTGTATCTTGTCATATTATGTTTGCTTCTAGATCTACGGTTTTTCATCATATGAACAAGTTTTGAATATCGATTGATTATTCTCATATTAGACAATTGTAATTTACTTTGGATGTTTTGAATACTGGTTTAAATACAATATTTCAGTTTTGAGTTTAAGCTAGTTGAACGGTTGTCAACGATCATTGCTAATTGATTCAATTGCTTGAATTCTAGGGTTAGTCGATCGACGCTTATTCGAGAGCATTCTTCCATCTGGTTTAAATTACACACTAAGTGATCCTTAGCAGTTCAATAATAGTCTTTAAACTAGCTTTGATTAAAGGAGTTTAAAGAATATTAGGGTTCTGGGCTCAATCGATTGATTGAGGTTTTATTCAAGACTTAGTGATTTCAAACTCCATATACATTGAGAGAAAGGATAGATATTTTTCATCATCAAGAGCTTATCATCATATACTACTTTCACAAACCAACCGTTTTCTGAAACATCCTGCCTTAGACTCCTCAGAGCACCCCTACAGAAGCTATATTCGGTAATTCTCAACTCATAGCCCATACGCTTGGCACTACTTTAGTCACTAGTCGCGACCTAGCCATCATCTCATGGCGACTTAACACCTTCTGGTTCATTAGTCGCGACCACAGCATTCTCTAGTCGCGACCACAACATTCTTTAGTCGCGACCACAACATATTCTAGTCGCAACCAAGCTCATTCTACTCATTAGTCGCGACGCCACATACATATCCGTCACGACCAAACCTTTCTGCCAATATTAGTCGCCACCAATCTACTTCCTAGTCGCGACCAAAAGTCACCAATACATCTTTCTCATACTATCTGCTTTCTTTCTTATGGACAACTCTACTGCCCTCATAAGCAGTGTCCATTTCTTTCATATCTCACCCCACAGAATCTTAGCATAATTCTGGGGTCTATCTTATCTCACTTTCTTCTTATCCTTCATCCTAAGTTCTAGAAATTCTCTTTCAATAACTCATCCCCTACTCTTTGGGAGTCCTTGTTAATTGAAAGGCTCGACAACCCTCTGTATTAGGTTATCTTACACAGGAGCCAGCCCATATCAAGCTACCTGCAGAATTCCTAGGCTTAAGACTTAGGACATTCCTCCCATTCCTCATTTTGAACCTAGGTGAACTGTCCCAATTCTGTAGGTTAAAGACTTAACTCATCTTTACATCTTGAAGGACTTAGCTCATCCCTCGGATCCTACAAAATACAAGTAAATAATCCGCCCATATCAGATTACTACCCTGGGACTACGGGTTTAGCAGCCTGCCCATATCAGACTACCTCCCAGTTCAACTAGACCCAAAAATTGGGATGTTACAATTCTCCTCCCCTTTAAGAAATTTCGTCCTCGAAATTTCAAGGAATACCTCGTCTTTCCTGAGGAGAACTTCTTACTGATCTATATAGCTATGTGATTTTTATAACGTAGTCATATCTATAACCAGTAAGATCATCCCTCTCTGTCTTATTCGCACTCCAGTGATGGTCTAGAGGAGCAACAGCTTGGTCCCATACCTTCCACATGGATTCTTAGCAACTAACATCTCTCATTATAGTTGCTTACAACTATCCATGTCCTAACCCCTCATACAGCAACCTCATAACTGAGCTAAGACAGATTTATTATCTTACTAATTATTTCTCCTGACTCATTATAATAACCACATTCTCTAGATCAGAAAAGAACTCTTCGTCCACATCATCATCTAGGCACATAGTTCCTTACAGCTCAGTCGCCCTTACAGCTATGGTTCCTCTTAACCATTCTTAGGGTCGACCTCAGGGAAAATTGGAGACTCTGTCTGTGGTAGCAAACACCTTTCCCAGGGATGTCAGCATTCGTAGGCAACTCTCGCCAAGTGGCCTTTCTCTCACCACTTCATTGCCCTGTTCGACAATCCTATGTGCCATGGCTCACCACTTTGACATCTCTGCTCCCCAACCTGATCTTCACCTTGATCAGACCCCTGCCTGAACTATTGCCTCTTTCTCTTGCTATTGGCTTCACAACTTGAGCTACCTCCCAAGTGCTCTTAGCCAATGCTTCTCTATCTGAATATCATAACTTATCGTCCCATAACTGAGACTATCTATCATCCTCAATCATATCATATCATATTACTGTTCTCTAGGGTACTCTACCCTAGGTTACTACTTCTTCGTGATGGAATCCCTCTGCTTAGGGAACATCAGCCCATCACATCTCTAGCCTTAGGCCATGTCCTTGGCTCATTCCTGGACAAACCTCATGCTAGCTATCTCATTCTAGCTCTTAGGTCTTCTATTCAGCCCAGCTGAATAAGACCTTTACAATGTAGATCTACTCCTAGGTATCACATGAAGGATCTACCTCATTCTAACTAGCTCATCATTAGATCTCTGTCCTTTAGTCGCGACCTAAATCCTCTCACGTCGTGACCTGAACCTAACTCGTCGCGACCTAGGTCTCCTTACGTCGCAACCTTAACTCTTCAGTCGCGACACAAAACCTTTCCCGTCACAACCTGAGCTTCCTGTGATATACCGTCGCAACCCGAGAACATACTCATCGCGACCAACATTCTATCGTCGCGACTTTAACTCATATTAGTCGCGACCAGAGTGCCATTCTCTCGCACTCAAGGAAATACTCTTTCTAAATCAGAGCATCACTGAGCCAGAACCTTCTGTTCTGTACTAGAATCTTATGCTCTGAACCAGAGTCCTTTCTGGTCTATGCCAAAACCTATTGCTCTGATACCGAAATGAAACATCCTGCCTTAGACTCCTCAGAGCACCCCTGCGGAAGCTATACTAGCTGTACTGATTCGGTAATTCTCAACTCATAGCCCATACGCTTGGCACTACTTTAGTCACTAGTCGCGACCTAGCCATCATCTCATGGCGACTTAACACCTTCTGGTTCATTAGTCGCGACCACAGCATTCTCTAGTCGCGACCACAACATTCTTTAGTCGCGACCACAACATATTCTAGTCGCAACCAAGCTCATTCTACTCATTAGTCGCGACGCCACATACATATCCGTCACGACCAAACCTTTCTGCCAATATTAGTCGCCACCAATCTACTTCCTAGTCGCGACCAAAAGTCACCAATACATCTTTCTCATACTATCTGCTTTCTTTCTTATGGACAACTCTACTGCCCTCATAAGCAGTGTCCATTTCTTTCATATCTCACCCCACAGAATCTTAGCATAATTCTGGGGTCTATCTTATCTCACTTTCTTCTTATCCTTCATCCTAAGTTCTAGAAATTCTCTTTCAATAACTCATCCCCTACTCTTTGGGAGTCCTTGTTAATTGAAAGGCTCGACAACCCTCTGTATTAGGTTATCTTACACAGGAGCCAGCCCATATCAAGCTACCTGCAGAATTCCTAGGCTTAAGACTTAGGACATTCCTCCCATTCCTCATTTTGAACCTAGGTGAACTGTCCCAATTCTGTAGGTTAAAGACTTAACTCATCTTTACATCTTGAAGGACTTAGCTCATCCCTCGGATCCTACAAAATATAAGTAAATAATCCGCCTATATCAGATTACTACCCTGGGACTACGGGTTTAGCAGCCTGCCCATATCAGACTACCTCCCAGTTCAACTAGACCCAAAAATTGGAATGTTACATTTTCCATCTTAAACAAAAACACAAAAACATCTATTTTACTGCACCCACAAAACCACAAAACCATTTACTCTTTACTCAGGTTTACCATTGAATTTGACATCAAATTTGCTAGGATTCCTTTAAAAAGGCTCCTCGAGAAGAACAATAGAGTTGTTCCTTATACTATATTACTAGGGTGCAATTCACTTAATTTTGATGGCTCAGACAGCGACAATCTGAGGCTCTCGTCAATAGAGCCATTGCCGGGGAGCCAAGTAATTGGTTCCCTAGTAATTGTTTGTCAAATCTATTGCCTACCTGAGTCATTTTCCTTGTTTTTCATTGCATTTTAGTTTTTAGTAGTTTTTAGCTTGCATTGCATACTGCATCTTTTTCTGACTTTCTGCAGGATTAGTCTTTGTGACTATGAGTCGCGACCTTTACTGACCTGAATTGTGACATTTACTCTCTGTCATTTTTAGTCGCGACGTTAAACACTCTGTGTCGCAACCTTATTGCATCTGCGATATCTGATTGCTCTCTGCGAAAACCAGTCGCGACATTTAAATCTTTTAGGCGCGACTATAGCTCTCTGTAATTGTGGGTCGCAACCTAAATCCTCTTGAGTCGCGACATACTGAAAATTTTCTGCTGTGCAACTTCTGAATCTGAATTTGATTGTTTGCATTGATTATTTTTTATTGTTTCTGCATTACATGCGTAAAGAACCGAAGCACTAGTTCCTTTTGAACCTAAGATTGAGAGAAGACTTAGGAAACTAAGGAGAGAATTTAGGGAATTTAGAGAAGAAGAAGCAAAATCTAGTTCCTCCTCTAGTATTCCGGAGTCTGAAACTGAATTGAATTTAGAGCTTCCATTAGCAATTTCTAACATAGCTGAGATTAATCATAATGGGCACAATGGGCATGGAGAGAATAAAATGAACGTAGAAGAAAATAGAAGTATTAGGAAAATAAATCATTCGCATGTGAATTATGATCCTAATGGTTTCTATACTGAAGAGGCCAATTTTGAAATTAAAGGAGCTTTGATTGCAGCCTTACCTAAATTTCATGGTTTTATAGGAGAATGTCCACACAAGCAACTACAAACCATGCACATGATCTGTTCTTCAATGAAGCCCCCAATGGCCACTTTAGATGATGTCTTGAGGAGGTGTTTCCATTTCACTTTGGAAGGGAAGGCTAAGGAGTGGCTGTACAATTTGCCAACCCACTTTTCAACTCTTACATGGGATCAGCTGAAGTCTACTTATCTTGAGCAGTTTTTCCCTACCTCCAAGACTACTCCGATGAAAAAGGAGATCACTAATGTTATGCAACAGGATGGGGAGTCTTTTCATGAGTATTGGACAAGATTTATTAACCTTTTGGCTCGATGTCCCCACCACAACATCACTAAGGCTGATTTAGTAGACATCTTCTTTGATGGTCTACTACCTCACAATAAAGTGTCCTTGAATGCTGCTGCGAATGGTTTATTGAGAGATAAAACCCCACAAGCAAGTTGGGATTTGTTCCAGAAAATGGCTAATGAGGACCATCAAACTGAAGATCCAAGAAGATTACCACCCTCATCTTTAGGTAGTTCGAATGCAATCTTAACTGAGATAGCATCCTTGGGAAATTGAATGGAAAAGAGGATGAGTCTGATTGAAAGGGAGCTGCACTCCATAAAACAAGTTCATGCAGTGGATACCTCACAAGCCCTAGTTACAGGATGTGAATCATGTGGTTCAATGATGCATGCTACAAGTTCATGTGATAGACAGTATGAGGAAGTGGCAGCTATATATCAAGGGAGAGAGAATAACTTCCAGAAGAGAGATCCATACTCTAACACATATAATCCTGGCTGGAGAGACCACCCAAATTTTAGGTGGGGGAGTGGGGAAAATAGATCTAATCAATTTCAAGGTGATGGTGCTTCCTCAAGCAACTACCAAGGTAATGCAAGGTCTATGGTTCCCACACAACCTAATGTTTTAGTGCCTTCAAGACCAGAAGAGACCTCCCAATTATTAAAGAGTATGGCAGCACAAATGAATAACATGGATGGTAGAATGACCAATATTGATCATAAGCTCAAGGAGAATGATGGTCAGTTCACCCCTATAGCCTCAATTCTCTAAAGTATGCAAAAGGACAATGCAGATGTACACAAAAAACTTGAGGAGTTAAGTTGTAAGAATGCAGATATCACAAGCCACTTAACTCAAGTTTCTAATACAGTGAGTGACATCCAAGGAAAGAACAGTGGCAGCATACCTTCGAACACCATTATTAATCCAAGAGGGGTGAATGCCATATCTCTAAGAAGTGGAAAACAGGTGCATTTTAAGGAAGCTGATGCACCACAGGAGGATAAGGTAGATTCTAAATTTGATGATTCATAACTGCCTCAGATGCAGATTGGCAATTCTAAAAGTTCCAAAGAACGGTTGCTTGAGAGTAAGAAGGCAACCCAAGAGGACAACTCATAAGAACAAGCTGCAGTACAAGAGCTGCAGGAAGAAGAGACAATAAGACCAATTCCAACGTATAAAGGAAAGAAACCTGAGGAGAAGCCAAAGTTGAGCAAGCAAGGAGCCTCTACGCATACTGGTAAGGTAAGTATAAAAGATCTCCCTTTTCCTAACTCTTATTTTGCTGGAAAGAAAAAAAATTGATCCTGATTTTGCAAAAGATGCTTACAATTTGTTCAATAAATTGGAAATAAATATCCCTATGGTTGAATTCCTCAAGAGAAACCCTAAGTATGCTAAATTTTTAAAAGAATTATGTGCTGATAAAAAGAAATTTAGGCCTCTTGAGAGAATTCAGGTGAGTGCTAATGTGTCATCTTTTTTCAAAGCTGAACTATCGGTTAAGTGCCAAGACCCAGGCTCCTATACAATCCTATGCACAATAGGAAATGTTCCTATTAAGGGCACGTTACTAGACCTAGAAGCTGCCATTAATGTAATGCCTTGGTCAGTTTATCAAGCTTTAGGTGTCAACAATCTTAGAGACACGAATGTAGTACTCCAACTAGCTGATAGGTCAATTAGGTATCCCAAGGGAATTCTTGAGGATATTCTGGTGCAGGTCAAGGACTTAGTGTTCCCAGCTGACTTTTATGTCCTGGATATGTCTAATGAGCTAGTAAATGATAGCACTTTGATCCTAGGCCAACCTTTCCTACAAACTTCCAAAACCATCATCAGTATGAAGCATAGTTCCATTACAATGGAGGTTGGAGAACATGTGGTAAGTTTTAACATGAATGAAGCAATGAGATATCCCTATGATAACTCTGCTTTTACTGCTTTAAATGCCATTGATTATGCTGTTGAAGAGGTTAGGGATGAATATGAATTGAGTTTGCATGATAATGATAAAGATAATGCACTTGCAAAAGGTTTGTTGAGTGATTTTGCAGGATCCCAAGGTGTTCTGGAAGCTGAAAGTCCAACAATTGAAGACGGATCGAGTTTCTGTGATAAAAGGTTACGACCCAGTGACCATAATGCTGTGACCAAACATCAGTCTGTAGCCCACTGTGAACATGTGTCGCGACCAAATAAATTTAAGGTCACGACACAAAACTCCAGAGACAACCAGTCGCAACCCGGAGATGTAGGTGTCGCGACTAAACCTCAATCTGCTGAGGGAAAGCCTCTCTATGAATATGAGTCGCGACCAAATGAATTTAATATCGCGACACAAAACTCCAGAGAACGCACCACGCGACAAGATGAAGATGATGTCACGACTAATAGTTCCAGAGGTGCACCCTGTCATTCTCAGTAGCGACAATACGATGAAAGGTCACGACCGGATATACCAGACACGTCCAATGAACTGAAAATTCCTTCAGATCACTTTTCCACTATTTTGGTTAAAGGGCCAATGTGTTCTAACCCTATTTCCCCTCATTCTCATTCCAAAATTACTTCTCATACCTTAAGATTTTTGAATGATTTGCTTTCTGACAATGATACAGGTATGGGAAGGAATAACCCCAAGAATGCTGCAGTTGTAGACCAACTTCAGCTTGGAGTGACGCTTGGGGAACCAGATGATAAATTAGAGTGTCTATGCAAGCTGGATAAGAGCAACCGCAAGGAATATACGAAGGATGTGAAGGGAAAACCTCCCAACTCTGTTGCTGTTACATGCCAACCACAGTTGGACAAGTTCAAATTTAAAGAGGGAAGATTCAAGATAAGCTTGGACGAATATCAGCACAAAATGCATGACTGAGGTACTTTAAAGTGGAGAGAGAAAGCAATGTGGGGATCGTGGAATCAAACTGTTGTCTCTCAAAGTTTATTGAGTCTCCCTCACCACCGTGAGGCCAGGTTATCCCTTTCCTATCTCCTCCCTTTTACACATTCTTCTATTTATGATGTTTTCTATGCTAGGTTGAGTATAGGAAAGGGATGATTCGGTAGATTAAATTCCATTTTCAGTTTAGTTCTTTTTGTCTTCAGTTTACTTCTCTTTATTCTTAGTTTATTTCTGCTTTGTTCCACTTCTTTTTACTGTCCATGTGTTGCACACTCATCAATGGATACCTTTCCATCCACACACTCACATGCATGACTTTAGCTTACCCATCCTGTCATCCGTGCTTTACTTGTATTGCTTTGAGTGACTTGAATATGACTGTGAGCTTCATTACGAAAATTGTAACATCCCTAATTTTTTGTACTGAGTTGTATGTACAGATTGACTGAAATATATATGATATTTATCAGGAAAAGATGTGGCCATTTATGTAAAGAAAGGGATTAAATTGGAAGAGGAAGAAAGTGTAAGAGCCAAAGTGTAAAATTACGAAAATGCCCCTGTGATGCCCTAAGAAACCATAAGTGAATGGAGGGCATTTTGGTCATTTTAGACAGGCTAAAATGCCAAGGCAGGTATAGGAAGGATTATTCAGAGCCAGTATATGCTCTGATAAGGTACAAAGAGGTATGAAATGACAATTTTGCCCTTAGGATCAATATAGTGAAAGAAAGGGCACCAAGGATATTTTGGTCATTTCACAATGGATGGATATCAGATGAAATTTGATAGTAAATTATTATAATTAATATGAGAATTTATGGAGTTGACATAAGTCAAAAAGGAGTCCTGTAGAATTAATTATGGAATTTACGGTGAAAAAGGACACCGATAAAGGGTTAAAGGAAATGTATGTAATTTTTATCAGGACTTCTGGGTATCAGAAAATTATGAAACTTTGTAGAGAATTTATTTTATATTAGAATAAATTTATAAAAATGTTAAAACAATTAAAAGAGGTGTTTAACATTTATTCTAAGATCAGGGTAATTTAAGGATATCGGTATAAGGAAAGTACATTGGGATTTGGGCCAATTAGCTATTGGATCTAAAAGAGGCCTAACATTTTGTCCTAGGCCATCCCAATAAGTCCCAAAAGTTATCTTGGAGCCCAAGTCCAATAATGAATAATTTATGGATTTTTGAAAAAAAAAGAGAATAAAGTAAAAATTAGGGTTTGCACATGGTGGGACCCACAAGGACTTTAAAATGGTGCCAAAACAAAGAGCTTAGGTGTCCCAAGTGATGTCATGTTGATGATGTCATGGTGGTGATGTCATGAGTGAAAAGAGAAATGACATTCCAAGATTAAACCTTTAACCATTAGATCAAATAGTTCCCAAGGTGATCTTGGCCTTCAATTTTCCCAAGATTTTTCTATAAATACCCCCTCAAATCCAAGCCAAAACCATGAAGGAGAAGTGTAGGGAACCTCTTGCAAAATTTTCTCTCAAGCTTGGAGGAAGCAAGGATCTTGAAGAAACAAGTAAGGTAAGTTGTCTCCTTGCTTCTACCCTTTGTTCTTATGGTTTGTGCTTGAGTTTAAGTGGTTTTTGAGGCTCAAATCTTAGGGAGATGCTGCTGGAATTTTTGTGTATATGTGAAAGGAATATGAGTTTTAGGTCATAGATAGTTAAGACAAGTTTAAACAAGCTAGTTACATGCTTGGTTGTGAAGTAAGTCGATGTTCTTGACTTTACCATTTCGGTTACACTGTTCATGCACTGTTCATGATAGAAGGAAATGGAATTTCAATAATTTAATGCTTCCATTGAGTTTATATGATAATTTTGTGTAGGATTGGAAAGGTTTTGAACCTTGGAAACCATTGGAATTAAGGTTATAATGTTTAAAATTCCTCATGGGCACTGTTCACTCGCATGAACAGTGATTGAATTTCATGATTTTGATGCTTCCAATGGTCTTAAAATGAGATTTTGTGTGGGAGTAAAGTGGAGGAACAAGTATGGGAAGCATTGGAATCAAAATGAGAATTTTTGGAAGAATTATGTATGCTTTTCCAAATCTGTACAGAACAGTGCATTCTTGCTGGAATTTGGTTATTTTGAGTTCATAAATGGATTCAAAAGGTGAAATTGTGTAGGGTAAGGTCAAGACATCAATTGATTCAAAGGTCAAGTTAATTGGCAAAGATTTAAGAAAGTTGTGTTAGTTAAAGCAAGTTAAAGGTTCAAGAGAGGTAATCTTGAATAGTGTTTGAGTTCATAGTCCTAATGGATTATGTAATGAATATGAATGTGTTTAGGACCTTAAAACCTCTAAGAAGGTATTGGGGAATGATTGACCAAAAAGCTTCATGATTGAAAAGCTTGGGAAGCAAGTGCAAGCATAAGAAAGAGAGCTTAAATCCAAGGTAGTGAAATTACCCTAAACTTGTATGTATGTAATGTATGCTTGATTGTGCTATGGCTTGGTTAAATTGTGTGTATATGATAGATGATTGAAGCTCTGTTATTTTATGATTACTTTGGCCAATTGTATTTCATATGATACATGGAAGCATGCTCATCACACTATGATAACACTTTCACAAGTAAGCACAAGTCTTTACATTAATACATGCATTGTTTGGTATTGTTTGCTACTGAGATTCTTTAGAATCTTACCCCCCCCCCCATAACCATGATTTAGGTGCTGGAACATCACAAGGAAGGAGGTAATTGTGGATGTATGAATGGTGTATGACTTGAAAAGCTTGCCTTTAACTTAGATGATGATATATTGGTATGTATAATGAATTTGCTCACTGGATCCGAGCTGAGGCAGACCACTTCCAGCGATAGTTTGAGCAACTTATCCTAAGATTTTTTACATGAAATTTTAAATAAACATAGATAAGATCCAGAGCTTTAATTGGACACCAAGAACGCCTAATTTGGTTATGTTTTCAAATGGATATGATTTTTCAAAGTTGGACTTAAACTCTGGATCAAGATAAAACAAGTCATCCGATACAGTAAGGTTCCAACGCAGTTTTCATATAGCAAATGAATGTGTTTTTCTGTGATTTTTGTTGAGCTTAAAGTACACATTCTGAGATTTAAATCCATAGGTAATTAGACTCAATTGTATAAGTATACAAGGAGAAATGAATTTTTGAAAATGGGGAAAAGAAACTGGAACTTCCAGATTTACCAAAATAAATAGTAAAATTCAACGAATAAACTGATTTGATCTGGACAAGGAAACCTCATTTTCATATTTTTATATCAAATTTAAAGGAAAGAGATTTCATTATAAATTGGAATCACCTCAATACAATTTTTCTAGATTTAATTATGAATTTTCAAAGTTTAGGCTGTAATCTGGAATTAACCAGTGAACAGTGACGGTGAACAGTACCCGTAAGCCCAACTCTTGGAAATACATGTTTTTGAGGTTAAGAGGTATTCCAATGTTCTAAAATAATTCCAATTGAGTATAAGTAAGGTTAAGGTTTAAGCTTAAAATTTAAGGTCAAAGTTTAAGGATTGAGATTAAGGATATTTACTAGAAAATGCTGTTATACTGGCAGAATATCGAAAGTACTGTGTACGTAGGGGCTGTCTAAGGAGGCTGGAAGTGAGTGGACCTAGCCGGTTCATCCAGTCTTTCCTGGGTACTTACGTAGAATGGTAGTTCTCATGGGACTTACCGAATCAGTACAGTTATCTTCTGCCAAAATTTTTGGCAAAGAGAGATATAATAAAGTTAAGATTACTTCTGTAAGTGTACTCTGAGAGGTTTAAAGGAGGATGTTTCAAAAATTGCATTGAGCGTTATGATTACCTACTGTATTAAGGCTAGATTTAACTGATAACATCTATGATTTCTCTGGTTATGTTGACAGTGAGGACACTGTCAAGTTTAAGTGTGGGGGAGGATGTTTTACTTTTGCTTTTGTGCTTAATCCAATCTTTCGTCACAAAATTTTTGTTTTTGAACTTAATATGTGGTGAATTGCTGAAAATTAGACCTCCACCTTAAACAAAAATTGTTAATTGGTAAAAAGGATTTAGCATGAAAACCAGTTTTGGACTTTGAAAACTGAAACATCCTCCCTTGGACCACTCAGAGTACACTTACGGAAGCAATATTAGCTTGATAATATCTTAACTTAAGCCCAGAAATTAAAATTTCTACTTTTAAGTTCCTTATTCTGAACCTTTAATTTGAGAACTGATTAATCTCATTCTACACATCCAAACAAGGCTTATTACCTATCCACGTAATGCCCCAGATGTGTACAACCGGCTCACCAAATTTTGTGGCCAAACTCCTTCGTTTACTAGGTCAAACTTAGGAAAGAACCCTGCTACCTCAGGACATGCGAATTTCTCTTTTCATTTCTCATTCGCAAATTGAACATGCCAAACAATATTTATTATTAAATAATACAATGTCATACAATAAGTCATATACAAAATTCTCATATTCTATTACATCTTTTCCTGCCCGAACTTCGGCAGTATAACCGCTAGGCTTCATCTGTACAAAGAACTGAACCGTACTGATTCGGTAATTCTCTCATGAGAACTACCATTCTACGTAAGTACCCAGGAAAGACTGGATGAACCGGCTAGGTCCACTCACTTCCAGCCTCCTTAGACAGCACCTACGTACACAGTACTTATCATATTCTGATGTTCAGTCTTAAATTTGGCAGCATAACGGCGTCTCTCAAAATTCTTAGAATTCAGTTCAACATAATTTCCCTGTAATGGGTTAGATATTGGGAATGAGATTCGAGGGAATCTCAGTAGTAAATAATCATAACAATATATGTAATGCAGTGTGACAGTGCTTGCTTGTGATTGTGTACAGATAAGTATGCTGCATGCTACCATACTCAATAACATATGATCATAGCATTGCAGTAGAGCTTCAGACATAACATATAAGACAACAATCCAACCAAATAATAGCACATCAAATCACAAAACCATTACATAAAAGCTAGGATTAGTTACTACCTCAAAAACTTAGCAGAACTCTAGAATCTCTATACTGCTTCCGGCTCCGCCAGAACTTCCTTTCTTCTTTCTTTCTCTCACTTTCTCTCTCTAGAACTTCCTTATCTCTCTAAAAGGGCTCTTGGCCGTGCATAATGAAGAGCAAGGGGGTATTTATAGTTTTGGTGAATGGCATTTCCGTAATTTTGAAGCCTTCTGAACTTGTGGCCCTGGTTTTTCCGGAATTTCCTATTTATGTTTATTCCCTTTACTGCATCATCATGACATCATCCCAAGAGACACCTCATGGGACACCTCATATGTCACATGGCAAAATTGCAAGCTCCTGGGACACCTCATCAGCTGACTCAGCGTTTCCAGATAGTTCCAGAGTCTTGCACCGGCATACACGGCTGAGATCGTGCCACGTGTCATCAACTTTTTCTTCCTCCTCTATGTTGGCGCCATGTGGCATCTTGCTGGAACCTTTCACGCCATCCAATGCTATCCAGATAAGTCCCAGACTTTATATGATCACCTCCTCGATTATCGTTCCAACCGAGTAACTTTACTTTACTGAAAAGTCATTAAATCATTATTTTAATTCCACTTTTTCTCACATTTATGCTGGGCTACGTTTTTGGGCCTGGGAATATCATCTTGGGTCTCTGAACCAGCCCAAGTACTCTATTGGCACGATTCCCAAGAAACACCCCTTGGCAAATTACCAAAATGCCCTTAGTCTCTCTTTCTTTACTTTACTAGATCTAGGGCATTATTGTCTTTTCACATCTTACCAGAGTACTCTCTGACCCTGGTCAACTATCCAGATACCCTGTATGGACTGACTAACCTTAGGCAAATGACCAAAATACCCTTTACTCATTCTTCAGTTATTCTATAACATAAGGGCATTTTCGTCATTTTGCACCTTTTTCCCGGACACCGGCCCCTCTTACCACTGAACTGATATTATGGGCCTGGGCTTTCCCTGGTGTCACTATGGGTCTTGAAAATACTGTATGGCCTCTGGCCACAGTTCGATCATCTCTATTTGGACTGCTTTTCCTTTACCGATTATAACTGTAAATTCCCATCTTCGAAAATTTTTACAGAAAAATCGGGACCTCAAATCAAAATTCTGTGACTCCTCATTCAACCCGGAATCCTTTTCTCTATCTCCCGGTATTTTCAGATATTTTATCCAGATCGGGCTGTTTTGGCCTGAAAAAGCACTCGTGCGCATACTTTTCCAAAATGACCATTTTACCCCTGGTCACATTTCTAATTCTTTCATACACATAGAGACCTCATATGCATATTTCACAGTTCAGTGAAATGATCAGCATAATTTTCTCTATTTTCTGGAAAAATATGGTACTCATCGGCTACCAGCCAGATCTTTTCCAAAATTACGATTTTGCCCCTGCATTCTCTTTCTGTCATCTATTCTCATCTTGTTATCCTTCATCTTAAGTTCTAGAAATTCTCTTTCAATAACTCATCCCCTAAACTCTTCAGGAGTCATCGTTAATTGAAAGGTTCGACAACCCGCCCATATCAGGTTATCTTACACAGGAGTCAGCCCATATCAAGCTACCTGCAGAATTCCTAAGCTTAAGAATTAGGATATTCCTCACATTCTTCATTTTGAACCTAGGTGAACTGTCCTGATTCTGTAGGTTAAAGACTTAACTCATCTTTAAATCCTGAAGGACTTAGCTCATCCCTGGGATTCCTACAAAATATAGGTAAGTGATCCGCCCATATCATATTACTACCCTGGGACTACGGGTTTAGCAGCCTGCCCATATCAGACTACCTCCCAGTTCTCCTAGACCCAAAAATCGGGATGTTACAAAAACTGTCACTTGGTAGTCTCTATGAAAAATGGTCGCGACATATGTGATTTATGGTCGCGACCTGTGATGGAATTTTGTACTAACATGCTCTCTGTAAACTACAGTCGCGACCTGTGTGCTTTATGGTCATGACAATACCTCTCTGTCGAGTTGAGTAGCGACTATAGTACCTGATTTTTCGTGACTATTTCTCTCTGTGTATTTGAGTCGCGATAGGCAATTTCATTCGCCGCGACCAATGTTTGAAAATCTTTGAGCATGTAACCCTGTGAAAATAGGTCGCGACCTTAACTGTTTTCATTCATGACCCACTTTTGGAAAATATCCAATTACCTTCTTTTTGCCTTGTGCAATGCTAGAAAGAAGGATTCTTTTTAAACTACTAAGATGTTTTCACAAATGATTCATTGTCCCCTTATTTCAAATCCTTTTTAGTCCTTCGAAACCATTACCACACTTGAATTTTTCTTTGAATCTTGGAAATTGAATTTTTAACACCTAAACTTTTGCTATTGAATTTAGGATTATTACATGAGTCTAAGTGATTACTTTGAAACTTTTAAACCATCATTTAGAGGGCTTTCAGTTGTGATAAGTGTTCTAATGCCTAATGAATGTTGAACTTTGTTTCGGACTTTAGCTTATTAGCAATTTAGATCGAAACACTAGTTGGAAGGATTCTCGGCCTAAATTTCTATATTGAGTGATTATTCGATTGGTTTATATCCTCTAGAACTTGTCTTGGCTCTGAGTTGAGAATGACTTTGAAACAACATTTAAGTCTGATGTCGCCTTGGGGTTACTTCAAAAATTTAAACCAAGGATTGCGTATAGTGCAACCTCGGGTCATTCTCTTTGAGGAGCCAAAAATCTAATTGAATTCCCAAGTAACTAAATGCAATGTAACTTAAGCTAGAAAATGGGGTTTGATTTGATTGACTAACAAATAAATGCAATGAATTAGAATTAAATTTAAATAAATATTTTTGGTATTTTTAATTTAAAGAAAATGTTAATGAATGATAACAAGTGAATGGAATGAAAGAGAAAGAGATTAATAATAATGAAAGCAATCCTCCAATTCAATAACGCAGGCAATCATAGCTTCAACAGATATGGGAGTTCTAAACAATGAATTAAGAATTATAATTAAGCTTTTACTCCAACAACCGAGCCACCTCGAATTGTCACAAAATATTTTCCAAAATCCTAGTTTATTAACTGCCACCAGAATAATAAATTAGGATTAAAGATGTTAAAATCCAATGCTCAATTATAACTCAATAATTCATAAAATATAGGATTAAAGCCAGCAAGAGATACAATGATCCAATAATTCAAGCCACCTTGAATTATCACAAAATATTCACAATAATTTCAATACCATGTCTGACCCAGATCAAAGTAAATAAAATTAAAGTTAATTAAAGAACAATATCAATTGCCAAACAATAATCCAGTTACAGTAATCCTCAATAAATATAAATCATTATAAGCATTCCCAATAATTATAAAATTATCCTAAGACCTAGGAATCACAAAATAATTAATGGATGAGGATTAGAGTAACTTAAACTCCCCTTTAAATTACAAGCTCATGCCCTTGCTATTGAATAGGAGGATTAAGACTTTAGCCACGCATAGCTATCTCAGGCGCTGCTGCCATCACTGCACTGTCACTACTTTTGTTCTTCTTGCTACACCGTCGTGACTGCTGCTGTGCTGTGACAGAGACGCTGCTATTCTTTCTATACTGCCCTCCGTCTTGTTTTGCTGCTGTTTGGAGTCCGCTGCTGTGCTTGGGTACGATGAGTGGATGGTGGAGATATGTGTGGGTGGCTGTGGAAGGAGCGGAGATGTCCGCTGGAGAGGAGAATGGTGTCGTGATGATGATGAATGAATGGCGTCTCATGGCACTCCTTACGTTCTGCGTGTGTGTGCTCACTGTGAATGTTCTCTGCGGCCCCCTGGTTCTGCGTGTGCATGGCTTTTTAAAAGCACATTGAATAAAACAAAACCTAATGGGCCAAATCGCAAGGTTTGGCCCATGGGTCCTTCAATGTAATTTCTGAATTAGTGGTCATTTGTTGTCATTTGTAAATTATGATTTCTCCTAAATTCTTGAAATATAAAATCATAATAATGTAATACCTTTTATTCCAAAAATAATTATTTGGGAGAAATAATAAAAATATGACAATTATGCCCCTATTAAACACTAATTTATTATAAGGTTCAATAATTCAATTGATGCACAATTAATATAATTAAGGCCCAAAATAATGACAAAAGCCCACTAAAATGATATGAATAAATATATAAAAATATGGGTTTGTCAGACTTGCGCATATATGAATTGAACATGATAGAGGCATTTATTTCTAAACCCTTTTATCCCAAACACAAGCCCACTACATTTATACCCCTAGTCACCCCCTTTGAGCCCATCATTTTTCTTTCATCCATCATTTATATAGAAAGTCATATATGCATAAACTTTATTTGCAAAATAAAATTTTATTCATGTCAAAAATTCATTATTGTTGTGATGTGTGCTACAGGTTCTGTGCATGAGGTGCCAAGTAAAAGAAAACGAGAAAAAGGCATATTGCACTGAAAAAAAAAAGGAAAAAAACAGAGAAGGACATTGCAAGAAAAGATGGAAGAAAAGAAAACAAAAAGAAGAGAAAAGAGAAATGAAGAAGGCACTATTATTAACTGTTATTAGCACAATTATCACTTCTAGATCTCTAGAGACATGAATTCATGCTACATATTCATTGTTAAATGTATATAGTACTTTCTATTCTTCATATTCCATTCCATGTAGCCCATCTCCATCATTACAACCTTAAAAGACCTCTTGATTCTTTGCATAAGTGCTATATAGTTGGTGAGATTTAGAGCCATTACAAGCATATGGTAGGATGTTTTTCCAATTTGAATTTGAGTGAAAGAACCCTAACAATGAGAGGATAGAGAGAGCTAAACACTTACATCCTTAGAGAGAATCTATTGCGCTCATACAGTTGAGGTTGATTTCATTTAGTAGTTGATTACTTGGCATTGTTTACATTATCACTTCTACATTCCCAAAAGATGGTGGATTGATTGTTTTCAAGTCACACTATGGATTATGTTATTGACTTGGACTTAATAGTGTTGTTCTAGGTGAAATTCATTTCTTTGTCCAGGAGTACAAAGGTTAAAGTGTGGGGGAATTGATAAGACACATTTTGTATATGATTTCTGTGACATTTTTATGAGTTTTATAATAGCTTTACCATTCATTTCATGCCTTGAATTATGCTTTTGTGTTGATACATGATTGTGCTAGGCAATGTGCTAATTAAAGGGATAAAATGGTAAATTAATCTTCCAAACTACATATATTCTTTTATTTACTGATTTGAACTTTTACAGCGAGCTTTTATATTGAATTGCGGGTATTTTGGAAGAGAGCAAGGACCAGGAATGGTCGTAACTAAAGAAGACAGTCGTGAAGCTGCGCATTTTGAATTAGGTCATGCTGTTATAAGAAGAGACGGAGGCTGGTTTTTGGACCTGATTAGGCTAAGAAGCAGTACTCGAGCGATCTTTACACACCTTCTACACATCTCTACACCATTCACCCTTCATCTCTTTATTGTTCCTTCATGGCATCACATCTGACTAGCGATTGCAACGCAGTAGGAGTCATGAGAGGCTAAACCTTTAGTCTCTTGGTGATGAACCGAATATCTTAAGCTCACGGATTGAAATGGGGAGTTTCTTCTGTTCTAATTTGTATCTTGTCATATTATGATTGCTTCTAGATCTAGGGTTTTTCATCATATGAACAAGTTTTGAATATCAATTGATTATTCTCATATTAGACAATTGTAATTTACTTTGGATGTTTTGAATGCTGGTTTAAATACAATATTTCAGTTTTGAGTTTAAGCTAGTTGAACGGTTGTCAACGATCGTTGCTAATTGATTCAATTGCTTGAATTCTAGTGTTAGTTGATCGACGCTCATTCGAGGGCATTCTTCCATCTGGTTTAAATTACACACTAAGTGATCCTTAGTAGTTCAATAATAGTCTTTAAACTAGCTTTGATCAAAGGAGTTTAAAGAATATTAGGGTTCTGGACATAATCGATCGATTGAGGTTTTATTCAAGACTTAGTGATTTCAAACTCCATATACATTGAGAGCAAGGATAGATATTTTTCATCATCAAGAGCCTATCATCATATACTACTTTCACAAACCAACCATTTTCCATCTTAAACAAAAACACAAAAATATCTATTTTACTGCATCTTTATTTTACTGCACCCACAAAACCATTTACTCTTTACTCAGGTTTACCATTGAATTTGACATCCAATTTTCTAGGATTCCTTTATAAAGGCTCCTTGAGAAGAACGATAGGGTTGTGCCTTATACTACATTACTAGGGTACAATTCACTTAATTTTGATGGCTCGAACTGCGACAATTCGGGGCTCTTGTCAGGTGGTTCCAATTTTTAATAAAAGCTATTTCATTAAAATTTGAAGGAAAAATATGAAACTGAGGTTTCCTTACCCAAATGAAATCAGTTTATTCGTTGAAAAACACAATTCATTTGGTAAGTCTGGAAGTTCCAGTTTGTTTACCTTATTTTCAAAAATTTATTTCTCCTTGTGTACTTATCCAAATGAGGTGTGTTACATATGGATTTAAATCCCATATGTGTACTTTAATCTCATAAAATTTAGTGGAAAAAATCATTTGTTTACTCTTTGAAATTTGTGCATGAATCTCACTGCCTCTGGGTACTCGTTTTATGTTGATCCAGATTTTATTCGCGACTTTGAAAAATTATAACAATTTGAATTCTTAACCAATTGAGGCGTTCTTGGTGTCCATTTAAAGATATAGATCTTAAATATGTTCATGATAAATTTAACATGAAAATACTTTGTATAGATTATAGAAAATAACGTCGGAAGTGTACTACCTCAAACTGGATTCTTAGTAACATACATCAAGCACATCAAAATATCATTCTCTAAAGTTAAGTACCCCAACTTTAAGTCATATACAAATTAACCATCCACATTTAAACTTTTGCCTTGAGAAGTTCCAGCACCTAGAGCATGGTTATATACATATGGAAAGAATGAGATCTCATGGAAATCTCAATAGCAAGTCATACAAACTATAATAACATGCATGCTTGATTAAATGCTTAACATGTTATAATGACATGGGAGCTACTTCATGAACATACATAAGCAACCTCTAACATGAATATTGTCATGACATTCATTGCAAGGAGTTGCAACCATTCATACTTTATCATCATCATCATAAAATCATCTCAAGCTCAACCAAGAATCATACATAACAAGCAAGTATACAATCAAACAAACATAAGATTATAGTTAGGTATTCTTGCTACCTCTTAGATGTCCTTGTTATTTTCTTCTTGGAATGATCTTCC
The DNA here is from genome assembly GCA_037074615.1 of Leucaena leucocephala. Taxonomy (NCBI): domain Eukaryota; kingdom Viridiplantae; phylum Streptophyta; class Magnoliopsida; order Fabales; family Fabaceae; genus Leucaena; species Leucaena leucocephala. The sequence goes on from CM073545.1 coordinate 6,949,276, forward strand.
CTTCTCACAAATGTCAAAACCTAGCCATTACAAAGTAACATCAAGTTACAATTCAATTCCAACACAATTCCAAGACTAGGTTCTCACTAAGTTCCATTCTTTCTTTAATTTATGACTTATGCTTCCATCTTTCTAAAATAAATTCTCATAGTTCACTTCCACATAATTTTTCATGTAGAATCCAAATATGCATTCAGAATTTCCAAAATCAAATTGCATCACAAGTTTCTGTACAGAACCGAAAAGCTTCCCATGTTTTCCAAAAATTCTCATTTTGATTCCAATGCTTCCAATACTTGTTTCTCTACTATATCCCCACATAATTTTCCATTTTAAACTCATTGGAAACATCAAAATCATGAAATTCCAATATATAAACAGTGATTTGTACAGTTCCAGAACAGAACACAATCTTCCATTCACATGCATACTTGGATTTCCAAGCTATTACCACTTTATTCTAGCTTGATTGAGCTTGTCTAAACTATCCATAACATAAAAATCATATTCTTTTCACATCAAAACAGAATATCCAGCAGCACCATCAAGAGAAATATTCCCCAAAAACCTCTTAAAACCAAGGGCAAACTTGCTAGAACAAAGCTTAAGATCAAGAGGATTAATTACCTTACTAGTTCTTCCAAGGTGCTTGCCTCTTTCTAGCTTCAATATAAATTTTGCAAGAGTTTCCCCAAGGTTGCCAAGCATGCCGAAATGATCTGATTTGAGGGGGTATTTATAGGCAAATTTGGGTGGAAATGAAAGGCCAAGATCATTTTGTACACTATTTGATCTAATGGCTTAGATTTAATCTTGAATTTCCTTTTCTTTAATAATTATGACATCATCATCATGACATCACCAAAGGGGACACCTCACAAGCCACATGGTGCCATTACAAGGGAGGGAAGCTTCTAGAAAATTTTCAATCCAATCCGGTACCGGCTCAGTCCGATTTCCCAAAAATAGACTATTTTCTGAATCTAATTTTTTTGAGATTCCATAATATGTTTTCTAACCCTAAATCTAGTATCCGGATTCTTTTTATCATTGAAATTCTTATAATGGGTCTAAACTTAATTACAGATCCCTTAGAAAATGACCAAAATACCCTTGGTGCCCTTTCTTGCACTACATTAACCCTAAGGGCATAATCATCTTTTCACACCTCTTTGTACCTTGTCAGGGCATATACTGACTTTGACTAACCCTTCCTATACCTGCCTTGGTGTTTTGGCCTGTCCAAAATGACCAAAATCCCCTCCATTCATCTATTGCTCCTTAGTGCAACACAGGGGCATTTTCGTAATTTCACATTTTTTCGGGGGTTCCTCTGGACACTAGCCCACCTATCAGTCCAATTATTTTATTGGACCTCCATGACACCATTTTTGAGCCTTTATAGGGTCTACTACCTTTATGGCACAATTCCCTAGGAACCGCTCCCGGAGCTATTTATATAGTATTTTATTTCACTGTAAATTCCATTAAAAATTCTACAGGATTCCTTTTCTGATCCTGTCAATTTTATAAATTCATATATTAATTATAGGAATTTACTGTAAAGTTCCATCTGATTATGAGATCCAAAAATACTGTAATAATTTTATCTGACTTCATAAATTTATATCAATTTTTCGGGACCTCAAATCAAAATTCTGCACTGCGTCAAACTAACTAGAATAATTTTCTCTATCTAATGGTAAAATTTGGGTCTGATATGATTCCGGTCATTTTTGGCCTGTTTTCGATCCAAGTTCTTCATAATTACACTTTTGCCCCTTGAACTTTTCATAAATTATATTTATGTCCTCAAACTTTTTTAAAATTACACTTAAAGACCCCACATTTTTGTCTACTTTCTCTTTTGGCCTTAAAACTTTTATAATTTCATTTAAGTCCTTGTATTTTCTTCCTTTTTCTATTCAATCCCTTTCTTTATATAAATGGCCACATATTTCTTAGAAAATCTCATATATTACGTACAAAGTGTACATACTAATCAGTACAAAAAATTAGGGATATTACACTTTCTATCCACAACTAACCTTATCAAGAGAGATACTTCTCTATTCTAGCTACTAAATTCATAAGAACAATCCTCTAATTTATTAGAGCAGGGACTAGAATAAATTACTTACCTTATTCCTAAGTTTGCTGAGTCCCTAAGCTCCTTGGATTGCTCCTATCTCGGTCAGACCTCCTCCTTTTTCCTTTATTTCTTTCTCTTTTCTCTCTCTCTCTCTCTTCCTTTCTTCTTCTTTGCCGTGTTGTAGAATGAAATAGAAGGGGGTGGGGTATTTATAGGTGAAGGGAAATGGAATGGACGGTCCAGATCGAATCGCGATGAATGGCTCAGATCGCTTAGCTTCCTCAAGAAGCTTCGCCTGCATCATCAAGATGACATCATCAAGGACACTTTACATGCTAGGTGCTGCCTTGGTGGGTCCCTTGGGACACCTCGCCTGGTGAGTCATCACTTCTGGAAACCTCTAGTCTAATCTGTACAATCCTGTACCACCTAAGTCCAATTTCCCAAAAACTAAACTGTTTTCTGAATCTAATTTTTCTAGCATTCCATAATATGCTTTCTGATCTTAAATCTAGTATTTGGATTCTTCCTACAATTGACATTCTTAGACTGGGTATTAACTTAATTACAGATCTCTTGACAAATTACCAAAATGCCCTTGGTTCCTTTTTATTTACTTTAATAATTCTAGGGGCATTATTGTCTTTTCTCATTTCAACAGAATATTTTCTGATCTTGTTCAACTATTTTGGGAACTCTCTTTCACCGTCTAAACTTAGTCAAATGACCAAAATGCCCTTCACTCATTCTTTAATTATTTTATAACATAGGGGTATTTTCGTAATTTTATATTTTTTCTAAATATTTCTAGACACTGACCCCTTTAACCGTTGAACTGATATTATGGGCCTGAGCCTCACTTGACATCATCATGGGCCTCCTATGATACCATCTGGGCTCATTCAGTCCTAGCTTGCTTACTGGTTATGTTTTACAATTGGATATCAGGCGTTCACGAACTCCCGTCAAAATTCACTAAAAAGTAAATAACTTTTCCTACAAGACTCCTTTCAAGGGTTCGTCAGTTCCTTGACCTCTGGCTTCACAGGACTCACCTTATTGTAACTTTTGATTTATATCTGAGGTCCAGAAAGTCTAATAAAAATTTCAGATAACTTTTAAATTATTAGATAAATATCAGCTATTTGAAACTCTAACAACATTTCTTTATCAGGCTAGATTAACCAGCATAACGTTCTCTATCTACTGATGAAATTTGGGACTGAAATGCTTCCGGGTAATTCTAAGCCTCTTTCGACTCAATTTTCTCATAATTACCATTTTACCCCTAGAAATTTTTTCTCTTTTCAGTTAAGTCCCTTAACTTTTTATAATTACACTTAATGGCCCATAACTTGTATCTACTTTCATTTCATACTATGGAACTTTTAGACTTTTTACTTTAGTCCCTTTCTTTTAAAAAATGACCATTATGGCCCTACGGACTCTCACTATTTACATATAAGTCCCTGTACTTTTACTTATTTGTAGTTTAGTCCCTAAAAATCCTCTGTATATTTCTGGGATTTCTGCTTAAATGGGTCTGATAGCCTATCTATTTCAGGCTACTTTCTGAGTCTCTAGGACTGAAAATTGGGATATTACAATTTGTTACACTGAATAATTTCTTTTTGCCTAGCTTATTATCTCTGATGTGTGCTAAAAAGATGATCTTATGATTTTGATCTAATTTGATGAATGATCTTAAAAGTTATGGTTTCCAAATATGTTGCATGTTTTGAAAATATCAAAGAATATTTTAAAGTCTATTTGAAAAGTTTAAAAAATGATGTTCTTCAGCATTTATTGATAAGCTATTTAAAGAGTCCATTTATGAAATATATCAATAAGTCTGAAATTATATGTTTTGTAAAGAATATTTTTCAAAGAGCTTTTTGAAAAGGTGACTTATCAAAGTTCTATTCGATAAATCCATAACTATCTAAATAAAATTTACTGATAATTTATCGAAGTCAGACTAGTTATCAAAATGTTGCTCGATAAGTTTTAAAACTGTTTATCCGTAATTTATCGTAGACCTTTTTGATAAGGGACATCTTCGATAAGCACTTCGATAAGTCAAGCTGATTTTGTGAAAAGATCTTTAATCCAAACTTTGACAGAAGTTGATCTTAAACGTAAATTATTTGAAAATAATTACTATATGCTTATACTGACTATAGATCACTTATGTACTATGTTTCAAGATCATTTGCAGGCTAAAACAAGATCAAACAAGAAGTTCACAAAAAGTGAAATGCATAAGTCGGCAATAACGGCCATCAACTACTACTTCAACCTTCTGTTAGACTCCAATATTTTGATGATGACAATTGAAAAAAGTTTTCAAAAAGAATTTTAACTGATAAAGAATATTTATTGATAAGCTTATCCATAAGGTTAGTTATCAATAAGCTCTTCCATAAATAAAATATTTCTCCACAAGCATATCAATAAGGTTACTTATCAATAAGCTCTTCGATAAATGAAATATTTACCGATAAGCTTATCCATAAGGTTACTTATCAATAAACTCTTCGATAAATGAGAAAAAAAATTACGAAGAGAATATGTTTTCTGAAGTACATTTATTGAGATCTATTCGATAAGGTTGCTTATCGATAGAGCTTTCGATAAATAAGTAACAGAATATATTTTGGAAAAGCCAAAGTCATGCTTAAAATATTAATTCTTCGAAGACTTATTTGACAAGGTTATTTACCGAAGAACGCTTTGATAAATAAGAAAGTAACTCCTAATTTTAAATGAATAAAATTATCGAACAGGGGCTTGATCGATAAATTCTTCGTTCAATAAAACTATTTTAAAAGAAGACTTTCTGATTTCAAAGACTCATTTATTGAAAGGCTATTCGATAAGGGGATTTATCAAATAACTCTTTGATAAATAAGAAAAAAATTTATGAGTTTTCAATAAGCACTGAACTAAATGATTTTTTTCAACTTGCTTTTACAAAAGATATTATCTTGTCTATTTCTTATCGAAATGATTTATAAATACTCGTGATTAGAGGAAGGAAAATTTTATAGTTTTAAAGACTGGTCATCAAAAATATTTTTCAAGTTGATTTTGAAAATATGTTTGACAGTGTTTATTTACATTGATTTCTTCTCAAAATGATCTTTAGAATCTTGAGTTACAAATTTATAAGATCATGTAAGAAAGAGAAGATAAGATGTTTCAAATTCAAATCACTCGAGTCATAATGTTGATTAATATTTTTTATGATGATTTGATAGATTGAAATGTTGTTAAAGATGATTCATTACTTATATTGATGATTGATCTATTTGAATTATCTATGATTGAATTAAGATTATTAATGAAAGATTCAAAGTCTTATTCATTATGCTCTTATCGATAATCTATTCAATCAAACCATTTAAAAAAATTAAAGGATTATTTCGTTTCTGATAGTTATTTATTTAATCAGTGGATAGGAGCATACTATGGATCGGAATTGTGGGGAGTACTGCCTTATTTTTTCTACCAACTTAAAGCCCCAATTTGTATTCTTTTTATATTATGCGGAAATGCTCTTTTGGAGAATTTACATAATCTCCATTACTAATCCTTTGTGTATCTTGGTGTTTCTAACCATCCACGCATTTTTTATCAATCTCCCCTTATGGTTGTAATACATGTATGGTATACGAACGATAGTGAAAACTCTATAAGGTTGGTCTTTTCAGCCCGTTTCAAAATAGGATGACTAATCAACCAATTTTGGGGTAAACGCTTTCTTCTGCTTATAATATTTTTTTCACTTAATTCTTATACATAGAAAATGAGACTCAATATTTTTATTGCGGATTCAAATGAAATTCAAATCATAGTATATTATATTCAGCCGCTTGTGAACCTTCAGGTACTGTTTTATTCAATGTTTGCTCAATTACTCTTTTACCCACAAATGCAATGTAAGCATTTGGTTCAACAATAATGATATCCCTCAACATACCAAAACTAGCCGTCACCCCACCAATAGTAGGAGATGTAAGGATCGAGACATATAATAACTTTTTATTTGCTTGATAATCTAAGAGATATTCAATAAGATTCTTCTGATAAGCTTAAATTACATTAAAATATGTTATTGATAGTCCTAAAAATGATTTTGATGAGCTTATGAATTACTTTGACTTGACTAAATGAATGATCTTAATGAATGCATAGCTTGTTCATATTTGCTGAAGGATCTTTATAAGCTCATGATTTGTTTCACTGAATTCACTAGAGCTTATATTATGTGATTTGCTCTGCTTGTGCTAAAATTATGATCTTGTAATTTGTATTGATAAATGATCTTATGTATTCTTGTTTCCAAATATATTCTATGATTTGAGAAAAGATTAAAGATTGTTTGAAAGTCTATTTGAAAAAGGTTTGAAAGAGTGCTATTCAATATTTATCAATAAGGTATTCAAAGAGTCCATCTATTGAAGAACACTTTGATAAATACTATATTGTGAAATATATTGATAAGTCTGAAAGCATATGTTTTAAAAGAATATTTTTCAAATAGTTATTCGATAAGGACATTTATCAAAGAACTATTTGATAAATCATGAACTATCAAGTCCTTTTCAATAAAGCTGATAATTGAAGTATTGCTCAATAATATTTTAACTGCGTCAAATGCAAGTCTTCTACAATTTATTGAAGACCTTTCGATAAGGGTTCTCTTTGATAAGCACTTCGATAATTTTGTGAAAAGATTTTTAAAACTAGACTTTATCATATTTTGATCTTTAATTCTAAATTGTTTGGAAAAAATAATATATCTTCACTACGGCATTTTTCAAGATCATTTGCAGGCTCAAACCAAGATCAAATAAAGCGATCAATTAAAGAGCAAAACTAAAAAGTCAGATGCACATTGTAAGCAACAACGACTATATTTGTCAACGGCTATCTCAACGGCTACTTCGATAGATTTTTTTAAAAGCTGAAGAAGTTGTGGAGACATAAAGTAAAACAAGAGATATCAATATGCACTTCGATCATATTCAGTGACTATATCTCTGTTTTACTCTGTTTCTCTTCTTTGGTTCAGAGCATACCATATTATTGGAAGAGAGAAACAAAGAGAGTTTGGGCTTAACTGATTATCATAATTTCTCTAGTTGAGAGAGATAATTGTAAATTTTCATTTTCATTTTCTGAGTTGCTCAGGAGTGGATTCTCTTGAGTGGATTAATACCTTACAGGTTGTAAGAGGGAGTGAGAAGGATTCTTAGGGAAAGTACTTTATGTGTAGTAAGGGGGAGTGAGAGGGATTCTCACAGTTGTAACCTTACAGGTTATAAGGGGAAGTGAGTGGATTCTCACTATTGATATACTGAGATGCCAAGAGCCAAGCTAATCTTGGAGAATAGTAGAACATTCAGATAAGTCCTAGGGACTGGACGTAGGCCAAATAGATTAAGGTCAAACTAGTATAAATCGTCTTGTGCAATATTTATTCATCAACTTCTTCATTTAGTGATATCATTCTAAACTTTACTCTTTAATATCATTCAAATATATTTAGAGTTTTCAAAAAATTTCAAAATACCCAATTCACCTACCATCTTGGGTAATACAACCATATTCAACACCTTCAACAGATTTATAAAGAATCAACTATAAAAGAAGAAGAAACTAAAAAGAGAAAGCAGAGGAAGTTGAATGACATGAGAAGATACAACGTATGCTTAACATGAACTTTGATCATATCTAGTGATTGTACCTCTGTTTCACTATGTTTCTCTTATTTGGTTCAAAGTATACCATATTATTGAAAGAGAGAAACTTAGATAGTCTGAGCTTAACTTTTATCACAATACTTCTGTTGAGAGAGAAACTTGTAAAGATGCATTTCATTTTCTGAGTTGCTAAAGAGTGGGTCTTTTGAGTGGTTATCACCTTATGGGTTGTAAGGGGAAGTGAGAGGTATTATCACTGGTGTTACCTTATGGTTGTAAGGGGGAGTGAGAGGGGATTCTCATATTATTGTACTGAGGCACCAAGAGGCCGTGGAATCTTGGAAGATAGTGAAACACTCAGAGGAGCTATGGACAATAGGCATAGGCCAATTGGATTAGGCCAAACTAATATAAATTGACTCTGTGCAAATATCTCTTCTTCATCTTCCTTCATCGGTGATATTTTTTTGAACTCTACTCTTTGATTTTATTTTAATATTCTTAGAGTCTTCAAAACTTTTAAAATTACCCAATTCACCTCCCTCTTGAGTGAAACAGCCAAAATTAACAAACATTTTAGCTCAAACTTATTATTTCCCTATTGATTTTTTTTCAACGGTCAATTTGAACCCCCACATACATGTATGTATTTATTGTATACTTATCGAAAGTGAAAATAGTAATGATGAGTTTAGGAATAAGTCCACTAAATTGGGAGATAAAAGACGTATAGGGCTCAAGATGCTTGGTAGGAGAAATTTGGAGAGCTTATGAACTATATCTCATTATAAAATTCAGTGGGGCTTTGAAGAGTGGGCATTCTTTTTGGACGCCCACTCATTACCCACTCTTTAGACTAGTTATAGCAATTAACTAGTCTAAAGAGTGGGCATTCTTTTTGGACGCCCACTCATTACCCCAGTTATAATACATAATGGATGTAAACTTTACACAAGTAATAAATCTGGTGTAGAAAGTCCATGACTTTATACACTAGCTATATCTAGACTGAACCCAAATCTAGTCTTAAAAGCCCATTTTAACTGGTGTTAAAAATCATTTTTTCAGTAGTGTGATTTGCCTCATTCTCCCTCTTTTTATTTGATTTTCCCCTGCTTTAGGTTGAGTATGTGTATATTGACAAGGTAATTATAAAATATATAAAATATGTGAATATATATTAATGGCATGGTAAGCACAAAATATTTCAAAATCTTAAATTCACAATGTGGGAAATGAAATAAATATTCAAAATAAAATATTTTTAAAAGTAGGTATATCAGGAATAAAGATGGGTAATAAGGAGGTAGTTGCCAAATATATCGGGATATTAATTAAATACAAAATGGAGAAATTAAACAAATATACAAAAAATATGTTAAAATAGGTATATGAGGAATGTGGGATCAGCATGGCCAAAAAATGATCTGTGTTAAAGGAAAGTAGCATTATCCATCATGTATCTACGCCAAAAAATGTCTTATTTACTCTCTATAGTCAAATTGTACTTATATGTGTGCGTATGTGTATATATACATTGATATGTAGTAATTCTAACCAATACGTGTTAGTCTTAATGAAGGGTTTTTGAATTTTGAGTCTCAAATTCAAATCCACACAGTGGTAGAACTAAAAATTTGATATTAGAGGGGCAAATTTTTCGCAAATCTTAATATAAAATCTACTTAATTAATTGGTTTAGGTAGATTAAAAAATTAGTTAAGTTAATTATTTATAATAATTATGTTAATTTTTCTAAAATACCCCTTTTAATCATACGCATTTAAACTACTCTTGATAGAAATTCGTTTAGTATATACAATTATATAGAGATACTTTATGAAAAAATTATAATTTAGGAAGGCAAAGTGAATTGGGGTCTTATATTTAAAATCAAAATAGACTCCTATCTAGATTTTATATTTAGGTTTGGGGGAGCATAATATTATAAATATAATAGTTTAAATAGGTAAAGGGTATAGGAGAATTTTGACCGACGAGAGGGGTGTCCGCTACCTTGCCCTTCCCCTACTTCCACCCTTGAATCCACATGAATGTAGAAAACTTCTTTAAGAAAAATTACCCCTAATTAAATTTAATAATATTTAAATTTAACTTTTAGTCATATAGTCATAGTGGTATAAAAAAAATTAGTAATCCTAATTCCTAAACTTGAACGTGACTTCTGTTTTTTTGGTTGCCCGACTTCTTGAACAGCCGGAAAAAATCCTAGTATTGATGTGATGCCCCAATCTTATGGGTGTTAAGGAGCCGAGCCTGTCTATAAGCTTGGCGTAATTAATGCATTTTCCAGCAGGTGTCAACGTCCCAATTGTCATCGGGTAGTTTACGTTTATAAATGCATAATTAATTTGTTAGCAGATTTCTTAAATATATGGGCCAATATGTCTTGATTCGATCTGAAGGATTCAGATTATATATATTATTCATATTCATTATTTTATGAATTTTATAATTAGAAGATAAATTTTATTTTGCATATTATTTTTTCAATTAACAATTTCAGGAAAGAAGAGTATATTGCAAAAACAAACAATTTCATCTAATTTTACCTTTTCATGAGAAGTGTACTTAATTTACTTTAGAACTTAACTTAATTTATAGACTTTTATTTAATTTGAATTATCAAGAAGTGAATAAAATATCAATTGACTTCATCTACAAAAATTCAAAAATTGAAACAAATTCTGTCCTTTTCAATTGAAACATAATTCTAATAACCAAGGTAAGAAAAAAAAAAGGTGAAAGAACTTTGCTTTATTTTGGAAAACATAGATGGTAATATTTTTATGTAAAAGTGCCCATCTAATCTTTTAACTTTACATAAAATTTTATTTTAATTCTTTAATTTTATAAAATATCTTTTTAGTCTTCTAACTCCAATAGTATTAACAAAAGATAAGAACATTAAAATTTCAAATATTCACAAAATGTTATCAAATTTAATTTTTAAAAGTAATAATAATTGACATAAAAAAATTATCATTGACTAATAATATTAGGGTTAAATGAATAAAAAGATACTTTATAAAATTAAGTGGTCAAATTGAAATTTCCTATAATGTTATAACTTTTAAGAGGATTAAAAGTACACTGATGTTATTTTTATTTAATAGAAAACATTCATTATTTTATTTTAAATTTTGAAAACAATTATCTTTTATGTTTTAATTTTCTCCTTAATTATCACCTATTTCATTATATAGTGTACCAAACTACCCTCTTCTATGTTCTGATACAAGTGATTCGAACTAAAGTTTTCTCTATATATTTTGCACAATCCATCACCAATTTCACTTTTTATGTCCATCCCTACATTCAAAATTGAAATGCCCTCTTTGACTCAATAATGGGGTCGTCAAAACCTATTATTACTTGCCCTAAATTTCTGATCATCTTCTTCATAGCTGTTCTGATCATCAGTTTCATAAGAACAAGTACTTCTCAGACACCAAACTACGTTGGAGATGACTGCCATAACAAAACCCCACAAGCTCTTACAACATCCTACGAAACCAACCTTAACCAGCTCCTCTCACGGCTCTCCATCGACGCAGCAACTAGCAAAGGCTACAACCATACCTCCATCGGCACCGCCACCGACACCGTCTACGGCCTCTATGACTGCCGTGGCGACGATGCCGGATATTTCTGCCAATTCTGTGTCTCCACTGCCACCAGAGAGGTTCTCCAACGTTGTCCCAATCAATCTTCCGCTGTAATATGGTACTAATCTGGCAATCTACAAGTCATACTAATGTTTGTTTTAAGTTTATTACTCTATATACTTTGAATATTTCAGGGATTTGAATACTTCAGTTAAGAAAATTCAGAAAGTACACTGAATGAATGAACTTCAAATATTGTTCATGCAACTGTTTATTTGGTTTACAACATAGGTATGACTTCTGCATCCTCCGATACTCTAACAAGAACTTCTTTGGAAACGTGACAACGAGCCCGTGGTGGTTTGTTGTTGGATCAAAGAAGGTGTCGGGTCTGACGGAGGGGAAGAAAGCGGAGAGTCATGTGAGGAGTCTAATAGAAACGGCAACAGAGGAGACAAAGGAATTGGGTGGAAGGGGAGAGTTTGATTTGGGTGGTGGAAGAAAAAGGTACGCATTGGTACAATGCAGTAGAGACCTTAACACAGAAGGTTGCAGACAATGTTTGGAGGCTATGGTGGAGAAGGTTCCTCAGTGTTGTGAGCAGAAGCTAGGATGGCAGGTTCTGGCTCCAAGTTGTCTAATTAAGTATGATGATTACATGTTTTATCAATCATCCTCTTCTCCTACAGGTATAACAAGAACAAACTTATCTCCTTCAAGTTTTCACTCCACATAAAATCTACTCATTTATTATGATGCGTGAAACATCGCAAGAAAATGTCATGCTCCCTCCTGTTCTGCTTAATATAGAGCTAGATAAATAATTTATAAAAATTTAAAAATTAATTAAATTAGTTATTTATAAAAAAAAATATATGTGTTGTTATTCTTCGATTTTTAATTACTTGCATTAGAAATTAAACTACTACTTTGATATAATACCCCATTAATACGTGGAATTAAAAAGGAGAGTTTATAAGAAAAATTATAAATTTGAGAGTCAATTAATTGAGGTCTTATATTTATGTTTAGAATCAAGATTAATCTCTCTTATAGCTCTATATATATTACTTCATTCAATTTTAAATATAAGAACTAGTTTAAAAATTTACTCTAGTCCTTAATATCAAATGACAACCGTTTTTATCTTCCAAATTTTTAAATGGGATAGTAGCAAATATTAAAGGGAATTTTTATCAAAATAAATAGTTTTCAATATAAATATTAAAGGGATTTTACAAAGAAACTAACTTATTTTTTTTTATAAATAATTAATTTAACTAATTTTTTAATTTTTATAAATTAATTATTAGCTCTTATATTTATTAGGAAGGAGTAAAAGTATTAGACAAGTTTTGATTCTTAAATTATTGTTTGTAAATCGTTTAGGGTTTAATTAAAAGAGATTGTTAATAAAAAACACATGAAGATTTGCAATTACACATTTCCTACTCTTCCTTGTGCTACTATCTTTTTGACTTCTATATTACTATCCTTTTCACTTCTATAAGAAATTTACTTTTAAAAATAATCTCTAGATCCATACCCATTCTTAGCTTGTTTGTGTTGAAACCATGAAAGAAAGAAAAAAAGACAGGCATATTAATCCAACCTCTCCCTTTTTATATATAAAATAAACAAAGAGAGGCAGTTTGAAACGTTATGTTGATGCTTTTGACTTCTTGGTCCAGTGGCAGTGAACAGGTGGAGATAAGTCAAATAAGTTGGTGAGATTGAGTGGTCTCAATTTCATACAAATCTTTGCATAATCTCAGTATTAAATGACTTATCCTTGTAAATCTCACATGTGTACACACCCTCACATTAATATTAATATTTTTATCATACCTAACATTTTCTATAAATAAATAAAGAAGATTATATTAATATTTTTTATCAAAATTGGTGGAAAGCTCCCATTGAACATTTTTTTTAAATGACCCCATAAATTTGTATCCCATAAAGTACTAATATTTTATAAATTTTGTATATATATAAAGTATTCTGGTTTATGTCCTCAACCAAAAAAAAAATTAATGGGGGAGTTTTTCCCCATTTCCTCCAATTTTTAATATTTTTTAACTAAAACTTGTGTAGTTTCTCTTAAAACGTTAACATATAAGGTAAATGTTTTAACTTTTTTTTTTTGTAATTTTGTTATTCCAAAGTAAAGTTAAATTTTGAAATTATAGTTTCCATATCCTTAATATATAAGCTAGATAACTAATTTATAAAAATTAAAAAAAATAGTTAAATTATAAGAAATATGCGTTAATTTCTTTAAAATATCATCTTTAATTTTTTGTATTGAAACTATTGCATAATAGAAACCCTTATTATGGACAATCAATAGAAATAATTTGAACAACAAAGCCCTACACAGTTGATAGATGTCAGTGTCCCTTAAACATGATGTCTCAGATTCGAACCAAGCTGTATACATAAAAAGACTTTATTGAGAGAGAAAAAATCTACTTTGGTAATCTCAACACTTTGGGAAGATTAATCTCTTGTTATCAATAGGAGAATACTACATGGACTCACTACCAAAACAAAATAGAAGTAATTTAGGAAAAAGTTATAAATTTGAGAGACAAAATAGTTTGAGGTTAAAATCAAAATAAACTTCTTAATTAGTTTATATATTTAGAAATTTAGAAAGTGAGGGAGTATAAAATTAAAATTTGATGCCTCAATAAATTTTACTTCTACAACTCTAGCAGAACCTGATATATGCTTTGATATATGTTGTATACAGATAACTATTAACATATGCCTCGATCTATAAACATTTGCATTAGCAATGATCATGTTGATTCGTTATTGGTGCAGCCCATAATGGTATTAGCAAGTCAAAAGCCTTGATCATAAGCATAACTGTATTAGTGACCATAGCTATATTAAGTGCGTCTATATTCATCGTCTGGCGGAGGAAGACTAGGAAAGGTATTTATAACATTTCATGTGAATTGAGATTTCAGTGCCGTAATCGTGTGAATTTCTAGTTTAATTATATTGGATATATCTTTATTGTTACTTTCATTTTAATTTGTTGCCTATCACCACCTTATCATTTGATTATCCAGACTTTATAATAGGAGAAATTATTACTAGCTATAAGAAAACATTAATTTTCACATGGCAATATACAGAGAGAAGTTCTCATGAAACTTTGCTTAGTTTTTTTTTTCTCAAAATATATTTCTCATGGCAATTTATATATATAAAACTTAAAAACTACTTCAGGCAATTTGGTAGAAAAACTTTATATCAGAAATTTTCTGGAGGAATTTCGAAATTAGAAATTAGATAATATAAAATGTATGGAAAATGAAATTTTATTGATATTGTTCTCACTTGATAGAAATTAGACATTTGAATGCCAAGAGCAAAAAGAGATAAAATCATATTCTTTGTTGTGTTTTAAACTATTCTCACTGATTTTATAAAATAAATTAAAAAATTCTCTCAACACTATTTGGGAGAATTTATTTTGTAGAAAACCAAGAAAAAAAATTGAAACTTTATATGTTCTCTCAATTTTGTAAGAGAAATTTCCTCTCGGTAATTATTGAGAGAAATATTCAAGTAAAAACTTTAAAACTCACGAAAAGAAAAAGAAAAAAGAATATAATGGCTTTGTTTCATCTTTTTGTCATTGAAACACTTAGTTTCTTAATAGCAATTAACTTATTAATTTCAGTATCTTCATTGAGCTCTCACTAATCACAAATTGTCAACTAAAATAATAGGAACTATTAATTAGTTAATGTAATGCATAAGTACCATATTTGAGGATTGAGTGACTTGTTTATATAACCACTTATTTCTTATTGAATGATTTCATATATAATAATTATATTTTGAGTGACCAACAGTATTTTGAATATAGAATTGTCTCAAATAGGAGAATAGTGTGCTCAGCAACCACTACAAAAAAATTAATTTTCAGCGGCGACTTTTGTCGCCTCTGAAAGGTAAAAAGTCGCCGCTGAAAACATTTAGTGGCGACATTTTGCCGCTGCCATGTCGCCGCCTATAGGACTGTCGCCTATTCCCATTAGCGGCGACAATATTTTGTCGCCGCTGGAAGTCCAAAATCAGCGGCGACACAGTGTCGCCGCTGGAAGTCCACAATCAGCGGCGACACACTGTCGCCGCTGGAAGTCCCTAATCAGCGGCGACACACTGTCGCCGCTGAAAGTCCATAATCAGCGGCCACATAGTGTCGCCGCTGAAAGTCAAATAACTAATTTTTTTATTAATTTATTTATTTCTTTATATTATTTATTTCTTAATTAAAATTTTTAATTTATTTCTTAATGTTATTTATTTAATTTTTTTAATATGTAATTTTTGTGACAAAAAAAATATAATTTAATAACAAATAATAAATGATAAATAACTAAATAAATCAGAATCCAATAACATTGATAAATATAAAATATCAAATTAGTTTAGTTACGAACATAAATTTATATAGAAGGATCAATACTATGACTAGAAGAAGTAGGCGCATGTTGTTGCCCCTTCTGCATCAAGGCAGCAAATTGAGCTTGTATCTTTTGCTCCATTTGTTCCATTAGTCTTTGCTCGAATTGCACACGCTCTTGGTGCATCTTTTCACGCTCTTCTTCCATCTTTGCACGCTCTTCTTCCATCTTTGTACGCTCAGCCTCCATTTTTTCTCTTTCCTCTTCAAATTTTTTATCAAACTCTTCCTGTAATTGGGCACGCACACTCTCAACAACTGAAGTATCTGTAGATTGAGGGCAATTTCTCTTCCTTGAAGGCTCCGCTCCATACCCTTTCCCTCTTACATACCCTGACCTCTCACCAAGAACTGTCGCCAATATTTCTTCTGACGTCATTAGAGCATCACTCTCTAAATCTTGATCTTGTCGTTGAGAAAGCTCGTACATACGACTCTATAATAAAAACATTTAAAACTATTAAATTAAACATAAAACTAAATCAAACTAAAATATTAAACAATACGTACATGAAGCTGTTCAGAGTGTGCGTCATCCCATACTACTTGTCCATCTAATGTCTTCCTAGTATGCGTTATCTCCCACAGCTGGTCAGGAGGAATAGGTTGTCCAGTAGTAGGATCTCTCTATAAAATAATAACATATAAGAAAATACAAAGAATAGATTTTACAATAAAAAGAAGATTGAAAATTTAAATTATAGTAGTGATAGATTGAACTTACTGTAGCATACTCAATCTCTGCAAATGATCGAGGACCACAGGTATGTTTAGTCATTTGTTTTTCTCGATTTATCGTGTTTCTTGCACTTTTATTCTACAACAAAATATAGTAAGTAATAAGAATTTAATAATTGAAATAAAAAATATAACTTATTTAGAAAGATAGTAAGATACCTTAAACATGTCAGACTTAAAGTATATTAATAACCACTCCCAATCTTGAAAACTAATAGTTTGAGGAGGATCAGCCAACCTATCCTCATCAGTCTCATATTTCTTGTAATGAGAGTGCAGATTGTTCTTCCAATTTCTGAATGCATTTTGTAAAATAATTGATATAGCAGTATGAAATTTTTCTTCAGTAATTGCATCAGCAGGTTCAAATTTATCCTGAAACAAATAATCGTAAACATTCGATACAATGAAATAAATAAACTAAAAAAAGTATAAAAAGTTGACATAAATAATACCTTTATTTTTAAAATCATATCAGGACCATATTTTTCAAAAACATTCTTCCAGCTACCTCCACCATCCCTGAAAGAGACTGTGGTTCTAAGAGTTAAACCACAATAATTAGAAAAGTCTCGTGCTTTTGCACCGATTGCTCTTGACATGGAATCTGAAAATTTGACTCGAATCTTTGCTCCTTGTGCAGTCCTCAAATTAACGTTAATAGACTTATAAACTCCTCTGCCCTTGTTGCTTGCAGTAGAAGAACCTATCATTAAAATTTAATTGCAACAATTAAATGTTATATGCGATGTAAATCAATTATTATAAATTTGAAACAAACTTACCTGCACTACTATTTTGAGTATGGGGAGTAGTAGGAGAGTTGATAGGCATTTCCTCAAACTGCTGTTGCATGGATAGCGGTGAAATAACAGGTCTTGATTGAGGTGTAGAGCATGTACCTCGACTATTTGTGTTGTCATTAGATGTAATAGAAATACCTTTCCCACCTCGACCTCTCTTCAATGCTGACATATCCTACAAAAATATACATTCCATTTAAGAAATATCAATCAATCAAACGAGAATCAATGTAGATAGTAATAAAATGTACCATATCAAGTAATTTCATTCAATTGAATCTTCCGTCGCACTATCACTTAAACTAATGTCTTCTGATTCATCTGTTTCTTCTATTTCAGTTTCTATTTCACTTTCTTCTTCAGTATCGCTATCAAAGTCGTCAAGAAGATCCTCTTCATCACTAAATTCAGTATTAATGGCACTACTTGTATGTATTTGTGATGGTTCTCCTTGAGCTAAGGGCTGTGCTTGTCCATCTTCTCCGTATAAGTTAATGATAACATCATCAAGTTGTCTAGGACTTGCATTGTAAACATTTAAGTCGACCACCAACTATTGATAAGGTTCTGTGTCAACCATAGGATCATGGACACCACTGTCATCAATATCACTGCCAGCTGGTACATTAAACAAGTCGCGTGGGTTTGTTTTGACAACAACGAGCCAACCGGGTGCAACAATGTCATCCACATAGAAAACTTGCTCAGCTTGAGATGCTAGAATAAATGGTTCATCTATTTGTAATGAATATCGCGTGTTGATACTTATGAACCCATACTTATCAACCTTATATCCTTTATCATAATGAGCAACATCCCACCAATGGCACTTAAACAAATATACTTTTCGGTTGCCTATGTAAGACAACTCATAAATATCCTCTAACACACCATAATATTCTTTGTCAGATTAGTGTCATCACCCTTAGCCAAGATACCGTTGTTTTGAATTTTTTTTCCTGTTGCACGGTCTTTTGTGTGAAAACGAAATCCATTGCCTATGAACATGGAATAACGATTCACAATCGTCAATGGGCCAACTGATAAACTTACGAGTTCATCACTAACATGGCTCTGTGCAGATAATGATGTCACCTTTAAGGACAAAAGTCATGTGTTAGCTAAATTTCATATAAATGTAATTGCTAAAAATACTAAAGCTGAAAATGGTACAACTTACTCGTGAACGAAACCATTGAGGAAACTCATATTGGCTTTGCTCACTCCTTGCTCCATGGGCTTCAAGCTCTGTTGTATATTCCCTACAAATTTTCGTAGCAATAAGAAAAAATGACATTATGACAACTAAATTTTCTCTTTAAGTCAGGCAACTTACTCCATAAATGGCCAAACTTCTTCACAATTTTGTAGCACATACATTCTTGCTTGACAGTATTCTTCATAGGGAAGAGAGATTGACTCGCAATGTCCCCTAGCTTGACCATTTTTCTTAAATATTGTCAACTCAAGGTTGATATCATCATTCCTACGTGGCACATTAAATTTTGTAGGAAAATCTTTCAAATATCTTGAGCAGAACGTGAGACTTTCATCTGCCAAGTATCCTTCTGCAATTGATCCTTCAGGCCGAGCTTTGTTGCGAACATACGATTTTAGTGTCCGCAAATACCTAATGCATTAAAATTAGTTAACCTTGCATAATTATGAATTATAAATACACAATGATATTGACGCATGTTACCTTTCTATTGGATACATCCAACGATATTGAACTGGTCCAGCAACTTTTGCCTCCCCTGCCAAGTGTATTGGCAAGTGAACCATCACATCAAAAAAAGCAGGTGGGAAGACCGTCTCCAACTTGCATAATGTCAAAATTATCTGACTTTGAAGTTTGTCAAGTAGTTCACACGTCAAAGACTTCGAACAAAGATTTTTGAAAAATCTTCCCAACTCTATAATTGGTTCACACACTTTAGAAGGTAATAACCCACGTATTGCAATTGGAAATATCTCTTGCAACAACACATGGTGATCATGGCACTTCAAACCAAACAACTTTCGCTCCTGAATGTTGACACATCTTGAAATATTAGATGAAAATGCATCAGGGACTTTTAAGTTAGCCAGGAACTGTAAACAGGACTGTTTATTGTCAGGGGACAATGTGTAAGGAGCAAGAGGAATAGAAATACTATTACCATCTTCAACTGGGTGCATATCACTCCTAATACCCAAGTCCATCAAGTCGTATCTACTTTTAATTGTATCCTTCGTCTTTCCAACCAAATCCATCACCGTGCACACAATGTTATGAGAAACATTTCTTTCTATATGCATCACATCAAGATTATGTCGTATTAGCAAGTTCTTCCAATAAGGCAATTGAAAAAAAATACTTTTTTTCCTCCAATTGTAAGCATAATTATGTGTACGACGCTTTCGCTTTGTACCCTTCCCAAATGACACATCACCCAAGTGTTCTAGTTGCGTAAGTACTTCATCTCCGGTCAATGGAATTGGTGGATCCATATGCTCTTCCTTACCGTCAAATGATACCTTATTTTTACGCCATGGGTGATTTTGTGGAAGAAAGCGCCTATGGCCCATGTAAGACAACTTGCTCCTTATCGAAGTACAATGCGTGTCCTTGTGGCAACATGGACATGCAAGTTTACCTTTGGTTGACCACCCTAAAAGGTTTCCATATGCGGGAAAATCATTTATAGTCCACAAGATTGCTGCATGCATGATAAAATTTGATTCAGAATATGCATCATATGTCTGTACCCCTACCTCCCACAATTGTTTCAGCTCCTCAATCATTGGTTGGAGGTAAACATCTATATCATCACCTGGACACTTTGGACGAGGAATAAGAAGTGTCACCATGAAGTACGGGCTTTTCATACAAAGCCATGGTGGCAAGTTATACGGCAGCAACACAACAGGCCATATATTATGATTAGCACTCATATTCCCAAAAGGTTGAAATCCATCACTCGCTAAACCCAATCGAACGCTTCTTGGATCAACAGAGAAGTTTGGGTATTGGTGGTCAAAGTGTTTCCAAGCTAAAGAATCAACTGGATGTCTCAGTACATCATCATTTGAGTGTTTCTCCTTATGCCACCTCATTTCTTTAGCTGTATCTCTTGACATATAAAGTCTTTGTAGCCTAGGTGATATGGGAAAATGCCTCAAGACTTTATGTGGAACCTTCTTCCCTTTCTGTTTGTTTAACTTCCATCTAGGCATCTGACACTTAGGACATGATTCTGTATTTGTGTGCTCTCCCCAATACAGTATGTAATCATTCTCACAAGCATCAATTTTATGGTAATGTAAACCCAGATCGCGAATTATCTTCTTAGCTTCATAGAACGAGTCTGGCACTAAAGCCCCTTCTGGGAGAACTTCTTTTAACAAGCCCAACAACACATCCATAGATTTATTACTCCAATGGTTAAGGCACTTCACTTGAAGCAACTTTACAATAAAAGAAAGTTTAGACATCTTCACACAACCTGGATAAAGTGCAGTTTCAGCATCTTTTAATAAGTCAAAGAACCTTCTAGCCTGAACATTGGGCTCCTCCCTCTCATTGTCGCTAGTATTGCTATAATCCACACATGGAACTCCATATGCATCACAAACCATCCTGACAAAGTTTTCGTTATCAGTATCTTCACGTAGGTCATGACTGGAAGTTCCACAATCTGCCTTAAATGTTCTAATTTCCCCATGCAACTCCCACACGTTGTAACTATCCCAGAAACCCTTGCTCAATAAGTCTGTCCTAACATCTCTTCTCGCTTTAAATATAACATTCATACATCTTTTACAAGGGCAACGTATTTGATTTACCACGCCAGGTTGACTGAATGCCCATTCCAGAAAAGCATCCACTCCTCTAATATATGCTAGGTTACCTCTATCTTTAATATGTAGCCAACTTTTATCCATTTATATTCTCTAAAAATTTCAAATTTCAAATCAGATTAAAAGGGTGACATAAAAGGGTCTAACCTAGTACTGGAGAGTAATGGAACACATAACAGTGAAAGTGAACAACTTTTGTGGCATGCAAACAATATTATATGTAAACAAACTATAATTAAGCACCTGCATTCATGACAACCAAAGCAACACAAAAAAGAGTTTAAACTTTTCTACAACAACAATTATGAAAAGCCATTACTGCTATTTATGATGTCTCTCTGTCCCTTACACACAACTCCCTACTACTTCTCATTCAGGGGAAAGGGAAAAAAAAACACAAGAAGAACATAGTTTAAAGAAACCATTTACTCATTATCTTTATTACTACTTCTCAATGGAATCATTGGAACTAAAGCAACCAAAGAAGCTTCGTTGTTGGACAAAACCAGTCTGCAGAATGCAGATGTGACAAATAGGTATGGAGAGAGGGATCAGAAAATTTAGACACAAAAATTGCGGACACTGAGCTGAAAACTAAACATTTATTCAGTGGAAACCAACATCTTTCACAGTTGAGACGGATTACGGGACGGATTATGGGATTGTGAACTGAATGAAAAAAGTAGGGCAGAAGGATACACTTAGAGGCACAAGTCCAATAGCTTCGTTCTCAACACAACTTAAGAGAGATCAATGAAAGAAAATTTAGAAGGCACGCAAGAACAGAATTGCAACAAACAAAAGCTCCCCTCTTCGGCAAAACCATTCAGAAATGTGACACAGCATACAGCAACCAAATTTGGAGATTAAAGCTTCATTTCACGTTTTTAAGCTTCATTGAGTACTTAATCTGAGATTTAATCCCAAAAAACCCAAATTTTAACATGTACAAACCCTAAAATGCATTGGCACAGTAAAGCTACATCCAACCCCACCGTGCGATTTTGGTTCGGTTTGAACTCAGAAAAGTCAAATGCTTACTCATTTTCACTCAATCAACCAAAAGCTACTCAAAATCTTCACTTCAATCGGTGACCCACCCCACAATCGAAAGAAAACAGACGAGACCACTTGAAGACGAACTCGGAGAACTCACCTCCGATGGCCGACGACGTCACAAGCTGGATCTTCGACCTCCAGTCACTCCTCCAACGTCACAATCCTCTGGTCCTTCCCTCGTGCTCTCCGTCTCGCTCCCGCTCTCGATGCTTTCGCGTGTTCTCTGAAGCAGGACAGTCGGTGAGAAATGAAGAAGAGAAGGGAACCTACACGATATTAAAACGTATCAGCGGCGACAAAATAAAGTCGCCGCTGAAACATCTTTAAGCGGCGACAAAATAAAGTCGCCTCTGAAACATCTTTAAGCGGCGACAAAATAAAGTCGCCGCTGAAAAATCTTTAAGGGGCGACTACATCTTGTCGCCGCTGAAAGTGACTTTCAGCGGCGATTTTCTTGTCGCCGCTGAAAGTCTAACTTTAACCTAATAATTTTTACAAATAATCCTCTTAAAATATTAATCATATTTTTCTTCCAATACCTTCTTCAACTCATTATAGAATTTTTCTAAAATTTTTTGGGTAAATAATAATCTCTAACTATTTTTCTTTAATTTTTTAAATAAATAAGTCTTTAATTCCCTAAAAATAAGTATGAAATCATTTGGGTCTATTTTGGGAAAATTAACTCTTTCATAACTCGTATGCCCCCAAAATACTTATTGTAGATATTTTTCTTAACTCAAAAATATTTTCAATGATTATTTTTTCCTTTATTATTTTTCTAAAATTTTACTTTTGAGACTTTTTAATTACAGAAAAATATTCTTAAACTTAATAATACCTTACAAATATTTTTTATACAAGTTATGATGTTATATAAAATGTAGTAATATAAGAATGTGTAACAGTAACTAAAAATATATATACGCTCCTTTTGTTCGTATATTATTTCTCCTTATCTCTCACATACACATCTACCTCTCTCTATCTCCTCCCCCATACTATGTATAACACACACATATTCACTCTCACTCTCACTCTCATTGACCCACATTTACAATATCTCTCTCATAGATATATCCTTGTCTCATTTACTTCTTTTTACAAGCATCACATTATTATTTGTATAAATCTTTCTTTACTATAATAACATTTGAAATTCTTTGTTTTATTATATAAAATTCACATTATTCAGTAATTTAAGTTTATCTATTATATAGTTATTTGAAATAAATTCAAATGGGAAAAAATTGTATAACTATTTTTAAGGGAGACAAACTATCTAATACATTAATGCCACTTAAAATTATAAATTTTGAACATCAGCGGCGACTTAGATTTATCGCCGCTGAAAGTCAAACTTTCCGCGGCGACTTTGATTTGTCGCCGCTGAAAGGTACACTTTCAGCGGCGACATTGATTTGTCGCCGCTGAAGGTCAAACTTTCAGCGGCGACATTAATTTGTCGCCGCTGAAGGTCAAACTTTCAGCGGCGACATTAATTTGTCGCCGCTGAAAGTCACACTTTCAGCGGCGACTATAGTTTGTCGCCGCTGAAAGTTTGACTTTCAGCGGCGACGTAAATTTGTCACCGCTGAAAGTAGATTTGAACCTAGTAATTTTTACAAATAATCCTCTTAAAATATTAATTATATTTTTCCTCCAATAGCTTCTTCAACTCATTATAGAATTTTTATAAAATTTTCTGAGCAAATAATAACCTCGAACTATTTTTCTTCAATTTTGAAATAAAATAAGTCTTTAATTCCCGAAAAATAGGTATGAAATCATTTAGGTCTGTTTTAGGAAAATAAACTTTTTCAGAACTCCTATGCCCCCAAAATACTTATTTTATATATTTTTATTAACCCAAAAATATTTTTAATGATTATTCTTTTGTTCATTATTTTTCTAAAATTTCACTTTTGAGACTTTTAATTGTCAGAAAAATATTCTTAAACTCAACAATACCTTACAATTTTTTTGTATATAAGTTTGGATGTTATATAAAATATAGTAATATAGAGCATATGTAACAGTATATTATTTCTCCTTATCTCTCACACTCACATCTCCCTCTCTCTATCTCCTCCCCACATTATCTCTAACACATACATATAGATGATGAACTCACATTGAAACATATGTATAATATTTTTCTCATGAATATATCTCTATTTCATCTCCTCTTTTCAAATGCATGACATTAAAAGTGGAAGTTGCAGAAATGAGGAGGTTGAGAAAGTCAGGACTTTCAGCGGCGACAAAAAAAGTCGCCGCTGAAAGTAGGACTTTCAGCGGCGACTAACTTGTCGCCGCTGAAAGTCCTACTTTCAGCGGCGACTTTTCTGTCGCACCTGAAAAGTCGTCGCCAAATGTATATTTTTTTGTAGTGAACAAAAAAAACTATACTATACATTGAAAATTATCATGCAAGTATATATATTATGATTATTATGATATAATATTTTGTTATTATATATTATCAAAACATAAATTTCATTATATAACCTGAACTCAATATAACAAATTTGTAAATGTTAATATTACTAAAATTGCATTAATATAATATATTTTATTAACTAAATTAATATAAAGTGTTATTGTGTGTGAGTGTGTTTGTTAATCTTAACTAATTATGCTGAGGGATTAGCTTCACTACCGGGAACTAAGCTTATAAGCTTGCAAGACGTGATGCCATTTTAGTCAGTCGTACTTTGGATGACCTGGCGCAATGATAGGCAACAAATCAAGATTCACAATGAAGATTATTGATAGGATAATACTAAAAATTTTCTAACTGCAGTGATTTCATACACTTTTATTGTTTCCTTTATCAATTTTTTCAATGTTATCTCTCTCATACATGTGTGTAAATATATTGTCATAAAATCAAAGATCAATTTAAATGCTTGTCTTGTAGATGATATGCATTTGGAGAGCACTCCTATTTTTCACGACCTTTCTGAAAGAGAGAGTTCATTGAACATAGACCTTCCGACAATCCCTTTACTTGTGATTCAACGGAGTACGAATCAATTTTCAGAAGCATCCAAATTGGGAGAAGGTGGATTTGGTCCCGTATATAAGGTAATGATACATTGGATTTGTAACTTATGATATTGAAGATGTTAGATTATTTGTCTATTCTTAGAGTTTTATTTGACATTAAATTTAATCTTTTAACTAATACTTTTGCTGTTGTTACAATTATAAAACATTTTCCCCTTTTTTATTAGATTATTGTGCTAATGTTTCTGCACTTCATATAAACCTTTTACCAGGGGACATTGCCAGATGGGAGGGAAATTGCTGTTAAAAGACTTTCACAAAGTTCAAGTCAAGGATCAGAAGAGTTCAAAAATGAAGTGATATTCATAGCAAAATTGCAACATAGAAACCTTGTCAGACTCTTGGCTTGTTGTATTGAGGAAAATGAAAAGCTACTTATATACGAGTATCTACCTAATTCTAGCCTTGATTTCCACCTTTTTAGTAAGTTTTCTAAACTCCTCTATCTATTTGGTGTTACTCTTGTTTCACATGGATCATAATCCTTTGTCTACGTTTCATACTTTTCCCATCGCATCTTTTTTCTTTGTATTAAATATGTAATATATTTATGAATCTTAACTAATTTTAACTCTATTTTTTAATTTAATGAATTAGTTATTTATTTTTTTTAATAAAAAAGACTAAAGAGGGAGTACTATATATGTAATAACATTTCTAGGAACGTCTCTTAGAGACAAGAAGCAAATCTTATTTTTCACTTCATATGATGTTGTTATTAATTTTTCCAACAATTATTGTTAGATGAAGAGAATAGACAGAAATTAAATTGGGAAAGAAGGCTAAATATCATTAATGGGATTGCAAGAGGACTTTCATATCTTCATGAAGACTCTCGACTTAGAGTAATTCATAGAGATTTGAAAGCTAGCAATGTCCTTTTGGATCATGAGATGAATCCTAAAATATCAGACTTTGGACTAGCAAGAGCTTTTGAAGGAGCACCAAATCAAGGAATTAATACAGCCAGAGTAATGGGTACATAGTAAGGGTTATTTACTTCTCATAATCTCTTGTTTGTTCCTTTTACTTGAAGGTTAACTAGGATTTTGAATTGTTTAGAAAATTAGTTGATATATGGATAACTAAAAATTTTAATGACTTATTCAAAACAGTGGATATATGGCTCCAGAGTATGCTATGGAAGGATTATTTTCAGTGAAATCAGACGTTTTTAGCTTTGGAGTTCTTCTACTTGAAATCATATGTGGAAAAAGGGTTAGATCTTTCCATTTTTCTAAACATCGTCAAAGTCTTCTAATTTACGTAAGTTCTTTTTCTTAGCCCTTAATGTCGTCTTATTAATAGTTTTAAATTTTCCAACCATAAAATTCTTTACATCCACCAATTAAATGGAGGGGGAAAGCATATGTTCCTTTGTAAAAGTTCTTAAGAATTCTTGAGTTTCAAGTGTGTGGATAAGTTTCTATGAATTTGTAGAAATTTCTCTTTCAACTAACAACTTTTTAGATATTATATTAGTTTTGTTGGTCTTAATAGAAGTTTGTTTTATATTTGGAAATGAGAACTAAATTTAGAATATTATATCAAGAAATATTTC
The DNA here is from genome assembly GCA_037074615.1 of Leucaena leucocephala. Lineage (NCBI taxonomy): Eukaryota > Viridiplantae > Streptophyta > Magnoliopsida > Fabales > Fabaceae > Leucaena > Leucaena leucocephala. Next base: position 6,976,273 of record CM073545.1, read on the forward strand.
TCCTATGATATATGAAAATTGAATTTTAATATGTAGTTTCATAATCTCATCAAAGAATTTGCAATTTTTTGCAGACATGGAATCTGTGGTGCGAAGGAAAATGTTTGGAACTCATGGATCCAATGCTGAAAGATTTGTACATAGAAAATGAAGTTTTGAAGTGCATACACATTGGTTTGCTTTGTGTCCAAGAAGATGCAAAAGATAGACCAACCATGTCCACTGTTCTAGTCATGCTCGCAAGTGACACAATGACCTTTGCCAAACCTAATCATCCTGCATTTTCATTTGGAGGAATGAGCTTAGAAGATTCATCTACATCAAAAAACTCAAAAGATCCTTCCATTAATAAGGTAACAGTGTCTCACATCACACCCAGGTGACAAAACCAATCTTATGGAGGACATATTTCCTCTACAATGACTGTATGTTTTGATGATGGAAGAAATAAAGCGTCATACCCTGAAATATTAAAGCATGAACGGCACAAAGTACGTATAAGGTGACCTCATATTTCATAAGCTCTTCTAATTTATTATTTTCATTTTCATAATCCCCAAGATCTACTTCATTATGTAATAAAAAGTAGCATTATACTCATTCGGTCTTAAATATAAGACCTAGTTTGTAGTGTAATTACAAACTAGGTCTTATATTTATGATCAGAGGAGTAATATTCATTCATAAAATTTTGTATAAATATTGAACATATATTTTTTTAAAGGGTAAAGGTGCACCAAGCACCTCAAACTAATTTTTGTTGTCCAATTAATATTATAAAGTATTTAAGGGTGCAATTGTTAGAATGGTTGTTTCACCTAGGGAATGCAATGGATATTTTGAAAATTTTAAAACTTTAAAATAAAATTGATGAGCAGGTCAGATTGTCACCCTCCAACCCATTAAAATAAGTGATGTTTTCACCTAATAATGTATTATAAGGCACAACCCTATCGTTCTTCTCGAGGAGTTTTTCTATTCGAGACCTAGCGTATTGGTGACAAAACTATTAAAAACCTGAGTGAGTAAAATGGGTTTTGGGGTTTGATTGGTTTTTGGATGCAATAAAGTAAAAGTGAAATAAAGTAAATATTTTTGTATTTTTTATTTAGATGAAAAGGAGTTGGTTTGTGAAAGTAGTATGCGATGACAGACTCTTGATGATGAAAACGTATCTATCATTGTTCTTAATTTGATATAGAGTTTTTAAAATCACTAAGTCTTAAACAAATCATCAATCGATCAATTGAGTCCAGAGTATTAATATTCCTTAAATTCTTTTGCTCAAAGCTAGTTTAAAGAATCTTAATGCACTGTTAAAATCCACTTACTGTGTAACAGAAATTAGATGATGAAAATGCCCTCGAAGGATCGTCAATCGACAAACCCTAGATTTCAAGCAATTGAATTAATTAACAACGATTATTGATAACAATTCAACTACCTTAAAATCGAAACTGAATTATTATATTAAAACGACATTCAAAGCATCTAAGGTCAATTACAATTGTTTAATCTAAGAATAATCAATCGACACTCAATCCCTTGTTCACACAATGAAAACCCTAGATCTAGAAGCATCAAAACATGAAATAGGTAAAGATTAAAACAGAAAACTCCACAGTGCAGTCCATGAGCTTAAGACATGAGATCTATCTCCAAGAGACTAAGGATTTAGCCTCTCATGACTCCTATTATGCTACAATCACTGTTCAAATATGACGCCATGGAGAAAGTAGAAAGTGAGATGAAGAAATAAATGATGGAAGAGGTGTGTAGGTAGCGGAGAGAGGGAGTAGACAGAATTTGAGCACTGCTTCTTAGCTTAATTAGGTCAAAAAATAGCCTACGGACATCTGCGACTTGACTCCCCTTTTACCAGCAGGTTGACCTAATAAAAAATGCGCAGCTTCACGACTATCTTCTTTGGTTGCGACCAGATCTATGTTTTGGTCACGACCTGTAAACACAAAGAAACTTCCCAGGAGAAATTAGGTCGCGACCTGTGGACACTTTGGTCGCGACTAGAATACATAGAAGCTGCTTTCTTGATTTGCTTCTCTCTTGTGATTTCTTTTCTGCTCACATTAGTTCTTGATTTTCCTCCAAAGTACCTGCAAATGCAAAATCAAAGCTTGTTGTAAAAGTCCCATCAGTAAAAGAATGCATAATTGTAGTTTGGAGGAGTCAATTTTACCATTTTACCCTTAAAATAGCATATTGCCAAGCACAATCATGTATTGCCACAAAAGCACAATTACAGGCATAAATGTATGGTAAAACTGTTATAAAACCATTAAAAATGTTGTAGAAACCATACACAAATTGTGTCTTATAATTCCCCCACACTTGAACCTTTGTACTCCTAGACAAAGAAATGAATTACACCTAAGCTAACACTATTAAATCTGAGATAACAACATAATCCATAGTATAACTTGAAGACAATTAATTCACCATCTTTTGGGAATGCAAAAGTGATAATATGAGCAATGCCAAGTAATCAACTATAAATGAAATCAACCTTAACTGTATGAGCGCAATAGATTCTCTCTAAGGATGTTAGTGTTTAGCTCTCTATATACTTTCATTGTTATTCTTTCACTCAGATTCAAATTGGAAAATATCCTACCATATGCTTGTAATGACTTTAAATCTCAGCAACCATATAACACTTATGCATAGAATCAAGACGTCTTTTAGGTTTGAAATGATGGAGATGGGCCACGTGAAATGGAATATGAAGGGTAGAAAGTACTATATGCATTCAAAAAGGAATATTTAACATGAATTCATGTCTTCAGAGATGTAGAGGTGATAATTGTGCTAAAAGGAGTTGATAATGGTGCCTTCTTCATTCCTCTTTTCTTTTTCTTTCCTTTGTTTCTTTCTTCAATTTTTCTTGCACCCTTTTTTTCTCTTCTTTTTGTTTGTTTGGCACCTTATACATAGAATGTTTAGCACAACATCACAATAATAATGAGTTTTGACATGGATAACAAGTTTATTCTGGAAACATGTTCATGCATATATAACTTTCTATGATGAAAAAAAAAGAAAAGTGATGGGCTCAAAGGGTTGACTAATGATGTAACATGTATAATGGCTTGTGTTTGGGATAAAGGGGTTTAGAAATGAACACCTCTATCATATTCAATAACATAAATGAGCAAGTATTTCTCAACTCAGAGCTAAAATAAATTCTAGAGGATATGAACCAATTGAATAATCACTCAATATAGGAATTAAGGCTGAGAATCCTTCCAACTAAGGTTTTTATCTAAATTGCTCATAAGCTAAAGTATGAAACAATGTTCATCATTCACTAGGTATTAAAACACTTATCACAACTGAAAACCCTCTTAAATGATGATTAAAAGTTTCAAAATAATCGCTTAGAATCATGCAATAATCTTAAATCTAACAGAAACAACTTAAGTGTTTCCAATTCAATTTCCAAGAAATTTAAACAAAAAATTCAAGTATGAAGATGGTTTTTGTAAACTCTTTAAGTAAAAGGTTGAAAAGCAATAGGGCAATGAATCATTTATAAACCACATTAGTAGTTTAAAAGGAATCCTTCTACACAACATTGCACAAAGCAAAGAGAAGGTATTTGGACATTTGCATACTCAGGTTGGACCCATAACAATCAAGGTGGCGACCAAATTCCACAATGAGTTCAGGCTCTAAACTTCCACAACTAGTCGCAACCATAAAATGTTTCTATCGCGACGCAAATTCATAGAGAGGTGTAGTCGCGACCTAAAGACACTAGCATCACAACTGAATAACACAGAGAGCATATTAACGCCAAATTCCATTACAGGTCGTGACCATTTTCACAATACGTCACGACTAAACAACACAGAGAGCATACTAAGTCCAAAATTCCATTCTAGGTTGCGGCTAAAACAATGAAGGTCGCGACCATAGTTCACAGAGACTACTATGTGATAGTTTTCAAAACCCAAAGCATCTTTTATACATAAGATTTTGTCAGCTAACCACAAAACAGTTTAGAATAGGGGGTCCAATTTTCAGCAATTCATCACACATTGAGATCAAAAACCAAAAACTTTGTGATAAAAGATTGGATTTATTGAAGAATTTTTACATTAATTAGCACATAAACAAGAACAACTCCCCCACACTTGAACTTGACAGTGTCTTCACTATCAACAAGGATATGGAAATCATAGAACTATATAAGGTCAACTAGCTTCAACACAGCAAGCAAATATATACTCAATGCAAATTTGACAATGAAGCTCACAATCACATTCCAATCATATAGAGCAATAAAAGTAAAGCAAAGATGACATGATGGGTAAGCTATAACTTGCAATTGAGTTTGTAAACAGCTCAGGGCAGAAGCAACAAGTAAACAAACCATGGATGGCACTGGAGTGTTATGCAAAACATAAATGAACCAAAAATAAATAGAAATAAAGTGAAAATAAATATTATCCTATTGAATCATCCCTTTCCAATCATCAAACCACAATATCAAGCATATAGCATTAGGAAAACTTGTAATGGTTTGAGATAGGAAAGGGACAACTTGGCCTCAAGGTGGCGGTAGGAACTCATAAAGCTTTGAGAGATGGCTGTTTGATTGGAAAGTTATCCCTATTGTCTTCTCTCTCCACTCTGACTTCCCAAAATTATGCGCTTTTTATTGAAATTCATCCAAACTCGTCTTAGATTTTCCCTCTTTAAACTTGAACTTGCCCAACTAAGGTTGGCAAGTAGCAGCAACAAACTTAGGAGATGTTTCCTTCGCACCCTTTGTATATTCCTTGAAGTTGCTCTTATCCAACTTGTGTGGGTTTCCTAATTTGTCATCTACTTCCTCAAGTGTCGCACCAAGCTGAGGTTGGTCTTCAACTGCAACGTGCTTGGGGGCACTCTCTTTCATACCTGCACTATTAGTAAGGAACAAATCATTTAAAAATCTTAAGGTATGAGAGGTAATTTTTTAGTGTGAGTGAGGCTAAGTAGGGTTAGAACATATTGGCCCTTTAACCAAAGCAGTGGAATGTGGGACTGAAGGAGTTTGGAATTTATTAGGTGCATCTGGCATTTTAGGTCGCGCCCTTTCAGGCTTACTGTCAACTTTTCATCGCGACTTGAAACATCCTTCCTTTCATACATCTTAGGGACCATTTGGTAGCATTTAGAACCACTTTCAAAGTCATTGAAGTCCAATTTCTTAATCTGGAATTTTACTCTTAGCGAGTACTGTTCACTGTGTGAATTCCAGATGAGTGACCTGACTTCGAAATATCATAACTAATTCTAGAAAAATTGAAATGAAGTGGTTCAAATTGCTAATTGAATCTAACTCAATTATATTTCAGGGAAAAATAACTCGTTGGACATTCATTGACCGAGTCAACGTCAGTCAACGTCACAAATTTACTGTCCATCCAACGTTTTTCTCCTGAATCCAGCATTCTGGTCCCAACTTTGATAATTCATATCTTCATGTGTAGACATCCAAATGAGACGTTTTATATATCAAACTGAAGCTTGGTATGTATAATATTTACCATAAAAATTTCATACATTTATTCATCCATTTACTATTTTTAATCATTTATCAAACATGACCTTGTCACCACGTGTTACTGTTCACAGTGGTAATTTCCAGCAATCAACTTTGCATACATATGCATACATCCATCATATATCAGTCAAACATGCCAAATAATATCTTTATTAAATAATAAGTCATTATACATCAGGTCATGTATGAAATCCTCATATTTCTATTACATCGTTTCCTGTCTGAAATTCGGCAGCATAACCGCTATGCTTCATCTTCAGAAAGTAACTGATCTTGTACCGATTCGGTAATTCCCGTGAGAACTACCATTCTACGTAAGTACCCAGGAAAGACTGGATGAACCGGCTAGGTCCACTCACTTCCAGCCTTCTTAGACAGTACCTACGTACACAGTACGTATCAGCTCCTTTCTCTACTATTGCCATCTTGTCATACTTTCGACAGCATAACGGCGTCTCTTAAAATCCCCAAAATTCACTTTGACATAACCTCCCCTGTAATGGTTTACTTATTGGGATGAGATTCGGGGGAATCTCAGTAGCAACAATCATAACAATATATGTAATGCAGAGTGACAGTGCTTGCTTGTGATTGTGTACAGATAAGTATGCTGCGTGCTTCCATACTCAATAACATATGATCATAGCATTGCAGTAGAGCATCAGACATAACATATAAGACAACAATCCAACCAAACAATAGCACAACAAATCACAAAGCCATTACATAAAAGCTAGGATTAGTTACTACCTCAAGAGCTTAGCAGAACTCTACTATCTCTATACTGCTTCCAGCTCCGCCAGAACTTCCTTTCTTTCTTTCTTCCTCTCACTTTCTCTCTCTAGCACTTCCCCCTCTCTCTTAAAGGCTCCTTGGCCGTGGCATATGAATGAATGGGGGGGTATTTATAGTTTTGGTCAATGGCATTCTTATAATTTTGAAGCCATCTGATCTTGTGGTCCTGGTTTTTTTGGAATTTCCTATTTTTCTTTATTCCTTTTACTGCATCATGCATGACATCATCTCAAAGCCACCTCATGGGACACCTCATCATGCACATTTCTCACATGGCGAAATTGCAAGCTTCTTGGACACCTCATCAGCTGACTCAGCAGATCCAGTCCAATCCAGTACCGGTCCGGTCCGATTTCCCACAAACTGGACTCACCGGCTAAGATTGTGCCACATGTCCTTAACTTTTCTTCTCCCTCAAAGATGACGCCATGTGGCATCTGAAAGGGACCTTTCACGCCTTCCAATGCTATCCAGATAAGTCCAGGACTTTATCTGATCACCTCCTCGGTTATCGTGCCGACCGAGTAACTTTACTTTATTGAAACAGCATTAAAATCGTATTTTAATGCCACTTTTCCCCACATATCACTGGGCCTACGTTTTTGGGCTCTGGGAATGTTATCTTGGATCCTGATCAAGCCCAAGTACTCCGATGGCTCGATTCCCAAGAAACATCCCTTGGTAAATTACCAAAATACCCTTGGGTGCCCTTTCTTGCACTATTTTAACCTTCAGGGTAAAATCGTCATTTTACATCCTTCTGTACTCTGTCAGGGCATATACTGACTCTAAGTAACTTTATCTGCATGTACCTTGGCTCCTGAGCCTGTCCAGAATGACCAAAATGCCCTCATACATCTACTACCCCTTTAGTACAATACAGGGGCATTTTCGTAATTTCACACTTTTCCGGGGTTCTGCTAGACACTAGCCCACCTATCAGTCCAAGCGTCTTATTGGGCCTTTGATGGCGCCATTATTGGGCATTTCAGGGTCCATTACCTCCATGGCACGTATTACGAGGAATCTTCCCCTGGCCATGTTCCTTGAATATTTTAACTATTATTCACCGTTTATACACATATCCGGACATCGGCTCCTTCTGTCCGATACACTGGCCTGCGGTGTTCAGGCATCCCTGCGGGTCATAACAGTCATCTGACTGAGGTCATCCGAACTCATTCAGTCCCTTTTCAAATACCGATAAATCTCCCTATCGGATCCCCGGAGGCCACACACTCCCGTCTGGATTTTCTAATTTACGAATAACTTTTTCTACAGGCCTCCTATCGGTATTCTGTCAGTTTCCTGACATCCGTCCCATAAGGACGCATCATCCTGTATTTTCTCACTTATATCTGAAATCTAGGATATCCGGTAGGAATTTTTATAACTTTTTCATTATCAGATCAATTCTGGCTATCTGGAGTCTTGAAAAATTCCTGTATTAAGCCAGATTACTGAGCGTCACTTGCTCTCTCTACCGGTGAAATTTGGGACTGAAATGCTTTCGGGCAGTCCAAACCGCTTCCGGCCTGACTTTCTTTAATTACACTTTAGCCCCAAGGAACTTTTCTTCTTTTCATTTAAGTCCCTTTTTATTTGGCTAAAATTACACTTAAGGACCCCACCTTTTTGTCTACTTTTCCTTTTTCACCTTATACTTTCCATAATTGCATCTAAGTCCCTACATTTTCCTTCTTTTGCAATTTAATCCCTTTATTTGCATAAATAGCCATCATATTCCTAGAGACTTTCACTATTTACACATAAGTCCCTGGACTTTCGCTTATTTGCAGTTTAGTCCCTAAAAACCCTCTGCATGTCACTGGGACTTCTGCTCAAAGGGATATATCTATTTCAGGCTACGTACTAAGTCTCTAGCCTGAAAATTGGGATATTACACGACTCGATCTGGCAATGCAACTCAACATCCCTGAAGTTTATAGTCGCAATGCAACTATCACTTAGTAGACTGATATTAGTCACAACTTGGGGATCCTCTTGCCGCGACTGGACGTCTCGGGAGTTCTTGGTCACAATAACAATGTCATCTGGTCATGACATATATTCACATAAGCTTGTCCTTTCTTCACTTATCCCAATTCCATCTTCCAGAATACATTGAGACTCTGCAAAATCACTCAACAACTTTTTTGCAAACACATTATCATTATCATGCAAACTCAGTTCATGTTCATCCCTAGTCTCTTCCATAGCATAATCAATGGCATTCAACTCAGTAAAAACCGAATTATCAAAAGGGTATTTCTTTGCTTCATTCATGTTAAAAGTTACCACATGTTCTCCAACTTCCATTGTAATGGAACTATGCTTCATACTAATGATTGTCTTAGAAGTTTAGAGGAAAGGTCTGCCTAGGATCAGAGTGCTCTGATTCACTAATTCACTAGACATGTCCAAAACATAAAAATCAGCTGGGAACACTAGGTCTTTGACCTGTACTAGAATATCCTTAAGAATTCCCTTAGGATACCTAATTGACCTATCTGCTAGTTGTAGCACTATATTTGTGTCTCTAAGATTCTTAATACCCAAAGCTTGATATACCGACTAAGGCATTACATTAATGGCAGCCCCTAGATCTAATAACGCTCCCTTGACGTGAACCTTTCCTATTGTGCATGGGATTGTGTAGGATCCTGGGTCTTGGTATTTCACTAGTAATTCAGCCTTAAAAAGTGATGACACATTAACGCTCACCTGTATTCTCTCAAGAGGCCTAAACTTCTTTTTATCAATACATAATTCTTTTAAAAATTTAGCATATTTAGGGTTTCTCTTGAGGAATTCAACCATAGGAATGTTTATTTCTAACTTATTGAAGAGATTGTAAGCATATTATGCGAAGTCAGGGTCAACATTTTTCTTTCCAGCAAAATAATATTTAGGAAAAGGGAGATGTTTTATACTTACCTCCTTACCTATATGCTTAGAGGCTCCTTGCTCGCTAGACTCTGCCTTCTCCTCAGTTTGTTTTCCTTTGTATGTTGGACTCTGCACCATCACTTCCTCTTGTTACTTCTCTTGTAGTTCCTCTTATGTTTGTGAGTTCTCTTCTTGGGTTGCCTTCTTAATCATGAGCTGCTATTCTTTAAGACTTCCTGATTTTCCAATATGCATATGTGAAGATAATGAATTCTCAAATTCATAATCCTCCTTCTTCTTGTCTGGTGCATCAGCTTCCTTGAAATGCACTTCTCTTCCACTTCTGAGAGATATGGCATTCAGAGCCCTCGGATTAATGATAGTGTTTGAAGGTATGCCGCCACTGCTCTTTGTTTGGATGTCACTTACTGTATTGGAGAATTGAGTTAGATGACTTGTAATGTCTGCATTCTTGAAACTTAACTCCTCAAGTTTCTTGTGCACATCTGTATTATTCTTCTGCATACTCTGAAGAATTGAAGCTATGGAGGTGAATTGTGAAGGGAATTAGAAGACACGCAGCGGAAATTAACTTTAAAAATTTTTCCATTCCCAGCCAGGATCTATCGAATGTGTTTAAGTCAAGTAGAAAGAAGTGTTACCTTCGTATTCAAGCTTTGGTCGCGACCTCCGTATCCACTAGTCGCGACTCCTCGCCTCTGGAACTTTGAGTCGCGACCTACTCAGCTTCACGTCGCAACCTGTATCCACTTTTTGGATTTCTGACGTTCAGATGCCCGTATGGTCGCGACCTCAGTGTCAATAGGTCGCGACCTTGCTTCGTGTCTGGTCGATCGCAAGAAGTCGACAGCTCAGATTGGCTTCCTCTACCGGTATCCACACGAACAGCGTTCCAACCACGAACGACGTGCTAGCGCCTCTTGTCCCTCTAGGGTTTTCTCAAGATTCCGTCCTCACCGTCTCTATTATGGCAGTTTCTTATCTGCAAACCTTTTGCACTCTCCTGCCCCTTTTTCTCTTGTGAGTTGTGTTGTGTATTGTGTGTCGAACCCTAGCTCTTAATGTCAAATATATAGGATGCTATCGGGCTTTTAATTGGGCCGGGCTTCAGAATTAATCTCATATTAATTCTGAAATTAATACAATATCATATATTGCATAATTTAATAAGAAACTAATTAAATAAATATGGTTTATATTAAATCCGTCCCACAGATTTAATTCACCTATTTATTTAATTTAAATAAAGATAAGACGGAATTAAATTTGATTTATTCTCATAAATCAAATTTGAGATATCTTATCAATTTGAATTTCAAATTCAAATAGATCATATCCATTTAAATTCAAATTCAAAAGTGATAGAAATTTAATTTATCCTTATAAATTAAATCTTGCAAATATCTCTTATATTATATATATAATATATATATACAAATTTATATATATATAAAATATATAAATCCACCCTAGACTATTCATTGAATCTAGACATCTCTTAGATTTAATGAATCTGGACATCATAGCTCGCATTGGGCTGTTTTGTGTGCAACCCTGTAGGCCCATATGAAGTTGGCAGTGGGCCAGTTACTATACTGACCCACAAGTCGTAAGCGGTCTCTAGCAAGGCATTACGAGTACCCAAATTATATGAGGATCGATAAACGATGTTACCTTTTGTCACACGATGTTACCTTTTGTCACACGATATTTCGGTCATGGATGAGGCATGGAGAACGTCATCCTCCTGTTCCTGACCGTTACTTTCTCGATCCCTGAGTAGTCTGAATATAGAAATGGAACTACCCTTCCATTCCAGTATGGCCATACATTTCTCAAACTCACTCATCGAGGGGCCCAGTAATATCTCTCTACGAATGTGAGGGACAAATTCCATCTGGACCATTCACATTCCTCCGCATGAAAAACCACTAAGCCCGAACATAGCCTTTATGATCACTCGGTCAAAAGTGACTTTTGACTAGGTCAAAGCTGAGCGTTCGTCATGTAGGAATCCATGATGATCTCAGGTCAAAGGGCATAGTGACATGGCTTGTATATGAGAGAAGCTTATGACTTAATCCATGCAGCTCTCTCATAGCGAGTCTTTCCGACACCCTGTACTCTTACATGTGCCTATGACTTTGATTTATATCTTTATATATCTTCAAAGTCATACTGATCTTATTTCATCTCTGCTCCCGCATAGATGACCGACCAGGGACATTTAGGATAAGATCATGAGTTATCCAAGGATTGTCATCATAGTAAACATGCAAATAATATGATAACATAATTAAGAAATTCATAAAACAATAATGTTTATAAGAAAATGATTGGCCCCTAGGGCACAATTTCCAACAAATTGACCATCATTCTCTTTGAGCTTGGTATTTATATTAGTCATCCTACGGTCCATGTTGTTCAATTGTGAAGCCATATTCTTCAACAATTAAGAGGTCTCATCTGGTCTTGATACCACTAAAGCATTAGGTTATGTTGGAACCATAAGCCTTGTATTACTTTGATAGTTGCTTAAGGAAGCACCACCTCCTTGGAATTGGTTTGGCCTATTTCCCCACTCCCCCACCTGAAATTTGGATAGTCTCTCCAACCAGGATTATATGTGTTAGAGTATGGATCTCTCTTCTGGTATTGATTATCTTTCCCTTGATATATTACTGCCACCTCTTTATACTGTCTATCACATGTATTTGTGGCATGCATCATTGAACCACATGATTCATATCCTATAACTAGTGCTTGTGATGTACCCACTATATTAACTTGTTTGGTAGAGTGTAGCTCTCTTTCAATCAGACTCATCCTCTTCTCCATTTGATTTCCCAAGGCTGCTATTTCAGCTAAGATTACATTTGAATTACCTGAAGATGATGTGGGCATTCTCCTTGGATCTTCAGTCTGATGGTCTTCATTAGCCATTTTCTGGAATAACTCCTAACTTGCTTGTGGAGTTTTATCTCTCAAAGACACATTTGCTGCTGCATTCAAGGATACCTTGTTGTGAGGAAGTAGAACATCAAAGAAAATATCTACTAAATCAGCCTTTGTGATGTTATGATAGGGACATCGAGCCAACAAATTGATAAATCTCGTCCAGTATTCATGTAATGACTCTCAATCCTGTTGTAGGATATTTGTAATCTCCTTTTTCATTCGAGTAGTCTTAGATGTTGGGAAGAACTGTTCTAGAAATGTCGACTTCAACTATTCCCATGTAAGAGTGGAGAAATGATTTGTCAGATTGTACAACCACTCCTTAGCCTTCCCTTCCATAGTGAAATGAAAACACCTCCTTAAGACGTCATCCAAAGTGGCCATTGGAGGCTTTATTGAAGAACTGATCATATGCATGGTTTGTAAGTGGCGATGTGGGCATTCTCCTGTAAAACCATGAAATTTAGGTAAGGCTACAATCAAGGATCCTTTGATTTCAAAATTAGCTTCTTCAGTATAGAAACCATAAGGATCATAATTCACATGCGAATCATTTATTTCCCTCACGCTTCTATTATCTTCTACATTTATTGGTATTTCATTTTCTCTATGCCCATTACGCCCATTATGATTTATCTCAGCCATATTAGAAGTTTCAAATGGAAACTCTAAATTCAGTTCAGTTTCAGACTCCAGAATACTAGAGGATGAACTAGATTCTATTGATCTTACCTCTTTTTCTCTAAATTCTCTAAATTCCCTCTTTAGTTTCCTAAGTCTTATCTCAATTTCAAGTTCAAAAGGCACTAATGGTTTAGTTCTTCTATGCATACAACTCATAAACAATCAAGAATAGCTAGGCAAGTTGTAACATCCTTACTTTCGTACGTCTTAGGGACCATTTGGTAGCATTTAGAACCACTTACATGATACTTGAAGTCCATTAGCCAAATCTAAAATTTTTACTCTTAGCCAGTTACTGTTCATATGGTATTTCAGATTGTGCGATGAACTTTGAAAAATCATAATTAATTCTAGAAAAATCGAAATGAAGTGGTTCAAAATTCTACTCGAAGATAACATCTTGAAGTTTAAGGGAAAAATAATTTCCGGAGCAAATGCTTATCCAATTGATACAGCTTGTCCAATTACTGTTCATTTGGTCAAAAATTCTGAATACAGATTTTGGTCCCCATCTTTGGAAAATCGGTTCTCTTTGTACAGACATCGAAATAAGGTGTTCTTGGTGTCAATGAAGGGAATTGGAAGACACGCAGCGGAAATTAACTTTAAAAATTTTCCATTCCCTGCCAGGATCTACCGAATGTGTTTAAGTCAAGGAGAAATAAGTGTTACCTTCGGTATTCGAGCTTTTGTCACGATATCCGTATCCACTAGTCGCGACTCTTCGCCTTTGGAACTTTCACTCGCGACCAACACAGCTTCTAGTCGCGACCTGTCGCCTCTGGTATCCTCTACCGGTATCCACACGAATAGTGTTCCAATCACGAACGACGTGCTAGCACCTCTTGTCCCTCTAGGGCTTTCTGGAGATTCCATCCTCACCGTCTCTATTTTGGCAGTTTCTTATCTGCAAACCTTTTGCACTCTCCTTACCCCTTTTCTCATGTCTATGTAGATCTTTTTGAACCCTAGCTCCTAATGTCAAATATATAGGATGCTATCGGGCTTCTAATTGGGCTGGGTTTCAGAATTAATCTTATATTAATTCTAAAATTAATACAATATCATATATTGTATAATTTAATAAGAAACTAATTAAATAAATATGGTTTATATTAAATCCGTCCCACAGATTTAATCTACCTATTTATTTAATTTAAAATAAAGATAAGACGGAATTATATTTGATTTATTCTCATAAATCAAATTTGAGATATCTTATCAATTTGAATTTCAAATTCAAATAGATCATATCCATTTAAATTTAAATTCAAAAGTGATAGAGATTTAATTTATCCTTATAAATTAAATCTTGCAAATATCTCTTATATTATATATAATATATATACTAATTTATATATATAAAATATATATATCCACCCTAGATTATTCATTGAATCTAGACATCTCTTAGATTCAATGAATCTGGACATCATAGCTCGCATTGGGCTATTTTGTGTGGGACCCTGTAGGCCCATATGAAGTTGGCAGTGAGCCAGTTACTATACTGACCCACAAGTCGTAAGCGGTCTCGAGCAAGGCATTACGACTACCCAAATCATATGAGGATCGATGAACGATATTACCTTTCATACAACCATATCACGTCCCTTTTGTCACACGATATTTTGGTCATGGATGAGGTATGGAGAACGTCATCCTCCTGTTCCTGGCCGTTACTTTCTCGATCCTTGAGTAGTCTAAATATAGAAATGGAACTACCCTTCCATTACAGTATGTCCATACATTTTTCAGACTCACTCATCGAGGGGCCCAGTAATATCTCTCTATGAATGTGAGGGACAAATTCCATCTTGACCATTCACATTCCTCCGCATGAAAAACCACTAAGCCCGAACATAGCCTTTATGATCACTCGGTCAAAAGTGACTTTTAACTAGGTCAAAGCTGAGCGTTCGTCATGTAGGAATCCATGATGATCTCAGGTCAAAGGGCATAGTGACATGGCTTGTATATGAGAGTAGCTTATGACTTAACCCATGCAGCTGTCTCATAGTGGGTCGGTCCGACACCCTGTACTCTTACATGTGCCTATGACTTTGATTTATATCTCTATATATCTTGAAAGTCATACTGGTCTTATTTCATCTCTGCTCCCGCATAGATGACTGACCAGGGATATTTAGGATAAGATCACGAGTTATCCAAGGATGGTAATCACAGTAAACATGTAAATAATGTGATAACATAATTAAGAAATTCATAAATCAACAATGTTCATAACATAATGATTGGCCCCTAGGGCACAATCTCCAACAGTCAAAACAAAGTTTGACATGTTAACTAAATGTCTGTAAAATTTCATATATTTATTCCATTATTTACTATTTTTCATTACATCATACATATTATTGCTTAAACTGGTCATACAACATCCTTACATGCAACAATCCTTCACATAACATCATAGAACATTTACATTGACAAATCTCTAACTCCCCTTCATGCTTCTTCATGCTCTTTCATCTTTCATGAACCTGTTGGGATTGGGATTACATGAATGGGGTGAGATTTCTGCGGAAATCTCAGTAGCAAACAATACCAAATAATGCATGTATTAATATAATTAGTTGTGCTTGCTTGTGAACATGTTACCATAATGTAATGAGCATGCTTCCATGTATCATATGAAATACAATTGGCCAAGGTAATCATAGAAATAGAGCTTCAGTCATATACACATATACACACAATTCAACAAAGCCATATCACAATCAAGCATAACATTCAATACATACAAGTTTAGGGTAAGTTTACTGTAATATCCTTAATTTTCTGTACTGGTTCCTATGTACAGATTAAACGGAATATATGAGCTCTGTTTCAGGAAAAACATGTGGACCCTTATGTAAAGAAAAGGATTAAATTGCAAAAGAAAGGAAATTAAGGGACCTAAATGTAATTATGGAAAGTTTAAAGTTAGGAATGAAAGGTAGACAAAAATGTGGGGTCTTAAAGTGTAATTTTAGCCAAATTAAGGGACTTAATTATAAAGAAGGAAAAGTTCCCTGGGGCTAAAGTATAATTAAAGAAAATAGGCCAGAAGTGGTTTGCACCGCCCGACAGCATTTCAGTCCCAGATTCTACCAGAAGGTAGGGCAGGTGACGCCGGGTAACCAAGCCTAATACCGGAATTTTTGAAGACTCCAGATAGCCAGAAATGGACTGATCGTCCAAAAGTTATAAAAATTAATACCGGATACCCTAGATTTCAGATATAAGTGAGAAAATATAGGATGATGCATCCTTATGGGGCGGATGTCGGGAAACTGACAGGATACCCATAGGAGGTCTGTAGGAAAAGTTATTCACAAAATAAAAAATCCAGACGGAGTGTGAGGCCTCCGGGGATCCGGGTTGGAGATTTATCGGTATTTTTAAAGGGGCTAAATGCGATCGAATGACTTCGGTCAGATGACCGTTATAACCCCCAAGGATGCCTGAACACAGTAGGACACTGTATCTGGGAAAAAGAGCCGGTGTCCGGAAAAGGTGTATAATCGGTAAATAATAGTTAAAATATTCAATGAACTGTGTTAAAGGAAGATTCCTCGTAATACGTGCCATACAGGTAATGGATCCAGGAAGCAAAAAAAAATGGCGCCATTAGAGGCCCAATAAGACTCTTGGACTGATAGGTGGGCCAGTATCCAGCAGAACCCCAGAAAAGTGCGAAATTACGAAAATGCCCCTATGTTGTACAAAAAGGGCAGCAGATGAATAAAGAGAATTCTGGTCATTTTGGACAGACCCAAAGGTCAAGACATGTATAAATAAGGTTGAATAGAGCCAGTATAAGCTTTGACCGGGTCCAGAAAGGTGTGAAATGATGATTTTGCCCTTAGGGTTAAAATAGGACAAGATAGGGCACCAAGGGCATTTTGGTCATTTCGCAGGGGATCTGTAATTGAGTCTAGACCCAGTATTAAAAAGTTAATGATATAAAGGGTCTAGATACTAAATGTGAGGTCAGTAGACATAAAAAGGACCTTCAGAAACATCAGATTCGAAAAACGGCATGTTTTTCGAGGCGATGGACCGGGCCGGTACCGGATTGGACCGGAAAGCTTCCAGAACCTCCAAATTTCATCACATGAAGAATATGGGTGGTGAGGTGTCCTATGAGGTGTCCCATGAGGTGTCCAGGGTGATGCAGTAAAAAAGAATTAAAGAAAATAGGAAATTCCAGGAAAAACCAGGACCACAGGATCATAAGTCTTCCTAATTACAAGATTGCCATTGCTCAACACTATAAATACCCCCACCTAGCCCCTCATTTCGGCATAAGCAAGGAAGAAGGGAAGAGAGAAGTTCTTGAGAGAGAAAGTGTGAGAAAGAAAGGAGTAAGGAAGTTCTGGTGAAGTTGGAAGTAGTAGGGAAGTTCTAAAGCACTGCTTTTGAGGTAACAACTAATCCTAGCTCTTATGTAATGTCTTTGTGATGTGTTGTTTTGTTTGGTTGATTGTTGTCCTATATGTTATGCTTGAAGCTCTATTCCAATGCTATGATCATATGTTATTGAATATGGAAGCATGCAGCATATTTATCTGTACAAAGTCACAAGCAAGCACCGTCACTCTGCATTACATATTTTGTTATGATTATTGTTACTGGGATTCTTTTGAATCTCATTCCCAAACATAACATTACAGGGGAGGTTCTATCAAAATAAAATTTGGAAATCTTAAAAGACGCCGGTAGGCTGCCGAAATTCCGGCGACGAAGACGGAACAAAGAAAGGAACTGATACGTACTGTGTACGTAGTGTTGTCTAAGGAGGCTGGAAGTGAGTGGACCCAGCAGGCTCATCCAGTCTTTCCTGGGTACTACGTAGAATGGTAGTTCTCATAAGGGAATTACCGAATCGGTACAACATCGGTTACTTTCTAAAGAAGAATTGTAGCAGTTATGCTGCCGGATTTTAGACAGAGAAGGATGTAATAAAATATGAGGGAGTTAATCATGCACTGATATATAACAGTTGATTATTTGATATTAATTATTATCTGGCTTGTATGACTGATATGTGTTGGTTGTATGCTTGGATATGTAAAGACTAAAAGCTGAAAATAGGCTCAGTGAACAGTAACTCGTGAAGACCCATTCATGTTTGATAAATCATTAAAAATAGTAGATGATTGAATTAATGTACGAACGTTTTAGGGTAAAAAGTAGACATACTAAGCTTTAATTTGATATATATAATGTCTAATTTGGATGTATACACGAAAAGATATAAATTGTTAAAGTTGGGACCAGAATGCTGGATTCAGGAGAAAGTCATTGGATGAACAGTAAGATTGAAACGTTGACCCACGTTAAATTTGTCAAGGATTGGTCAACCAATGATTTTTCTCTGAAATATATTTGAGTTAGCTTAATGTATCAATTTGAACCACTTCATTTCGATTTTTCTAGAATTAGTTATGAATTTTCAAAATCAGGTCACTCATCTTGAATTTGCCACAGTGAACAGTAATCGATATGAATAAAATTCCAGATTAAGTGTTTAGACTTCAATGACCCTGAAAGTGGTTTAAGTGCTACTGAATGGTCCCTAAGATGTATAAAAATAAGGATGTGACATTTTGGTATCAGAGCAAAGGATTCTGGCTTAAGAAATGCTCTGAGTAGATGATTTATAGAACGATATACCATGATAAAGCCGTCATAATTGACACTAAGTTAGTGTTTGCAGGATGACTAGACATAGATTTGGGTCTGAAACTACAGTAAACCAATGGGAATTAAGACCAGAGGTCTCTAGTTCAGATAGTTCAGAAGAAGAGATAGTAAGCAATGATTCTGACCTCTGGACACCTCCAGTAGCTGGTGATTCTGAGGAGGATGGTTCCTCGGTAGGATCAAACTTTCCAATTGATGATCAGGAGGTGATGCTAACAGAAGGCCCTATTCCTGCCATTCCCATAAGTGCGGTACCCTTGAATATAACAGACAGTTCAGGATCCAGCCAAGTACGTGTTCAGAGTAATGTGCCAGGTCCCAGTAGGCCCGAAGTGACTCTAGTAGAAATGTATTTGGGAGGTTTAATCGTAAGAATGGTCCCAGGGAGGAACCTGAGTAGAGAGCAACTTGAGAGCTCGGTAACATTAGCCCAACAACTATACGAGTTGAGGCAGACCCTGTTCGAAAACATAGATCAAGATTATTCGGTCTACCAGGAGTTTATCACAAGGGTGAAAGCCATATATCAAGCCTGGGATCCAAATGTGTTAACCATGGGGCTTTGGCTAGAAATTATGAATGACGTATTGCCGAAGACTTCTACCTGGAGATCGGAGTTGGACCAGTATTTTGATAGAGAATCATATTGTACCATATCCGACTGGATCTACCTAGTAGGAGAATATATTAGAATGAAGTTTAAGAAAAATTAGAGTAATATTTCTAATGTATAAAAGACTAGAATGGTACTGTGATATGTACATATACTCTGTATGTATATTATGTGTGAAATGAAATGAAAAGGAATTATGTTATTTATCGTATTCCCTTCTGTTTTTTTAAGTATAACTAAATGGTACGAACGAGGAGAACTATTCCAGCTGAGGAACCCCGAGAGGCTGGAAACCTTAATCAAATGATTCTAGAACGACTAGAACAGCAACAAAAGATGATAGAAGAAATGAGAGCTGCTCAAGCACGAAATGAACAAGAAAGAGATGCTGCCATAGCCGCGGCAGTAGCAGCAGCTGTAAATAATTTAAGACCGCCAGAGCCTTCAGGAGCAACTAGTAGAGAACCTGAAGAAGTACCACAGCAGGCGGAACAGCCCCAGAGAAGGGTTGAATCAAGGGAGGAGGCAGTTGGCATCCAACAATGGATGGTGCGATTTTGCAAACACAATCCTCCCATATTCGAAGGGACATTTGAAGTACATGTAGCAAAAAATTGGGTCAGCAGATTAGAGAAGATCTTTAAGGTCCTCGACTGCCCGACTGAAACCAAGGCCCAAATGGCCATCTATCAATTGGAAAAGGATGCGGATAGATGGTGGAAGAATACAGAGTTACTTCTCCAAGCAAGAGATATTCCAGTTACCTGGGAAGTATTTCTTGAGCAATTTTATGAGAAATATTTCCCTCAATCTGTCAGAGATGAAAGGGAGGCTGAATTCCTTGTGCTGAGGCAAGGAGAAAAAGAAGCTTTTGATGAATATTTGGCCAAGTTCATCCGGCTATCTCAATATTCAACTTACCTACGTCAAGTGGATGACGAACGCTGGATGACAGAAAGAATGATTCGAGGGCTGAATTCTATGTTAAAGGAGAAGTTAACTCCCCAACAATACAGCCAGTTCAATAAGGCTGTGGAAGCATGTCGAATCGTTGAGAACAGCATGAATCATAGAATGCTGTCCAGATCTGGGAGTAAAGATCAAGCGACTCCTGATAAGGCCGGACGGAATCAAGAAGCGGCCAGTGGGAGCGGCTATAAGAAAAGAAAGCGCCCGTGGCAGACCAAGAGGCCTAATAGGGGAAATTTCCGCGGAAGATCCAATAACAGGGATCCAAAGGCCCCAGTATGTGAAAAGTGTGGAAAGAATCATGGTGACAGACCATGCTTGATGGGCCAGAATGTATGCTACACCTGCGGAAAGCCCGGACATTTTTCCAGGGAATGTCCTCAAGCTATAACTGATCCAAGGCCAAGGACGGCGGGACGAGTGTTTGCACTCACTAGAGAGGATGCTCAGCGATCATCTGAGATGATCCAAGGTACAATCTATCTCAATGATCATGCTGTGACTTCCCTATTTGATTCGGGTGCAAGTCATTCCTTTATATCTTATGAATGTGCTAAATGCCTAGGCCTTCTGATCAGCAAGTTACGTTATGATATACAGGTGAAAACCCCCACCAACGCTAGGGTGATCACATCTGATGCCTGTCTAAATAGTGTGGTGCTTTATGAGCACTGCAGTACCACCCTGGACCTGATCTGTATGCCTTTCCAGGAGATTGAGGTCATACTCGGTTTAAATTGGTTATCCTCCAATAATGTGATGTTGGACTGCAGAAACAAGACCCTAGTTCTTGGTCCAAAGATCACTGATCGGAGCTTAGAAGTACAACTGAACTTCGTGACAGAGGCTCAGGCAGAAAAATATCTACGGAAAGGATGTCAGGGATATGTGGTATTCTTTTCTGTTCAAGCAGAAGTGGAGGAAGGCATCGAGGAGGTTCCTGTAGTCAATGAATTTCCTGAAGTCTTTCCAAAGGAGATTCAGGGATTGCCTTCGGAGCGTGAAGTGGAGTTTGCGATCGACATTGTACCTGGAGCTGGACCAGTATCAAAAGCCCCATACAGGATGGCTCCCAACGAAATGATGGAACTGAAGAAGCAAATTGAGGAGCTATTGGAGAAGGGTTTTATACGACCCAGTGTATCGCCATGGGGTGCTCCAGTACTGTTCGTCAAGAAGAAAGATGGTAGCTTAAGGCTGTGCATTGACTACAGGGAATTAAATAAGCTTACAGTTAAGAACAAGTATCCTCTTCCCAGAATTGATGACCTGCTAGATCAATTGGCAGGAGCGAGCTTATTCTCCAAGATTGACTTGAGATCTGGCTACCATCAACTAAGGGTCAAGCCAGATGATATTCCAAAGACGGCGTTCAGAACGCGCTACGGACATTTTGAATTTTTGGTGATGCCTTTTGGACTAACCAATGCACCTGCTATTTTCATGGACTATATGAACCAGATTTTCAGGCCTTATGTAGATCAGTTCGTTGTGGTCTTTATTGATGATATTCTGGTGTACTCCAAATCTCCAGAGGAGCATGAAAGGCATTTGAGGATTGTTCTTGGTACCCTTAAAGAGAAGAAGCTCTATGCTAAGCTGAGTAAGTGCGAGTTTTGGCTTTCAGAAGTCAAATTTCTCGGTCATGTCATATCCCGAGACGGGGTAGCTGTGGATCCTAGCAAAGTTGAAGCAGTTTTGAGCTGGGAACAACCAAGGACAGTGACAGAGATTAGAAGTTTTCTCGGCCTAGCAGGGTACTACAGACGATTCATTCAAGACTTTTCTCGAATTGCCTTACCACTTACCAAGCTGACCAGAAAGAATCAGCAGTTTAAGTGGGATGAGAAGTGCGAGGCTAGCTTCCAGCAGTTGAAGCAGAGATTAACGACTACTCCCGTGCTGATTATTCCAGACCCAACTCAGACTTATGTAGTCTACACTGATGCTAGCAAGCAGGGGCTAGGATGTGTACTTATGCAGCAAGGTCGAGTAGTAGCCTACGCCTCTCGGCAGTTAAAGCCACATGAAGAGAATTATCCTACCCATGATCTGGAGCTTACGGCGGTGGTCTATGCCCTGAAGATATGGAGGCACTATTTATACGGAGCAACGATAGAGTTATTTTGCGACCACAAAAGCCTGAAGTATCTGCAGGATCAGAAGGAGCTGAACATGAGGCAGCGGCGATGGATGGAATTGTTAAAAGATTATGACTTCCAGATTAAATACCATCCAGGAAAAGCCAATGTGGTAGCTGATGCCCTGAGTAGAAAGGTGGTGCAGGTTGCATACATGATGATCAAGGAATTGAAACTGATAGAAGATATGCGCGACTGGAGCCCTCTATATCAAATGCAACTGACGGAGAATCCTTTTGGAGGAGTTCATGTCAGAACTTGTATAGAAGATGAGATCAAAGAGGCTCAGGAGCAGGATAAGCTCGCAGCAATATTCAAAGACAAGCTGGAGAAAGGGAAGACAAGGAATTTTGAGATGTCCCCAGACGGATTGCTACAGTTTAGGGGAAAACCCTATATCCCAAATGTTGGGGAATTAAGGGAAAGGATTCTGGAGGAAGCACATAAAAGCCGATATACGGTACATCCAGGTATGACCAAAATGTACCATGATGTTAAAGGTTATTCTGGTGGCCTGGACTGAAGAAAGATGTTGTAGCTTACGTATCTAAGTGCTTAACCTGCCAGAAAGTGAAAGTTGAACATCAAAAGCCAGCAGGAACGTTGCAGCCTTTAGATATCCCTGTGTGGAAATGGGATGGGATTGCCATGGACTTTGTGGAAGGACTACCCTTGACACCAAGTAGACATGATGCGGTTTGGGTAGTAATCGATCGACTGACAAAGTCAGCACATTTCCTGGCAATCAATAAGAGAGATTCTCTAGAAAAGCTGGCAAAGCTGTATATAAAGGAGATCGTTAGACTCCATGGTATCCCAAGCAGCATTGTGTCTGATAGAGATCCTCGATTTACTTCAAATTTCTGGAGGGCTCTACAGGAAGAAATGGGCACTACTCTCAGATTCAGTACAGCTTATCATCCTCAGACAGATGGTCAATCTGAAAGAACAATACAGACGTTAGAGGATATGCTGAGAGCATGTGTCCTAGATTTCAAAGGCAGCTGGGATATCCATTTACCCCTTATAGAGTTTGCATATAACAATGGTTATCAGGCCAGTATACAGATGCCACCTTTTGAAGCACTCTATGGACGGAAATGTAGATCCCCCTTATGCTGGCTAGAGTTGAGCGAGAGAAGAATGCTTGGTCCGGATATAGTGGATCAAACTGCAGAACAAGTTGCGGTAATTAGAAAACGATTGTTGACGGCTCAAAGCAGACAGAAGAGCTATGCAGATATCAGAAGGAAGCCGTTGGAGTTTGAAGAAGGAGAACATGTATTCCTTAAGTTAACTCCAACCACAGCAGCCGGACGATCGATTAAGGTGAAAAAGTTGCATCCAAGATACATCGGGCCATTCCAGATTCTCTCAAAGATAGGAGCAGTAGCCTACAAGTTGGCTCTTCCTCCGAATCTCAGCCAGATACATGATGTGTTCCATGTTTCCCAATTAAAGAAGTATATTCCAGATCCATCTCATGTGATTAAGCAAGATGAGGTCACACTGCGAGATGACTTGACCTATGAGGTTGGACCGGTGCGAATTGCTGATAGAAAAGTCAAGCAGTTGCGGAATAAGCAAATTCCTTTAGTTAAAGTGATCTGGAAAGGCTTGACTGAACAAGAGGCTACATGGGAAACAGAAGAAAAGATGAAAGAGAAGTATCCGGAATTGTTTCTATAGGATAGGTGTAATGTAAATTTCGGGGACGAAATTTATTTTAAGGGGGAGAGAAATGTAATATCCTTAATTTTCTGTACTGGTTCCTATGTACAGATTAAACGGAATATATGAGCTCTGTTTCAGGAAAAACATGTGGACCCTTATGTAAAGAAAAGGATTAAATTGCAAAAGAAAGGAAATTAAGGGACCTAAATGCAATTATGGAAAGTTTAAAGTTAGGAATGAAAGGTAGACAAAAATGTGGGGTCTTAAAGTGTAATTTTAGCCAAATTAAGGGACTTAATTATAAAGAAGAAAAAGTTCCCTGGGGCTAAAGTATAATTAAAGAAAATAGGCCAGAAGTGGTTTGCACCGCCCGACAGCATTTCAGTCCCAGATTCTACCAGAAGGTAGGGCAGGTGACGCCGGGTAACCAAGCCTAATACCGGAATTTTTGAAGACTCCAGATAGCCAGAAATGGACTGATCGTCCAAAAGTT
This sequence comes from Leucaena leucocephala, assembly GCA_037074615.1. NCBI lineage: Eukaryota > Viridiplantae > Streptophyta > Magnoliopsida > Fabales > Fabaceae > Leucaena > Leucaena leucocephala. The sequence goes on from CM073545.1 coordinate 7,000,788, forward strand.
ATAAAAATTAATACCGGATACCCTAGATTTCAGATATAAGTGAGAAAATATAGGATGATGCATCCTTATGGGGCGGATGTCGGGAAACTGACAGGATACCCATAGGAGGTCTGTAGGAAAAGTTATTCACAAAATAAAAAATCCAGACGGAGTGTGAGGCCTCCGGGGATCCGGGTTGGAGATTTATCGGTATTTTTAAAGGGGCTAAATGCGATCGAATGACTTCGGTCAGATGACCGTTATAACCCCCAAGGATGCCTGAACACAGTAGGACACTGTATCTGGGAAAAAGAGCCGGTGTCCGGAAAAGGTGTATAATCGGTAAATAATAGTTAAAATATTCAATGAACTGTGTTAAAGGAAGATTCCTCGTAATACGTGCCATACAGGTAATGGATCCAGGAAGCAAAAAAAAATGGCGCCATTAGAGGCCCAATAAGACTCTTGGACTGATAGGTGGGCCAGTATCCAGCAGAACCCCGGAAAAGTGCGAAATTACGAAAATGCCCCTATGTTGTACAAAAAGGGCAGCAGATGAATAAAGGGTATTCTGGTCATTTTGGACAGACCCAGAGGTCAAGACATGTATAAATAAGGTTGACTAGAGCCAGTATAAGCTTTGACCGGGTCCAGAAAGGTGTGAAATGACGATTTTGCCCTTAGGGTTAAAATAGGACAAGATAGGGCACCAAGGGCATTTTGGTCATTTCGCAGGGGATCTGTAATTGAGTCTGGACCCAGTATTAAAAAGTTAATGATATAAAGGGTCTAGATACTAAATGTGAGGTCAGTAGACATAAAAAGGATCTTCAGAAACATCAGATTCAGAAAACGGCATGTTTTTCGAGGCGATGGACCGGGCCGGTACCGGATTGGACCGGAAAGCTTCCAGAACCTCCAAATTTTGTCACATGAAGAATATGGGTGGTGAGGTGTCCTATGAGGTGTCCCATGAGGTGTCCAGGGTGATGCAGTAAAAAAGAATTAAAGAAAATAGGAAATTCCAGGAAAAACCAGGACCACAGGATCATAAGTCTTCCTAATTACAAGATTGCTATTGCTCAACACTATAAATACCCCCACCTAGCCCCTCATTTCGGCATAAGCAAGGAAGAAGGGAAGAGAGAAGTTCTTGAGAGAGAAAGTGTGAGAAAGAAAGGAGTAAGGAAGTTCTGGTGAAGTTGGAAGTAGTAGGGAAGTTCTAAAGCACTGCTTTTGAGGTAACAACTAATCCTAGCTCTTATGTAATGTCTTTGTGATGTGTTGTTTTGTTTGGTTGATTGTTGTCCTATATGTTATGCTTGAAGCTCTATTCCAATGCTATGATCATATGTTATTGAATATGGAAGCATGCAGCATATTTATCTGTACAAAGTCACAAGCAAGCACCGTCACTCTGCATTACATATTTTGTTATGATTATTGTTACTGGGATTCTTTTGAATCTCATTCCCAAACATAACATTACAGGGGAGGTTCTATCAAAATAAAATTTGGAAATCTTAAAAGACGCCGGTAGGCTGCCGAAATTCCGGCGACGAAGACGGAACAAAGAAAGGAACTGATACGTACTGTGTACGTAGTGTTGTCTAAGGAGGCTGGAAGTGAGTGGACCCAGCAGGCTCATCCAGTCTTTCCTGGGTACTACGTAGAATGGTAGTTCTCATAAGGGAATTACCGAATCGGTACAACATCGGTTACTTTCTAAAGAAGAATTGTAGCAGTTATGCTGCCGGATTTTAGACAGAGAAGGATGTAATAAAATATGAGGGAGTTAATCATGCACTGATATATAACAGTTGATTATTTGATATTAATTATTATCTGGCTTGTATGACTGATATGTGTTGGTTGTATGCTTGGATATGTAAAGACTAAAAGCTGAAAATAGGCTCAGTGAACAGTAACTCGTGAAGACCCATTCATGTTTGATAAATCATTAAAAATAGTAGATGATTGAATTAATGTACGAACGTTTTAGGGTAAAAAGTAGACATACTAAGCTTTAATTTGATATATATAATGTCTAATTTGGATGTATACACGAAAAGATATAAATTGTTAAAGTTGGGACCAGAATGCTGGATTCAGGAGAAAGTCATTGGATGAACAGTAAGATTGAAACGTTGACCCACGTTAAATTTGTCAAGGATTGGTCAACCAATGTTTTTTCTCTGAAATATATTTGAGTTAGCTTCATGTATCAATTTGAACCACTTCATTTCCATTTTTCTAGAATTAGTTATGAATTTTCAAAATCAGGTCACTCATCTGGAATTTGCCACAGTGAACAGTACTCGATATGAATAAAATTCCAGATTAAGTGTTTAGACTTCAATGACCCTGAAAGTGGTTTAAGTGCTACTGAATGGTCCCTAAGATGTATAAAAATAAGGATGTGACATTTACTACCTTGAATTTAAGCTTTCTCTCTTATTCTTGCACTTGCTCCCTAAGCTTTCCAACCATAAAGCTCTTCAGTCAATCACTTCCCAATATCTTCTTAGATGTTTCAAGGTCCTAAACACATTCATATTCATCACATAATTCATTAGGACCATGAACTCAAACCTTATTTAAGACTATCTCTCTTTAACTAACATAACTTCCTTTAATCTTTACCAATTGACTTGGCCTTTGAATCAATTGATGTCTTGACCTTACCCTACACAATTTCATCTTTTGAATCCATTTATGAGCTTAGAATCATGAGATTCCAGCTCCCATACACTGTTCTATACAGATTTTGAAAAGCATATACAATTCTTTCAAAAATTCCTATTTTGATTCCAATGTTTCCCATACTTGTTTCTCCACTTTTCCCCACACAAATTTTCATTTTAAAACCACTGGAAGCATCAAAATCATGAAATTCAAATCACTATTAACATGGGTGAACAGTAATAGAGAAGAACTTCAAACATTACAACTTGAAATTCCAATGGTTTCCAAGGTTCAAAACCTATCCAATCCTACACAAAATCATCTAAGGTTTTGGACAGCATATTAATCTTAGAGAAAACTCAACTTTCTTCCATGAAAACCCTAGTTCAAGCTCCCAAATCAAAGGAAAATAAGCTAGGATAGATTGCTTACCTTTAATCTCTAGCTTGCTTGAACTTTGGCCTTTGAATTCTTCTTTGTCTTGGCTTGAGTTTTCATTTTGCAAGAGGTTCCTCAAGGTATTCTTGCTCCACGGTTTTGAATCAGATTTTGGGGGTTATTTATAGGCAAATTCCATGGAAAATGAATGGCAAAGATTACTTTGTGCACTATTTGATCAATGGCCAAGATTTAATCTTGAATCTCCTTTTCTTTAATAATTATGATATCATCATCATCACATCATCAAAGGGACACCTAAAGGGACACCTCATCATGCACATGGCGAAATTGAAGGGAGAAGAAGCCTCTGGAAAAATTTTAGTCCAGTCCGGTACCGGCTCGGTCCGATTCCCCAAAAACCAGACTGTTTTCTGAATCTAATTTTTCTGAGATTTCATAATATGTTTTCTAACCTTAAATCTAGTATTTATATTCTTTCTATCAATGACATTCTTATACTGGGCCTAAACTTAATTACATATCCCTTAGAAAAGACCAAAATACCCTTAGTGCCCTTTCTTGTACTATATTAACCCTAAGGGCAAAATCGTCATTTCACACCTCTTTGTACCTTGTCAGGGCATATACTAAGTTTGACTAACCTTCCTGTACATGCCTTGGGCGTTCTAGCCTATCCAAAATGACCAAAATACCCTTCATTCATCTGTTACTTCTTAGGACAACATAGGGGCATTTTCGTAATTTCACACTTTTATAGGGTTTCCCCGGACACTGGCCCCCTATCAGTCCAATGATCTTACTGGGCCATCTTGATGCCACTTGTTCTTTTGGGCATCTGCATTTTGAAACATCCTCCCTTAAATCCCTCAGAGTACACTTGCAGAAGTGATGTTGGCTTGATTATATCTTAACTTAAGCCCAAAAATTAAAATTTTACTCTTAAGTTCCTTATTCTGAACCTTTACTTTGAGAACTGATTTATATCATTCTACACATCCAAATGAGGCATATTACCTATCCACATAATGCCCCAGATGTGTGCTACTGGCTCACCAAATTTCGTGGCCAAACTCTTTCGTTTACTAGGTCAAACTGAGGTCGGAACACCGCTGCCTCAGGACCTACGAATTTCTCTCTTAATTTCTCATACACAAGCTAAACATGCCAAACAATATTTATTATTAAATAATAAATTGTTATACAAAAAGGCATGAACAAAATCCTCATGTCTTTATTACATCTTTCCTGCCTGAAATCCGGCAGTATAACTACTATACTTCATCTTTACAAATAACTGATATGTACTGATTCGGTAATTCCCGTGAGAACTACCATTCTACGTAAGTACCCAGGAAAGACTGGATGAACCGACTAGGTCCGCTCACTTCCAGACTCCTTAGACAGTACCTACGTACACAGTACGTATCATCTCCTTCCTTCATTACTGATATTTTGCCATAATTTTGGCAGCATAACGGCGCCTTTTAGCATTCTCAAAATTCACATTGACATAACCTCCCTGTAATGGGTTATACATAGGGAATGAGATTCGGGGGAATCTCAGTAATAACAACCATAACAATATATGTAATGCAGTGTGATAGTGCCTGGTTATGATTGTGTACAGATAAGTATGCCGCGTGCTTCCATACTCAATAACATATGATCATAGCATTATGTAGTAGAGCTTCAGACATAACATATAAGACAACAATCCAACCAAACAACAGCACATCAAATCACAAAGCCATTACATAAAAGCTAGGATTAATTACTACCTTACTAGCTTAGCAGAACTCTACTATCTCTATACTGCTTCCGGCTCCGCCAGAACTTCCTTCCTTCTTCCTTTCCTTCTCTCTCTATAACTCACTTTTCTCTCAATTTTCTTGCCTTGAGCCGTGAATGAAATGGAAAGGGGGAGGGGGTATTTATACTTGAGGCAAGGTGGAATGAATGGCTCAGATTGATTCACGATGAATGGCTCAGATCGCTTGCTTCCTCAAGAAGCTTTGCTTACCTCATCATGATGACATCATCATCCTCAATGACTCATCACTTATGACATCATCAAGGGACACCTAATATGCTTAGGTGGCGCAATGGTGGGGCCCTTGGGACACCTTACCAGCTGACTCAGCGCTTCCAGAGAATTCCAGCGTCTTTTCCTGGAATGAGCGGCTAAGATCGTGCCACGTGTCTTTAACTTTTCCTTCTCCCTTTAGATAATGCCATGTGGCACCTTGATGGGTCCCATGAGGACACATTTCAAGCCACCTCATGGCTTCTGGATAAGCTCAGGACTTTATCTGATCAATTCCCCGGCTATCACTTTGACCGGGTAACCTTACTTTATGGAAACAGCACTAAAATAGTATTTTAATGCTACTTTAACCCACATATTCCTTGAGCTACGGCTTTGGACTCTGGGAATGCTATCTTGGGTCTCTGATCTAGCCCAAGTACTCTCATGGCTCAATTCCCAAGAATCATCCCTTGGTAAATTACCAAAATACCCTTGGTTCCTCTTATTTACTTTAATGAGGGCATTATTGTCTTTTCACATCTTACCAGAGTATTCTCTGACCTTGATCAACTATCAGATAACCTTTCTTGACTGTTTATCCTTAGAAATACTATATGGCTTCTGGCCACAGTCCGATTATCTCTATTCAGACTGCTTTTTCTTTACTGATTTTAACTGTAAATTCTCATCTTCAAGAATTTTTACAGAAAAATCGGGACCTCAAATCAAAATTTTGTGTTGCGTCATTCAACCCAAAATTCTTTTCTCTATCTCCCAGTATTTTCAGATATTAAATCTGGACCGAGCTATTTTGGCCTGAAAGTACGCTCTCGCGCACAGTTTTCCAAATGACCATTTTACCTTTGGTCACTTTTCTAATTCTTTCATACTCATAGAGATCTCATATGTATATTTCACAGTTTAGTGAAATGATCAGCATAATTTTCTCTATTTTATGGTAAAATATGGTACTCATCGGCTACCAGCCCGATCTCTTCTATAATTACGATTATGCCCATGTATTCTCTTTCTGACATTTTTACTTATCTTCCTATCCTTCATCTTAAGTTCTCAGAATTCTCTTTCAACAACTCATCCCCTGAACTCTTCGGGAGTCATTGTTAATTGAAAGGCTCGATAACCCGCCCATATCAGGTTATCTTACTCAGGAACCAGCCCATATCTAGCTACCTACAGAATTCCTAGGCTTAAGACTTAGGATATTCCTTACATTCCTCTTTTTGAACTTAGGTGAACTGTCCCTATTTTATAGGTCAAAGACTTAACCCATCTTTAAATCCTTAGGGACTTAGCTCATCCCTCAGATTCCTACAAAATATAGGTAAGTGATCTGCCCATATCAGATTACTACCCTGGGACTACGGGTTTAGCAGCCTGCTCATATCAGACTACTTCCCAGTTCTCCTAGTCCCAAAAATTAGGATGTTACACGTTTGGCCATCTGGGCTCATTCAGTTCCAGTTTATTTACTGCTAAATCTCCTTATCGGATCCCAGGAGTTCACAAACTCCCGTCTAAATTCACTAAAAAGTGAATAACTTTTTCTACACGTTTGGCCATCTGGACTCCTTTCGGGATTCTATCAGTTTCATGACCTCTGTCTTCACTGGACGCATCATCCTGTAACCCTTCATGTATATCTGAGGTCCAGGAGATCTGATAATAATTTTATAACTTTTTCATTATCAGATAAATTTAAGCTATCTGGAACCCTGATAAAATTCCCGTATTAAGCCAGATTAACCAGCATCTTCTCCTCTATCTACTGATAAAATCTGGGACTGAAATACTTTTGCGCAGTCCAAACCACTTCTGGCCTAACTTTCTTTAATTACAATTTAGCCCCTGGGAACTTTTCTCTTTTCAATTAAATCCCTCAAATTTGGCTAAAATTACACTTAAAGACCCCACATTTTTGCCTACTTTCTCTTTTAACCTTAAACCTTTTATAATTCCACTTAAGTCCTTACATTTTCTTTCTTTTTCAATTTAATCCCTTTCTTTACATAAATGGCCACATTTTGCTCAGAAAATCTCACATATATTACGTACCAACTGTACAAACTATTCAGTACAGAAAGTTAGGGATATCACACAAGCAATTAGAATTAAACACAGAAGTTTCACAGCAAAAAGTGTCAACTAGTCACGACAAAAGAGTTTGGAGGTCTCAACCTAGTAACACAGAGAGCGAGAGTTTTTTAAAACTGGTTATTAGGTCACGACTTAAAGGTAATCAGGTCGCGACTAAATAACACAGATAGCAGATTTTCTAAAAGTGTCACGGCCAGAAGTTATGGAAGTCGTGACTGAAGTTCACAGAGACTAATCAGTACCACAGTGAAGCAATTTGGTCACGACTCAAGTGCAGTTTGGTCGCGACTCAATGTCACGAATAGTGATTTCACAGAAACTGAGAATAATGCAGAATGCAATGCAATTAAAAATAACAAAATCTAAAATTCAAAACAAAAATGACTCAGGTAAATAATGGAATTGACAATCAAGCACTAAGAAACCAATTACTTGGCTCCTCGACAAAGGCGCCATTAATGAGTAGGTCAGATTGTCACCTTCCGACCCATCAAAATAAGTGATATGTGCACCCAATAATGTAGTATAGGGCATAACCCTATCATTCTTCTCGAGGAGCTTTTGTCATATCCCTACTTTTCTTGTCTGGTTTGTATGTACAGTTGGTACATAATATATGTGAGATTTTCTAAGAAAAGTGTGGCAATTTAAGGAAGGAAAGGGATTGAATTGAAAATAATAGAAAGTTCAAGGACCTAAGTGAAATTTATAAAAGTTTTAGGGCTAAAATAGAATGTAGACAAGTGTTGGGCCATTAAGTGTAATTTCAAAAAGTTTAAGGACCTCAATGTAATTTTAGAAAAGTTCAAGGGGTAAAAGTGTAATTATGAAGAAATTGAGCGGGAAAATGCCTAAAAATGGCTGGGAATAGATCAGTCCCAAATTTTACCAGTAGCTAGAGAAAATTATTCTGGTTAGTTTGACGCAACACAGAATTTCGAATTTGAGGTCTCGATAAATTGATATAAATTTCTGAAGTTATGAAAAATTATTACAGTATTTATTGGACCTCAGAATCAGATTAAGATTTACAGTAAATTCTTATAATTAATATGAGAATTTATAAAGCTGACAGGGTCAGAGAAGGAATCCTATAGAATTTTTAATGGAATTTACAGTAGAATAAAATACCCGATAAATACCTTCGGGAGAGGTTTCTCGGGATTTATGCCATAAAGGTAGTGGACCATATAAAGGCCCAATATGGCATCACAAAGGCCCAATAAGGTCACTGAACAGTTATGTGGGCTAGTGTTCAGAGGAAACTCGAAAAATACGAAATTACAAAAATGCCCCTGTGTTGTAATAATGTACAAGAGATGAATGGAAGGAATTTTGGATTGGCCAAAATGCCAAGGTAAGTACAAGAATGATTACTCAGAGTCAGTATATGCCCTGGTAAGGTATAAAGAGGTGTGAAATTACAATTATGCCCTTAGGGTTAATAAAGTGCAAGAAAGGGCACCAAGGGTATTTTGGTCATTTCTCAATGGATGGATAGCAGATAAATACTCAATATAACAATATTAATGGTAGGAGAAACCTAAGCACTGGTTTTACGAATAGAATATATATTATGGAATATTATAAAAATCGGGAACATAAAACAGTCTGGTTTTTAGGAAACTGACCCCATCAGTAGCGGACTGGACTGGAATTTTTCCTATCGGTATTTTCCACTTTATTATGCCAAACATAGACTTGATGATGTCATGGATGATGTCATTAATGAGGCTTCTAGGGCAAGTGTAACATCCCGATTTTTTGTCTAGGAGATCGGGACAGTTCGCCTAGGTTCAAAATGAGGAATGTGAGGAATATCCTAAGTCTTAAGCCTAGGAATTCTGCAGGAAGCTTGATATGGGCTGGCTCCTGTGTAAGATAACCTGATATGGGCGGGTTGTCGAGCCTTTCAATTAACGATGACTCCCGAAGAGTTTAAGGGATGAGTTATTGAAAGAGAATTTCTAGACCTTAAGATGAGGGATGAGAAGATGAGCAACGAGGCCAGAAAGAGAATGCAGGGGCAAAATCGTAATTATGGGAAAGATCGGGCTGGTAGCCGATGAGTACCATATTTTGCCAGAAAATAGAGAAAATTATGCTGATCATTTCACTAAACTATGAAATGTGCATACGAGGTCTCTATGAGTATGAAAGAATTATGGAAAGTTTAAGGACAAAAAGGTGGGGTCCTTAAGTGTAATTTTAGCCAAATAAAAAGGGACTTAAATGAAAAGAAGAAAAGTTCCTTGGGGCTAAAGTGTAATTAAAGAAAGTCAGGCCGGAAGTGGTTTGGACTGTCCGACGGCATTTCAGTCCCAGATTTCACCGGTAGAGAGAGCAAGGGACGCTCGGTAATCTGGCTTAATACAGGAATTTTTGAAGACTCCAGATAGCCAGAAATGGACTGATCGTCCAAAAGTTATAAAAATTCATACCGGATATCCTAAATTTCAGATCTAGGTGAGAAAATACAGGATGATGCGTCTTTATGGGGCGGATGTCGGGAAACTGACAGAATACCGATAGGAGGCCTGTAGAAAAAGTTATTCGCAAATCAGAAAATCCAGACGGGAGTGTGAGGCCTCCGGGGATCCGATAGGGAGATTTATCGGTATTTTAAAAGGGACTGAATGAGTTCGGATGACTTCAGTCAGATGACTGATATGACTCACAGGGATGCCTGAACACCGCAGGCCAGTGTATCGGACAGAAGGAGCCGGTGTCCGGATATGTGTATAAACGGTGAAAAATAGATTAAATATTCAATAAACATTAACGGGGGGAGATTCCTCGTAATGCGTGCCATGAAGGTAATGGACCCTGAAAGGCCCAATAATGGCGCCAACAAGGCCCAGTAAGACACTTGGACTGATAGGTGGGCTAGTGTCTGGCAGAACCCCGGAAAAGTGCAAAATTACGAAAATGCCCCTGTGTTGTACTAAAGGGGTAGTAGATGTATGAGGGCATTTTGGTCATTCTGGACAGGCCCAGAAGCCAGGGCACATACAGATAAAGTTACTTAGAGTCAGTATATACCCTGACAGAGTACAGAAGGGTGTGTAATGACGATTTTACCCTTAGGGTTAAAATAGTGCAAGAAAGGGCACCAGGGGTATTTTGGTAATTTGCCGAGGGATGTTTCTTGGGAATCGAGCCATCAGAGTACTTGAGCTTGATCAGGATCCAAGATAACATACCCAGAGCCCAAAAACGTAGGCCCAGTGATATGTGAGAAAAAGTGGCATTAAAATACTATTTTAATGCTGTTTCAATAAAGTAAAGTTACTCGGTCGGCACGATAATCGAGGAGGTGATCAGATAAAGTCCGGGACTTATCTGGATAGCATTGAAAGGCGTAAAAGGTCCCTTCCAGGTGCCACATGGCGCAATCTTAGAGGCAGAAGAAAAGTTGAGGACACGTATTACGGTGCAAGACTCTGGACCGGTACTGGATTGGACTGAACTGTTGAGTCAGCTGATGAGGTGTCCAGGAATTGTGACATGTGAAGAATGTGGCGATGAGGTGTCCCGGTGAGGTGTCCTGGATGATGTCATGCATGATGCAGTAAAAAGGAATAAAGAAAATAGGAAAATCCAGGAAAAACCAGGACCACATGTTCAGATGGCTTCAAAATTACAGAAATGCCATCCATTAAAGCTATAAATACCCCCTTCCCCTCCCATTTTAGGCATCCCACGTTTTTGGCAAGAAAAGAGAGAGAAAGAAGAGAGAGAAGGAGAAAGAAAGAAAGAAAGTTCTGGTGGAGTTGGAAGCAGTATAGAAGTTCTGGAGCTCTGCTTTTGAGGTAGTAACTAATCCTAGCTCTTATGTAATGTCTTTGTGATTTGTTGTGCTATTGTTTGATTGGATTGTTGTCTTATATGTTATGCTTGAAGCTCTATTACAATGCTATGATCATATGTTATTGAATATGGAAGCACGCAGCATACTTATCTGCACACAATCACAAGCAAGCACCGTCACTCTGTATTACATATATTGTTATGATTATTACTACTGAGATTCCCCGAATCTCATTCCCAAATATAACATTACAGGGGAGGTTCTGTCAAAATAAAATCTGGAAATTTTAAGAGACGCCGTTAGGCTGCCAAAATTCTGGCAACGAAGAAGGAACAGAGAAAGGAACTGATACGTACTGTGTACGTAGGTGCTGTCTAAGGAGGCTGGAAGTGAGTGGACCTAGCCGGTTCATCCAGTCTTTCCTGGGTACTTACGTAGAATGGTAGCTCCTACAGGAATTACCGAATCGGTACAAGATCGGTTACTTTCTAAAGAAGAATTGTAGCAGTTATGCTGCCGGATTTTAGGCAGGGGAAGATGTAATAGAAATATGAGAATTTGCTGTATGCCTTGTTGTATTACATTTTATTATTTAATAATAAATATTGTTTAGCATGTTCAATTTGTAAATGGGGAATTAAGGGAGAAATTCGCAGGTCTTGAGGTAGCAGTGTTCTGACCTCAGTTTGACCTAGTAAACGGAGGAGTTTGGCTACGAAATTTGGTAGTCCAGTCGTACACATCTGGGGCGTTACGTGGATAGGTAATAGGCCTTGTTTGGATGTGTAGAATGAGATTAATCAGTTTTCAAATTAAATGTCCAGAATAAAGAACTTAAGAGTAAAATTTTGAATTTCTGGGCTTAAGTTAAGATATAATCAAGCTAATATTGCTTCCGCAAGTGTACTCCGAAGAGTCTAAGGGAGGATGTTTCGTTTTGGTATCAGAGCATGAGGTTCTGGCACAAAGCAATAGGTTCTGGCATAAACCAGACAGGATTCTGGTTCAGAGCATAAGATTCTGGCACAGAACAGAAGGTTCTGGCTTAGTGATACTCTGATTTAGAAAGGTTATTTCCCTAGAGTACATAGAGGTTTAGAAAAGCCCAGTGGAGGTAAAGCTCTTAAATGAGAAAGTGAGATAAGGTAGACCCCAGAATTACGTCAAGATGGGGTAAGATATGAAAGAAATGGACACTACTCACAAGTCCAGTAAGTTGTCCATAAGCATAAGCAGATAAATAGATGATAAAAGATTGATGAGCTATAATGAGATAGCTAGAATGAGATTTGTCTAGGAATGATCCTAGGACATGGCCTAAGGCTAGAGATGTGATGGGCTGATGTTCCCTAAGAAGAGGGATTCCATCACAGAGAAGTGATAGACCTAGGGTAGAGTACCCTAGAGGATAGAAATGATAGTAAGAAATGATGGATGAGATCCATGCGACTGAAGTTCGCTAGGATCAAGAAAAAGAGGTAGGGAAGATTGGCTAAGAGTACTCTGGGAGGTAGCTCAAGTTGTGAAGCCAATAGCAAGAGAAAGAGGCAATAGTTCAGGCAGGGGACTGATCAAGGAGAAGATCAGGTTGGAGAGCAGAGATGTAAAAGTGGTGAGCCATGGCACATAGGAGTGTCGAGCAGGGCAATGCAGTGGTGAGAGAAAGGCGACTTGGCGAGAGTTGCCTACGAATGCTGACATCCTAGGAAAGGTGTTTGCTACCACAGACAGAGTCTCCAAATCCCCTGAGGTCGACCCTAAGAATGGTTAAGAAGAACCATAGCTGTAAGGGTGACTTAGCTGTAAGAACTGTATGCCTAGATGTAAATGATGTGATTAATGAAGAGTTCCTTTCTGATCTAGAGAATGTGGTTATTGTAACAAGTCATGAGAAATAAGTAGTAAGATAATAAATCTGTCTTAACTCAGTGATGAGGTTGCCGTATGAGGGGTTAGAACATGGATAGCTGTAAGCAACTATAATGAAAGATGTTAGTTGCTAAGAATCCATGTGGAAGGTCTGGGACCAAGCTGTTGCTCCTCTAGACCATCACTGGAGTGCGAATAAGATAGAGAGGGATGATCTTACTGGTTATAGATATGACTGCGTTATAAGAATCACATAGCTGTATAGGTCAGTAAGAAGTTCTCTTCAGGAAAGATGAGGTATCACTTAAAATTTCGAGGACGAAATTTTTAAAAGGGGAGGAGAATTGTAACATCCCGATTTTTTGTCTAGGAGATCGGGACAGTTCGCCTAGGTTCAAAATGAGGAATGTGAGGAATATCCTAAGTCTTAAGCCTAGGAATTCTGCAGGAAGCTTGATATGGGCTGGCTCCTGTGTAAGATAACCTGATATGGGCGGGTTGTCGAGCCTTTCAATTAACGATGACTCCCGAAGAGTTTAAGGGATGAGTTATTGAAAGAGAATTTCTAGACCTTAAGATGAGGGATGAGAAGATGAGCAACGAGGCCAGAAAGAGAATGCAGGGGCAAAATCGTAATTATGGGAAAGATCGGGCTGGTAGCCGATGAGTACCATATTTTGCCAGAAAATAGAGAAAATTATGCTGATCATTTCACTAAACTATGAAATGTGCATACGAGGTCTCTATGAGTATGAAAGAATTATGGAAAGTTTAAGGACAAAAAGGTGGGGTCCTTAAGTGTAATTTTAGCCAAATAAAAAGGGACTTAAATGAAAAGAAGAAAAGTTCCTTGGGGCTAAAGTGTAATTAAAGAAAGTCAGGCCGGAAGTGGTTTGGACTGTCCGACGGCATTTCAGTCCCAGATTTCACCGGTAGAGAGAGCAAGGGACGCTCGGTAATCTGGCTTAATACAGGAATTTTTGAAGACTCCAGATAGCCAGAAATGGACTGATCGTCCAAAAGTTATAAAAATTCATACCGGATATCCTAAATTTCAGATCTAGGTGAGAAAATACAGGATGATGCGTCTTTATGGGGCGGATGTCGGGAAACTGACAGAATACCGATAGGAGGCCTGTAGAAAAAGTTATTCGCAAATCAGAAAATCCAGACGGGAGTGTGAGGCCTCCGGGGATCCGATAGGGAGATTTATCGGTATTTTAAAAGGGACTGAATGAGTTCGGATGACTTCAGTCAGATGACTGATATGACTCACAGGGATGCCTGAACACCGCAGGCCAGTGTATCGGACAGAAGGAGCCGGTGTCCGGATATGTGTATAAACGGTGAAAAATAGATTAAATATTCAATAAACATTAACGGGGGGAGATTCCTCGTAATGCGTGCCATGAAGGTAATGGACCCTGAAAGGCCCAATAATGGCGCCAACAAGGCCCAGTAAGACACTTGGACTGATAGGTGGGCTAGTGTCTGGCAGAACCCCGGAAAAGTGCAAAATTACGAAAATGCCCCTGTGTTGTACTAAAGGGGTAGTAGATGTATGAGGGCATTTTGGTCATTCTGGACAGGCCCAGAAGCCAGGGCACATACAGATAAAGTTACTTAGAGTCAGTATATACCCTGACAGAGTACAGAAGGGTGTGTAATGACGATTTTACCCTTAGGGTTAAAATAGTGCAAGAAAGGGCACCAGGGGTATTTTGGTAATTTGCCGAGGGATGTTTCTTGGGAATCGAGCCATCAGAGTACTTGAGCTTGATCAGGATCCAAGATAACATACCCAGAGCCCAAAAACGTAGGCCCAGTGATATGTGAGAAAAAGTGGCATTAAAATACTATTTTAATGCTGTTTCAATAAAGTAAAGTTACTCGGTCGGCACGATAATCGAGGAGGTGATCAGATAAAGTTCGGGACTTATCTGGATAGCATTGAAAGGCGTGAAAGGTCCCTTCCAGGTGCCACATGGCGCAATCTTAGAGGCAGAAGAAAAGTTGAGGACACGTATTACGGTGCAAGACTCTGGACCGGTACTGGATTGGACTGAACTGCTGAGTCAGCTGATGAGGTGTCCAGGAATTGTGACATGTGAAGAATGTGGTGATGAGGTGTCCCGGTGAGGTGTCCTGGATGATGTCATGCATGATGCAGTAAAAAGGAATAAAGAAAATAGGAAAATCCAGGAAAAACCAGGACCACATGTTCAGATGGCTTTAAAATTACAGAAATGCCATCCATTAAAGCTATAAATACCCCCTTCCCCTCCCATTTTAGGCATCCCACGTTTTTGGCAAGAAAAGAGAGAGAAAGAAGAGAGAGAAGGAGAAAGAAAGAAAGAAAGAAAGTTCTGGTGGAGTTGGAAGCAGTATAGAAGTTCTGGAGCTCTGCTTTTGAGGTAGTAACTAATCCTAGCTCTTATGTAATGTCTTTGTGATTTGTTGTGCTATTGTTTGATTGGATTGTTGTCTTATATGTTATGCTTGAAGCTCTATTACAATGCTATGATCATATGTTATTGAATATGGAAGCACGCAGCATACTTATCTGCACACAATCACAAGCAAGCACCGTCACTCTGCATTACATATATTGTTATGATTATTACTACTGAGATTCCCCGAATCTCATTCCCAAATATAACATTACAGGGGAGGTTCTGTCAAAATAAAATCTGGAAATTTTAAGAGACGCCGTTAGGCTGCCAAAATTCTGGCAACGAAGAAGGAACAGAGAAAGGAACTGATACGTACTGTGTACGTAGGTGCTGTCTAAGGAGGCTGGAAGTGAGTGGACCTAGCCGGTTTATCCAGTCTTTCCTGGGTACTTACGTAGAATGGTAGCTCCTACAGGAATTACCGAATCGGTACAAGATCGGTTACTTTCTAAAGAAGAATTGTAGCAGTTATGCTGCCGGATTTTAGGCAGGGGAAGATGTAATAGAAATATGAGAATTTGCTGTATGCCTTGTTGTATTACATTTTATTATTTAATAATAAATATTGTTTAGCATGTTCAATTTGTAAATGGGGAATTAAGGGAGAAATTCGCAGGTCTTGAGGTAGCAGTGTTCTGACCTCAGTTTGACCTAGTAAACGGAGGAGTTTGGCTACGAAATTTGGTAGTCCAGTCGTACACATCTGGGGCGTTACGTGGATAGGTAATAGGCCTTGTTTGGATGTGTAGAATGAGATTAATCAGTTTTCAAATTAAATGTCCAGAATAAAGAACTTAAGAGTAAAATTTTGAATTTCTGGGCTTAAGTTAAGATATAATCAAGCTAATATTGCTTCCGCAAGTGTACTCCGAAGAGTCTAAGGGAGGATGTTTCAGCAAGCTTCTTGCAAGGTGGATTATGGACCATTAGATCAAATAATAACCAAAGTAATCTTGGCCTTCCATTTCCACCAATTTTTTCTATAAATACCCCCTCAAATCAGACTTGGGTCGGTATTCTTGGAACCTTAGGGAAACTCTTTCAAAATTTCTATTGAAGCAAGAAAGAAGCAAGCAACTTGGAAGAACAAGAAAGGTAACTAGTTCCCTTGATCTTGAACTCTATGTTAGCAAGTTTGCTCTTAGTTTTAAGAGGATTTTGTGACATATTTTCCTTGGTGGTGCTGCTGGACATTCTATTTTCATGTGAAAGGAATATGAGTTTGATGTTATAGATAGTTTAGATAAGCTCAAACAAGCTAGAATCAAGTTGTACTAGCTTGGAAATCCAAGTATGCATGTGAATGGAATGTTGTGTTCTTGGCTGTTACTGTATGAAAAACTGTTCATATTTTGGAATTTCATGATTTTGATGCTTCCAATGTGTTTAAAAAGGAAAATTGTGTGGGGATAAAGTAGAGAAACAAGTATTGGAAGCATTGGAATCAAAATGAGAATTTTTGGAAAATGTAAGAGGTATTTCAGTTCTGTGCAGCAGCCAATGATGTGAGTTGATTTTGGAAATTCTGATTTCATATTTGGATTCTACATGAAAAATTATGTGGAAATGAACCATGAGAAATTATTTTAGGAAGATGGAAGTATAAGTCATAAATTAAAGAAATAATACAATCTAGTGAGAACCTAGACTTGGAATTGTTTTGAAGTTGAGTTGTAACTTGATGTTACTTTGTAATGGCTAGGTTTTGACATTTGTGAAAGGAGAAGATCATGTCAAGAAGAGAGTAACAAGGATATCTAAGAGGTAGCAAGAATACCTAACTATAATCTTATGTTTGTTTGGTTGTATGCTTTCTTGTTAGTTTTGATTCTTGGTTAAACTTAAGATGATACTTTGATGATTATGATAAAGTATGAATGATTGCAACTCCTTGCAATGAATGTCATGACAATATACATGTTAGAGTTTGCTTATGTATGTTCACAAAGTAGCTCCCATATCATGATAACATGTTAGGCATTTAATCAAGCATGCATGTTATTATAGTTTGTATGACTTGCCATTGAGATTTCCATGAAATCTCATTCTTTCCATACACATAACCATGTTATAGGTGCTGGAAAATCTCAAGGAAAAAGGGTAAATATGAATGGTTGAATTTGTATATGAATTAAAGTTGAGTACTTGACCTTAGAAGATGATATTTTGATAAGCATGGTGTATGATACTATGTACCTATTTCGAGGCAGTACTCTTTTGACGGTAGTTTTCATGACTTAGACAACGCATTTTGACGTGAAATTTGGTATGAAAATAGTTAAGATCCAGATCTTTAAATGGACACCATGAACGCCTCAATTGTTAAGTATTCGAATTGTTATGATTTTTCAAAGTTGAAAATAAAATCTGGAACAAGATAAAATGAGGTTCATGCGTGAATTTCAAACGATAAATGAATGACTTTTTCCACGAAATTTTATGAGCTTAAAGTACACATATTGAGATTTAAATCCATATATAATACGTCTCATTTGGATGAGTGAACAAGGAGAGATGAATTTTTGAAAATAAGGTAAGGAAATTGGAACTTCCAGATTTACCAAATGAACAGTATTTTTCAACGAATAAACTAATTTTATTTGAACAAGGAAACCTCAGTTTAATATTTTTCCTTCAAATTTCAATAAAATAGCTTTCATTAGAAATTGGAACCACCCTATTTCAATTTTTATAGATTTAAATATGAATTTTCAAAGTTCAGGCTGTATTATGGATTACCAAATGAACAGTGCCAGTGAACAATAACCGATAACCCTTTTCTTGAAAATTCATGTTTCTAAGCTAAAGAGGTAATGAATTGGTACAAGATACTTCCAATTGAGTATATGTAAAGGTAAAATTAAGGTTATGACAGCTTTTCTATTGGAGACCTAGCGTATTGGTGACAAAATTATTAAAAATATGAGTGAAAGTAAAATGGGTTTTGGGGTTTGATTGGTTTTTGGATGCAATTAAGTAAAAGTACAATAAACTAAATATTTTTGTATTTTTGATTTAGATGAAAACGAGTTGGTTTATGAAAGTAGTATGCGATGACAGACTCTTGATGATAAAAACGTATCTATCCTTGCTCTTAATTTGATATAGAGTTTTTGAAATCACTAAGTCTTAAACAAATCCTCAATCGATCGATTGAGTCCAGAGTATTAATATTCCTTAAACTCCTTTGATCAAAGATAGTTTAAAGAATCTTAATGCACTGTTAAAATCCACTTAGTGTGTAACAGAAATTAGATGATGAAAATGCCCTCGAAGGATAATTGTAACATCCCGATTTTTGGTCTAGGAGAACTGGGAAGTAGTCTGATATGGGCAGGCTACTAAACCCGTAGTCCTAGGGTGGTAATCTGATATGGGCGGATTACTTACCTGTATTTTGTAGGAATCCGAGGGATGAGTAAGTCCTTCAGGATTTAAAGATGAGTTAAGTATTTAACCTACAGAATCGGGATAGTTCACCTAGGTTCAAAATGAGGAATGTCCTAAGTCTTAAGCCTAGGAATTCTGCAGGTAGCTTGATATGGGCTGGCTTCTGTGTAAGATAACCTGATATGGGCGGGTTGTCGAGCCTTTCAATTAACGATGACTCCCGAAGAGTTTAGGGGATGAGTTATTGAAAGAGAATTTCTAGAACCTAAGATGAAGGATAAGAAGATGAGAATAGATGCCAGAAAGAGAATGCAGGGGCAAAATCGTAATTATGGGAAAGATCGGGCAGGTAGCCGATGAGTACCATATTTTGTCAAAAAATAGAGAAAATTATGCTGATCATTTCACTGAACTGTGAAATGTGCATATGAGGTCTCTATGTATATGAAAGAATTAGAAATGTGACCAAGGGTAAAATGGTCATTTTTGAAAAGTGTGCGCGGGAGCGTACTTTCAGGCCAAAATAGCCCAGCCCGGATAAAATATCTGAAAATACCGGGAGATAGAGAAAAGGATTCCAGATTGAATGAGGAGTCACAGAATTTTGATTTGAGGTCCCGATTTTTCTGTAAAAATTCCTAAAGATGGGAATTTACAGTTATAATCGGTATAGGAAAGGCAGTCCGATTAGAGATGATCGGACTGTGGCCAGAGGCCATACAGTGTTTTCTAAGGCCCATAGTGACACCAGGGAAGGCCCAGGCCCATTATATCAGTCCAGTGGTAAAAGGGGCCGGTGTCCGGGAAAAAGGTGCAAAATGACGAAAATGCCCCTATGTTATAGAATAGTGAAAGAATGAGTAAAGGGTATTTTGGTCATTTGGATAAGGTTAGACAGTCAAGAAAGGGTATCTGGATAGTTGACCAGAGAGTACTCTGGTAAGATGTGAAAAGACAATAATGCCCCTAGACCTAGTAAAGTAAAGAAAGAGAGACTAAGGGCATTTTGGTAATTTGCCAACGGGTGTTTCTTGGGAATCGTGCCATCAGAGTACTTGGGCTGGATCAGAGACCCAAGATGATATTTCCAGGCCCAAAAACGCAGGCCCAGTGATTCAGGGGGAAAAGTTACATTAAAATAATGATTTAATGACTTTTCAGTAAAGTAAAGTTACTCGGTTGGCACGATAACCGAGGAGGTGATCAGATAAAGTCTAGGACTTATCTGGATGGCATTGGAAAGCGTGAAGGGATCCTTCCAGGTGCCACATGGTGCTATCATAGAGGGAGAAGAAAAGTTAAGGCCACATGGAATTAGTCTGGAGAAAGCAGATAAAGCTGAGGACACGCATTACGAGGCAGGAGACTGGACCGGTGAGTCAGCATGCTGAGTCAGCTGATGAGGTGTCCAGGGATTTCAGACATGTGATAAATGTGGCGCTGAGGTGTCCTGGATGATGCAGTAAAAAGGAATAAAAGAAAATAGGAAAATCCAAGAAAAAACCAGGACCACATGTTCAGATGGCTTCAAAATTACAGAAATACCATCCATCAAAGCTATAAATACCCCCTTCCCCTCTCATTTTATGCATCCCACATTTTTGGCAAGAAAAGAGAGAGAAAGAAGAGAGAGAAGGAGAAAAGGAAGTAAGGAAGTTCTGGCGGAGCTGGAAGCATAATAGAGATAGTAGAGTTCTGCTGAGCTAGCCAGGTAGTAACTAATCCTAGCTTTTATGTAATGGCTTTGTGATTTGATGTGCTATTGTTTGGTTGGATTGTTGTCTTATATGTTATGTCTGAAGCTCTACTGCAATGCTATGATCATATGTTATTGAGTATGGAAGCACGCAGCATACTTATCTGTACACAATCACAAGCAAGCACTGTCACACTGCATTACATATACTGTTATGATTATTACTACTGAGATTCCCCCGAATCTCATCCCCCTTGTATAACCATTTCAGGGAGGTTATGTCAAGGTAGATTTTAAGAATTTTGAGAGACGCCGTTTTGCTGCTGAAATTTCGGCGGAGATAGTAGTAGTGGAGGAAGGATATGATGCGTACTGTGTACGTAGGTACTGTCTAAGGAGGCTGGTAGTGAGTGGACCTAGCCGATTCATCCAGTCTTTCCTGGGTACTTACGTAGAATGGTAGTTCTAATGAGAGGATTACCGAATCAGTACAGCTAGTATAGCTTCCGCAGGTGTGCTCTGAGGAGTCTAAGGGAGGATGTTTCAATAATCGATCGACAAACCATAGATTTCAAGCAATTGAATTAATTAGCAACGATTGTTGATAACAATTCAACTACCTTAAAATTGAAACTGAATTATTATATTAAAACGACATTCAAAGCATCTGAGGTCAATTACAATTGTTTAATCTAAGAATAATCAATCGACACTCAATCCCTTGTTCATATAATGAAAACCCTAGATCTAGAAGCATCAAAACATGAAATAGGTAAAGATTAAAATAGAAAACTCCCCAATGCGGTCCATGAGCTCAAGACACGAGATCCATCACCAAGTGACTAAGGATTTATCCTCTCATGACTCCTATTATGCTGTAATCACTATTCAAATATGACGCCATGGAGAAAGCAGAAAGTAAGATGAAGAGATGAATGATGGAAGAGGTGTGTAGGTAGCAGATAGAGGGAGTAGATAGAATTCGAGCACTGCTTCTTAGCTTAATCAGGTCAAAAAATAGCCTCCTAGATGTCTGCGGCCTGCCTCCCCTTTTAACAGCAGGTTGACCTAATAAAAAACATGCAGCTTCACTACTGTCTTCTTTGGTTGCGACTAGATCCATGTTGTGGTCTCTACCTATAAACACAGAGAAGCTTCCTAGGAGAAATTAGGTCGCGACCTATGGACACTTTAGTCGCAACTAGAATACACAGAAGTTGCTTTCTTGATTTGCTTCTCTCTTGTGATTTCTTTTCTACTCATATTAGTTCTTGATTTTCCTCCAAAGTACCTACAAATGTAAAATCAAACTTGCTGTAAAAGTCCCATCAGTAAAAGAATGCATAATTGCAGTTTGGGGGAGTTAATTTTACCATTTTACCCTTAAAACAGCATATTGCCAAGCACAATCATATATTACCATAAAAGCACAATTACGGGCATAAATGTATGGTAAAACTATTATAAAACCATTAAAAATGTCGCATAAATGATATATAAATTGTGTCTTTTCAGAAATCAAAAGTTTAAGTTCAGAAAGATATCACCGATGAAGGAAGATGAAAAAGGGATTTTGCACACAGATGATTTATACTAGTTCAGCCCAACCATTTAGCCTACATCTAGTCCTCTGAGTTTTCTATTATCCTTAAAGATTAGTCAAGTTCTTGACGTCTCAGTACATCAATCGTGAGAATCCCTCTCAATTTCCCTTACAACCTATAAGGTATAAACCATGAGAATCCCCTCACTCTCCCTTACAATCGTAAGGTGATAACCCACTCAAGAGACCCACTCTTGAGTATCTTAGAAATAAAATATAGTTTTACAAATCTCTCTCGACTAGAGAAATTTTGCTAAACACTGAAGTACAAACTCTTAAACTTTCTCTCTCTCTCTCAAGAATAATGCATGATCTGTTTAGAGAATGAGAAACAGAGATACATTCATAATGAAATAGATTGTGTATGATCATAGTGCTTTGTTGTGCATCTCTTTTTTTTTGTTCTTCTCTTCACTTCTTACGTCGTGTAACTTCTCTACTTCTTTTCTCCAGCTTCTTCTTCGTTTGTTGCTGATGTATGCCTTCTGAGTTTTTGGTCTTTAATGAATCTATTGGTTTAATCTTGTTTCAACCTGCAAATGATCTGAAATATGCTTCATAAGAGATATATAAAGAGATTACACGTATAGCAATTATTTCCAAATGATTTAGATTGAAACATCAAATTCTGTGAAAGTATGATATAACAAGATTATTTCAATTTATTGAAGTGTTCATCGAAAAGATGACTCCGAAAAATTTAAATGAATTGCATTGAAATAGTTGTCTATTTATCGAATAATACTTCGATAAATAACCTTATTGAATTGGTCTTAAAAAATATTCTTTTTATAACACAGTCAATGTCACATCCTAATTTTCATACATCTTAGGGACCATTTGGTAGCATCTAGAACCACTTTCAAGGTCATTGAAGTCAAATTTTCTAATCTGGAGTTTTACTCAATCGAGTACTATTCACTGTGTAAATTCCAGACAAGTGACCTGGCTTCGAAAAATCATAACTAATTCTAGAAAAATTGAAAAAAAGTGGTTCAAATTGATAAATGAAGCTAACTTAATCATATTTCAGGAAAAAATAACTCGTTGACCACAAATTGACCAAGTCAACGTCAGTCAATGCTACAATTTTACTGTTCATCTAACATTTTCCCATGAATCCAGCATTTTGGTCCCAACTTTGAAAAATTATATCTCCAGGTGTATACATTCAAATAAGATGTTCTTTATATAAAATCGAAGCTTTGTATGTCTACTATTTACTGTAAAAATATCATACATTTATTCAACTATTTATTATTTTTAATTACAGATCAAAGGTGACTAGTTCACCATGAGTTACTGTTCATGGTGGCAAATTCCAGCAACTAATGTTACATACATATAACATACATCAATCACATATCAATCATGCTAAATAATTATTAACTTCTCTTCACGTATCTTAATCCCCTCCATCTTGAGAAGACCTGCTGTAATTGGATTGAATGGAAGGGGTGAGATTTCGGGGGAAATCTCAGTAGCAAACGGAAACCATACAATGTATGCAACTATATGCTTGATGTTACTATGTGTGTACTTAATGAACATGCTTTTATAATGATAACTTACATGCTTTATGTCCCTTAATTATAACATATGGTCATAGCATAAAAAGAAACAGAGCATCATTTAATCATACATGCTTCACATCATCAAAGTAAGTAAATATTACATAAAATATTCAAGCAACATAAGCATACAAGTAGGTAAGTTCACTACCTGGCGTGTAGCCCTTCCTTTAGTCCTTAACCTTTGATTTGAGGTTCCACCTTTTCATAGGTTAGAGCCTATACATAGCATAATAATACTTCATTATTATCTTATCCAGCATAACTCCACTTAACTCAAGCTTATCTTGAGGCAATACCCCTATTCTGACCATCCCCTAACTTTCTTTCTATCCACAGCTAACTATTAAATTTATAAGAATAATCCTCTAATTTATTAGAGAAGGGACTAGAATAAATTACTTACCTTATTCCTAAGCTTGCTGAGTCCTTAAGCTCCTTGGATTGCTCCTAGCTCAGCCAGAACTCCTTCTTTCTCTTCCTTCCTTTCTTTCTTTCTTTCTTTCTCTCTTTCTCTCTTCCTTTCTCTTCTTCTTGCCATGGATGGTATGAAATGGCAACGGGGGTGCCTATTTATAGGTGGAGGAAGTTAGCTTGAATGGTCCAGATCGAATCATGATGAACGGTTCAGATCGCTTAGCTTCCTCAAGAAGCTTCGCCTGCATCATCGTGATGATGTTGGAGGTTGTGCCCTAGGGGCCAATCATTACCTTATGAACATTGTTGATTTATGAATTTCTTAATTATGTTATCATATTATTTACATGTTTACTATGATGACAATCCTTGTATAACTCATGATCTTATCCTAAATATCCCTGGTCGGTCCTCTATGCGGGAGTAGAGATAAAATAAGACCAGTATGACTTTGAAGATATATAGAGATATAAATCAAAGTCATAGGCACATGTAAGAGTACAAGGTGTTGGACTGACCCGCTATGAGAGAGCTGCATGGGTTAAGTCATAAGCTTTTCTCATATACAAACCATGTCACTATGCCCTTTGACCTGAGATCATCATGGATTCCTACATGACAAACGTTTAGCTTTGACCTAGTCAAAAGTCACTTTTGACCGAGTGATCATAAAGGCTATGTTCGAGCTTAGTGGTTTTTCATGCGGAGGAATGTGAATGGTCAAGATGAAATTTGTTCCTCACATTCGTAGAGAGATATTACTGAGCCCCTCGATGAGTGAGTCTGAGAAATGTATGGCCATACTGTAGTGGAAAGGTAGTTCAATTTCTATAGTCAGACTACTCAGGGATCGATAAAGTAACGGTCAAGAACAGGAGGATGACATTCTCCATGCCTCATCCTTGACCGAAATGTCGTGTGACAAAAGGGACGTGATATGGTTGTATGAAAGGTTACATCGTTTATCGATCCTCATATGATATGGGTAGTCTAATGTCTTGCTAGAGACAACTTACGACTTGTGGGCCAGTATAGTAACTAGCCCACTGCCAACTTCATATGGGCCGACAGGGTCGCACACAAAATAGCCCAACACGAGCTATGATGTCCAGATTCAATGAATAATCTAGGGTGGATATATTATATATATATAAATTAGTATATATATATTATATATAATATAAGAGATATTTATAAGATTTAATTTATAAGGATAAATTAAATCTATATCACATTTGAATTTAAAATTTAAATTGATATGATATCTCAAATTTGATTTATGAGAATAAATCAAATATAATTCTGTTTTATCTTTATTTTAAATTAAATAAATAGGTGAATTAAATTTGTGAGACGGATTTAATATAAACCATATTTATTTAATTAGTTTTTTATCAAATTATCAATATATGATATTGTATTAATTTTAGAATTAATATAAGATTAATTCTGAATCCCGGCCCAATAAGAACACCGATGGCATCCTATACATTTGAAATTAGGGGCTAGGGTTCTACACGTGAGAAAAGGGGCAAGGAGAGTGCAAAAGGTTTGCAGATAAGAAACTACCAAAATAGAGACGGTGAGGAAGGAATTTCCAGAAATCCCTAGAGGGACAAGAGGCGCTAGCACGTCGTTTGTGATTGGAACGTTATTTGTGTGGATACCGGTAGAGGAAGTTGATCTGAGTTGTCGACTTCTTGCGATCGAGAAAAGAGGACCAGGTACGAAGACAGGTCGTGACCAGTTGACACAGAGGTAGCGACTAAATAGGCATCTGAAGGTCAAAAATCCGAAAGAGACTACAGGTCGCGACTAGAAGCTGAGGAAGTCGTGACTGACAACTCCAGAGGCTATAGGTCGCGACTAGTAGCTGTGTAGGTCACGACGGAAAACTCTAGAGGCGACAGGTCGAGACTAGAAGCTGAGTAGGTCATGACTGAAAACTCCAGAGGCAAAGATTCGCGACTACAGCTCAAATACAGAAGGTAACACTTCTTTCTCCTTGACTTAAACACACTCAGTAGATCCTGGTAGGGAATTGAAAAAAAAATTAAAGTTAATTTCCACTGCGTGTCTTCCAATTCCCTTCAGATGACATCATCATCCTAGATGACTCATCAAAATGGCATCATCCATGGACACCTCACATGCTTATGAGGCGTAATGGTGGGGCCCTCGGGACACCTCACTAGCTGACTCAGTGCTTCCAGAGAATTCCAGTCTTATCCCGGAATATACGGCTGAGATCGTGCCACGTGTCTTTATCTTTTTCTTCTTCCTCTAGATTAGTTCCATGTGGCATCTTGATGGGCACCTTTCATGCCATCTCATGGATTCCGGATAAGTCTCAAGATTTATCTGATCAATTCCCCAGTTATCACTTCAACCAAGTAACTTTACTTTATTGAAAAGTCACTAAAATATTATTTTAATGCCACTTTAACTCACATAACTCTTGGGCTACGTTTTTTAGCTTTGGAATGCTATCTTGGGTCTCTGATCAAGCTCAAGTACTCTGATGGCTCAATTCTCAAGGAACATTCCTTGGCAAATTATCAAAATGCCCTTGGTTCCTCTTTATTTGCTTTAATGAGTCTAGGGGCATTACTGTATTTTCACACCTTACCAGAGTATTCCCTGACCCTAGTTAACTATTCAGATAACCTTCCTTGACTGTCTAACCTTAGTCAAATGACCAAAATACCCTTCACTCATTCTTTAATTATTTTATAACGTAGGGATATTTTTGTCATTTCGCACATTTTCTGGACACTGGCCCCTTTTACCGCTGAACTGATATCATGGGCCTGGGCCTCCCTTGGTGTCATTATGGGCCTCTATGTGACTCCATCTAGGCTCATTCAGTCCTAGTTTGCTTACCAATTAATTTCTCAATCAGATATCGAGCGTTCACGAACTCCCATCACAATTCACTAAAAAGTGAATAACTTTTTCTAAAGAACTCCTTTCGGGATTCTGTCAGTTCCTTGACCTCTGGCTTCACAGGACATATCTTCCTATAACTTTTCACTTATATTTGCGGTCCAGAAGATCTGATAAAAATTTCAGATAACTTTCAGACTATCAAATAAATTTTAGCTATTTGAAACTCTAATAAAATTTCTGTAATAAGCTAGATTAACCAGCATCATGTTCTCTATCTACTGATAAAATTTGGGACTGAAATGCTACCGAGCAGTTTTAAGCCACTTCCGGCTCAACTTTCTATAATTACCATTTTGCCCTGAAAATTTTTCCTATTTTCAATTAAGTCCCTTAACTTTTCATAATGGCCCACACCTTGTGTCTACTTAATGGCCCACACCTTGTGTCTACTTTCATCTTTGCACCATGAAACTTTTAGACTTTCACTTTACTCCCTTTCTTTTCTAAAATAACCATTATGCCCCTATGAACTTTTACTATTTACACATAAGTCCCTGTACTTTCACTTATTTACAGTTTAGTCCCTAAAAATTGTCTGTATGTTTCTGGGACTTCTGCTCAAAGGGGTTTGGTAGCCTATCTATTTTAGGATACTTTCTAAATCTCTGGGCTTAAAAATTAGGATGTTACAGTCAACCAAATTTAACGATAATTCAAACTTCATTTCAAAATATTTCCCAAAAGCCAATTTATCAAAATGTTTTTTGATAAATTGGCTTATCAAAAACTTATCGATAAATGTCTAAAGTACATACTTTCAAACTTTTAATCTTATCTCAATCTATGTAATATATTTGGAAACAATAATTCATAAGATCATTCATCAAATTAGAGCAGGTTATAAGATTATCAAGATCATTCAAAAAATCATTCCTTAGACGATTAATAAATTCATAAACTAAATTTTCTTCTCATTTATTGAAGTATTTATTGAAGAGAGATCTTTTCAAAAAAGTCTTCACTAAGTAGTCTGATCGAATAGCTTGTCAATGAGAGTTGAAGAATAATGAATCAGACTTTAAATCTTTCTTTCTTCAATTTTGATCTTATAGAATTTGTAACCCAAGTTTTTCACAAATCTTTTGAGAAGAAAATCATTACTACTTGTCAAAGCAAATCATTTATCAATTCAATACATAATCATATGAAAAAATGTTTTCTTTCTACTTTTATCGAAGTGCTCTTCAAAAAATATCACTTGTTGAATCAGACTTGGATCTACTTCACTGTATCTGATTTATCGAAGTGTTATTCGAAGAATTAACTTATCGATAAATCATTTGAAAACTAACTTCTTCTTTCAAACTTTAACAAATTAAAAAAAATACTTCAAGTTTGAAGCTCCAGCGAGTTTGTCATGTGAAATGTTCTCTATTTATCTAAGTTTTTTCGATAAATGCCCTTATCGAATAATACTTCAATAAATTAAGTCTTTAAATGTTAAACTCTTAACAATCTAGATATTTATCGAATAACTTATCGATAAGCTGTTAAGTTATTTAAATATCAAACTTGATTTATCGAATGCTTTATCGATAAATTCATTTATTGATTAAGACTTTGATAAATTTATTTCAAAAATAATTTTCACAAACTTTCTACTTCAAGTCTTTATCAAGTACTACTCTCTTCGATAAATACTTTGATAAATACTTTCATATAACACTCTGAGTCACTTTCAAATTTATCAAAGGCTTTATTGATAAACAACCTTATTGAACAAGTTTACGAGAAATTAATGTTTCAAAACAAAGACTCAGACTAATTCTGTTGTTCATTTATCGAAGGCTTTATCGATAAGCTACCTTATCGAGTTGAGCTTCGATAAATGTACTTCAAAAATCACTTTCTCTTCACTAGCTTCTTTCTCATTTATTAAAGAGCCTATCGATCAAAACCCTTATCGATAAGCTTTTTAATAAATGCTCTTTATTAGTTAAAATACTCTTTGAAATCTTTTCTTCATTGTCATCATCAAAATATTGGAGTCTAACATTTCTCCCCTTTTTGATGATGACAAAACTCAATTTGAAGAACTGATAAAGATTGGAACAATTAAAGTCAAGGAAATTAAAGAATTCATATAGTATATCAAAACATAAGTGACATAAGCGAACAAAAACTTTCATTGATTGATCATGTTAGTGCAGTTTCAAAATTATAAAATAGATAAGATCAGTTAAGCAAATAAGACAAAAATAAACTACTAATATCTCAGTTTATCTTATCTCTCCCTTTTTTGTCATTCATAAAAAATTGAATCATAGGAGGAAGATGGAGATGGCTATTATTTAGTAATATGTATAGTGCTTGGTTAGGCTGGTGAAGTTGGCTGAGATAAAGTGGGTTCAATTGGAGGAGGAGGAGGTTGCTTAATGGAATATGATAGAGGTACTTCCTTAGTTATGGGAGGAAGGGTTGGTTGAGAAGTTTGAATAAAGGAGTGGCGGTATAGCCAAAAGGTTGTGAGGAGGAAGGAGGCATATATTTTTTGGCTTGAGGTTTTAAGGAGGATGAAAGATCAGACTGTGTATAGGCAAGCAATTTAGACAATTGAATTGGAGCAAGAGGGACCTGGTCTGTGCATTGGTCTAAGGAGGTTGTGAGTTTGACTGAGGTGTGAATAGAAGATCCTCAACTGAGAACACAATGTTAGAGCTTAAGACTTTGTTCTTCAAATATACTATTTCATTCCTTAGAATCCCAATGGCATTCTTCTGGATCTTCATGACCTCCTTCAGAGATTGAATTTGCTTATTAGTAGTCTCATGCCTCTTTACTACTTCTAAGACAATCTTGTTCTCTAGATTTGATCCAAAATCATTTAACATATGTGCAATGTTATGCATAGTGTCTTGATTTCCCTCTTAGATCTGTATCTCAATCTTCTCTGAAAAAAAACTTTAGTTCTTGTTATACTATAGTATGTAAAGTTGCCTGGGCAAAAGATGTGCAGAAATGGGTATAGTAGGGATAACAGAAGATTGAGCTTTACCTTGAATAGGCTGCTTCCCTTTCTGGGGCTTCTTTCTTCCAACAGCCAGTGGCAGAGAAATTCTCATCCTATGAATTTGCTCTGCCCTAAATCTTGAGACCTTTACTTCCTTCTCACCTTTCTCCAAGTAGTCTTTGTTATTGCATTGAAGGAAGAAGGATATAAGTTATGGGTTAAGGATTAGAGTGGCTCTAGACTTGGTAAAAAAGTGCCTCATCTCAGAGTAGATAAGGGCTCCTATATTGATCTTCTGTCCTCTAATGATTATGGCTAGTAGGACATAGTCTTCTTGTGTCATGTAGGTGAAGCTCCACACTTATTCACTATGCTCTGAGAATAGATATAGTAGATTATCCAATTATAATCACACATATTTTCAGATAAACTTCAAGTCACCAGAGAAGTTATCTTCTAGCATCAAGATCTTATACGCTTCTCTCATAGATGTCTCAGGCTTCTTCTCAAACTCGGTAGTCTTTAGGAGAAAGTTGATAACATTAGAGTCAAGCTTGATTTCTCTCCCACTTAATTCAGTAGTCAAATGGTTACTGATCAGTTCTCCATTTTTTCTAACTTCATCAAAGACCCTCATGTTACAATAGAATGTTTTGACAACTCCTGGATAGTAAGGGAGGTCGATTCCTAACTAATTCTAGTAGTGTTTCATGGGATTGGAAAGGTTAAACTGGGTTTTGTAATTGTACTTGAGATAGTCTAGATCAACTACAACAATTAAGCAAAATTCCCTATGGGCATATTCAGCTTTCAGTTTACCCTTTTCTACCCTTTTACACAAATTCCCAGATAATAAAGTAAGAGATAAAAAAAAGGAGAATTTGAGATACCTTGAGAAGATTCAGTTCTTCTCCTTGCATTTTGCTTCACCCTTTGCCCTGAGGAAATTTTGGCATATTGGATAGTTGTCTGTACAACCTCATTGACGTTGTCATCTGTGTACATATGATCAAATTCCTCAGAAACTGTGGCCAATTAATGTCTCTTCCTCCTTATTCTTGTCTGGCACTCTGTCTGAATGGGCTCAGTGACTCTTCTGCAGATAGCTGAGTATGCGGTGCTCATGTACGAATAGCCAAATCTCTTGGTAGACTTTTATCCTTTGCTAACCTTAGACTTGTACTTTGGCTTTGCCTTTGAAGAACTTGCCTTTTATTTTCCCATTGCCTTTTCTAGCCCAACCTCTAGCACTTTTCTTCTTGCCATGTTTGATGAAGCATAGAGATAATGAATAGTGCTGGAGAATACGATAGAGAAGGAAGAAATCTAAGATTTTTATGGATAAAAGTTTTGGGACTGTTAAGGGGAACAATTATGGATCAATTTGATTGTAGAAAGGGAGTTATGGGGGCAGTTATGATTTTTGGGTTGAGAGAATCAGAGAGATTTTTCTAAGATTTTTGATAAATTGAGTAGTAATGGTCATATTTTGCCCAAATAGCTGATAATTTAACGATAAGGTCTTTGATAATTTCCCTGTTCGAAGTGTTTATCGATAAATCTTCAAACAACGGTTAGATATTTATCAAATAGCTTTTCGATAACCTTCCTTATCGAAGAGTTGTTCGATAAATAACAACATTTTTTTTATGAAAACACAAATTATCGAATAATCCTTTGATAAGTGTTCTTATTGAAGAATTGATTGCTGGAAATAGCATAGAACATTTCTCAAGTTAAATTAATTTATCGATAAGGACCTTTATTGAAAAGAAGTTCAATAAATGTTAGTTTTAACACTTAACAATTTTCCAAAACTAGTTCAGTCTCATCGAATAGTTGTTTAATAAGTATTCTTATCGAATAGATGTTTGATAAGTCTTATTAAAACAACTTACCAAAATCATCAATTCATCGAGTAACTGTTCTATAAATGCCTTTATCGAATAGTTTAGATAAGATCCAGTTCATTGAATGTCAAAATACTTTTACTTTTATATCACGTTTATGGAAGCCTTTATTGATACGAACCTTTATCGATAACTTTTTTGATAAATTCATGACTTCTTTCACCAATTCATACTTTCATTTATCAAACTCTTCTTCGAACAATCCTCTTATCGAAGTAGTAATTATTAACTTAAAGTATGACATTATTATTCATATGATATAATTTTTTTAAAAAACATGAATTTTAAGAACAATATCTTATTCTCAGTTTAAAATAATGCGTTAAAGAAAATTTTGATATAAACACATAGACATATATAGAATGAAAAATATTATCATCGAAATAGCTCAAATATTTTCAATATAAAGAGAAGGTTTAGAAATGCTCATTTAGATTTGGTAAATTGATAATTGATCAATGAAGTTCTTTACCTTCCTCTCTTATTGTGGTTTGAGCATCTTTTGTATTGGCATGGATAATGATCCTCTTTAATTTATTGCCAACTGAACTTTGTAGCTCCAGTGCTCCCTTGTCTTCACTAGATCATCAGATCTCAAACTTGATGTATCTTTTCGTGTAGTTCATTGAAATATCTTTCGCAACACATATTCTCCTTCTATCATTAATATAAATTCTTTCTTTCTAGGAGAATGGTTAGTATGGTTAAGTATTCATTATATAGAGAATAATTTCTATGTTAGACCATATATAATAACTCATCATCAAAACTGATCAATTGACAATGATTACGGATGAGTATATGAAAAGTTGAGCTTGTAAGATATTATATAAATACAAAGCTCTCCCTCTTTGAAATGATTCTATGTTGAAGAATAATGCTTCTTTTTAAAGAACACAAGTTCAATATGTCTTTTAAAAAATAGACCTTTGAAAAGTAATTTTGTGAAAATATTCGAGGTCAGCAGATTAGAGAAAAATATCTTTGTGAGATCACATGTTGAACAACAAGGTTAACATGTTTGGAAATTTTTGTAGGAGAAAAAGTTATTTAGGATAAGATATTAGCTAGAGAAGCATAATGAAGGTTTAAACACTTTGCTCATTTTTGAAATGATGTTTGAGCAATAGAGCACATTAACTTCGTTAGTCCAAATGACCAGAGTAGCAAATATATTATAGCAACTAAACACTTTTAAGTATAAGACTTTGATGTTCTAGAATATTTCTATTTTTGAATAGATAGGCTTGCACTTCATATAGATGATTAACTTGTTAAACAGAAGAATGTTTAACTCGTTAGAGGATAAAGAGTTCAAACACTTGATAGTACAATTTAAGATGATGGCTCTAGCAAATAGATTTGGAATATTTTTGAAATTTTCATACAAATGTATTAATCTCCAATATTGATGCAATATTTTCAAAATAATTTGTATGCATTTAGTATAACTGAAATGTTTAATGTATAATCCGAAATTCACTTCTATCTTTCAAATCATGGATATGTATTTTTATAAATCAAGATGAATTGAAATCCATGAAACAATTTAAACTATGTATTTGAAAATACGAATATAGAAAAATTGCATAGTTTCATTTTATAATCCACTTACCAAATAGAAAATATTTTTACAATATTGGAAAGTTGATTGCTAAAAGAGTTCAACAAGGAATAAGTATTTTTACCCTAATCGAGAATTCAATTAAGCACAATATAGAGGTAAAGATTATATTTCACCTCGTTTTCTTTGGTTCTTGTGACAGCTAGCTTGATTTCGGTGAATTGATGTTGAAATTTTCTTTAGTACCAAAATTCAAGCTTTACTGGTTTATTTTCATTAAGATTTAAGTTATTTCTCTGTGTAGCCATAAATTTTAAGATGAACATTTCAATCATATTTCCTACAAAATTATAGCACTAGTTTCCTTTCTTGGTATCCATCTTTGCTTGGATCCATCAATAGTTAGATTGTAGGAATTAAAATAATAGAATTCACATGCTTTATAGATATAACCAATTAAAACTAATTAAGCATAGTCACTTTATTGAAATAAAAGATATTTTCTTTCTAGAATCATGTATGCACAAAGAACAAAATTATTAAATTGCAATCCTTTTAAGGGCCTGTTTGGATAAGATTTTAAAAAAGGGCTTATGAAAAAAAAAGGACTTATGGACAACTTATAGAAAAGGGCTTTTAGAAAAGAGTTTATAGAAAAAAAGTGGTTTTGAATAAATAAGTGTTTGGATAGTTATTTTTAGAATGACATTTTATATTGGTAAATTACCAAAAAGGGTATGATTTGATTAAAAGTAAGAGAGAGGAGAGAGGTAGAGAAAAGATGAGAGAGAGGAGAGAGGGTAGAAAAGAAAGAGAAAAGAGGAGAGAGGAGAGGGGTAGAGATGAGAGAGGAGAGAGTGTAAGAAAAAGTAAGGGTAAGATAGTAATTGGATAGTCCATAAGCTCATTTAATCCCTAAGCTTTCCAGCCATCAAGCCTTTCGGTCAATCACTTCTCAACATCTTCTTGGATGTTTCAGGGTCCTAAATGTAATATCCCTAATTTTCTGTACTGATTTGTATGTACAGATTGAATGAAATATATGAATTATTTTTCAGGAAAAAGATGTGGTTATTTATGTAAAGAAAGGGATTAAATTGAAAGAGAAAGGAAATGAAGGGACTTAATTGCAATTATGGAAAGTCTAAGGCTAAGAAGGAAATGTAGACAAAAATATGGGGTCTTAAAGTGTAATTTTAGCCAAATAAAGGGACTTAAGTGTAAAGAAGAAAAAGTTCCCTGGGGTTAAAGTATAATTAAAGAAAATTAGGCCAGAAGTGGTTTGGACTGCCCGAAAGTATTTCAGTCCCAGATCTCACCAGTAGAGAGAGCAAGTGACGCTGGGTAATCCAGCTTAATACAGGAATTTTTCAAGACGCTGGGTTAAAGGAAACATATGTAATTTTTAACAGGACTTCTGAGTCTCAGAAAGTTATGAAACTTTGTAGAGAATTCATTTTATATTAGAATGAATTTCTAAAAATGTTAGAACAATTAAAAGAGGTGTTTAGCATTTATGCTAAGATCAGGGTAAGTTACGGATATCGGTATGAGGAAAGTACATTGGGATTTGGGCCAGTTAGCTATTGGACCTAAAAGAGGCCCAATATTTCGTCCTAGGCCAGCCCAATAAGGCCCAAAAGTTATCTTGGAGCCCAAGTCCAAATAATAAATAATTTATGGATTTTTGAAAAGAAAGAAAAAGAGAATAAAGTAAGAATTAGGTGTTGCACATGGTGGGACCCACAAGGACACAAGAATGGCACCCAAAAAGAGGAAGGGTTAGGTGTACCAAGTGAGGCCATGCTAGTGATGTCATGGTGGTAAGGTCTTGAGTGAAAAGTGAAAAGACATTCCAAGATCAAACCTTTAACCATTAGATCAAATAGTTTCCAAAGTGATCTTGGCCTTCAAATGGCACATGACTTTTGCTATAAATACCCCCCTTTTCCATTCATTCTTCTCACCCAAGAGCTCCTTTAGAAAGAGAAGTGAGTTCTAGAGAAAGAAAGTGGAAGAAAGCAAGGAGATACCTTTTGTTCTTATGGTTTGTGCTTGAGTTTAAGTGATTTTTTAGGCTTAAATATTGGGGAAATGCTGCTGGAATTTCTATGTATATGTGAGAGGAACATGAGTTTTATGTCATAGATAGTTTAGACAAGCTTAAACAAGCTAGTTGCATGGTTGGTTGTTGGATTAAGTTGATGTTCTTGACTTTACCATGGAAGAACATTTCGGTTTGCACTGTTCATGCACTGTTCATGATAGAAGGAAATGGAATTTCAATGATTTAATGCTTCCATTGAGTTTATATGATGATTTTGTGTAGGATTGGAAAGGTTTTGAACCTTGGAAACCATTGGAATTAAAGGTTATAATGTTGAAAATTCCTCACGGTACTGTTCACTCGCGTGAACAGTGATTTGAATTTCATGATTTTGATACTTCCAATGGTCTTAAAATGAGATTTTGTGTGTGGGAAAGTGGAGGAACAAGTATGGGAAGCATTGGAATCAAAATGAGAATTTTTGAAAGAATTATGCATGTTTTTCAAATCTGTCAGGAACAGTGCATAGTTGCTGGAATTTGGTTGTTTTGAGTTCATAAATGGATTCAAAAGGCCAAATTGTGTAGGGTAAGGTCAAGACATCAATTGATTCAAAGGTCAAGTCAATTGGTAAAGATTAAAGGATGTTATGTTACTTAAAGTAAGCTTAGTGTTCAAGAGAAGTTAGATTGTAATGGTTTGATGGTAATGTGATGTTAGGATTTACTTGGTGTGCTCAAAAGAGGGCAGCCACATAGCAAGGAAAAGTAAGAAGGAAGAAGCAAAGTTAAAGTGGAAAGAAGTAAAGAAATAAGGTAGTAAACTTACCCTAAACTTGTATGTATTGAATGTTATGCTTGATTGTGCTATGACTTTGTTGAATTGTGTGCATATGTGTATATGATTGAAGCTCTGTTTCTATGATTACCTTGGCCAATTGTATTTCATATGTTACATGGAAGCATGCACATTACACAATGTTTACACTTTCACAAGCAAGCACAAGTAATTACTTTAATGCATGCATTGTTTAGTACCGTTTGCTACTGAGATTTCCCCAGAAATCTCACCCCATCCATGTAATCCCAAACCCACAGGTTTGCGAATGAGTAAAGAAGATAAAGAGGCATGAAGAGAGGTTGGTAATTGGAAGATTTGAATATTATGTAATAAATGTGCGAATTGTTGCATGTAATGTTGTTATATGACAAGTTGAGCAACAATGTTCATGATGAAAAGGTATAATAGTAAATGATGAAATAAATGTATCAAATAATTATGGCATAACCCCATAATGTATATGAATGTATGAAAGGCCAAAGAGATTGATTATGTGTTCTTGAACAATTAATGGAAAATTCATGTTTTTGAAGTTAAGGTTAAGTTTAAGATTCAAAGATATTTTCTAGAAAATGCCGTTGTGATGGTAGACTATACAATGTACTGTGTACGTAAGTGCTGTCTAAGGAGGCTGGAAGTGAGTGGACCTAGCCGGTTCATCCAGTCTTTCCTGGGTACTTACGTAGAATGGTAGTTCTCATGGGGAATTACCGAATCAGTACAGTTATCTTCTACCAGAATTTTTGGCAAAGAGAGATATAATAAAGTCAAGATTACTTCCATAAGTGTACTCTGAGATGTTTAAATGAGGATGTTTCACCTAAACACAGTAGGCCAGTGTATCTGGTAAAAGGACCCGGTGTCCGGGGATGTGTGTTAACGGTGTATAATAGTTAAAATATTCGATGAACTGTGCCGGGGAAGATTCCTCGTAATGTGTGCCATGAAGGTGATGGACTCTGAAAGGCCCAATAATGGCATCATCAAAGGCCCAGTAAGACCCTTGGACTGATAGGTGGGCCAGTGTTTAGCAGAACCCCAGAAAAGTGCAAAATTACAAAAATGCCCCTGTGTTGTACTAAAGGGTAGTAGAGGAATGAAGGGCATTTTAGTCATTCTAGACAGGCCCAGAAGCCAAGGTACATACAGATAAAGTTACTCATAGTCAGTATATGCCCTGACAGGGTGCAGAAAGGTGTAAAATGACGATTTTACCCTTATGGTTAAGATAGTGCACGAAAGGGCACCCAGGGGTATTTTGGTCATTTTGCAAGGGATCTGTAATTGAGTTTAGACCCAGTATAAAAATGTTAATGATATAAAGGACCCAGATACTAAACTTAAGGTCAGAAGACATAATAAGGATTTTCAGAAAAATTAGATTCAGAAAACAGTCCAGTTTTCGAGGAGACGGACCGGGCCGGTACCGGATTGGATCAAAAATCTTCGAGAAGGCTTCTTGCTCCCCAAATTGTGCCATGTGAAGAATGTGAGGGGTGAGGTGTCCCCTTAGGTGTCCCTTGATGATGCAGTAAAAGGGAATAAAGAAAAATAAGAAATTCCGAAAAAAACAGGGCCACAAGTTCAGAGGGCTTCAAAATTACGAAAATGACATCCATCAAAACTATAAATACCCCCTACCTTCATTCATCATGCCAAGTAGCAAGCTTAGAGATATAGGGAAGTTCTTGAGAGAGAAAGTGAGGAAAAGAAAGAAGAAAGGAAGTTCTGGCGGAGTTTAAAGCAGTATAGAGGTTATGGAGTTCTGCTAAGCTTTTAAGGTAGTAACTAATCCTAGCTTTTATGTAATGTCTTTGTGATTGGGGTTGCTATTGTTTGGTTGGATTGTTATCTTATATGTTATGCTTGAAGCTCTATTACAATGCTATGATCATATGTTATTGAATATGGAAGCACGCAGCATACTTATCTATACACAATCACAAGCAAGCACTGTCACTCTGCATTACATATATTGTTATGATTATTACTACTGAGATTCCCCCGAATCTCATCCCAAATAACCCATTACAAGGAAGGCTATGTCGAAGTAAATTTTGAAAATCTTGAAAGACGCCGTTAGGATGCCGAAATTCCGGCAAAGTGATAAAGAAATGAACTGATACGTACTGTGTATGTAGGTACTATCTAAGGAGGCTGGAAGTGAGTGGACCTAGCCAGTTCATCCAGTCTTTCTTGGGTACTAACTTAGAATGGTAGTTCTCATGGGAATTACTGAATCGGTACAAGATCAGTTACTTTCTAAAGATGAAGCGTAGCGGTTATGCTGCCAGATTTTAGGCAGAAAAAATGTAATGGAAATATGGGGATTTTGTATATTCCCTGATGTATAACAACTTATTAATTAATAATGAGTATTGTTTGACTGATATATGATGGATATATGCATATGTATGCAAAGTTGAGTGCTAAAATTTACCACTATGAACAGTAACTCGTGCTAACCTAGTGATGTTTGATAAATAATTAAAAATAGTAAATGGATAAATAAATGTATGAAATTTTTATGGTAAATAGTAGACATACTAAGCTTCGATTAGGTATATAGAATGTCTCATTTGGATGTCTACACATGGAGATATAAATTATCAAAGATGGGACTAAAATACTGGATTCAGGGGGAAAATGCTGGATGAACAGTAAAGTTGTAACATTGACCCACGTTGACTTGGTCAAAGATTGGTCAATGAGTGATTTTTCCCTTGAAGATAATTGAGTCACATTTATGTATCAATTGGAACCACTTCATTTAAATTTTTCTATAATTAATTATGATTTTCCGAAGACAGGTCACTCATCTGGAATTTACACAGTAAACAGTACTCGAGAAGAGAAAAATTCCAGATTGAGAAATTGGACCTCAATGACCTTGAAAGTGGTTCTAAATGCTACCAAATGATCCCTAAAATGTACGAAAGTAAGGACGTTTCATTTTGGTATCAGAGCAAAAGATTCTGGCTTAGGAAATGCTCTGAATAGATGATTTATAGATAGATATACCATGATAAAGCTGTCATAATTGACACTAAGTTAGTGTTAGCAGGATGACTAGATATAGATCCGGATCCGAAACCATAGTGAACCAGTGGGATCCTAGACCAGAGGTCTCTAGTTCGGATAGTTCGAAAGAGGAGATAATGACCAATGATTCTGATCCTTGGATATCTCCAGTAGTTAGTGACTCTGAAGTGGATAGTTCCTCAGTAGGATCAAATCTTATAGTGGATGATCAGGAGGAGATGGTGATAGCAGGTCCTATTCCTGCCATTCCAATAAATGCGGTACCTCCAAATATAGCAAACATTTCAGGATCTAGTCTAGTACTTGATTAGATTGATGCACCAGGTCCCAGTAGGCCTAGAGTGACACTAGTAGAGATACCTTTGGGAAATCTGATCATAAGGATGGTACCAGGGAAGAACTTGAGCAGAGAACAATTTGAGAAATCAGTAGTATTGGCCCGACAGCTATATGAGCTGAGGAAGACCCTGAACAGAAATGTAGATCAAGATTATATGGTTTATCAGAATTTTATCACAAGGGTAAAAGCCATATACCAAGCCTGGGATCCAAATGTATTAACCCTAGGGCTTTGGCTAGAGATTATGGATGATGTATTGCCAACTACCCCTACTTGGAGAATAGAGTTGGATCGATATTTTGATGAAGAACCATATTGTACCGTATCCGACTGGATCTACTTGGTAAGAGGTTTATTAGAATAAAGTTTAAGAAAGATTAGGGTAATGTTTTCAATGTATAAAAGGCTAGTATAGTAGTACATGTATGACTGTGAGATATACCTTGTATACTATGTTTGGAATGAAATGAGAATTGTTATTCATCGTATTCTCTTCTGCCTTATAGCATAACAAAATGGTTCAACAAGAAGAACTATTCAAGCTGAAGAACCACGAGAGGCTGGAAATATTAATCAAATAATTTTAGAACGATTAGAACAACAGCAGAGGATGATTGAGGAAATACGGGCAGCTCAGGCACGCAATGAGCGGGAGAGAGATACCGCCATAGCTGCAGTAGTAACTGAAGCAGTAAGCAACCTGAGGCCACCCGGGCCTTTAGGATTAGCTAGTAGAGAAACACAGCCGGTGCAGCCCCAGAGATGGGTTGACCCAAGAGAGGATGCAGCTAGCATCCAACAATGGATGATCAGATTCTACAAGTACAATCCTCCAATGTTTGAAGGAACGTTCGAGGTGCAGATAGCTGAGATTGGATTAGCAGATTAGAAAAGATCTTCAAGGTTCTTGACTGCCCAACGGAAACCAAAGCTCAGATGGCTATCTATCAGCTAGAGAAAGATGCTGTTAGGTGGTGGAAGAATACTAAGTTACTTCTACAAGCAAGAGACATCCTGATCACCTGGGAAGTGTTTCTTGAGCAGTTTTATGAAAAATATTTTCCTCAATCAGTGAAAGATGAAAGAGAGGCAGAATTCCTTGTACTGAGACAAGGAGAGAAGGAGTCTTTTGATGAATATCTTGCTAAGTTTATCCGGCTATATCAATATTCCACTTATCTGCGCCAAGTGGATAATGAACGTTGGATGACAGAAAGGATGATTCGAGGGCTGAACTCTACGCTAAAAGAGAAGTTAACTCCTCAACAATATAACCAGTTTAATAAGGCCGTGGAGGCATGTCATATTGTTGAAAATAGCATAAGCCATCGAATGCTATTCAGATCGGGAAACAGGGATCAAGCAGTTCCTGATAAAGTCGGTCGGAATCAAGAAGTTGCAAGTGGTAGCAGCTACAGGAAGAGAAAGCGACCATGGCAAAACAGGAGGCCGAGTAGAGGAAATTTCCACGGAAGGTCCAACAACAGAGATACGAAGGCCCAAACCTGTGACAAGTGTGGAAAGAATCATGATGACAGACCATGTTTAATGGGCCAGAATGTTTGTTACATCTGCGGAAAGCCCGGGCATTTTTCCCAAGAAAGCCCGGGCATTTTTCCCTAGAATGCCCTCAAGCTATAACAAATCCAAGGCCAAGGACACCAGGAAGAGTGTTTGCACTCACCAGGGAGGATGCTCAGCGATCACCTGAGATGATCCAAGGTACAATCTATCTCAATGATCATGCTATGACTGCTCTATTTGATTCGGGTGTAAGTCATACCTTTATTTCCTATGAGTGTGCTAAACGCCTAGGCCTTCGGATTAGCAAGTTGCGTTATGATATACATGTGAAAACTCCCACTAATGCTAGGGTAGTTACATCTGATGCCTGTTTGAATAGTATAGTGCGTTATGTGTAACATCCCAATTTTTAGGCCTAGAGATGCAGAGATAGCCTAAGATTAGGAGGCTACTAGACCCCTTTTTAGCAGAAGTCCCAGAGGAACGCAAAGAGTTTCAGGGACTGAGCTGCGAGTAAGTAAAGGTACGGGGACTTATGTGTAAACAGTGGAAGTCCCAAGGGGTAAATGGCCATTTGGGGATGATGTAAAGGTCAAAGGTTCAAGAGTTGACCAGTTAGGTTGCGCTGATAAAGAAGTTGGTCGCGACGAGAGTGTATTATGGTTGCGACTAATATTGGCAAAGAGGATTGGTCGTGACGAATAATATTGTGGTGTCGCGACTAATGAGTATAATGAGCCTGGTTGCGACTAAAAAGTGATGTGGTCGTGACAAAAGACTGTTATGGTCACGACTAAAGGATGTTGTGGTCGCGACTAATGAACCAAAAGATGTTATGTCGCGATAAGGTGATGATGAGGTCGCGACTAGTAATTAAAGTAGTGCTAAGCGTATGGGCCAAGAGTTGTGAAGGTCCAAATGAGATAGTTACCCGGTTAGAGATAGAACTGGGGAAAGAGGTCAGATACAGGAAAGGTTATCTGGAAACCATGAGATAGACTTATAAGGTATCCTCATGGGACCCACAAGATGCCATATGGCATTAGAGTAGTGATTCAGTGACCTTTCAGTAGAATAAAGTTACTCGGTTGGCACAAAAACTGAGGAAGTGATCAGATAAGTCTGGGACTTATCTGGATAGCATTGGGAAGCGTGCAAGGTCTCTTCTAGGCGCCACATGGCATTAGTCTGGAGAAAGCAGATAAAGCTGAGGACACGCATTACGAGGCAGGACTCTGGACCGGTGAGTCAGCATGTTGAGGTGTCCAGGAATTATGACATGTGATAAATGTGCTGCTGAGGTGTCCCGATGATGCAGTAAAGAAGGAATAAAAGAAAATAGGAAATTCCAGGAAAAACCAGGACCACAAATTCAGAGTTCAAAGAAACTACGATAGTGCCATTGAGGGAGGCTATATAAACCCCCCTTGCCTTCATTTGCATTCACGCATGGAAAGGAAGGGAGAGAAAGAAGAGAGAAAAGGAGAAGGA
Organism: Leucaena leucocephala; assembly: GCA_037074615.1. Classification (NCBI taxonomy): domain Eukaryota; kingdom Viridiplantae; phylum Streptophyta; class Magnoliopsida; order Fabales; family Fabaceae; genus Leucaena; species Leucaena leucocephala. The sequence continues at coordinate 7,043,462 of CM073545.1, forward strand.
AGGAAGAGAGAAAGGAAGAAAGGAAGTTCTGGCAGAGCTGGAAGCAGAATAGAGATAGTAAGGTTCTGCTAAGCTAGCCAGGTAGTAACTAATCCTAGCTTTTATGTAATGGCTTTGTGATTTGATGTGCTATTGTTTGGTTGGATTGTTGTCTTATATGTTATGTGTGAAGCTTTACTACAATGCTATGATCATATGTTATTGAGTATGGAAGCACGCAGCATACTTATCTGTACACAATCACAAGCAAGCACTGTCACGCTGCATTACATATATTGTTATGATTGTTGCTACTGAGATTCCCCCGAATCTCATCCCCATACATAACCCATTACAGGGAGGTTATGCTGAAGTGGATTTTGAGAATGCTAAGAGACGCTGCTATGCTGCCGAAGTAAAGACTGAACATCAGTATATGATAAGTACTGTGTACGTAGTGCTGTCTAAGGAGGCTAAAAGTGAGTGGACCTAGCCGGTTCATCTAGTCTTTCCTGGGTACTACGTAGAATGGTAGTTCTTATGAGGGAATTACCGAATCAGTACAGTTCAGTTCTTTGTACAGATGAAGCGTAGCGGTTATGCTGCCGGAGTTTAGGCAGAAAGAGATGTAATAGAGATAGAAAGATTATGTATATGTCTTGTTGTGTATGCCTTGCTGTATGACATTATGTTATTCAATGATAAGTATTGTTTGGCATATTCAATTTGTGGATGGTAAATTAAGGGGAAATTCGCAGGTCCTGAGGTAGCAGTGTTCTGGCCTCAGTGTGACCTAGTAAACGGATAAGTCTGGCCACGAGATTTAGTGATCCAGTAGTACACATCTGGGGCATTCCGTGAATAGGTAATAAGCCTCATTTGCATGTGTATAATGAGAGAAACCAATTCTCAAAGTAAAGGTTCAGAATAAGGAACTTAGGAGTAAAAGTTCAATCTCTGGACTTAAGTTAAGCTAGTATAGCTTCCGCAAGTGTACTTTGAGGAGTTTAAAGGAGGATGTTTCATTATGAGCACTGCTGTACCACCCTAGACTTAATATGTATGCCTCCAATAACATAATGCTAGACTGTAGGAACAAGACCCTAGTTCTTGGCCCAAAGGTCGCTGATCTGAGCCCGGAAGTAAGATTGAATTTCATAATGGATGCTCAGGAAGATAAATGTCTACGGAAAGGATGTCAGGGTTATATGGTATTCTTTTCTGTTCAAACAGAGGTAGAAGAAGGAATGAATGAGATCCCATTTATCCAAGACTTTTCTCGAGTTGCCTTGCCACTTACCAAGCTTACCAGAAAGAACCAGTAGTTTAAGTGGGATGAGAAGTGCGAGGCTAGCTTCCAAGAGTTGAAGCAGAGATTAACCACTACTCCCGTACTGATTATTCCAGACCCAACTCAGACTTATGTAGTCTACACTGATGCTAGTAAGCAGGGGTTGGGATGTGTGCTGATGCAGCAAGGTAGAGTAGTAGCCTACGCCTCTCGGCAGTTGAAACATCATTACTTTCATACGTCTTAGGGACCATTTGGTAGTATTTAGAACCACTTTCAAGGTCATTGAAGTCCAATTTCTCAATCTGGAGTTTTACTCTTATCGAGTACTGTTCACTATGAAAATTCCAGATGAGTGACCTGACTTTGAAAAATCATAACTAATTCTAGAAAAATAGAAATTAAGTGGTTCTAATTGCTACATGAATCTACCTCAATTATCTTTCAGGGAAAAATAACTCGTTGACCATTCATTGACTAAACGTCAGTCAACGTCACAACTTTACTGTTCATCCCACATTTTTCTCCTGAATCCAGCATTCTGGTCCCAACTTTGATAATTTATATCTCCATGTGTAGACAGCCAAATGAGACATTATACATATCAAATCGAATCTTGGTATGTCTACTATTTACCATAAAAATTTCATACATTTATTCATCTATTTACTATTTTTAATTATTTATCAAACATTATCATGTCACCATGTGTTACTGTTCACAGTGGTAATTTCTAGCAATCAACTTTGCATACATATGCATACATCCATCACATATCAGTCAAACATGCCAAACAATATCTTTATTAAATAATAATTCATTATACATCAGGGCATGTATGAAATCCTCATATTTCTATTACATCTTTTCCTACCTGAAATCCGGCAGCATAACCGCTACGCTTCATCTTCAGAAAGTAACTGATCTTGTACCGATTCGATAATTCCCGTGAGAACTACCATTCTACGTAAGTACCCAAGAAAGACTGTACGAACCGGCTAGGTCCACTCACTTCCAGCCTCCTTAGATAGTACCTACGTACACAGTACGTATCAGCTGCTCTCTTTATCTTGTCATAATTTCGGCAGCATAACGGCGTCTCTTAAAATTCCCAAAATTCACTTTGACATAACCTCCCCTGTAATGGTTTACTTATTGGGATGAGATTCGGGGGAATCTCAGTAGCAACAATCATAACAATATATGTAATGCAGAGTGATAGTGCTTGCTTGTGATTGTGTACAGATAAGTATGCTGCGTGCTTCCATACTCAATAACATATGATCATAGCATTGTACTAGAGCTTCAAGCATAACATATAAGACAACAATCCAACCAAACAATAGCACAACAAATCAAAAAGTCATTACATAAAAGCTAGGATTAGTTACTACCTCAAATGTTTAGCAGAACTCTACTATCTCTATTCTGCTTCCAGCTCCGCCAAAACTTCCTTTCTTTCTTTCTTCCTTTCTCTCTTTCTTTCCTTCTCCTTTTCTCTCTTCTTTCTCTCTCTTTCTCATGCTTGAGCCGTGGGATGCAAATGAATGGGGGGTATTTATAGTTTCCTTCAATGGCATTCTTGTAATTTGAAGCCATATGAACTTGTGGTCCTAGTTTTTCCTGAATTTCCTATTTTCTTTTATTCCCTTTTACTGCATCACCCAGGACACCTCAGTGGACACCTCAGCATGCACATTTCTCACATGTCACAATTCCTGGGATACCTCATCAGCTGACTCAGCATTTCCAGTCCAATCTAGTACCGGTCCGGTCCGATTTCCCACAAACTGGACTCATCGGCTAAGATTATGCCACATGTCCTTAACTTTTTCTTCCTCCTCTATGTTGGTGCCATGTGGCATCTTGCTGACACCTTTCACGCTATCCAATGCTATCCAGATAAGTCCAGGACTTTATCTGATCACTTTCTCGGTTATCGTGCCGATCGAGTAACTTTACTTTATTGAAACATCATTAAAATAGTATTTTAATGCCACTTTTTCCCACACATCACTAGGCCTACGTTTTTGGGCTCTGGGAATGTCATCTTGGATCCTGATCAAGCTCAAGTACTCTGATGGCTCAATTCCCAAGAAACATCCCTTGGCAAATTATCAAAATACCCCTGGGTGCCCTTTCTTGCACTATTTTAACCCTAAGGGTAAAATCGTCATTTTACACCCTTCTGTACCCTGTCAGGGCATATACTGACCCTGGTTAACCTTATCTGTGTATATCTTGGCTCCTAGGCCTGTCCAGAATGACCAAAATGCCATCTATTCATCTGTTACCCTTTAGTACAACATAGGGGCATTTTCGCAATTTTACACTTTTCCGGGGTTCTGCTAGGCACTGGCCCACCTATCAGTCCAAGAGTCTTATTGGGCCTTTGATGGCGCCATTATTGGGCCTTTCAGGGTCTATTACCTTTATGGCACATATTACGAGGAATCCTCCCCCGTCCATGCTCACCGAATATTCTAGCTATTATACACCGTTTATACCCATCTCTGGACACCGGGTCCTTTTACCAGATACACTGGCCTACTGCGTTTAGGCATCCATTTGGGTTATAACGGGCATCTGACTGAAGTCATCCGACCTCATTCAGTCTCTTTTTAAATACCGATAAATCTCCCTATCGGATACCCGGAGGCCACACACTCCCGTCTGGATTTTCTAATTTGTGAATAACTTTTTCTACAGGCCTCCTATCGGTATTCTGTCAGTTTCCTGACATCCGCCCCATAAGAACGCATCATCCTGTAATTTCTCACTTATATCTGAAATCTAGGATATTCGGTAGGAATTTTTATAACTTTTGGACTATCAGATCAATTTTGACTATCTGGAGTCCGTAGAAAATTCCTGTATTAAGCCAGATTACCAAGCATCACTTGCTCTATCTACTGGTGAAATCTGGGACTGAAATGCTTTCGGGCAGTCCAAACCACTTCCGGCCTGACTTTCTTTAATTACAATTTAGCCCCAGAGAACTTCTCTTCTTTTCATTTAAGTCCCTTTTTATTTGGCTAAAATTACACTTAAGGACCCCACCTTTTTGTTTACTTTTCCCTTTTAGCCTTATACTTTTCATATTTGCACTTAAGTCCCTTCATTTTCTTTCTTTTGCAATTTAATCCCTTTCTTTACATAAATGACCATTATATCCCTAGGGACTTTTACTATTTACATATAAGTCCCCGAACTTTCACTTATTTGTAGTTTAGTTCCTAAAAACCTTCTGTATATTTTCAGGACTTCTTCTTAAAGGGATATATCTATTTCAGGCTACTTTCTAAGTCTTGGGCCTGAAAATTGGGATGTCACAGCAGTTGAAGCCACATGAAGAGAATTATCCCACTCATGATCTGGAGCTTGCGGCGGTGGTTTACGCTCTGAAGATATAGAGACATTATTTATATGGAGCAACTATAGAGTTGTATTGCGACCACAAAAGCCTGAAGTATCTACAGGATCAGAAAGAGCTGAATATGAGGCAACGGCGATGGATGGAATTGTTGAAAGATTATGACTTCCAAATTAAATACCATCCAGGAAAAGCCAATGTAGTAGCTGATGCCCTAAGTAGAAAAGTGGTGCAGGTTGCACACATGATGATCAAGGAGTTGGAATTGATAGAAGATATGCGCGATTGGAGTCCTCTATATCAAATGCAACTGACGGAGAGTCCTTTCGGAGGAGTTAATGTCAGAGCTTGCATTGAAGATGAGATAAAAGAGGCTCAAAAGCAGGATAAGCTCGCAGCAATATTCAAAGATAAGCTGGAGAGAGGAAAGACCAGGAATTTTGAGATTTCCCCAGATGGATTGTTGCAGTTCAGGGGAAGGCCCTATATCCCTAATGCTATGGGATTAAGAGAAAAGATTCTGGAGGAAGCACATAAAAGCCGGTATACAGTACATCCAGGTATGACCATGATGTACCATGATGTTAAAAGGTTGTTTTGATGGCCTGGATTGAAGAAGGATGTAGTGGCTTATGTATCCAAGTGCTTGACCTGCCAGAAAGTAAAAATTGAACATCAAAAGCCAGCAGGAACATTGCAGCCACTAGATATTCCTGAGTGGAAATGGGATGGCATTGCCATGGACTTTGTGGAAGGACTACCCATGACTCCAAGTAAACATGATGAAGTATGGGTAGTAGTTGATCGATTGACAAAGTCAGCACATTTCCTGGCAATCAATAAAAGGGATTCTCTAGAAAAGTTGGCAAAGTTGTACATAAAAGAGATTGTTAGGCTTCATGGTATCCCAAGCAGCATTGTGTCCGATAGAGACCCTTGATTTATTTCTAATTTCTGGAGGGCTTTACAGGAAGAAATGGGCATTACTCTCAGATTCAGTACAGCTTATCATCCTCAGACAGATGGATATCCATTTACCACTCATAGAGTTTGCATATAATAATAGTTATCAGACTAGCATTCAGATGGAACCTTTTAAAGCACTCTATGGACGTAAATGTAGATCCCCCTTATGCTGGCTAGAGTTGAACAAGAGGAGAATGCTTGGTCCTGATCTAGTGGATCAAACTGCAAAACAGATCGCAATGATTAGACAAAGATTGCTGACTGCTCAAAGCAGACAGAAAAGCTATGCAGATGTTAGAAGGAAGCCGTTGGAGTTTGAAGAAGGAGAGCATGTATTCCTTAAGTTAACTCCAACTACGGGAGCCGGGCGATCGATTAAAGTAAAGAAGTTACATCCAAGATACATCGGGCCATTCCAAATTCTCTCGAAGATAGGGACAGTAGCCTATAGGTTGGCTCTTTCTCCAAATCTTAGCCAGATACATGATGTGTTTCATGTTTCCCAATTAAAGAAGTATGTTCCAGATCCATCTCAGGTAATTGAGCAAGATGAAGTCGAAAGGTCAAGCAGATACGTAATAAGCAAATTCCTCTAGTTAAAGTGATCTGGAAAGGCTTGACTGAGCATGAAGCTACGTGGGAAACAGAAGAAAAGATGAGGGGGAAGTATCCTGATTTGTTTTCATAGGATGTGTATAATATAAATTTTGAGGACGAAATTTATTTTAAGGGGGAGAGAAATGTAATATCCCTAATTTTCTGTACTGATTTGTATGTACAGATTGAATGAAATATATGAATTATTTTTCAGGAAAAAGATGTGGTTATTTATGTAAAGAAAGGGATTAAATTGAAAGAGAAAGGAAATGAAGGGACTTAATTATAATTATGGAAAGTCTAAGGCTAAGAAGGAAAGGTAGACAAAAATGTGGGGTCTTAAAGTGTAATTTTAGCCAAATAAATGGACTTAAGTGTAAAGAAGAAAAAGTTCCCTGGGGTTAAGGTGTAATTAAAGAAAATTAGGACAGAAGTGGTTTGGACTGCCCGAAAGCATTTCAGTCCCAGATCTCACCAGTAGAGAGAGCAAGTGACGCTGGGTAATCCAGCTTAATACAGAAATTTTTCAAGACTCCAGATAGCCAAAATTGATCTGATAGTCTAAAAGTTATAAAAATTCCTACCGGATATTCTAGATTTCAGATATAAGTGAGAAATTACAGGATGATGCGTCCTAATGGGGCGGATGTCAGGAAACTGACAGAATATCGATAGGAGGTCTGTAGAAAAAGTTATTCACAAATTAGCAAATACAGACGGGAGTGTGAGGCCTCCGGGGATCCGATTAGGAAATTTATCGGTATCTAAAAAGGGACTGAATGAGTTCGGATGACCTCAGTCAGATGACTGTTATAACCCACAGGGATGCCTAAACACAGTAGGTTAGTGTATCTGGTAAAAGGACCCTGTGTCCAGGGATGTGTGTTAACGGTGTATAATAGTTAAAATATTCGATGAACTGTGCGGGGGAAGAATGGGCCAATGTTTAGAAGGTGATGGACCCTAAAAGGCCCAATAATGGTGCCATCAAAGGCCCAGTAAAACCCTTGGACTGATAGGTGGGCCAGTGTTTAGAAGAACCCCGGAAAAGTGCGAAATTACGAAAATGCCCTGTGTTGTACTAAAGGGTAGTAGAGGAATGGAGGGTATTTTAGTAATTCTGGACAGGCCCAGAAGCCAAGGTACATACAGATAAAGTTACTCAGAGTCAGTATATACCCTGACAGGGTGCAGAAAGGTGTAAAATGATGATTTTACCCTTAGGGTTAAGATAGTGCACGAAAGGGCACCTAGGGGTATTTTGGTCATTTCGCAGGGGATCTGTAATTGAGTTTAGACCCAGTATAAAAATGTTAATGATATAAAGGACCCAGATACTAAACTTAAGGTCAGAAGACATAATAAGGATTTTTCAGAAAAATTACATTCAGAAAACAGTCCAGTTTTCGAGGAGACAGACCGGGCCGGTACCGGATTGGACCGAAAATCTTCTAGAAGGATTCTTGCTCCCCAAATTGTGCCATGTGAAGAATGTGAGGGGTGAGGTGTCCCCTTAGGTGTCCCTTGATGATGCAGTAAAAGGGAATAAAGAAAAATAAGAAATTCCGGAAAAACCAGGGCCACAAGTTCAGAGGGCTTCAAAATTACGAAAATGCCATCCATCAAAACTATAAATACCCCCCTTGCCTTCATTCATCACGCCAAGAAGCAAGCTTAGATATATAGGGAAGTTCTTGAGAGAGAAAGTGAGGAAAAGAAAGAAGAAAGGAAGTTCTTGCGGAGTTTAAAGCAGTATAGAGGTTCTGGAGTTCTGCTAAGCTTTTAAGGTAGTAACTAATCCTAGCTTTTATGTAATGTCTTTGTGATTGGTTGTGCTATTGTTTGGTTGGATTGTTATCTTATATGTTATGCTTGAAGCTCTATTACAATGCTATGATCATATGTTATTGAATATGGAAGCACGCAGCATACTTATCTGTACACAATCACAAGCAAGCACTGTCACTCTGCATTACATATATTGTTATGATTATTACTACTGAGATTCCCCCAAATCTCATCCCAAATAACCCATTACAGGGGAGGCTATGTCGAAGTAAATTTTGGAAATTGTTATGAAAATGACCTTTAATAATTACCGTTACTGTTACCGCTACTGTTACTGTTACCGTAAGCCTGGTTAGTTAATGAGACAAAAGTGTATAAATAGGATTTCCAGTAATAAGGGAAGGAGCAGAATAGTAGTTGAATAAACTGTGACTTACAGATTCTCTCCGTTGTCCCCATCATCTGCATCTCTTCTCGGAAGCCCAGAACGGTTTCCTGCAAATCATCTACCTTCAATAGCCTTTCCTCCACGCTCTGCAGCCGATCATCCATCACCTTCGTTGTTTCTTGAAGACGAGTCTTAACCATCCAGAACTCACAATCCAGAGGTCCGAAGAAGATAGGCTCTGATACCACTGTTGAGTCTTTTCCCAGAAATGAAAGAATCGAAGAAGAAAGAAGAAGAAACAGAAAGAAAGAGAGAAGACAGAAGAACGCAAGTAGAAAGAAGATGGGGACAACGGAGAGAATCTGTAAGTCACAGTTTATTCAACTACTATTCTGCTCCTTCCCTTATTACTGGAAATCCTATTTATACACTTTTGTCTCATTAACTAACCAGGCTTACGGTAACAGTAACAGTAACGGTAACAGTAACGGTAATTGTTAAAGGTCATTTTCATAACAATCTGTAGCCCTGGTGTAGCTCTGATACCATCTGTTATGATACAAAGCGGAGTGGGGAACCCACCCTCAAAAGGCGCCTCTTAAGGGGGAAGAACCACACCACTTATATACCCCAGCGAGCAGCCTAAGCTACCCGATGTGGGACTTGGGTCATTACTTCGTCCCATAACAGTGGCCCTCCCCGGAAGAGCCGGCGTCCACGCCGGGCAGAAGTCGCCGCTGGGACGAGCCAACGGAGCCACCCGGGCAAAGGCCGGTGCCAGCTCTGATACCACTGTTGAGTCTTTTCCCAGAAATGAAAGAATCGAAGAAGAAAGAAGAAGAAACAGAAAGAAAGAGAGAAGACAGAAGAACGCAAGTAGAAAGAAGATGGGGACAACGGAGAGAATCTGTAAGTCACAGTTTATTCAACTACTATTCTGCTCCTTCCCTTATTACTGGAAATCCTATTTATACACTTTTGTCTCATTAACTAACCAGGCTTACGGTAACAGTAACAGTAACGGTAACAGTAACGGTAATTGTTAAAGGTCATTTTCATAACAATACCCCCCCTAAAAACAACCCTTGTCCTCAAGGGTTGAGCCCTTGAAATTCAGGAAATTGCTGCTGTAGATTGTAAAGAGAAACCCAAGAGGACTCTTCTTCTGGATATCCCTTCCACTGTATCAGAGCTTCAGTAATGATTCGTTTCCTTTTTCTTCCTATTCTGGTAGCCAACACCTTCTCCGGATACTGAGAATGAGGAACATTGGGGTAATCAATAGGAGGGTGTCTTTGTTTAACCCCTGGATCTGGACATAGTTTTAACAAAGACACATGAAATGTAGGATGAATTCTGGATTCAGGAGGCAATTCTAATCTATAAGCCACCAGTCCTATTCTTCCTATCACTTTATATGGTCCATAGAATCTAGGAGCCAACTTTTGAGTACTTCTCGTTGCTGCAGAAACCTGCCTATAAGGTTGTAGTTTGAGGAAAACCCATTGGCCTACCTGAAACTCACGGTCAGATCGTTTGGCATCTGTTTTCTGTTTCATGGTGTTGACAGATTTATATAGGTGATGTTTCAGTACAGCTAACATTCTTTCTCTAGCTGCAAAACTTCTATCCACATTCTCAATAATAGCGGATCTAGGAATGTATGGAGAGTAAATTGGAGGTTTCTGACCATATAACAACTCATAGGGACACAGCTGGAAAAAAGCATTTCAACACCGGTTGAAAATGGCATTCAACATCGCACACACAACCGGTGTAGAAACGGACCGTGTAAAAAGTCATACATTCTACATCGGTCCTGTTACCGGTGTAGAATGTATAATTTTTTACACCGGACTAAATTTTAAATCGGTTCACATTTACATCCGGTGTATTATTTTTCAAATGTTAACACCGGTTAAATATGGGACGGTGTGTTGAATGTAGACTTTTTTACACCGGTCTTCATGTTAAAGCGGTTCACATTTACATCCGGTGTATTATGTTTTAACATCTACACCGGTTGGAATATTGGGACGGTGTAGATTGTTCAATTTTTAACACCGGTTGAATATTGGGACGGTGTAGATGTTATGAAATTTAATTTATATATGTTGTTACTACACCGGTGGGTATATACCTCCGATGTAGATGTTATTAAATTTATATTTGATAGATTTTGTTGGCCTGAAGCTTCAGAAGTAAACTGCCCAAATGTAATATATGACTCAATCATCGATCATCATCAGTTCAAGATGCCAGAGACATATATAATTCAATTGCTCATTATATTATTCATTGAATAAAACTCAATACAAAAATGCTACAATTTGAACAGAAAAATGTATTCAGTGAAAGACAAATACTATTGAGAAGGAAGGATTTGAACAAAAAACTCTGCCCACCGATTACGCAGGTCCTCAATATCTTGGTCAGGAAATGGATCGGGTTGTCAAACATCTGAAATATGAAATCAAAATCAAAGAAATTAAGGCATTACTAATTTAGATTAGATTGACAATTAAGTAATATGAAATCATTCAAAATACAATTTTACCTCCTCAGTTAGGTCAATCCTATTTGCCAAGATAATATTGACCATGTGTCTGACTATGTAGAAGCCGCACAAGTTGCTTTCTCTGGGTTGCCTTCGACTCTGTAATGTTAACAAGATAAAAATTATTTCTCATCATCAAAACGGGGAACCTAGCTAACACCTAATATACTTTTATTACCATCGGTGTGATCCATTCAAGGTCCTTCACCAAATTAGCGTGCTTAAGGCCCCTTGCAACTGCGAATGTCCTCATAGCCCTATGACCAAAGTTAACAAGTTAGTAACCCATTTATCACACAGATCGTTGTGTATAGAAGAGAACTCACGTACGTGTTCATGATCTTCCTGACATCCACCGAGGGCTTGTAATGGAGGGAGCATAAGAAGAAAACTTTATAGCTATGCTTACATAGGATGACAAGTTGCCAATGATTGCTGTAGAGATTAGTTAAAAGAGAATGAGTATTATAATTAAGCAAATACAAAACTAGTATATATAAAATAAAATGAAACATTATTATTCTTACTCATGCATATATGGTGCGAAGAAACAATCAATATCGGTTTCACCGAGCCTCTGTGAAATGTATGCAAGCCTCGAAGATTGAGAGGTCCCTTTAGCATAAATCTGAAGTGGGCATAGGAATCCGAACTTTTTTTGTTTGCCCTTGGAGGAAACCAACTCAGCTTGCATGTACCTACAGGCAATGCATGCACGACATTAGTTGTAAGACTTGAACTTTGTTATTACATATATTTACATTTAAATTATACTTACATCAAAAACACTTGGATGCAGCCGGAGGTCAGTTCTTCCTTGGGAGTGATCAGAGATTTGACGTCCGCATGGTCCAGGAAGGCCGGTGCCCCCATGTCACCCACAACTGAATCCATAGGCAACGCGTCCACATGGAAAGTTTTGTCATATGCCATTAGGATCACACGTTGCATGGCATTCAAAGCGGGAGGGGTGGGAAGTTGGTCGGGGGATGAGGCGACGTGATCCGAAACAAGATGCTTTGGCCACAATATGAAAGTCCCTTTTGCTTGGCTCACTGTCTTCACCTCATCAGTGGGAATTAGGACAAGAGCATCTCCAATTAGCACGGCTTCAACTGTCACCCTTAATTGATCGTCCTGAATACGGACGTGGTGAACAGTAGTTGCCCCTAGGCTATGGATGGAGCCACGTGCCACTAAGCGTCTAAGAGGATCCTCAACATATAGATCACAATGTTCTGCATCCTCTGACAGCGGCAAGCAACAACTCCCCTTAGTGCTTGGACGGACTGCAGTTGAGGGCGGGAGGGGATCAGTTGGCTCTTGCTGCCTTGATGTCATCATGGACAACATTTCTTCCTTCATCTTTGTGAACCCCTCTTGTAATCGCGCCTCAATTGAAGCTTCTGCTTGTGCCCTAGCCTCTATCCAAGCCTCTTCCTTAGCCTCTGCCCTTATGGTGGAGAGCAAGGATGCCAACTCTGCCCTCGGCACCACATGTGGGGAACGTATTTGAGATGCTCCAAAGTAATCTCTTATACCCACACCTCTTCCAACTCCCCTGACACGGCCCCCATGTTCTTGTTTCCCAATGGCAACAGTCAAGATGTCATTCCTACCATCTGACTTGAAGGATCCATGGGACTCTTGTTGTTTAAGATCACTCTATAACATAGAAAGAACAAACATAAGGAAAATGATATAATTATATATAGTCTACTATCACAAAATAATGCAAGTAGTGCTTACAATTTTTTCAGCAATCATGCGAGCATTGTCGCTTGTAAAAGCTCCGCTCTTTCTTTGGCGAGCGTACAACCATTTTTCTTCGCGACGTATCAGAGAGGGGGGTCAAGAAGAACACTAGGATCCGACCCAGCATTTTCTTCTAACCTCTTCCTCTTGGCCCCCAACAACTCTCTTTCTGCCTTCGCGTAACCCCCTCGAGACATTGTGTGGGGGCAATCATTCTTGAGGGCATATTCAATCGCTTTTGCTCTTTTTTCCTACAAGACATGAAGTATTTAAAATCAATACATATGATACTCTGATACGTTTTATGCAACCACATACAAAAGGATACACTCACCATTGCTACTGGCGTGGTCCGATTCCTAACAAATTGTTCCCACGCAGCTTCGTCAATGAATTGATACTTGCTGCATGGAGAAGGTTGAGGATGACCACTTCTATCCTGTCCATGCAGATACTGACGAGCTAGTTGTGTCTTGAATGCCCTCCAACGCTCACAGCAATAAGACAACGTCTTCTTCTTCAAGAACTCATTGTTGGGCATATCGTAAGTGAGCTGCAATGTTTGCCATTGAAAGCAGAGTAATCAACAAACAGTTGTGTATTTGGTATTGCTCTGCATGCAATATTAGATAGTTCCTATACCCGGATAGTGTCCCAAATTTGATTCTTCACGCGATCATCCACAGCATCCCAAGTCAAATAGGTGATGCTAGGCTTGTTGCGTGCTAGGAGGCTGACAAAACTTACGTACTTTGTCCTGTGTTCACCAGTTGGGTTCCAGTTTCTGTCAAACTCTATCGGAAGCAGTTTCCCCTCTATCCTGTCCTTCGTAATGTCTTTCAAACGAGTCGCACTTCTGCCCTTCCTTTGCTTAGTGGCGCTTGGAGCATCGCCAGCCTCAATCTGAGTAACTCTATCCTCCATATTCCTATGTACGCAATAACAACATCAAAAACATTGAAAACAGACTTAACCCTTTTTCCCTCAACCCGTCAGAATACACAAAACTTGTTCCTTTAGCAGTTATGAATGGAAAGATGTGCCAGCATTCATCAGGAAAAATAGAAAACCTAGATTAAACGAACATAAAAATGGCATCGCACGTACACAGGAAAAAAAATGCAGAGAACACGTACACTTATGGAATAGCAGAACGAGAGAGGTGACAGAGAAGAACGACTGATCGAGCACGGAGAAGCCTCGCGAGAACCACAGAGCACGACGAGCGACGATAAAAAAGAGTATCTGAGAAAGGAGAAGATTGAAGGTCATCGCGCCAAGAGGCGGGTTAAAAAAATGAATATAAACATTTAACACCGGTTGTAAATTATTCTAACCCGGACAAAACATAAATGATGTAAAAGTGAAACATTTTACACCGGCTAATTTTAACAACCGGTGTAAAAAATAAACATCGATAAGTATAACACCGGATAAAGTATAACCCGGTGTAAAATCGAACAATAAATTATTTTACAAATTGTCAGACGTGCCTTTTTACACCGGATATCACTTAAGACCGGTGTTAAATGTTGTAGTTTTTTTCCAACTTCCCCACCTTATATCATCCCATCCTTAGCGTCACAACATTCTTATCAGAACAAGAATCTGTCTCTGTTATTATTACATCAAAATCATATACGCAATCATTACAAGAAACTTAAAATTGCATGTTTAGACTAAACAAAAAACACATAGAAATTAATCAGAATCCACTTCTTCTTCATTTAATTGTGGTAAACCTACTGAAAAAGAAGGGATCTCATAAAAAGAATCATCATTGTCAACAACACTTTTCCCTTGGAGTGCGACAGACCATCTTTCATTCTGAGGATCAGTGATAAAGAACACTTGCTTTGCTTGGTCTGCCATAATGAAAGGCTCATCCCCAAAACTTATATTATTCAAATCCACCAGTGTAAATTCTAACTGATCGACCATAACACCGTTGTTTACATTAGCCCACTTGCATTTGAATACGGGAACTTTGAATTTGGAGTAGTCCACCTCCCAAATCTCTTCAACAACGCCATAATAAGGGATGGCTGCTAATTTAGGATTGTTGTCTTTTGAACTAGAGAAATGCATAGCTTCAGCCACTAACATAACACCACTGTTTTGCACGCTACTTCTATCATCTAGGGACTTCGTATAAAAGGAATACCCATTGATATCAAATGAATTCCAATAGATCACATTATGTTCAGGACCACATGCCAACCATCTAACTGTATCAGAAACACAATCCTCATTTTCAACCTCCAATTTGAACCAATGTGCAAAAGATTTGGTGTGTTCTCTAATGAGCCTTTGCTCTGTCATCCTATTATTTGTTTTCCGGACAAGATCTTTATGAACAACAATATAGTCTTGAACTTCATCAATGTTATTCAAGATGTGTAAGTGTACTTGCTGCAGTTCATTATGTAATATCCTTAATTTTCTGTACTGGTTCCTATGTACAGAATAAACGGAATATATGAGCTCTGTTTCAGGAAAAAGATGTGGTCCTTTATGTAAAGAAAATGATTAAATTGCAAAAGAAAGGAAAAGAAAGGACTTAAATGCAAATATGGAAAGTTTAAGGTAAGGAAGGAAAGGTAGACAAAAATGTGGGGTCTTAAAGTGTAATTTTAGCCAAATTAAGGGACTTAATTATAAAGAAGGAAAAGTTCCCTGGGGCTAAAGTATAATTAAAGAAAATAGGCTAGAAGTGGTTTGCACCGCCCGACAGCATTTCAGTCCCAGATTCTACCAGAAGGTAGGGCAGGTGACGCCGGGTAACCAAGCCTAATACCGGAATTTTTGAAGATTCCAGATAGCCAGAAATGGACTGATCGTCCAAAAGTTATAAAAATTAATACCGGATACCCTAGGTTTCAGATATAAGTGAGAAAATACAGGATGATGCACCTTTATGGGGCGGATGTCGGGAAACTGACAGGATACCGATAGGAGGTCTGTAGGAAAAGTTATTCACAAAATAAAAATTCCAGACGGGAGTGTGAGGCCTCCAGGGATCCGGGTTGGAGATTTATCGGTATTTTTAAAGGGGCTAAATGCGATTGAATGACTTCGGTCAGATGACCGTTATAACCCCCAAGGATGCCTGAACACAGTTGGACACTGTATCTGGGGAAAAGAGCCGGTGTCCGAAAAAGGTGTATAATCGGTAAATAATAGTTAAAATATTCAATGAACTGTATTAAAGGAAGATTTCTCGTAATGCGTGCCATACAGGTAATGGACCCAGGAAGCCCAAAAATGGCGCCATTAGAGGCCCAATAAGACTCTTGGACTGATAGGTGGGCCAGTGTCCAGCATATCCCCGGAAAGGTGCGAAATTACGAAAATGCCCCTATGTTGTACAAAAAGGGCAGCAGATGAATAAAGGGTATTCTGGTCATTTTGGACAGACCCAGAGGTCAAGACATGTCTAAATAAGGTTGACTAGAGCCAGTATAAGCTTTGACCGAGTCCAGAAAGGTGTGAAATGACGATTTTGCCCTTAGGGTTAAAATAGGACAAGATAGGGCACCAAGGGCATTTTGGTCATTTCGCAGGGGATCTGTAATTGAGTCTGGACCCAGTATTAAAAAGCTAATGATATAAAGGGTCTAGATACTAAATGTGAGGTCAGTAGACATAAAAAGGATCTTTAGAAACATCAGGTGCAGAAAATAGCACGTTTTTCGAGGCGATGGACCGGGCCGGTACCGGAGTGGACCGGAAAGCTTCCGGAAGGCTCTAGCTCCCTCTCAATTTCGCCATGTGAAGAATGTGGGAGGTGAGGTGTCCCATGAGTTGGCATTGAGTGATGTCATGCATGATGCAGTAAAAGGAATAAAGAAAAATAGGAAATTCAGGAAAAACCAGGACCACAGGATCATAAGTCTCCAAAATTACAAGATTGCCATTGCTCAACACTATAAATACCCCCCCTTACCCCTTCATTTCGGTGCAAGCAAGAAAGAGAGGAAGAAAGAAGTTCTTGAGAGAGAAAGTGAGAGAAAGAAAGAAGTAAGGAAGTTCTGGTGAAGTTGGAAGTAGTAGGGAAGTTCTAAAGCACTGCTTTTGAGGTAACAACTAATCCTAGCTCTTATGTAATGTCTTGTTTGGTTGATTGTTGTCCTATATGTTATGCTTGAAGCTCTATTCCAATGCTATGATCATATGTTATTGAATATGGAAGCATGCAGCATACTTATCTGTACACAGTCACAAGCAAGCACCGTCACTTTGCATTACATATTTTGTTATGATTATTGTTACTGGGATTCTTTTGAATCTCATTCCCAAACATAACATTACAGGGGAGGTTCTGTCAAAATAAAATTTGGGAATCTTAAGAGACGCCGGTAGGCTGCCGAAATTCCGGCAACGAAGACGGAACAAAGAAAGGAACTGATACGTACTGTGTACGTAGTGCTGTCTAAGGAGGCTGGAAGTGAGTGGACCCAGAAGGTTCATCCAGTCTTTCCTGGGTACTACGTAGAATGGTAGTTCTCATAAGGGAATTACCGAATCGGTACAACATCGGTTACTTTCTAAAGAAGAATTGTAGCAGTTATGCTGCCGGATTTTAGACAGAGAAGGATGTAATAAAATATGAGGGAGTTAATCATGCACTGATAAATAACAGTTGATTATTTGATATTAATTATTATGATAAATAACAGTTGATTATTTGATATTAATTATTATCTGGCTTGTATGACTGATATGTGTTGGTTGTATGCTTGGGTATGTAAAGACTAAATGCTGAAAATAGGCTCAGTGAACAGTAACTCGTGAAGACCCATTCATGTTTGATAAATCATTAAAAATAGTAAATGATTGAATTAATGTACTAAATTTTTAGGGTATACAGTAGACATACTAAGCTTTAATTTTATATATAGAATGTCTAATTTGGATGTATACACGAAAAGATATAAATGGTTAAAGTTGGGACCAGAATGCTGGATTCAGGAGAAAGTCATTGGATGAACAGTAATATTTGAACGTTGACCCACGTTAAATTTGTCAAGGATTGGTCAACCAATGATTTTCCCTGAAATATATTTGAGTTATATTCATGTATCAATTTGAACCACTTCATTTCGATTTTTCTAGAATTAGTTATGAATTTTCAAAGTCAGGTCACTCATCTGGAATTTGCCACAGTGAACAGTACTCGATATGAATAAAATTCCAGATTAAGTGTTTGGACTTCAATGACCCTGAAAGTGGTTTAAGTGCTACTGAATGGTCCCTAAGATGTATAAAAATAAGGATGTGACACATTACGATCAACACTCCTCACTGACATTCCGCGTTGACCCCCCTGTGTGGCAATGGGTTTGTGGAGACCAGTAAGTCTTGCTTTAGACAGGTATTGTTGACAAAAATCCATAGCTTCTTCGGCCACATATTTTTGAACAATGGATGCTTCGGGCCGATTTGGATTCTTCATATACCCTTTAAGGATTTTCATGTATCTTTCAAATGGGTACATCCATCGTAAGTATACAGGGCCACACAGTTTTATCTCTCGCACTAGATGAACGATGAGGTGTACCATGATGTCAAAAAAGGAAGGAAGAAACTGTTTTTCAAGCTGGCACAAAATAACATAACCCTCGTGCTCCAATTCCTCCAACCTTTCAGTCTCAAAGACTTTGCCACATATAGCATTAAAGAAGAAGCAAAGTCGGGTTATAATGTGTCTCAACTCATCTTGAAGGATTCCTCGAACAGCCACTGGGAGTAATTGTTGCATCAGTACATGACAATCATGAGACTTTTAGCCTACTAATTTCAAATCTTTCATGGACACAATCCTCTTAAGATTAGATGAGTACCCAGAGGGAACTTTGATTCCTTGCAAACACTCACAAATACTTCTTCTCTCAGCCTTGGACAAAATATTAGTCTCTTCAACATGATAGCTCCCCTCACCATCTGGCCTCGGATGTAACTCCTCCAGTATTCCCATTTCTTCCAAATCCAATCTTGCCTTCAAACCGTCTTTGGAACTACCATGTGTGTTGAGAAGTGTTCCAACAATGCTGTCACACACATTTTTCTCCACATGCATCACATCAAGACAGTGCCTTACATGAAGATGTCGCCAATAAGGAAGCTCAAAGAACACAGATCTTTTTTTCCATATATTTTTCTCACTTTTCTTGGTAAGCTTACCGAAAGTGACATTGATGTCTCTCACCTTTTCATAAACTTGTTCGCCAGTCAATGGCTTTGGAGCATTTTCAAATTCTTGGCCGCCATAAAATTTCTTCTTCAGTCGACGGTATGGGTGGGCTTGTCTTAGAAATCTCCTATGACCTAGGTAGACCGTCTTTCTTCCATGACGAAGTTGATAGTAGCAAGTCCCTTCCTCACAAATCGGACATGCTTTATGGCCCTTAACACTATACCCTGACAAATTTCCGTAAGCAGGAAAGTCATTAATTGTACAAAAGATCAAGGCCCGCAAATTGAAGACCTCCTTCTTAACAGCATCAAAGACATCCACACCTTCCTATAGCTTCTTCAAATCTTCAATCAAGGGTGTTAGGTAAACGTCTATGTCATTTCCCGGTTGTTTTGGCCCTGAGATCAACATGGACAACATTACATACTTCCATTTCATACACAGCAAGGGAGATATGTTGTAAATCACCAGAAGGACGGGCCATGAACTATGGATACTACTAAAGCTACTATAAGGGTTCATTCCATCTGTACTAAGTCCAAGCCTTAGGTTTCGTGGTTCATTGCCGAACTCGAGAAATAAGTCATCAATCTTCTTCCATTGCAAAGAGTCAGCAGGATGACGAATCTTTCCATCATTAATCCTTTCATTTGCATGCCATAACAATTTCTTTGCATCATCTTCATTAGATATTTCACAATAGCCAATTTATGAGAGTGTTTTCTATAACATAGTCAACCAGATTTATCGATAATTCAAACTTTATTTTAAAATATTTCACAATAGCCAATTTATGAGAGTGTTTTCTATAAATAGACTTATTGAATAACTTATTGATAAATGCGTGAAAAATAGAATATCAAACTTTTAATCTTATCTCAATCTATGTAATATATTTAGAAATAAGAATTTATAAGATCATTAATCAAATCAGAGTAGGTTATAAGATTATCAAGATCATTTAAAGAATCATTTCTCAGACATTTAGTAAATTCAAAAACTAATTTTTTTTTCTCATTTATTGAAGAGATATCTTATTGAAAAGGTCTTCGATAAATAGTCTAATCAAATAGCTTGTCAATAATAGTTGAAGGATAATGAATCAGACTTTAAATCTTTCTTTCTTCAATTTGGATCTTATAGAATGTGTAAACCAAGTTTTTCATAAATCTTTTGAGAAGAAAATCATTACTACTTTTCAAAGCAAATTATTTATAAGTTCAGTGCAAAATCATATGCAAAAATCTTTTCTTTCTATTTTTATTGAAGTGCTCTTCAAAAAATATCATTTGTTGAATCAGACTTGGATCTATTAAAATGTATATGTTTTGATGATGTCAAAAGAGAATAAAAAGAATTAAGGTCATTCATGATTTGAATTTTTTTTAAGTAATGAAAATGTGTTTTTAACCAAATGAAGTTAAATGAAGAAGTTAGTGGAGTTAATTGATTAATTGTTCGATTATTGATAATTAATCGATTAGTTAATCAATTAATATCAATTAATCAATTGAATGTTAGATTAATATAAAGGAAATAATATGTTTTACAAAAGAAAATTAATTAATCGATTAGTTAATCAATTAATGAGTGACCATTAATCCATTAATGTCGAGAGCTAAGTAAATGAACCAATTAATCGATTGGTTAATCGATTAATGTATTGAAAATAGATTTTCTCTTGAACAAAGATATTGCTATAAATCGATTAGTTGATCGATTAAATTATATAAATCTGTTCGATTAATGAGTGAAGTTTAAATTTTGTGAAATTCAAATATAAATCAATTAATTAATTGGTTAATCTATTAATTTTCATTAGCAGATTACTGTTCGATTGATTAGTGTTGAAATTTTTTCTAATTCAAATCTTCCACACACATTAATCGATCAAGTGTTCGATTAACTCCAGAAACTTCAAAAATTCCAAATAAATCTCTTTTTTAAAGCTTAAAACTAATTTCATCTTCATGTTATTCATTTAAGAGATAAATTGCATATTTTTCTCATTATGTTATTCAACATAAATCTTTTGAGAAACTTTCCTTATTGAAATTACATCATATTTGCCTATATAGATCCAATTAGTATGATGCTCTATTTTCTATTTCACACGTTAGCTATAATTAATCGATTGGGTAATTGACTAGTATAGAATAATCTTTTAAAACAAGCAAAATCTTTATTGATCTTAAAGTATTCATAACTGAATTGAATTCTTATACACTTGATCATTGTTTGAGCTATCAGATATTAATTCATATCAATAAAGATACATTATACTTATAACATTTCTATTATGATGGGTATTTGTAACACCCCAAGTTTTAGGCCTAGAGATGCCAGAAAGAGAATTCAAGGGCATAATCGTAATTATGGGAAAGATCAAGCTGGTAGCCAATGAGTACCATATTTTGCCAAAAAATAGAGAAAATTATGCTGATCATTTCACTGAACTGTGAAATGTGCATATGAGGTCTCTATGTGTATGAAAGAATTAGAAATGTGACCAAGGGTAAAATGGTCATTTTTGAAAAGTGTGCGTGGGAGCGTACTTTCAGGCAAAAATAGCCCGGTCCGGATAAAATATCTGAAAATACCGGAAGATAGAGAAAAGGATTCAATAAAAAATGTGCGAAATGACGAAAATGCCCTTATGTTATAGAATAACTGAAGAATGAGTAAAGGGTATTTTAGTCATTTGGCTAAAGTTAGACAGTCAAGAAGGGGTATCTGGATAGTTGACCAGGGCCAGAGAATACTCTAGTAAGATATGAAAAGACAATAATGCCCCTAGACCTAGCAAAGTAAAGAAAAGAAAAAAAGGGACTTAAATGAAAAGAAGAAAAGTTCCCTCGGGCTAAATTGTAATTAAAGAAAGTCAGGCCGGAAGTGGTTTGGACTGCCCGAAAGCATTTCAGTCCCAGATTTCACCGGTAGAGAGAGCAAGTGACGCTCGGTAATCTGGCTTAATACAGGAATTTTTCAAGACTCCAGATAGCCAGAATTGATCTGATAATGAAAAAGTTATAAAAATTCCTACCGGATATCCTAGATTTCAGATCTAGGTGAGGAAATACAGGATGATACGTCCTTATGGGGCGGATGTCAAAAAACTGACAGAATACCGATAGGAGGCCTGTAGAAAAAGTTATTCGTAAATTAGAAAATCCAGACGGGAGTGTGAGGCCTCCGGGGATCCGATAGGGAGATTTATCGATATTTGAAAAGGGACTGAATGAGTTCGGATGACCGCAGTCAGATGACTGTTATGACTCACAGGGCTGCCTGAACACCGCAGGCCAGTGTATCGGACAGAAGGAGCCGGTGTCCGGATATGTGTATAAATGGTGAATAATAGATAAAATATTCAATAAACATTAACGGGGGAAGATTCCTCGTAATACGTGCCATGAGGGTAATGGACCCTGAAAGGCCCAATAATGGCGCCAACAAAGGCCCAGTAAGACCCTTGGACTGATAGGTGGGCCAGTGTCCAGCAGAACCCCGGAAAAGTGCGAAATTACGAAAATACCCCTGTGTTGTACTAAATAGTAATAGATGAATGGAGGGCATTTTGGTCATTCTGGACAGGCCCAGGAGCCAAGGCACATACAGATAAAGTTATCTAGAGTCAGTATATACCCTGACAGGGTACAGAAAGGTGTAAAATGATGATTTTACCCTTAGGGCAAAGATAGCGCAAGAAAGGGCACTCAGGGGTATTTTGGTAATTTGCCAAGGGCTGTTTCTTGGGAATCGAGCCATCAGAGTACTTGAGCTTGATCAGAGACCCAAGATAATATTCCAAGGCCCAAAAACGTAGCCCATGAAGTATGTGGGAGAAAGTGGCATTAAAATACTATTTTAATGCTGTTTCAATAAAGTAAAGTTACTCGGTCGGCACGATAACCGAGGAGGTGATCAGATAAAGTCCTAGGTTTATCTGGATAGCATTGGAAGGCGTGAAAGGTCCCTTCCAGATGCCACATGGCGCCAATATAGAGGAGTAAGAAAAAGTATAGGACACGTGGCACAATCTTAGCCGGTGAGTCCAATTTGTGGGAAATCGGACCTGACCGGTACCGGATTAGACTGGAAAGCTTCAAGAAGGCCTCAATTTCGCCATATGAGCCATGTGACTGATTAGGTGTCCACTGAGGTGTCCACGATGATGTCATGCATGATGCAGTAAAAGGAATAAAGAAAATAGGAAATTCCGGAAAAACCAGGACCACAGGATCAGATGGCTTCAAAATTACAAGAATGCCATTGACCAAAACTATAAATACCCCCCCATTCATTCATGTGCTGCACGGCCAAGGGCCTTTTAGAGAGAGGAGGAGGTGCTAGAGAGAGAAAGGGAGAAGAAGAAAGAAAGAAAGGAAGTTCTGGCGGAGCTGGAAGCAGAATAGAGATGTAGAGTTCTGCTGAGCATCTGAGGTAGTAACTAATCCTAGCTTTTATGTAATGGCTTTGTGATTTGTTGTGCTATTGTTTGGTTGGATTGTTGTCTTATATGTTATGTCTGAAGCTCTGCTGTAATGCTATGATCATATGTTATTAAGCATGGAAGCACGCAGCATACTTATCTGTACACAATCACAAGCAAGCACTGTCACTCTGCATTACATATATTGTTATGATTGTTGCTACTGAGATTCCCCCGAATCTCATCCCAATAAGTAAACCATTACAGGGGAGGTTATGTCAAAGTGAATTTTGGGAATTTTAAGAGACGCCGTTATGCTGCCAAAATTATGACAAGATAAAGAGAGCAGCTGATACGTACTGTGTACGTAGGTACTATCTAAGGAGGCTAGAAGTGAGTGGACCTAGCCGGTTCATCCAGTCTTTCCTGGGTACTTACGTAGAATGGTAATTCTCATGAGAATTACCGAATCGGTACAAGATCAGTTACTTTCTGAAGATGAAGCATAGAGGTTATGCTGCCGGATTTCAGGCAGGAAAAGATACAATAGAGATATGAAAATTTATGTACATGGCCAGATGTAAAACAACTTGTTAATTAATAATAATTGTTGTTTGGCATGTTTGACTGATATATGATGGATGTATGCTTATGTATGTAATGTTGGTTGCTGAAAATTAACACTATGAACAGTAACCCGTGGGGACATGAGGATGTTTGACCCATAATTAAAAATAGTAAATGGATGAATAAATGTATGATATTTTTAAGGTAAATAGTAGACATACCAATCTTCAATTTGATATATCGTATGACTCATTTGGATGTCTACACAAGGAGATATAAATTATCAAAGTTGGGACCAGAATGCTGGATTCAGGGAGAAAAACGTGGGATGAACAGTAAAGATGACACATTGACTGACGTTGACTTGGTCGATGAATGGTCAACGAGTTATTTTTTCCTAAAAGATAATTGAGTTATATTCAAGTAGAAATTTGAACCACTTCATTTAGATTTTTCTAGAATTAGTTATAATTTTTCAAAGTCAGGTCACTCATCTGGAATTTTCAAAGTGAACAGTACTCGATAAGAGTAAAACTCCAGATTGAGAAATTGGACTTCAATGACTTTATAAGTGGTTCTAAATGCTACCAAATGGTCGCTAAGACATACGAAAGTAAGGATGTTTCAGTATTCAAGTTTAAATTCTTCTTTAAATCCTCATTTCACTTGTTTATAATCTAAAGATTAAAAATTGAACTCTTTATAGGATTACTAACAAAAGTTCAGACCAAGTTGACTTCAAAGCTAGAGATGAGAGTAGACCAAGATAAATACAAGCTATGAAAAAGCTAAAACTTTATTAGTCATTTAACTGATCTATCCACTCTTTCAAAGAGTTAGATTAACCCTATATTCCTTTTTTATCTGAGAGCAAAACCTTGGAATAAGGGGATTCAAGGTTGGGATTTGCTCGTATCTGTTTAAGGGGGAGTATGCCACCAAAAGTGTGGTGTAACTGAAGGGAATTGGAAGGCACTCAGCGTAATTAACTTTAAAATTTTTTCCATTGCCTGCCCGGATCTACCGAGTGTGTTTAAGTCAAGGAGTAAGAAGTGTTACCTTCGGTATTCAAATTATGGTCGTGACCTCAGTATCTTCTCGTCGCCACCAGTCGTCTTTAGAGTTTCAGTTGTGACATCCTCAGCATCTCGTCGCTACTTGTCGTCTCTGGAGTTATTAATCGCGACCTCCTCAGCTTCTAGTCGCGACCTGTTGTCTCTGGAGTTCTCAGTCGCGACTGGAAGCCTCTTTTTGATTTTTTTCACGTTTAGATGCCTATATGGTCATGACCTCAGCGTTTCTGGAGTTATTAGTTGTGACGTCCACAGCTTTTCCTCGCGACTGGTGGTCCCTTTTTGATCTCAAGAAATCGACAACTCAGATCGACTTTCTCTACCGGTATCTACATGAATAGTATTCCAATCATGAACGACGTGCTAGCGCCTCTTGTCCCTCTAGGGCTTTCTCAAAAATCCATTCTCACCGTCTCTATTTTTGCCATTTCTTATCTGCAAACCTTTTGCACCCTCCTTATCACTCTCTTTTGTGTAGAAAACCCTAGCCCCTAATATCAAATATATAGATGCTATCAGTGTTCTCACTGAGTTGGATTTCAGAATTAATCTTATCTTAATTCTAAAATTAATACAATATCATATATTGCATAATTTGATAAGAAACTAATTAAATAAAATATGGTTTATATTAAATTCGTCCCACAGATTTAATTCACCTATTCATTTAATTTAAAATAAAGATAAGACAGAATTATATTTGATTTCTTCTCATAAATCAAATTTGAGATATCATATCAATTTAAATTTCAAATTCAAAAGTGATAGAGATTTAATTTATCCTTATAAATTAAATCTTGCAAATATCTCTTATATTATATATAATATATATACGAATATATATATATAAATATATATATACACATCCACCCTAGATTATTCATTGAATCATGACATATCTTAGATTCAATGAATCTGGACATCATAGCTCGTGTTGGGCTATTTTGTGTGTGACCCTGTAGGCCCATATGAAGTTGGCAGTGAGCCATTTACTATACTAACCCACAAGTCGTAAGCGGTCTCTAGCAAGACATCATGACTACCCAAATCATATGAGGATCGATGAACGATATTACCTTTCATACAACCATATCACGTCCCTTTTGTCACACGATATTTCGGTCATGGTTGAGGCATGGAGAACGTCATCCTCCTGTTCCTGACCGTTACTTTCTCGATCCCTGAGTAGTCTGACTATAGAAATAGAACTACCCTTCCATTCCAGTATGGCCATACATCACTCATCGAGGGGCCCAGTAATATCTCTCTACGAATGTGAGGGACAAATTCCATTTTGACCATTCACATTCCTCCGCATGAAAAACCACTGAGCCCGAACATAGCCTTTATGATCACTCGGTCAAAAGTGACTTTTGACTAGGTCAAAGATGAGCGTTTGTCATGTAGGAATCCATGATGATCTCAGGTCAAAGGGCATAGTGACATGGCTTGTATATGAGAGAAGCTTATGACTTAACCCATGCAGCTCTCTCATAGCGGGTCGGTCCAGCACCCTGTACTCTTACATGTGCCTATGACTTTGATTTATATCTCTATATATCTTCAAAGTCATACTGGTCTTATTTCATCTCTGCTCCCGCATAGATGATCAACCAGGAACATTTAAGATAAGCTCATGAGTTATCCAAGGATGGTCATCACAGTAAACATGCAAATAATGTGATAACATAATTAAGAAATTCATAAAACAATAATGTTTATAAGATAATGATTGGCCCTTAGGGCACTGTAATATCCCAGTTTTCAGGCCTAGAGATGCAGAGATAGCCTAAAATTAGGAGACTGCTAGACCCCTTTTTAGCAGAAGTCCCAGAGGAACGTAAAGAGTTTCAGGGACTAAGCTGCGAGTAAGTAAAGGTACGGGGAATTATATGTAAACAGTGGAAGTCCCAAGGGGTAAATGGCCATTTGGGGATTATGTAAAGGTCAAAGGTTCAAGACTTGACTAGTTAGGTCGCGATGATAAAGAAGTTGGTCGCGACGAGAGTATATTATGGTCACGACTAATATTGGCAGAGAGGATTGGTCGTGACGGATATGTATGTGGTGTCGCGACTAATGAGTAGAATAAGCCTGGTTGCGACTAAAAAGTGATGTGGTCGCGATGAAAGACTGTTATGGTCGTGACTAATGAACACAGAAGGTGTTATGTCGCGATGAGATGATGGCTAGGTCGCGACTAGTGACTAAAGTAGTGCTAAGCGTATGGGCCAAGAGTGGTGAAGGTCCAAATGAGATAGTTACCAGGTTAGAGATAGAACTGGGGAAAGAGGTCAGATAAAGGAAAGGTTATCTGGAGACCATGAGGTGGACTGATAAGGTATCCTCATGGGACCCACAAGATGCCACATGGCATTAGAGCATGATTCAGTGACCTTTCAGTAGAGTAAAGTTACTTGGTTGGCACGAGAACCGAGGAGGTGATCAGATAAGTCTGGGACTTATCTGGATAGCATTGGAAGACGTGAGATGAAACATCCTTACTTTCGTATGTTTTAGGGACCATTTAGTAGCATTTAGAACCACTTTCAAGGTTATTGAAGTCAAATTTCTCAATCTGGAGTTTTACTCTTATCGAGTACTGTTCACTATAAAAATTCCAGATGAGTGACCTGACTTGAGATGGTAGGTATCACCCCTAGTTCAGTAATGGACTTCCTGATCCAAACGGCCTCCTTAGCTGCATCAGATGCTGCTATATACTCAGCTTCCATTGCAGAATCTGCTACAGTGCTCTGCTTAGAGCTCTTCCAGCTTACTGCTGCATTATTCAGGAGGAATATGTATCCAGATTGCGATTTCTGATCGTCTTGGTCAGTTTGGAAACTTGCATCTGTGTAACCAGTTACACAGAGCTCGTCATCCAATCCACCATAGACCAAGAATAAGTCCTTAGTCTTTCTCAAGTACTTAAGGATATTCTTTACATCAGTCTAATGGCCCTCACCAGGGTCCTATTGATATCTGCTAGTCATACTTAAGGCAAACGAGACATCCGGTCGAGTACATAACATGGCATACATGGTGGATCCTATGGACGAGGCATATGGAACCTTACTCATGCGACCTCACTGATCAGGTGTACTAGGACACAAATCCTTGCTGAGGTGAATACCATGAGACATGGGTATAAAACCCCTCTTTGATTCCTGCATACTAAACCTATGCAGTATCTTGTCTATATATGTGCTCTAACTGAGTCCTAGAAGTCTTTTAGATCTATCTCTATAGATCCTAATTCTTAGGATATAGGTGGCTTCACCCAAGTCTTTCATTGAGAAAGACTTTCCTAACCAAGACTTGACAATTTGCAAGGTAGGAATGTCATTCCCAATAAGTAGGATATCATCGACATAGAGTACCAAAAACACAACTGTGCTCCCACTAACCTTCTTGTACACACAACTTTGACTACTTCATCAAAACGATGATTCCAACTCCGAGATGCCTGCTTCAGTCCATAAATGGACCTTTGAAGCTTGCACACCTTACCAGAGTCCTCAGAACGTACAAACCCTTCAGGTTGTGTCATGTACACTGAAACATCCTCCTTTATACTCCTCAGAGTACACTTACAGAAGCAATATTAGCTTAACTTAAGTCCAGAGATTGAACCTTTAACTCTTAAGTTCCTTATTCTGAACCTTTACTTTGCGAACTGATTTCTCACCTTCTACACATCCAAATGAGCCTTAATACCTATCCACGGAATGCCCCAGATGTGTACTACCGGTTCACTAAATCTCGTGGCCAGACTCCTCCGTTTACTAGGTCAAACTGAGGTCAGAACACTGCTGCCTCAGGACCTGCGAATTTCCCCTTTAATTTACCATACATAAATTGAATATGCCAAACAATATTTATCAGTGAATAACATGTTGGAAATTGTGCCCTAGGGGCCACTCATTGTATCATGTTATCATATTATTTGCATGTTTACTATGATGACAATCCTTGGATAACTAGTGATTTTATCCTAAATGTCCCTGGTCAGTCATCTATGCGGGAACAGAGATGAAATAAGACCAGTATGACTTTGAAGATATATAGAGATATAAATCAAAGTCATAAGCACATGTAAGAGTACAGGGTGTTGGACCGACCCGCTATGAGAGAGCTGCATGGGTTAAGTCATAAGTTTCTCTCATATACAAGCCATGTCACTATGCCCTTTGACCTGAGATCATCATGGATTCCTACATGACAAACGCTCAGCTTTGACCTAGTCAAAAGTCACTTTTGACCGAGTGATCATAAAGGCTATGCTCGGGCTTAGTGGTTTTTCATGCGGAGGAATGTGAATGGTCAAGATGGAATTTGTCCCTCACATTCGTAGAGAGATATTACTGGGCCCCTCGATGAGTGAGTCTGAGAAATGTATGGCCATACTAGAATGGAAGGGTAGTTCCATTTCTATATTCAGACTACTCAGGGATCGAGAAAGTAACGGTCAGGAACAGGAGGATGACGTTCACCATGCCTCATCCTTGACCGAAATATCGTGTGACAAAAGGGACGTGATATGGTTGTATGAAAGGTTACATCGTTTATCGATCCTCATATGTTTTGGGTAGTCGTAATGCCTTGCTAGAGACCGCTTACGACTTGTGGGTCAGTATAGTAACTGGGCCACTGCCAACTTCATATGGGCCTACAGGGTCGCACACAAAATAGCCCAATGCGAGCTATGATGTCCAGATTCATTGAATCTAAGAGATGTCTAAATTCAATGAATAATCTAGGGTGGATATATATTTTATATATATATATATAAATTAGTTTATATATATTATATAAATAATATAAGAGATATTTGTAAGATTTAATTTATAAGGATAAATTAAATCTCTATCATTTTTGAATTTGAATTTAAATGGATATGATCTATTTGAATTTGAAATTCAAATTGATAAGATATCTCAAATTTGATTTATGAGAATAAATCAAATATAATTCTGTCTTATCTTTATTTTAAATTAAATAAATAGGTGAATTAAATCTGTGGGACGGATTTAATATAAACCATATTTATTTAATCAGTTTCTTATTAAATTATGCAATATATGATATTGTATTAATTCAGAATTAATATAAGATTATATGATATTGTATTAATTCAGAATTAATATAAGATTAATTCTGAAGCCCGGCCCTATTAGAAGCCCGATAGCTTCCTATATATTTGACATTAGGAGCTAGGGTTCCACACACAAGATAGATCTCTACACACATATTCAGACGTGAGAAGAGGGGGCAGGGAGAGTGCAAAAGGTTTGCACATAAGAAACTGCCGAGATAGAGACGGTGAGGACGGAATCTCTAGAAAGCCTTAGAGGGACAAGAGGCGCTAGCACGTCATTCGCGATTGGAACGCTGTTCGTGTGGATACCGGTAGAGGAAGCCGATCTGAGCTGTCGACTTCTACGATACGGCTAGACACGAAGAAAGGTCGCGACCAGAACACACTTAGGTCGCGACCAAACGGGCATCTGAACGTCAGAAATCCGAAAAGAGGATACAGGTCGCGACGTGAAGTTGAAGAGGTCGCGACTAAAAGCTCCAGAGGCGACAGGTCGCGACTAGAAGCAGAGTAGGTCGCGACTACAAACTCCAGAGGCGACAGGTCGCGACTAGAAGCTGAGGAGGTCGCGACTGAAAGTTCCAGAGGCAAGGAGTCGCGACTAGTGGACACTGAGGTCGCGACCAAAGCTCGAGTACCGAAGGTAACACTTCTTTCTCCTTGACTTAAACACATTCGGTAGATCCTGGCTGGGAATGGAAAAAATTTTAAAGTTAATTTCCGCTGCGTGTCTTCTAATTCCCTTCATAACATAATGTCATACAGCATGGCATACACAATAAGACATATACATAATCTTCCTATCTTTATTACATCTCTTTCTGCCTAAACTCCGGCAGCACAACCGCTACGCTTCATCTGTACAAAGAACTGAACCGTACTGATTCGGTAATTCCCTCATAAGAACTACCATTCTACGTAGTACCCAGGAAAGACTAGATGAACCGGCTAGGTCCACTCACTTCTAGCCTCCTTAGACAGCACTACGTACACAGTACTTATCATATACTGATGTTCAGTCTTTACTTCGGCAGCATAACGGTGTCTCTTAGCATTCTCAAAATCCACTTTAGCATAACCTCCCTGTAATGGGTTATGTATGGGGATGAGATTCGGGGGAATCTCAGTAGCAACAATCATAACAATATATGTAATGCAGAGTGACAGTGCTTGCTTGTGATTGTGTACAGATAAGTATGCCGCGTGCTTCCATACTCAATAACATATGATCATAGCATTGCAGTAGAGCTTCAAACATAACATATAAGACAACAATCCAACCAAACAATAGCACATCAATCACAAAGCCATTACATAAAAGCTAGGATTAGTTACTACCTGGCTAGCTCAGCAGAACCTTACTATCTCTATTATGCTTCCCGCTCCGCCAGAACTTCCTTACTTCCTTTTCTCCTTTCTCTCTTCCTTTCCTTCTCCTTCTCTCTCTTCTTTCTCTCCCTTCTCCCTACCATGCGTGAATGCAAGAATGAGGGGGGTATTTATAACCTCCTCCAATGGCAATCCCGTAATTACCATGAACTTTGATCCTGCGGTCCTGGATTTTCCTATTTTCTTTAATTCCTCATTTACTGCATCATGCATGACATCATCGGGACACCTCAGCATGCCACCTCAGCGTCACATTTATCACATGTCTCAATTCCTGGACACCTCAGCATGCTGACTCACCGGTCCAGTCTCCTGCCTCGTAATGCGTGCCCACACTGCCATTATTAGTCGGGACGTAACTACTTCCTTGTCGCGACCACACTGCTTTCTCGTCGCGTATAACTCTTTCTATAACCATTAGTCGCGACCATACCTATCTCTTGTCACGACCTAAATGGTCAGCTCTCAACTCTACATCCTTTGACCTTTACATCATCCCAAATGGCCATTCTACCCCTTGGGACTTTCACTGTTGACACATAAGTCCCCGTACTTTTGCTTATTTGCAACTTAGTCCCTGAAACTCTCTGCGTGTCTCCGGGACTTATGCTCAAAGGGGGTCTAGTAGCCTCTCAATCTTAGGCTATTTCTGCATCTCTAGGCATGAAAAGTGGGATGTTACATTTCTCCTCCCCTTAAAATAAATTTCGTCCTCGAAATTTAATCAGTACCATGGCCAAATTAACTTAACATCTGGCAAAGTACTCATCATAACTTTACATCTCTTCGTAACATGCTTATCTTGCTCTGGGTCAACTCATTCAGAGTTGAAATCTACTTTTCTCTTATGGATCATTTACTGCACTTATGAGCAGTGTCCATTTCTTTCATATGAAATTCTCTCGAATATTACTGTATTCGGGAATTCCTTCTAACTACTCATCATACTTCTAGCATCTATCTGGTATTACTTCTCTTAATATCTCGCAGACTGCTTTAATATCTATAACATTTCATCTTTCTTTGCACTGAACGTCATACAGAGAGAGGACTTACGTAGCTATTCTTTTCTTTACTTTGCTGCTAAATGAAAGCACCTACTCTAACATGCATAATGCCTGGCCAACATATTGCAGGACTGCATACCTGCTTATGAATGTAAAGCTCTAACATCGGAGCTCAAGCATTCCTGTTCTAACTAGGCACAGCTCTAACACTCGGAGCTTGCATAGTTCTTGCATCCCATAAGGCCTAGCATCTCATGCAAGGAGTGAAAGCTCTCATTTTCTATTCTCTTCCATAGCATAACATTCAAACATATGATCCCTACCAAAAAGGGAGCCTCTCTGTCTGTTCATACAATGCACATCTCTAGGTGCGTGTCATATTACACGTCTACCATAGTGTATCTCATTACATGCTTTTGATACTTTATCATGGCATCTCTAGCCAACTCTGGCTATCTCATGGTGTATATCACCCTTTCATAACTTATCTCGAGATACCATAAGGCTTCATAGAACTGAGTTCTATCTTTGCTTTGCCTTAGACCTTTTTCTCTAGGTCTTCTCTAGCCTTTTAATCTCTTTACCCTCATCTGGGGGAATCTATCTACTCATACTCTTTTGTTCTTATTACATTGAGGATTTTCTTCTCTGCTTCTCATTACACAGAGGATTCTCTTCTCTGCTTCTCAAACATACTTCTACAAAACTACTTTGAATACCAGTACTCAGATTTGAACTTGGACTCCATCTTCGTTTAAGGGAAAGCTAAGTTCAGTCTGTATACTAGAGGCTACCTGAGGAAAATCATTATAAAACAATTTCTCTGGGTGAGCTTATCAACTAGTGAAGCTTCCTCACCTTAACTTCGTCTTTGGCCTTCATCCTCCTAAAGAGATACTACATTGTACTCATGTCTCATGGCTTATTACTTTCCTTAGGCTAGGTCTAACTGCGACCTCAAGATCTAACTGCGATCAACTGTTAGCCTATTCAGAATCTAACTGCGACTCTGAATCTGTTAGGATCTAACTACGACCCTGGAGCCATGCTAGGATCTAACTGCGACCCTCCAGAATCTAACTGTGATTCTGTTGTACTGCATATCTCCCTAAGACTTTAAACCAACAGACTAAGTTATAAGGTTAACTGCTTCCACCTGTTGATAACTCCTAAAAAAAATTTATAGCCTCATATCATTTACCCAGACTTTACTTACTTTCTCTCATCTTTACTGTGGCTTACCACTGGCTTGTGCCATTATGGTCTAACCACCTGCCGTTCTATGGAACTGCGAGCCATTAGAACTATACTCTAACTGTGAGCATTCTATATCAGATCCAACTCTTATAAAGAGTGATCTATACTCATCTGAATCTAGCTCTATTTGGGAGCCATCTGTTTCAGATCCCACTCTTATCTGAAGAGTGATCTAGAAATAATCTCTTTACACTTTTCTGCTTTCTTTCTGTCTACCATTCCTTTCAACAGAAATGGCTCTGAGTACTGCATTCACAAGTCTGTAGAATTACCCAAGTAACCTCATTCATAAATCATATCTACATATCATAGCTTATTGTCCCATAAACTGAGACTATCTATCATCCTCAATACATATCTCATTACATGTCATATGGTATGGGAGCAACATAACTTCCTCATAACTTTCTCATCTCATATATGTACTCATATATATATACTCTACCCTGCATGTACTGCAAAAAAGGGAAGTATTCATTTATCATGGCATACTCGAACATGCATGTCATCATTTGACAACTGCAAGGAGATGCAACTATCATGACTTATGACATCATAAGCCATATCATACTTTGCTCAACCATCCATCAGACTAACTAAACCTCAAGGCATATTTCCTTCATCCTATTGCCTATCATATCCTGAATCATTTATCTATCACATGATCAAGATCTAGCAAGATCATCTGTCTATCTTACTTAGGCTGCCACACTACCCTCTTATCAGGGTATAGACTCAACCCTTCATCACTCTCTCTTACATAGGGAATAGGGGAGTCACTGTATCTCGTAATCTGTGGCTACCTTTCTACTATCTCTTAACTTCTTCTATCTATCCATCAGTCCCAGTCCATTTTTGACCAGACTGTGGTTCCTGATCGGTCTCTCTCTTGATCCTAGCGAACTTCAATCGTATGAATCTCATTCATCATCTCTTACTATCATTTCTGTTCTCTAGGGTACTCTACCCTGGATCTATCGCTTCTCCGTGATGGGATCCCTCTGCTTAGGAACATTAGCACTTTAGCTATTAACCATCACGTCTCTAGCCTTAGGCCATGTCCTAGGCTCATTCCTAGGCAAACCTCATACTAGCTATCTAGCTAGCTCATCTTAACTCATCATCATTCTCTATATCATCCTTTGCTGCTCATCTCGCCTAGTACGGATGACTCACATAGGGTCTACCTCATTGGAGTTGCCAGCTTTCTCTATGCACAGCTCCTCCACTCAAGCTCTATATTCTTTTCTTATGTTCACCATCTTTTTCCTCAAAAAGAAAAATAAACACACATCTCATCTAGGAGCTTTATCTCCTCTGAGCTTTCTAAACCTCTATGTGAATAATTGTCTGTCGCAACCTGAGTATTGGATAGTCGTGACTCACATCCTTTGTGATCATTAGTCAGTGACCATCATACTCATCATTTCTATTCATTCGTCGCGACCTGAGTATTGGATAGTCGTGTATCTATGATCTTGCGTCGCGACCATTATACTCAACTCATCATAACCTAACATTTCTGTCCTTTAGTCGCGACCTCAATCTTCTGTCGTCGCGACCTGAACCTAACTCGTCGCGACCTAGGCCTCCTTACGTTGCAACCTTAACTCTTCAGTCGCGACACTAGATCTCTCTCGTCGTAACCTCAGCTTCCTGCAATATACCGTCACGACCTTGTAACATACACGTCGCGACCTAATCTCTCTATAAATAACAGTCGCGACCTATACACTTCTTTGTCGCGACTAAAGCTCTCTTTGAGCTACCCGTCGCGACCTACAACCATATTAGTCGCGACTCATTGCCATTCTCTCGCAAGGGAAAATACTCTATTAGAGCATCACTAAACCAGAACCTTCTGTTCTGTGCCAGAATCTTATACTCTGAACCAGAGTCCTTTCTAGTCTGTGCCAGAACCTCTTGCTCTGATACCAAAATGAAACATCCTCCTTTATACTCCTCAGAGTACACTTGCGGAAGCAATATTAGCTTAACTTAAGTCCCGAGATTGAACCTTTAACTCTTAAGTTCCTTATTCTGAACCTTTACTTTGCGAACTGATTTCTCACCTTCTACATATCCAAATGAGGCTTAATACCTATCCACGGAATTCCCCAGATGTGTACTACCGGCTCACTAAATCTCGTGGCCAGACTCCTCCGTTTACTAGGTCAAACTCAGGTCAGAACACTGCTGCCTCAGGACCTGCAAATTTCCCCTTTAATTTACCATACATAAATTGAATATGCCAAACAATATTTATCATTGAATAACATAATGTCATACAGCATGGCATACACAACAAGACATATACATAATCTTCCTATCTTTATTACATCTCTTTCTGCCTAAACTCCGGCAGCACAACCGCTACGCTTCATCTGTACAAAGAACTGAACCGTACTGATTCGGTAATTCCCTCATAAGAACTACCATTCTACGTAGTACCCAGGAAAGACTAGATGAACCGGCTAGGTCCACTCACTTCTAGCCTCCTTAGACAGCACTACGTACACAGTACTTATCATATACTGATGTTCAGTCTTTACTTCGGCAGCATAACGGCGTCTCTTAGCATTCTCAAAATCCACTTTAGCATAACCTCCCTGTAATGGGTTATGTATGGGGATGAGATTCGGGAGAATCTCAGTAGCAACAATCATAACAATATATGTAATGCAGAGTGACAGTGCTTGCTTGTGATTGTGTACAGATAAGTATGCCGCGTGCTTCCACACTCAATAACATATGATCATAGCATTGTAGTAGAGCTTCAAACATAACATATAAGACAACAATCCAACCAAACAATAGCACATCAATCACAAAGCCATTACATAAAAGCTAGGATTAGTTACTACCTGGCTAGCTCAGCAGAACCTTACTATCTCTATTATGCTTCCCGCTCCGCCAGAACTTCCTTACTTCCTTTTCTCCTTTCTCTCTTCCTTTCCTTCTACTTCTCTCTCTTCTTTCTCTCCCTTCTCCCTACCATGCGTGAATGCAAGAATGAGGGGGGGGTATTTATAACCTCCTCCAATGGCAATCCCGTAATTACCATGAACTTTGATCCTGCGGTCCTGGATTTTCCTATTTTCTTTAATTCCTCATTTACTGCATCATGCATGACATCATCGGGACACCTCAGCATGCCACCTCAGCGTCAAATTTATCACATATCTCAATTCCTGGACACCTCAGCATGCTGACTCACCGGTCCAGTCTCCTGCCTCGTAATACGTGCCCTCAGCTTTATCTGCTTTCTCCATACTAATGCCATGTGGCGACTGGTAGAGACCTTGCATGCTTCCCAATACTATCCAGATAAGTCCCAGACTTATCTGATCACCTCCTCAGTTTTCGTGTCAATCGAGTAACTTTACTCTACTGAAAGGTTACTGAATCATGCTCTAATGCCATGTGGCATCTTGTGGGTCCCATGAGGATACCTTATCAGTCTACCTCATGGTCTCTAGATAACCTTTCCTGTATCTGGCCTCCTGTCTCCGGTCTATCTCTAACCGGGTAACTATCTCATTTGGACCCTCTCAACTCATGGCCCATACGCCTAGCATCACTTTAGTCACTAGTCGAGACCTGATCATCATCTCATCGCGACATAACACTTATGTGTACATTAGTCGCGACCACAACTTTCTCTAGTCGCGACTACAACATTCTTTCGTCGCGACCACAACACAATCTAGTCGCGACCATAACACAATCTAGTCGCACCCAGCCCATTTCTCCTATTAGTCGCGACACACACATCATTCAGTCGCGTCTAAACCTTTCTGCCATTATTAGTCAGGACGTAACTACTTCCTTGTCACGACCACACTGCTTTCTCGTCGCGTATAACTCTTTCTGTAACCATTAGTCACGACCATACCTATATCTTGTCTCAACCTAAATGGTCAGCTCTCAACTCCATATCCTTTGACCTTTACATCATCCCAAATGGCCATTCTACCCCTTGGGACTTTCACTGTTGACACATAAGTCCCCGTACTTTTGCTTATTTGCAACTTAGTCCCTGAAACTCTCTGCGTGTCTCCGGGACTTATGCTCAAAGGGGGTCTAGTAGCCTCTCAATCTTAGGCTATTTCTGCATCTCTAGGCCTGAAAAGTGGGATGTTACATACACATCCTCAAGGAGCTTTCCATTAAGGAAGGCTGTCTTGACGTCCATCTGCCATATTTCATAGTCATAATATGCTGCAATGGCAAGGAGGATTCTGATTGACTTGGCCATTGTAACTGGGGAAAAGGTCTCATCATAGTCCACACCATGAGTTTGAGTAAATCCTTTTGCAACCAGTCGTGCCTTGAAGACATTTACATTGTCATCCATGTCAGTTTTTTCTTTAAAAACCCACTTGCACCCTACGGTTTTTACACCTTCAGGCGGGTCGACTAAGGTCCATACCTTATTATCGTACATGGATTACATCTCAGACTTCATGGCACTAAGCCATTTTTCAGAGTTTGGTCCCACTAAAGCTTCTCGATAGGTAGTTGGCTCATTGTTCTCAATGAGCAACACATCACGATTATCAGTAATCAGAAATCCATATCTCTGAGGCTGAAGTCGTGCCCTATTAGATCGCCGTGGGCCTTGCGTGACTTGAGGAGTCTCAACAACTTGTTGTGAGTCTTCTCCATTTTCCATCTCTAATTCTGTGGTGTCTTGTGGCTCTTGAACTTCTTCGAGATGTACCGTACTCCCACTGGTTCTCTTAGAGATAAATTCTCGTTCGAGAAAGATACCATTTCTGACAACAAATACTTTGTTATCAGTGGGGTTGTAGACATAATATCCCTTGGTTTCCTCAGGATATCCCACAAAAAGGCATTTTGAAGATTTGTGCGCTAACTTATCTGAGGCTTGTTGCTTAACATAGACCTCACATCCCCAA
The DNA here is from genome assembly GCA_037074615.1 of Leucaena leucocephala. Lineage (NCBI taxonomy): Eukaryota > Viridiplantae > Streptophyta > Magnoliopsida > Fabales > Fabaceae > Leucaena > Leucaena leucocephala. The sequence goes on from CM073545.1 coordinate 7,082,100, forward strand.
ATATTGAGAAAAGACAAACTAGGTTTCCTCCCAGTCCATATCTCATACGGAGTCTTTTCAACTGCCTTAGATGGAACACGATTTAGTGTGAACGCAACTGTCTCTAGGGAGTGGCCCCAAAAGGACGGTGGAAGATCTATTCGACTCATCATGGATCGAACCATATCTAATAATGTTCGATTCCTCCGTTCAGAAATGCCATTCCATTTTGGTGTTCCTAGAGGAGTCAATTGTGAGACTATCCCACAATTCCTAAGATGATCGATAAACTCTTGGCTCAAATATTCACCACCTCAATCAGATCGAAGGGCTTTAATTATTTTACCAAGCTGGTTTTGTACTTCATTTTGAAATATCTTGAACATTTTAAAAGATTCGGATTTATGTTTCATTAGATAGACGTAGCCATATCTACTGAAATCATCTATGAATATGATAAAGTACGAATAACCTCCTCTAACATTTGTATTCATCGGTCCACACACATCTGTATGTATAAGGCCCAACAAATCAGTGGCCCTCTCACTGTGCCCAGTGAAAGGTGACTTTGTCATCTTACCTAACAAATAAGATTCGCAAGTATCATATGATTCAAAATCAAATAAGTTGAGAAATCCATCTTGATAGAGTTTAGAAATACGTTTCTCATTTATGTGGCCCAGACGACAGTGCCAGAGGTATGTCGGATTCAAATCATTTGGTTTGACCCTTTTGGCGGTTATGTTATAGATATTTCCATAATTGGGTTGTTCCAACTTTAATATGTAATGATCAATATGCAAATCACCATGAGCATAGAAAATATCATTACGATAAATGGAACATCTACCATTCCCAGTAATGGAAGTGTAACCTTCCTTATCCAAATAAGAAAGAGAAACAATGTTACTACTCAAATCAGGAACATAATAGCAATTGTTCAAAACTAACAAAAGCTCAGTGGGCAGAACTAATTCATAAGTGCCTACAGCTAAAGCAGCAACCTTTGCTCTATTTCCAACTCGTAGGTTAACTTCGCCCTTCTTCAGCTTTCTACTGTCCTTTAGTCCCTGCACATTTATACAAATATGAGAACCACACGCGATATCTAATACCCATGTAGTGGAAGTAGAGAGATGAATGTCTATAACATAAATACCTGAAGCGATAGCCCCACTATCCTTCTTATTCTTTTTCAGATCTTCAAGGTAAAGTTTGCAATTCCTCTTCTAATGACCCAGTTCATTGCAGAAGAAACAAACTCCTTCCTTTGGAGGCTTTGCCTTCTTTGGTGCAGGCTTGGTTTTGGGCTTGCCTGACTCATTGGTCTTACCAGATGAGCCATGACTCTTCCCCTTGCCCTTGCCTTTCTTTTTCATACCCTTTCCTTTCTGAACCATCAAAACTGTACTGGGCTTCTTCTTAAAAGTCGGTTCAGCAGTTTTAAGCATCCCATACAGTTCAGAAATAGATTTCTCCATGTTGTTCATGTTGTAGTTCATGACAAACTAATCATAACTTTCTGGAAGTGAGTTCAAGATCAAATCTGTAGCTAACTCCTGGCTCATGGGAAATCCAAGCCTCTCAAGGTGATCAATGTACCCTTTCATCTTTAAGACATGAGTACTCACTGATGCACCTTCAGCCATCTTGCAGGAATGTAAGGCCTTAGTGGTCTCATACCTCTCTTGCCTTGCCTGTTGCTGGAACATTTCCTTAAGATGCACAATCATCTCATAAGCCTCCATATGTTCCAGATCTCTTTAGAGCTCCAGAACCATGGTGGCAAGTATCAAGCATCCCACATCGACAGAGTCTTCCTTATGCTTCGCATAAGAATCTCTCTGAGCTCTAGGAGCATTGGTTGCTGGCTCCTCAGGAATGGGTTGATCTAGGACATATGCCTTTCTTTCTTACTTGAGAATAATTCTCAAGTTCCTGAACCAGTCAAGAAAGTTTGTCCTATTGAGTTTGTCTTTCTCAAGGACAGATCGCAACGATAATGCAGCAGTATTACTAGTTGTCATGATTCTACAATTAAAATATGCAAGAGAATTAGCAACCTCCCACTGAATAAAACAACCCTCAATGTAATAATTAGTGGGGTAAGATCCATATTTGGCTTAAACTTGAGTCCGCTTTGGCAGGACGCTCAACTTTAAGTTATTTAGGTAGGTAACAACTTTACCAATTACATCAAATGTAACTCTTAGATATTTATGGGATTCCATCATCATATGATCCGGCATGTTTTAATCCCATCTAATGCCTTGAGACCCAAAACTATTTTGATAATCTCAATTAAGTCAAACAATAACAAACATAAGAGTAGCACCATTACTCTTTCTTATCTCCCCAAGATAACTCAAATGTACCCACTTTGGTGGAGCCTACAAATGAGCGATCGAGGTTTTGATAAGTGTTCATTAATTGACAGCATATGACTTAAGATTTCTTTTAGAGGGTTTAATTAACTATCCGGTTTGCATGTATCTCGATTGTATCTTATACCAGTATTATGCATATAGAACATACATGCAGTGATATAAACATAAGATGCATAATCTTAAACGTGATACAATATGGCTCACCTATCCTAAGTCTCCTCAAGCCAATGAGAGGAGCTGTCTAATTAGAATAGGAAAATTACATAAGGAAACCTCGTTTTAACATTCGAGGGGAGTGAGATGAGAAGAGAATATACAACGAGAGTAATTAGAGGAAGGCACGACACGCAGGCCGTATTTAGAAAAATTACAACACTTGTAATCTAGAGCTATATTGTTCACCATACCCAACCATTCAAGAATCAAAATTCATACTATTTGAAGGGCAATAAATGTTTCAAAACATTCATATATCAATATATATATTGCGATTATGTTGTGCTATGATCAGGTAGCCACGGTGGTCCCGCTAGCCGGTTAGCGGGCGGGGTCTGGGGCAGCACCCCAACAATTTTTTTTGATAAATAATCAAGAATCTTAATTCTATTTCCTTAGACCCCATCAATATTAATTGATCAAATCAATTAACATACACCACCGATTTCAATTTCCTTTCGGATTCCTTATATGTCATACATAGAATGGATTCCCTTTATGTCATACATAAAATGCATGTTATCATATGAACAGCTAAGAAGTCTAACATACATCACATGTATCAACAATCAAACCTAACTTAAACACAAAACGACATGGCTCTGATACCACTGTTGGGAATTGGAAGACACGCAGTGAAAATTAACTCTAAAATTTTTTCCATTCACAGCCAGGATCTACCGAATATGTTTAAGTTAAGGAGAAAGAAGTGTTACCTTCGGTATTCGAGCTTTAGTCGTGACCTCCGTATCCACTAGTCGTGACTCCTCGCTTCTGGAACTTTCACTCGCGACCTACTCAGCTTCTCGTCGCGACCTGTCGCCTCTGGAGTTTGCAGTCGCGACTTCCTATGCTTCTAGTCGTGACCTGTAGTCTCTTTTCAGATTTCTGGCGTTCATAAGCCATTTTTACCTCGACCTCTGTGTCAACTGGTCGCGACCTCGTCGTACCCGGAGCTCTTTTCTCGTTCGTAAGAAGTCGACAACTCAGATTGGCTTCCTCTACTGGTATCCATACGAATAGCGTTCCAACCAAGAACGACGTGCTAGCGCCTCTTGTCCCTCTAGGGTTTTCTCAAGATTCCGTCCTTGCCGTCTCTATTCCGGCAGTTTCTTATCTATAAACCTTTTGCACTCTCCTTGCCCCTTTTTCTCTTGTGTGTTGTGTTGTGTGTAGAACCCTAACTCCTAATGTCAAATATATAGGATGCTATTGGGCTTATAATTCTTCAGAATTAATCTTATATTAATTCTAAAATTAATACAATATCATATATTGCATAATTTGATAAGAAACTAATTAAATAAATATGGTTTTTATTAAATATGTCCCACAGATTTAAATCACCTATTTATTTAATAAAGATAAGACAGAATTATATTTGATTTATTCTCATAAATCAAATTTGAGATATCTTATCAATTTGAATTTCAAATTCAAATATATCATATCCATTTAAATTCAAATTCAAAAGTGATAGAGATTTAATTTATCCTTATAAATTAAATCTTGTAAATATCTCTTATATTATATATAATATATACGAATTTATATATATAAATATATATATACACATCCACCCTAGATTATTCATTGAATCAGGACATGTCTTAGATAATCTGGACATCATAGCTTGTGTTGGGCTATTTGTGTGCGACCCTGTAGGCCCATATGAAGTTGGCAGTGGGCCAGTTACTATACTAACCCACAAGTCGTAAGCGGTCTCTAGCAAGACATCACGACTACCCAAATCATATGAGGATTGATGAACAATATTACCTTTCATACAACCATATCACGTCCCTTTTGTCACACAATATTTCGGTCATGGATGAGGCATAGAGAACGTCATCCTCCTATTCCTGACCGTTACTTTCTCGATCCCTGAGTAGTCTGACTATATAAATAGAACTACCCTTCTATTCCAGTATGGCCATACATCACTCATTGAGGGGCCGAGTAATATCTCTCTACGAATATGAGGGATAAATTTCATCTTGACCATTCACATTCCTCTGCATGAAAAACCACTGAGCCCAAACATAGCCTTTATGATCACTTGGTCAAAAGTGACTTTTGACTAGGTCAAAGCTGAGCATTTGTCATGTAGGAATCCATGATGATCTCAGGTCAAAGGGCATAGTGACATAGCTTGTATATGAGAGAAGCTTATGACTTAACCCATGCAGTTCTCTCATAGCGGGTCGGTCCAGCACCCTGTACTCTTACATGTGCCTATGACTTTGATTTATATCTCTATATATCTTCAAAGTCATACTGGTCTTATTTCATCTCTTCTCCCACATAGATGACCGACCAGGGACATTTAGGATAAGCTCATGAGTTATCCAAGAATGGTCATCACAGTAAACATGCAAATAATGTGATAACATAATTAAGAAATTCATAAAACAATAATATTTATAAGACAATGATTGGCCCCTAGGGCACAATTTCCAACATTTTGGATAGGCCAAAATGTCAAGGTGGGTACAGGAATGAGTCTTCATAGTCAGTATACTCCCTAACAAGGTTTAAAGAGGTGCAAAATGACAATTATGCCCTTAGGGTTAATATAGTGCAAGAAAAGGCCCAAGGCTATTTTGGTAATTTGTCAAGGGATCTATAATTAAGTTTAGACCTAGTACAAGAATGTCAATGGTAGGAAGAATCTGGATACTAGATTTAAGGTCAAAAAACATATTATGGAATCTCAGAAAAATTAGATTCAGAGAACAGTCTGGTTTTTGGGAAATCGGACTAGGACGGTACCAGATTGGACTGGAATTTTTCCAGATGCTTCCTCCCTTCACAATTTCATCACATGGGCTATGAGGTGTCTCTTGATGATGTCATGGATGATGTCATCTCATTGGCTTCTAGGGCAAGCTAATCCAAGAGCAAATATGAGCCATTAGATCAAATAGTGCACAAAGTGATCTTGGCTATTCATTTTCCATGGAATTTGCCTATAAATACCCCACCAATTTTGCTCAAAACTATGACCACAAGAACCCTTGGGGAGGCTATGTCAAAATGGAAAGGCAAGCCAAGACAAAGAAGAATCCAAGGTCCAAAGTTCAAGCAAGCTAGAGATTAAAGGTAAGCAATCTATCCTAGCTTATTTTCCTTTGATTTGGGAGCTTGAACTTAGGGTTTTCATGGAAGAAAGTTGAGTTTTCTCTAAGATTTATATGCTGTCAAAAACCTTAGATGAAAGGAGAAAGAAGGAATTAAAGTTAGAGTTGTGAGATTAAAGCTTACACAAGCTAGTTAGATGATTGGTTGTTGAATCAATTTGATATTCTTGACTTTGCCATGGATGAAATATTTCAGTTTGCACTGTTTATGATAGAAGGAGATGGAATTTCAATGATCTAATGCTTCCATTGAATTTATATGATGATTTTGTGTAGGATTGGATAGGTTTTGAACCTTGGAAGTATTAGAATTGAAAGTTGTAACTCTTGAAATTCATCTCTATTACTGTTCACTCGTATGAACAGTGGTTGGTTTTTCATGATTTTGATGATTCCAATGGTTTTAAAATAAAAAGTTATGGGGGATAAAGTAGAGAAACAAGTATAGGAAGCATTGGAATCAAAATAAAATTTTTTACAAGGATTATGTATATTTTCTCAAATCTATACAGAACAGTGCATGGGAGCTGGAATTTCATGATTCTAAGCTTATAAATGGATTCAAAAGATAAAATTGTGTAGGGTAAGGTCAAGACATCAATTGATGCAAAGGCCAAGTCAATTTGTAAAGAATAAAGGAAGTTATGTTAGTTAAAGTGAGTTTAATGTTCAAGAGAAGTTAGATTGTAATGAATGGATGATTATATGATCGTAGGATTTGATTGTGGACTCAAAAGAGGCAACCACACATCAAGGAAAAGTAAGAATGAAGAAGCAAAGTTAAGTGAAAGGAAGTAAAGCAATAAGGTAGTAAACTTACCCTAAACTTGTGTGTATTGAATGTTATGCTTTGATTGATGATGGCAGTGACGGTGTCAACCATGCGTGGCTAAAGCTCCTAATCTCCTATTCAATGGCAAGGGCATGAGCTTGGAATCTCAAAGGGGAGTTTAAGTTATTTTAATTTTCACTCATTAATTATTTTGTTATTCCTAGGATAATTTTAGGATAATTTTACAATGTCTTAGGATAATTTTACAATTATTGGGAATGCTTATAATGATTTATCTTTATTGAGGATTATTATAATTGGATTTTGTTTGGCAATTGATATTGTTATTTAATTAACTTTAATTTCAATTACTTTGATCTGGGTCAGACATGGTACTAAAATTATTGTGAATATTTTGTGATTTTTCAAGGTAGCTTGAATTATTGGATCATTATATCTCTTGCTGGACTCAATCCTATTTCTATGAATTATTGAGTTATAATTAAGCATTGAATTTTAATATCTTTAGTCCTAATTTATTATTCTGGTGGCAGTTAATAAATTAGGACTTGGAAAATAATTTGTGACAATTCGAGGTGGCTCGGTTGTTGGATTAAAAGCTTGATTATAATTTTTAATTCATTGTTTAGAACTCCCATATCTGTTGAAGCTATGATTGCCTACGTTATTGAATTGGAGGATTGCTTTTATAATTGTTAAGCACTTACTTTTTCATTCCATTCACTTATTATAATTCATTATTCCTTTCTTTAAATTAAAAATATCAAAAATATTTTATTTAAATTTATTTTCAATTCATTGCATTTAGTTGTTAGTCAACCAAAACAAATCCCATTTTCTAGCTTAAGTTGCATTGCATTTAGTTACTTAGGAATTTTATTTTATTTTTGGCTCCTCAAAGATAACGACCCGAGGTTGCACTATACGCAATTCTTGGTTTAAATTTTTGAAGTAACCCCAAGGCGACATCGGACGTAAAGGTTGTTTCAAGCATGCTCATTACACTATGGTAACACTTTCACAAGCAAGCACAAGCAATTACATTAATACATGCATTGTTTGGTATTGTTTGCTACTAAGATTTTCCTAGAAATCTCACCCCATCCATGTAATCCCAATCCTAACAGGTTTATGAAAGATGAAAAATCATGAAGAAGCATGAAGGGGAGGTAGGGATTGGTCAATGTAAATGTTATATGATGTTATGTGAAGAATTTTTGCATGTAAGGATGTTGTATAACTAGTTTGAGCAACAATATGTATGATATAATGAAAAATAGTAAATGATAGAATAAATATATGAAATTTTACATACATTTAGTTAACATGTCAAGCTTCGTTTTGACACCAAGAACACCTTATTTCAATGTCTATACAAAGAGAACCAATTTTCCAAATACGGAGACCAGAATCTGTTTTCAGAATTTTTGACCAAATGAACAGTAAAATTTAACGAATAAACTGTATCAATGTGCTAAGCATTTGGTTAGAAACTTATTTTTTCATTAAATTTCAAGATATTAGCTTAGAGTAGAATTTTGAACCACTTCATTTTGATTTTTCTTAAATTAATTATGATTTTTCAAAGTTCATCACCTAATCTGGAATACCATATGAACAGTAACTCGCTAAGAGTAAAAAATCCAGATTTAGCTAATGGACTTCCAAAGACTTGTAAGTGGTTCTAAATGCTACCGAATTATCCTTAAGACGTACGAAAGTAAGGATGTTACATTTTGGTATCAGAGCAGAAGTTTTTGACATCAGATAGGATAATTCCCGGACCCTAACTCTAAGTAATAAGTTTGTTGTTAAGTTAGGGTATTTATTGGGATAGTTAGTCTTGATTATTAAAGCAAATCTTATAGGAGAAGACATGAGGTTTCATAAGGTTAAGTTTGAGCCATTAGTTAATAAGGGAGACCCCGACCAGTAGTGATATATAAAGAAGATGTTCATCCAGACTATGATCCTTCTTCAGACAATGAAGAGAGTTCGGATGATAGTATAGGGGATCAGAAGGAAGATCTACAGTAGAATATTCTATAGACATTTCTTTAGACTCAAACCTGCAGTCTAGAGATTATGGAGAGATTTATCCTGAGGTGGTACATACCCTAGATAATGCGGAGTCCAATGACTCTACACAGTATGAGTTTGTTGGAGTGCCCTCTAATCCTGATGTAAGCTCTATTCCTCCAATGAGAGGACAAATTACGACTGAGGAAGCTGAGTACTGGTACTGGATTACAGGTAGACCAGATATTATTCCTCCTCTACCAGAGTTTGAGGATAGATTTGATATTAGTAATTTACAACAGTTCCCTAATCCAAAAATCTAGTCACAACCTATGGCAATTCCTTCCTATTCTCGCAATCCAGGAATATATGACGATAAAGATAAGTGGGATGTTCCTGATCCTAGTCAACCCCAGCCTTCTTTGCGAAAGACAAATAATGTTGACTGTATCAATCTCAAGAAAGCTGTGAAGAGTGAATTACTCAGTTTAGGTCAAGGGATGGATAGAAGTAGAGATCAAGAGCAGTTAGTTTATCTGTATTTCCTCAATGCCGTAGAAGGATGATAAACCGATATACGATAGAGGGCGTTGACCTGAATCAGGTCTACAATCTAGAAGATTGGCATGAGATGGTCATAAGTCAGATATTGCCATATACTCCTACATGGCATGTAGAGCTAAGTGAGTTTTTGGCAAATGATCCACCAACTGATATACAAGGGTGGCATTTTCGTATACAGAGTATTTACAGTTTACGATTCCCTAAAAAAGAATGTAAAAAGGGATTAGGGGTAATGTAAACATGTAAACAGTGTAAAGTGAAGTAATTACATAAGTGTATAATAATTATGACTTACCCCGTATGTGTAATTGACATGTATGTAATGTATGTACAAATGTTATGGTGATATGAAATATGAGTTTTGATGTGATATAATGAAATGATAATTGGGTGAACATCTATGTGAATATGTTCCCTATTTAATTTAATTATGATAGATAGATATAGATGAGTTTCAGGTTACTTAAGCTCATTAAAGTTAAGAACAAGGATCGGCCATTGCTAAAGCAAAGATTATTGGCCGTGACGGAGAGTACAGAGCTATTAGGTCTCAATGAGACAAGTCATAGGATGCGATTAATGTGCACAGAGCAGTACAAGTCGCGACAAGATAAGACTTGAGGTTGCGACTAAATATCACAGAGCTGTCAAGTCGTGACAAGTAGAATGATAAGGTTGCGACTAAAGTTTATAGAGAATATGGGTCGCGATAAGCTAATACTTAGGTCGCGACTAGGATGCACAGAGACCTGATGATGAATGAAGATGCCAGCCTCGCTAAAGTTCATCAGTTAGAGGTTTAGCACGAGATGCCGGCAAGCTAAATAGTATGAGATACAGAGATATAGATCAATTTAAAAAGATGTTTAGAAGTAGATCCTCTGTGTGACCATCAGGAGTCGATCTACATTACGAAAGAATTTTTTTAGTTAGTCTTTCCTGAACAAAAGAATTAAAAGTTAGAATGAGACTTGGCTGAGAATGAGCCTAACACATGGCTTAAAGTTAGAAATGTGATGGTTAAGAGTTAGAGAGCTAATATTCCCAAGATAAAGGGATTCCATCACAAAGAAACAGTAACCTAGTAGACCTAGGGAAGAGTACCCTAGAGAGCAGAAGTAATAATAGTAGTTGATGAATAAGATCCATGCGACTTAAGTTCGCTAAGATTAAGAAGAAGACTAGAAAGAAACTATAGTATGGTCTATAGCAGACTGAGACTGATATACAGACAGAAAGAGTTAAGAGTTAAGAGATAGTGGAGAGATACGGAAGTTACTCCATAGAAAAGGAGATTGATCCGCTCACCTGAGAAGTATTTCTTTAATAGTTTTATGAAAAGCATTCCTCTCAATTAGATAGAGATGAGCGTGAGGCTAAGGGTTAAAGTTGAGGAAGAGAAACTCTTTGATGAACACTTAGTCAAGTTTGTCTACATGAATAGTAAGAGTTGAACGACTGAGGAGTTAATTCGTGGATTGAATTCCATGTTACAAAGAAAGATTTTTTCTCAGATAGTTGCAGAAGTTCAACAGAGCGATAGATGTATGCAAGATTAGAAAAAGAAAGGTATCCACAGTTTTAAAGATAAAGTAACTCCCCTATCCCCTATGCAAGAAAGAGTAATGAAAGGTTGAGTCTGTACCCTAGCAAGGGGTAATATGGCAGCCTAAGTAAATGAGTATTTACCTCAAGTTCATGAATGAATGATTGGGATCTGGCAGAGAAGGTGATAAAGGGACAGAATGCTTAAAAGGATTACCTAGTTAATCAGTTAATTGCAGTGTACGTATAATGGATGGTTAAGCAAAATTATGTGATGATGATATGGCTTATGTTGCCATAGATTATGATGATCAGTTGCATCTCCTTGTAGTTATCATATAATGACATGCATGTTAGAGAATGCTTAAATAATTGTATCTCTTTGCATATTATGCATGTTAGAGTATGCTATGATGAATGAACACTCTCTTTCATAATACATGTGAGGTAGAGTATATATAATAAGAAAGTTATGTTGTTCCCACATCATACAACACGCAATAAGATAATTTAAATTGGTAATGATACTAAAGCAATAGAAGAGTGATAAACGAGATAATTAGCCAGTCAATCCCTAAAGTTTAGAATAAGAATCTAAGACATACGTGATAGCCAATTTGACAGAGAAGAGAGTAGAGATGAATGTTGATGATAATCCTATAGACATATGATTACAATACTTAGGATATATCCCTTCAGTAGGGGATGAGATATAGGAATGATATACCATGAACATGAAGCGAGATGTAGTTATGAAAGATGATAAAGCTCTGAGAGAGAATAGCGTCTATGTAATAGAAGTTAACGTTCTCGCAATAAAGCTAGATTGCTCTTGTGTTAGAGTCAAACTGCCCAAAAAATAGAGCTGAAAGCATGGACAGTGAAGCTCATGATAAAGCCATGTCCATCAGACGAGATAGACATATTATGATAGATATGTGCATGATAGAGCATTTATAGCTCTTTGCAGTACTAGATATAGTAAAGTTATGAAAGATGAAAATGAAATTAGAAATTCCTGAGTAATAGAGGAAATAAGTAAAGTCTTAATATATAATATTGGCTTCTATGAATAGTCTTGGGGAATTATTTGTTGAGTTAGCAACTAAGTGGAAGTTACTAACCTTGTAACTTAGTCCGTTGGTTTTAGGTCTTCCAGAGATAAGAATACAGTATAATGGAATCGTAGTAGATTCTGAAGGATAGAAGTTAGATCCTAGCATGGCTCACAGAGAACAGAATTCCAGGGTCGCAATTAGATCCTAAAGAGGCTTACGGTTGATCGCGGTAGATCCCGAGGGTCGCTGTAACATCATAATTTTTGGGTCTAGTTGAACTGGGAGGTAGTCTGATATGGGCAGGCTGCTAAACCCATAGTCCTAGGGTAGTAATCTGATATGGGCAGATTATTTACCTGTATTTTGTAGGATCCGAGGGATGAGCTAAGTCCTTCAGGATGTAAAGATGAGTTAAGTCTTTAACCTACAGAATTGGGACAGTTCACCTAGGTTCAAAATGAGGAATGGGAGAAATGTCCTAAGTCTTAAGCCTAGGAATTCTGCAGGTAGCTTGATATGGGCTGGCTCCTGTGTAAGATAACCTGATATAGAGGGTTGTCGAGCCTTTCAATTAACAAGGACTCCCGAAGAGTAGGGGAGGAGTTATTGAAAGAGAATTTCTAGAACTTAGGATGAAGGATAAGAAGAAAGTGAGATAAGATAGACCCCAGAATTATGCTAAGATTCTGTGGGGTGAGATATGAAAGGAATGGACACTGCTTATGAGAGCAGTAGAGTTATCCATAAGAAAGAAAGCAGACAGTAGGAGAAAGATGTATTGGTGACTTTTGGTCACGACGGGGAAGTATGTTGGTCGCGACTAATATTGGCAGAGAGGATTGGTCGTGACGGATATGTATGTGGTGTCGCGACTAATGAGTAGAATGAGCCTTGTTGCGACTAAAAAGTGATGTGGTCGCGATGAAATACTGTTATGGTCGCGACTAAAGGATGTTGTGGTCGCGACTAGAGAGTGCTGTGGTCGCGACTAATGAACCAAAAGATGTTGAGTCGCGATGAGATGATGGCTAGGTCGCGACTAGTGGCTAAAGTGGTGCCAAGCGTATGGGCCAAAAGTGGTGAAGGTCCAAATGAGATAGTTACCCGGTTAGAGATAGACCGAAGGCAGGAGGTCAGATACAGGAAAGGTTATCTGGAAACCATGAGGTGGACTGATAAGGTATCCTCATGGGACCCACAAGATGCCACATGGCATTAGAGTAGTGATTCGGTGACCTTTCAGTAGAGTAAAGTTACTCGGTTGGCACGAGAACCGAGGAAGTGATCAGATAAGTCTGGGACTTATCTGGATAGCATTGGGAAGCATGCAAGGTCTCTTCCAGGCGCCACATGGCATTAGTCTGGAGAAAGCAAATAAAGCTGAGGGCACGTATTATGAGGTAGGACTCTGGACCGATGAGTCAGCCCTGTGAGTCAGCATGCTGAGGTATCCAGGAGTTTTAGCATGTGATAAATGTGACGCTGAGGTGTCCAGGTGAGGTGGCCTGGTGATGCAGTAAAAGGAAATTAAAGAAAATAGGAAAATCCAGGAAAAACCAGGACCGCAGGATCAGAGTTCATAGAAACTACAGAATTGCCATTGAAGGCAATTATAAATACCCCCCTTGCCTTCATTTCCATTCACGCATGGGCAAGGGAAGGGAGAGAAAGAAGAGAGAGAAGGAGAAGGAAGGGAAGAGAGAAAGGAGAAAAGGAAGTAAGGAAGTTCTGGCGGAGCTGGAAGCAGAATAAGGATAGTAGAGTTCTGCTGAGCTAGCCAGGTAGTAACTAATCCTAGCTTTTATGTAATGGCTTTGTGATTGATATGCTATTGTTTGGTTGGATTGTTGTCTTATATGTTATGTCTGAAGCTCTACTGCAATGCTATGATCATATATTATTGAGTATGGAAGCACGCGGCATACTTATCTGTACATAATCACAAGCAAGCACTGTCACACTACATTACATATATTGTTATGATTGTTGCTACTGAGATTCCCCCGAATCTCATCCCCCTTGTATAACCATTTCAGGGAGGTTATGTCAAGGTAAATTTTTGAGAATTCTGAGTGGCGCCGTTATGTTGCTGAATTTCGGCAGAGATAGCAGTAGTGGAGGAAGGATATGATGCGTACTGTGTACGTAGGTACTGTCTAAGGAGGCTGGTAGTGAGTGGACCTAGCCGGTTCATCCAGTCTTTCCTGGGTACTTACGTAGAATGGTAGTTCTAATGAGGGAATTACCGAATCAGTACAGCTAGTATAGCTTCCACAGGTGTGCTCTTAGGAGTCTAAGGCAGGATGTTTCATTTTGGTATCAGAACAATAGGTTCTGGCATAGACCAGAAAGGACTCTGGTTCAGAGCATAAGATTCTGGTACAGAACAGAAGGTTCTGGCTCAGTGATGCTCTGATTTAGAAAGAGTATTTTTCCTTGAGTGCGTGAGAATGGCACTCTGGTCGCGACTAATGTGAGTTAAAGTCGCGATGATAGAATGTTGGTCGCGACGAGTATATTCTCGGGTCGCGACGATATATCACAGGAAGCTCAGGTTGCCACGGGAAAGGTCTTGTGTCGCGACTGAAGAGTTAAGGTGGCGACGTAAGGAGACCTAGGTCGCGATGAGTTAGGTTCAGGTCGCGACGTGAGAGGATTTAGGTCGCGACTAAAGGACGGAGATCTAATGATGAGCTAGTTAGAATGAGGTAGATCCTCCATGTGATACCTAGGAGTAGATCTACATTATAAAGGTCTTATTCAGCTGGGCTGAATAGAAGACCTAAGAGCTAGAATTAGATAGCTAGCATGAGGTTTGTCCAGGAATGAGCCAAGGACATGGCCTAAGGCTAGAGATGTGATGGGCTGCTGTTCCCTAAGGAGAGGGATTCCATCACGAAGAAGTAGTAACCTAGGGTAGAGTACCCTAGAGAACAGTAATATGATATGATATGATTGAGGATGATAGATAGTCTCAGTTATGGGACGATAAGTTATGATATTCAGATAAAGAAGCATTGGCTAAGAGCACTTTGGGAGGTAGCTCAAGTGGTGAAGCCAATAGCAAGGAAAGAGGCAATAGTTCAGGCAGGGGACTGATCAAGGTGAAGATCAGGTTGGGGAGTAGAGATGTCAAAGTGGTAGAAAGAGCCATGGCACATAGGATTGTCGAGCAGGGCAATGCAGTGGTGAGAGAAAGGCCACTTGGCGAGAGTTGCCTTATGAATGCTGACATTCCTAGGAAAGGTGTTTGCTCTTACCACAGACAGAGTCTCCAATTTTCCCTGAGGTCGACCCTAAGAATGGTTAAAAAGAACCATAGCTGTAAGGGCGATTGAGCTGTAAGGAACTATGTGCCTAGATGATGATGTGGACGAAGAGTTCTTTTCTGATCTAGAGAATGTGGTTATTATAATGAGTCAGGAGAAATAATTAGTAAGATAATAAATCTGTCTTAGCTCAGTGATGAGGTTGCTGTATGAGGGGTTAGGACATGGATAGCTGTAAGCAACTATAATGAGAGATGTTAGTTGCTAAGAATCCATGTGGAAGGTCTGGGACCAAGCTTTTGCTCCTCTAGACCATCACTGGAGTGCGAATAAGACAGAGAGGGATGATCTTACTGGTTATAGATATGACTGCATTATAAGAATCACATAGCTGTATAGGTCAGTAAGAAGTTCTCTTCAGGAAAGATGGGGTATTCCTTGAAATTTCGAGGACAAAATTTCTTAAAGGGGAGGAGAATTGTAACATCCCGATTTTTGGGTCTAGTTGAGCTGGGAGGTAGTCTGATATGGGCAGGCTGCTAAACCCGTAGTCCTAGGGTAGTAATCTGATATGGGCGGATTATTTACTTGTATTTTGTAGGATCCGAGGGATGAGCTAAGTCCTTCAGGATGTAAAGATGAGTTAAGTCTTTAACCTACAGAATTGGGACAGTTCACCTAGGTTCAAAATGAAGAATGGGAGGAATGTCCTAAATCTTAAGCCTAGGAATTCTGCAGGTAGCTTGATATGGGCTGGCTCCTGTGTAAGATAACCTGATATAGAGGGTTGTCGAGCCTTTCAATTAACAAGGACTCCCGAAGAGTAGGGGAGGAGTTATTGAAAGAGAATTTCTAGAACTTAGGATGAAGGATAAGAAGAAAGTGAGATAAGATAGACCCCAGAATTATGCTAAGATTCTGTGGGGTGAGATATGAAAGGAATGGACACTGCTTATGAGAGCAGTAGAGTTGTCCATAAGAAAGAAAGCAGACAGTAGGAGAAAGATGTATTGGTGACTTTTGGTCGCGACGGGGAAGTATGTTGGTCGCGACTAATATTGGCAGAGAGGATTGGTCGTGACGGATATGTATGTGGTGTCACGACTAATGAGTAGAATGAGCCTTGTTGCGACTAAAAAGTGATGTGGTCGCGACGAAATACTGTTATGGTCGCGACTAAAGGATGTTGTGGTCGCGACTAGAGATTGCTGTGGTCGCGACTAATGAACCAAAAGATGTTGAGTCGCGATGAGATGATGGCTAGGTCGCGACTAGTGGTTAAAGTGGTGCCAAGCGTATGGGCCAAGAGTGGTGAAGGTCCAAATGAGATAGTTACCCGGTTAGAGATAGACCGGAGGCAGGAGGTCAGATACAGGAAAGGTTTTCTGGAAACCATGAGGTGGACTGATAAGGTATCCTCATGGGACCCACAAGATGCCACATGGCATTAGAGTAGTGATTCGGTGACCTTTCAATAAATCCAGACCGGGCTATTTTGGCCTGAAAGTACGCTCACGCGCACAGTTTTCAAAATGACTATTTTACCCTTGGTCACTTTTCTAATTCTTTCATACTCATAGAGACCTCATATGCGTATTTCACAGTTCAGTGAAATGATCAGCATAATTTTCTCTATTTTATGGTAAAATATGGTACTCATCGGCTACCAGCCCGATCTTTCCCATAATTACGATTATGCCCTTATATTCTCTTTCTGACATCTTTACTTATCTTATTATCCTTTATCTTAAGTTCTCAGAATTCTCTTTCAACAACTCATCCCCTGAACTCTTCGGGAGTAATTGTTAATTGAAAGGCTCGATAACCCGCCCATATTAGGTTATGTTACTCAGGAGCCAGCCCATATCTAGCTACCTGCAGAATTCCTAGGCTTAAGACTTAGGATATTTCTTACATTCCTCTTTTTGAACCAAGGTGAACTGTCTCTATTTTGTAGGTCAAAGACTTAACTCATCTTTAAATCCTGAGGGACTTAGCTCATCCCTCGGATTCCTATAAAATATTAGTAAGTGATCTGCCCATATCAGATTACTACCCTAGGACTACGGGTTTAGCAGCCTGCCCATATTAGACTACCTCCCAGCTCTTCTAGACCCAAAAATTGGGATGTTACAATTCTCCTCCCCTTTTAAAAATTTCATCCTCAAAATTTTAAGGGGTACCTCATCTTTCCTGAAGAGAACTTCTTACTGATCTTGTAATATCCTTAATTTTCTGTACTGGTTCCTATGTACAGATTAAACGGAATATATGAGCTCTGTTTCAGGAAAAAGATGTGGTCCTTTATGTAAAGAAAAGGATTAAATTGCAAAAGAAAGGAAATTAAGGGACCTAAATGCAATTATGGAAAGTTTAAAGTTAGGAATGAAAGGTAGACAAAAATGTGGGGTCTTAAAGTGTAATTTTAGCCAAATTAAGGGACTTAATTATAAAGAAGGAAAAGTTCCCTGGGGCTAAAGTATAATTAAAGGAAATAGGCCAGAAGTGGTTTGCACCGCCCGACAGCATTTCAGTCCCAGATTTTACCAGAAGGTAGGGCAGGTGACGCCGGGTAACCAAGCCTAATACCGGAATTTTTGAAGACTCCAGATAGCCAGAAATGGACTGATCGTCCGAAAGTTATAAAAATTTATACCGGATACCCTAGATTTCAGATATAAGTGGGAAAATACAGGATGATGCACCCTTATGGGACGGATGTCGGGAAACTGACAGAATACCGATAGGAGGTCTGTAGGAAAAGTTATCTGCAAATTAGAAAATCCAGACGGGAGTGTGAGGCCTCCGGGGATCCGGGTTGGAGATTTATCGGTATTTTTAAAGGGGCTGAATGCGATCGAATAACTTCGATCAGATGACCGTTATAACCCCCAAGGATGCCTGAACACAGTAGGACACTGTATCTGGGAAAAAGAGCCGGTGTCCGGAAAATGTGTATAATCGGTAAATAATAGTTAAAATATTCAATGAACTGTGCTAAAGGAAGATTTCTCGTAATATGTGCCATACAGATAATGGACCCAGGAAGCCCAAAAATGGCGCCATTAGAGGCCCAATAAGACTCTTGGACTGATAGGTGGGCCAGTGTCCAGCAGAACCCCGGAAAAGTGCGAAATTACGAAAATACCCCTATGTTGTACAAAAAGGGCAGCGGATGAATAAAGGGTATTCTGGTCATTTTGGACAGACCCAGAGGTCAAGACATGTCTAAATAAGGTTGAATAGAGCCAGTATAAGCTTTGACCGGGTCCAAAAAGGTGTGAAATGACGATTTTGCCCTTAGGGTTAAAATAGGACAAGATAGGGCACCAAGGGCATTTTTGTCATTTCGCAGGGGATCTGTAACTGAGTCTGGACCCAGTATTAAAAAGTTAATGATATAAAGGGTCTAGATACTAAATGTGAGGTCAGTAGACATAAAAAGGATCTTCAGAAACATCAGATTCAGAAAACGGCAAGTTTTTCGAGGCGATGGACCGGGCCGGTGCCGGATTGGACCGGAAAGCTTCCAGAACCTCCAAATTTCGTCACATGAAGAATATGGGTGGTGAGGTGTCCTATGAGGTGTCCCATGAGGTGTCCAGGGTGATGCAGTAAAAGAGAATTAAAGAAAATAGGAAATTCCAGGAAAAACCAGGACCACAGGATCATAAGTCTTCCTAATTACAAGATTGCCATTGCTCAACACTATAAATACCCCCCCTTACTCCTTCATTTCGGTGCAAGCAAGAAAGTGAGGAAGAAAGAAGTTCTTGAGAGAGAAAGTGAGAGAAAGAAAGAAGTAAGGAAGTTCTGGTGGAGTTGGAAGTAGTAGAGAGGTTCTGAAGCTCTGCTTTTGAGGTAACAACTAATCCTAGCTCTTATGTAATGTCTTTGTGATGTGTTGTTTTGTTTGATTGATTGTTGTCCTATATGTTATGCTTGAAGCTCTATTCCAATGCTATGATCATATGTTATTGAATATGGAAGCATGCAGCATACTTATCTGTACACAGTCACAAGCAAGCACCGTCACTCTGCATTACATATTTTGTTATGATTATTGTTACTGGGATTCTTTTGAATCTCATTCCCAAACATAACATTACAGGGGAGGTTCTGTCAAAATAAAATTTGGAAATCTTAAGAGACGCCGGTAGGCTGCCGAAATTCCGGCAACGAAGACGGAACAAAGAAAGGAACTGATACGTACTGTGTACGTAGTGCTGTCTAAGGAGGCTGGAAGTGAGTGGACCCAGAAGGTTCATCCAGTCTTTCCTGGGTACTATGTAGAATGGTAGTTCTCATAAGGGGATTACCGAATCGGTACAACATCGGTTACTTTCTAAAGAAGAATTGTAGCAGTTATGCTGCCGGATTTTAGACAGAGAAGGATGTAATAAAATATGAGGGAGTTAATCATGCACTGATAAATAACAGTTGATTATTTGATATTAATTATTATCTGGCTTGTATGACTGATATGTGTTGGTTGTATGCTTGGGTATGTAAAGACTAAATGCTGAAAATAGGCTCAGTGAACAGTAACTCGTGAAGACCCATTCATGTTTGATAAATCATTAAAAATAGTAAATGATTGAATTAATGTACGAAATTTTTAGGGTAAACATTAGACATACTAAGCTTTAATTTGATATATATAATGTCTAATTTGGATGTATACACGAAAAGATATAAATTGTTAAAGTTGGGACCAGAATGCTGGATTCAGGAGAAAGTCATTGGATGAACAGTAAGATTGAAAAGTTGACCCACGTTAAATTTGTCAAGGATTGGTCAACCAATGATTTGTTCCTGAAATATATTTGAGTTATCTTCATGTATCAATTTGAACCACTTCATTTCTATTTTTCTAGAATTAGTTATGAATTTTCAAAGTCAGGTCACTCATCTGGAATTGGCCACAGTGAACAGTACTCGATATGAATAAAATTCCAGATTAAGTGTTTAGACTTCAATGACCCTGAAAGTGGTTTAAGTGCTACTGAATGGTCCCTAAGATGTATAAAAATAAGGATGTGACAGATCTATACAGCTATATGGTTTTTATAACGCAGTCATATACAGCAAGTAGGATCATCCCTCTCTGTCTTATCCTTATTCCAGTGATGGTCTGAGGAGCAACAGCTTGGTCCCTAACTTTCTGTAACATCCTGATTTTTGGGTCTAGGAGAACTGGGAGGTAGTCTGATATGGGCAGGCTGTTAAACCCGTAGTCCTAGGGTAGTAATCTGATATGGGCGGATTACTTACCTGTATTTTGTAGGAATCTGAGGGATGAGCTAAGTCCTTCAGGATTTAAAGATGAGTTAAGTCTTTAACCTACAGAATCGGAACAGTTCACCTAGGTTCAAAATGAGGAATGTGAGGAATATCCTAAGTTTTAAGCCTAGGAATTCTGCAGGTAGCTTGATATGGGCTGGCTCCTGTGTAAGATAACCTGATATGGGCGGGTTGTCGAGCCTTTCAATTAACAATGACTCCCAAAGAGTTTAGGGGATGAGTTATTGAAAAAGAATTTCTATACCTTAAGATGAGGGATGAGAAGATGAGGTTAAGATGCCAGAAAGAGAATGCAGGGGCATAATCGTAATTATGGGAAAGATCAGGCCAGTAGCCGATGAGTACCATATTTTGCGAGAAAATAGAGAAAATTATGCTGATCATTTCACTAAACTGTGAAATGTGCATATGAGGTCTCTATGGGTATGAAAAAAATTAGAAATATGACCAAGGGTAAAATGGTCATTTTTGAAAAGTATGCGCGGGAGCGTACTTTCAGGCAAAAACAGCCCGGTCCGGATTAAATATCTGAAAATACCGGGAGATAGAGAAAAGGATTCCGGGTTGAATGACGCAACACAGAATTTTGATTTGAGGTCCCGATTTTTCTGTAAAAATTCCTGAAGATGGGAATTTACAGTTATAACCGGTATAGGAAAGGCAGTCCGAATAGAGATGATCGGACTGTGGCCAGAGGCCATACAGTATTTTCTAAGGCCTATAGTGACACCAGGGAAAGCCCAGGCCCATAATATCAGTTCAGTGGTAAGAGGGGCCGGTGTCCGGGAAAAAGGTGCAAAATGACGAAAATGCCCTTATGTTATAGAATAACTGAAGAATGAGTAAAGGGGTATTTTGGTCATTTGACTAAAGTTAGACAGTCAAGAAAGGATATCTGGATAGTTGACCAGGGTCAGAGAGTACTCTGGTAAGAGGTGAAAAGACAATAATGCCCCTAGACTCATTAAAGAAAAGAAAAAGGAACCAAGGGCATTTTGGTATTTGCCAAGGGGTATTTCTTGGGAATCGGGCCATCAGAGTACTTGGGCTGGATCAGAGACCCAAGATGATATTCCCAGGCCCAAAAACGTAGCCCAGCATAAATGTGAGAAAAAGTGGCATTAAAATAGTGATTTAGTGACTTTTCAGTAAAGTAAAGTTACTCGGTTGGCACGATACCGAGGAGGTGATCAGATAAAGTCCGGGACTTATCTGGAGGTCATGGGACGGCGTGAAAGGTCCCTTCCAGGTGCCACATGGAACTGGTCTAGAGGGAGAAGAAAAGCTAAGGACACGTGGCACAATCTTAGCCGTTGAGTCCAGTTTGTGGAAAATCGGACCGGACCGGTATTGGACTGGACTGGAAAGCTTCTAGAAGGTTTCTTGGCTCTCTCAATTTTGCCATGTGAGAAATGTGACTGATGAGGTGTCCCATGAGGTGTCCCTTGATGATGCAGTAAAAGGAATAAAAGAAAATAGAAAATTCTAAGAAAATCGATGGCCACATGTTCAGAGGTCTTGAAAATTACAAGAATGCCATCCATGAAAGCTATAAATACCCCCTCCCCCTCCCATTTTCATTCATCCCACGGTTTTGCAAGAGAAAGAGAGAGAAAAAAGAGAGAGAAGGAGAAAGAAAGAAAGAAAGGAAGGAAGTTCTCGCAGAGCTGGAAGCAGTATAGAGATAGTAGAGTTCTGCTAAGCTTTTAAGGTAGTAACTAATCCTAGCTTTTATGTAATGACTTTGTGATTTGTTGTGCTATTGTTTGGTTGGATTGTTGTCTTATATGTTATGCTTGAAGCTCTATTACAATGCTATGATCATATGTTATTGAGTATGGAAGCACGCAGCATACTTATCTGTACACAATTACAAGCAAGCACTGTCACTCTGCATTACATATATTGTTATGATTATTACTACTGAGATTCCTCCGAATCTCATTCCCCATGTCTAACCCATTACAGGGAGATTATGTTGAAGTGAATTTTAAGAATTTTGAGAGACGCCGTTATGCTGCCGAATTTAAGACTGAACATTAAAATATGATAAGTACTGTGTACGTAGGTGCTGTCTAAGGAGGCTGGAAGTGAGTGGACCTAGCCAGTTCATCCAGTCTTTCCTGGGTACTTACGTAGAATGGTAGTTCTCATGAGGGGATTACCGAATTAGTACGGTTCAGTTCTTTGTACAGATGAAGCCTAGCGGTTATACTGCCGAAATTCGGGCAGGAAAAGATGTAATAGAAATATGAGGATTTTGTGTATGCCTTGTTGTATGACATTTTGTTTGGCATGTTCAATTTGTTTGGTATGTTCCTTATTCTAAACATTTTGTTTGGCATGTTCAATTTGTTGATGAGGAATTAAAAGAGAAATTCGCAGGTCTTGAGGTAGCAGTGTTCTGACCTCAGTTTGACCTAGTAAATGAAAGAATTTGGCCACAAAATTTGGTGAGCCAGTTGTACACATCTGGGGCATTACGTGGATAGGTAATAAGCCTCATTTGGATGTGTAGAACGAGATAAATTAGTTTTCAAATTAAAGGTTCAGAATAAGGAACTTAAGAGTAAAATTTTAAATTTCTGGGCTTGAGTTAAAGTATAATCAAGCTATCTAGCTTCCGCAAGTGTACTCTGAGGGGGTCTAAGTGAGGATGTTTCACCTTCCACATGGATTCTTAGCAACTTAGATCTCTCATTATAGTTGCTTACAGCTATCCATGTTCTAACTCCTCATACAGCACCCTCATCACTGAATTAAGACAGATTTATTATCTTACTAATTCTCATGACTCGTTATACTGACCACTTTCTCTAGATCAGAAAAGAACTCTTCATCACATCTTTATTTATATCACATCTATATCCTTTACATTACATCTACATCCACATCTAGGCATATAGTTCCTTACAGCTCAGTCGCTCTCACAGCTATGGTTCTTCTTACCCATTCCAGGGTCGACTTCAAGGGATTTGGAGACTCTGTTTATGGTAAGAACGAACCCTTCCTGTTGTCTTTGGCCTAGGGATGTCAGCATTCTTAGGGCAACCTCTTGCTAAGTGACCTTTCTCGTCACAAGCAAATCAGCTACTTTGCCCTGCTCGACATTCCCATGTGCCATGGCTCTTTTGACATCTCTAACATCTTTGCTCTCCAACCTGATCCTCACCTTGATCAGTCCCCTGCCTGAACTATTGCCTCTTTCTCTTGATCCTAGCGAACTTGAGTCGCATGGATCCCATTCATCATCTCTTACTATCTCTTCTGTTCTCTAGGGTACTCTACCCTAGGTCTACTATTTCTCCGTGATGGAATCCCTCTGCTTAGGAAACATTAGCCTTCTTGCTATTAACCATCACATCTCTAGCCTTAGCTGAAACATCCTTCTTTAGACCCCTCAGAGTACACTTGCGGAAGCGATATTAGCTCAATTATATCTTAACTTAAGCCCAGAAATTAAAATTTTACTCTTAAGTTCTTTATTCTGAACCTTTACTTTGAGAACTGATTTATCTCATCCTACACATCCAAATAAGGCTTATTACCTATCCACTTAATGCCCCAGATGTGTAATACTGGCTCACCAAATTCGTGGCCAAATTCTTTCATTTTCTAGGTCAAAATGAGGTCAAAGCACTGCTACCTCAGGACCAGCGAATTTCTTTCTTAACTTCTTATACACAAGCTGAACATGCCAAACAATCTTTATTATTAAATAATAAATTGTCATACAACAAAGCATACATAAAACCCTCATAACACTATTACATCTTTCCCTGCCTGAAATCCAGCAGCATAACTACTAGGCTTCATCTTTAAAAGGTAACTGATCTTGTACTGATTCGGTAATTCCCGTGAGAACTACCATTCTATGTAAGTACCCAGGAAAGACTGGATGAACCGGCTACGTCCACTCACTTCCAGACTCCTTAGATAGTACCTACGTACACAGTATGTATCAGCTCCTTTCTTTAGCTACTACCATTCTGCCATAATTTCAGAAGCATAACGGCGTCTCTTAGCATTCTCAAAATTCACTTCAACATAATTTCCCTGTAATGGGTTAGACATGGGGGATGAGATTCGGGGGAATCTCAGTAGTAAATAATCATAACAATATATGTAATGCAGTGTGACAGTGCTTGCTTGTGATTGTGTACAGATAAGTATGTTGCGTGCTTCCATACTCAATAACATATGATCATAGCATTGTAGTAGAGCTTCAAGCATAACATATAAGACAACAATCCAACCAAACAATAGCACATTAAATCACAAAGCCACTACATAAAAGTTAGGATTAGTTACTACCTCAAAAGCTTAGCAGAGCTCTAGAATCTCTACACTGCTTCCAACTCAACCAGAACTTCCTTTCTTTCTTTCTCCTTCTCTCTCTTCTTTCTCTCTCTTTCTCTTGCAAAACCGTGGGATGAATGAAAATGGGAGGGGGAGGGGGTATTTATACTTTTCACGGATGGCATTTCTGTAATTCTCAAGAACTCTGAACTTGTGGCCACCGTTTTTTCAGGAATTTCCTATTTTCTTTTCCATTTATGACATCATCACCATGACATCATCCAAGGGACACCTCATGGGACACCTAATCTCTCACATGCAGAAAATGAAGGTCCAAGAAGCCTCTGGAAAAATTCCAGAGTCTTGCACCAGAATACACGGCTGAGATTGTGCCACGTGTCCTTTACCTTTTTCTAGCTTTTTCTACTTTCCTTATACTCATGACATGTGGTGCCTTGTGGGTCCTATGAGGATACCTTTTTTGCCACCTCATGGCCTCCAGATAAGTCTAGGACTTTATCTGATCACCTCCTCGGTCATCACGCCAACCGAGTAACTTTACTTTATTGAAAAGTCACTAAAATATTATTTTAATGCCACTTTTTCCCACATATATCTTGGGCTACGTTTTGGGCTTTGGAATGTTATCTTGGATCTCTGATCAAGCTCAAGTACTCTAATGGCTCGATTTCCAAGAAATATCCCTTGACAAATTATCAAAATGCTCTTGGTTCCTCTTTATTTACTTTAATGAGTCTAGGGACATTATTGTCTTTTCACATTTTACCAGAGTATTCTCTGACCCTGGTCAACTATCCAGACAACCTTTCTTGACTGTCTCATCTTAGTCAAATAACCAAAATACCCTTTACTCATTCTTTCACTATTTTATAACATAAGGATATTTTCGTCATTTTACACTTTTTTCCAGACACCGACTCCTTTTATCAGATAAACTGACATATTGAGTCTAGGCATCCCTTTGGGTCATAACAAGCATCTGACCGATGTCATCTGAGCTCATTCAGTCTCAATTTGAATATTGATAAATCTCCCAATCGGATACCCGGAGGTTACAAACTCCCGTCCGAATTCACTAATTTGTGAATAACTTTCTCTACAGACCTCCTTTCGGTATTCTGTCAGTTCCCCGACATCCGTCTCTACACGACGGATCTTCCTGCAGATTTTCACTCATATCTGAGGTCTAAGATATCCGGTAAGAATTTTTATAACTTTTTCCTTATCAGATAAATTTGAGCTATCTGGAGCTGTAATAAAATTCCTGTATTATGCTAGATTAACTGGCATCACTTCCTCTATCTACTGATGAAATTTGGGACTGAAATGCTTCCGGGTAGTGTTAAGCCATTTCTGGCTCATCTTTCCATAATTACACTTTTGCCCCTGGACTTTTCTTCTTTTCAATTAAGTCCCTTTTATTTGGTTAAAATTACACTTAAAGACCCCACACTTTTGTCTACTTTCTCTTTTGACCATAAACCTTTCATAATTTCACTTAAGTCCTTGCATTTTCTTCCTTTTTCAATTTAATCTCTTTCTTTACATAAATGGTCATTATATCCCTAGGGACTTTCACTTATTTACATATAAGTCCCTGGACTTTCACTTATTTACAATTTAGTCCCTAAAAACCCTTTATATGTTTATGGGACTTCTGCTCAAAGGGGTCTGGTAGCCTATCTATTTCAGGCTACTTTCTGAGTCTCTGGGCCTGAAAATTGGGATATTACATTAGCCATGTCCTAGGATCATTCCTAGGCAAACCTCATGATAGCTATCTCATCTTAACTCATCATTATTATCACATCTAGCCTCTGTGTATTCTGATCGTGACTTGAGTATAGGCTAGTCGTGACTCACACTCTCTATGATCTTTCGTCGTGACCCGAGAACTGCATAGTCGCGACTCATGTCCTCTGTGACTTTTAGTCACGACCATCGCACTTTACTCGTCACGACCTAACATCTCTGTGTCCTTTAATCGCGACCTACTTTCTCTGTGATTAACTGTAGCGACCTACACCCATATTTGTCGCGATTCGAGTGCCATTCTCTCGCACTCAAGGGAAAATACTCTTTCTAATTCACATCTTTAACTTATTTAAATATCAATCTAACTATTTAAGAGCATCACTAAGCCAGAAACCTGTCTGGTTTATGCCAGAACCTATTGCTCTGAGCCAGAGCCCTTTCTGGTCTATGCCAGAACCTTTTGCTTTGATACCAAAATGAAACATCCTCCCTTAGATACATCAGAGTACACTTACGGAAGTAATGTTCACTCGATTGACTGTACTGATTCGGTAATTCCCCCATGAGAACTACCATTCTACGTAAGTACCCAGGAAAGACTGGATAAACCGACTAGGTCCACTCACTTCCAGCCTCCTTAGACAGTACCTACGTACACAGTACGCATCATTACTTTCTCCACTATGGATACTCTGCCTTAACTTTGGCAGCATAACGGCGTCTTTCAGCCTTCTAAAAATTTACTTTGCCATAACCTCCCTGTAATGGGTTATACATAGGGATGAGATTCGGGGGAATCTCAGTAGTAATAATCATAACAATATATATGTAATGTAGTGTGACAGTGCTTGCTTGTGATTGTGTACGGATAAGTATGCTACGTGCTTCCATACTCAATAATAACATATGATCATAGCATTATGTAGTAGAGCTTCAAGCATAACATATAAGACAACAATCCAACCAAATAATAGCACATCAAATCACAAAGTCATTACATAAAAGCTAGGATTAGTTACTACCTGGCTAGTGTAATATCCCTAATTTTTTGTACTAATTTGAATGTACAGATTGAATGAAATATATGTGAGATTTTTCAAAAAATGATGTGGCTATTTATTTAAGGAGAAGGATTAAAATGAAAAAGAAAGAAAATGCAGGGACTAAAGTGCAGTTTTCAAAAGTTTGAAAGGCCAAAAGAAAAGTAGACAAAAATGTTGGGTCTTTAAGTGTAATTACGGGAAATTTGGACCGAAAACAGGCAAAAAATGACCGTGTTCTGATCGGACCCAAATTTTTCCAGTAGATAGAGAAAATTATTCCGTGTTGTTTGACGCAACACAGAATTTTGATTTGAGGTCCCGAAAAGTTGATATATATTTTTTAAGTTAGATAAAATTATTACAATATTTTTTGGATCTCAGAATCAGATGAGGCCTTCCAGTAAATTCCTATAATTGATATAAGAATTTATATAATTGACAGGATCAGAAAAGGAATCCTGGAGGACTTTTAATGGAATTTAAGTGGAATAAAATACCCGATGAATATCGCCAGAAGAGTTTTCTAGGGATTCATGCCACAAAGGTATTGAACCCTAAAAGACCCAAGAATGGCGTCATTAAGGCCCAATAAGACACTTGGACTGATAGGTGGGACAGTGTCCCGAGGAACCCCGGAAAAGTGTAAAATTACAAAAATACCCCTGTGTTTCCAAAGGAACCAGAAGTGAATGGAGGGCATTTTGGTCATTTTTGAGTATATACTGACTCTGACTAACCTCTCCTGTACTTGTATTGGCATTTTGGTCATTTTGGACATGCCAAAATGCCAATACAAGTACAGGAGAGGTTAGTCAGAGTCAGTATATAGTATGACAAGGTTCAAAGAGGTATAAAATGACAATTATGTCCTTAGGTTTATTATAGTGCAAGGAAAAGCACGAAGGGTATTTTGGTCATTTTCCAAGGTATCTGAAATTAAATTTAAACCCAGTATAAGAATATCAATGATATGAGGGATTTAAATATTGAATAAAATATATTATGAAGTCCCAAAAAAATTAGATTAAGAAAACAGTCCGGTTTACGGAAAATCGGATTGGGCCGGTACCGGATTAGACTGTATGGGACTAGATTGGACTGAAATTTTCTAGGAGCTTCTCACCATGGAAATGGCGCCAAGTATCCCATGAGGTGTCCCTTGGATGATGTCATGGTGGTGATGTCATAAATGGAAAAAGAAAAGAAATTCCAAGATTAAATCTGAAGCCTTTAGATCAAATAGTTCCCAAGATGATCTTGGCCTTCAATTTTTCCAATATTTTTCTATAAATACCCCCACATTTCTGCACAAACCGTGAGGAGAAAAAGGTAGGGAACCTCTTGCAAAATTTTCTCAGGCTTGGAGGAAAGGATCTTAAAGAAACTAGTAAGGTAAGTTGCCTCCTTGCTTCTATACTTTGTTCTCATGGTTTGTTCTTGAGTTTAAATGGTTTTTGAGGCTTGAATCTTGGGGAAATGCTTCTGTAATTTCTGTGTATATGTGATAGGAACATGAGTTTTATGTTCTAGATAGTTTACACAAGCTTAAACAAGCTTGAATCACATGATAATGGCTTAGGAATTCATGTGTGCTTGTGAATCCAAGATTGTGTCCTGTTCTGTACAGTTCAATTTCAATGTTCATATGTTGTATTTTCATGGTTTTGATGCTTCCAATGGGTTTATAATGGAAAATTGTGTGGGGTTATAGTACGAAAACAAGTATTGGAAGCATTGGAATCAAAATGAGAATTTTTGGAAAAAGGAGAGCTACTTTCGGTTTTTGTACAGAACATTGGGAAGCAATTGAATTCTGGAATTTTTGAATACATATTTGGATTCTACATGAAAAATTATGTGGAAATGAACCATGAGAGTTTAGTTTAGAAAGATGTAAACACATGTCACAAAGTAGAGAAAGAAAGGGGCTTAATGAAACCTAGACTTGGAATTTGATAGGAATGAAGTTATAATTTGGTAATTGTCTTGTGATGTCTAGGTTTTGACATTTGTGGGAAGGAAAGATCAATTCAAGAAGGAAAGAACAAGGACTCATAAGAGGTATCAAGAATACTTAACTATAAACTTATGTTGTTTGATTGATATGCTTGCTTGTTATGCATGAAGTTTGGTTGAGCATAATATGTTATGTGATGATGATTATGATGATGATGATGAGTGATGAATATGTGCAACTCCTTGCAACCTATGTCATGACAATATGCATGTTAGAGTTTGCTTATGTATGATCATAAATTAGCTCCCATTGCATGATAACATGTTAGGCATTTAATCAAACATGCATAACCTTATAGTTTGTATTACTTGCTATTGAGATTTCCATGAAATCTCATTCCTCCCATATCAATAAATATTGCTCTAGGTGCTGGAACTTCATAAGGAGGAAGGTAAATGGGAATGAACAATGTGTATATGACCTGAAAAGCATGCCTTTAACTTAGATGATGATGTATGGGTATGTATAATGTATGCATGCACTGGATCTGATGAGAGGTATACTATTTCCAGCGATAGTTTAAGCAATGTATCCAGCGAGTTTTCACATGAAATTTGGCATGAACATAGCTAATATCTAGAGCTTTAATTGGACACCAAGAACGCCTAATTTGGTTAAGTTTTCAAATTGATATGATTTTTCAAAGTTGGACTTAAACTCTGGATCAAGATAAAACAAGTCATGCGATACAGTGAGATTCCTATGCGGTTTTCATATAGTAAATGAATGAGTTTTTCCGCGATATTTGGTGATCTTAAAGTACACATTCTGAGGTTTAAATCCATAGGTAATTAGACTCAATTAGATAAGTATACAAGGAGAAATGAATTTTGAAAATGGGGTAAAGAAACTGGA
Source organism: Leucaena leucocephala (assembly GCA_037074615.1). Classification (NCBI taxonomy): domain Eukaryota; kingdom Viridiplantae; phylum Streptophyta; class Magnoliopsida; order Fabales; family Fabaceae; genus Leucaena; species Leucaena leucocephala. The sequence continues at coordinate 7,112,364 of CM073545.1, forward strand.
ACTCCCAGATTTACCAAATGAACAGTAATTTTTAACGAATAAACTGATTTGATATGGACAAGACAACCTCATTTTCATATTTTTCTATCAAAGTTAATGGAAGAACTTTCATTATAAATTGGAATCACCTCATTTAGATTTTTCTATATTTAATTAGGAATTTCCAAAGACAGGCTATAATCTGGAATTACCAAGTAAATAGTGACGATGAACAGTACCCGTAAGCCTAACTTTTGAAAATTCATGTTTTTAAGGTTAAGAGGTATTCCAATGATCTAAGATAATTCCAATTGAGTATATGAAAGGTTAAGGTTTAAGGTCAAGAATTAAGGTTGAGGTGTCAGGATATTTACTAGAAAATACTGTTGTACTGGCAGAATATAGAAAGTACTGTGTACGTAGGTGCTGTCTAAGGAGGCTGGAAGTGAGTGGACCTAACTGGTTCATCCAGTCTTTCCTGGGTACTTACGTAGAATGGTAGTTCTCATGGGAATTACTGAATCAATACAGTTATTTTCTGCCAGGATTTTCGGTAGGAGAGAATTAAAAAAGTTAAGATTACTTCCGTAAGTGTACTCTGAAGGGTCAAAGGAAGGATGTTTCAGCAAGCTAAGCATAACTCTAATATCTCTACACTGCTTCCAGAACTTCCTTCTTTCTTTCTTCCTCTCACTTTCTCTCTCTAGAACTTACTTCTCTCTCTAAATTGGCTCTTGGTCATGCATGAAATGGCAAGGGGAGGGTGTATTTATACTTGAGGCAAGGTGGAATGAATGGCTCAGATCGATTCACGATGAATGGCTTAGATCGCTTTGCTTGCTCACCAAGTTTCGCTTATGTCATCGTGATGACATCATCCTCCATAATGACTCATCAAACATGACATCATCATGGGACACCTCACATGCTAGGTGGCGCAATGGTGGGGCCCTTGGGACACCTTACCAACTGACTCAGCGTTTCCAGAGAATTCCAGAGTCTTATCCTAGAATAAACGGCCGCGATCGTGCCACGTGTCCTTAACTTTTTCTTCTCCCTCTAGATTAGTGTCATGTGGCATCTTGCTAACACCTTTCACGCCATCCCATGACTCCCAGATAAGTCCAGGACTTTATCTGATCACCTCCCCGGCCATCATGCCAACCGAGTAATTTTGGCCTGAAAGTACGCTCACACGCACAGTTTTCAAATCAAAATTGGAACCTATCTTCAGTAATTTTTACAGAAAAATTGGGACCTCAAATCAAAATTCTGTGTCGCGTCATTTAACCCAGAATTCTTTTCTCTATCTCCCAGTATTTTTTGATATTAAATTCGAACCGGGCTATTTTGGTCTGAAAGTACGCTCACACGCATAGTTTTCAAAATGACCATTTTACCCTTGGCCACTTTTCTAATTCTTTCATACTCATAGAGACCTCATATGCATATTTCACAGTTCAGTGAAATGATCAGCATAATTTTCTCTATTTTTTAGCAAAATATGGTACTCATCGGCTACCAACCTGATCTTTTCCATAATTACGATTATGCCCTTATATTCTCTTTCTGACATCTGTACTGATCTTCTTATCCTTTATCTTAAGTTCTCAGAATTCTCTTTCAACAACTCATCCCCTGAACTCTTCGGGAGCCATTGTTAATTGAAAGGCTCGACAACTCGCCCATATCAGGTTATCTTACACAGGAGCCAGTCCATATCAAGCTACCTGCAGAATTCCTAAGCTTAAGACTTAGGATATTCCTCACATTCCTCATTTTGAACCTAGGTGAACTGTCCCTATTTTATAGGTCAAAGACTTAACTCATCTTTAAATCCTGAGGGACTTAGCTCATCCCTCGGATTCCTATAAAATATAGGTAAGTGATCTGCCCATATCATATTACTACCCTAGGACTAAGGGTTTAGCAGCCTGCCTATATCAGACTACCTTCCAGTTCTCCTAGACCCAAAAATTGGGATGTTACATATATGATGGACGAGGATCTGGGTGTAGCTCACATCTCTAATTCTAGTGACTCTGATCTAGATAGATCTGATAGTTCCTCAGTGGGGTCGAACTTCATGTCAGAAGAACCTGTTCCAGTTCCCCCTGTACCTGTCCCACATCTAAATCCAGCAGATGCTAGCTCAATTGTTATGGGAGGACAGATGATTGAAGAAGATGTGGCATATCCGCAGCCAGTGTAACCTAATGAACCTTATCCTCAGGATGGGGATAGAGTGGAGCCTATCTCTAGACCACATGTTAACCTAGATGTTCCTGGACCTAGTCAGGTTCCAGATCAGCTAGATATCCCAGGTCCTAGCCAACCGAAGATGGCACTTGTAAAGATACGCTTTGAGGATCAAATCATAAAGTTAGTACCTGGCAAGAATATGAATGAAGAACGATTTGAGAGCACTGTGGCATTGGCCTGACAGCTATATGATTTGGGATGACTTTTGGTCAGGGAAGTAGATCAGGAGTATAGGATCTATCAAGATTTTATCATAAGAGTGTGGGATACATACCGAGCCTTCCATCCAGTTATCATTACCCTGGACGACTAGACAAATATTATGGGGGATATCTTACCCACTACTTCTACTTGGAGGTTAGGGTTAGAGGAGTGGTTTGAGGAAGAACCTTACCGCAGCATACCCGACTGGATTTTCTCGGTAGAGGAATTTATTGGAAGAACTTTGAGGAAGGATTAGGGTATGCTCAACAATAAAAGTGTTCCCCATGTACATATGTCATGTATGAAAGACTAGTATAACAATGTGTATATGATTATGAGAATGTATGACCTTATGTGTACATTATGTTTTGAAATAAATATAAGTTATGTTATTTACTTTATTTCTCCCCTGTTTAGATAGTAAACAAAAATCGTTCAGACTAGAAGAATTATTCCAACAGAGGAACTAAGAGACATGGGAGATATTAATCAAATAATTCTAGAACGATTAGAACAACAGCAAAAGATGATTGAAAAAATAAGTGCAGCTCAGGCACGCAATGAACAGGAGAGAGACGCCGTCATAGCAGTGGCAGTGGCAGAAGCGGTAGGTAACCTAAGACCGCCAGAGCCTTTAGGAATAGCCAGTAGGGAACCAGAGAAAGTACAGTAGCAGCCAGTACAACCACAGAGACGGGCTGAACAGAGAGAGGATGTAGTTAGCATCCAGCAGTGGATGATCAGGTTTTGCAAACATAATTCTCCAGTGTTCGAAGGAACATCCGATGTTCAGATAGCTGAGGATTGGATCAGTAGATTGGAAAATATCTTTAAAGTACTTGATTGTCTGACCGAGACAAAGGCTCAAATGGGCATCTATCAGCTGGAGAAGGATGCTGACAGGTAGTGGAAGAACACAGAACTGCTCTTACAAGCAAGAAACATTCCAATCACTTGGGAGGTGTTTCTTGAACAATTCTATGAAAAATATTTCCCTCAATCGGTCAGAGATAAAAGAGAAGCATAATTCCTTGTACTGAGACAAGGAGAGAAGGAGTCATTTGATGAATACGTTGCTAAATTTATCCAACTATCTCAGTACTCTACTTACCTGCGCCAAGTTGATGATGAGCGCTGGATGACAGAACGGATGATCAGGGGGTTGAATACTATGTTACAAGAGAAGCTGACTCCTCAACAATACAGCTAGTTTAACAAGGCAGTAGAAGCATGTCGTATTGTTGAAAATAGTATGAATCACCGGATGTTATCCGGATCAGTGAGCAAAGAGCAGGCAACCCCTGGAAAAGCTAGTCATAATCAAGAAGCTGCTAGTGGTAGCGGTTACAAAAAGAGGAAAAGACAGTGGCAGAATAGGAGGCTAGGTAGGGGAAATTTCAGAGGGAGGTTCAACAATAGAGACACGAGGACTCGAGCATGCGAAAAGTACGGCAAAATCATGGAGACAGACCATGTTTGATGGGCCAGAATGTCTGTTATGCTTATGGGAAACCTGGACATTTCTCTCAGGAGTGTCCTCAAGCAGGAAATAATGAAAGGCCAAGGACGTAAGGGCGAGTATTCGCACTCAATAAAGAAGATGCCCAGCGATCACCCGACATGATCCAAGGTACAATTTATCTTAATGATCATGCTGTAATTGCTCTGTTTGATTCGGGTGCAAGTCATTCCTTTATTTCTTATAAGTGTGTAAAACGCCTAGGCCTTGTGATTAGTAAATTGAATTATGACATATGTGTGACAACTCCCACAAATTCTAGAGTAGTTACATATGATGTTTGTCTAAACAATGTTGTACGATATAAGCATTGCTATACTACTCTAGATTTGATATGCATGGCTTTCCAGGAAATCGATGTCATACTTGGATTGAATTGGTTATCTTCCAATAATGTGATGTTGGATTGCAAGATCAAGACTTTAGTTCTTGGTCCAAAGGTCACCGATCTGAGCTCAGAAGTAAGATTGAATTTTATAACAGAGGCTCAAGCAGATAAGTTCCTACGGAAAGGATGTCAAGGATATATGGTCTTCTTTTCTGTCCAAGCAGAAGTAAAGGAAGGGATAGAGGAGATCCCAATGGTCAAGGAATTTCCAGAAGTCTTTCCAAAGGAAATTCAGGGATTGCCTCCAGAGCGAGAAGTAGAATTTACGATTAACATTGTGCCTGGAGCTGGACCAATATCTAAAGCCCCGTATCGTATGGCTCCCAATGAGATGATCGAGTTGAAGAAGCAGATAGAGGAGCTCTTAGAGAAGGGTTTCATAAGACCCAGTGTTTCACGTGGGGTGCTCCAGTGCTGTTTGTTAAAAAGAAAGATGGCAGTCTCAAACTGTGTATTGACTATAGAGAATTGAACAAGATTACAGTTAAGAACAAGAATCCTCTCCCCAAAATTAATGATCTATTAGATCAGTTGGCTGGAGCAAGTATGTTCTCTAAGATTGATCTCAGATTAGGTTATCATCAGCTGCGAGTTAAATCAGATGATATCTCAAAGACTGCTTTTAGGACTCGCTATGGTCACTTTGAGTTTTTGGTGATGCCATTTGGACTTACAAATGCCCCTGCTATTTTTATGGATTACATGAACCGGATCTTTAGGCCATATTTAGATCAGTTTATTGTGGTCTTAATTGATGACATCCTGGTGTACTCTAAATCTACTGAGGAACATGAAAGGCACTTGAGAATTGTTCTTGGTACCCTTAAAGAGAAGCAGCTCTACGCTAATCTTAGTAAGTACGAGTTTTGGCTTTCAGAAGTCAAATTTCTCGGTCATGTCATATCCCAAGAAGGGGTAGCTGTGGATCCTAGCAAAGTTGAAGCAGTTTTAAGCTGGGAATAGCCAAAGACAGTGACAGAGATCAGAAGTTTTCTAGGCTTGGCGGGGTACTATAGAAGATTTATTAAAGACTTTTCTCGAATTGCCTTGCCGCTAACCAAGCTGACCAGAAAGAATCAGCAGTTTAAGTGGGATGAAAAGTGCGAGGCTAGCTTTCAAGAGTTAAAGTAGAGATTAACCACTACTCCCGTGCTGATTATCCCAGACCCAACTCAGACTTATGTAGTCTATACTGATGCTAGTAAACAAGGGTTGGGATGCGTTTTAATGCAGCAAGGTCGAGTAGTAGCCTACGCCTCTCAGCAGTTAAAGCCACACGATGAAAATTATCCCACTCATGATCTAGAGCTTGCAGCGGTAGTCTATGCTCTCAAGATATGGAGACATTATTTGTATGGAGCAACTATAGAATTGTTTTGTGACCACAAAAGCCTGAAGTATCTGCAGGATCAGAAAGAACTGAATATGAGGCAGCGACACTGGATGGAATTGTTAAAAGATTATGATTTCCCAATTAAATACCATCCAGGAAAAGCCAACGTGGTGGCTGATGCTCTCAGTAGAAAAGTGGTGCAGGTGGCAACTCTGATGATCAAAGAATTGGAACTGTTAGAGGATGTTAGAGACTGAAGTCCTCTCTATCAAATACAGATGACGGAGAGTCCTTATGGAGGAACACAAGTTACTGCTTTCATTGAAGATGAGATAAGAGAAGCTCAAAAGCAGGATAAACTTGCAGCTATTTTTAAAGATAAGCTGGGGAGAGGTAAAACTAAAAATTTTGAGATTTCCCAAGATGGATTGCTACGGTTTAGAGGAAGACCATACATCCCTAATTCTATGGGATTAAAGGAGAGAATTCTCGATGAGGCACACAAAAGCCGATATACAGTACATCCAGGCATGACCAAGATGTATCATGATGTAAAAAGTTTATTCTGGTGGCCTGGACTAAAAAAGGATATTGTGGCTTATGTGTCTACGTGCTTAACATGCCAGAAGGTGAAGGTTGAGCATCAGAAGCCAGCTAGAGCATTGCAACCTTTAGAAATTCCCGAATGGAAATAGGATAGTATTGCCATGGATTTTGTAGAAGGACTACCCGTGACTCAAACTAAGCATGATGCAATATAGGTAGTTATTGACTGATTGACAAAGTCAGCTCATTTCCTGGCAATAAATAAAAGGGATTCTCTAGAGAAGCTGGCGAAGCTGTACATAAAGGAGGTTGTTAGGCTACATGGTATCCGAAACAGCATTGTGTCCAACAGAGATCCTCGCTTTACCTCCAATTTCTGTAGAGCTCTACAGAGAAAAATGGGCACTACTCTCCGATTTAGTACAGCCTATCATCCTCAGACGGATGGTCAGTGAAACGTCCTTACTTTTGTATATTTTAGGGATCATTTGGTAGCCTTTAGAACCACTTTCAAGGTCATTGAAGTCCAATTTCTCAATCTGAATTTTTTCTCTTCTCGAGTATTGTTCACTGTGTAAATTCCAGATGAGTGACCTAAATTCAGAAAATCATAATTAATTATAAAAAATCAAAATGAAGTGGTTCCAATTGATACATGAAGCTAACTCAATTATCTTTTAGGAAAAAATCACTCATTGCTCATTATTTGACAAAGTCAACGTAGGTCAACGTTATAATGTTACTGTTCATCCAATGTTTTTCCCCTAAATCCAGCATTCTGATCCCAACTTTGATAATTTATATCTCCATGTGTAGACATCCAAACGTGGCATACTATATATCAAATCGAAGCTTAATATGTCTACTATTTACCATAAAAATTTCATACATTTATTCATCCATATACTATTTTCAATTATGGGTCAAATATCATTAGGTCACCACGGGTTACTGTTCACAGTGGTAATTTTCAGCAAACAACTTTACACACATATGCAGATATCCATCACATATCAGTCAATCATGACAAACAATACTTATCATTAAACAATAAGTTATTATACATCAGGGAATATACAAAATCCCCATATTTCTATTACATCTTTTTCTGCCTGAAATCCGGCAGCATAACTGCTACGCTTCATCTTTAAAAAGTAACTGATCTTGTACCGATTCGGTAATTCCCATGAGAACTAGCATTCTACGTAAGTTGTAACATCTTGATTTTTGGTCTAGGAGAACTGGGAGGTAGTCTGATATGGGCAGGCTACTAAACCCGTAGTCCCAGGGTAGTAATCTGATATGGGCAGATTACTTACCTGTATTTTGTAGGAATCCGAGGGATGAGCTAAGTCCTTTAGGATTTAAAGATGAGTTAAGTCTTTAACCTACAGAATCAGGACAGTTCACCTAGGTTCAAAATGAGGAATGTGAGGAATATCCTAAGTCTTAAGCCTAGGAATTCTGCAGGTAGCTTGACATGGGCTGGCTCATTTAGTGACACCAGGGAAGGCCCAGGCCCATTAGATCAGTCCAGTGGTAAAAGGGGCCGGTGTCCGGGAAAAAGGTGCGAAATGACGAAAATGCCCCTATGTTATAGAGCAGCTGAAGAATGAGTAAAGGGTATTTTGGTCATTTGCCTAAGGTTAGACAGTCCAGGGAAGTTATCTGGATAGTTGACCAGGGTCAAAGAATACTCTGGTAAGATGGGAAAAGACAATAATGCCCCTAGACCTAATAAAGTAAAGAAGAGAGACTAAGGGCATTTTGGTAATTTGCCAAGGGGTGTTTCTTGGGAATCGTGCCATCAGAGTACTTGGGATGGATTAGAGACCCAAGATGATATTCCTAGGCCCAAAAACGTATCCCAGTATATATGTGGGAAAAAGTGGCTTTAAAATAATGATTTAATGACTTTTCAGTAAAGTAAAGTTACTCGGTTGGCACGATAACTGAGGAGGTGATTAGATAAAGTCTGGGACTTATCTGGATAGCATTGGAAGGCGTGAAAGGTCCCTTCTTGGTGCCACATGGCGTAATCAATGAGGAAGAAGAAAAGTTAAGGACACGTGGCGCGATCTCAGCCGTTGATTCCGGTGCAAGACTCTGGAACTGTCTGGAAATGCTGAGTCAGCTGATGAGATGTCCCGGGATTTAGACATGTGAGAAATGTGATGCTGAGGTGTCCGCTGAGGTGTCCACTGAGGTGGCACTGATGATGCAGTAAAAAGGAATAAAAGAAAATAGGAAATTCTAGGACCACAAGTTCATGAGGCTTCAAAATTACAAAAATGCCATCGAAGGAAACTATAAATACCCCCCTCCCCATTCATTTGCATCATGGTTTTGGGCAAGAAAGAGAGAGAAAGAAGAGAGAGAAGGAGAAAGAAAGAAGAAAGGAAGTTCTGGCGGAGCTGGAAGCAGAATAGAGATAGTAGAGTTCTGCTAAGCTTTTGAGGTAGTAACTAATCCTAGCTTTTATGTAATGACTTTGTGATTTGATGTGCTATTGTTTGGTTAGATTGTTGTCTTATATGTTATGTCTGAAGCTCTACTGCAATGCTATGATCATATGTTATTGAGTATGGTAGCATGCAGCATACTTATCTGTACACAATCACAAGCAAGCACTGTCACCCTGCATTACATATATTGTTATGATTATTACTACTGAGATTCCCCCGAATCTCATTCCCCATATCTAACCCATTACAGGGAGATTATGTTGAAGTGGATTTTAAGAATTTTGAGAGACGCTGTTATGCTGCCAAATTTAAGACTGAATATCAGAATATGATAAGTACTGTGTATGTAGGTGCTGTCTAAGGAGGCTGGAAGTGAGTGGACCTAGCCGGTTCATCCAGTCTTTCCTGGGTACTTACGTAGAATGGTAGTTCTCATGAGGGGATTACCGAATCAGTACGGTTCAGTTCTTTGTATAGATGAAGCCTAGCGGTTATACTGCCGAAGTTCGGGCAGGAAAAGATGTAATAGAATATGAGAATTTTGTGTATGACTTGTTGTATGACATTGTATTATTTAATAATAAATATTGTTTGGCATGTTCAATTTGCGAATGAGAAATGAAAGGAGAAATTCGCAGGTCCTGAGGTAGCAGGGTTCTGACCTAAGTTTGACCTAGTAAACGAAGGAGTTTGGCTATGAAATTTGGTGAGCTAGTTGTACACATCTGTGGCATTACGTGGATAGGTAATAAGCCTTGTTTGGATGTGTAGAATGAGATTAATCAGTTCTCAAATTAAAGGTTCAGAATAAGGAACTTAAAAGTAGAAATTTTAATTTCTGGGCTTAAGTTAAGATATTATCAAGCTAATATTGCTTCCGTAAGTGTACTCTGAGTGGTCCAAAGGAGGATGTTTCATAAGTACCCAGGAAAGACTAGATGAACTGCTAGGTCCACTCACTTCCAACCCCCTTAGACAGTACCTACGTACACAGTACGTATCAGCTCCTTTCTCTACTGTTGCCACTTTGCCAGAATTTCGGCAGCATAACGGCATCTTTCAAAATTTCCAAAATTTACTTCGACATAGCCTCCCCTGTAATGGGTTATTTGGGATAAGATTCGGGGGAATCTCAGTAGTAATAATCATAACAATATATGTAATATAGAGTGACAGTGCTTGCTTGTGATTGTGTACAGAGAAGTATGCTGCGTGCTTCCATATTCAATAACATATGATCATAGCATTGTAATAGAGCTTCAAGCATAACATATAAGACAACAATCAAACCAAACAATAGCACAACAAGTCACAAAGACATTACATAAAAGCTAGGATTAGTTACTACCTTAAGAGCTGAGCAAAACTCCAGAACCTCTATACTGCTTTCAACTCCTCCAGAACTTCCTTTCTTTTTTCTTTTCCTCACTTTCTCTCTCAAGAACTTCCTTATCTCTCTAAGTATGCTTCTTGGCGTGATGAATGAAGGCAATGGGGGGTATTTATAGTTTTGATGTAATTTTGAAGCCATCTGAACTTGTGGCCCTGGTTTTTTCGGAATTTCCTATTTTTCTTTATTCCCTTTTACTGCATCATCAAGGGACACCTAAGGGGACACCTCATCCCTCACATTCTTCACATGGCGCAATTTGGGAAGCAAGAAGCCTTCTGGAAGATTTTCGGTCTAATCCGGTACCGGCCCTGTCCGTCTCCTCGAAAACTGGACTATTTTCTGAATCTAATTTTTTTGAAAATCCATATTATGTCTTCTGACCATAAGTTTAGTATCTGGGTCCTTTATACATTGACATTTCTATACTGGGTCTAATCTCAATTACAGATCCCTTGTGAAATGACCAAAATATCCCTGGGGGCCCTTTCTTGTACTCTTATCCCTAAGGGTAAAATCGTCATTTTACACATTTCTGTATCCTGTCAAGGCATATACTGTCCCTGGTTAACCTTATCTGTGTATGTCTTGGCTCCTGGGCCTGTCCAGAATGACCAAAATACCCTTCATACATCTATTACCCCTTTAGTACAACACAGGGGTATTTTCGTAATTTCGCACTTTTCTGGGGTTCTGCCAGACACTGGCCCACCTATCAGTCCAAGGGTCTTACTGGTCCTTTGATGGTGCCATTATTGGGCCTTTCAGGGTCCATTACCTTCATGGAACATATTACGAGGAATCTTCCCTGTTAATGTTCACCGAGTATTTTAGCTATTATACACCGTTTATACACATCTCCGGACACCGGGTCCTTTTACCAGATACACTGGCCTGCTATGTTTTGGCATCCCTTTGGGTTATAACAGTCATCTGACTGAGATCATCTGAACTCATTCAGTCCCTTTTTAAATAACGATAAATCTCCCTATCGGATACCCGGAGGCCTCACACTCCCGTCTGTATTTGCTAATTTGTGAATAACTTTTTCTACATACCTCCTATCTGTATTCTGTCAGTTTTTTGACCTCCGCCCTATCAGGACGCATCATCCTGTAACTTCTCACTTATATCTAAAATCTAGGATATCCGGTAGGAATTTTTATAACTTTTAGACTATCAGATCAATTTTGGCTATCTGGAGTCTTGAAAAATTCCTGTATTAAGCTGGATTACCCGGCGTCACTTGCTCTATCTACTGGTGGAATATGGGGCTGATCGGAATACGATCACTATTTTTGCCTATTTTCGGTCCAGGTTTTCATAATTACACTTTAAGACCCCACATTTTTGTCTACCTTTCCTTCTTAGCCTTAGACTTTCCATAATTGCAATCAAGTCCTTTCATTTCCTTTCTTTACATAAATAACCACATTTTTTCCTGAAAAATAATTGATATATTTCATTCGATCTGTACATACAAAGTAGTACAGGAAATTTGGGATATTACATTTCTCTCCCCCTTAAAACAAATGTCGTCCTCGAAATTGACATTATACATACCCTATAGAAACAACTCAGGATACTTCCCCCTCATCTTTTCTTCTATTTCCCATGTAGCTTCATGTTCAGTCAGGCCTTTCCAGATCACTTTTACTAAAGGAATTTGCTTATTATGTAACTACTTGACCTTTCGATCAGCAATTCGTACCGGTCCAACCTCATAGGTCAGATCATCTCGCAGTGCGACTTCATCTTGCTCAATCATATGAGATGGATCTGGAACATACTTCTTTAATTGGGAAACATGAAACACATCATGTATCTGACTAAGATTTGGAGGAAGAGCCAACCTATAGGCTACTGTCCCTATCTTCGAGAGAATTTGGAATGGTCCGATGTATCTTGGATGTAATTTCTTTACTTTAATCGATCGTCCGGCTCCTGTAGTTGAAGTTAACTTAAGGAATACATGTTCACCTTCTTCAAACTCCAACGGCTTCCTTCTGACATCTGTATAGCTTTTCTGTCTGCTTTAAGCCATCAGCAATCATTTTCTAATCATCGTAATCTGTTCTGCGGTTTGATCCACTATATCAGGACCAAGCATTCTTCTCTCGCTCAATTCTAGCTAGCATAAGGGGGATCTATATTTACGTCCATATAGAGATTCAAAAGGTGCCATCTGAATACTAGTCTGATAACTATTATTATATGCAAACTCTATGAGTGGTAAATGGATATCCCAGCTACCTTGAAAATCTAAGATACATGCTCTCAGCATATCCTCTAACGTTTGTATGGATCTCTCAGATTGACCATCTGTCTGAGGATGATAAGCTGTACTGAATCTGAGAGTAGTGCCCATTTCTTCCTGTAAAGCCCTCCAGAAATTAGAAGTAAATCGAGGGTCTCTATCAGACACAATGCTGCTTGGGATACCATGAAGCCTAATAATCTCTTTTATGTACAACTTTGCCAGCTTCTCCAAAGAATCCCTCTTATTGATTGCCAGGAAATGTGCTGACTTCGTCAATCGATCAATTACTACCCATACTGCATCATGTTTACTTGGAGTCATGGGTAGTCCTTCCACAAAGTCCATGGCAATACCATCCCATTTCTACTCAGGGATATCTAGAGGCTGCAATGTTCCCGCTGGCTTTTGATGTTCAATTTTTACTTTCTGGCAGGTCAAACACTTGGACACATAAGCCACTACATCCTTCTTTAATCCAAGCCACCAAAACAATCTTTTAATATCATGGTACATTTTGGTCATACCTGGATGTACTATATACCGGCTTTTATGTGCTTCCTCCAGAATCTTTTCTCTTAATCCCATAGCATTAGGGATATAGGGCCTTCCCCTGAACGCAACAATCCATATGGGGAAATCTCAAAATTCCTGGTCTTCCCTCTCTCCAGCTTATCTTTGAATATTGCTGCGAGCTTATCCTGCTTTTGAGCCTCTTTTATCTCATATTCTATGCAAGCTCTGACATGAACTCCTCCGAAAGGACTCTCCGTCAGTTGCATTTGATATAGAGGACTCCAATCGCGCATACCTTCTATCAATTCCAACTCCTTGATCATCATGTGTGCCACCTGCACCACTTTTCTACTCAGGGCATCAGCTACCACATTGGCTTTTCCTGGATGGTATTTAATTTGGAAGTCATAATCTTTCAACAATTCTATCCATCGTCGTTGCCTCATATTCAGTGCTTTCTGATCCTGTAGATACTTCAGGTTTTTGTGGTCGCAATACAACTCTATAGTTGCTCCATATAAATAATGTCTCCATATCTTTAGAGCGTAAACCACCGCAACAAGCTCCAGATCATGAGTGGGATAATTCTCTTCATGTGGCTTCAACTGCCGAGAGGCATAGGCTACTACTCTACCTTGCTGCATCAACACACATCCCAACCCCTACTTGCTAGCATCAGTGTAGACTATGTAAGTCTGAGTTGGGTCTGGAATAATTAGCACGGGAGTAGTGGTTAATCTCTGCTTCAACTTTTGGAAGCTAGCCTCGCACTTCTCATCCCACTTAAATTGCTGGTTCTTTCTGGTAAGCTTGGTAAGTGGCAAGGCAACTCGAGAAAAGTCTTGAATAAATCTTCTATAGTACCCTGCTAGGCCAAGAAAGCTTCTGATCTCCGTCACTGTCCTCGGCTGCTCCCAGCTCAAAACTGCTTTAACTTTGCTAGGATCCACAGCTACCCCTTCTCGGGATATGACATGATCGAGAAATTTACCTTTTGAAAGCCAAAACTAGCACTTACTCAGCTTAGCATAAAGATTATTTTCTTTAAGGGTACTAAGAACAATTCTCAAATTCCTTTCATGTTCCTTTGCAGATTTGGAGTACACCAAGATATCATCAATGAAGACCACAACGAACTGATCTAAATAAGGCTTGAAGATCTGGTTCATGTAATCCATGAAAATAGCAGGTGCATTCGTCATCCCAAAAGGCATCACAAGGAACTCAAAATGTCCATAGCGCATCCTAAAAGCAGTCTTTGGAATATCATCTGACTTCACCCTTAGCTGATGATAGCCAGATCTCAAGTCAATCTTAGAGAATAAGCTCGCTCGTGCTAATTGGTCTAGCAGATCATCAATTCTGGGGAGAGGATACTTATTCTTGACCGTAATCTTATTCAACTCCTGGTAGTCAATGTATAGCCTTAGGCTGCCATCCTTCTTCTTGACAAATAGCACAGGAGCACCCCATGGTGATACACTGGGTCTTATGAAATCCTTTTCCAATAGCTCCTCAATTTGCTTCTTCAGTTCCATCATTTCATTAGGATCCATTCGGTATGGGGCTTTGGATACTGGTCCAGCTCTAGGTACAATGTCAATCGCAAACTCTACCTCTCGTTCTGAAGGCAATCCCTGAATTTCCTTTAGAAAGACTTCAGGTAATTCATTGACTACTGGGATCTCATCAATTCCTTCTTCTACCTCTGTTTGAACAGAAAAGAATACCATATAGCCCTGACATCCTTTCCGCAGACATTTATCTGCCTGAGCCTCCGTTATGAAATTCAATCTTACTTCCGGACTCAGATCAGCGACCTTTGGGCCAAGAACTAGGGTCTTATTCCTGCAGTCCAGTATTACGTTATTGGAGGCTAACCAATTCAAACCAAGTATAACATCGATCTCTCAGAAAGGCATACATATTAAGTCTAGGGTGGTATAGCAGTGCTCATAATGTACTATACTATTCAAACAAGCATTAGACGTAACTACCCTAGCATTGGAGGGAGTTTTCACATGTATATCATAACGCAACTTGCTAATTCGAAGGCCTAGGCGTTTAGCACACTCATAGGAAATAAAGGAATGACTTGCACCTGAATCAAATAGAGCAGTCACAGCGTGATCATTGAGATAAATTATACCTTGGATCATCTCAGGTGATCGCTGAGCGTCCTCCCTGGTGAGTGCAAACACTCTTCCTGGTGTCCTTGGCCTTGGATTTGTTATGGAGCTTGAGGGCATTCTCGGGAAAATATCCGGGCTTTCCGTGTAATATCCCTAATTTTCTGTACTGATTTATATGTACAGATTGAATGAAATATATGAATTATTTTTTAGGAAAAAGATGTGGCTGTCTATGTAAAGAAAGGGATTAAATTGAAAAAGGAAGAAAAGGTAGGGACTTAAGTACAATTAGGGAAAGTTTAAAGGTAAGAAGGAAAAGTAGACAAAAATGTGGGGTCTTTAGGTGTAATTTTAGCCAAATAAAGGGACTTAGTTGAAAAGAAGAAAGGTTTCCAGGGCAAAAGTGTAATTATGAAAACATGGACCGAAAATAGTCAAAAATAGTGATCGTACTCCGATCAGCCCCATATTCTACCAGTAGATAGACCAAGTGACGCAGGGTAATCCAGCTTAATACAGGAATTTTTCAAGACTCCAGATAGCCAAAATTGATCTGATAGTCCAAAAGTTATAAAAATTCCTACCGGATATCCTAGATTTCAGATCTAGGTGAGAAATTACAGGATAATGCGTCCTAATGGGGCGGAGGTCAAAAAACTGACAGAATACCGATAGGAGGTCTGTAGGAAAAGTTATTCACAAATTAGCAAATACAGACGGGAGTGTGAGGCCTCTAGGGATCCGATAGGGAGATTTATCGATATTTAAACTAAGACTGAATGAGGTCAGGTAGCAATAGTCAGATGCCCGTTGTGACCCAAATGGCTGCCCAGACACAGTAGGGCTGCTATCTGACAGAAGGAGCCGGTGTCCGGATATATGTGTAAACGGTGTATAATAGCTAAAGTACTCGGTGAACATGGACAGGGGAGGATTCCTCGTAATGCGTGCCATGAAGGTAATGGACCCTGAAAGGCCCAATAATGACGTCATCAAAGGCCCAATAAGACTCTTGGACTAATAGGAGGGCCAGTGTCCAGCAGAACCCCGGAAAAGTGCGAAATTATGAAAATACCCCTGTGTTGTACTAAAGGGGTAATAGGCGTATGAAGGGTATTTTGGTCATTCTGGACAGGCCCAGACGCCAAGACATATACAGGTAAGGTTAACCAGGGTCAGTGTATGCCCTGAAAAATTACAGAAAGGTGTAAAATGACGGTTTTGTCCTTAGGGTTAAGATAGTGCACGAAAGGGCACCAGGGGTATTTTGGTCATTTTGTAGGGGATATGTGATTGAGTTTAGACCCAGTATAAAAATGTTAATGATATAAAGGACCCAGATACTAAATTTAAAGTCAGAAGATATAATATGGGTTTTCAGAAAAATTAGATTCGGAAAACGGTTCAGTTTTCGAGGCGATGGATCGGGCCGGTACCGGATTGGACCATAAATCTTCCAGAAGGCTTCTAGCTCCCTCCAATTTCTCCATGTGAAGAATGTGAGGGGCGAGGTGTCCCTTGAGGTGTCCCCTTGATGATGCAGTAAAGGAATAAAAGAAAAATAGGAAATTCCGGAAAAACCAGGACCACAAGTTCATAAGGCTTCAAAATTACAAGAATGCCATTCATCAAAACTATAAATACCCCCTTGCCTCTCATTCTCATGGCCAAGGAGCATTTTAGAGTGATAAGGAAGTTCTTGAGAGAGAAAGTGAGAAAAAGAAGGAAGAAAGGAAGTTCTGGTGGAGTTGGAAGCAGTATAGAAGTTCTGGAGTTCTGCTTTTAAGGTAGTAACTAATTCTAGCTTTTATGTAATGTCTTTGTGATTGGTTGTGCTATTGCTTGGTTGGATTGTTGTCTTATATGTTATGCTTGAAGCTCTATTACAATGCTATGATCATATGTTATTGAATATGGAAGCACGCAGCATACCTATCTGTACACAATCACAAGCCAGCACTGTCACTCTGCATTACATATATTGTTTTGATTATTACTATTGAGATTCCCTCGAATCTCATCCCAAATAACTCATTACAGGGGAGGTTATGTCGAAGTAAATTTTGGAAATTTTGAAAGACGCCGTTATGCTACCGAAATTCTTGCAAAATGGTAAAGAAAGGAACTGATACGTACTGTGTACGTAGGTACTGTCTAAGGAGGCTGGAAGTGAGTGGACCTAGCCGGTTCATCCAGTCTTTCCTGGGTACTTACGTAGAATGGTAGTTCTCACGGGAATTACCGAATCGGTACAAGATCAGTTACTTTCTAAAGACGAAAGGTAGCAGTTATGCTGCCGGATTTCAGGCAGGAAGGATATATTAGAAATATGAGAATTCTGTACATGTTATGATGTATAACAACTTATTAATTAATAATGAGTATTGTTTGGCATGCTTGACTAATACATGATGGATGTATGCATATGTATGCAAAGTTGAAATGCTGAAATATACCACTATGAACAGTAACACGTGGTGACCTAATGATGTTTGACCCATGATTAAAAATAGTAAATGGATGGATAAACATATGAAATTTTTATGATAAATAGTATACATATTAAGCTTCGATTTACTATATAATATGCTTTTTTGGATGTCTACGCATGGAGTTATAAATTATCAAAGTTGGGACCAGAATGCTGGAGTTAGGGGAAAATGTGGGATGAACAGTAAAGTTGTAACATTGACCCACGTTGACTTGGTCAAAGATTGGTCAATGAGTGATTTTTTCCTAAAATATAATTGAGTTATCTTCATTTAGCAATTGGAACAACTTCATTT
The DNA here is from genome assembly GCA_037074615.1 of Leucaena leucocephala. Lineage (NCBI taxonomy): Eukaryota > Viridiplantae > Streptophyta > Magnoliopsida > Fabales > Fabaceae > Leucaena > Leucaena leucocephala. The sequence continues at coordinate 7,130,141 of CM073545.1, forward strand.
CTATTTTTCTATAATTAATTATGATTTTTCGAAGTCAGGTCACTCATCTGGAATTTACACAGTGAACAGTACGCAAGAAGAGAAAAATTCCAGATTGAGAAATTGGACTTCAATGACGTTGAAAGTGGTTCTAAATGCTACCAAATTCTAAACATGGTCTGTCACCATGATTCTTTCCACACTTGTCACATACTTGGGCCTTTAAATCTCTGTTGTTGGACCTTCTGCAGAAATTTTCTCTATTTAGCCTCCTGTTTTGCCATGGTCGCTTTCTTTTCCTGTAGCTGTTACCACTTACAGCTTCTTGATTTTGACCGGCTTTGTCAGGAGCTGCTTGATCCCTATTTCCCGATCTGAATAGCATTCGGTGATTCATGCTATTTTCAACAATACGGCATGCCTCCACGGCCTTATTAAGCTGGTTGTATTGTTGAGGAGTTAACTTCTCCTTTAGCGTAGAGTTCAACCCTCGAATCATCCTTTTGGTCATCCACGTTCATCATCCACTTGGCGCAGATAAGTGGAATATTGAGATAGCCGGATAAATTTAGCAAGATATTCATCAAAAGATTCCTTCTCTCCTTGTCTCAGTACAAGGAATTCCACCTCTCTTTCATCTTTCACTGATTGAGGAAAATATTTTTCATAAAACTGCTCAAGAAACACTTCCCAGGTGATCGGGATGTCTCTTGTTTGTAGAAGTAACTCAGTATTCTTCCACCACCTATCAGCATCTTTCTCTAGCTGATAGATAGCCATCTGAGCTTTAGTTTTTGTTGGGAAGTCAAGAACCTTGAAGATCTTTTTTAATCTGCTAATTCAATCCTCAGCTATCTTCACCTTGAATGTTCCTTCAAACACTGGAGGATTGTACTTGCAGAATCTGATCATCCATTGCTGGATGCTAGCTACATCTTCTCTCGGGTCAACCCATCTCTGGGGCTGTACCAGCTGTGGTTCTCTACTAGCCGATCCTGAAGGCTCGGGTGGCCTTAGGTTGCTTATAGCTTCTACTACTGCTGCAGCTATAGCGGCATCTCTCTCCCGCTCATTGCGTGCCTGAGCTGCCCTAATCTTTCTAAGATTATTTGATTAATATTTCCAGCCTCTTGTGGTTCCTCTGCTAGAATAGTTCTTCTTGTTTGAACCATTTTGTTATACTATAATGCAAAAGGGAATGCGATAAATAACAATTCTCATTTCATTCCAAACATAGTATACAAGGTATACATCACAGTCATACATGTACTACTATACTAACCTTTTATACATTGAAAACATTACCCTAATCTTTCTTAAACTTTATTCTAATAAACTCTCCTACCAAGTAGATCCAGTAGGATATAGTACAATATGGTTCTTTGTCAAAATATCGATCCAACTCTATTCTCCAGGTAGAGGTAGTTGGCAATACATCATCCATAATCTCTAGCCAAAGCCCTAGGGTCAATACATTTGGATCCCAGGCTTGGTATATGGCTTTTACCCTTGTGATAAAATTCTGATAAACCATATAATCTTGATCTACATTTTTGATCAGGGTCTGCCTTAGCTCATATAGCTGTCAGGCTAATACTACTAATTTCTCAAATTGTTCTCTACTCAGGTTCTTCCATGGTACCATCCTTATGATCAGATCTCCCAAAGGCATCTCTACTAGTATCACTCTGGGCCTACTGGGACCTGGTGCATCAATCTGATCAAGTACTGGACTAGATCCTGTAATATCTGCTATATTTGGAGGTACCGCATTTATTGGAATGGTAGGAATAGGACCTTCTATCACCATCTCCTCCTGATCCACCACAAGATTTGATCATACTGAGGAACTATCCACTTTAGAGTCACTAACTACTGGATATATCCAAGGATCAAAATCATTGTTCATTATCTCCTCTTCTGAACTATCCGAACTAGAGACCTCTGGTCTAGGATCCCATTGGTTCACCGTGGTTTCGGATCTGGATCTATATCTAGTCATCCTGCAAACACTAACTTAGTGTCAATTATGACAGCTTTATCATGGTATATCTATCTATAAATCATCTACTCAGAGCATTTTCTAAGCCAGAATCCTTTGCTCTGATACCAAAATGAAACGTCCTTACTTTCGTATATTTTAAGGATCATTTGGTAGCCTTTAGAACCACTTTCAAGGTCATTGAAGTCCAATTTCTCAATCTGAAAATTTTCTCTTCTCGAGTACTATTCACTGTGTAAATTCCAGATGAGTGACCTGACTTCGGAAAATCATAATTAATTATAGAAAAATCGAAATGAAGTGGTTACAATTGATACATGAAGCTAACTCAATTATATTTTAGGGACAAATCACTCATTGCTCATTATTTGACCAAGTCAACGTAGATCAACATTATAATGTTACTGTTTATCCAACGTTTCCACCCTAAATCCAGCATTCTGATCCCAACTTTGATAATTTATATCTCCAAGTGTAGACATCCAAATGAGGCATACTATATATCAAATCGAAGCTTAATATGTCTACTATTTACCATAAAAATTTCATATATTTATTCATCCATCTACTATTTTCAATTATGGGTCAAACATCATTAGGTCACCACAGGTTACTGTTCACAGTGGTAATTTTTAGCAAGCAACTTTACACACATATGCAGATATCCATCACATATCAGTCAATCATGACAAACAATACTTATCATTAAACAATAAGTTATTATACATCAGGGAATATACAAAATCCCCATATTTCCATTACATCTTTTTCTGCCTGAAATTCGGCAGCATAACTGCTACGCTTCATCTTTAGAAAGAAACTGATCTTGTATCGATTTGGTAATTCACGTGAGAACTACCATTCTACGTAAGTACCCAGGAAAGACTGGATGAATCGGCTAGGTCCACTCACTTCTAGCCTCCTTAGATAGTACCTATGTACACAGTACGTATCAGCTCCTTTCTCTACTGTTGCCACTTTGTCAGAATTTTGGCAGCATAACGGCGTCTTTCAAAATTTTCAAAATTTACTTCGACATAGCCTCCCCTGTAATGGGTTATTTGGGATGAGATTCGGGGGAATCTCAGTAGTAATAATCATAACAATATATGTAATGCAGAGTGACAGTGCTTGCTTGTGATTGCGTACAGATAAGTATGCTGTGTGCTTCCATATTCAATAACATATGATCATAGCATTGTAATAGAGCTTCAAGCATAACATATAAGACAACAATCAAACCAAACAATAGCACAACAAGTCACAAAGACATTACATAAAAGCTAGGATTAGTTACTACCTTAAAAGCTTAGCAGAACTCCAGAACCTCTATACTGCTTTCAACTCCGCCAGAACTTCCTTTCTTTTTTCTTTTCCTCACTTTCTCTCTCAAGAACTTCCTTATCTCTCTAAGTATGCTTCTTGGCATGATGACTGAAGGCAAGGGGGGTATTTATAGTTTTGATGGATGGCATTTTCGTAATTTTGAAGCCATCTGAACTTGTGGCCCTGATTTTTTTGAAATTTCCTATTTTTCTTTATTCCCTTTTACTGCATCATCAAGGGACACATAAGGGGACACCTCATCCCTCACATTCTTCACATGGCACAATTTGGGAAGCAAGAAGCCTTCTGGAAGTATCAAGCCAGTATCCAGATGGCTCCTTTTGAAGCCTTCTATGGACGTAAGTGCATATCTCCCCTATGCTATCTAGAGTTGAGCGAGAGAAGAATGTTTGGTCCTAATATAATAGATCAGACTGCAGAACAAATTACAATGATTAGAAAAAGATTGTTAATGGCTCAAAGTAGACAGAAGAGCTATGCAGATATCTGTAATATCCCAAATTTTCTGTACTGATTTGTATGTACAGTTTGTAGGTAATATATGTGGGATTTTTGAGCAAAATATGGCCATTTATGTAAAGAAAGGGATTAAATTGAAAAAGAAAGAAAATGTAAGGACTTAAGTGCAATTATGAAAAATTTAAGGCTAAAAAGGAAAAGTAGACAAAAATATGGGGTCTTTAAGTGTAATTTTAGCCAAATAAAGGGACTTAATTAAAAAGAAGAAAAGTCTCCGGGGCAAAAGTATAATTATGTAAACTTGGACCGGAAACAGGCAAAAACATTGATCGTACTCAGATCATCCCCATATTTCACTAGTAGATAGAGAAAGTGATGCTGGGTAATTCAGCTTAATATAGGAATTTTTCCAGGACTCCAGATAGCCGAAATTTATCTGATAATGAAAAAGTTATAAAAATTCATATCGGATATCCTAGATCTCAGATATAAGTGAGAAATTACAGGATGATGCGTCCTGATGAGGCGGATGTCAAGGAACTGACAGAATACCGAAAGGAGGTATGTAGAAAAAGTTATTCACAAATTAGTAAATTCAGACGGGAGTGTGTGACCTCTAGGGATCCGATTATGAGATTTATCGGTATTTAAATTGGGACTAAATGAGCTCGGATGACCTCAATCAGATGACTGTTATGACCCACAGAGATGCCTAAACGCAGTAGGCTAGTCTATCTGAGAAAAGGAGCCGGGGTCCAGAGACGTGTAGAAAAGGGGTATAATGGCAAAAATACCCGATGAACATTGTCGGGAGAGATTCCTCAGGATTCGTGCCATAAATGTAATAGACCCTGAAAGGCCCAAAAATGGTGCCATCAAAGGCCCAATAAGACACCTGGACTGATAGGTGGGCCAGTGTCTAGAGGAACCCCGGAAAAGTGTAAAATTACAAAAATGCCCCTGTGTTGTCTTAAGAAGAAATAGATGAATGGAGAGTATTTTGGTCATTTTAGACAGGAAAAAATGCCAAGGCATACACAGGTGAGGTTAGTCAGAGTCAGTATATGCTCGGACAAGCTACAGAAGGGTGTGAAATGACGATTTTGCCCTTAGGGTTAGTATAGTGCAAGAAAGGGCACCAAGGGTATTTTGGTCATTTCACAAGGGATCTGTAATTAAGTTTAGACCCAATATAAGAATGTCAATGATATAAAGGACCCAGATACTAAATTTAAGGTCAGAAGACATATTATGGAATCTCAGAAAAATTAGATTCAGAAAATAATCCAGTTTTCGAGAAATCGGACCGGGCCGGTATCGGATTGGACTGGAAATTTTCCAGAGGCTTCTTGAACCCTAGAATTTTGTCACATACTGAATAGGTGTCCCATGAGTTGTCCCTTGAGTGATGTCATGAAGGTGATGACATAAAAGAAAAAGAAAAGAAATTCCAAGATTAAATCTAAGCCACAAGATCAAATAGTAACCAAAATGATCTTAGCCTTTCATTTCCACCCAAAATTGTCTATAAATACCCCCCAAATCTGATTGCAAACCGTGGCCCATGAACCCTTGGGGAAACTCTTGCAAATTGAAAACTCAAGCCAAGAGGAAACAAGCACTTGGAAGGAAACATCAAGGTAACTACTCCTCTTGATCCTAGACTATGTTCTAGTAGATTTGCTCTTGAGTTTAAGTGGTTTTTGAGGCATAAACCTTGATGAATTGCTGCTGGAATTTTGGTACCCATATGAAAGGAATATGAGTTTTATGTTATGGATAGTTTAGATAAGCTTAAACAAGCTTGAATCACATGATAATGGCTTAGGAATCCATGTGTGCTTGTGAATCCAAGGTGGTGTTCTTTTCTGTAAAGTATGAAATCACTGTTCATATGTTGGAATTTCATGATTTTGATGCTTCCAATGAGTCTAAAATGGAAAATTGTGTGAGGTTATAGTAGGAAGACAAATATTGGAAGCATTGGAACCAAAATGAGAATTTTTGGAAAACAAGAGGGAGGTTTCGGTTTCTGTACAGAACATTAGGAAGCAATTGGATTCTGGAATTTTTGAATGCATATTTGGATTCTACATGAAAAATTATGTGGAATGAAGCATGAGAGTTTAGTTTGAAAAGATGTAAACCTAAGTCACAAAGTAGAGAAAGAAAAGGACTTAATGGAACCCTAGTCTTGAGAATAGTTTGGATTGAGTTGTAACTTGGTAATTGCCTTGTTATGCCTAGGTTTTTACATTTGTGGAAAGGAAGGATCAATACAAGAAGGAATTGGCAAGAGCACATAAGAGGTAGCAAGACTACTTAACTATAAATTTATGTTGTTTGATTTATATGCTTGCTTGTTATGCATGAGGTTTGGTTGAGCATGATATGTTATGTGATGATGTTTATGATGATGATGATGAGTTATGAATATGTGCAACTCCTTGCAACCTATGTCATGATAATATGCATGTTAGAGTTTGCTTATGTATGATCATGAATTAGCTCCCAATGCATGATAACATGTTAGGCATTTAATCAACGATGCATAACCTTATAGTTTGTATGTTTTGCTATTGAGATTTCCATGAAATCTCATTCCTTCCATATATATATAATCATGCTCTAGGTGCTGGAACTTCTCAAGGAAGAGGTTAATTATGAATGAATAATGTGTATATGACCTAGATGGCCTGTATTTAACCTAGACAAGGTTGTATGGTATGTAAAAACGTATGCACTCACTGGAACCAACTGAGGCAGAACGATTCCATCGATCATTTGAGTGCCTTATTCGACGAGTTTTCATGTGAATTTTGGTATGAAGATAGCTAAGCTCCAGATATTTAATTGGACACCAAGAATACCCAATTTGGTTAACTTTTCAAATTGATATGATTTTTCAAAGTTGGACCTAAAATCTGGATCAAGATAAAACGAGCTCCGAGAGGTAGCGAGATTCATACGCAGTTTTCATATAGCAAATGAATGAATTTTTCCACGAAATTTTATGAGATTAAAGTATACATATGTATATTTAAATACATATGTAATACACCTCATTTGGATAAGTATACAAAGATAAATGAATTTTTGAAAATGAGACACAGAATCTGGAAGTTCAAGATTTACCAAATGAACAGTGATTTTCAACGAATAAACTGATTTCATTTGGACAAGTAAATCTCATTTTCATATTTTTCCTTCAAAGTTTGATGAAATAGCTTCCATTAGAAATTGGAACCATCTCATTTATATTTTTCTAGATTTAATTATGAATTTCCAAATTTCATGCTGTATCCTGGAATTACCAAGTGCCCGATAGCCTAATTCTTGGAAATTCATGTTTCTAAGGTAAAATGGTGCTCCAATGTTCTAAAGTACTTCCAATTGAGTATATGTAAGCATGATATTAAGGATGTTTCAATATCCGAAGGAAACCCTTGGAGTTTGAAGAAGGAGAGCATGTATTCCTTAAGTTAACTCCAACTACTGGAGCCGGACGATCAATTAAAGTGAAGAAATTACATCCTAAATACATCAGACCATTCTAGATTCTCTCGAAGATAGGGTCAGTAGCCTACAAGTTGTCTCTCCCTCCAAATCTCAGCAAGATACATGATGTTTCCGTGTTTCCCAATTAAAGAAATATGTTCCAGATCCATCACATGTGATTGAGCAGGATGAGGTGGCGTTGCAAGATGACCTGACCTACGAAGTTGGACCAGCACAGATTATTGTTCGAAAGGTCAAGCAGCTGCGTAATAAATAAATTCCTTTAGTCAAGGTGGTCTGGAAAGGCTTAACGGAGAATGAAGCTACATGGGAAACAGAGGAAGGAATGAGAGAGAGATACCCTCAGTTTTTCCATTAAGACATATTGTAAATTTCGAGGACGAAATTTATTTTAAGGGGAGAGAAATGTAATATCCCTAATTTTTTGTACTGGATAGTATGTACAGTTTGTACATAATATATGTGAGATTTTCTGGAAAATTGGTGGCCATTTATGTAAAGAAAGGGATTAAATTGCAAAAGGAAGAAAATGCAAGGACTTAAGTGAAGTTATAAAAGGTTTTAAGGCCAAAAAGAAAGGTAGACAAAAATGTGGGGTCTTTAAGTGTAATTTTATCCAAATTTAAGGGACTTAATTGAAAAGAAGAAAATTTTCTAGGGGCTAAAGTGTAATTAAAGAAAGTTGAGCCAGAAATAGTTTAGACTACCCAAAAGCATTTCAGTCCCAGATTTCACCAGTAGATAGAGGAGAAGATGCTGGTTAATCTGGCTTAATACGAGAATTTTATCAGGGTTCCAGATAGCTTAAATTTATCTGATAATGAAAAAGTTATAAAAATTATTATCAAATCTCCTGGACCTCAGATATACGTGAAAGGATTACAAGATGATGCATCCAGTGAAGACGGATGTCAGGAAACTGACAGAATCCCGAAAGGAGTCATGTAGAAAAAGTTATTCACTTTTTAGTGAATTTAGACGGGAGTTTGTGAACTCCTAGGATCCGATAAGAAGATTTAGCAGTAAATAAACTGGAACTGAATGAGCCCAGATGGACAAATGCAGACGCCCAAAAGAACAAGTGGCGTCAAGAGGGCCCAGTAAGATCATTGGACTGATAGGTGGGCCAAGGTCCGGAGAAACCCTAGGAAAGTGTGAAATTACGAAAATATCCCTGTGTTGTACTAAGAAGTACTTGATGAATGGAGGGCATTTTGGTCATTTTGGATAGGTTAGAACGCCCAAGACATGTACAAGAAGAGTCAGTATATACCTTGACAGGGTATAAAGAGGTATGAAATGACGATTTTGCCCTTAGGGTTAATATAGTGCAAGAAAGGGCACCAAGAGTATTTTAGTCATTTCTAAGGGATCTGAAATTAAGTTTAGGCCCAATATAAGAATTTCAATGATATAAAAAACCTAGATACTAAATTTAAGGTCAGAAGACATATTATGGAATCTCAGAAAAATTTGATTCAGAAAATAGTCCAGTTTTAGAGGAATCGGACCAGGCCGATACCGGACTGGACTGGAATTTTTCCAGAGGCTTCTTGGGCCTTCAATTTCGTCATGTGATGGATTAGGTGTCCCATGAGGTGTTCCTTGGATGATGTCATAAAGGTGATGTCATAAATGAAAAAGAAAAGAAAATCCAAGATTAAATCTTGGCCTTTAGATCAAATCGTACCCAAAATGATCTTGGCCTTTCATTTCCACCCAAATTTATCTATAAATACCCTTCCATTTCAGATTCATTTCGGCATGCATGAGAACCATAGGGAAACTCATGCAAAATTTCCATTCAAGCCAAGAAAAAGCAAGCACCTTGGAAGAACTATCAAGGTAATTAATCCCCTTGATCCTAGACTATGTTCTAGTAGATTTGCTCGAGTTTAAGTGGTTTTTGAGGCATAAATCTTGTGGAGGTGCTGGTGGAATTTCTATGTATGTGTGAAAAGAATATGAGTTTTATGTTATGGATAGTTTAGACAAGCCTAAACAAGCTAGAATCAAGTGGTAATGGCTTAGGAATTCAAGTATGCTTGTGAATCCAAAAGTGTGTTCTGTTCTGTACAGTACGAAATCACTGTTCATATGTTGGAATTTCATGGTTTTGATGCTTCCAATGGGTTTAAAATGGAAAATTGTGTGGGGATATAGTAGAGAAAGAAAGGGACTTAATGAAACCCTAGCCTTGAGATTGGATTGGAATTGAGTTGTAACTTGGTAATTGCTTTGTTATGCCTAGGTTTTGACATTTGTGGGAAGGAAGGATCAAGTCAAGAAGAAACTTGCAAAGATACATAAGAGGTAGCAAGAGTACCTAACTATAAACTTATGTTGTTTGATTGATATGTTTGCTTGTTATGCATGAAGTTTGGTTGAGCATGAAATGTTATGTGATGATGATGATGAGTTATGCATATTTTCAACTCCTTGCAACCTATGTCATGACAATATGCATGTTAGAGTTTGCTCATGTATGATCATGAATTAGCTCCCATTGCATGATAACATGTTAGGCATTTAATTAAGCATGCATAACCTTATAGTTGGTATGACTTGCTATTGAGATTTCCATGAAATCTCATTCCTTCCATATGTATATAATCATGCTCTAGGTGCTGGAAATTCTCATGGAAGAGGGTAAATGTGGATGAATAATTTGGATATGACCTAGATAGTATGTATTTAACCTAGAAGATGTTGTATGGGTATGTAAAACGCATGCACTCACTGGATCCGATCCAAGGTAGAACGTTTCCACCGATAGTTTAAATGACTTATCCAACGAGTTTTCACATGAAATTTGGCATGCAAATAGCTAAGATCCAGAGATTTAATTGGACACCAAGAACGCCTAATTTGGTTAAGTTTTCAAATTGATATGATTTTTCAAAGTTGGACCTAAAATCTGGATCAAGATAAGACTAGTCCTGAGAGGCAGTGAGGTTCATGCACAGTTTTCATATACCAAATGAACTAATTTTTCCACGAGATTTTATGATCTTAAAGTAAACATATGGAGCTTTAAATCCATATGTAACACGCCTCAATTGGATAAGTATACAAAAAGAAATGAATTTTTGAAAACAGGACTCAGAATCTGGAAGTTTAAATTAACCAAATGAACAGTGTTTTTCAACGAATAAATTGATTTCATTTGGACAAGGAAACCTCAATTTCATATTTTTTCTTCAAATTTTAATGGAAGAGCTTTCATTAGAAATTGGAACCACCTCATTTAGATTTTTTTAGATTTAATTATGAATTTTCAAATTTCATGCTGAATCCTGGAATTACCAAATGAATAGTGCCGTGAACAGTAATCGTAGCCCTAACCCTTGGAACTTCATGTTTCTAAGTCTAAATGGTGTTCAATTGACCTAAGATACTTCAATTTGAGTATATGTAAGGATGAAAATAAGGATGTTACAAGGGTGCTCTTGGATATTCTGTTTTGATCTGAAAGGAATATGAGTTTTATGTTATGGATAGTTTAGATAAACTTAAACAAGCTAGAATCAAGTGGTAATAGCTTAGAAATCAAAGTATGCATGTGAATGGAAGATTGTGTTCTGTTCTGGTACTGTACAAATCACTGTTCATATGTTGGAATTTCATGATTTTGATGCTTCCAATGAGTTTAAAATGGAAAATTGTGTGGGGTTATGGTAGAGAAACAAGTATTGGAAGCATTGGAATCAAAATGAGAATTTTTGGAAAATAAGTGTAGCTTTTCGGTTCTGTACAGTCACTTAAGATGCAATTTGATTTTGGAGAATCTGAATGCATATTTGAATTATACATGAAAAATTATGTGGAAGTGAACCATGAGAATTTATTTTAGAAAGATGGAAGCATAAGTCATAAATTAAAGAAAGAATGGAACTTAGTGAGAACCTAGTCTTGGAATTGTGTTGGAAGTGAATTGTAACTTGATGTTACTTTGTAATCGCTAGGTTTTGACATTTGTGAGAAGGGAAGATTACTTCAAGAAGGAATTAACAAGGACATCTAAGAGGTAGCAAGAATACCTAACTATAATCTTATGCTTGTTTGATTGTATGTTTACTTGACATGTATGATTATTGGTTGAGCATGAGATGATTTTATGATGATGATGATGAGATGTGAATGGTTGCAACTCCTTGCAATGAATGTCATGACAATATGCATGTTAGAGGTTGCTTATGTATGATCATGAAGTAGCTCCCATGTCATTATAACATGTTAAGCATTTAATCAAGCATGCATGTTATTATAGTTTGTATGACTTGCTATTGAGATTTCCATGAAATCTCATTCTTTCCATATGTATATAATCATGCTCTAGGTGCTGGAAGTTCTCAATGCAAAAGGTTAAATGTGGATGGTTAATTTGTATATGACTTAAAGTTGGGTACTTAACTTTAGAGGATGATATTTGATGTGCTTAATGTATGTTACTATGGATCCAGTCTGGAGCAGTCGACTTCCAATGATAATTTTCTTAACTTATCCAACGTATTTTCAGGTGAAATTTGGAATGAAAATAGTTAAGATCTATAGCTTTAAATGGACACAAAAAACACCTCAATTGGTTAAGAATTCGAATTGTTATGATTTTTCAAAGTCGGGATTAAAATCTGGATTGAGATAAAACGAGTACCCAGAGGCAGTAAGGTTCATGTGCGAATTTCAAATAGTAAATGAATGAGTTTTTCCACAAAATTTTATGATATTCTAGTAAACATATGGATATTTAAATAAATATGTAACTAGCCTCATTTGGATAGGTATACAAAGAGAAATAAATTTTTTAATACAAGGCACAGAAACTGGAACTTTCAAGTTTACCAAATGAACAGTGTTTTCCAATGAATAAACTGATTTCATTTGGACAATGAAAACTTAGTTTCATATTTTTCCTTCAAATTTTAAAGAAATAGCTTTCATTATAAATTGGAATCACCTCATTTTGATTTTTCTATATTTAATTATGAATTTCCAAAGTTCATGATGTAATCTGGATTTACCAAATGAACAGTACCATGACAGTCCCGGTGACCTAATTCTTAGAAATTCATGTTTCTAAGCTAAAATGGTTTTCCATTGGTCTAAGATACTTCCAAATGAGTATATGTAAGGATGAAATTAAGGATACAATATTTTGGTATCAGAGCAAAGGATTCTGACTTAGGAAATGCTCTGAATAGATGATTTATAGATAGATACACAATGGTAAAGCTGTCATAATTGACATTAAGTTAGTGTTTGCAGGATGGCTAAACGTAGGACCAGATCAGAAACCACTATTAACCAAGAAGATCCCAGGCCTGAGGTTTTTAGTTCAGATAAATCTGGACTGAATTCAGAGGAGGAGGAGATAATGGACAATGGTCCTGATTTCTGGTTACCCCCTCTAGTTCATATTCCCGATTCTAGTGATTCTGAAATAGATAGATCCGATAGTTGTTCAGTGGGATCCAACTTTATGGATGATACACCAGAGGGTAGTATGTCAGAAGAAGAACCTATTCCAGCTCCTCCTATAAATTTTGTACCTCCAGACCCAGCAGATTCTGGTTCAGGTATTGAGGGAGTCCAGAGAGATAAAAAGACGTAGTACACCCTTAACCAGTACCACCTGATGAACATTATTCTCAGGTTGGGGGCATAGTGGAACCTACCGCTAAATAGCCAAATGACCCAGATCAGATAGATGCACCAGGTCCTAGTAGTTCCAAGGTACCAAAGCAGTAATACATCTTGAAACGCAAAGGATAACCCTAAAACTTGCTGCAAGTGACCTGAATGAGGAACAGTTTGAGAGAGCTGTGGAACTAGCCAGACAATTATATGACTTGGGAAGACCCTTAGTTCAAGAGATAGACCAAGACTATAGAGTCTACCAAGATTTTATCGCTAGGATATGGGATACTTACCGAGCCTTTGATCCAGATACCATTACCCTTGGTGATTGGACCAACATCATGGATGACATTTTGCCTACTACTCACACCTGGAGAGCAGGGTTGGATGATTACTTTGAGGAAGAACCATATTCTAGCATCACCAACTGGATCTTCATGGTGGAAGAATTTATTAGAACTTTTAAGAAAGAGTAGTGTATGCTTAGGAATGATAATGTTATCCATGTACTTATGTAATGTATAAAGATCAGTATGACAATGTATGTATGACTTTACTGACTTTATGTGTATGACATATTTTGAATTGAATGTAAATTATATTATTTATCGTATTCCTCTCTTATTTAGATAGTAAAACAAAATGGTTCAAACTAGAAGGACTGTTCCGACAGAGGAACCACGAGATACAGGAAATATTAATCAGATAATTTTAGAACTTTAGAGCAGCAGCAAAAGATGATAGAAGAGATGCGTGCAGCTCAGGTACGGAGTGAGCAAGAGAGAGATGCTGCTATTGCCATAGCGGTGGCAGAAGCTATGAGCAATTTAAGGCCTCTAGAGTCTTCAGGAGCAGCCAATAGAGAATCAGAAAGAGTATAACAGCCAGTTGAGACACATAGATGGGCTGACAGGGGGATGATGCAGTTAGTATTCAACAATGGATGATAAGATTTTGCAAGCATAATCCTCCAATATTTGAAGGAGCATTCAATGTCCAGATGGTAGATAATTGGATCAGTAGGCTGGAGAAGATTTTTAAAGCGCTTGATTGTTCAACCGAGACTAAGGCTCAGATGGCTATCTATCAGTTAGAGAAAGATGCTGATAGATGGTGGAAGAATACCAAATTGCTGTTACAAGCAAGAAACATTCCAATTACCTGGGAAGTGTTTCTTGAACAATTCTATGAGAAGTATTTTCCTCAGTCTACACGAGATGAGTGGGAAGCTGAATTCCTTGTACTGAGACAAGGAGAGAAGGAATCATTTGATGAGTATCTGGATAAGTTCATCCGTCTATCTCAGTATTCTACTTATCTGCGCCAAGTGGATGATGAGCGCTGGATGACTGAGAGGATGATTAGGGGATTGAATACTATGCTAAAAGAAAAGATGATTCCCCAACAATACAACCAGTTCAGCAAAGCGGTGGAAGCATGCTGTATAGTTAAGAATAGTATGAATCATCGGATGTTATCCAGACCTGTGAACAAGGAACAGGCTACTCCTGAAAAGGCCAGTCATAATCGAGATGTTGCTATTGGTAGCGGCTATAGAAAGAGAAAAAGACAGTGGCAGAACAGGAGACCGAATAGAGGGAGTTTTCGAGGAAGGTCTAACAACAGAGACTCGAGGGCCCGAGCATATGAAAAATGCGGAAAGAATCATGAAGACAAACCATGTCTGATGGGCCAGAATATCTGTTACACATGTGGAAAGCCTCGATATTTTTCTCGGGAGTGCCCTCAAGCAGTAAATAATCAAAGGCCAAGGATGCAAGGGTGAGTATTTGCACTCAATAGGGAAGATGCCCAACGGTCACCCGAAAGGATCCAAGGTACAATTTATCTTAATGATCATTCTGTAATTGCTCTGTTTGATTCAGGTGCAAGTCATTCCTTTGTTTCTTATGAGTGTACTGAAGGCTTAGGCCTTGTGATTAGTAAGTTGAATTATGACATATGTGTGATAACTCCCATAAATGCTAGAGTAGTTACATTTAATGTTTGCCTAAATAATGTTGTACGGTATGAGCATTGTTGCACTACTCTAGATTTGATATGTATGTTTTTATGAGAAATCGATGTCATAATTGGATTAAATTGGTTGTCTTCCAATAACGTTGTACTGGATTGCAAGAACAAGGCTTTAGTTCTTGGTCCAATTATGAGTTCAGAGGTAAGACTAAATTTCATAACGGAGGCTCAGGCAGATAAATGTCTGCGAAAAGGATGTCAAGGCTATATGATCTTCTTTTCTATTCAAGCAGAAGTGGAAGAAGGGATTAAGGAGATCCCAGTGGTCAAGGAATTTCCTGAAGTTTTTCCAAAGGAAATTCAAGGATTGCCTCCGGAGCGAGAAGTGGAATTTGCAATTGATATTATGCCTGCAGCTGGACCAATATCCAAAGCCCTATATCGTATGGCTCCTAATGAGATGATTGAATTAAAAAAGTAGATTGAGGTGCTATTAGAGAAGGGTTTCATACGACCCAGTGTTTCACTATGGGGTGCTCCAGTGCTATTTGTTAAGAAGAAGGATGGCAGTCTCAGACTATGTATTGACTATAGGGAATTGAATAAGATTACTATTAAGAACAAGTACCCTCTTCCCAGAATTGATGACCTGCTAGATCAATTGGCTGGAGCAAGTATGTTCTCCAAGATTGATTTAAGATCAGGCTACCATCAGCTGAGAGTTAAATCAGATGATATCTCAAAGACTGCTTTTAGGACTCGTTATGGTCATTTTGAATTTCTGGTGATGCCTTTTGGTCTGACGAATGCGCCTGCAATTTTTATGGATTACATGAACAGAATCTTCAGGCCTTACTTAGATCAATTTGTTGTGGTCTTATTGATGATGTCCTGGTGTACTTCAAGTCTATTGAGGAGCATGAAAGGCATTTGAGAATTGTTCTTGGTACCCTTAAAGAAAAGGAGCTCTATGCTAAGCTTAGTAAGTGTGACTTTTGGCTTTCAGAAGTCAAATTTCTCGGTCATGTCATATCCCATGAAGGGGTAGCTGTAGATCCTAGCAAAGTTGAAGCAGTTTTAAGCTGGGAACAGCCAAGGACAATGACAGATATTAGAAGTTTTCTGGGCTTGGTAGGGTACTATAGAAGATTTATTAAAGACTTTTCTCGAGTTGCCTTGCCGTTAACCAAGCTGACCAGAAAGAATCAGCAGTTTAAGTTGGACGAGAAGTGCGAGGCTAATTTCCAAGAGTTAAAGCATAGATTAACCATTACTCCCGTGCTGGTTATCCTAGACCCAACTCAGACTTATGTAGTCTATACTGATACTAGTAAGCAGGGGTTGGGATGCGTGTTAATGCAGCAAGGTCGAGTAGTAGCCTACGCCTCTCGACAGTTAAAGCCACATGAAGAAAATTATCCCACTCATGATCTGGAGCTTGCAGCGGTGATTTATGCTCTCAAGATATGGAGACATTATTTGTATGGAGCTACCATAGAATTATATTATGACCATAAAATCCTAAAGTATCTGCAGGATAAAAAAGAGTTGAATATGAGGCAGCGACGATGGATGGAATTATTGAAAGATTATGATTTCCAGATTAAATACCATCCAGGAAAAGCTAATGTGGTGGCTAATGCTCTAAGTAGAAAAGTGGTGCAGGTGTCAAGTCTGATGATCAAAGAATTGGAACTGTTAGAGAATGTTAGAGACTGGAGTCCTCTCTATCAGATGTAGATGACGGAGAGTCCTTATGGAGGAAAACAAGTTACATCTTTCATTGAAGATGAGATAAGAGAAGCTCAAAAGTAGTATAAACTCGCAGCTATTTTTAAAGATAAGCTTGAGAGAGGTAAAACTAAGAATTTTGAGATTTCCCAAGATGGATTGCTACGGTTTAGAGGAAGACCGTTTATCCCTAATGTTATGGGATTAAAGAAGAAAATTCTAGATGAAGCACACAAAAGCCGATATACAGTACATCCAGGTATGACCAAGATGTATCATGATGTGAAAAGTCTATTCTGGTGGCCTAGATGAAAGAAAGATGTTGTGGCTTATGTGTCCAAGTGCTTGACATGCCAGAGAAAGTAAAGATTGAAACATCAGAAACCAGCAGGAACATTAGAACCTTTAGATATCCCTGATGGGATAGTATTGCCATGGATTTTGTGGAAGGACTACCCATGACTCCGACTAAGCATGATGCAATATGGGTAATCATTGATCGATTGACAAAGTCGGCTCACTTCCTGACAATAAATAAAAGGGATTCTTTAGAAAAGCTGGCAAAGTTGTATATAAAGGAGATTGTTAGACTGCATGGTATCCCAAATAGTATTGTGTTCGATAGAGATTCTCGATTTACATCTAATTTTTGTAGAGCTTTACAGAAAGAAATGGGCACTACTCTCTAATTCAATACATCCTATATCATCCTCAGATGGATGGTCAGTCTGAGAGAACAATCCAAACGCTCGAAGATATGCTAAGAGCATGTGTTTTGGGATTTCAAGGGAAGTTGGGATATCCATTTACCACTCATAGAGTTTGCATATAGCAATAGTTATCAGGCTAGTATTCAGATGGCCCCGTTTGAAGCACTTTATGGACGTAAGTGCAGATCTCCCTTATACTGGCTAGAGTTGAGCTAAAGAAGAATGTTTGGTCCTGATATAGTTGATCAAACTGTAGAACAGATTGGGATGATCAGAAAAAGATTATTGACGGCTCAAAGTAGACAAAAAAGCTATGCAGATGTCAGAAGGAAGCCATTGGAGTTTGAAGAAGGAGAGCATGTATTCCTTAAATTAACTCCAACTTCAGGAGCCGGACGATCAATTAAAGTGAGCATCCCAGATACATCGGACCATTTCAGATTCTCTTGAAGATAGCATCAGTAGCCTACAAGTTGGCTCTTCCCCCAAATCTTAGCCAGATACATGATGCATTCCATGTTTCCCAATTAAAGAAGTATGTTCCAGACTCATCACATATGATTGAACAAGATGAAGTTGCACTGCAAGATGACCTGACATATGAGGTTGGACTAGTACGAATTATTAATCGAAAGGTCAACCAGCTACGTAATAAGCAAATTTCTTTAGTCAAGGTGATCTGGAAAGGCTTGACTGAGAATGAAGCTACATGGGAAACAGAGGATGGAATGAGGGAGATGTATCCTGAGTTGTTCCATTAGGATGTATTGTAAATTTTGAGGATGAAATTTATTTTAAGGGGGAGAGAAATGTAATATCCCTAATTTTCTATACTGAATAGTATGTGCAGTTTGTAAGTAATATAAGTAAGATTTTCTGAGAAAATTTGGCCATTTATGTAAAGAAAGGGATTGAATTGAAAAAGGAAGAAATGCAAGGACTTAAGTAAAATTATAAAAGTTTTAAGGCCAAAAGAGAAAGTAGACAAAAATGTGGGGTCTTTAAGTGTAATTTTAGCCAAATTTGAGGACATAAGTGTAATTTATGAAAAGTCAAGGGGCAAAAGTGTAATTATGAAGAATTTGGAACGAAAACAGGCCAAAAATGACCAAAGTCAGATCAGACCCAAATTTTACCAGTAGATAGAGAAAATTATTCCGGTTAGTTTGACACAACACATAATTTTGATTTGAGGTTCCGGAAAATTGATATAAATTTTTGAAGTCAGATAAAATTATTACAGTATTTTTTGGATCTCAGAATCAGATGAGACCTTACAGTAAATTCTTCTAATTAATATAAGAATTTATAAAATTGATAGGATCAGAAAAGGAATCTTGTAGAATTTCTAATGAAATTTACAGTGGAATAAAATACCCGATAAATAGCTCCGGGATCGGTTCCTTGGGAATTTTGCCATAAAGGTAGTGGACCCTATAAAGGCCCAAAAATGGCGCCATGAAGGCTCAATAAGACAGTTGGATTGATAGGTGGGCCAGTGTCCAGAGGATCCCCTGAAAAGTGCGAAGTTATGAAAATGCCCTTGTGTTGTGAAACATCCTCCTTTAGACCTCTCAAAGTACACTTACGGAAGTAATCTTCACTTTATTATATCTCTCTTTGCCATAAAAATCCTGGCAGAAGATAACTGTATTGATTCGGTAAGTCCCATGAGAACTACCATTCTACGTAAGTACCAAGGAAAGACTGGATGAACCGGCTAGGTCCACTCACTTCCAGCATCCTTAGACAGCACCTACATACACAGTACTTTCGATATTCTGCCAGTATAACAGCATTTTCTAGTAAATATCCTTAATCTTAATCCTTAAACCTTGACCTTAAATTTGGAGCTTAAACCTTAACCTTACTCATACTCAATTGGGATTATGTTAGAACATTGGAATACCTCTTAACCTCAAAACATGTATTTCCAAGAGTTAGGCTTACGGATACAGTTCATCGCAACTAATGAACCAGAAGGTGTTAAGTCGCGATGAGATGATGGCTAGGTCGCGACTAGTGACTAAAGTAGTGCCAAGCGTATGGGCCAAGAATGGTGAAGGTCCAAAAGAGATAGTTACCCGGTTAGAGATAGACCGGAGGCAGGAGGCCAGATACAGGAAAGGTTATCTGGAAACCATGAGGTGGACTGATAAGGTATCCTCATGGGACCCACAAGATGCCACCTGGCATTAAAGCAGGATTCAGTAACCTTTCAGAAGAGTAAAGTTACTCGGTTGGCACGAAAACCGAGGAAGTGATCAGATAAGTATGGGACTTATCTGGATAGCATTGGGAAGCGTGCAAGGTCTCTTCCAGTCGCCACATGGCATTAGTCTGGAGAAAGTAGATAAAGCTGAGTGCACGCATTACGAGACAAGACACTGGACCGGTGAGTCAGCTGCTGAGGTGTCCAGGGAATTGTGACATGTGAAAAATATGCTGCTGAGGTGTCCCGATGATGCAGTAAAAGAGGAATTAAGGAAAATAGGAAAATCCAGGAAAAACCAGGACCGCAGGATCAGAGTTCATAGAAACTACAGAATTGCCATTGAAGGCAATTATAAATACCCCCCTCCATTTCATTTGGCATCACGCATGGCAAGAGGAAAGGGAGAGAAAGAAGAGAGAGAAGGAGAAGGAAGGGAAGAGAGAAAGGAAGTAAGGAAGTTCTGGCGGAGCTGGAAGCAGAATAGAGATAGTAGAGTTCTGCTGAGCTAGCCAGGTAGTAACTAATCCTAGCTTTTATGTAATGGCTTTGTGATTGATGTGCTATTGTTTGGTTGGATTGTTGTCTTATATGTTATGTCTGAAGCTCTACTGCAATGCTATGATCATATGTTATTGAGTATGGAAGCACGCGGCATACTTATCTGTACACAATCACAAGCAAGCACTGTCACACTGCATTACATATATTGTTAAGATTGTTGCTACTGAGATTCCCCCGAATCTCATCCCCCCTTTTATAACCATTTCAGGGAGGTTATGTCAAGGTAGATTTTGAGAATTTTGAGAGACGCCGTTATGCTGCTAAAATTTTGGTGGAGATAGCAGTAGTGGAGGAAGGATATGATGGGTACTGTGTACGTAGGTACTGTCTAAGGAGGCTGGTAGTGAGTGGACCTAGCCGGTTCATCCAGTCTTTCCTGGGTACTTACGTAGAATGGTAGTTCTAATGAGAGAATTACCGAATCAGTACAGCTAGTATAGCTTCCGCAGGTGTGCTCTGAGGAGTCTAAGGCGGGATATTTCATTTTGGTATCAGAGCAATAGGTTCTGGCATAGACCAGAAAGGACTCTGGTTCAGAGCATAAGATTCTAGTACAGAATAGAAGGTTCTGGCTCAGTGATGCTCTGATTTAGAAAGAGTATTTCCTTGAGTGCGAGAGAATGGCATTATGGTCGCGACTAATGTGAGTGAAGGTCGCGACGATAGAATGGTGGTCGCGACGAGTATGTTCTCTGGTCGCGACGGTATATCACAGGAAGCTCAGGTTGCGACGGGAAAGGTCTTGTGTCGCGACTGAAGAGTTAAGGTTGCGACGTAAGGAGACCTAGGTCAAAACGAGTTAGGTTCAGGTCGCGACGTGAGAGTATTTAGGTCGCGACTAAAGGACGGAGATCTAATGATGAGCTAGTTAGAATGAGGTAGATCCTCCATGTGATACCTAGGAGTAGATCTACATTGTAAAGGTCTTATTCAGCTGGGCTGAATAGAAGACCTAAGAGCTAGAATGAGATAGCTAGCATGAGGTTTGTCCAGGAATGAGCCAAGGACATGGCCTAAGGCTAGAGATGTGATGGGCTGATGTTCCCTAAGCAGAGGGATTCCATCACGAAGAAGTAGTAACCTAGGGTAGAGTACCCTAGAGAACAGTAATATGATATGATATGATTGAGGATGATAGATTGTCTCAGTTATGGGACGACGATAAGTTATGATATTCAGATAGAGAAGCATTGGCTAAGAGCACTCTGGGAGGTAGCTCAAGTTGTGAAGCCAATAGCAAGAGAAAGAGGCAATAGTTCAGGCAGGGGTCTGATTAAGGTGAAGATCAGGTTGGGGAGCAGAGATGTCAAAGTGGTGAGCCATGGCACATAGGATTGTCGAGCAGGGCAATGCAGTGGTGAGAGAAAGGCCACTTGGCGAGAGTTGCCTTATGAATGCTGACATTCCTAGGAAATGTGTTTGCTCTTACCACAGACAGAGTCTCCAATTTACCTAAGGTCGACCCTAAGAATGGTTAAGAGGAACCATAGCTGTAAGGGCGACTGAGCTGTAAGGAACTATATGCCTAGATGATGATGTGGATGAAGAGTTCTTTTCTGATCTAGAGAATGTGGTTATTATAACGAGTTATAAGAAATAATTAGTAAGATAATAAATCTGTCTTAGCTCAGTGATGAGGTTGATGTATGAGGGGTTAGGACATGGATAGCTATAAGCAACTATAATGAGAGATGTTAGTTGCTAAGAATCCATGTGGAAGGTCTGGGACCAAGCTGTTGCTCCTCTAGACCATCACTAGTGTGCGAATAAGACAGAGAGGGATGGTCTTACTGGTTATAGATATGACTGTGTTATAAAAATCACATAGCTATATAGATCAGTAAGAAGTTCTCTTCAGGAAAGATGAGGTATTCCTTGAAATTTGGAGGACGAAATTTCTTAAAGGGGAGGAGAATTGTAACATCCCAATTTTTGGGTCTAGTTGTGTAACATCCCGATTTTTGGTCTAGGAGAACTGGGAAGTAGTCTGATATGGGCAGGCTGCTAAAACCGTAGTCCCAGGGTAGTAATCTGATATGGGCGGATTACTTAAAGATGAGATAAGTCTTTAACCTACAGAATCGGGACAGTTCGCCTAGGTTCAAAATGAGGAATGTGAGGAATATCCTAAGTCTTAAGCCTAGGAATTCTGCAGGTAGCTTGATATGGGCTAGCTCCTGTGTAAGATAACCTGATATGGGCGGGTTGTCGAGCTTTTCAATTAACGATGACTCCCGAATAGTTTAAGGGATGAGTTATTGAAAGAGAATTTCTAGAACTTAAGATAAGGGATGAGAAGATGAGTAATGAGGCCAGAAAGAGAATGCAGGGGCAAAATCGTAATTATGGGAAAGATCGGGCTGGTAGCCGATGAGTACCATATTTTGCCAGAAAATAGAGAAAATTATGCTGATCATTTCACTGAACTGTGAAATGAGCATACGAGGTCTCTATGAGTATGAAAGAATTATGGAAAGTTTAAGGACAAAAAGGTGGGGTCCTTAAGTGTAATTTTAGCCAAATAAAAAGGAACTTAAATGAAAAGCAGAAAAGTTCCTTGGGGCTAAAGTGTAATTAAAGAAAGTCAGGCCGGAAGTGGTTTGGACTGTCCGACGGCATTTCAGTCCCAGATTTCACTGGTAGAGAGAGCAAGGGACGCTCGGTAATCTGGCTTAATACATGAATTTTTGAAGACTCCAGATAGCCAGAAATGGACTGATCGTCCAAAAGTTATAAAAATTCATACCGGATATCCTAGATTTCAGATCTAGGTGAGAAAATACAGGATGATGCGTCTTTATGGGGCGGATGTCAGGAAACTGACAGAATACCGATAGGAGGCCTGTAGAAAAAGTTATTCGCAAATTAGAAAATCCAGACGGGAGTGTGAGGTCTCCGGGTATCCGATAGGGAGATTTATCGGTATCTAAAAAGGGACTGAATGAGTTCGGATAACCTCGGTCAGATGACTGATATGACTCACAGGGATGCCTGAACACCGCAGGCCAGTATATCGACAGAAGGAGACGGTGTCCTGATATGTGTATAAACGGTGAAAAATAGATTAAATATTAAATAAACATTAACAGGGAGATTCCTCGTAATACGTGCCATGAAGGTAATGGACCCTGAAAGGCCCAGTAATGGCGCCAACAAAGGCCCAGTAAGACCCTTGGACTGATAGGTGGGCCAGTGTCCGGCAGAACCCCGGAAAAGTGCGAAATTACGAAAATGCCCCTGTGTTGTACTAAAGGGGTAGGAGATGAATTAGGGCATTTTGGTCATTCTAGACAGGCCCAGGAGCCAAGGCACATACAGATAAAGTTACTTAGAGTCAGTATATGCCCTGACAGAGTACAGAAGGGTGTGAAATGACGATTTTACCCTTACGGTTAAAATAGTGCAAGAAAGGGCACCCACGGGTATTTTGGTAATTTGTCGAGGGATGTTTCTTGGGAATCGACCCATCAGAGTACTTGAGCTTGATCAGGATCCAAGATAACATACCCAGAGCCCAAAAACGTAGCCCATAGAGTATGTGGGAAAAAGTGGCATTAAAATACTATTTTCATGTTGTTGCAATAAAGTAAAGTTACTCGGTCAGCACGATAACCGAGGAGGTGATCAGATAAAGTCCGGGACTTATCTGGATAGCATTGGAAGGCGTGAAAGGTCCCTTCCAGGTGCCACATGGCGCAATCTTAGAGGCAGAAGAAAAGTTGAGGACACATATTACTGTGCAAGACTCTGGACCGGTACTGGATTAGACTGAACTGCTGAGTCAGCTGATGAGGTGTCCAGGAATTATGACATGTGAAGAATGTGACGATGAGGTGTCCCTATGGGGTGTCCTGGATGATGTCATGCATGATGCAGTAAAAAGGATTAAAGAAAAATAGGAAAATCCAGGAAAAACCAGGACCACATGTTCAGATGGCTTTAAAATTACAGAAATGCCATCCATTAAAGCTATAAATACCCCCTTCCCCTCCCATTTTATGCATCCCACATTTTTGGCAAGAAAAGAGAGAGAAAGAAGAGAGAGAAGGAGAAAGAAAGAAAGAAAAGAAGTTCTGGTGGAGTTGGAAGCAGTATAGAAGTTCTGGAGTTCTGCTTTTGAGGTAGTATCTAATCCTAGCTTTTATGTAATGTCTTTGTGAGTTGATGTGCTATTGTTTGGTTGGATTGTTGTCTTATATGTTGTGTCTGAAGCTCTACTGCAATGCTATGATCATATGTTATTGAGTATGGAAGCATGCAGCATACTTATTTGTACACAATCACAAGCAAGCACTATCACACTGCATTACATATATTGTTATGATTATTTACTACTGAGATTCCCCCGAATCTCATTCCCCATATCTAACCCATTACAGGGAGATTATGTTGAAGTGAATTTTAAGAATTTAGAGAGACGCCGTTATGCTGCCGAATTAAAGACTGAACATCAGAATATGATAAGTACTGTGTACGTAGTGCTGTCTAAGGAGGCTGGAAGTGAGTGGACCTAGCCGGTTCATCCAGTCTTTCCTGGGTACTACATAGAATGGTAGTTCTCCTGAGGGAATTACCGAATCAGTACAGTTCAGTTCTTTGTACAGATGAAGCCTAGCGGTTATGCTGCCGGATTTTAGGCAGAAAAAGATGTAATAGAAATATGAGAATTTTGTGTATGCCTTGTTGTATGACATTTGTTATTCAATAATAAATATTGTTTGGCATGTTTAATTTGTGAATGAGAAATTAAGAGAGAAATTCGCAGGTCCTGAGGTAGCAGTGTTCTGGCCTCAGTTTGACCTAGTAAACGAAGGAATTTGGTCACAAAATTCGGTGTGCTAGTCGTACACATCTGGGGCATTATGTGGATAGGTAATAAGCCTCATATGGATGTGCAGAACGAGATAAATTAATTTTCAAATTAAAGGTTCAGAATAAGGAACTTAAGAGTAAAATTTTGAATTTCTGGGCTTAAGTTAAGATATAATCGAGCTAATATGGCTTCCGCAAGTGTACTTTGAGGAGTCTAAGGAAGGATGTTTCAAGTTGAACTGGGAGGTAGTCTGATATGGGCAGGCTGCTAAACCCGTAGTCCCAGGGTAGTAATCTGATATGGGCGGATTATTTACTTGTATTTTGTAGGATCCGAGGGATGAGCTAAGTCCTTCAGGATGTAAAGATGAGTTAAGTCTTTAACCTACAGAATTGGGACAGTTCACCTAGGTTCAAAATGAGGAATGGGAGGAATGTCCTAAGTCTTAAGCCTAGGAATTCTGCAGGTAGCTTGATATGGGATGGCTCCTGTGTAAGATAACCTGATACAGAGGGTTGTCGAGCCTTTCAATTAACAAGGACTCCTGAAGAGTAGAGGATGAGTTATTGAAAGAGAATTTCTAGAACTTACGATAAAGGATAAGAAGAAAGTGAGATAAGATAGACCCCAGAATTATGCTAAGATTCTGTGGGGTGAGATATGAAAGAAATGGACACTGCTTATTGTAATATCCTTAATTTTTTGTACTGGTTGCTATGTACAGATTAAACGGAATATATGAGCTCTGTTTCAGGAAAAACATGTGGACCTTTATGTAAAGAAAAGGATTAAATTGCAAAAGAAAGGAAATTAAGGGACCTAAATGCAATTATGGAAAGTTTAAAGTTAGGAATGAAAGGTAGACAAAAATGTGGGGTCTTAAAGTGTAATTTTAGCCATATTAAGGGACTTAATTATAAAGAAGGAAAAGTTCCCTGGGGCTAAAGTATAATTAAAGAAAATAGGCCAGAAGTGGTTTGCACCGCCCGACAGCATTTCAGTCCCAGATTCTACCAGAAGGTAGGGTAGGTGACGTCGGGTAACCAAGCCTAATACCGGAATTTTTGAAGACTCCAAATAGCCAGAAATGGACTAATCGTCCAAAAGTTATAAAAATTAATACCGGATACCCTAGATTTCAGATATAAGTGAGAAAATACAGGATGATGCACCCTTATGGGGCGGATGTTGGGAAACTGACAGGATACCGATAAGAGGTCTGTAGGAAAAGTTATTCACAAAATAAATAATCCAGACGGGAGTGTGAGGCCTCCGGGGATCGGGTTGGAGATTTATCGGTATTTTTAAAGGGGCTAAATGCGATCGAATGACTTCGGTCAGATGACCGTTATAACCCCCAACGATGCCTGAACACAGTAGGACACTATATCTGGGAAAAAGAGCCGGTGTCCGGAAAAGGTATATAATCGGTAAATAATAGTTAAAATATTCAATGAACTGTGTTAAAGGAAGATTCCTCGTAATGCGTGCCATACAGGTAATGGACCCAGGAAGCCCAAAAATGGCGCCATTAGAGGTCCAATAAGACTCTTGGACTGATAGGTGGGCCAGTATCCAGCAGAACCCCGGAAAAGTGCGAAATTACGAAAATGCCTCTATGTTGTACAAAAAGGGCAGCAGATGAATAAAGGGTATTCTGGTCATTTTGGACAGACCCAGAGGTCAAGACATGTCTAAACAAGGTTGACTAGAGCTAGTATAAGCTTTGACCGGGTCCAGAAAGGTGTGAAATGACGATTTTGCCCTTAGGGTTAAAATAGGACAAGATAGGACACCAAGGGCATTTTGGTCATTTCGCAGGGGATCTGTAACTGAGTCTGGACCCAGTATTAAAAAGTTAATGATATAAAGGGTCTAGATACTAAATGTGAGGTCAGTAGACATAAAAAGGATCTTCAGAAATATCAGATTCAGAAAACGGCACGTTTTTCGAGGCAATGGACCGGGCCGGTACCGGATTGGACCTGAAAGCTTCCAGAACCTCCAAATTTCGTCACATGAAGCATATGGGTGGTGAGGTGTCCTATGAGGTGTCCCATGAGGTGTCCAGGGTGATGCAGTAAAAAAGAATTAAAGAAAATAGGAAATTCCAGGAAAAACCAGGACCACAGGATCATAAGTCTTCCTAATTACAAGATTGCCATTGCTCAACACTATAAATACCCCCACCTAGCCCCTCATTTCGGCATAAGAAAGGAAGAAAGGAGGAGAGAAGTTCTTGAGAGAGAAAGTGTGAGAAAGAAAGAAGTAAGGAAGTTCTGGTGAAGTTGGAAGTAGTAGGGAAGTTCTAAAGCACTGCTTTTAAGGTAACAACTAATCCTAGCTCTTATGTAATGTCTTTATGATGTGTTGTTTTGTTTGGTGGATTGTTGTCCTATATGTTATGCTTGAAGCTCTATTCCAATGCTATGATCATATGTTATTGAATATGGAAGCATGCAGCATACTTATCTGTACACAGTCACAAGCAAGCACCGTCACTCTGCATTACATATTTTGTTATGATTATTGTTACTGGGATTCTTTTGAATCTCATTCCCAAACATAACATTACAGGGGAGGTTCTGTCAAAATAAAATTTGAAAATCTTAAGAGACGCCGGTAGGCTGCCGAAATTCTGGCAACGAAGACGGAACAAAGAAAGGAACTGATACGTACTGTGTACGTAGTGCTGTCTAAGGAGGCTGGAAGTGAGTGGACCCAGCAGGTTCATCCAGTCTTTCCTGGGTACTACGTAGAATGGTAGTTCTCACAAGGGAATTACCGAATCGGTACAACATCGGTTACTTTCTAAAGAAGAATTGTAGTAGTTATGCTGCCGGATTTTAGACAGAGAAGGATGTAATAAAATATGAGGGAGTTAATCATGCACAGAGATATAACAGTTGATTATTTGATATTAATTGTTATCTGGCCTGTATGACTGATATGTGTTGGTTGTATGCTTGGGTATGTAAAGACTAAATGCTGAAAATAGGCTTAGTGAACAGTAACTCGTGAAGACCCATTCATGTTTGATAAATCATTAAAAATAGTAAATGATTGAATTAATGTACGAAATTTTTAGGGTAAAAAGTAGACATACTAAGATTTAATTTGATATATAGAATGTCTAATTTGGATGTATACACGAAAAGATATAAATTGTTAAAGTTGGGACCAGAATGCTGGATTCAGGAGAAAGTCATTGGATGAACAGTAAGATTGAAACGTTGACCCACGTTAAATTTGTCAAGGATTGGTCAACCAATGATTTTCCCTGAAATATATTTGAGTTAGCTTCATGTAGCAATTTGAACCACTTCATTTTGATTTTTCTAGAATTAGTTATGAATTTTCAAAATCAGGTCACTCATCTGGAATTTGCCACAGTGAACAGTACTCGATATGAATAAAATTCCAGATTAAGTGTGTAGACTTCAATGACCCTGAAAGTGGTTTAAGTGCTACTGAATGGTCCCTAAGATGTATAAAAATAAGGATGTGACACTTATGAGGGCAGTAGAGTTGTCCATAAGAAAGAAAGCAGACAGTATGAGATATGAGATGTATTGGTGACTTTTGGTCGCGACTAGGAAGTAGATTGGTCGTGACGGATATGTATGTGGCGTCGCGACTAATGAGTAGAATGAGCTTGGTTGCGACTAGAATATGTTGTGGTCGCGACTAAAGAATGTTGTGGTCGCGACTAGAGAATGCTGTGGTCGCGACTAATGAACCAGAAGGTGTTAAGTCGCGATGAGATGATGGCTAGGTCGCGACTAGTGACTAAAGTAGTGCCAAGCGTATAGGCCAAGAGTGGTGAAGGTCCAAAAGAGATAGTTACCCGGTTAGAGATAGACCGGAGGCAGGAGGCCAGATACAGGAAAGGTTATCTGGAAACCATGAGGTGGACTGATAAGGTATCCTCATGGGACCCACAAGATGCCACATGGCATTAGAGCAGGATTGAGTAACCTTTCAGTAGAGTAAAGTTACTCGGTTGGCACGAAAACTGAGGAAGTGATCAGATAAGTCTGGGACTTATCTGGATAGCATTGGGAAGCGTGCAAGGTCTCTTCCAGTCGCCATATGGCATTAGTCTGGAGAAAGCAGATAAAGCTAAGTGCACGCATTACGAGGCAAGACACTGGACCGGTGAGTCAGCTGCTGAGGTGTCCAGGGAATTGTGACATGTGAAAAATATGCTGCTGAGGTGTCCCGGTGAGGTGTCCCGATGATGCAGTAAAAGAGGAATTAAGGAAAATAGGAAAATCTAGAAAAAACCAGGATCGCAGGATCAGAGTTCATAGAAACTACAGAATTGCCATTGAAGGCAATTATAAATACCCCCTCCATTTCATTTGGCATCACGCATGGCAAGAGGAAAGGGAGAGAAAGAAGAGAGAGAAGGAGAAGGAAGGGAAGAGAGAAAGGAAGTAAGGAAGTTCTGGCGGAGCTGGAAGCAGAATAGAGATAGTAGAGTTCTTCTGAGCTAGCCAGGTAGTAACTAATCCTAGCTTTTATGTAATGGCTTTGTGATTGATGTGCTATTGTTTGGTTGGATTGTTGTCTTATATGTTATGTCTGAAGCTCTACTGCAATGTTATGATCATATGTTATTGAGTATGGAAGCACGCGGCATACTTATCTGTACACAATCACAGCAAGCACTGTCACACTGCATTACATATATTGTTATGATTGTTGCTACTGAGATTCCCCCGAATCTCATCCCCCCTTGTATAACCATTTCAGGGAGGTTATGTCAAGGTAGATTTTGAGAATTTTGAGAGACGCCGTTATGCTGCTGAAATTTCGGCGGAGATAGCGGTAGTGGAGGAAGGATATGATGTGTACTGTGTACGTAGGTACTGTCTAAGGAGGCTGGTAGTGAGTGGGCCTAGCCGGTTCATCCAGTCTTTCCTGGGTACCTACGTAGAATGGTAGTTCTAATGAGAGAATTAACGAATCAGTACAGCTAGTATAGCTTCCGCAGGTGTGCTCTGAGGAGTCTAAGGCAGGATGTTTCATTTTGGAGGAGAATCAAGGACCCAATATGAAGCAGAGAAGGAATCACTAGACAGAGATGACCTAAAACGTGAAAGCCAGCTTCTGAGATATTTAGTCACGACCTAAGAGTCCACTGGTCGCGACCTATTTTCTCCTGGGATGTTCTCTGTGTTCTCAGGTCACAACCAAAATTAGAATTTGGTCGCGACTAGAATAGCCAGTTAGTGAAGCTGTGCGTTTTCATTTAGGTTACTCTGCAATTAAAGGAAGGAAGAGCACCAGACCCGAGGGAGGCTGGAGTTTTTGCCACATTTGGCCAGGAAACAACTGCTCCCTCTCTCTCAACATTTTCTCTACATCTTCCATTCACACCTTCCATTTTTATTGATCTTTCCACAGATTTTCACATTTCTAAATCGATTAATCCACTTCTACCATCTTTCTCTTGACCTTTCCATCACCTTTTTCTACATTCATGGTGTCATTTTTGGGCAATGATGGCAGCATAGTAGGAGATATGAGAGGCTAGAACTTTAGTCTCTTGGTGATGGATAGCACATCTTGAGCTCATGGACTGCACTGGGGAGTTTTCTATCTTAATCTGCACCTATTTTATTTTGACATTTCTAGATTTAGGGATTTCATTGTATGAATAGGGATTAAATGTCGATTGATTATTCTCAGATTAGATATTTGTAATTGACATTGGATGATGTGATTGTTGATCTTAATATAAATATTTCATTTTTGATTTCTGGATAGTTGGACTATTATCAACGATTGTTGATGTTTAATTCAATTGCTTGAAGTCTATAGTTGTTGATTGATGACCATTTGAGGGCATTTTTATCATTTGATTTATTTACACACTAAGTGGTTTTCAACATTGCATTAAGAAGTTCTTAAGCTAGCTTTGATCAAAGAAGTTCAAGAATCATTAATGCATTGGACTCAATCGATTGATTGAGGTTTTTATTTAAGACTTAGTGATTTCAAATCTCCCATATCAAATTAAGAGCAAGGATAGTTATGTTTTTATCATCAAGAGTCTTTCTTAACATATTACTTTCACAATCCAACTCATTTTCCTCTTAATCAAAAATACCAAAATATTTACTTTACTACACCCTTATTTCATTGCATCAAAGTTCAATCAAACCTAAAACCCATGTTTTTACTCAGTTTTTCAATGGCTTAGCCATCAATTTGCTAGGATTCTAATAAGAAAGTTAGGGGCTTGTCGAGTTAAGAAATTTACCTCAAGTTAAACTTGAGTTAAGTTTGAACTATACTGGATAGGATAATAATAAAAATATTATTATGCCATGTTTAGGCTTTGATATTTGTGGATAAGAGGACTACAAGGAAAGAAGGAAATGGGTAAGAAAAAGCTATCCAACAAGTAGTGAACTTACCCAACTTGTATGCTTATTTTGCTTGGATGCTTAATGAGATGTTGCTTGGCTTGATTATGTGAAGCATGTATGATTGATTGAAGCTTTGTTTCTTTTTATGCTATGCCATATGTCATAAGTAAAGAACATGGAAGCATGCAAATATATCATTATGCAAGCATAATCATTATAAGCACACATATTAACATCAAGCATTAATCTGTACATTGTATGGTACCATTTACTACTAAGATTTCCCCTAAAATCTCACCCCTACTTTTCCCCAAACATAGCAGGCCCATCTCACGGTGGAGGCGAGGCCAATTGAAGATATCTGTTTACCTTAGAGCTTGTTTATTTGTTACCCTGTACTGTAAATAAATAAGCATGTAAGATGGATGTTTAATCGAAGCTTCGAGATGCGAGGTGCTCTTCTTCTTTGTCTCTATTGCTTGTCTTTATGGATATTCTGTGCAGCTCGAGCAATTGGTGCACTAAGAGTTTTCTTGTTAAACAAGTGAGTAGCTCTCTTAGGCTCTTTCTTCTTCTTTGGGACAATTCGTCCATTCTTGGAAATATCCTGCAAAATCATAGGACTTAGACGTTTTTGTACACACTTATATTTGGGTCCTTGAGTGTTAGTATTTGACCTTACTTGTCCTCTAGGAACCCAAACTATATTTCTCATGTTAGAATTACTACTATAGCATGTGTTAGAAATGTGACATAGCTTACCACAATAATTGCAAATAATATGATGATACCTTTTATGGATACCTTTGTAGTTATTGTGTTGATCAAGTGGAAGTAATTTATGATTATCAGTGTGAAACTCTTCTCTTCCTATTAGACCTCTCTGTAATATCCTTAAATTGCAAAAAAACTTGCTTTTTGAAATATCATCAAGAATAGGTTGAAAAAAAGTTTATGCAATCTTTTAAAATCATTTTTCACAAATGTATTAGAAGAATTGGAAATATTTACCGTAGATATATCTTGACTTCCATACATTGATTTATTTTTATTTGATTCCTGCATGTTATGCTTTTCTTCTTCCTCAGACTGATTGAAGTGATCAAAGATTTCTCCTTCTTCAATCCCAGGTATCACTCGTTCACATATACTATTAGAGATATTCACTTTAACTCAGTCGTTAGAGGCATAAATAGAGTCAAGATTATCTAAAATATCTTTAGCCTTAGAGCAAGATTTTATTTTCTCATAATCATTTTCAGTTGAAGCATTATACAGAATTTTTATTACTCTAATGTTTAAGAAATACATTTTCTTTTCTATCTCAGTTCAATCCTTTCTAATCTTGAAATCAAAATCATTTGTAAAAATATATATCATATCGAAATGAATAGTTTTAAAAAATATCATCATTCAGGCTTTCCAAAAATAGAAATTAATATTTTCAAAAAAGGAGGAATAGTATAATCCAAACCTTCAAATACAATCATGATCTTTGCATTTGAGATCATTAGATCCTTTAAACAAGTTACTTTGATACCAAATGTTAGAATGGTTGTTTCACCCAAGAGTAGGTGAATGTGGTGATTTTAAAAAATTTGAAAACTTTAAGAATTTAAAAGATTAAGTTTAGAAGGTATCCCCGATTGTAGAAAGACGAAGGAAGCAGATAAGTGAGAAGTTGAACACCGCAATTTATACTAGTTCGGTCCAACCACTTAGCCTACGTCTAGTCCTCAAAGCTTCTTTGAGTGTTCTACTATCTTCCAAGATTAACTAGGTTCTTAGCTTCTCAGTACATCAATTATGAAATTCTACTCACTCCCCCTTACAACATGTAAGGTAACACTAGTGAGAACCCCTATCACACCCCTTACAATCTCGTAAGGTAATAACCACTCAAGAGACCAACTCTTGAGCAACTTAGAAAATGAAATATGATTTCACAAATATGTCTCTTAATAGAGGTATTGTGATAAATACTTAAACACAAACTCTCTAAGTTTCTCTCTCTCAAGAATATAATATGCTCTAAACCAAAGAAGAGAAGCAAAGTAAAACAGAGATATAATCACTGTGTATAATCAAATTACATATTGGATATCTCTTATTTTTCCTTACGTCTTTCCAACTTTTTAAGCTTTCTCTTTCTGGCTTCTTCTTCTTTTATAGTTGAGTTCTTCATAAATCCGTTGAAGTAGCTGTTGATATGAATATAGTGGTTATTGCTGACGTATGCATCTAACTTTTTGCCTTTTAATTGATCTTTTCGTTTGATCTTGTTTCTGCCTACAAATGATCTTGAAACATACTTTAGAGAAGATATATAATCAGTATAAACATATATCAATTGTTTGCAAATGATTTAGATTTATATATTAGAATTCATCAAAGTCTCGTTTGAAGATCTTTTCACAAATCTGTCTTATTTATCGAAGTGTTTATCAAAGTAGTTTCTTATTGAAAAAGACTTCGATAAGTCTCAAATGAATTCCTTTGAAACAGTTCTTAGATTTATCGAATAAAAATTCGATAAATAGTCGTATCAAAAATCTTAAATGAATTGACTAAAATAGTTCTGGATTTATCGAATAGAACTTTGATAAATATTGTTATTGAAAATCTTATCTAGAAATATTCTTTTCAAAACATATGTGTTCAAACTTATCGATATATTTCACAATATATTTTTATCGAAGTGCTCTTCGATAAATAGCCTTATTGAATAGCTTATCGATAAATGTCTGAAAAATATTCTTTCAAACTTTCAAAACAGACTAGAAGACCTTCTTTGATCTTCAAAACAATGTAATATATTTTGAAATAAGAATTCATATGATCATATAGCAAATCAAAACAAGTTATAAGCTTATTAAGATCACACAAAGAATCATTTGTTAAATCTTTAGCACATTCAAAATCTGAATTTTCTTCTCATTTATTGAAGTGCTTATTGAAAATGATCCTTATTGAAAAGAACTTTGATAAATGGCCTTATTGCAAAGTTATTCGATAAATATCATAATTTTATATGTCAGAACATCTAATTTATCGAAGTGTTCTTCGATAAATGGGCTTATTGAGAAGCTTATTGATAAATACTAGAACATCAATGTCAAACTTTCTTCTTTCATGTTTAATCTCTCTTCTTTTTACAAGATTTCTTAAAGCACTTTGAAAAATAAATAATTCAAACAATTTTGCAACATTATAAGCAATAAATTAACATCAAAATCATTTATCAAAACAACAATTCAGTGTTCTTTATAAACCATAATTTTTCTCTATTTGTCGAAGTATTCTTCGATAAATTCCTTATCGATTAACTATTTGATAAATGAGACTTGAAATATAGTTCAAACAAGAAACTCGATATTTATCAAATAATTTATCAATAAAGTGATAAGTTCTTTAAATAGATAAAGACTTTATTTATCAAGTGTTTTATTGATCAACTTATTTATCGATTAAGACTTCGATAAATCCATTTCAAAACAATTCTCACAAAAGCTTTCTTTTCGAAGTCTTTTTCAATCATTCTGTTATTAGAAAAATACTTCAATATATGCATTCATACAAAATACTGAGTCACTTTCTAATTTGTAAAAGACTTTTTCGATAAACAACCTTATCGAATAAGTCTTCGAAGAGATAAATTTTAAATCAAAGACTCAGATTTTTCTAGAACTGATTTTGTTATTAATTTATCAAATGATTTATTGATAAGTAGTCTTATCAAATAGGATTTCAAAAAATGTATATTATAAAACTCTTTTTCTTCACAAATTTCTTTCTCACTTATCGAATAACTTATCGAGTATACCTCTTATCAATAAACTTATCGATAAATACTCTTTATCAATTAAAATATTTTTTGAAATATTTTCTCAATTATCATTATCAAAACATTGGAGTATAACATTTCATAAATATTTTTTTTAGGGAAGTATAGGGTATTTATCGCAGGAAATAATAATTCTCTTTGTATCGTAAACTTTCTTAATGGACTTTAGTGTTACCATAAGACCTTCTCCATATACACTGTTAAGAATCAAACCTCCTAGCTAGATACTTAAAGAATCCAGTTAAGTACTAACTGTATTAAGCTTCATGATTAACAGCATTTAATTTCATGGTCATAACTTAAATTTGTTGAGTTAACATTTTCTGTTGGATAAAAAAATTTATAATTAAAAATTTTTAATATCATAAAATATTTTGTATTTATCTTTGTTGATAAAAATATCTTAATTATTGTTGAACTCTAAGTTGTAACAGTAAAAATAATCGCCATAAACATTGGTGGTGTATATTTTTTAAGATATTTTTACGTTATATACGTGGTTCCTAAGGGATGTTGACATTGTTTGTCGCCTTCCTCAATAAATATCATATAATCATAGCTTTGACGTGGATTTTTGTGTTCCATCTATATAACCTGTTTTTAAAATTATCAAAAATCAATCCCATCCTTGGGCCAAATAAAAAAGAGAAAATTGCTAAAAAATTTTAATTATAAAATTTATGTTTACTATACTTCTTCTCATCCATATTATAAAAATCTTTCAATTAAATAACTAATAAATAATAGTTAAATTATTAAATCTGTCATAAAATAATAAAATTTTCTAAATATACCCTTAATTAATAGAAAATATTAGGTCATTAAATTTGCCATAAAAAAATATGATCATTTTTATCTCTCTTCTATATTTATAATTATCTATCCTACATTTATAACTAAGGGTAGATTTAGAAAATGTCATTAATAATTATGTTAGGTTCTTATAACATGGACCAAAACTTTCTTATAAAAGATCTCCTATAATATGGACTAGAGAGGGAGTAATTTTTAGTCTGTTAAATTTACATAAATTTTAGTTTTGATGCCTCAGGGGGCAAAATTAGTCCATATTTTTATTAAATCATACGGATCAAAGTTTTAAATAGAAAGAAACTTAATAGACTAAAGCTTATAATTTGAAATTTGAAGTCCTAAAACTAAAATGAAGATAAACTTAAGCGACCAAAAATTATATTAACACTAACTTTTTTTTATTTATATAATAAGGGGGTCCTCAAGCATTTAAAACTGATCCCTTTCGATCAAGTGCGATTCTCGAGATTTAAACTTATATTCTCTTCCATATTAGAGTATAGCTACTTATCACCTCAATCAACAATTTATTAGTTATTAATTTTAAAATTTATTACTATCAAAGTTACTTAAAATTTGTTTGAGGACTGTATTACCTATATTTGGCTTATATAACTCTTCTTCAGCTATGTGCAACCTATTTTTAATTATGTACAAAATAAAATATATTTATATATAGATAAAAATATGTTACACTCGCAAACTTAGTCTTTAGGTATTTTTGGGTGAAATTTTTTTTTTCAATAAAAGAAGGCAATCACATCCACACAAAAAAGTCCTAAAGACATGAGCTTTTGGATTTGCATCCCCTTAATTGAGCTATCTCATTAGAATCTTGATTGAGGTTTATAAAATAGAAAAATACTTACTTATTTTAAGAGTGTCACGTTATCTAAACTATATCCAATCAAAATATAATAACTTAACATATTTTAATCCTAATTAACTGATGACTCATCTAAAATAATTCATATTTTATTTTATTTTTAAGAAAAAATAAATCTCTTAATTTGGTTTAGATGAGTTTTTATTTTTTCAAATTAAAATATTTAATTTTTAAAGATAAAATTAATCATAATTCTTTTTAGATGAGTCATCAAGTGAGTTATTATATTTTGATTAAACATAATTCAATTGGCATAGCACTCCTGAAATATATAAGTATTTCTCTATTAAACATTAGATAATAATTAAAGATTTTTTTTTAATTTTTAAAATAAAATTGTTAACTCCTTTAATACCGTTATATCATAAACTAATAGTTAATGCAATTGAGGACATATTTGAAGAAAGCGAAAATTTATATTGAGTACAACCACAACTTAACGGAACTCAAGTTCATATTAATTGATACTATCAAATATTGAATGGTTTGTAAAAATACACATTTTTAACACTTTAAAACTTTAATCTAAATCGAATTGTAAATCCCAAATTCTTTAATCATCAATGTCAATATCAAGATGAAAAGAGAGCACTTGATTCATATTTGCAAATACTACTAATTTATAAGAACTAATCATCAGTTCATCACATAAATGAAGCAATGATTTTTTCTTCTTTTTATTTGAGTTGTATTCTCAATTTTAAAACATTACATTAGCATAAACTAAACCTGACCATTACGAATAAAGGCTGGTTTAATCTACCAGACTCAGGGTTGTATTGAGGTAAGCTAAAAATCAGAAGAAGAAAAACACATGTCGGATGAGCTGTAAAATAAGAAAAATTACACAAAAGACCCTATATTTATTATTTATTTACAATTACAAAGAGCCATAAAAATTATACCTAGATTGAAGGATTAAAAGATTCAAGTACAAAGAACTAGGAACCTAATCCTCATGAAAATTCGAAAATGCAACACCAAAAAGCAAAAAATTGTGGAAGAGAAATATCGGCAAGTTAATTAGGTTAAATCATATGTCAGCACCCAAACTTTATATCATATATAGATAAAAAACTAAACTCTTAGATTTATGCATATAACTCTAATACATTAATTTTGTTGATTATTTATCCGTAAATAACTTGAAGTTTAGGGGCAATCCACCTATAATTCAAAGTTTGAGGGGGTTATCTCCACATACTTGAAAGCTCATAAATATTTATTACACCCTCTTGTCCTTAATATAAGACTTAGTAGATTAATTAGAGTAAAATAAGAAAGCTAAATAAATCAATTAAAATTATAACAAATATGATATGACCTCCCCAAAGTATTAATGTGTAACATTTAATTATATATCACTCCATAAGTCAAATAATTTAGATTAAGGCAAAATAATAAATATTAGATATAAAATTGATTAAGTCTTATATTTAGGACCAAATACAACTCTCCAATTAGGTCCTATAATAAAGACTTGAAATAGTATTAAATTTTAAAGGTCAAGAAAGTTATTTGTACATGATCCAAAATTTAGAGGAGTTTTGCGCAATTTAGCCTATTAATTATACAAAATACAGCACAACATACCTCTCTCTAGTCTCTCCTTTTCAGTCCAAATAACTTCAGGACCCATCTCGCATGCTTTGACAGATTCATATTCATGGTGAACATGCCAACAAGTCATAGTTCATTGCAAAGGCACATACCATGGTACCAGAATTTCACAAAGCAACTACAGTCTTCAAGGATATGCCTGATTACCAGAAACATAAGTGGCCTCAACAGATGCAGATGCTTCTTCTGCAAATTCTTCCCACGAATCGGTGGATAATAGGACAAAATCCGCAAATTTTCCGGGAGATAAGGACCCCACATGATTTTCAAGGAAACTTGCACGAGCAGCAGCAATTGTGTACCTATCAAGGTGAGTGTTAAGAGTCTCCAATCGCATCTTAATAATGAAATAGTTTGGTTTCAATCATGAGAGATCAATAATTCTAATCATTGGCTCGTTAGAGTATTTCTATTGCATGGAAGAAAAATTCTTTGATAGGATTGGTCTAACAAATGTAAAAAGTAGACCAAACCAATCATAAATAGACGAGTATACATATCAAAAAACGAACTCAAACGCCCACACCTACAGAGGGTCGAACATGCAACCTCCCTCTTTAATGGCGGTGCTTGGGGTCATTGGCACTTTGAGAACTTGTCTATAAGAAGGTTAGAACACGTGGGGGAGAAAGAGGTACAGCAACATGTCTAGAAGAAGTTAGGTAAGATACAGAATGCCCAAGATAAGAGGTCCCCAACTAACCAAAAGTCACGCATCAGTCTACCAAATTCATATTTGGAAATAATGCAAGCTAGGTAGAACCTTGTCTTTTAAGATGCAGTTATTTTGTAGTTGAGCATGCAATCCAAAGGCCTTGTGATAAAAAATCATTGTTACAAAAGCACTTCGGTTCATGCCCCATCTAAATTCCACTCTCTCCTAAGCAAATCCTGAAGTCGCTCAAGCCATGAGGAAATCAATTCCACATCATGACATAATCACTGCCATAGAATACTAACTTACCAAGTTGAAACTAATTAAACAAGTGTAATGCTAAAAACTGAGACTCTCAGGAATAATGACTGTAAATTCGATTGATATAATTCCAATAGAAAAAGTAATAATAGATCAGTACAGAAAGGTATAACAGAAAAAGCAATAGAAAGTGACAGCAAGACAAAAGAGCAGAAAGTAGCAGAAGGAACCCATTCAGAAGAGAGAAGACGTAAACATTTTCCACACCCCTTCCATCACAGCTTTGTCTTATTATACCCATGTGACCTCCTTCAATTCTCGTCTCTCCCATCCCAACAAACGCATATGACTTAACTTGGGATTTCTTTTGAACCTTACTCCAGGCCCGATTCCTTTTGGGCTCATTACAACAAGCTTGAATATGTTAACTCACTCAATTTGCGTAGGCATAATGGCAATCTATGCATATTTGTTTTTGGTGAATATGGCAATCTATACTAACCATAAAACATGAAAAAGAATCTACTGCTCATATAAATAAGAGGAAATAGAATTAATATATCAACAAGCCAAATAGTTTTCAAACACTTCTTACCCCTTTATTGCATCCTCTAATGAAACGCACTCTGATGAAATCCAGGACTTTTCCCAAGTGGGAGGTCTTCTTGTCAATGCTGTCTTAATACCACTCAAGGGATTTATGTCTGCCACCTGTAAAATATATAGACAATAGTTTGCAAAGTCCTAAAAGAAATCATGCGCTATGAGGAACATTAACAAATGCATAGCCATGAGTAGTTGATGGGTGCCATGTACTTACTGGCCAGTCAGAACCCATTGCCACTAATGCATTGCCATCTAAGAGCGACTTAAATAAATATGATTCCTTTTCAGCCCTATCCTTGCCAAGCTTTCTGACAGCAGATTCAGCATCATCTAATATGTGATCTGGCTGTTGATTTGTTAACAACATGAAACAAACCTTGTTAACATACAACCTATGGGGAGGACATAATCCATAAGGTTTATATTACATCACTTCAAGGTCAAGATAGAAATAAGCCAAATGGATGAAAGGAAATAAGGCAATCACAAATTTTCTTGGAATAGCTTTGGTCAGTACATCAGCTTTTAGGTGCATAAACAAGCTCAATGACTCCCTATTCTACTTTTTTTCTGATGAAATGCTGGTCAATTTTGACATGTTTTATTCTATCATGATGAACCAGATTCTTTGCAATGCTTATTGTGGCTTAATTGTCACATAGTAATTTTATACAACCTGAAATATAGAATTGCACTTCTTCACAGTTTTCGCTCAAGAGCTTCCCTAATGCAGCTTTATGGACCAAATCTAGATGTAGATTTGGAAAGTAGACATGGGCTAAAACAATTAACTTCAACAAGGTCTATTTCCTTTTTATGTCACCCAAACAATACTGACTTTCAGCCTCTGAAGATATACTTCTATTTGCTATCTAACTTACTTTTACCATGACGCTCCAGATATTTGGAAGACCCTCAAATTGCTTTCCAAAGAAACAGTACGATTGGATAGCATATTAGAGGAGAGGATGTCAGAAAGAAACAAATCATAGCTACTGGATTCAACTAGTATGCTGCAGATTTCAGTTTACTCAATAGCTGCAGCCGTTCCAGTTATCTTACAAAATTAATTTGTCCAAACATAATTTCATTTAAAAGAAACGTAAACAAAAAGTCCATAAGATAATTATCATAAAAGAAAACCTGCACAGATGCAATAACTCCTTCTTTGCCAAATCGATCGGGAGTTCCAGATGCCAAATGCTGGGCATGTTCAATCTGAAAGTAGAGTTTCAGTTACTTCATAGTAAGCATATTAAAACATATAGAATGAATATGAAGCCAAAGCTTCCAAATCCTCAACTTGCAATGAGTAAACTACAAAGTATCTTTTATTTTCATAGTACAGTGAAAATAGTACCCTGAATCTTCGATCTCTCATTCCATTTGTAGAAGCTACTAAACTATACAAGTCCAAGATCAGGTCATTTGCTCTGTCCCCTATAGCATGAATAGCAACCTAAAACAAATCAAAAGCAAAGCTTCCAGCCAGTAACTAAGCTTCCATATGAGCCGATAATAAGGCTTGTCATAATAGGGAAAAAAAACGCACCTGAAGACCAGACAGATCTGATTTCAAGGTCAAGTTGAGAAGAACTTCAGCATCTGTCACTTGCAGGCCATAGTTATCAGGCTGATCAATGTATGGCTACAAAATTTGAAATATCATGGTAAGGAATCACATAAATGATTTATTAAGCAGGGTAAAGCCAGGTGCTAAATTTCTATCACTAAAGGTACATGTTTAAATGTACATTCTTGGTTAACAGAAAATGCATGTCAGATTTTGAAAGCTCAGTTCTCACCTCATATAATAATGCACTACCGGATCCCAAAGACCCATCAGCAAATGTTTTGACACCACCCAAGTATACCCATTGGCTCAAGGCAACGCCTGATTTTTTAATAAGATCCTATGTAGGAAAATTGAAACTTCAGATAACAATATGAGGGAAGTTTACTAATTGTAAACTAGAACTAGCAGACAAATTTATCAACAACCAAATAAATGTATCAAGTGTGAGAAAAAAAATGTAAAGGATTCATTGATTCTTGAATTAATGCAAAATGGAGGGAAAAATCACTAGCAAGAGGCGGATCAAATGAGGGAGAAAATAATACACATAGAAGATATATGACAAGAATGTGCCAAAACAGTCATTATGTAATATCTATATTATTCTAAGGAACTCAGCTGCCATTCTTTAGAAGTACAAAATTTCTCTCTGCAATCTATAGTGCATATGATGGAAAATGATAAGAACTAGCAGAATAGTGTTGTGATCCTCAGCATAAGATTGGGACATGCTTTAAGTACAAGTCAGAATAGAATCATACAGCTAAACGTGACCATGTCTCCATTGGAAAAAATAGACAAACTCGAACTTTCATTTTCAACAATGAATCTGCCCATTGATAAACATCTGAAAAATCATCCCACACAACAGATCTTTAGATACAGCATCACCTTATGTTTCTTTTCTTTTCTCCACAGGTAAAATGATATCTTTTTACCAGCTCAAAGTATTGTGAAAGTGAAATTATGCAAGCCTGAATGTTAGAAGTCTCATAAAATTTAATAAATTATTTTCTCTTTTGCTGCATTTGAATGGATTAATTAATCATGTTTTCTGAAGCATAACTCAGCATTCAGTACAGCAAAGCCGCAGGTTAAATCCATTTTCTTTTCTTTTCTTTCTTTCTTTAAATTTTTTTTTTAAAGTTTTCAACAGTCTTTCGTTTATGGGAAATAATTACACTATTGAAAATTGAAAAATTAAAATTAAAACCTGAAAAATCCTCCCAAGAAGGATCGGATGACCCCCCCGGAAGATATCTTCCCATGTCAACAACTGTTGTCACTCCCTTTGACAATGCAAGATTGCTTGCTCTAAGCAATGCTTCTCTCCTGTCATCAACTGAATCCTCTGGAACCTGGGAGCCAACAAGTTGCTTTGCAGAATCAATTAGCAATCCAGTTGGTTCTGCATGGTAACAAGTAACAACAATTCAATGAAATAATCAGCAATAACATGGTAATCAATGACAAATAATCTTGAAATAAAATTTACAGCCCTAAAATAGGTATAAATTAATGAATGGACAATATAATGACACTAAAATATGAAGTAAAAACTTTAATGAATATGTGAAGTAGACTGTCAAACAGAAGAGGAATAACTTGTGAATGAGAATGCCAACAAAAAATTGGATTAAAATAGCAAAAAGACTCGTGTGCTTTAATTACCCTACTTGACAGTCACACCATGTGACTCCCAAAAACACCATTAAAATGCAATAACTCGAGTTTGTTATTCAAGTTAATGGTTTTTGATATTCACGTGGTCAGAGTATGCTTAATTTCTCAGTAGGACAAAAACAAAATGACAGGACACCCTAGGGTAGTTTTTCAGT
Organism: Leucaena leucocephala; assembly: GCA_037074615.1. Lineage (NCBI taxonomy): Eukaryota > Viridiplantae > Streptophyta > Magnoliopsida > Fabales > Fabaceae > Leucaena > Leucaena leucocephala. The sequence goes on from CM073545.1 coordinate 7,173,570, forward strand.
TACAGCAACCTCTGGACTTTCCCTATCAATATATCACACTTTACCATATTTTCTAAGGACATAATCTACTAGAATGATTTGTGTAGCTTGTAATCAGAGTATTTTCAGTTCTGGAAGCGTTGATTTTATTCCAATATTCACACAGTATAAATAGGTACAAGCTCTTAATAAAGATGGAGAGTTGATGCCATGATTCTAGCCTAAGATACATCAGAATTAAATCAGAATCAAATCCCATGAAATCTGGAATTAATTCCCAGATATCAGGGTCACAGAATCAAGAAATAAATTAGGAGTATTAAACGCATGAATCTGCCAGAATATTAGGGAAATCAGCTAGGATATTAGGCTCATATTTGCGCCAACACTACCCCTCAAGCTGGCGAGTAGATATCTAGCATGCCCAGCTTACCTCTAAAAAACTCAAATTTGCCTCTATCCAGAGGTTTAATAAGAACATCTGCCACTTGAGCACTGGACCTTATATGGGTCAGATTAATTATCTTTGACTCAATTTTTTCTTTTATAAAATGCCTATCAATCTCCACATGTTTGGTCCTATCATGATGGACTGGGTTGTGGATCATTTGAATGGATGCCATACTGTCGCACCACATCTTCATAGGGAATTGTGTACTGATTTTTATATCCTGTAGGACACGTGTAACCCACATTCCTTCACAAACTCCATCTGCCACAGCCCTGAGTTTAGCTTCAGCAGTACTCCGTGATACAACAGACTGCTTTTTACTTCTCCATATTATTAGATTACCCCATACAAAGGTGAAGTAACCACCTGATGACCTTCTACTCTTTGAGTCTCTTCCATGTTCAGCATCTGTGTATATTACTATTTCTTTGGAATTCGTCTTACCGAAGAAGATTTCCCTTCCTGGTGTCATTCTTAGATACCTCAGAATAGTGTATATGGCTTCCATGTGATGCTCTTGTGGCTGTGATGAGAACTAACTAACCATGCTCACTGCATAACTTATGTCAAGTTTAGTGTGAGATAAGTAGATTAGTTTCCCAACTAATCTTTGGTACCTTTCAGCGTCTACAGGCACTCCATCTTATCTACATTCAAGATCGATCCATTGGTATTGGTGAAGGTTTGGCCCCCAACATTCCCGTTTCCTTAAGTAGATCAAGGGTATACTTTCGTTGAGAGACAGAAATTCCCCGTCGTGATCTAGCAATTTCCATCCCTAGAAAGTACCTCAGGCTTCCCAAATCCTTTACTTCAAATGTTGTACATAGGGTCCTTTTAAGCTTCAATATCTCTTCGACATCATCTCCTGTCACCACGATATCATTAACATATACAATCAAAATTGAGATCTTAGTACCTATATGCTTCACAAATAAAGTATGGTTGGCTTGGCATTATGTGTATCCTGACCCTTTCACTACTTTGGTGAATCGTTCAACCCATGCTCTTGGTGATTGTTTCAACCCATACAAGGATTTTTCCAATCTGCATGCCATATTCTGGTTTCCGTACTCAGTCACACCTTCTGGTATCTTCATGTATACCTCCTCCTCAAGATCCCATTTAGGAATGCATTTTTCACATCTAATTGATATAGTGGCCAGTCTAGATTAGCCGCTAATGAAAGGAGAATTCGAATAGTATTCAATTTGGCCACCGGTGCAAATGAGAGTACCCTTTGCCAACAAGTCTTGCCTTGAACTTATTGACTATACCATCAAGATTATATTTGAATGTGAACACCCACTTGCATCCAACTGCCTTTTTTCTATAGGAAGATTCGTGATTTTCCATGTCTGATTTTTGTTGAGAGCCCTCAATTCTTCATCTATGGCTGCACACCATCTTGGGTCTTTTATTGCCTCTTCAAAGGTGGCTAGGATTTTTTCTTCTTCAATCCTGGTAACAAAACTTCTCATGCAAGAAGATAACTTGTCATATGAAACAAAGTTACTTATGGAGTGCTTTGTACACTGTCTTAACCCTTTTCTTAGGGCAATTGGCCACCCAAGGTCTTTCAGCTCAGGGATTGGAGAGGACTCTTGGTTTTGCGCTAAGCCCGAGGGAGCATCACTGTTTGGAAGTTTGGAAGTTGATTCTCCTAAGTGTCTTCCTCCACTTCAACATCTGCCTCTTCTGATTCCTCCCCATTCAATGTGTTATTAAGCATTGGTGAGTCATTGTGAGGGGAATTTGGCTCAATTTCTGGGCTTTTTTCAAGTGTGTTTTGTCCATTGAGTATTTCAGCTTCAATTGTAGGAGAAACAATAGGGATGGAAGGTGTTTCTGGAATGATTTCAGGGATGTTTGGTACTGTTTCAGTGCTATTGGGTGACTCTAAAGGCTCTAAAGACTCCCATTCCCTCAAGTTCTCCCCCTGAATGGGAGAATGCAGATAATAACCTAAGTTTTCCTCAAAGGTGACATCCATGGTAAAAAAGAACTTCCTTAGGATAGGAGAATAACACTTATAACCCTTTTGAGTGGTAGAATACCCCAAAAAAAATGCATTTAATAGCCAATGGGTCAAGTTTTCCTCCAATGAAAGTGTAAACATAGGCTATGCATCCAAACACTTTCATGGGGATTTTGGTGATAAGATTGGTGTTTGGATAGTGCTTGGTAAGGATAGTTATGGGAGTTTCAAAATTAAGAATCTTGGAAGGCGTTCGGTTTATTAGTATATATATTATATATAATATAAGAGATATTTGCAAGATTTAATTTATAAGGATAAATTAAATCTCTATCACTTTTGAATTTGAATTTAAATGGATATGATCTATTTGAATTTGAAATTTAAATTGACAAGATATCTCAAATTTGATTTATGAGAATGAATCAAATATAATTCCGTCTTATCTTTATTTTAAATTAAATAAATAGGTGAATTAAATCTGTGGGACGGATTTAATATAAACCATATTTATTTAATTAGTTTCTTATTAAATTATGCAATATATGATATTGTATTAATTTCAGAATTAATATAAGATTAATTCTGGAACCCAGCCCAATTAGAAGCCCGATAGCATCCTATATATTTGTGTGTAGGAGCTAGGGTTCGACACACATAGACATGAGAAAAGGGGCAAGCAGAGCGCAAAAGGTTTGCAGATAAGAAACTGCCGGAATAGAGACGGTGAGGACGGAATCTCCAGAAAGGGCCAGAGGGACAAGAGACGCTAGCACGTTGTTCGTGATTGGAACGCTGTTCGTGTGGATACCGGTAGAGGAAGCCGATCTGAGTTGTCGACTTCTTGCGATCGAGAGAAGAGGACCAGATACGACGACAGGTCGCGACCATTTGACACATAGGTCGCGACTAAATAGGCATCTGAACGTCAGAAATCCGAAAAGAGGCGACAGGTCGCGACTAGAAGCTGATTTGGTCGCGACTACGAACTCCAGAGACGACAGTTCGCGACTAGAAGCTGAACAGGTCGCGACAGAAAACTCTAGAGGCGACAGGTCGAGACTAGAGGCTGTGTTGGTCTCGACTGAAAGTTCCAGAGGCGAAGAGTCGCAACTAGTGGATAGTTAGGTCGCGACTAAAGCTCGAATACCGAAGGTAACACTTCTTTCTCCTTGACTTAAACACATTCGGTAGATCCTGGCTGGGAATGGAAAAATTTTTAAAGTTAATTTCCGCTGCGTGTCTTCCAATTCCCTTCATATTTATCATGTCAAACTTGCCAAGTAGGTATTCAAATTTATCTCTAGTCAACCCTTTTGTGAGTATATCTGCTGTCTGTTCTTTGGAAGGGATGTGTTTGAGTTCCTTTGTCCCAGCATCAATCTTCTCTCTTATGAAATATCTGTCTATTTCTACATGTTTTGTTCTGTCATGTTGGATGGGACTGTGTGATATCTTTATTGCTACCATATTGTCTGAATAAAGTTTGATAGGTAGTTCTATTAGCATTCTCAACTCTTCTAGAACTCGTTTTATCCAGAGACTTTCACATATTCCAAGAGCTATTGCTCGGAACTCAGCTTTAGCACTACTTCTGGCAACCACACTCTGCTTTTTACTGCGCCATGTGACCAAATTCCCCCACACATAAGTAGCATAGCCTAAGGTTGACCTTCTGTCATCTTGATCCCCTGTCCAATCGACATCTGTGAAAATTTCCACATTCTTCTTGTCAAATTTTTTGAATAGTAGACCCAGACCAGGTGAACCTTTCAGATATCTGAGAATTCTGTAAACTTCATTTAGGTGCTTCTGTTTAGGGTTATGAGAGTGTTGGCTCACAACACTGACTGCATAAGCAATATCTGGCCTAGTATGTGATAGGTAAATCATCTTTCCTACCATTTGTTGATATCTTCTCATATCTATCTCTTTTCCTAAGTCTTCATCATCTCGAATCTTATCAACCCAAATAGGAGTGTCGCTGGGCCTCCAACCCATCATACCTGTTTCTTCTAGGAGATCCAGTATGTATTTTCTCTACGAGATACTAATTCCCTTTGCGGATCTAGCTACTTCCATGCCTAAAAAATATTTCATCTTTCCCAGATCTTTTACTTGAAATTTCTAGTTAGGAGCCCTTTTGATTCTATCAATCTCTGTTGGATTGTCGCCTGTAAGGATGATCTCATCCACATATACTGCTAATACCACAAGGTTCCTGTTCACGAGGTTGAAGAATAAAGTGTAATCACACTGTCCCTGTGTATAGCCTTGTTCTTTCAGTATTCTGGTGAATCTCTCCAACCATGCTCGTGGAGATTGCTTCAACCCATACAGTGATTTTTTCAGTTTACACACTTGACCTTCCTTCTTTCCGGGAAATCCTGAAGGCATCTTCATGTATACTTCCTCCTTTAACTCCCTATTTAAGAATGCATTCTTGACATCCATTTGATGTAGTGGCCAATCCATATTCGCAGCAAGCGATAATAGGATTCTAATGGTATTTAATTTTGCTACTAGTGCAAATGTCTCAATATAATCCATGCCATAGACTTGAGAAAAACCTTTAGACACCAGTCTGGCTTTATATTTGTCAAGACTTCCATCTGCAAGGTACTTCGGGGTGAATACCCATTTGCATCCAATTGCTTTCTTGCCTTTCGGTAGTTCAACTACTTCCCATGTTTCATTTTTCTCTAGTGCCATCATTTCTGCCATCAGAACTTTCCTCCATTCAGGGCTTGCAAGTGCCTCATTTATACTTTCTGGAATTCTGAGTTGATCAAGGTGAGGGACAAAAGCCTGATGTTTAGAAGATAAAGCCTGATAAGAAACAAACCTCTCTATGGGATGCCTAGTACATGACCAACTGTCTTCTTATTGTTATTGGAAGGCCAAGATCATCATTTTGTTCTTGTGGTGGTTCAGGATCTGCCTTTGGTTCAGACTCTTGGTGTGCATCATTTATTCGAATAGCATCACCTGTCGTGCTTCTCATGTATAGACTTGTCCCCATTTGTTAGTGTCTACCCCTGAAGTAGTGTGTCCTTCACATTATGTAGGCTTCTCTTGCACAGGCATGTCGTGGGTATAGATCCTATCAGGTTCTTGGTGAAGACATAGTGGTTGAAATTCCGGTTTAGTTTCCGGTTTCTGAGGTTCCCTCCAAATCTCCACCTGGACCAAAGATGAGGTACAAAAAGGAAGGGTTTCATGGAAGGTGACATCACACGTGACATAGAGACGTTTAGCTACGGGGTCAAACATTTAGAACATTGTGTAATGTCAGAGTTAGTGAAACATCAATAGTGCCACTTCCAGCAAAAAAAGAGTCAGAGGCGTCAGCAATTTTTACAGTAAGAGATGATTGTGCAGGAGTATATGTAGAAAAATAGGAGGCCTCATTGGTCATGTGATCAGAGGCGCTTGAGTCTGCTATCCAACAGGAGTCTGTAGGCTTACCTTTAAGAGTAGCAAGGGCTTTAGAAGAATTACCTCTTTGCACAACAGTGGCAATTGATTGCTTACGGGATTGATTTTCGAGTGCATTGAGACGTTCTAAAATAATAGTGAGTGGGTCTTGAGCTGATGGACTTCCATGCCTATGTTGACGCAGCCCATTAGAGAGGAGGTTGCTGGGCCAAGGGTGGAACTGCTCCTTGCTGGATCAGCTACTGGGCCCAAGTCAGTTGGGCCGTCTTACACCTCTACAACATGTCCCCTGGATCGCCGTTGCCTAAGTCTCCAATATGGGGGCTTCCCGTGAAGCTCCCAACATTTATCCTGTGTGTGACCCTATTTCTTACAGTGGTCACATGTAGGACGGTCTTTCCTGGAGTCGTTAGCACGGGCAACAAGCGCGGAAGCCATCTCGGCGGTGGTCGCTGGTCGAGGGGCGATGGTGTCAGGCATCATGACGCGTCGGCAGGCTTCCTCATCACGGAGAAGAGTGAAGGCCTCAGTCACTGATGGAAGAGGAGTGCGCCCAAGGAGTCAACCTCTGAAGTCTTCATACATTGGATTCAGGCAGACGAGGAACACAGAGAGCCTTTCTTCCTCTAGATTCCGTCAGTGGGCCAGACCTGCTGTTTTAACTGGTCCAATTCCTGCCACAGTGTCTTCTTCTCCAGGTAGTATACATTCAAAGGGCGATTTTCTTGTCGCATAGTCCATAGCCGAGCTCTAAGATCGAAAACTAAGGCGGCTGTCGGATGTTAGCCGTAGGCCTCTTTGACAGCTTACCAAATTTCTCTAGCAGATACGATGAACATGAAACTCCGGTGGACAGCAGGAACCATCGCGTTGAGAAGCCAGGATGCTACCAGTGAGTTTTCCGTCTTCCATCGTCGGCGTGTACCAGCATCATCGATGGGCGGAGAGTCATTCTGGATCAGCTCGAGGCGGTCACGGCCATCAAGAGCGAGATATATGGATTGAGCCCACTCCAGGTAATTATCACCTGTGAGATGCTTGGGAACAATAATCACGGTGGAGCCTTCTAAGCCGGTGACCTTCGCTAGGAGGTGCAGTCCACCATCAGTCATGGTGGAGTCGACTTCGGCGGAGGAAAAAATTTGGGACCCTGAACTCTGCTTTGATACCATATTGAATTGTAATATGAGGATACTCGTCAGAACAAGGAAGAATGAAGGTAATTGTTCTCCTATATTGTTATCTTCTGTAGATACATATATATACACATATAGGCATATGTTTATGGAGTATAATCCGGGATACAAAGAGAATGAGTCATGGAATACATTTAATAGTCTAATCCCTATAATCACTCCTAATTACTCCCCCATAATCAAATATGATTAATTCTAATCAATTGTGATATCTCTAATTAATGTAGTATCTCCCACAATCGCTCCTCAGGGTTCGGATTGGGGTCTAGAATTATGTTGTAATCATTTTGTGGAAGTTTATGAAAGTCCAAGGAAGATCAGATTTTTCTCTTATGAAGTAAACCCATGTGAGCCGTGTGTGATCATCTATAATTGTGACAAACCATTTTGAGTTTGAAAGGGATGTAGTCCATGAGGGTCCCCATATGTCACTATGGATCAGATTGAAAGGTTGGGGGAATTGATAAGGGTGGCTTTTGTAGGTTGTTCTAGTATGTTTAGCAAGATGACAAAATTCACATGAAGAATTTAAAGCATCTTTATTCATAAACTGAGGAAAAAGTTTGAGCATATAATGAAAACTGCGGTGGCCTAATCTATAGTGCCACAATAACACATCTTTATTTGATGAAACAGCAAATAAAGCAAATGAGTCCTCTTTGTCTTGAGATAGCTTCTGTTGACAGGGTTCCAAACAGTAAAGTCCTTCATGGATCTTAGCTACACCAATCATCTTCCCCAACTCCGGATCCTGAAATAGACATTTAACAGCAGAAAAATGAATGTCACAATTCTGATTCTGGGTTATTGTTCTCACAGAAAGGAGGCTGCACTTTAATTCAGGTGCATAAAAAACATTGGACAGAATTAATTTATGGTTTATATGTGCTGTACCAAAGCCTTCAACCTTAACAGATTTTCCATCAGCCACTTGAATAAATATGTTCAAGGTGCAAGGCCTTATATTAGTCAATAAATCTCGATTTCTAGTCATATGATTAGTAGCTCTAGAATCAACAATCCAAAGAGCTTTGTGATGAACATTAGTTTTTAAGGCTAGAATGATTGTACCTGTGTGAGCAACATATCCTGAAGATATCACCTTTTCTGGAGCCTCATGTTTTTCAAGTATATTTCTCAAAAATTCAACTTCTTTGTTTAATCCAGATCTAGATCCGGGATTGCTTTCAGAAGACCCAACATATGCTTTTCCCTCGTCTCCCCTTTTTTGAAGGCTTTCCGTGCAACTTCCAGCAAACTTCTCTGGTGTGTCCCTTCTTTCTACAGTGGTCACACCATTTGTTCTGTCTACTTTTGTCTCCTTCTTGCACCCTGCCTCTTGTCATTAGTGCTTTAGGTTGTGCTGCAATCAAGGGGTTTCCTGAGGTCAGCTTCTTTCTGCTCTCCTCAACCAGAACAATGAAGAAAACTTCACATATGGAGGGTAGAATCTCTTTACTCATGATTCTGCCCCTCACTTCCTCAAATCCAACATCTAGACCAAGGAGGAATTTGAAAATTCTCTGGTCTTCTTTAATCCTTTTATAAAGGGCCGCATCATCTGGGTGCTTCCACTCGTGCACAACATATGTATCAAGCTGCTACCATTTAACAAACAGTTCAGTGTAATATTGTGTGACCGAGCGATTACCTTTCTTGAAATCATGAATGAAGCCCTCAATCTCTAGCACCGCAACTTTATTTTTTTGTGAAGTAAACATGTCTCGGGCTGCATCCCAGACTTCCTTTGCTATCATGAAGAATGAGAAGTGGCTGCTGATGTCGGCGGTCATAGAATTAATTAGCCACACTTAGACCATTTTTTGCCTGCCAAGTTGCATACTTCTCATCAGTTTCAAAGGGTCTAAGTACTAAACCAGTAAGGTATCTGTATTTCCCTTTGCCCATGATGTAGTGCCTTACACTATTAGCCCACTGGACATAGTTTTCTCTAATTAGGCGATGGATGGTGATGGAGACTGAACTGGAATCGTTCTGTGTATGGCTGCCTGGTTGGGTTGCTGTTGCCAAACCCATCGAAATCGCCTCCTGAGTTGATCGAGCTCCATGACTCTTGGTATTAAGGCCAAATCCAAACTGAATCATGGCTCTTGTACCATGTAGCTTGTAATCAGAGTATTTTCAGTCCTGGAAGCGTTGATTTTATTCCAATATTCACACAGTATAAATAGGTACAAGCTCTCAATAAAGATAGAGAGTTAATGCCATGGCTCTAGCCTAAGATACATCATAATTAAATCAGAATCAAATCCCATGAAATCTGGAATTAATTCCCAGATATGAGGGTCATAGAATCAGGAAATAAATCAAGAGTATTAAACACATGAATCTGCCAGAATACTAGGGAAATCAGCTAGGATATTAGGCCCATATCTGCACCAACAATTTGAAAAAAAAAAAATACACCAAAGATAATATATCATACCTCCAGTGGCAGTTCTCATTATAGTTCCTCCCTGTGGATCTTTTGAAAACTTTGTAACCCCAGCCAACTTTAGTGCCACAGAGTTAGCAAATCCCATGTGACCATCCATTCTCGATAGCCAGACCTATTGTATATTATGAATAGTATTACGATACAGGGAGATTTAAATAAGATGGAGCATAGTAGAAGATTATGACTTACAGGACTGTTTTGTGTAAAATTATCAATCCAAGAGGCCGTGGGAAGCTCTCCTCCCCATAGATCATTGTTCCATCCGCCACCCATAATCCAGGAACCTTGTTTTGAGCCTTTATTTGTGCACAAAAAAGAATGATCTTGTTGGATGTAAATTAATTTGGAAGCAAATCTTTTTATGAAATCACTCCATAAATATACTCCTACTTGACGAATGTGTGTAGACTTAAAATCTTGATTTAAACTGCTAAATATTGTATTATTACTTGAGAAAGGAGAACAAACCCTTCAAAGGCTTACTTAAGTGGGTTCAACTTAAAAAGAAGCAACCAAAGCGAGTTTATGGATGCCATACAAAAGGGATACTACCACCATGTTAAATTTTGTTTACTTGCATTAATCTTGAATTTTATGCGACATTTTTACTTTAAATTCTTCCAAATCAATTTCGAAAATTGCAAACCATTTTGCATTGGAGCTCAAACTTCAACAATAAATGGACAAGTTTGGTTTTCTTCATGGAAATAGTTTCATCTATAATAACACCCTAAAATTAGCAAACAAGCATACAAAACACTAAGACTTACTTTTTACAGCATCTTTGATCCTTTTAATAAAATCTTCCTTTTTGTTCACAGCTCTCAGTTCCACTTGTGCCATCTGTATCCAAATGGTAGAATGCAATTCATAATATCATCTGATTGATAGGCGGTCATGCATGAATGCTAAGAGGCAAGACCGTTGAAAAAAGAAACATTCGTGATTTGTGGAATTTGAACAACTGCGAAACAATATGAGCAAGTTCTAAACAAATACCCCATAAGAAATTTATCATTCAAATTAACAAATGAAGTTCTAATGGCATTGAAGAGTAAAGATTTGCTGTTTTGAATATTCCAATGACAAAAACGTCTTAAACAAATTCTATTAAAAGTGAAAGGTCAGGTAAGTAAGTTCAGGAAAAAACTTGATAGACAACAGCATGCAAAGAAAGTGGGAGTGAAAGCATTCTAATGGGCTTCTACGGAACCTGCAGTCCACCATTGATGAAATGCGCGTGGGAATCAATAAACCCAGGAACTACAAACTTTCCCCCAAGATCCAGCTCTTTAGTTCTATAATCTGCCAACTCCTACACAGTTTTTTCAACACGACTAGGGTCAGCAACAATTGAAGAACAAGACTGTTTAAAGAAAAATTACTTTTTCTACAAAGAAGAGAGTCAAATATGAGGAACCTGGACAAATGAATGGTTCCCAACCCGAAGAACCCTTCCATTACCCACAGCCATGGAGTCTGCACACAGGAGAGAGTCATCGCTCGTATATATGATCCCATTTCTCACAATCAAATCTGCTGGTGGAAACAATGGGGACTTCCAACTGAGAAAATCTGGAATACTCAAAACATTAACCGACTTCCCATGAATTATATGCGTGTGCATACAAGCAAGTGTAAGTTTTGTGTGTGACGGATGAAATGAGGAGAGGTAGAAGTTGGTATTACATTTACGGTCAAGAAGAGGAAGAGACGAAATGGCCAACACGAGGACGATTGCAGCCGATAGAAGCAAGCGAACGTTCATGCTCTGAAACATGGGAGCTACGAAGCGGTAAGCGGTAAGCGCTGTATCCCTGTTCCCTGTTCACGATTCACGATTCACGATTCACGATTCTCTTTCTTTGTTTTTTGTTTTAATTTCTTCTTTTTAAATATATTGGAGGCCCAACAAAAGATGAGAGTTACCATATTTTTAATTAAAAATTACGTGCTCAAACCGCTCCCATTATCTCAATATTTCACAAGGATTAGTTCATAACTATAGAGTATAGGTTAGATTTTATCAAAGAAATAACAGGACGAATAATATTAAAAAATATATATATTTTTGATATTCGAATTTATGTATTTTTTCTAATAGAAGTGAGGCCTAAATAAAATGATGCATAAGAAAAGGCTTCATAACTAGCCTACTGAAGTAAGCAACTGTGAAGTCTAAAAGAACAGAAAATAGAAAACGAAAAGTAAGGAACAATAAAAATAAAACCAACTACAAGAAAGAAAGAAAAGCTATGAAGTATAAAGGTCTAACCGCAAATAACACCAACTAACTACCGATACTGCCTAGTCGTGTATGAACGCGCTAAGAAAGATAAAGGCCGCTATGGTAATCTAAATCAAAATAAAGAAGCGTAGCTCCAGTCTTCAAACCATGGCACTAAAGACTTTAGCCCTATGGACGTATGTATTCTCAAGAAGTAGAGAGAACTGTAGCAACGATCACCAAGAAGTATCAGTAATATATAGTTATAAAACTTTCTCTAGAAAAAGACCAGCGCATTATTGTTGAATTTTTTAATTAAATGATGAATATGTATTATGTGGTTTCTTTTATAAGAAAATTTTAGATGTATTCTTTTGATTTTATTTATAAAAAACAAATACCCTTTATTTAATATATTTATTAAAAAAAATTCTTTTATACTCATTAAGCCCTGTATCTCATATCTCTGTTCCCGATTCAGCTTGGGTTTTTCTTATTCTTCTTTTTAAATATATATAGGAGGCCCAACAAAAGACAGTATCTCTCTAACTTTATTTTTAAAGCAAAATTATAGGTAGCTACACCCGTGCCTTCGTGGTTTACTGCCATGCCTTTGAACTGCGAAGCACGAGTTCGAGAGTTAGCATACCAAAAAAAAAAATAAAGCAAAAATATATAAAACCTCCCAAAATTTCATGTCAATTGTATATATTTTTAATTTTTAACATTAAATCTCCTATCCTTACTTTTGTTGTAAGTAACTATAAAAACTCTCATATCAAATAATCAGGATGATGTAGCATTTGACATAGACTAAAAAATTTAAGCTATAATATACAAAATCCCATTAAAGTTTATGCTAGTGGTATATAACTTCCTAATATTTTAAAATCTAAATTTAACATCTTTAAAGTTTTAATTTTTACCATTAAACCCCATGCCTTTACTTTTTTCCCCTATCTAATGCCTATGAAAGCGAGCTCATTATCATAGATCTTATCATCTTCTTCATTTATTAATATAGCCATTTTAAAATCTTAACGTCTTCTTTTATAATCTTTACTAAATTAATTAAGAGTCAAATGATAGATTTATAATTTCAAAGATTAAATTAGGAAAAACTATATCATTTGGGGGGTTGGGGGAAATGGAGGCAAGATGATCAATGTTTATGCATTCCAAAATAAGAGAAGACATCTCATACAATGAGCAAGCCAAGTTTTTATTTTTATTGCAAAGAGCAACTGTCATAAATATGAAATATCAATTGCTAATATTTTACCACTTTACAACCAACTATCAATTACGAGAATACACAAAATAAAACACATACTTCTAAAAAAAGACTTTTAACAGCAGTTAAAAGTAACATTTCAAAGTAGTTTTGTGAGCAGTGTGAATTCTACCGTTATTATAAGTGTAACAATAGTTCTATAACTGTCATTAAAGGTAACATTTCATAGCAATTTTATGAAAAAAAAAGCAACCATGAAAGGTTAAGCCATTAACGGTGTTTACAAAACAAACCGCAGTTAATGGCTTTCTTTCCACTGAGATTTTGCCTAAAATTATCGTGGAAAACTTGATATTTTTGTTTATTTATAAGCTTTCCACGGTGGTTTTCCATTTAACCGCAGTGGAAAGCTTGAATTTTTTTTCTTCATTTATTTTTCATTTTATACCATCCTACATTTAGTATAATCAAGACAGACTAATTAATTCCAAGCAACAAAGTATAAAGCCATTAATGCCAAAATCCAAATGGTCATAAAATAATCCAAATTGGTAAACTTTCAATGAACCTATATTTATGTACATCATATATACAAGAAGGAAATTGTTGAATAATGAATCCTAAACAAGTTGAAAAATTATTGATCAAATATTTACCGAAAATATACTTCATCATGTTCACAAAACAATAAATAAAGGCAAGAACCAAAAATAGTAATCTTGCAATCAATTTAGTAATCAAATAAATATTTATTATACATAATAAACTAATTTATTAGTAGTTGGTATCCACCCAACTTCCTTTACAATGATTATCCCTAACAGCTTATTCCTCATCTACCAAATCAAACTCCGTTGTTTTAGGTCGAGCAGTTATGAAATGCGGAATTTCGTCGAGGTTGAACCCTAAGTCACTGTCATCTCCACTTATCACTTGCCTTTTACCTTGGAGCACAATTGAAAAATCTTTATTTGTTGGATCGGGGACATAAAACCTTGAATTGCTTGACTTGCTAAGATGAATATCTCATCTAGGTATCCAACTCTCTAAAAATCGACTGAAACAAATCCAAAATTTTTATCTACTTGCATAGCATTACTATTGACCACTTACATTTAAAAACTGACACTTTAAACTTAAGTAACTAACATCCAAAATCTCTTAAATCACTCTATAATATGGCATAGACGCCAATTTTATCCTTTTATATTTTGAACTAGCAAAATGCATTGCTTCGGCCATAACCATCACACCTACTATTATGCATAGTACTTTTATCATCTTGGGCTTTTGTGTAAAAGGAGTAACTATCTATATCATATCATTCCCAACACACAACCTCAAAATGAGGCCTTACAGCTAGCCTTTGTATTATATCAGAAGAATTGTTATCCTTTAACACCTCTTGCTTGAACCATTCTACAAAAGACTTGTTGTGCTCATTAGCTAGTTGCATATATCTCTTTCTTGGGTTCATATTCCTGAGCATATTCTTGTCAGCATCCAAGTAGGGCAGAACTTCATCTTTATTGTTCAAAATATAAAGATCTATTTGCATCACCATTTCGCAAGACATGCATTTCACTTTGACACCCCGAGTTCCCTTGCTTTTTCTCCCCTAATCATGCAGAGATTGAGGAAGTCCAATTGCCTTTACCCCAGAAAGATACGAGTTACAAAATTCAACTGTCTCCTCAGCTACATATCTCTTAAAAATTGATGCCTCAAGTCTATAAGGCTTTTTAGAATACCCTTTAAGGATTTTCATGTATCTCTCATATGGGTACATCCACCTCAAATACACAGAGCCATAAAGTCTAATCCCACCTACCACATGAGCTATCAAATGGACCATGATGTCAAAAACTTATGGGGGAAAGTACATCTCCAACTAGGAGGGGATAACATAACCTTCATTTTTCCAATTCTAACTCAACAGCATCAATCATTTTGTGGCAAATAGCATTGAAGTACATACAAAATCTAGTAATAATGCTCCTCATATCATCTTTCATAATGCCTCGAATAGCCACTAGTAGTAATTGTTGCATCAACATGTGGTAATATGGCATTTTATACCCTTTATCTTCAAATCTTGCATTAAAACAAGCTTCCTAAAATTTGATGAATACCCTTATGGACCTTAATACCTTACAAACACTCACATAGGCTTGTTTTTCATATTTGGATAATGTGTATGCCGCTGGGTACAAATAACTCTCTTACTACCCTTTCTTTGTTGTAGATGTAGAGGTGCTCTTATTCCCATTTTAGCTAAGTTTCATCTAGCATTGACCCCGTCCTTACTCTTTCTACTGATATGCAGAAGTATGCCAACAAGGCTCTCACACACATTTTTTTCACATGCATAATGTAACACCTTACTTTCATACGTCTTAGGGACTATTCAGTAGCATTTAGAACCACTTAAACATCCATTCAAGTTCAATTACAAAATCTTAAAAATTCCAACTTACGAGTACTGTTCATGTGGTATTCCAGATTAGCCGATGAACTTCAAAAAATAATAATTAATTCTAAAAAAATCAAAATGAAGTGGTTCAAAAGGCTACTCGAAGCTAACATATTGAACTTCAAAGGAAAAATAAGTCTTAGACTAAATGCTCACCTAATCAGTACAGTTTAATCGTTAAATATCAATGTTTATTTGGTCAAAATTTTTGGAAAACAGTTTCTAGTCCCTAAATTTGAAAAATTCATTCTCTTTGTATTGATATTGAAATAAGGCATTCTTGGTTTCAAAATGAAGCTTGACATGTTAACTAAATGGTGGTAAAATTTTATATATTTATTCCAACGTTTACTATTTTTCATTACATCATAAATGTCACTGCTTCACTATATGTTACTGTTCACATTGACAAATTTCAACATCTATACATACATATCAATCATGCTATCTACTAAATTCTCTTCATTCATCTTCCTCCATCTTTGATAACCTGCTGGTGTTGGGATGACATGGAGGGGGTGAGATTTTGGAAAAATCTCAGTAGCAAATAGAAACTATTCAATGTATGCAACTACATACTTGATGTTAATATGTGTGCACTTAATGATCATGCTTGCATAATGATATCTTACATGCTTCCATGTCTCTTAATTATAACATATGGCCATAGCATAAAAAGAAATAGAGCATCACTTAATCATACATGCTTCATATTATCAAAGTAAGCAACCAACATATAAAATATCCAATCAATATAAGCATACAAGTAAGTAAATTTACTACCTCATACTCCTTGCTTTCTTTATCATTAATTCATTACAATTCAACTTTCTTGGACATTGAAATTAGTTTATAATAGTTTTCCCATATAGCCTATATTATATACAGATTGAACTTAGTTTTTCTTAAACGAAGAAGGAGTCCAAGTTAAAACTGAGTGCTGACATTCAAAGTTTTGTAGAAGTATACCTGAGGAATAGAGAAGAGAACCCCATATGTTCTGAGAACAAAAAAGTATGAGTAGATAAATCAACCAGATGAAGATAAAGAGATTAAAAGGCCAAAGAGACACAGAGAAGAGAGTCTAAGGCAGAGTAAAGGTAGAGCATAGTTCTATGAGAAAGAGTATGCCAGGGCTTAGAGCCATAAGAAAGGTAACCTGGCCCTAACCCAGTAGCTCGTTTAATTGAAAGGTATTCAGGCCAGAGTAACCTAATGATGAGTGATCCCTGGAAAGTAATGAAAAAGGGTGCAAATACCATAAAGGTTTGTCATAGATACATAAGATTATGTAAGAGGATAAGACAAGTTAAGAAGAGTTAGAAAAGTTATAGAAAGCAAGAGAATAGAACCCTTTATGTTAAGAGATGATTTAAAAGGAAAGGTTCAGATTACAATTGTGTATCAAGAGAAAGAAAGATAAAAGAACACTATTTCTCCTAAGAGGCTAGCAAAGTTATAGGAGAAATGATGTAGACCCCATAATTACACCAAAAATTCTGAAGGGTAAGATATGAAAGAAATGGACACTACTCACAAGTCCAGTAAGTTATCCATAAGCATAAGCAGATAAATAGATGATAAAGATGGATGAGTAATAAAAAAGAAGTAGATTTCAACTTTGATTGAGTTGATAATTAAAAAGAGAGCATAGTAGCACAAAAGAGATGTAAAGTTTTATGGATGATAAGAGCACTCAGCCAAATGTTAAAGATAATTTGGCTAAGGTATTAATTAAATTTTGAGGACGAAATTTATTTTAAGAGGGGGAGAATTGTAATATCCTAATTTTTTAGGCCCAGAGATTCAGAAAGTAGCCTGAAATAGATAGGCTACCAGATCCCTTTGAGTAGAAGTCCCAGAAATATACAAAGGGTTTTCAGGGACTAAATTGTAAATAAGTGAAAGTATAGGGACTTATATGTAAATAGTGAAAGTCTGTAGGGACATAATGGTCATTTTGGGAAAGAAAGGAACTAAAGTGAAAGTCTAAAAGTTCCATAGTTCAAAATAGAAGTAGACACAAGTTATGGGCCATTAAGTGTAGTTATAAAAAGTTAAAGGACTTAATTAAAAAGAGGAAAAGTTTCCAGGGGCAAAATTGGAATTATGACAAAATTGAGTTGGAAGAAGCTAGAACTTTCCGGAAGCATTTCAATCCCAAATTTCATCAGTAGATAGAGAAAGTTGTGCTAGTTAATCTAGCCTGATACAAAAATTTTATTGGAGTTTCAGATAGCTGATATTTATCTGATAGGCTAAAAGTTATCTAAAATTTTTATAAGACCTTCTGGACCTCAGATATAAATGAAAAGTTATAGGAAGGTGCGTCCTGTAAAGCTAAAGGTTAAGGAACTGACGGAACTCCGAAAGGAGTTATGTAGGAAAAGTTATTCACGTTTTAGTAAATTTTGACGGAGCTTATTGACGCCCGATATCTAATTATGAAATTTAAGCAGTAAGCAAACTGGGACTGAATGAGCTCAGAGGATGTGACAAAGAGTCCCATGATGACCCTAAGTGAGGCCCAGGCCCATGATATCAGTTCATCGATTAAAGAGGGCAGTGTCTAGAAATATTTAGAAAATGTGCAAAATGATGAAAATACCCATATACTATAAAATAATGAGTGAAGGGTATTTTAGTCATTTTACCCAGGTCAAAAAGGTCAAAAAGAGCTACAGAAGTAGTTGACCAGGGTCAGGAAATATTTTGTTGAAATGTGAAAAGACAATAATGGCCCTAGAATTATTAAAGTAAATAAAGAGGAACTAAGGGTATTTTGGTAATTTGTCAAGGGATCAGTAATTAAGTTAATACTTAGTCCAAGAATATCAATAGTAAGAAGAATCCAGATACTAGATTTAAGATCAGAATATATATTATGGAATGTCAGAAAAATTAGATTTAGAAAATAGTCTGGTTTTTGGGAAATTGGATAGAATGGAATGGAGGTTTCCAAAAGCGATGACTCACCAGGTGAGGTGTCCTATGGGACCCACACAAGGCGCCACCTAGTATGTAAGATGTCCCTTGATGATGTCATCATGATGATGCAGGCAAAGCTTTTTAAGAAAGCAAGCGATCTAAGCCGTTCATCGTGATTCGATCTGAACCGTCCATTCCATTTCACTTCACCTATAAATACCCCCACCCCCTCCATTCTGTTCCATCCACGGCAAGAAAGAGGAGGAAGAGAGAGAGAGAGAAAAAGAGAAAGGAAGGAAGAAAAAGAAGGAGTTCTGACCAAGTTAGAAGTAATCTAAGGAGCTTAGGGATTTGGTAAGCTTAGGAATAAGGTAAGTAATTTATCCTAGTCCCTGCTCTAATAAATTAGAGGATTGTTCTTATGAATTTAGTAGCTAGAATAGAGAAATATCTCTCTTGATAAGGTTAGCCGTGGATAGAAAGAAAGTTAAGGGATTGTCGGATTAAGGGTATTACCTCAAGTTAAGCTTGAGTTAAGTAGAGCTATACTGGATAGGATAATAATGAAAATGTTATTATACTATGTATAGGCTCTGATTTATGAAAAAGAAGGAACCTTAGAGCAAAGGCTAAAGACTAAAGAAAAGACTATACGTTAGGTAGTGAACTTACCTACTTGTATGCTTATATTGCTTGGATGTTTATGTGTTGGTTGCTTACTTTGATGATGTGAAGCATGTATGATTAAGTGATGCTCTGTTTCTTTTTATGCTATGACCATATGTTATAATTAGGGGACATGGAAGCATGTAAGTTATCATTATGCAAGCATGATTATTAAGTGCACACATAGTAACATCAAGTATATAGTTGTATACATTGTATGGTTTCTGTTTGCTACTGAGATTTCCCCAGAAATCTCACCCCTTCCATATCAATCCAATTACAATAGGTCTTCTCAAGATGGAGGAGATGAGGATTCATGAAGAGAAGTTAAGAATTATTTAGCATGATTGATATGTGATTGATGTATGTATGTAGAGTTAGTTGCTGGAATTTGCCACCATGAACAGTAACTCATGATGAGGCAGTGACCTTTGATTTGTAATTAAAAATAGTAAATGGTTAAATAAATGTATGATATTTTTACAGTAAATAGTAGACATACCAAAATTTGATTTGATATATAGAATGCCTCATTTATGATATTTTTATAGTAAATAGTAGACATACCAAAATTTGATTTGATATATAGAATGCCTCATTTGGATGTCTACACATGGAGATATAAATTTTTAAAGTTGGGTCCAAAATGCTAGATTCAGGGGAAAAATGTTGGATGAACAGTAAAATTGTAGCGTTGACTGACATTGACTTGGTCAAGTCGTGGTCAACGAGTTATTTTTCCCTGAAAGAGGATTAAGTTATCTTCATGTAGCAATTTGAACCACTTTGTTTCGATTTTGCTAGAATTAATTATGATTTTTTGAAGTCAAATCACTTGTCTGGAATTTACACAGTGAACAATACTCGATAGATTAAAATTCCAGATTGTGCAATTTGACTTCAATAACCTTAAAAGTGGTTCTAGATGCTATCATTTGATCCTTAAGATGTAAGAAAGTAAGGATGTGATAGAATCAATTGATGTCTTGATTTTACCCTACACAATTTGGCCTTTTGAATCTGTTTATAAACTCAAAATTCCCAAATTCTAGTAGCTACACACTATTCTAGATAGGACTGAAAATATGTCCTCTTTATTTCTAAAAATTCTCATTTTGATTCCAATGCTTCCAATACTTGTTTCTCTACTTTATCCCACATAATTTTCTATTTTAAAACCATTGGAAGTATCAAAATCATAAAATTTTAATCACTGTTCATGCTTGTGAACAGTAATAGAGAAGACTTCAAAAATTACAACTTTCAATTCCAATGCTTCCAAGGTTCCAAACCTATCCAATCCTACACAAAATTATCTTTTAAATTCAATGGAAGCATTAGATCATTGAAATTCAAATTCCTCCTTTCAGTTCTGTTCTTGACCGAAAGCCCCCTTCAATGTGCAAAGCAAGGAATTTCAATCTGATTCCATAACTAGCAATTAAATCTAGCTTGTCTAAGTGTTAATTTTATGTCTCTAACTTCAATTTCTTCTTTCCCCAATATTATACAGTTTTGGACAGCAGCACCACATAGGGAATATCTCACTTTTCTTCAATTAAAATCCCCAGATCAAACTCTTAAATTGAAGGAAAATAAGTTAGGATAGATTACTTACCTTAATTCCTAGCTAACTTGACTTGGGTAGCTTGGATTTCCTCTTGTCTTGGCTTGGCTCTTACTTGGGCAGCACCTCCCTATTCCTTCTCTAACTTGACGCAAATATGAAGAGAAAGGGAGGGTATTTATAGACTTGAAGGCATGGAAATGAATGGTCAATATCACTTTGTGTACTATTTGATCTAATGGCTCATATTCACTCTTGAAACAAGCTTGCCTTAGAAGCCAAATGGTGACATCATCCATGACATCATCAAGGGACACCTCATCCTCCATGTGGAGTAATTTCAAGGGAAGAAGAGTCTAGAAAAATTCCAGTCCAATCCTGTACAGACTTAGTCTAATTTCCCAAAAACCATACTGTTTTCTAAATCAAATTTTTCTGGGATTTCATAATATGTTTTCTGATCTTAAATCTAGTATCCGAATTCTTCCTACCATTGACATTCTTGGACTGGGTCTAAACTTAATTACTGATCTCTTGGCAAATTACCAAAATACCCCTTGGTTCTTCTTTATTTACCTTAATATCTCTAGGGCATTATCGTCTTTTCACATATCACCAGAGTATTCCATGACCTTGGTCAACTATTCAAGGAACTCTCCTTGACCGTCTAACCTTAGTTAAATGACCAAATTACCCTCTATTCATCTCTTGCTCATTGTACAGCATAGTGGCATACTCAGTGGCATTTTCGTAATTTTATATTTTTCGGGTCTTTATAAACACTGGCCCACATACCTATATGAAAATATTATTGGGCCTATGAGGCACCATTCTGGGCCTTCTACATGGTCCTCTGCCTTAATGGGCTCGACTCCCAAGAAATTCCCTAAAAAATATTTATCGGGTGTTTTATTCTATTGTAAAATCCATTATAAATTCTACATAACTCCTTTTTGAGTTCTGTCAGTTTCATAAATTCTCATATTAATTATAAGAATTTACTATAAAATTTTATCTAATTCTGAGGTCCAGAGGATACTATAATAATCTCCTAACTTAGAAAATTAAGATCAATTTATCGGGATCTCAAATCAAAATTCTGTGTCGCGTTAAACTAATCAGAATAATTTACTCTATTTACTGGGAAAATTTAGGACTAAACTGATTCCGGTCATTTTTGGGCCTTTTTCAGCTCAACTTTCCATATTTACCATTTTACCCTTGAACTTTTAAAAATTACACTTTAGGCCCTCAACTTTTCATAATTACACTTAATGGCCCAAAGTTTATGTCTACTTCCATTTTGTACCATGGAACTTTTAGAATTTTTACTTTAGCCCCTCTTCTTTACACCCTTGTCTAATTATTATCTTTTCTTTCTATTTATCGTCACAATCCTTTCCAAACCTCTTTCCTCTATCAGTCTTATATAAATAGGAAAAAATTAGGATATGACGTAGGACATATACTAAAGTAGCAATCGCTGAAATATACCTCCATAATACTGTCAAAGTCAAAGGACATTAACGAAAGGATGATACCTTTCTGGAACTCACACAACAATGAAGTAGGGATTGATTCACTTGCTTTCTATTTGCAGTTCTTTAGCACATGTGGTATGAATAACATGTTACGGTGTTCCTCTTATCCTATAAGAGTGTACGTCATTTTGATTCTATCAACCACACCATACAGACTTAAGTCCAGACACTCATAGTATCTAAACCTAAACTCTTTAATTCTGTTCACATAATATAACGTCAATTTTGAAGAATTTGTTATCTGGCAGCAGGTTTCATGGATGTGGGTATCTATAGTTCAATCCATACCCATACTCACGGATCTCATGTCAACTTACTACACTTTTTAAGCTAAGGAGACATTTATTGTGTTTCTTCTCTACCATATCAGCACTCTTGCTGCTTTACTGGTGAACACATGTCTCATCTTTGAATGCTTCTCTAGCATTAAAGGTGGTTGCTCGTGTGAGAGAGCTAACCTTTTTAACCTGTACGATATACTAGACATTGTATACTTTTACCCAAACATATAAGTAATAATAAATGACATGATATCATTAATGAAAACAAGATATTATAAACAGTCTGTAATTTTACATTTTACGCTTGACAATGGCTTTTACATGTTTCTCAAATATTTCTTTGCCTATTGGCTTAGTCAGGGGGTTTGCAACCATACATTTTTGTTGAAATATATTGTACAGTTACAATTTTCTGTGGTATATAATCGCTCACAGAGTTATACTTGATATCAATGTGTTTGGTCTTGCTGTGATACTTAGGGTCTTTGGTGTAGGCTATATCTGCAGTGTTGTCATAATGTATCAACATTGGATTGGTACTCTCGTTCCCAAATCCTAAGTGTTCAATAAATCTCTTCAGCCAAATAGCCTATTGTATTGCTGCAGTACATGCCACAAACTCAGCTTCCATAGAGTGTAAAGCAACGCACGTATGCTTCTTGCTACTCCAACATATGGTGCCGTTGTTAAGCAAGAAGGTGTATCCTGAAGTCAATCTTCATTCTTCTTCATCACCGCCTACATCAGTATCAGAATATCAGACTAGGCGCATATCGTTTCCTTGATAACCCAAGCATAGTCAGCTATGCCCTTTAAGTATCTTAAGATACTCTTCACTGCTTTCCAATGTTTCTCACCGAGGTTAGACTAGAATATGCTAACCAGCCCCATGGCATAACAAATATCTGATCTTGTACACATCATCGCATACATCAGGCTACTAAAGGCACTGGCATATGGAACTCTTTCTATTTGCTTTTTGTCTAATTCAGTTTTGGGACACATGTCAGAACTCAAGGCTACTCCAGTGGCTACAGGGATATCTATGGGATTGCAGTCACTCATATTGAATTGCTCAAGTATCTTCTTGATATAATTCTCTTGTGAAAGAGTGAGGATTCTCTTGGAGCGATTCCTTTGAATCTTGACTCCAAGTATGCATTCTGCTTCACCCGTGTCTTTCATCTCAAAATTCGATGAAAACCATTATTTAATAACTATCACCGAGTCAAGACTATTTCCAGCTAAGAGTATGTCGTCTACGTATAAGGATAATATTACAAGTTACCCTCAAACTGCTTAATGTAGACACAGTGGTCTTTATCTATCATCTAGAAGTTATATAAGGTTATCACCTTGTGAAACCTCAAGTACCACTGTCTGGATGACTATTTTAATCCATAAATAGATCTTTTGAGTTTTCACTTCTTGTGTTGAAACCCTTTTTCAATGAAACCTATTGGTTGTTCTATACAGATTTCTTCATCTAGATCACCATTCAGGAATGCGGCTTTTACATCCATATGATGTAACTCCAGGTTTAAATTATTTACTATTGCCAGAATAAGTCTTATAGAATTGAAGCACAGGACATGTGAAAAAGTATCTTCATAATCTATACCTTCTTATTGTGTATATCCCTTTGCAACCAATCGGGCTTTGAATTTGTCAATTGATCCATCCACCTTTCTCTTGATTTTAAGAACCCACTTGTTCCCAATGGCTTTACGCCCTTTTGGCATATCAACCAATTTCTAAACTTGATTTTCAATATTCAGTCCATTTGCTCTTTCATTACTTTCTTCCATTCCTCCTTGGTAGGACTTGCCATAGCCTCATGAAAAGTACGGGGTTCATCATCCCCTTCTGGAGTAACTAAGATTGCTTCGCCTTCTATTTGGAAGCGTCTCTTTGGAACTCTTTCCCTGTTACTCCTTCTGATCGGAGCAACTTACTTATCTTTTCTCATTTGTCTCAGTCTTTGTGTTGATCATTCTTGGCTCCCACTCAATTGACATACCTAAAAGATTTTGGTCTGTCAATTTGTTTGGCACTGTCCTATTCCTGAGTCTCATAAAGAGATACAGTGCGGTCAATATCTCTCCTATTGGGAAATTCTGTTTCAATGATTACAATATCTCTTGATTCTATTTCAGTCATTGTCCCATCTTCAATTTCACTTATAAATACATATCCTTTTGAGGGTTCAAAGTACCTTATGAAAATATATTTCTTCCCATGTCTATGAGAACTGTAATGGATATAGGCAGCCATGCCCGAAGGTCTAATGATGCTTAGATCTGATTGACGTTTAGTCCATAACACGTAGGGTATGGAAATGACTGACTTGGAGGGCACACGATTAAGTATGAAGGTTACCGTCAATAAAGCATCACCCCAATGTGAAATTAGAAGGTTTGTCTGAGCCATCATAGATCTAACTATGTCTAGAAGAGTTTTATTTCTTCTTTTGGCAACCCCATTCTGTTGAGTTGTGCCAGGGATAGTTAGCTGCCTAATAATCCTTTTTTCTTCACAAAGTTGTTCGAATTGATCCGAAAGGTATTCTGTAACATCCCGATTTTTTGTCTAGGAGAACTGGGAAGTAGTCTGATATGGGCAGGCTGCTAAAACCGTAGTCCCATGGTAGTAATCTGATATGGGCGGATTACTTAAAGATGAGATAAGTCTTTAACCTACAGAATCGGGACAGTTCGCCTAGGTTCAAAATGAGGAATGTGAGGAATATCCTAAGTCTTAAGCCTAGGAATTCTGCAGGAAGCTTGATATGGGCTGGCTCCTGTGTAAGATAACCTGATATGGGCGGGTTGTCGAGCTTTTCAATTAACGATGACTCCCGAAGAGTTTAGGGGATGAGTTATTGAAAGAGAATTTCTAGAACTTAAGATGAAGGATAAGAAGATGAGAATAGATGCCAGAAAGAGAATGAAGGGGCAAAATCGTAATTATGGGAAAGATCGGGCTGGTAGCCGATGAGTACCATATTTTGCCAGAAAATAGAGAAAATTATGCTGATCATTTCACTGAACTGTGAAATGTGCATACGAGGTCTCTATGAGTATGAAAGAATTATGGAAAGTTTAAGGACAAAAAGGTGGGGTCCTTAAGTGTAATTTTAGCCAAATAAAAAGGGACTTAAATGAAAAGAAGAAAAGTTTCTTGGGGCTAAAGTGTAATTAAAGAAAGTCAGGCCGGAAGTGGTTTGGACTGTCCGACGGCATTTCAGTCCCAGATTTCACCGGTAGAGAGAGCAAGGGACGCTAGGTAATCTGGCTTAATACAGGAATTTTTGAAGACTCCAGATAGCCAGAAATGTACTGATCGTCCAAAATTTATAAAAGTTCATACCGGATATCCTAGATTTCAGATCTAGGTGAGAAAATACAGGATGATGCGTCTTTGTGGGGCGGATGTCAGTAAACTGACAGAATACCGATAGGAGGCCTGTAGAAAAAGTTATTCGCAAATTAGAAAATCCAGACGGGAGTGTGAGGCCTCCGGGTATCCGATAGGGAAATTTATCGGTATTTGAAAAGGGACTGAATGAGTTCGGATAACCTCAGTCAGATGACTGATATGACTCACAGGGATGCCTGAACACCGCAGGCCAGTGTATCGGACAGAAAGAGCCGGTGTCCGGATATGTGTATAAACGGTGAAAAATAGATTAAACATTCAATAAACAATAACGGGGGAGATTCCTCGTAATGCGTGCCATGAAGGTAATGGACCCTGAAAGGCCCAATAATGGCGCCAACAAGGCCCAGTAAGACCCTTGGACTGATAGGTGGGCCAGTGTCCGGCAGAACCCCGGAAAAGTGCGAAATTACGAAAATGCCCCTGTGTTGTACTAAAGGGGTAGGAGATGAATGAGGGCATTTTGGTCATTCTGGACAGGCCTAGAAGCCAGGGCACATACAGATAAAGTTACTTAGAGTCAGTATATGCCCTGACAGAGTACAGAAGGGTGTGAAATGACGATTTTACCCTTAGGGTTAAAATAGCGCAAGAAAGGGCACCCAGGGGTATTTTGGTAATTTGCCGAGGGATGTTTCTTGGGAATCGAGCCATCAGAGTACTTGAGCTTGATCAGGATCCAAGATAACATTCCCAGAGCCCAAAAACGTAGGCCCAGTGATATGTGAGAAAAAGTGGCATTAAAATACTATTTTAATGCTGTTTCAATAAAGTAAAGTTACTCGGTCGGCACGATAACCGAGGAGGTGATCAGATAAAGTCTGAGACTTATCTGGATAGCATTGGAAGGCGTGAAAGGTCCCTTCTAGATGCCACATGGCGCAATCTTAGAGGCAGAAGAAAAGTTGAGGACACGTATTACGGTGCAAGACTCTGGACCGGTACTGGATTGGACTGAACTGCTGAGTCAGCTGATGAGGTGTCCAGGAATTGTGACATGTGAAGAATGTGGCGATGAGGTGTCCTGGATGATGTCATGCATGATGCAGTAAAAAGAAATAAAGAAAATAGGAAAATTCAGGAAAAACCAGGACCACATGTTCAGATGGCTTCAAAATTACAGAAATGCCATCCATCAAAGCTATAAATACCCCCTTCCCCTCCCATCTTATGCATCCCACGTTTTTGGCAAGAAAAGAGAGAGAAAGAAGAGAGAGAAGGAGAAAGAAAGAAAGAAAGGAAGTTCTGGTGGAGTTGGAAGCAGTATAGAAGTTCTGGAGTTCTGCTTTTGAGGTAGTAACTAATCCTAGCTCTTATGTAATGTCTTTGTGATTTGTTGTGCTATTGTTTGGTTGGAT
Organism: Leucaena leucocephala; assembly: GCA_037074615.1. Lineage (NCBI taxonomy): Eukaryota > Viridiplantae > Streptophyta > Magnoliopsida > Fabales > Fabaceae > Leucaena > Leucaena leucocephala. Next base: position 7,200,783 of record CM073545.1, read on the forward strand.
TGTTGTCTTATATGTTATGCTTGAAGCTCTATTACAATGCTATGATCATATGTTATTGAATATGGAAGCACGCAGCATACTTATCTATACACAATCACAAGCAAGCACCGTCACTCTGCATTACATAGATTGTTATGATTATTACTACTGAGATTCCCCCGAATCTCATTCCCATATATAACCCATTACAGGGAGGTTATGTTGAAGTAAATTTTGAGAATGCTAGAAGACGCCGTTATGCTGCCGGAATTAAGACTGAACATCATTATATGATAAGTACTGTGTACGTGGTGCTGTCTAAGGAGGCTGGAAGTGAGTGGACCTAGCAGGTTCATCCAGTCTTTCCTGGGTACTACGTAGAATGGTAGTTCTCATGAGGGAATTACCGAATCAGTACGGTTCAGTTCTTTGTACAGATGAAGCCTAGCGGTTATGCTCCCGGATTTTAGGCAGGAAAAGATGTAATAGAAATATGATAATTTGCTGTATGCCTTGTTGTATGACATTTTATTATTTAATAATAAATGTTGTTTGGCATGTTCAATTTGTGAATGGGGAATTAAGGGAGAAATTCGCAGGTCCTGAGGTAGCAGTGTTCTGGCCTCAGTTTGACCTAGTAAACGAAGGAGTTTGCCTATGAAATTTCGCAGGCTAGTCGTACACATCTGGGGCATTCCGTGGATAGGTAATAAGCCTCATTTGGATGTGTAGAACGAGATAAATTAATTTTCAAATTAAAGGTCCAAAATAAGGAACTTAAGAGTAAAATTTTGAATTTCTGGGCTTAAGTTAAGATATAATCAAGCTAATGTTGCTTCCGCAAGTGTACTCTGAGGAGTCTAAGGGAGGATGTTTCATTTTGGTATCAGAGCAACGGATTCTGGCTTAGGAAATGCTCTGAATAGATAATTTATGGTGATAGTACAGAATAAGGTTAGCACAGAACAAAGGGTTCTGGCTCTGAGCGTAAGATTCTAGCACAGAACAGAAGGTTCTGGCTTAGTGATACTCTGATTTAGAAAGGTTATTTCCCTAGAGTACATAGAGGTTTAGAAAAGCCCAGTGGAGTTAAAGCTCTTAAATGAGAAAGTGAGATAAGGTAGACCCCAGAATTACATCAAGATTGGGTAAGATATGAAAGAAATGGACACTACTCACAAGTCCAGTAAGTTGTCCATAAGCATAAGCAGATAAATAGATGATAAAAGATTGATGAGCTATAATGAGATAGCTAGAATGAGATTTGTCTAGGAATGATCCTAGGACATGGCCTAAGGCTAGAGATGTGATGGGCTGATGTTCCCTAAGAAGAGGGATTCCATCACAGAGAAGTGATAGACCTAGGGTAGAGTACCCTAGAGGATAGAAATGATAGTAAGAGATGATGAATGAGATCCATGCGACTGAAGTTTGCTAGGATCAAGAGAAAGAGGTAGGGAAGCATTGGCTAAGAGTACTTTGGGAGGTAGCTCAAGTTGTGAAGCCAATAGCAAGAGAAAGAGGCAATAGTTCAGGCAGGGGACTGATCAAGGAGAAGATCAGGTTGGAGAGTAGAGATGTCAAAGTGGTGAGCCATGGCACATAGGAGTGTCGAGCAGGGCAATGCAGTGGTGAGAGAAAGGCCACTTGGCGAGAGTTGCCTACGAATGCTGACATCCTAGGAAAGGTGTTTGCTACCACAGACAGAATCTCCAATTTCCCTGAGGTCGACCCTAAGAATGGTTAAGAAGAACCATAGCTGTAAGGGTGACTGAGCTGTAAAGAACTGTATGCCTAGATGTAAATGATGTGATTAATGAAGAGTTCTTTTCTGATCTAGAGAATGTGGTTATTGTAACGAGTCATGAGAAATAATTAGTAAGATAATAAATCTGTCTTAACTCAGTGATGAGGTTGCTGTATGAGGGGTTAGGACATGGATAGCTGTAAGCAACTATAATGAGAGATGTTAGTTGCTAAGAATCCATGTGGAAGGTCTGGGACCAAGCTGTTGCTCCTCTAGACCATCACTGGAGTGAGGATAAGACAGAGAGGGATGATCTTACTAGTTATATCTATGACTGCGTTATAAGAATCACATAGCTGTATAGATCAGTAAGAAGTTCTCTTCAGGAAAGATGAGGTATCCCTTAAAATTTCGAGGACGAAATTTTTAAAAGGGGAGGAGAATTGTAACATCCCGATTTTTTGTCTAGGAGAACTGGGAAGTAGTCTGATATGGGCAGGCTGCTAAAACCGTAGTCCCATGGTAGTAATCTGATATGGGCGGATTACTTAAAGATGAGATAAGTCTTTAACCTACAGAATCGGGACAGTTCGCCTAGGTTCAAAATGAGGAATGTGAGGAATATCCTAAGTCTTAAGCCTAGGAATTCTGCAGGAAGCTTGATATGGGCTGGCTCCTGTGTAAGATAACCTGATATGGGCGGGTTGTCGAGCTTTTCAATTAACGATGACTCCCGAAGAGTTTAGGGGATGAGTTATTGAAAGAGAATTTCTAGAACTTAAGATGAAGGATAAGAAGATGAGAATAGATGCCAGAAAGAGAATGAAGGGGCAAAATCGTAATTATGGGAAAGATCGGGCTGGTAGACGATGAGTACCATATTTTGCCAGAAAATAGAGAAAATTATGCTGATCATTTCACTGAACTGTGAAATGTGCATACGAGGTCTCTATGAGTATGAAAGAATTATGGAAAGTTTAAGGACAAAAAGGTGGGGTCCTTAAGTGTAATTTTAGCCAAATAAAAAGGGACTTAAATGAAAAGAAGAAAAGTTTCTTGGGGCTAAAGTGTAATTAAAGAAAGTCAGGCCGGAAGTGGTTTGGACTGTCCGACGGCATTTCAGTCCCAGATTTCACCGGTAGAGAGAGCAAGGGACGCTCGGTAATCTGGCTTAATACAGGAATTTTTGAAGACTCCAGATAGCCAGAAATGGACTGATCGTCCAAAAGTTATAAAAGTTCATACCGGATATCCTAGATTTCAGATCTAGGTGAGAAAATACAGGATGATGCGTCTTTATGGGGCGGATGTCAGTAAACTGACAGAATACCGATAGGAGGCCTGTAGAAAAAGTTATTCGCAAATTAGAAAATCCAGACGGGAGTGTGAGGCCTCCGGGTATCCGATAGGGAAATTTATCGGTATTTGAAAAGGGACTGAATGAGTTCGGATAACCTCAGTCAGATGACTGATATGACTCACAGGGATGCCTGAACACCGCAGGCCAGTGTATCGGACAGAAAGAGCCGGTGTCCGGATATGTGTATAAACGGTGAAAAATAGATTAAACATTCAATAAACAATAACGGGGGAGATTCCTCGTAATGCGTGCCATGAAGGTAATGGACCCTGAAAGGCCCAATAATGGCGCCAACAAGGCCCAGTAAGACCCTTGGACTGATAGGTGGGCCAGTGTCCGGCAGAACCCCGGAAAAGTGCGAAATTACGAAAATGCCCCTGTGTTGTACTAAAGGGGTAGGAGATGAATGAGGGCATTTTGGTCATTCTGGACAGGCCTAGAAGCCAGGGCACATACAGATAAAGTTACTTAGAGTCAGTATATGCCCTGACAGAGTACAGAAGGGTGTGAAATGACGATTTTACCCTTAGGGTTAAAATAGCGCAAGAAAGGGCACCCAGGGGTATTTTGGTAATTTGCCGAGGGATGTTTCTTGGGAATCGAGCCATCAGAGTACTTGAGCTTGATCAGGATCCAAGATAACATTCCCAGAGCCCAAAAACGTAGGCCCAGTGATATGTGAGAAAAAGTGGCATTAAAATACTATTTTAATGCTGTTTCAATAAAGTAAAGTTACTCGGTCGGCACGATAACCGAGGAGGTGATCAGATAAAGTCTGGGACTTATCTGGATAGCATTGGAAGGCGTGAAAGGTCCCTTCTAGATGCCACATGGCGCAATCTTAGAGGCAGAAGAAAAGTTGAGGACACGTATTACGGTGCAAGACTCTGGACCGGTACTGGATTGGACTGAACTGCTGAGTCAGCTGATGAGGTGTCCAGGAATTGTGACATGTGAAGAATGTGGCGATGAGGTGTCCCGGTGAGGTGTCCTGGATGATGTCATGCATGATGCAGTAAAAAGAAATAAAGAAAAATAGGAAAATTCAGGAAAAACCAGGACCACATGTTCAGATGGCTTCAAAATTACAGAAATGCCATCCATCAAAGCTATAAATACCCCCTTCCCCTCCCATCTTATGCATCCCACGTTTTTGGCAAGAAAAGAGAGAGAAAGAAGAGAGAGAAGGAGAAAGAAAGAAAGAAAGGAAGTTCTGGTGGAGTTGGAAGCAGTATAGAAGTTCTGGAGTTCTGCTTTTGAGGTAGTAACTAATCCTAGCTCTTATGTAATGTCTTTGTGATTTGTTGTGCTATTGTTTGGTTAGATTGTTGTCTTATATGTTATGCTTGAAGCTCTATTACAATGCTATGATCATATGTTATTGAATATGGAAGCACGCAGCATACTTATCTATACACAATCACAAGCAAGCACCGTCACTCTGCATTACATATATTGTTATGATTATTACTACTGAGATTCCCCCGAATCTCATTCCCATATATAACCAATTACAGGGAGGTTATGTTGAAGTAAATTTTGAGAATGCTAGAAGACGCCGTTATGCTGCCGGAATTAAGACTGAACATCATTATATGATAAGTACTGTGTACGTGGTGCTGTCTAAGGAGGCTGGAAGTGAGTGGACCTAGCAGGTTCATCCAGTCTTTCCTGGGTACTACGTAGAATGGTAGTTCTCATGAGGGAATTACCGAATCAGTACGGTTCAGTTCTTTGTACAGATGAAGCCTAGCGGTTATGCTCCCGGATTTTAGGCAGGAAAAGATGTAATAGAAATATGATAATTTGCTGTATGCCTTGTTGTATGACATTTTATTATTTAATAATAAATGTTGTTTGGCATGTTCAATTTGTGAATGGGGAATTAAGGGAGAAATTCGCAGGTCCTGAGGTAGCAGTGTTCTGGCCTCAGTTTGACCTAGTAAACGAAGGAGTTTGGCTATAAAATTTGGCAGGCTAGTCGTACACATCTGGGGCATTCCGTGGATAGGTAATAAGCCTCATTTGGATGTGTAGAACGAGATAAATTAATTTTCAAATTAAAGGTCCAAAATAAGGAACTTAAGAGTAAAATTTTGAATTTCTGGGCTTAAGTTAAGATATAATCAAGCTAATGTTGCTTCCGCAAGTGTACTCTGAGGAGTCTAAGGGAGGATGTTTCATTTTGGTATCAGAGCAACGGATTCTGGCTTAGGAAATGCTCTGAATAGATAATTTATGGTGATAGTACAGAATAAGGTTAGCACAGAACAAAGGGTTCTGGCTCCGAGCGTAAGATTCTAGCACAGAACAGAAGGTTCTGGCTTAGTGATACTCTGATTTAGAAAGGTATTTCCCTAGAGTACGTAGAGGTTTAGAAAAGCCCAGTGGAGGTAAAGCTCTTAAATGAGAAAGTGAGATAAGGTAGACCCCAGAATTACGTCAAGATGGGGTAAGATATGAAAGAAATGGACACTACTCACAAGTCCAGTAAGTTGTCCATAAGCATAAGCAGATAAATAGATGATAAAAGATTGATGAGCTATAATGAGATAGCTAGAATGAGATTTGTCTAGGAATGATCCTAGGACATGGCCTAAGGCTAGAGATGTGATGGGCTGATGTTCCCTAAGAAGAGGGATTCCATCACAGAGAAGTGATAGACCTAGGGTAGAGTACCCTAGAGGATAGAAATGATAGTAAGAGATGATGAATGAGATCCATGCGACTGAAGTTTGCTAGGATCAAGAGAAAGAGGTAGGGAAGCATTGGCTAAGAGTACTTTGGGAGGTAGCTCAAGTTGTGAAGCCAATAGCAAGAGAAAGAGGCAATAGTTCAGGCAGGGGACTGATCAAGGAGAAGATCAGGTTGGAGAGTAGAGATGTCAAAGTGGTGAGCCATGGCACATAGGAGTGTCGAGCAGGGCAATGCAGTGGTGAGAGAAAGGCCACTTGGCGAGAGTTGCCTACGAATGCTGACATCCTAGGAAAGGTGTTTGCTACCACAGACAGAATCTCCAATTTCCCTGAGGTCGACCCTAAGAATGGTTAAGAAGAACCATAGCTGTAAGGGTGACTGAGCTGTAAAGAACTGTATGCCTAGATGTAAATGATGTGATTAATGAAGAGTTCTTTTCTGATCTAGAGAATGTGGTTATTGTAACGAGTCATGAGAAATAATTAGTAAGATAATAAATCTGTCTTAACTCAGTGATGAGGTTGCTGTATGAGGGGTTAGGACATGGATAGCTGTAAGCAACTATAATGAGAGATGTTAGTTGCTAAGAATCCATGTGGAAGGTCTGGGACCAAGCTGTTGCTCCTCTAGACCATCACTGGAGTGAGGATAAGACAGAGAGGGATGATCTTACTAGTTATATCTATGACTGCGTTATAAGAATCACATAGCTGTATAGATCAGTAAGAAGTTCTCTTCAGGAAAGATGAGGTATCCCTTAAAATTTCGAGGACGAAATTTTTAAAAGGGGAGGAGAATTGTAACATCCCGATTTTTTGTCTAGGAGAACTGGGAAGTAGTCTGATATGGGCAGGCTGCTAAAACCGTAGTCCCATGGTAGTAATCTGATATGGGCGGATTACTTAAAGATGAGATAAGTCTTTAACCTACAGAATCGGGACAGTTCGCCTAGGTTCAAAATGAGGAATGTGAGGAATATCCTAAGTCTTAAGCCTAGGAATTCTGCAGGAAGCTTGATATGGGCTGGCTCCTGTGTAAGATAACCTGATATGGGCGGGTTGTCGAGCTTTTCAATTAACGATGACTCCCGAAGAGTTTAGGGGATGAGTTATTGAAAGAGAATTTCTAGAACTTAAGATGAAGGATAAGAAGATGAGAATAGATGCCAGAAAGAGAATGAAGGGGCAAAATCGTAATTATGGGAAAGATCGGGCTGGTAGACGATGAGTACCATATTTTGCCAGAAAATAGAGAAAATTATGCTGATCATTTCACTGAACTGTGAAATGTGCATACGAGGTCTCTATGAGTATGAAAGAATTATGGAAAGTTTAAGGACAAAAAGGTGGGGTCCTTAAGTGTAATTTTAGCCAAATAAAAAGGGACTTAAATGAAAAGAAGAAAAGTTTCTTGGGGCTAAAGTGTAATTAAAGAAAGTCAGGCCGGAAGTGGTTTGGACTGTCCGACGGCATTTCAGTCCCAGATTTCACCGGTAGAGAGAGCAAGGGACGCTCGGTAATCTGGCTTAATACAGGAATTTTTGAAGACTCCAGATAGCCAGAAATGGACTGATCGTCCAAAAGTTATAAAAGTTCATACCGGATATCCTAGATTTCAGATCTAGGTGAGAAAATACAGGATGATGCGTCTTTATGGGGCGGATGTCAGTAAACTGACAGAATACCGATAGGAGGCCTGTAGAAAAAGTTATTCGCAAATTAGAAAATCCAGACGGGAGTGTGAGGCCTCCGGGTATCCGATAGGGAAATTTATCGGTATTTGAAAAGGGACTGAATGAGTTCGGATAACCTCAGTCAGATGACTGATATGACTCACAGGGATGCCTGAACACCGCAGGCCAGTGTATCGGACAGAAAGAGCCGGTGTCCGGATATGTGTATAAACGGTGAAAAATAGATTAAACATTCAATAAACAATAACGGGGGAGATTCCTCGTAATGCGTGCCATGAAGGTAATGGACCCTGAAAGGCCCAATAATGGCGCCAACAAGGCCCAGTAAGACCCTTGGACTGATAGGTGGGCCAGTGTCCGGTAGAACCCCGGAAAAGTGCGAAATTACGAAAATGCCCCTGTGTTGTACTAAAGGGGTAGGAGATGAATGAGGGCATTTTGGTCATTCTGGACAGGCCTAGAAGCCAGGGCACATACAGATAAAGTTACTTAGAGTCAGTATATGCCCTGACAGAGTACAGAAGGGTGTGAAATGACGATTTTACCCTTAGGGTTAAAATAGCGCAAGAAAGGGCACCCAGGGGTATTTTGGTAATTTGCCGAGGGATGTTTCTTGGGAATCGAGCCATCAGAGTACTTGAGCTTGATCAGGATCCAAGATAACATTCCCAGAGCCCAAAAACGTAGGCCCAGTGATATGTGAGAAAAAGTGGCATTAAAATACTATTTTAATGCTGTTTCAATAAAGTAAAGTTACTCGGTCGGCACGATAACCGAGGAGGTGATCAGATAAAGTCTGGGACTTATCTGGATAGCATTGGAAGGCGTGAAAGGTCCCTTCTAGATGCCACATGGCGCAATCTTAGAGGCAGAAGAAAAGTTGAGGACACGTATTACGGTGCAAGACTCTGGACCGGTACTGGATTGGACTGAACTGCTGAGTCAGCTGATGAGGTGTCCAGGAATTGTGACATGTGAAGAATGTGGCGATGAGGTGTCCCGGTGAGGTGTCCTGGATGATGTCATGCATGATGCAGTAAAAAGAAATAAAGAAAAATAGGAAAATTCAGGAAAAACCAGGACCACATGTTCAGATGGCTTCAAAATTACAGAAATGCCATCCATCAAAGCTATAAATACCCCCTTCCCCTCCCATCTTATGCATCCCACGTTTTTGGCAAGAAAAGAGAGAGAAAGAAGAGAGAGAAGGAGAAAGAAAGAAAGAAAGGAAGTTCTGGTGGAGTTGGAAGCAGTATAGAAGTTCTGGAGTTCTGCTTTTGAGGTAGTAACTAATCCTAGCTCTTATGTAATGTCTTTGTGATTTGTTGTGCTATTGTTTGGTTGGATTGTTGTCTTATATGTTATGCTTGAAGCTCTATTACAATGCTATGATCATATGTTATTGAATATGGAAGCACGCAGCATACTTATCTATACACAATCACAAGCAAGCACCGTCACTCTGCATTACATATATTGTTATGATTATTACTACTGAGATTCCCCCGAATCTCATTCCCATATATAACCCATTACAGGGAGGTTATGTTGAAGTAAATTTTGAGAATGCTAGAAGACGCCGTTATGCTGCCGGAATTAAGACTGAACATCATTATATGATAAGTACTGTGTACGTGGTGCTGTCTAAGGAGGCTGGAAGTGAGTGGACCTAGCAGGTTCATCCAGTCTTTCCTGGGTACTACGTAGAATGGTAGTTCTCATGAGGGAATTACCGAATCAGTACGGTTCAGTTCTTTGTACAGATGAAGCCTAGCGGTTATGCTCCCGGATTTTAGGCAGGAAAAGATGTAATAGAAATATGATAATTTGCTGTATGCCTTGTTGTATGACATTTTATTATTTAATAATAAATGTTGTTTGGCATGTTCAATTTGTGAATGGGGAATTAAGGGAGAAATTCGCAGGTCCTGAGGTAGCAGTGTTCTGGCCTCAGTTTGACCTAGTAAACGAAGGAGTTTGGCTATGAAATTTGGCAGGCTAGTCGTACACATCTGGGGCATTCCGTGGATAGGTAATAAGTCTCATTTGGATGTGTAGAACGAGATAAATTAATTTTCAAATTAAAGGTCCAAAATAAGGAACTTAAGAGTAAAATTTTGAATTTCTGGGCTTAAGTTAAGATATAATCAAGCTAATGTTGCTTCCGCAAGTGTACTCTGAGGAGTCTAAGGGAGGATGTTTCATTTTGGTATCAGAGCAACGGATTCTGGCTTAGGAAATGCTCTGAATAGATAATTTATGGTGATAGTACAGAATAAGGTTAGCACAGAACAAAGGGTTCTGGCTCCGAGCGTAAGATTCTAGCACAGAACAGAAGGTTCTGGCTTAGTGATACTCTGATTTAGAAAGGTATTTCCCTAGAGTACGTAGAGGTTTAGAAAAGCCCAGTGGAGGTAAAGCTCTTAAATGAGAAAGTGAGATAAGGTAGACCCCAGAATTACGTCAAGATGGGGTAAGATATGAAAGAAATGGACACTACTCACAAGTCCAGTAAGTTGTCCATAAGCATAAGCAGATAAATAGATGATAAAAGATTGATGAGCTATAATGAGATAGCTAGAATGAGATTTGTCTAGGAATGATCCTAGGACATGGCCTAAGGCTAGAGATGTGATGGGCTGATGTTCCCTAAGAAGAGGGATTCCATCACAGAGAAGTGATAGACCTAGGGTAGAGTACCCTAGAGGATAGAAATGATAGTAAGAGATGATGAATGAGATCCATGCGACTGAAGTTTGCTAGGATCAAGAGAAAGAGGTAGGGAAGCATTGGCTAAGAGTACTTTGGGAGGTAGCTCAAGTTGTGAAGCCAATAGCAAGAGAAAGAGGCAATAGTTCAGGCAGGGGACTGATCAAGGAGAAGATCAGGTTGGAGAGTAGAGATGTCAAAGTGGTGAGCCATGGCACATAGGAGTGTCGAGCAGGGCAATGCAGTGGTGAGAGAAAGGCCACTTGGCGAGAGTTGCCTACGAATGCTGACATCCTAGGAAAGGTGTTTGCTACCACAGACAGAATCTCCAATTTCCCTGAGGTCGACCCTAAGAATGGTTAAGAAGAACCATAGCTGTAAGGGTGACTGAGCTGTAAAGAACTGTATGCCTAGATGTAAATGATGTGATTAATGAAGAGTTCTTTTCTGATCTAGAGAATGTGGTTATTGTAACGAGTCATGAGAAATAATTAGTAAGATAATAAATCTGTCTTAACTCAGTGATGAGGTTGCTGTATGAGGGGTTAGGACATGGATAGCTGTAAGCAACTATAATGAGAGATGTTAGTTGCTAAGAATCCATGTGGAAGGTCTGGGACCAAGCTGTTGCTCCTCTAGACCATCACTGGAGTGAGGATAAGACAGAGAGGGATGATCTTACTAGTTATATCTATGACTGCGTTATAAGAATCACATAGCTGTATAGATCAGTAAGAAGTTCTCTTCAGGAAAGATGAGGTATCCCTTAAAATTTCGAGGACGAAATTTTTAAAAGGGGAGGAGAATTGTAACATCCCGATTTTTTGTCTAGGAGAACTGGGAAGTAGTCTGATATGGGCAGGCTGCTAAAACCGTAGTCCCATGGTAGTAATCTGATATGGGCGGATTACTTAAAGATGAGATAAGTCTTTAACCTACAGAATCGGGACAGTTCGCCTAGGTTCAAAATGAGGAATGTGAGGAATATCCTAAGTCTTAAGCCTAGGAATTCTGCAGGAAGCTTGATATGGGCTGGCTCCTGTGTAAGATAACCTGATATGGGCGGGTTGTCGAGCTTTTCAATTAACGATGACTCCCGAAGAGTTTAGGGGATGAGTTATTGAAAGAGAATTTCTAGAACTTAAGATGAAGGATAAGAAGATGAGAATAGATGCCAGAAAGAGAATGAAGGGGCAAAATCGTAATTATGGGAAAGATCGGGCTGGTAGACGATGAGTACCATATTTTGCCAGAAAATAGAGAAAATTATGCTGATCATTTCACTGAACTGTGAAATGTGCATACGAGGTCTCTATGAGTATGAAAGAATTATGGAAAGTTTAAGGACAAAAAGGTGGGGTCCTTAAGTGTAATTTTAGCCAAATAAAAAGGGACTTAAATGAAAAGAAGAAAAGTTTCTTGGGGCTAAAGTGTAATTAAAGAAAGTCAGGCCGGAAGTGGTTTGGACTGTCCGACGGCATTTCAGTCCCAGATTTCACCGGTAGAGAGAGCAAGGGACGCTCGGTAATCTGGCTTAATACAGGAATTTTTGAAGACTCCAGATAGCCAGAAATGGACTGATCGTCCAAAAGTTATAAAAGTTCATACCGGATATCCTAGATTTCAGATCTAGGTGAGAAAATACAGGATGATGCGTCTTTATGGGGCGGATGTCAGTAAACTGACAGAATACCGATAGGAGGCCTGTAGAAAAAGTTATTCGCAAATTAGAAAATCCAGACGGGAGTGTGAGGCCTCCGGGTATCCGATAGGGAAATTTATCGGTATTTGAAAAGGGACTGAATGAGTTCGGATAACCTCAGTCAGATGACTGATATGACTCACAGGGATGCCTGAACACCGCAGGCCAGTGTATCGGACAGAAAGAGCCGGTGTCCGGATATGTGTATAAACGGTGAAAAATAGATTAAACATTCAATAAACAATAACGGGGGAGATTCCTCGTAATGCGTGCCATGAAGGTAATGGACCCTGAAAGGCCCAATAATGGCGCCAACAAGGCCCAGTAAGACCCTTGGACTGATAGGTGGGCCAGTGTCCGGCAGAACCCCGGAAAAGTGCGAAATTACAAAAATGCCCCTGTGTTGTACTAAAGGGGTAGGAGATGAATGAGGGCATTTTGGTCATTCTGGACAGGCCTAGAAGCCAGGGCACATACAGATAAAGTTACTTAGAGTCAGTATATGCCCTGACAGAGTACAGAAGGGTGTGAAATGACGATTTTACCCTTAGGGTTAAAATAGCGCAAGAAAGGGCACCCAGGGGTATTTTGGTAATTTGCCGAGGGATGTTTCTTGGGAATCGAGCCATCAGAGTACTTGAGCTTGATCAGGATCCAAGATAACATTCCCAGAGCCCAAAAACGTAGGCCCAGTGATATGTGAGAAAAAGTGGCATTAAAATACTATTTTAATGCTGTTTCAATAAAGTAAAGTTACTCGGTCGGCACGATAACCGAGGAGGTGATCAGATAAAGTCTGGGACTTATCTGGATAGCATTGGAAGGCGTGAAAGGTCCCTTCTAGATGCCACATGGCGCAATCTTAGAGGCAGAAGAAAAGTTGAGGACACGTATTACGGTGCAAGACTCTGGACCGGTACTGGATTGGACTGAACTGCTGAGTCAGCTGATGAGGTGTCCAGGAATTGTGACATGTGAAGAATGTGGCGATGAGGTGTCCCGGTGAGGTGTCCTGGATGATGTCATGCATGATGCAGTAAAAAGAAATAAAGAAAAATAGGAAAATTCAGGAAAAACCAGGACCACATGTTCAGATGGCTTCAAAATTACAGAAATGCCATCCATCAAAGCTATAAATACCCCCTTCCCCTCCCATCTTATGCATCCCACGTTTTTGGCAAGAAAAGAGAGAGAAAGAAGAGAGAGAAGGAGAAAGAAAGAAAGAAAGGAAGTTCTGGTGGAGTTGGAAGCAGTATAGAAGTTCTGGAGTTCTGCTTTTGAGGTAGTAACTAATCCTAGCTCTTATGTAATGTCTTTTTGATTTGTTGTGCTATTGTTTGGTTGGATTGTTGTCTTATATGTTATGCTTGAAGCTCTATTACAATGCTATGATCATATGTTATTGAATATGGAAGCACGCAGCATACTTATCTATACACAATCACAAGCAAGCACCGTCACTCTGCATTACATATATTGTTATGATTATTACTACTGAGATTCCCCCGAATCTCATTCCCATATATAACCCATTACAGGGAGGTTATGTTGAAGTAAATTTTGAGAATGCTAGAAGACGCCGTTATGCTGCCGGAATTAAGATTGAACATCATTATATGATAAGTACTGTGTACGTAGGTGCTGTCTAAGGAGGCTGGAAGTGAGTGGACCTAGCAGGTTCATCCAGTCTTTCCTGGGTACTTACGTAGAATGATAGCTCCTACGGGAATTACCGAATCGGTACAAGATCGGTTACTTTCTACAGACAGAATGTAGCAGTTATGCTGTCGAAATTTTAGACAACGGAAAGTGTAACAGAAATAGGAGAATGTTAATCATTCACTAATATATAACAGTTGATTATTTAATATTAATTGTTATCTGGCATGTATGACTGATATGTGATGGTTGTATGCATGTGTAAGTAAAGACTAAATGCTGAAAATAGGCTCAGTGAACAGTAATACGTAAGAACCTATTCATGTTTGATAAATCATTAAAAATAGCAAATGATTGAATTAATGTTCGAAATTTTTAGGGTAAAAAGTAGACATACTAAGATTTAATTTGGTATATATAGTGCCTCATTTGGATGTATATGAAGGGAATTGGAAGACACGCAGCGAAAATTAACTTTAAAAATTTTTCCATTCCCAGCCAGGATCTACCGAATGTGTTTAAGTCAAGGAGAAAGAAGTGTTACCTTCGGTTTCAAGCTTTGGTCGCGACCTCAGTGTCCACTAGTCGCGACTCTTCGCCTCTGGAACATTTTAGTCGCGACCTCCTCTGCTTCTCGTCGCGACCTGACGTCTCTGGAGTTTGTAGTCGCGACCTCGTCAGCTTCAAGTCGCGACCTGCCTCTTCTTTTCGGATTTCTGACGTTCAGATGCCCGTATGGTCGCGACCTCAGCGTGTTCTGGTCGCGACCTTGCTTCGTGTCTGGTCGTATCGTAGAAGTCGACAGCTCAGATCGGCTTCCTCTACCGGTATCCACACGAACAGCGTTCCAATCGCGAACGACGTGCTAGCGCCTCTTGTCCCTCTAGGGCTTTCTAGATATTCTGTCCTCACCGTCTCTATCTCGGCAGTTTCTTATGTGCAAACCTTTTACACTCTCCCTGCCCCCTCTTCTCACGTCTGAATGTGTGTGTAGAGATGTATATTGTCTGTAGAACCCTAGCTCCTAATGTCAAATATCTCTTATATTATATATATAATATATATATAAACTAATTTATATATATAAAAAATATATATCCACCCTAGATTATTCATTGAATCTAGACATCTCTTAGATTCAATGAATCTGGACATCATAGCTCGCATTGGGCTGTTTTGTGTGCGACCCTGTAGGCCCATATGAAGTTGGCAGTGGCCCAGTTACTATACTGACCCACAAGTCGTAAGCGGTCTCTTGCAAGGCATTACGACTACCCAAAACATATGAGGATCGATAAACGATGTAACCTTTCATACAACCATATCACGTCCCTTTTGTCACATGATATTTCGGTCAAGGATGAGGCATGGTGAACGTCATCCTCCTGTTCCTGACCGTTACTTTCTCGATCCCTGAGTAGTCTGAATATAGAAATGGAACTACCCTTCCATTCCAGTATGGCCATACATTTCTCAGACTCACTCATCGAGGGGCCAGTAATATCTCTCTACGAATGTGAGGGACAAATTCCATCTTGACCATTCACATTCCTCCGCATGAAAAACCACTAAGCCCGAGCATAGCCTTTATGATCACTCGGTCAAAAGTGACTTTTGACTAGGTCAAAGCTGAGCGTTTGTCATGTAGGAATCCATGATGATCTCAGGTCAAAGGGCATAGTGACATGGCTTGTATATGAGAGAAGCTTATGACTTGACCCATGCAGCTCTCTCATAGCGGGTCGGTCCAACACCCTGTACTCTTACATGTGCTTATGACTTTGATTTATATCTCTATATATCTTCAAAGTCATACTGGTCTTATCGCCAACAGTATACACAAAAAGATATAAATTGTTAAAGTTTGGACCAGAATTTTGGATTCAGGAGAAAGTCATTGGATGAACAGTAATATTGAAACGTTGACCCACGTTGAATTTGTCAAGGATTGGTAAACCAATGATTTTTCCCTGAAACATATTTAAGTTATCTTCATGTATCAATTTGAACCACTTCATTTCTATTTTTCTAGAATTAGTTATGAATTTTCAAAGTCAGGTCACTCATCTGGAATTTGCCACAGTGAACAGTACCCGATATGAATAAAATTCCAGATTTAGAGTTTAGACTTCAATGACTCTGAAAGTGGTTCTAAGTGCTACTGAATGGTCCCTAAGATGTATAAAAATAAGGATGTGACATTTTGGTATCAGAGCAAAGGATTCTGGCGTAAGAAATGCTCTGAGTAGATGATTTGTAGATAGGTACACCATGATAAAGCCGTCATAATTGACACTAAGTTAGTGATTGCAGGATGGCTAGACATAGATGTGGGTCTGAAACTACAGTAAACTAATGGGAATTAAGACCAGAGGTCTCTAGTTCAGATAGTTCAGAAGAAGAGATAGTAAGCAATGATTCTGACCTCTGGACACCTCCAGTAGCTGGTGATTCTAAGGAGGATAGTTCCTCGGTAGGATCAAATTTCCTGATTGATGATCAGGAGGTGATGATAACAGAAGGCCCTATTCCTGCCATTCCCATAAGTGCGGTACCCTTGAATATAGCAGACAGTTCAGGATCCAGCCAAGAACCATACTGTACCGTATCCGACTGGATCTACTTAGTAGGAGAGTTTATTAGAATAAAGTTTAAGAAAAATTAGAGTAATGTTTCCAATGTGTAAAAGATCAGTACAGTAGCATATGTAAGACTGTAATATGTACTTTGTATGCTATGTTTGAAATGAAATAAGAAATGTTGTTGTTTATCGCATTCCTTTCTATGTTAGAACATAACAAAATGGTTCGAACAAGAAGAACGATTCCAGCGGAGGAACCACAGGAAGCTGGAAATCTTAATCAACTAATTTTAGAGCGATTAGAGCAACAACAAAAGATGATAGAAGAAATGAGAGCTGCTCAGGCACGGAATGAGCAGGAAAGAGATGCTACCATAGCCGCAGCAGTAGCAGCAGCGGTAAATAATTTAATACCGCCAGAGCCTTCAGGAGTAACTAGTAGAGAACCTGAAGAAGTATCACAGCAGGCGGAGCAGCCCCAGAGACGGGTTGAATCGAGGGAGGAGGCAGTAGGAATCCAACAATGGATGGTTCGATTTTGTAAACACAATCCTCCAGTATTCGAAGGGACATTCGAAGTACAGGTAGCAGAGAATTGGGTCAGCAGATTAGAGAAGATCTTTAAGGTCCTCGACTGCCCAACTGAAACTAAGGCCCAAATGGCCATCTATCAATTGGAAAAGGATGCGGATAGATGGTGGAAGAATACAGAGTTACTTCTCCAAGCAAGAGACATTTCAGTTACCTGGGAAGTGTTTCTTGAGCAATTTTATGAGAAATATTTTCCTCAATCTGTCAGAGATGAAAGGGAGGCCGAATTCCTTGTGCTGAGGCAAGGAGAAAAAGAAGCTTTTGACGAATATTTGGCCAAGTTCATCCGGCTGTCCCAGTATTCTACGTATCTACGCCAAGTGGATGACGAACGCTGGATGACAGAAAGAATGATTCGAGGGTTGAATTCCATACTGAAGGAGAAGTTAACTCCGCAACAATACAGCCAGTTCAATAAGGCTGTGGAAGCGTGTCGAATTGTAGAAAATAGCATGAATCATCGAATGCTGTCCAGACCCGGGAGTAGAGATCAGGTGATCCCGGACAAGGCCGGTCGAAATCAAGAAGTTGCAGGTGGGAGCAGCTATAAGAAGAGGAAGCGACCGTGGCAGAGCAAAAAGCCAAATAGAGGAAATTTCCGCGGCAGATCCAACAACAGGGATTCAAAGGCCCCAGTATGTGAAAAGTGTGGAAGAAATCATGGGGATAGACCATGTTTAATGTGCCAGAATGTTTGTTACACCTGCGGAAAGCCTAAACATTTTTCCAGAGAATGCCCTCAAGCTATAACTGATCCAAGGCCAAGGACGGCGGGACGAGTGTTTGCACTCACTAGAGAGGACGCGCAGCGATCATCTGAGATGATCCAAGGTACAATCTACCTCAATGATCATGCTGTGACTGCTCTATTTGATTCGGGTGCAAGTCATTCCTTTATATCTTATGACTGTGCTAAAAGCCTAGGCCTTCTGATCAGTAAATTGCGTTATGATATACAGGTGAAAACCCCCACCAACACTAAAGTAATCACGTCTGATGCCTGTCTAAATACCGTTGTGCGTTATGAGCACTGCAGTACTACCCTGGACCTGATCTGTATGCCTTTCCGGGAGATTGATGTCCTACTCAGTCTAAATTGGTTATCCTCCAATAATGTGATGTTGGATTGCAGAAACAAGACCCTGGTTCTTGGTCCAAAGATCACTGATCGGAGCTCAGAAGTGCAACTGAACTTCATGACGGAGGCTCAGGCAGAAAAATGTTTACGGAAAGGATGTCAGGGATATGTGGTATTCTTTTCTGTCCAAACAGAAGTAGAAGAAGGCATCGAGGAGATTCCTGTAGTCAATGAATTTCCTGAAGTCTTTCCAAAGGAGATTCAGGGATTGCCTTCAGAGTGTGAAGTGGAATTTGCGATCGACATCATACCTGGAGCTGGACCAGTGTCAAAAGCCCCGTACAGGATGGCTCCCAATGAAATGATGGAACTGAAGAAGCAAATTGAGGAGCTATTGGAAAAGGGTTTCATACGACCCAGTGTATCGCCATGGGGTGCTCCAGTGCTATTTGTCAAGAAGAAAGATGGCAGTTTAAGGCTATGTATTGACTACAGAGAATTAAATAAGCTTACAGTTAAGAATAAGTATCCTCTTCCCAGAATTGATGACCTGCTAGACCAATTGGCAGGAGCGAGCTTATTCTCTAAGATTGACTTGAGATCTGGCTACTGTAACACCCCAATTTTTAGGCCTAGAGATGCCAGAAGGAGAATTCAAGGGCTAATCGTAATTATGGGAAAGATCAGACTGGTGGCCGATGAGTACCATATTTTGTCAGAAAATAGAGAAAATTATGCTGATCATTTCACTGAACTGTGAAATGTGCATATGAGATCTCTATGTGTATGAAAGAATTAGAAATATGACCAGGGGTAAAATGGTCATTTTGGAAAAGTGTGCGCGTGAGTGCTTTTTCAGGCCAAAACAGCCCGGTCCGGATAAAATATCTGAAAATACCGGGAGATAGAGAAAAGGATTCCGGATTGAATGAGGAGTCACAGAATTTTGATTTGAGGTCCCGATTTTTCTGTAAAAATCCTCGAAGATGGGAAATTAGAGTTATAATCGGTAAAGGAAGAGCAGTCCGAATAGAGATGATCGGACTATGGCCAGAGGCCATACAGTGTTGTCTAAGGCCCGTAGTGACACCAGGGAAGACCCAAGCCCATAATACCAGTTCAGTGGTAAGGGGGGCCGGTGTCCGGGAAAAATGTGCAAAATGACGAAAATGCCCTTATGTTATAGAATAACTGAAGAATGAGTAAAGGGTATTTTGGTCATTTGGCTAAGGTTAGACAGTCAAGAAGGGGTATCTGGATAGTTGACCAGTGCCAGAGAATACTCTGGTAAAATATGAAAAGACAATAATGCCCCTAGGCCTAGTAAAGGAAATGAAAGGACTTAAGTGTAATTATGGAAAGTTTCAAGGCCAAGAAGGAAAGTAGACAAAAATGTGGGGTCCTTAAGTGTAATTTTAGCCAAATAAAAAGGGACTTAAATGAAAAGAAGAAAAGTTCCCTGGGCTAAATTGCAATTAAAGAAAGTCAGGCCGGAAGTGGTTTGGACTGTCCGAAAGCATTTCAGTCACAGATTTCACCGGTAGAGAGAGCAAGGGACGCTCGGTAATCTGGCTTAATACAGGAATTTTTGAAGACTCCAGATAGCCAGAAATGGACTGATCGTCCAAAAGTTATAAAAATTCATACCGGATATCCTAGAATTCAGATCTAGGTGAGAAAATACAGGATAATACGTCCTTATGGGACGGATGTCGGGAAACTGACAGAATACCGATAGGAGGCCTGTAGAAAAAGTTATTTGCAAATTAGAAAATCCAGACGGAGTGTGAGGCCTCCGGGGATCCGATAGGGAGATTTATCGGTATTTGAAAGGGGACTGAATGAGTTCGGATGACCTCGGTCAGATGACTGATATGACTCACAGGGATGCCTGAACACCGCAGGCCAGTGTATCGGACAGAAGGAGCCGGTGTCCGGATATGTGTATAAACGGTGAATAATAGATAAAATATTCAATAATTATTAACGGGGGAAGATTTCTCGTAATACGTGCCATGAAGGTAATGGACCCAGAAAGGCCCAATAATGGAGCCAACAGAGACCCAGTAAGACCCTTAGACTGATAGGTGGCCCAGTGTCCGGCAGAACCCCGGAAAAGTGCGAAATTACGAAAATGCCCCTGTGTTGTACAAAAGTATAACAGATGAATGAAGGGCATTTTAGTAATTCTGGCCAGGCCCAGAAGCCAAGGTATATACAGATAAAGCTACTTAGAATCAGTATATGCCCTGACAGAGGACAGAAGGGTGTAAAATGACAATTTTACCCTTAGGGTTAAAATAGTGCAAGAAAGGGCACCCAAGGGTATTTTGGTAATTTGCCAAGGGCTGTTTCTTGGGAATCGAGCCATCAGAGTACTTGGGCTTGATCAGGATCCAAGACAACATTCCCAAAGCCCAAAAACGTAGCCCATGAAGTATGTGGGAAAAAGTGGCATTAAAAAACTATTTTAATGCTGTTTCAATAAAGTAAAGTTACTCGGTCGGCACGATAACCGAGGAGGTGATCAGATAAAGTCCTGGATTTATCTGGATAGCATTGGAAGGCGTGATAGGTGCCAGTAAGATGACACATGGCGCCAACATAAAGGCAGAAGAAAAAGTTGAGGACACGTATTATGAGGCAAGAGACTGGACCGGTGAGTCAGCATGCTGAGTCAGCTACTGAGGTGTCCAGGATTTCAGACATGTGATAAATGTGGCGCTGAGGTGTCCTGGTGAGGTGTCCCAATGATGTCATGCATGATGCAGTAAAGGAGGAATTAAAGAAAATAGGAAAATCCAGGAAAAACCAGGACCGCAGGATCAAAGTTCATAGAAACTGCAGAATTGCCATTGAAGGCAATTATAAATACCCCCCCTCCATTCCATTCTTGCATTCACGCATGGAAGGGAGAAGGGAGAGAAAGAAGAGAGAGAAGGAGAAGGAAGGGAAGAGAGAAAGGAGAAAAAGGAAGTAAGGAAGTTCTGGCGGAGCTGGAAGCAGAATAAGGATAGTGGAGTTCTGCTAAGATAGCCAGGTAGTAACTAATCCTAGCTTTTATGTAATGGCTTTGTGATTTGTTGTGCTATTGTTTGGTTGGATTGTTGTCTTATATGTTATGTCTGAAGCTCTGCTATAATGCTATGATCATATGTTATTAAGCATGGAAGCACGCAGCATACTTATCTGTACACAATCACAAGCAAGCACTGTCACTCTGCATTACATATATTGTTATGATTGTTGCTACTGAGATTCCCCCGAATCTCATCCCAATAAGTAAACCATTACAGGGGAGGTTATGTCAAAATGAATTCCGGGAATTTTAAGAGACGCCGTTATGCTGCCGAAGTAAAGACTGAACATCAGTATATGATAAGTACTGTGTACGTAGTGCTGTCTAAGGAGGCTAGAAGTGAGTGGACCTAGCCGGTTCATCTAGTCTTTCCTGGGTACTACGTAGAATGGTAGTTCTCATGAGGGGATTACCGAATCAGTACGGTTCAGTTCTTTGTACAGATGAAGCGTAGCGGTTATGTTGCTGGACTTCAGGCAGAAAAAGATGTAATAGAGATATGAGAATTTATGTACATGACCAGATGTAAAACAACTTATTAATTAAGAATAATTGTTGTTTGGCATGTTTGACTATTGTATGATGGAGGTATGCATATGTATGCAAAGTAGAAATGCTGAAATTTACCACTGTGAACAGTAACACGTGGTAACCTAGTCATATTTGATAAATAGTTAAAAATAGTAAATGGATGAATAAATGTTCGAAATTTTTATGGTAAATAGTAGACATACCAAGCTTTAATTGGATATATAAAACATATCATTTGGATGTCTACACAAGGAGATATAAATTATTAAAGTTGGGACCAGAATGCTGGATTCAGGGAGAAAAACGTGGAATGAACAGTAAACTTGAAACGTTGACTGACGTTGACTAGGTCAATGAATGGTCAACGAGTTATTTTTCCCTGAAATATAATTGAGTTAGATTCATTTATCAATTGGAACCACTTCATTTTGATTTTTCTATAATTAGTTATGATTTTTCGAAGTCAGGTCACTCATCTGGAATTTTGAAGTGAACAGTACTCATTAAGAGTAAAATTCCAGATTGGGGAATTGGACTTCAATGACCTTGAAAGTGGTTCTAAATGCTACCAAATGGTCCCTAAGACATACGAACGTAAGGATGTTTCAGCTACCATCAACTAAGGGTCAAGCCAGATGATATTCCAAAGACGGCATTTAGGATGCGCTACAGGCATTTTGAGTTTCTTGTGATGCCTTTTGGGCTAACCAATGCACCTGCTATTTTCATGGACTACATGAATCGGATCTTCAGGCCTTGTCTAGATCAGTTCGTTGTGGTCTTTATTGATGATATTCTGGTGTACTCCAAATCTCCAGAGGAGCATGAAAGGCATTTGAGGATTGTTCTTGGTACCCTTAAAGAGAAGAAGCTCTATGCTAAGCTGAGTAAATGCGAGTTTTGGCTGTCAGAAGTCAAATTTCTCGGTCATGTCATATCCCGAGATGGGGTAGCTATGGATCCTAGCAAAATTGAAGCAGTTTTGAGCTGGGAGCAGCCAAGGACAGTGACGGAGATCAGAAGTTTTCTCGGCCTAGCAGGGTACTACAGAAGATTTATTCAAGACTTTTCTCGAATTGCCTTACCACTTACCAAGCTGACCAGAAAGAATCAGCTGTTTAAGTGGGATGAGAAGTGCGAGGCTAGTTTCCAGCAGTTGAAGCAGAGATTAACAACTACTCCCGTGCTGATTATTCTAGACCCAACTCAGACTTATGTAGTCTACACTGATGCTAGCAAGCAGGGGCTAGGATGTGTGCTTGTGCAGCAAGGTCGAGTAGTAGCCTACGCCTCTCAGCAGTTAAAGCCACATGAAGAGAATTATCCCACTCATGATCTGGAGCTTGCGGCGGTGGTCTATGCCCTGAATATATAGAGGCATTATTTATATGGAGCAATGATAGAATTGTTTTGCGACCACAAAAGCCTGAAGTATCTACAGGATCAGAAAGAGTTGAACATGAGGCAGCGGCGATGGATGGAATTGTTAAAAGATTATGATTTTCAGATCAAATACCATCCAGGGAAAGCCAATGTGGTAGCTGATGCCCTGAGTAGAAAGGTGGTGCAGGTTACATACATGATGATCAAGGAATTAGAACTGATAGAGGATATGCGCAACTGGAGCCCTCTATATCAAATGCAACTGACGGAGAATCCTTTTGGAGGAGTTCATGTCAGGGCCTGGATAGAAGATGAGATAAAAGAGGCTCAAAAGCAGGATAAGCTCACGGCAATATTCAAAGACAAGCTGGAGAATGGGAAGACAAGGAATTTTGAGATATCCCCCGACGGATTACTACAGTTTCGGGGAAGACCCTATATCCCTAATGTTGTGGGATTAAGGGAAAGGATTCTGGAGGAAGCACATAAAAGTCGGTATACTGTACATCCAGGTATGACCAAGATGTACCATGATGTTAAAAGGTTATTTTGGTGGCCTGGATTGAAGAAAGATGTCGTGACTTATGTGTCTAAGTGCTTAACCTGTCAGAAAGTGAAAGTTGAACATCAAAAGCCAATAGGAACATTGCAGCCTCTAGAAATCCCTGAGTGGAAATGGGATGGGATTGCCATGGACTTTGTGGAAGGACTACCCCTAACTCCAAGTAGACATGATGCAGTGTGGGTAGTAATTGATCGACTGACAAAGTCAACACATTTCCTGGCAATCAATAAGAGAGATTCTCTTGAAAAGCTGGCAAGGCTGTATATAAAGGAGATAGTTAGACTTCATGGTATCCCGAGTAGCATTGTGTATGATAGAGACCCTCGATTTACTTCAAATTTCTGGAGGGCTTTACAGGAAGAAATGGGCACTACTCTCAGATTTAGTACAGCTTATCATCCTCAGACAGATGGTCAATCTGAAAGAACAATACAAACGTTAGAGGATATGCTGAGAGCATGTGTCTTAGATTTCAAAGGCAGCTGGGATATCCATTTGCCCCTTATAGAGTTTGCTTATAACAATAGTTATCAGGCCAGTATTCGGATGGCCCCTTTTGAAGCACTTTATGGACGGAAATGTAGATCCCCCTTATGCTGGCTAGAGCTGAGCGAGAGAAGGATGCTTGGTCCAGATATAGTAGATCAAACCGCAGAACAAATTGCAATGATTAGAAAGCATTGTTAACGGCTCAAAGTAGACAGAAAAGCTATGCAGATGTCAGAAAGAAGCCGTTGGAGTTTGAAGAAGGAGAACATGTATTCCTTAAGTTAACTCCAACCACGGGAGCCGGACGATCGATTAAAGTGAAGAAGTTGCATCCAAGATACATAGGACCATTTCATATTCTCTCAAAGATAGGAGCAGTAGCCTACAAGTTGGCTCTTCCTCCGAATCTCAGCCAGATACATGGTGTATTTCATGTTTCCCAATTAAAGAAGTATGTTCCAGATCCATCTTATGTGATTGAGCAAGATGAGTTCGCACTGCGAGATGACTTGACCTATGAGGTTGGACTGGTGCAAATTGCTGATAGAAAAGTCAAGCAGTTGCGGAATAAGCAGATTCCTTTAGTTAAAGTGATCTGGAAAGGCTTGACTGAACAAGAGGTACATGGGAAACAGAAGAAAAGATGAGAAAAAAGTACCCTGAATTGTTAGTATAGGATAGATGTAATGTAAATTTCGGGGAAGAAATTTATTTTAAGTGGGAGAGAAATGTAATATCCTTAATTTCTGTACTGATTTCCATGTACAGATTAAATGGAATATACGAGTTCTGTTTCAGGAAAAGATGAGGTCCTTTATGTAAAGAAAAGGATTAAATTGCAAAAGAAAAGAAATGAAAGGACTTAAATGCAAATA
The DNA here is from genome assembly GCA_037074615.1 of Leucaena leucocephala. Classification (NCBI taxonomy): domain Eukaryota; kingdom Viridiplantae; phylum Streptophyta; class Magnoliopsida; order Fabales; family Fabaceae; genus Leucaena; species Leucaena leucocephala. The sequence goes on from CM073545.1 coordinate 7,225,501, forward strand.
TGGAAAGTTTAAGGTTAGGAAAGAAAGGTAGACAAAAATGTGGGGTCTTAAAGTGTAATTTTAGCCAAATAAAGGGACTTAAGTGCAAAGAAGGAAAAGTTCCCTGGGGCTAAAGTATAATTAAAGAAAATTAGGCCAGAAGTGGTTTGGACTGACCGGTGGCATTTCAGTCCTAGATTTTACCAAAAGATAGGGCAAGTGACGCTGGGTAATCCAGCCTAATACTGGAATTTTTGAAGACTCCAGATAGCCGAAAATGGACTGATCGTCCGAAAGTTATAAAAATTTATACCAGATACCCTAGATTTCAGATATAAGTAAGAAATTACAGGATGATACACCCTTATGGGGCGGATGTCGGGAAACTGACAGAATACCGATAGGAGGTCTGTAGGAAAAGTTATCCGCAAATTAGAAAATCCAGACGGGTATGAGGCCTCCGGGGATCCGGGTAGGAGATTTATCGGTATTTTTAAAGGGGCTGAATGTGATCGGATGACTTCAGTTAGATGACTGTTATAACCCACAAGGATGCCTGAACACAGTAGGACACTGTATCTAGGAAAAGGAGCCGGTGTCCAGAAAGGTGTATAATCGGTAAATAATAATTAAAATATTCGGTGAACTGGGGCGGAGGAAGATTCCTCGTAATGCGTGCCATACAGGTAATGGACCCAGGAAGCCCAAAAATGGCACCATTAGAGGCCCAATAAGACTCTTGGACTGATAGGTGGGCCAGTGTCCAGCGGAACCTCGGAAAAGTGCGAAATTATGAAAATGCCCCTGTGTTGTACAAAAAGGGCAGCAGATGAATGGAGGGCATTCTGGTCATTCTGGACAGGCCAAGAGGCTAAGACATATCTAAATAAGGTTGACTAGAGCCAGTGTATGCTTTGACCCGGTTCAGAAAGGTGTGAAATGACGATTTTGCCCTTAGGGTTAAAATAGGACAAGATAGGGCACCAAGGGCATTTCGGTCATTTCGCAGGGGATCTGTAACTGAGTCTGGACCCAGTATTAAAAAGTTAATGATATAAAGGGTCTAGATACTAAATGTGAGGTCAGTAGACATAAAAAGGATCTTCATAAACATCAGATTCAGAAAACGGAACGTTTTTCGAGGCGATAGACCGGGCCGGTACCGGATTGGACCGGAAAGCTTCCAGAAGGCTCTAGCTTCCTCTCAATTTCACCATGTGAAGAATGTGGGAGGTGAGGTGTCCCATGAGTTGGCATTGAGTGATGTCATGCATGATGCAGTAAAAGGAATAAAGAAAAATAGGAAATTCAGGAAAAACCAGGACCACAGGATCATAAGTCTTCAAAATTACGAGATTGCCATTGCTCAACACTATAAATACCCCCCTAGATCCTCATTTAGGCACAAGCAAGAAAGAGAGGAAGAAAGAAGTTCTTGAGAGAGAAAGTGAGAGAAAGAAAGAAGCAAGGAAGTTCTGGTGAAGTTGGAAGTAGTAGAGAAGTTCTGAAGCTCTGCTTTTGAGGTAGCAACTAATCCTAGCTCTTATGTAATGTCTTTGTGATTTGTTGTGCTTTTGTTTGGTTGGATTGTTGTCTTATATGTTATGATTGAAGCTCTATTCTAATGCTATGATCATATGTTATTGAATATGGAAGCATGCAGCATACTTATCTGTACACAATCACAAGCAAGCACCATCACTCTGCATTACATATATTGTTATGATTATTGCTATTGGGATTCTTTTGAATCTCATTCCCAAATATAACATTACAGGGGAGGTTCTATCAAAATAAAATTTGGAAACCTTAAAAGACGCCGGTAGGCTGCCGAAATTTCGGCAACGAAGACGGGACAAAGAAAGGAACTGATACGTACTGTGTACGTAGGTGCTGTCTAAGGAGGCTAGAAGTGAGTGGACCTAGCAGGTTCATCCAGTCTTTCCTGGGTACTTACGTAGAATGGTAGCTCCTTCGAGAATTACCAAATCTGTACAAGATCGGTTACTTTCTACAGACAGAATGTAGCAGTTATGCTGTCAGAATTTTAGACAACGGAAAGTGTAACAGAAATAGGAGAATGTTAATCATGCACTAATATATAACAGTTGATTATTTAATATTAATTGTTATCTGGCATGTATGACTAATATGTGATGGTTGTATGCATGTGTAAGTAAAGACTAAATGCTGAAAATAGGCTCAGTGAACAGTAATACGTGAGAACCTATTCATGTTTGATAAATCATTAAAAATAGCAAATGATTGAATTAATGTTCGAAATTTTTAGGGTAAAAAGTAGACATACTAAGATTTAATTTGGTATATATATTTCCTCATTTGGATGTATACACGAAAAGATATAAATTGTTAAAATTGGGACCAGAATTCTGGATTCAGGAGAAAGTCATTGGATGAATAGTAAGATTGAAACGTTGACCCAACTTTGAATTTGTCAAGGATTGGTCAACAAATTATTTTTCCCTGAAACATATTTAAGTTATCTTCATGTATCAATTTTAACCACTTCATTTCGATTTTTCTAGAATTAGTTATGAATTTTCAAAGTCAGGTCACTCATCTGGAATTTGCCACAGTGAACAGTACCCGATATGAATAAAATTCCAGATTTAGAGTTTAGACTTCAATGACTCTGAAAGTGGTTCTAAGTGCTACTGAATGGTCCCTAAGATGTATAAAAATAAGGATGTGACTGGGAGCGACCTGATGACAGCCTACACTTGCTGCTCGTCAGATAAATTATGTCCAGCCTCTTTCAGTTCTCGAATCATGTTGGACATTTCTCTCAGATGTTGCCTCATAGGATTATTTGGTTTTAGCTTATAGGTATCGAATTTAATCGTCAACCTTCTAAGCTTAGTCATAGAGACTTCACCAAACTTATCCTTTAAGAAAATCCACATAGCTTGTGCCATTCTGTGTATCTCAAACTCACATATCAAATCATCAGCCATTGCACTTAGCATGTGATTCTTGCTATGCTATTCTACTTTTTTCCATGATAGGTATGGCTACTAGTCTCTCCTGTACTGGACTGTATTTCTAGCCTTAGGCCTACCATTGCCATTGTTCATGGCTCAATTATATCATGTTCTTCTAGAATATATTGGACCTTTCGGTGCCAAATATCTCAGTTGTCCCTGTTGAGTTTTTCCCCTTGTTTAATTCAGCAATAATGTTCTTTGATGCCATTGTTCAATATCGATTCTGTGACAAACCTATCCCACATTAATTTATTGAACCATAGAACATTTAAGTGAATTTACATATATATATAGCACATGTAAAGTATACAATGTCATGTACTTTTATCATTTTTTATCAGAAAATAATAACATAACTAGACCCATGATCAGAAGAATATATTTGTACCTCCATCACATAGGCACTAGCAACGCCATCACTTCCTATCAAAATGAATATAAGCACTATTCTCATCAAATTTTGCTTTTAGAAGACTCATTATCTAAAAGGCTCCCACTTATAAAAAGTATACATGAATCATAACAAAGATAAAGAAATGAAATGAAACATGTTTATCTTGCATATAAGGCATGTAATAAACGGCAAATCTTTACAAAGAAAGAGTAATTAAAACATGTCCTTAACAAAGCGAAGAAGTAGAAATCAAATACAAATATACATCATTTGATATGAGCTTTACAGTATTCTAACATCGCTTTTCTTAGCTTGTTAAGCTTACGAGGTGGCTTGACAAGGTTAGATATAAATTCTATTATTTTAAGCCAAAACGTTTTGCTTATGCGTCCTTGTCTAGGCTTGCCTCTAACCCTAGTTGCTCTTATATATTCCATTATGACTTTTAGGTAGAATGTAGTATTCTTCTTATCTATCATGAATCCAATTAATCGCCAATTACTCCATTAATGCCTTTCATATTTGTTAGTTTGGCTGCTTCTCTTTCAGCTATACTCATGGCCAAAGCAAGGGTAAGAGGTTGGTTCACTTCCTTTCCATCCTCAACTGGAGATTCATCGTGAAGAGTAGGCACCGTCTTGGAGTTTGAGTATGAAGAAACCATGAAAGGCTATTCAGGAAGAGGTTCGATAGGGAATAAAGTTTCTAACCTTGGTCCAGAATCATACATTACTTTTGGTTCTTCTTGTCGAACTTCCTCCACCAACTCCTCTAGGTCTTTTTCAGAAAGTTTATCAAGTTCTTGTTCTGGATCCTCTTCAGGTTCCCCCTCGGGGTCCTCTTGAAGGTTCTACTCTAGGTTATTGACATCATCTAGGAATGAGATGTTATCATATAAGCTATATCCCAGGGATTCAATGCTAGATGAAGTTATTTCCCCTAAATAATAAAAAATATTAATTATCATAATTTTCTAAAATTTTTAAAAACTAAAAAATGCACTGAATATTCACAAATATGTCTAGAATTGCCATCAAAATTAGGCAAATTATATATCAAAATAAAGATCTTAATTTTAGGGATTTTTAAGAACAAACCGCACCTCAATCAGAGGTCCCACGCTCCCTCATGCACCCCAAGAAGAAAAAATTCAGGAAAACTTAACAAGTTGAAGTAAGCCAACTCTCGGCCACTGGCGCATTTACTACACGCGCCAGTCTAGTGTTGCCATGTGGCCACCGCCACGTGTCAGTCACCAGATTTTCCTCTTTTTTTTAATTCCTCCAAAAAAATATTTTTTTTTATTTTGGGTCCGGGTTGGATCTACTAACTGACCCGACCAATACCCCTACTGCCAAAAAACAATTTTTTTGTAATAGTCTTGGCCCAGTTGCAGTCCAAAAATATTTTTTTTTTTGAACTTGGCTCCAGATAACGCAACATTTTTTTTCTTTTGCTGGACTAGGTTGCGCAAAATAGAGTTTCCTTCTCTATTTTTTTTGGCTGACGTCTCAAAATAACGCCATTTTGGGAATGATTAAAATGCACCGTTTTGATTATCCCTGACTTTCAGCCGGGTCGTACAGACTCGACTAGAAAACGGGTCAGGTCCGACGGACCGACTCATTTTTTAGTCATAACTCCTCCGTCCGACGTCCGATTTTGATGTTCTTGATGTCGTTTTCTTCATTTTTTTTGTTCTCTGTGCAATGGGACAAATTTCAAGGCCTAAAAATGTTGTTTTATAATTGCCCAATTTTGAAAATGAAGAAGCTATATACGGTTTACAGTGAGTTTATTTCTGTTTATGGTTTAAATGCATGCTCTATGTTTCTTAGCATAAAACAAATATATTAAACATAAATACATGCAAGAATAGCATGCTACCAGAAAATCAAAACATCACAGAGAAGCAACTTACGAAAAAATAAAACAGAACAACCTAGCTCTGATACCACTTATAGTTTTCGAGCATACCTAAAATTCTTATTTGACTCACTGAATACCCACACGAAACTGGAGTACTTTGGACAGGCTCACAGTCACGTTATACAGCAAATACACCCATGGAAGAAATAATAGAGCGTTGGACGTGCAGAGGGAGAGGAGCAGAGCGTATGCAAAAATGAAAAGTTTTCCTCTTGTCTTTTCTTTGTGCTCATGCATATATATTTTGTCCATGGTGGGAGGAGTGGGGTTAACATGTAACTCCCCACTCCCACATTTTTCTCCTTTTGAAAAATAAGGGAAAATAGTTCTCTCCATTCCCTCTATTATCCGAATACCTATTGGGTTTGGGTCTAATCTACCAAAGGTGGATCAGCCCACTTTTCAACAGGAACTGATACAAGGGATAATGAAGTCCTATATTTTCTTTCTACTGAGCACTTATGCTATTCTCTGTTTATGCTATTCTTTGGTCATGCTAGCTAGCAATATTCTTTCTCATTATTCTATAATATCTTGTTGAAAATTGTGCCCTAGGGGCCAATCATTGTATCAAGTTATCACATTATTTGTATGTTTACTGTGATGACTGTCACATCCTTATTTTTACATATCTTAAGGACCAATCAGTAGCACTTAGAACCACCTTCAAGGTCATTGAAGTCTAAACTCTTAATCTGGAATTTTATTCTCATCGGGTACTGTTCACTATGGCAAAATCCAGATGAGTGACCTGACTTTGATAAATCATAATCCAGTGAAGTGGTTCAAATTGCTACATGAAGATAACTTAATTATGTTTCAGGTAAAAATCATTGGTTGACCATTCCTTGACAAATTCAACGTGGGTCAACGTTTCAACTTTACTGTTCATCCAGTGATTTTCTCCTAAATCCAGCATTCTGGTCCCAACTGTAACAATTTATATCTTTTCGTATATACATCCAAATGAGGCATTCTACATATCAGATTAAATCTTAGGGTGTCTACTATTTACCATAAAAATATCATACATTTATTCAACCATTTGCTATTTTTAATAATTTACCAAACATTAATAGGTCTCCACGGGTTACTGTTCACAAGGCTATTTTTCGGCAACCAACCTTACATATTAGTGCATACATACACCACATATCAGTCAAATATGCCAGATAACAATCATTATTAAACAATCAATTGTTATACATCAGTGCATGATTAACATCCTCATATTTCTATTACACTTTTTGTTGTCTAAAATCCGGCAGCATAACTGCTACATTCCTTCTGTAGAAAGTAACCGATTTTGTACCGATTCGGTAATTCCCGTAGGAGCTACCATTCTACGTAAGTACCCAGGAAAGACTGGATGAACCTGCTAGGTCCACTCACTTCTAGCCTCCTTAGACAACACATACGTACACAGTACGTATCAGTTCCTTTCTTTGTTCCTGCTTCGTTGCCGGAATTTCGGCAGCCTACCGGCGTCTCTTAAAATTTCCAAATTTTATTTTGACAGAACCTCCCCTGTAATGTTATATATGGGAATTAGATTCAAAAGAATCCCAGTAGCAACCATCATAACAATATATGTAATGTAGTGTGATAGTGCCTACTTGTGATTGTGTACAAATAAGTATGCTGCATGCTTCAATATTCAATAACATATGATCATAGCATTGTAATAGAGCTTCAAGCATAACATATAAGATAACAATCCAACCAAACAATAGCACAACAATTCACAAAGACATTACATAAAAGCTAAGATTAGTTACTACCTCAAAAGCAGAACTTCAGAACTTCTCTACTGCTTCCAACTCCACCAGAACTTCCTTTCTTCTTTCTTTTTCTCACTTTCTCTCTCAAGAACTTCCTTATCTCTCTAAATGCTCCTTAGGCCATGGGAATGAAGAGCTAGGGGGTATTTATAGTTTTGGTCAATGGAATTCTTGTAATTTTGAAGCCATTTGATCCTGTGGTCCTGGTTTTTCCGAAATTTCCTATTTTTCTTTATTCCTTTTACTGCATCATGCATGACATCACTCAATGCCACCTCAAGGGACAACGCACCACCCACATTCTTCACATGGAAAAAATGGAGAGGAGAAAAGCCTTCTGGAAGCTTTTCGGTCCAATCCAGTACCAGCCCGGTCCATCGCCTCGAAAACTGGACCGTTTTCTGAATCCAATTTTTCTGAAAACCTATGTTATGTCTTCTGACCTTACATTTTGTATCTAGACCCTTTATATCATTAACATTTTTATACTGGGTCTAAACTCAATTACAGATCCCCTATGAAATGACCAAAATACCCGTGGGTGCCCTTTATTGCACTATCTTAACCCTAAGGGCAAAATCATCATTTTACACCTTTCTGTACCTTGTCAGGGCATATACTGACTCTGGTTAACTTCTCCTGTATATATCTTGGCCTCTAGGCCTGTCCAGAATGACCAAAATGCCCTTCATAAGCCTATTACCCCTTTGGTACAACACAGGGGCATTTTTCGTAATTTCGCACTTTTCCGGGGTTCTACCGGACACTAGCCCACCTATCAGTCCAAGAGTCTTATTGGGCCTTTATTGGCGCCATTATTGGGCCTTTCTGGGTCCATTAACTTTATGGCACGCATTTCGAGGAATCTTCCTCTGGCACAGTTCACTGAATATTTTATTATTATTCACCGTTTATACACCTTTCTGGACACCGGCTCCTTCTGCCAGATACACTTCCCTACTGTGTCTGGGCAGCCATTTGGTTCATAACGGGCATCTGACTGTTGTTACCCGACCTCATTCAGTCTTAGTTTAAATACCGATAAATCTCCCTATTGGATCCCTGGAGGCCTCATACCCCGTCTGGATTTTCTAATTCGCGGATAACTTTTCCTACAGACCTCCTATCGGTATTCTGTCAGTTTCCCGACATCCGCCCCATAAGGGTGCATCATCCTGTAATTTCTTACTTATATCTGAAATCTAGGGTATCCGGTAGGAATTTTTATAACTTTTGGACGATCAGTCCAGTTTTGGCTATCTGGAGTCTTCAAAAATTCCGGTATTAGACTGGATCACCCGGCGTCACTTGCTCTACCTACTGGTGGGAATGGGACTGATCGGAGTACGATCACTATTTTTGCCTCTTTCCGGTCTAAGTTTTCATAATTGCACTTTTGCCCCGAAAACTTTTCTTCTTTTCAACTAAGTCCCTTTATTTGGCTAAAATTACACTTTAAGACCCCACATTTTTGTCTACCTTTCTTTCTGAACCTTAGACTTTCCATAATTGCATTTAAGTCCTTTCATTTCCTTTCTTTTGCAATTTAATCCTTTTCTTTACATAAAGGACCACATCTTTTTTCTGAAAAAGAACTCATATATTCCATTTAATCTGTACATAGAAATCAGTACAGAAAATTAAGGATATTACAATGACCATCCTTGGATAACTCATGATCTTATCCTAAATATCCCTGGTCGGTCATCTATGCGGGAGCAAAGATGAAATAAGACCAGTATGACTTTGAAGATATATAGAGATATAAATCAAAGTCATAGGCACATGTAAGAGTACATGGTGCTGGACCGACCCGTTATGAGAAAGCTGCATGGGTTAAGTCATAAGCTTCTCTCATATACAAGCCATGTCACTATGCCCTTTGACCTGAGATCTTCATGGATTCCTACATGACAAACGCTCAACTTTGACCTAGTCAAAAGTCACTTTTGACCTAGTGATCATAAAGGCTATGTTCGGGCTTAGTGGTTTTTCATGCGAAGGAATGTGAATGGTCAAGATGGAATTTGTCCCTCACATTCGTAGAGAGATATTACTGGGTCCCTCGATGAGTGAGTCTAAGAAATATATGGCCATACTGTAATGGAAGGGTAGTTCCATTACTATATTAAGACTGCTCAGGGATCGAGAAAGTAACGGTCAGGAATAGGAGGATGACGTTCACCATGCCTCATCCATGACCAAAATATCGTGTGACAAAAGGGACGTGATATGGTTGTATAAAAGGTAACATCGTTCATCGATCCTCATATGTTTTGGGCAGTCGTAATGTCTTGCTAGAGGCCGCTTACGACTTGTGGGTTAGTATAGTAACTGGCCCACTGCCAACTTCATATGGGCCTACAGGGTCGCACAAAAATTAACCCAATGCGAGCTATGATGTCCAGATTTATTGAATCTAAGAGATGTCTAGATTCAATGAATAATCTAGGATGGATATATATTATATATATATAAATTAGTATATATATTATATATAATATAAGAGATATTTGCAAGATTTAATTTATAAGGATAAATTAAATCTCTATCACTTTTGAATTTGAATTTAAATGGATATGATCTATTTGAATTTGAAATTTAAATTGACAAGATATCTCAAATTTGATTTATGAGAATCAAATATAATTTCGTCTTATCTTTATTTTAAATTAAATAAATAGGTGAATTAAATCTGTGGGACGGATTTAATATAAACCATATTTATTTAATTAGTTTCTTATTAAATTATGCAATATATGATATTGTATTAATTTCAAAATTAATATAAGATTAATTCTGAAGCCCGACCCAATTAGAAGCCTGATAACATCCTATATATTTGACATTAGGAGCTAGGGTTATACACACAACACAACACACACATAGACATGAGAAAATGGGCAAGGAGAGTGCAAAAGGTTTGTAGATAAGAAACTGCCGGAATAGAGACGGTGAGGACAGAATCTCCAGAAAGCCCTAGAGGGACAAGAGGAGCTAGCACGTCGTTCGTGATTGGAACGCTGTTCGTGTGGATACCGGTAGAGGAAGCCGATCTGAGTTATCGACTTCTTGCGATTGAGAGAAGAGGACTAGATACGACGACAGGTCGCGACCAGTTGACACAGGTCGCGACCAAATTGGCATCTGAACGTCAGAAATCCTAAAAGAGACTACAGGTCGCGACTGGAAGCTTAGGAGGTCACAACTACAAACTCCATAGACGAAAGATCACGACTGGAAGATGAGGAGGTCGCGACTACAAACTCCAGAGGCGACAGGTCGCAACTAGAAGATGAGGAGGTCACGACTAACAACTTTAGAGGCTACAGGTCGCGATGAGAAGATGAGTAGGTCACGACTGAAAGCTCCAGAGGCGAGGAGTCGCGACTAGTGGATACGTAGGTCGCGACTAAAGCTCGAATACCGAAGGTAACACTTCTTTCTCCTTGACTTAAATGCATTCGGTAGATCATGGCTGGGAATGGAAAAAATTTTAAAGTTAATTTCCTCTGCGTGTCTTCCAATTCCCTTCATATCTTTCTAACTTTGTGACTCAACACTGTACTTCCCAGTAGGTCACCCTTCTTTAGGCTTCTTTGGCCTGAGCACGCTTAATTTGAATGTGCTGCAAGACTAGGGCTAGGTTACACTTCATATGGTTCTAAGCCTTAGCATACTTTTTTCTCATAGAACTATGTTTTAACTTTACTCTGCCTTATACCCTCTTATTTGGGTCTCTTTGGCCTTTTAATCTCCTCATCCTCATCTGGAGGATTTATTTACTAGTCTATTCTTAAGACATGTGGGGTTCTCTTTCTGTTCCTCAGACATACTCCTACAATCTTTTGAATTCTAGTACTCAAATTTGAACTTGGACTCTTTCTTCATTTAAAAGAAATTAAGTTCAATCTTGTGGCTATTGTAACACCCCAATTTTTAGGCCTAGAGATGCCAGAAGGAGAATTCAAGGGCATAATCGTAATTATGGGAAAGATCGGACTGGTGGCCGATGAGTACCATATTTTGCCATAAAATAGAGAAAATTATGCTGATCATTTCACTGAACTGTGAAATGTGCATATGAGGTCTCTAGGTGTATGAAAGAATTAGAAATATGACCAGGGGTAAAATGGTCATTTTAGAAAAGTGTGCGCGTGAGTGCTTTTTCAGGCCAAAACAGCCCGGTCCGGATAAAATATCTGAAAATACCGGGAGATAGAGAAAAGGATTCCGGATTGAATGAGGAGTCACAGAATTTTGATTTGAGGTCCCGATTTTTCTGTAAAAATCCTCGAAGATGGGAAATTACAGTTATAATCGGTAAAGGAAGAGCAGTCCGAATAGAGATGATCGGACTATGGCCAGAGGCCATACAGTGTTGTCTAAGGCCCGTAGTGACACCAGGGAAGGCCCAAGCCCATAATACCAGTTTAGTGGTAAGGGGGCCGGTGTCCGGGGAAAATGTGCAAAATGACGAAAATGCCCTTATGTTATAGAATAACTGAAGAATGAGTAAAGGGTATTTTGGTCATTTGGCTAAGGTTAGACAGTCAAGAAGGGGTATCTGGATAGTTGTCCAGGGCCAGAGAATACTCTGGTAAAATATGAAAAGACAATAATGCCCCTAGACCTAGTAAAGGAAATGAAAGGACTTAAGTGCAATTATGGAAAGTTTCAAGGCCAAAAAGGAAAGTAGATAAAAATATGGGGTCCTTAAGTGTAATTTTAGCCAAGTAAAAAGGGACTTAAATGAAAAGAAGAAAAGTTCCCTGGGGCTAAATTGTAATTAAAGAAAGTCAGGCCGGAAGTGGTTTGGACTGTCCGAAAGCATTTCAGTCCCAGATTTCACCGGTAGAGAGAGCAAGTGACGCTCGGTAATCTGGCTTAATACAGGAATTTTTGAAGACTCCAGATAGCCGCAAATGGACTGATCATCCAAAAGTTATAAAAATTCATACCGGATATCCTAGAATTCAGATCTAGGTGAGAAAATACAGGATGATACGTCCTTATGGGATGGATGTTGGGAAACTGACAGAATACCGATAGGAGGCCTGTAGAAAAAGTTATTCACAAATCAGAAAATCCAGACGGGAGTGTGAGGCCTTGAGGTATTCGATAGGGAGATTTATCGGTATTTAAAAAGGGACTGAATGAGTTCGGATGACCTCAGTCAGATGACTGATATGACTCACAGGAATGCCTGAACACCGCAGGCCAGTGTATCGGACAGAAGGAGCCGGTGTCCGGATATGTGTATAAACGGTGAATAATAGATAAAATATTCAATAATTATTAACGGGGGAAGATTCCTCGTAATGCGTGCCATGAGGATATTGGACCCAGAAAGGCCCAATAATGGCGCCATCAAAGGCCCAGTAAGACCCTTAGACTGATAAGTGGGCCAGTGTCCGGCAGAACCCCGGAAAAGTACGAAATTACGAAAATGCCCCTGTGTTGTACAAAAGGGTAACAGATGAATGAAGGGCATTTTGGTAATTCTGAACAGGCCCAGGAGCCAAGGTACATACAGATAAAGTTACTTAGAGTCAATATATGCCCTGACAGAGTACAGAAGGGTGTAAAATGACGATTTTACCCTTAGGGTTAAAATAGTGCAAGAAAGGGCACCCAAGGGTATTTTGGTAATTTGCCAAGGGCTGTTTCTTGGGAATCGAGCCATCAGAGTACTTGGGCTTGATCAGGATCCAAGAAAACATTCCCAGAGCCCAAAAACGTAGGCCCAGTAATGTGTGGGAAAAACTGGCATTAAAATATTATTTTAATGCTGTTTCAATAAAGTAAAGTTACTCGGTCGGCACGATAACCGAGGAGATGATCAGATAAAGTCCTGGATTTATCTGGATAGCATTGGAAGGCGTGACAGGTGCCAGTAAGATGACACATGGCGCCAACATAAAGGCAAAAGAAAAAGTTGAGGACACGTACTACGAGGCAAGAGACTGGACCGGTGAGTCAGCATGCTGAGTCAGCTGCTGAGGTGTCCAGGATTTCAGACATGTGATAAATGTGGCGCTGAGGTGTCCTGGTGAGGTGTCCCGATGATGTCATGCATGATGCAGTAAAGGAGGAATTAAAGAAAATAGGAAAATCCAGGAAAAACCAGGACCGCAGGATCAAAGTTCATGGTAATTACAGAAATGCCATTGGAGGAGGTTATAAATACCCCCCATTCATTCATATGCTGCACGGCCAAGGAGCTTTTAGAGAGAGGAGGAGGTGCTAGAGAGAGAAAGTGAGAGGAAGAAAGAAAGAAAGGAAGTTCTGGCGGAGCTGGGAGCATAATAGAGATAGTAAAGCTCTGCTGAGCCTTTGAGGTAGTAACTAATCCTAGCTTTTATGTAATGGCTTTGTGATTTATTGTGCTATTGTTTGGTTGGATTGTTGTCTTATATGTTATGTCTGAAGCTCTGCTGTAATGCTATGATCATATGTTATTAAGCATGGAAGCACGCAGCATACTTATCTGTACACAATCACAAGCAAGCACTGTCACTCTGCATTACATATATTGCTATGATTGTTGCTACTGAGATTCCCCCGAATCTCATCCCAATAAATAACCCATTACAGGGGAGGTTATGTCAAAATGAATTTTGGGAATTTTAAGAGACGCCGTTATGCTGCCGAAGTAAAGACTGAACATCAGTATATGATAAGTACTGTGTACGTAGTGCTGTCTAAGGAGGCTAGAAGTGAGTGGACCTAGCCGGTTCATCTAGTCTTTCCTGGGTACTACGTAGAATGGTAGTTCTCATGAGGGGATTACCGAATCAGTACGGTTCAGTTCTTTGTACAGATGAAGCGTAGCGGTTATGCTGCCGGACTTCAGGCAGGAAAAGATGCAATAGAGATATGAGAATTTATGTGCATGGCCAGATGTAAAACAACTTATTAATTAATAATAATTGTTGTTTGGCATGTTTGACTGATATATGATGGATGTATGCATATGTATGCAAAGTTGATTGTTGGAAATTACCACTGTGAACAGTAACACGTGGTGACATGATAATGTTTGATAAATAATTAAAAATAGTAAATGGATGAATAAATGTACGAAATTTTTATGGTAAATAGTAGACATACCAAGCTTTAATTTTATATATAAAACGTATCATTTGGATGTCTACAAAAGGAGATATAAATTATCAAAATTGGGACCAGAATGCTGGATTCAGGGAGAAAAACGTGGAATGAACAGTAAAGTTGACACGTTGACTGACGTTGACTTGGTCATTGAATGGTCAACGAGTTATTTTTCCCTGAAAGATAATTGAGTTATCTTCATTTAGAAATTGGAACCACTTCATTACGATTTTTCTAAAATTAGTTATGATTTTTCGAAGTTAGGTCACTCATCTGGAATTTTCAAAGTGAACAGTACTCGATAAGAGTAAAACTCCAGATTGGGGAATTGGACTTCAATGACCTTGAAAGTGGTTCTAAATGCTACCAAGTGGTCCCTAAGACATATGAAAGGAAGGATGTTTCAGCTATCTGGCGAAAAACATTATAAATACTTCCTATGATTAAGTTAATTAACATCTTGTATTTGATGATCATCTTACCATAAAAATATCAAGTTGTCCTATTCCTTTTTCTATGATTCACATTGTGATCAACTGTGATCTTATTTTTCTACAAATCACGTTAGGATCCACTATGATTTCTTTATGGAAAAATTGTTGGAAATTGTGCCCTAGGGGCCAATCATTGTATCATGTTATCACATTATTTGCATGTTTACTGTGATGACCATCCTTGGATAATTCATGATCTTATCCTAAATGTCCCTGGTCGGTCATCTATGGGGGAGCAGAGATGAAATAAGACCAGTATGACTTTGAAGATATATAGAGATATAAATCAAAGTCATAGGCACATGTAAGAGTACAGGGTGCTAGACCGACCCGCTATAAGAGAGCTGCATAGGTTAAGTCATAAGCTTCTCTCATATACAAGCCATGTCACTATACCCTTTGACATGAGATTATCATGGATTCCTACATGACAAACGCTTAGCTTTGACCTAGTCAAAAGTCACTTTTGACCTAGTGATCATAAAGGCTATGTTCGGGCTTAATGGTTTTTCATGCGGAGGAATATGAATGGTCAAGATGGAATTTGTCCCTCACATTCGTAGAGAGATATTATTGGGCCCCTCGATGAGTGAGTCTGAGAAATGTATGGCCATACTGTAATGGAAGGGTAGTTCCATTACTATAGTCATACTGCTCAGGGATCGAGAAAGTAATGGTCAGGAACAGGAGGATGACGTTCTCCATGCCTCATCTATGACCAAAATATCATGTGACAAAAGGGACGTGATATGGTTGTATAAAAGGTAACATCGTTCAACGATCCTCATATGTTTTGGGTAGTTGTAATGTCTTGCTAGAGGCCGCTTATGACTTGTGGGTTAGTATAGTAACTGGCCCACTGCCAACTTCATATGGGCCTACAGGGTCGCACACAAAATAGCCCAACTCGAGTTGTGATGTCCAGGTTCATTGAATCTAAGATATGTCTTGATTAAATGAATAATCTAGGGTGAATTTATATTTTATATATATATAAATTTGTATTTATATATTATATATAATATAAAAGATATTTGCAAGATTTAATTTATAAGGATAAATTAAATTTCTATCACTTTTTAATTTGAATTTAAATGGATATGATCTATTTGAATTTGAAATTCAAATTGATAAGATATCTCAAATTAAATTTATGAGAATAAATCAAATATAATTCCGTCTTATCTTTACTAAATAAATAGGTGATTTAAATCTGTGGGACGGATTTAATAAAAACCATATTTATTTAATTAGTTTCTTATCAAACTATGCAATATATGATATTGTATTAATTTCAGAATTAATATAAGATTAATTCTGAAGCCCGGCCTAATTAGAAGCTCGATAGCATCCTATATATTTGACATTAGGAGCTAGGGTTCTAAAAACATACACAACACACAAGAGAAAAAGGGGCAAGGAGAGTGCAAAAGGTTTACAGATAAGAAACTGCCGGAATAGAGACGGTGAGGACGGAATCTTGAGAAAATCCTAGAGGGACAAGAGGCGCTAGCACGTCGTTCGTGATTGGAACGCTATTCGTGTGGATACTGGTAGAGGAAGCTGATCTGAGTTCTCGACTTCTTGCGAACGAGAAAGAGCACCAGTACGATGAGGTCGCGACCAGTTGACACATAGGTCACGACCAAATTGGCATCTGAACGTCAGAAATCTGAAAAGAGACTACAGGTCGCGACTAGTAGCATAATAGGTCGTGACTACAAATTCCAGAGATGACATGTCGCGACTAGAAGCTGAGGAGGTTGCGACTAACAACTCCAGAGGTGACAGGTCGCGACTAACAACTATAGAGGCTACAGGTCGCGACGAGAAGCTGAGTAGGTCGCGACTGGAAGTTCCAGAGGAGAAGAGTCGCGACTAGTGGATACGGAGGTCGTGACTAAAGATCAAATACCGAAGGTAACACTTCTTTCTCCTTGACTTAAACACATTCGGTAGATCCTGGCTGGGAATGGAAAAATTTTAAAAGTTAATTTCTGCTGTGTGTCTTCCAATTCCCTTCAAAAATTACCATCAAACAAAATTAAAGGGTTGATTACTCCCTTTTTGTGTTGATAACTTAACCAAAAAAATATTTTTTCAAAAGATAACTCCTGTAGCCCATATTATCTTTCAAGACTTTGCTTAATCTCTCTTTTACTCAGGAGTTCTTCTCTACTTTCTTACTTTACTATGGCTTACTATGGGCAGTTATCGTGTGCAATCATGGCCTAGCCATTTGCAATTGGCTATTTGTAATTGCCATAGGAATTTGCTTTCTGTTACTATGGCGATATCATAATTTCTCATCTAAATCTGTGCTTTATATGTGAGCAAAATGTAACAGATCTAACTCTTATTTGAAGAGTGATCTTTACTTTTCTAAATCTAGCTATATATAAGAGCCATATGTTTCAGATCAAACTCTTATCTTAAGAGTGATCTGAAAGCAATCACTTTGCTATTGTCTACTGTTCTTTCTATATACCATTTCTTTCGCTAGAGTTATAACACTACCACTCTCTTGGTACTTGCTGTAACCTTAATATAAGAAATGGCCCTGAGTACTGTATTCATAAGCTTGTAGGAATAATGATAAGACACAAATTGTGTATGGTTTTTGTGACATTTTCAGGGTTTTGTAACAACTTTACCATTCATTTTATGCCTGTAATTGTGCTTTTGCGGTAATACATGATTGTAATTGGCAATGTTCTATTTAAATGGTAAAATGGTAAATTAATCCCTCCAAACTGCATATATGTTATTCTTTTACTGGTGAAATTTTTACAGTGAGCTTTGATTGTGAATTGCATGTACTTTGGAGGAGAACCAAGGACTAATATGAGTAAAAAAGAAATCACAAGAGAGAATCAAATCAAGGAAGAAGCTTCTGTGGCCTTCAGTCGCGACCATAGTGTCCTCAGGTCGTGACCTAATTTCTTCTGAGAAGTTTCTCTGCATTTACAGGTTATGACCAAAGAAGATAGTGTGAAGCTACGCATTTTTTATTAGGTCAATCTGATATTAAAAGGAGAGGGAAGCCGTAGATGCAAGAGGAGGCTGGTTTTTGCTAGATTTGGCTAAGAAGCAGTACTCGACTCTCTCCATAACCTACACACACATCTTCCATCTTTCTTCATCTTTCCACAGATTTTCTTTATGGCATCCTATCTGGACATCGATTATAGTACAGTAGGAGTTATGAGAGGCTAGATCTTTAGTCTCTTGGTGATGGACCGTATATCTTGAGCTCATGGACTGCACCAGGGAGTTTTCTACCTTAATCTGCACCTGTTTCATGTTTTGATATTTCTAGATTTAGGGTTTTCATTGTATGAGTAGGGATTGAGTATCGATTGATTATTCTCAGATTAGGTATTTGTAATTGAATTTGGATGATTTGAATGTTGATTTTAATATGAATACTTCAGTTTAAATTTCTGGATAATTGGACTATTACCAACGATCATTGATATTTAATTCAATTGCTTGAAGTCTATGGTTTGTTGATCGACGATCATTTGAGGGCATTTTCATCATCTGATTTAATTACACACTAAGTGGTTTTTAACAGTGCATTAAAAGTTTTTAAGCTAGCTTTGATCAAAGGAGTTCAAGAACTATTAATGCTCTGAACTCAATCGATCGATTAAGTCTTTTATTTAAGACTTAGTGATTTCAAAACTCCAATATCAAATTAAGAGCAATGATAGATACGTTTTCATCATCAAGAGTCTTTCTCAACATATTTCTTTCACAAACCAACTCATTTTTCTCTTACTAAAAAATACAAAAATATTTACTTTACTGCACCCTTATTTTATTGCATCAAAAATCAACCAAACCCAAAACCCATTTTACTTTCACTCAGGTTTTCAATGGTTTTATCATCCAATTAGCTAGGATTCCAATAAAAAGGGCTCCTTGAGAAGAACGATAGGGTTGTGCCTTATACTGTATTATTGGGTGCGATTGTTATTATTTTGACGGATCAAACGACGACAAATTGACCTCATTAAATACTGAGTAACCCCAATCATACTGTAACTGATTGTCCTACTTATTAGGACTGTCTGTTATTCTGGTACATTCCTATTACTTACCTATTTTAGGTTTCTCATCTAACTGAATCTCGTTATTATCTTATCTTAAACTCTTATTCCTATTCCTAACTTTAATCTAACTCTGATCCTGATCTTGATTTCTATTCTACTCTTAATCTTAATCCTTAAGGATTAACTAACACTAACTACCTTATCATTTTTTTAACTAGTTAGAGAAAACATACCAGGTCTGGAGTAGCCCTACTGTGTGCATGTCAGACATTACCTTTTAAATATGCATAAGGTTTTATCACCTTAAACCAATAGGAGTAATTGCCTTTACAGTCATTGCTATTAACAAATGTTTGGCACCTGAATCACATATCGCATCTACTTAGCGATTGTTAACCCATAATCATTTCTTTAGATTACCTCAGGCGACTTTCTTGCCTCTTCTCAAATTAGGGTAAAACTTTCTTTTGTATCTGGAATCTCATACTTGTCATATTCTATAAACATCACATAGCAACATATCCCAACTTACTAACTTCCTCGACCTGTCAATCAAAGCCTATTCCTGTAGTCTCTACCACAGTTCTCATATATGTTAGGCTATAATTGTATGTCTATATCTCCTAACTTACTATGCTTCTATTCTAAATCTTCTACTCATATTCTAACTTTTCTTGCTTCTTATTACCTCTTCTAAAAATTAAAGGCCCTCTGGAACATCCTTATTGGAAACACCGAAAGGATTCATCTTTTATAGTTGACTTTATCTTTTCATGGCATCACAAGTCTCAATCTTGCATCTTGCATGCCTCTACATTATGTTGAACCTCTACAACTTCCTGGGAAAAATTCTTTCTTGCAGCACAAAATTTAATATGTGAGTTAACTTCTCAGTCATTCAAGTTTCATTATGCACGTGGATGAACTCGGCTAAGTATCCATCAGAGGGTTCCTCTTACCTTGTTTTAACATTTTAACTTAGCCTCACGCTCACCTCTATTTGACTTAGGAGAATACTTCTCATCAAACTGCTCAAGAAAAACTTCCCAGGTGAGCGGGTCATTTTTGTCTTCATGGAGTAACTTCTATACTTTTCTATAGTTGGATACTATCTTCTTTCTCAGCAGATCCTGGCTATCTGCTAGTCCTAGTCTGTTTCTGCCTGGACTGTAACTCCTTGATGACTTCTCTCTTTAATCGTCATAAATCTACAACAGCTGCTGCTATGGCTATCGTGATAATAACATCTCTTAAGTGATATTGACTTTCTCACTAAGTACCCTAACCTTAACATAATGTTAACTCTTAGGTTTAAGGTCTAAGAATTATCCTATCTGATGTTATAAACTTTTCTCTGATACCAAAAATATAACACCTTACTTTCGTACATCTTAGGGACCATTTAGTAGTATTTAGAACCACTTAAACATCCATTGAAGTTCAATTACAAAATCTAGAAAATTCCAACTTACGAGTACTGTTCATGTGGTATTTCCAGATTCGGCGATGAATTTCAAAAAATCATAATTAATTATACAAAAATTGAAATAAAGTGGTTCAAAAGGCTACTCGAAGCTAACACATTGAACTTCAAAGGAAAAATAAATCTCAGACCAAATGCTTAGCCAATTAGTATAGTTTAATCATCAAATATCATTGTTCATTTGGTCAAAATATTTGGAAAATAGTTTCGGGTCCCTAAATTTGAAAAATTCATTCTCTTTGTATTGACATTAAAATAAGGCATTCTTAGTGGCAAAATAAAGTTTAACATGTTAACTAAATGTTGGTAAAATTTTATATATTTATTTTAACATTTACTATTCTTCATTACATCATAAATGTCATTGCCTCACTATATGTTACTGTTCATAGTGACAAATTTTAACATCTATACATATCAATCATGCTATCTATCTACTAATTTCTTTTCATGTATCTTCATCTTCCTCCATCTTTGGTAGCCTATTGGTATTGGGATGACATGGAGGGGTGAGATTTTGAGAAAAATCTCAGTAGCAAACATAAACCATACAATGTATGCAACTACATGCTTGATGTTAATATGTGTGCACTTAGTGATTATGGTTGCATAATGATATTTTACATGCTTCCATGTGTCTTAATTATAACATATGGCCATAACATAAAAAGAAACAGAGCATCACTTAATCATACATGCTTCACATCATCAAAGTAAGCAACCAACACATAAAATATCCAAGCTATCATATCCCCAATTTTCTTATCTGATATGTATGTATAGTTTATACGTAATATACATGAGAATCTCTAAGGAAAATATTGCAGATTAAGGAAAGAAAGGATTAAATTGTAAATAATAGAAATTTCAAGGACTTAAAGTAAAATTTAGAAAAGTTCTAGGGCCAAAATAAAAGGTAGAGATAAATATTGGGCTAATAAGTGTAATTACAAAAAGTTTAATGGACTTAAATATAATTTATCAAAAGTTCAAGGGTAAAATGATAATTATGAGAAAGTTGAGCCAGAAAAGGCCAAAAAATGCCTGGAAGAAGTTCAATCCCAAATTTTACCAGTAAATAGAGAAAATTATTCTGATCAGTTTAACGCAACACAGAATTTTGATTTGAGGTCCTGATGAATTGATATGAATTTCTAAAGTTTAGAAAAATTATTACAGTATCTTCAGGACCTCATAATCAGATAAAATTTTATGGTAAATTATTATAATTAATATGAGAATTTATAAAATTGACAAAACTCAAAAAAGAGTTCTGCAGAATTTTTAATGGAATTTAGAGTAAAATAAAATACCCGATAAATATTTTCGTGTGAGGTTTTTTGGGAATTGAGCCATAAAGGTATTGGACCCATATAAAGGCCCAAGTTGGTGTCCCAAAGGCCTAGAAAGATAGTTGAACAGTCATGTCGGCCAGTGTCCAGAGGGACCCTAAAAACTATGAAATTACAAAAATGCCCCTGTGTTGTAATAATGAACAAGAGATGGATGGAGGGCATTTGGGTCATTTTAGATAGGTCAAAAATGCCAAGGTAGGTAAAGGGATAATTAATCAGAGTTAGTATATGCCCTTATAAGAGGTAAAGAGGTGTGAAATGACAATTACGCCCTTAGGGATAATATAGTGCAAGAAAGTGCACCAAGGGCATTTCGGTCATTTTCTAAGGGATGATAACCAGATAAATACTCATTTTAACAATGTTAATAGTGGAAAAAAAATCTAAACATTAGTTTTCATGATAGAATACATATTCTAAAATATTATAAAAATTAGAAACATAAAACAGTTTGGTTTTTATGAAACTGACTGGATTAGTATCGGATTGGATTAGAATTTTTCCTATTAGCATTTGTCCCTTTCTTGTTCCAAACACATCCCTATATGATGTCATGGATGATGTCATTCTAAAGCTTCTAGGGCATGCTTTATGGAAGGTGAATTATGGACCATTAGATCAAATGTAACCAAAGTAATCTTGACCTTCCATTTCCACCCAATTGTTTCTATAAATACCCCCCTTTTCAACATTGTTCAGCAGCTTAGACAACCTTAGGAAAAATCTTCCAAAATTTATTTTCGAGCTAGGAAGAAGCATATAACTTGGAGCAAAAAGAAAGGTAATTAGTTCCTTTGATCTTGGACTTTATTCTAGGAAGTTTGCTCTTAGTTTTAAGTGATTTTTATGGCATTTTCCCTTTGATGTTGCTGCTGGACATGCTGTTCATATGTGGTGGGAATATGAATTTTATATTATGGATAGTTTAGATAAGTTTAAACAAGCTAGAATCAAGGGGTATTGGCTTGAAAATTCAAGTGTGCATGTAATTAGGGTTTTGTGTTCTTGGCTGCCACTGTATGAATCACTATTAATATGTGAGAATTTTATGATTTTGATGCTTCCAATGGGTTTAAAATGGAAAATTGTGTAGGGATAAAGTAGAGAAAAAAGTAGTTGAAGCATTGGAATCAAAATGAGAATTTTTGAAAAAATAAGGGAGGCATTTAGGTTCTGTACAGTAGCCAAGGAAGTAGTTTGATTTTGGAAATTCTGATTTCATAGTTGGATTCTACATGAAAAATAATGTGAAATGAACCATGAGAATTTATTTAAGAAGAGATGGGAGTATAAGATATAAAATAGACAGAATGGAATCTAGTTAGAACCTAGTCTTGGAATTGTTTTGAAGTTGAGTTGTAACTTGATATTACTTTGTAATGGCTAGATTTTGACATTTGTTTAGGAAGAAGACCATCTCAAGAAGAGTTTGACAAGGATAAGTTAAGAGGTAGAAAGAATACCTAACTATAATCTTATGTTTGTTTGACTTTATGCTTGCTTGTTAGTTATGATTCTTGGTTGAGCTTAAGATGATGCTATGATGATGATGATGAAGTATGAATGATTGCAACTCCTTGCAAAAAATATCATGACAATATGCATGTTAGAGTTTGCTTATGTATGATTATGAAGTAGCTCCTATATCATGATAACATGTTAGGCATTTAATCAAGCATGCATGATATTATAGTTTGTATGGCTTGCTGTTGAGATTTCCATGAAATCTCAATCTTTCCATATACATAACATGTTATAGGTGCTGGAACCTCCCAAGTAAAAAGAATAAATATGGGTGAATGAACTTGTATAATAAGTTAAGATGACTACTTGACATTATGGGATGCATAGTACATGATAGTGTGTATGTATTTTGAGGAAGTACTCTTGTGACAATATTTTTTATGACTTTAAAAATGATTTTTAACATGAAATTTGGCATGAAAGTAGCTAAGATACAGAGCTTTAAATGGGCACCAAGAATGCCTCAATTGGTTAAGGTTTCGATTTAATATGATTTTTCCAAGTTGGAGATAAAAATCTGGAATGAGATAAGACTAGCAATCAGAGGCTTTGAGGTTCAAGCACAAATTTCAAGTAGCAAATAAACGAATTTTTCCACGAAATTTTATGAGCTTAAAGAAAACATCATGATATTTAAATCCATAGTTAACACATTTCATTTGGATAAGTGATCAAGGAGAAATGAATTTTTGAAAATAAGGTAAGGAAACTAAAATTTTCAGATTTACCAAATGAACAGTGTTTTTCAATGAATAAACTGAATTCGTTTAGATAATGAAACCTCAATTTTATATTTTTGCTTCAAATTTCAATGAAATATATTTCATTAGAAATTGGAACCACTCCATTTCAATTTTTTTAGATTTAATTATAAATTTTTAAAATTGGGTCTGTAATATGGAATACCAAATGAACAGTACCCGATATTCCTTTTCTTGAAAATTCATGTTTCTAAGTGAAAAAGGTATTTAATTGGTTCAAGCTACTTCCAATTGTGTATAGCTGATGGTGAAAATAAGGATACGACACAAGCAATATAAGCATACAAGAAGGTAAATTTACTACCTCATACTCCTTACTTTCTTCATCCTTGTCCTTTACCTCTTGCTCTTCCTTCTTTAAGTACACAAACCAAATCCTAACACTGCATTATCATTAATTTATTACAATTTAACTTCCTTGAACATTGAACTTTCTCCACTAAAGTAACTTTCTTTAATCTTTGTTAATTAGCTTGGTCTTTGAATCAATTGATGTATTGACTTTACCCTATACAATTTGGCCTCCTAATACATTTATGAATTGAAAATTCTCAAATTCTAGCAGCTACACAATGTTCTGGATAGAACCAAAAATATGTCCTCTTTGATTCCAAAAATTCTCATTTTGATTCCAATGCTTCCAATATTAGTTTCTCTATTTTATCCCACACAATTTTTCATTTTAAAACCATTGGAAGCATCAAAATCATGAAATTCCATCACTGTTCATGCATGTTAACAGTAACAGAGAAGACTTCCAAAAATTACAACTTTCAATTCTAATACTTTCAAGGTTCCAAACCTATTCAATTCTACACAAAATCATCTTTTAAATTTAATCGAAGCATTTGATCATTGAAATTCTATCTCCTTCTATCTAGAACAGTACTGGCCGAATGGCCTCAAGAAAGAGAAAAGTCAAGAACACAATTTAATTCCATAACCAACCATTCAATCTAGCTTGTCTAAGTGTCAATTGCATGATTCTATCTTGTTTTTCTTCTTTCTTCTTTTTTGTCCAGATTTGGACAGCAAGGTTACCAAGAAAATATCTCACTTTTCTTCCATTAAAACTTAGGTTTTATCCTTCCAAAACTCATACAAATAAACTAGGAAGGGTTACATACCTTAAGCTCTAACTACCTTGGATCAAAGCCTCCTCTTGAAATTGTCTTGGAAATGTTTGAGTTTTGAAATGGCAAGATGTTCCCTAAACACTCTAGGGTCCACAGTTTTGCACTAAATGCAGTATTTGTAGCCAAAACTTTGGCACCTTGGGATAAAAATATCCCTCATTCAACTGATTATTACTTCTCCTTAATCTTGAATCTTATTGATTATTTAATTCCTTAATCTTCATTAACTTAATTCTTATATTATTTTAACAAATTTCAGCATATGGGATAACCTTTCTACCTCCTTCTTGGCCCCATGTGTAAAGCATGTGGGTCCCACATGGACACCTCAAGAGACACCTTGCACCACATGGAAATTTCCTTTCTTTTTCACTTTGAAAATTCCATGAAAATATCTTAAAATCTAACTTGTGCTCCTAGACACTCCTTGACACTTTGGGCCTTCTTATATGATGCCATCTTGGGCCTCTCTTAGGTCCAATTGCTAATTGGCATAAATCCCAAGGCACTTTCCTTATACCGATATTCTTAAATTATCCTAATATTTGAGATAAATTCTAAACACCTTTTTTATTAGTTCTAACATTTTTATAAATTCATTCTAATATAAAATATTTTTTTTTGCAAATTCTCATAATTTTTTGAGACTTAGAAGTCCTATTAAAAATTTATACATCTTCTTCAAATCTTTTATCAGTGTCATTTTTCATCTTAAATTCTCTAATTAATTCTACAGGTCTCCTTTTTTACTTCTATTAGTTTCATAAATTCTTATGTTAATTATAAGAATTTAATATAAAATTGCATCTGATTCTGAGGTCCAGAGGATACTATAATAATTTCCAGACTTTAAAAATTAATATTAATTTATTGGGACCTCAAATCAAAATTTCGTGCTTTCATTAAATCGATCAGAATAATTTCCTCTATTTATTGGTAAAATTTAGGGCCAAAACATTTTTGAAAATTTTTGTGCTTTTTTTGGCTCAACTTTTCATAATTACATTTAAATACCCAAAGCTTATGTGTACTTCGATTTTACACCATAGAACTTTTAGGGTTTTCATTTTAGTCCATTTTCTTTATACCATTGTCAAATCATTATTTTTTTTTTCCTATTTATCATCACAATCCCTTCCAAACCTCTTTCCTTTATTAGTCTTTTACAGATAGAGAAAAATGAGGATGTGACACATAACATCTTGACTATGTCTCACTTCATGACTTCACCAATATGGAAGATCAAAGAAGATTGATCTCTTTTTCTATATATTTCTTTTAATTGCCTTATTCTTATTATTTTTACCCTAGGTAACATAAACCCCCTACAAACGTTGATACATTTCTTATCCAACTAAAGGTACTGGAGCCATTTCATATTCCAGTTAGCCATTAAATGCCTTCTTCAACCTACGGTAAGGGTGGTGTCAGCTAAGAAACCTTTTATAAGAAAGGTAGATTGTCTTCTTTCCATGCTTAAGTTGCATGTAATTAGTGCATTCTTCACATATAGGACATGCTTTATGCCCCTTAACATTATAGCATGACAAATTTCCACACATCGGGAAGTCATTTATCGTGGTGAAGATCATGGCGCATAGTTTAAATATCTCTTGTTTGTATGCATCAAACACATCAACACCTTCCCCCCACAGTTTTTTCAAATCATAAATCAAATATGCCAAGTACACGTCAATATCATTTCCCAGCTATTTTGGCCCCGAGATCATCAAAGACAACATGATATACTTTCTATTCATACACAATGAGGGAGGCAAGTTATAAATCACAAGGAGAACTAGCCAAACACTATGTGTACTATTAAGATTACTATACAAATTGATTCCATCTGTACATAGCCCAAGCTGAAGATTTATGTCTTCATAAACAAATTTAAGAAAATTCTGATCTATTGTCTTTTATCGAGGAGAATCAACTGGTTGATGAAGTTGTTTATCATATATTTTCCTATTGAAATGCCATCTTAAGTTCTTTGCATATGTTGCATTAGCAAACAAACGCTTAAATCGTGGTATATTGGAAGATTTCATTCTAATTTCATTCTAAATCTTAAGTCCAATCTGGTACCGGCTTAGTCTAATTTCCCAAAAAATTAGATTGTTTTCTAAATCTAATTTTTCTAAGATTTCATAATATGTTTCTAATCTTAAATCCAGTATCCGGATTCTTCCTACCGTTGACATTCTTGGATTGGGTCTAAACTTAATTACTGATCCCTTGGCAAATTATCAAAATACCCCTTGGTTCTTCTTTATTTACTTTAATATCTCTAGGGCATTATCATCTTTTCACATATCACCAGGTATTCTCTGACCCTGTTCAACTATTCAGATAACACTCCTTGACCATATAACCTTGTTCAAATGACTAAATTGCCCTCCATTTATCTCTTGCTCATTGTACAGCATAGTGGCATACATAATGGTATTTTTGTAATTTCACATTTGTTAGGATCTTTATAAATAATGGCCCTCACACCTATCTGAAAGTATTATTGGGCCTATGAGGTGCCATTTTGGGCCTTCTATGTGGTCCCCTGCCTTGATGGTCTTAACTCCCAAGAAATTCTCCCTAAAAGCGTTTATCGGGTGTTTTAATCTTTTGTAAATTCTATTATAAATTCTACAAGACTCCTTTTTTTCTTCTACCAGTTTCATAAATTCTCATATTAATTATAAAAATTTATTGTAAACTTTATCTGATTCTAAGGTCCAAAAGATACTGTACTAATTTTTTAATCTTAAAAAATTCATATCAATTTATCACCACCTCAAATCAAAATTCTGTGTTGCGTTAAACTGATCAGAATTCTCTATTTACTGGTAAAATTTGGGACTTAAATGCTTCTGGGCAGTTTTGGGCATTTTTTAGCTCAATTTCTCATAATTACCATTTTGTCCCTGAACTCTTATAAATTGTACTTTAGGCCCTTAACATTTTATAATTACGCTTAATGGCCCAAAGCTTATGTCTACTTCCATTTTACACCATGAAACTTTTAGAATTTTCACTTTAGTTCCTTTTTTTTCAAAATGAACATTATGTCTTTGGAACTTTAATTAATTGCAATTTAGTCCCTAGAATTTCACTAAATTGCAATTTAGCCCATTTTGCTTTACAACTTTATACATTTTCTCTTTCTTTGGCTTAAAACTTACATTAGTCATTATATTTTCTTCTGATTACCATTTCAATCCCTCCATAACCTATTTTCTCTATCAATCTTATACAGATAGGGAAAATTTGGGATGTATATTTCTACCCCCTTAAAATAAATTTTGTCCTTGAAATTTAATTCATACTTTAGTCAAAACAACCTTGGATATAACTTCTCTTTCTATCCTCTTTTGCTTTATGCCTAAGGCTCAGGGTACCTATCTCTTATCTTCTATCTTGGCATTTAGCGAAGTACTTTCTGCTGGAAATTGTGCCCTAGGGGCCAATCATTGTATTATGAACATTGTTGATTTATGAATTTCTTAATTATGTTATCATATTATTTGCATATTTACTGTGATGACCATCCTTGGATAACTCATGATCTTATCCTAAATGTCCTTGGTCGGTCATCTATGAGAGAGCAGAGATAAAATAAGACCAGTATGACTTTGAAGATGTATAGAGATACAAATCAAAGTCATAGGCACATGTAAAAGTACAAGGTGTTGGATCGACCCACTATGAGAGAGCAGCATGGGTTAAGTCATAAGCTTCTCTCATATACAAACCATGTCACTATGCCCTTTGACATGAGATCATCATGGATTTCTACATGACAAACGCTCAGCTTTGACTTAGTCAAAAGTCACTTTTGACCGAGTGATCATAAACGCTATGTTCGGGCTTAGTGGTTTTTCATGCGGAGGAATGTGAATGGTCAAGATGGAATTTGTCCCTCATATTTGTAGAGAGATATTACTGGGCCCCTCGATGAGTGAGTCTGAGAAGTGTATGGCCATACTATAATGGAAAGGTAGTTCTATTTCTATAGTCAGACTACTCAAGGATCTAGAAAGTAACGGTCAGGAACATAACGTTCTCCATGCCTCATCCATGACCAAAATATCGTGTGACAAAAAGGGACGCGATATGGTTGTATGAAAGGTTACATCGTTCATCGATCCTCACATGATTTGGGTAGTTATGATGTCTCGCTAGAGACCGCTTACGACTTGTGGGTCAGTATAGTAAATGGCCCACTGCCAACTTCATATGGGCCTACAGGGTCGCACA
Organism: Leucaena leucocephala; assembly: GCA_037074615.1. Taxonomy (NCBI): domain Eukaryota; kingdom Viridiplantae; phylum Streptophyta; class Magnoliopsida; order Fabales; family Fabaceae; genus Leucaena; species Leucaena leucocephala. The sequence goes on from CM073545.1 coordinate 7,254,767, forward strand.
CAAAATAGCCCAACACGAGCTATGATGTCTAGATTCATTGAATCTAAGATATGCCCAAATTCAATAAATAATCTAGGGTGGACGTGTATATATATATAAATTTGTCTATATATATTATATATAAGAGATATTTATAAGATTTGATTTATAAAGATAAATTAAATCTCTATCACTTCTGAATTTGAAATTTAAATTGATATGATATAATATCTCAAATTTAATTTATGAGAATAAATCAAATATAATTCTGTCATATCTTTATTTTAAATTAAATGAATAGGTGAATTAAATCTGTGAGACGAATTTAATATAAGAAACCATATTTATTTAATTAATTTCTTATCAGCTTACGCAATATATGATATTGTATTAATTTCAAAATTAATTTAGGATTAATTCTGAAAACTAATATCTGTCAGAACACCGATAGCATCCTATATATTTGACATTAGGGGCTAGGGTTTTAGGATGGAGAGTGCAAAAGGTTTGCAGATAAGATACGGCCAAAATATAGACGGTGAGGACGAATTCTCGAGAAAAACCCTAGAAGGACAAGAGGCGCTAGCATATCGTTCATGATTGCTGTTCGGTAGAGGAAGCCGAACTGAGTCGTCAACTTCTCGCTATCGAAAAGAGAGCATAGGCATCCTGAATGTCGGAATCCCTGAGCTAACAATAATTCGAATACCGAAGGTAACACCTCCTACCACTTGACTTAAACACAATCGGTAGATCCAGGCAGGAATTGGAAAAATTTTAAAGTTAATTTCCGCTGCTTGTCTTCCAATTCCCTACACTTTCAATATCCGTGGAGCTTTATATATTTCTTGTGTAGTTAGGCTCCTTTTTCCTTTGTTAACTCAATTAGAGTCGAAGTTTGCTTCTTTCTGTTCTCATCTGTCATCTATCTATCTACCCATACTTATGGACAACTCACTGTACTAAACTTGTGAGTAGTGTGCTTTTCTTTCATACATAATCTTCCATAAATTTGATATAATTATGGGGTCTCTGTCATACATTATACTTCTCATTATATATATCTTATTACACATCCTTTCTTGCGTATTGCATATTTCTCATTACGCATTATAAATCTTCCATTACACTTTTCTTTCCGCATTCCGGAATACTCTTTGACTTATAGCTTTGTTGGCATCTGAGTTGGATCTTGTTCTTAATCCTTTCCAACCTCCTCCTAACATAAAACTATAATGTGAATCTTTCCTTTTAGATCTTCTCTACTTAGATCTGACATAAGGATTCTAATCCCTTACCTTTTCTAAATCTTTATAACTTTTCTTAACTTTTTTGTCTATCTATTTGTGTCTTTCCTTTCCACAGTTCCTCTTCTTGGAACTGGTATATGAAACATCATACTTTTAACCTCTCATAGTACGTATTCAGAAGCGTATTTAATCAGCGGAAGCATCATTTTGGCCTAAAAATTTAAAATTTTAAAACTTACTTATTGGGTATTGTTCATTAGGTAATTTCCAGATTGACAGTCCAATTTTAAAAATTCATAACTAATTGTAGAAAAATCATATGGAGGTGATCCAAATTTTTAATTGAATCTCTTTCATAGTTCTTTAAGGGAAAAATATAAATATGGACATTTAATTTTCCAATCAATACAGTTAAATTGTTACTTTTTACTGTTCATTTGGCAAATTTTGAAAATTTTAGATTCTGTCTTGTAACTTTGGAAATTCGTTTCTTTTGATATACACATTCAAATAAGGCATATTACCTATAAATTTAAAGCTCTAGATGTGTAATATATGCTCATAAAATTTTGTGAATTAATTCTTTCATTTACTAAGTAAACTGAAGCCACAACAAAACTGCTTTAGGACCTACGTTTTTACCATTTCAGTTTCCTTTCTTTAATTCCCAATAATTATTCGAGCATGTATAAACCATCTCTCTGGCTTCTCATACATTCATATACATAATGGATTATGCCATAATTATTTCATACATTTTTATCACATAAATAGGCACTTTACATTTCATTTACATACATGAAAATTCATAGTATATGCTAGGACATCAATTACTTCACTTTCTTTCTTCCATGTTATAGTTTCCCTTCATGCATATGTTTTCCATCATGCTTGACCTAAATTGGTTGGTTGTGGGAGGTTGGGATTCTAGGGAATCTTAGTAGCAAACTGTAACATCCCAATTTTTGGGACTAGGAGAACTGTGAGGTAGTATGATATGGGCAGGCTGCTAAACCCGTAGTCCCAGGGTAGTAAGCTGATATGGGCGGATCACTTACCTATATTTTGTAGGAATCCGAGGGATGAGTTAAGTCCTTTAGGATTTAAAGATGAGTTAAGTCTTTGACCTACAAAATCGGGACAGTTCACCTAGGTTCAAAATGAGGAATGTGAGGAATATCCTAAGTCTTAAGCCTAGGAATTCTGCAGGTAGCTTGATATGGGCTGGCTCCTGTGTAAGATAACCTGATATGGGCGGGTTATCTAGCCTTTTAATTAACAATGACTCCCGAAGAGTTCAAGGGATGAGTTATTGAAAGAGAATTTCTAGAACTTAAGATGAAGGATGAGAAGATGAGAAAAGATGTCGAAAAGAGAATGCAGGGGCATAATCGTAATTATGGGAAAGATTGGGCTGGTAGCCGATGAGTACCATATTTTGCTAGAAAATAGAGAAAATTATGCTGATCATTTAACTAAACTGTGAAATGTGCATATGAGGTCTCTATGAGTATGAAAGAATTAGAAATGTGACCAAGGGTAAAATGGTCATTTTGGAAAGTGTGCGCGTGAGCGTACTTTCAGGCAAAAATAGCCCGGTCCGGATTTAATATCTGAAAATATCGAGAGATAGAGAATAGAATTTTGGGTTGAATGAGGAGTCACGAAATTTTGATTTGAGGTCCCGATTTTTCTGTAAAAATTCCTGAAGATGGAAATTTACAGTTATAATCGGTAAAGGAAAAACAGTCCGAATAGAGATGATCGGACTGTGGCCAGAGGCCATATAGTGTTTCTAAGGCCCATAGTGACACCAGGGAAGGCTCAGGCCCATGATATCAGTTCAGTGGTAAAAGGGGCCGGTGTCCGGGGAAAAAGGTGCAAAATGACGAAAATGCCCTTATGTTATAAAATAGCTGAAGAATGAGTAAAGGGTATTTTGGTCATTTGGTTAAGGTGAGATAGTCCAGAGAGGTTATCTGGATAGTTGACCAGGGTCAGAGAATACTCTGGTAAGATGTGAAAAGACAATAATGCCCCTAGATGCATTAAAGTAAAGAAAGAGGGACCAAGGGCATTTTGATAATTTGCCAAGGGATGGTTCTTGGGAATTGAGCCATCAGAGTACTTGGGCTGGATCAGAAACCCAAGATGACATTCCAGAGGCCCAAAAACGTAGGCCCAGTGATACATGGGAAAAAGTGGCATTAAAATAATATTTTAGTGACTTTTCAATAAAGTAAAGTTACTCGGTTGCCGTGATGACCGGGGAGGTGATCAGATAAGGTCCTGGATTTATCTGGAGGCCATGAGGTGGCGAAAAAGGTGTCCTCATGGGACCCACAAGGCGCCACATGGCATGAGTATAAGGAAAGTAGAAAAGCTAGAGACACGTGGCTCGACCTCAGCCGTGTATTCCGGGACAAGACTCTGGAATTCTCTGGAAACGCTGAGTCAGCTGGTGAGGTGTCCCTTGGATGATGTCATGATGGAAAAGAAAATAGGAAATTCCAGGAAAAACGGTGGCCACAAGTTCAGAGTTCTTGAGAATTACGAAAGTGCCATCCGTGGAAACTATAAATACCCCTCCCCCTTTCATTTGTTCTCACGGCCAAGAGCAAGATTTAGAGAGAGAAGGAAGTTCTAGAGAAAGAAAGTGAGAGAAAAGAAAGAAAGGAAGCTCTGGCGGAGCTGGAAGCAAAATAGAGATAGTAGAGTTCTGCTTAGCTAGCCAGGTAGTAACTAATCCTAGATTTTATGTAATGGCTTTGTGATTTGTTGTGCTATTGTTTGGTTGGATTGTTGTCTTATGTGTTATGCTTGAAGCTCTACTACAATGCTATGATCATATGTTATTGAGTATGGAAGCACGCAGCATACTTATCTGTACACGATCACAAGCAAGCACTGTCACACTGCATTACATATATTGTTATGGTTGTTACTACTGAGATTCCCCCGAATCTCATCCCCCATGTATAACCCATTTCAGGGAGGTTATGTCAAGGTAGATTTTGAGAATTCTGAGAGACGCCGTTATGCTGCTAAAATTTTGGCGGGATGGAGGAAGGATATGATGCGTACTGTGTACGTAGGTACTGTCTAAGGAGGCTGGAAGTGAGTGGACCTAGCCGGTTCATCCAGTCTTTCCTGGGTACTTACATAGAATGGTAGTTCTAATGGGAGAATCACCGAATCAGTACAGCTAGTATCGCTTCCGCAGGTGTACTCTGAGGGATATAAGGGAGGATGTTTCACAAACATTACCACTTAAATATGCAAGATGGATGCTAATACATGATATATAATTTCATTAAACTTTCTTCATTTAGTGACATGCTATCATGCTATAAGCTTTGTATAAAAATGCATGGCCATGGGAAACATGTTATTCATAACATATTCAACATCCTTCATCATGTCACAACATTATTCAATCATCATATACATGTCAACACATAAGCATACCGCATCAAGCACATAAAGAGGTAAGTCCACTACTTTATCCATAAGCTTTGTCTCTTATTCTTGCACTTGCTCCCTAGCTCCCAACCATGCATACCTTCTGTCAACCACTTCCTAACATCCTCTTGGATGTTTCAAGTTCCTAAACACAATCATATTCATCACATAATTCATTAGCACCATGAATTCAAACAATGTTCAAGATTATCCTTCTTGAACTCTTAACTCTTTACTTTAACTTTAGGGATTTCTAACCATCTTCCTAAAAATTACTTTCATATGTCAATCCCACACAATTTTTCATAAGGAATCTAAATATGAGCTTAGATTTATAAAAATCAATCTCCTTCCCCATGAAATGGACAGAAACCGTGGGTACCCTCCAAGAAATCCAAAAATTCTCATTTTGATTCCAATGCTTCCAATACTTATTTTTCTACTTTATCCCACACAATTTTTCATTTTAAAATTATTGGAATCATCAAAATCATAAAATTCCCATATATGAACAGTGATACATATAGTATCAGCCAAGAGCATAAACCCACAATTGCATAATACTTGAATTTCCAAGCCAAGACTACTTGATTCTAGCTTGCTTCTACTTGTCTAAGCTTTGTATAATATAAAATTCATCCTTTACCCCCATTTAGCATTTCGTCCAGCAGCATATAGGGAGGAATAAAATATTTTCTTACCATTAAATCTAACAACTAATCCTCCCACTAGAAGCTTAAATACTTAGGGAGAAAGATTACCTTGGATGCTTCCTTATTTGCCTCTTGAGTTGCCTTGTTCTTGGCTTGAGTTTTTATTTTGCAAGAGGTTCCCCATAGGTTCTTTGTGCTCACATTTTATGCAGAAATATGGGGGTATTTATAGGAAAATCTCATGGAAAATAAATGGCCAATATCACTATGCATTATTTGATCTAATGGCTCATAATGGCCAAGAAATATGGGGGTATTCATAAATTACTCATTATTAGACTTGGGCTCCAAGACAACATTTGGGACTTATTGGGCTGCCCTAGGAAGAAATATTGTGCCTTTCTTAGGTCCAATTGCTAATTGGCATAAATCCCAAGGCACTTTCCTTACACCGATATCTTTAAATTATCCTGATCTTGAAATAAATGCTAGACAACTCTTTTAATGGTTCTAACATTTATATAAATTAATTCTAATATAAAATTAATTCTTTACAAAGTCTCATAATTTTCTTAGACCCAGAAGTCCTGATAAAAATTCTCTACGTTTCCTTAAAACCCTTTATCGATGTCATATTTCACCTTAAATTCTATAATTAATTATACAAGACTCCTTTTTGACTTCTGTCAGTTTTATAAATCCTCATATTAATTATAAGAATTTATTATAAAATTTTATCTAATTCTGAGGTCCAAAAAATACTGTAATAATTTTTTAAAACTTCAAAAATTTATATCAATTCATCGGGACCTCAAATCAAAATTCTGTGTTGCATTAAACTGCTAAGGATAATTTCTCTATTTACTGATAAAATTTGGGATTGAACTATTTCCGGGCAGTTTTGGGCCTTTTCCGGCTCAACTTTCTCATAATTATAATTTTGCCCTTGAACTTTTGACAAATTATATTTTAGTCCCTCAAAACTCATCTAACCTTTTATCATTCATTCTAATCATCGTTATAATCCCTTTCAAAACTCTTTCCTCTATCTGTCCTTTATAGTTCCACTATCTATTTCATACAGTTAGAAAAAAATTAGGATATGACAGTATAAGGAAATACTCGTCATCTAACTATCTCTTTCTTTCTTTACAGTTCCTTTACTTGGAACTGGTACAAGGGATACTGAAGTCCCTTATTTTCTCTACTGAGGACTTATGCTATTCTTTCTTTTTATTAGGCTAGCTAGCAATATTCTTTCTCATTGTTCTAGAACATATGTCTAACTTTGTGACTCAACACTTTATTTTCCAGTAGGTCACCCATCTCTAGGCTACTCTGGCCTGAGTACATTTCAATTAAGCGTGCTGCTGGGTTAGGGCTAGGTTACTATTTATATGGCTCTGAGCCCTAGCTATTCTTTCTCATAGAACTGTGTCCTAACTTTAATCTGCCTTAAACCCTCTTCTTTGGGTCTCTTTGGCCTTTTAATCTCTTCATCCTCATCTAGAGGATCTATCTTCTCATACTTGTCTATTCTTAAGGTATATGGGGTTCTCTCTTCTATTTTTCAGGCATACTCCTACAATCTTGTGAATTCCAGTACTCATATTTGAACTTTGGACTCTGTCTTCGTTTAAGAAAAACTAAGTTCAGTATAGAGGCTAGCTGGTAACATCATGGATACTCTCTCTATATGAGTTAATCAACACCTTTTCCTTGGTGATCATCTTATCAGAAAGATATCAAGTCCTATTCCTCTTCTTTATGACTCATATTATCCTATCTTTAGGCTAGGTTATTTCACGACTCATAATCACCCATTGTCGTCTTAAGCCTTTTTAGGAACTATCAGATTCTGGGATAATACTCCCCTATGAATTATGTTAGGATCAACTGCAATTCTTCTGAAAGACTTCAAAACAATAAACTAAGTTACAGGGTTAGCTGCTCCCTTATTGTTGATAACTTAACAGATAATTCTCCATCACTATGTTCTCTAGCCCATTTTACTTATCAAGACTTCACTTAATCTCTCTTTTACTCAGGAGTTCTTCTCAACTTTCTTTCTTTCTTGTGACTTACCATGAGCTATTGCCATTTGCAATCATGGCCTAGCCATTACAAATCACCATCGGTAATTGCTATAGGTATTTATTTTCTATTACTATGGTACCGTATAATAACTTTCTCATCTTATCTGAATCTGTGATCTATCTGCGAATAATCTATAATAGATCTAACTCTTATCTGAAGAGTGATCTTAGCTCAGCTGAGTCTAGCTTTATCTGTGAGCATTTTGTTTTCGATCCAACTTTTATTTGAAGAGTGATCCGAAAATAATCTCTTTACTATTGTCTGCTGTTCTTTCTGTATACCATTTCTTTCAATAGAGTTATAACACTACCACTCTCTTGGTACATGCTGTAACCTTACCATAAGAAGTGATCCTGAGTACTATATTCATAAACTTGTAGAAATACCTGAGTAACCCCCAATCATATTGTAAACGACTGTCCTACTTGTTGAGATTGTCTGTTATTCTGGATACTTTTAAATTACCATCCTACTCTAACATTCTCATCTAACTGACTCTCATCATTATCTTATCTTAAACTCTTATTTGTATTCGTAACTTTAATCTAACTCTAATTTTGATCTTATTTTCCATTCTACTCTTAATCCTAATCCTTGAGAATTAGCTAACACTAACTACCTTATCTATTTCTCTAATCATGTGGAGCAAACATACCAGGTATGGAGTAGCCTATTGTGTGCATGCTGGACATTGCCATTTAAATATGCATAAGGTGTTATCACCTTAAACCAATAAGAGTAATTAAATTATACTATAATTACTACTAACAAATAATTGGCGCCTGAATCATATATCGCATTTACTTAGCGATTGTTATCCCATAAACATTTATTTGGATTACCTCAGGTGACTTTCTTGACTCCTCTCATATGAATGTAAAACTTTCTTCTGCATTTAGAATCTCTTACTTGTCGTATTCTGTAAACATTCCCTGGCAAAATGTCCCAGCTTGCCACATTTGTAGCAACTTCCTCTACCTGTCAATTAAAGCCTATTCTTGTGGTCTCTACCATAATTCTCATATGTGTTAGGCACTGATTGCATGTCTGCATCTCCTAGCTTACTATTCTTCTACTTCTTAACTGCTTATTATTACCCCTTCTAAAAACTAAAGGCCCCCTAGAACATCCCTAACAGAAACACTGAAAGGATTCATCTTTCAGAGTTGCCTTTATCTTTTCTGGGCACCACAAGTTTCTCTCTATAATCTTACTTGCCTCTACCTCTTCATTGAACCTCTATAATTGCCTGGAAAAATTCTTTCTTGTAGCACATACTTCAATCTGTAAGTTAACTTCTCAATCAATCAACTTTTACAATGCACGTTTATGAATTTGGCTAAGTATCCATCAAAGGGTTCCTCTTACTCTGCTTTAACATTTTAACTTAGCCTCATGTTCATCTATATTTGACTGAAAGGAATGCTTCTCATAAAATTGCTCAAGATAAAATTTCCCAGGTAAGCGAATCATTTTTTGTCTTCATATAGTAACTTCTATACTTTTCTATAGTTGGATACTATCTTCTTCCTCAGCAGATTTTGATCATCTGCTAGTCCTAGTTTGTTCTTGTCATATCCTAATTTTTCCCTATCTGTATAATACTGATAGAGGAAAGAGGTTTGGAAAGGATTGTGATGATGAATGGAAAAGAAAAGAATGATTAGATGAAGGTTTAAAAGAAGAGGGACTAAATTGAAAAGTATAAAAGTTCCATGGTGCAAAATGTAAAGTAGACATAAACTTTGGGCCATTAAGTGTAATTATGAAAAGTTGAGGGCCTAAAGTGTAATTTTCAAAAGTTTAAGGACCTAAATGTAATTTATCAAAAGTTTAAGGGGCAAAAGTGTAATTATGAGAAAGTTGAGCCAGAAAAGGCCCAAAAATGCCAGGAATCAGATCAGACCCAAATTTTATCAGTAGTTAGAGAAAATTATTCCGGTTAGTTTGACGAAAAATAGAATTTCGATTTGAGGTCCCAAAAAATTGATATAAATTTCTGAAGTTAGGAGAAATTATTACAGTATTTTTTGATCTCAGAATCAGATGAAGCTTTACAGTAAATTTTTATAATTAATATAAGAATTTATAAAACTGATAGGATCAGAAAAGGAATCCTGTAGAATTTTTAATGGAATTTACAGTGTAATAAAATACCTGATAAATATCTTCGGTAGAGGTTTCTCGGGATTTGTGCCATAAAGGTAGTGGACCATATAAAGGCCCAAAATGGCATCGCAAAGGCCCAATAAGGTAACTGAACAGTTATGTGGGCCAGTGTCCAGAGGAATCCTGGAAAAATACAAAATTATGAAAATGCCCCTAGGTTATAATAATGTACAAGAGATGAACGGAGGGCATTTTGGTCATTCTGGATAGGCCAAGACGCCAAAGCAAGTGCAAGAATGAGTACTCGTAGTCAGTATATGCCCTGATAAGGTATAAAGAGGTGTGAAATGACAATATGCCCTTAGGGTTAATATAGTGCAAGAAAGGGCTCTAAGGGTATTTTGGTAATTTTTCAAGGGATCTGTAATTTAGTTTAGACCAGTACAAGAATGTCAATGGTAGGAAGAATCTGGATACTGGATTTAAAGTCAGAAAACATATTATGGAATCTCAGAAAAATTAGATTCAGAAAACAGTCTGGTTTTTGGGAAATCGGACTGAGCCGGTACCGAATTTGACTGGAATTTTTCCAGAAGCTTCTTCCCTTGGAAATTTTGCCACATGTCCTATGAGGTGTCCCTTGATGATGTCATGGATGGTGTCATAATTATCTTTTAAGAAAAGTTAAATCCAAGAATAAATGTGAGCCATTAGATCAAATCGTGCACAAAGTGATCTTGGCCATCCATTTTCCAAGAGATTTCTCTATAAATACCCCCAAATTCTGATTTAAAACTGTGGCATGAGAACCCTTGGGGAAACTATGGCAAAATGAAAACTCAAACCAAGACAAAGAAGAATTCAAGGTCCAAAGTTCAAGCACGATAGAGATTAAAGGTAAGCAATTTATCCTAGCTTATTTTCCTTTGATTTGGGAGCTTGAACTTAAGGTTTTCATGGAAGAAAGTTGAGTTTTCTCTAAGGTGTAGATGCTGTCCAAAACCTTAGATGAAAGGAGAAAGAAGAAAGTAAAGTTAGAGTTATGAGATTAAAGCTTAAACAAGCTAGTTAGATGATTGGTTGTTGAATCAAGTTGATATTCTTGACTTTGCCATGGTTGAAATATTTCGGTTTGCACTGTTCATGCATTGTTCATGATAGAAGGAGATGGAATTTCAATGATCTAATGCTTCCATTGAATTTATATGATGATTTTGTGTAGGATTGGATAGGTTTTGAACCTTGAAACCATTGGAATTGAAAGTTGTAATGTTTGAAATTCTTTTCTGTACTGTTCACTCGCATGAACAGTGATTGGAATTTCATGATTTTGATGCTTCCAATGGTTTTAAAATGAAAACTTGTGTGGGATAAAGTAGAGAAATAAGTATAGGAAGCATTAGAATCAAAACGAGAATTTTTGGAAGAATTGGGTATGTTTTTCAAATATGTCCAGAACAGTGCATGGGAGCTGGAATTTCATGATTTTAAGCTCATAAGTGGATTCAAAAGATGAAATTGTGTAGGGTAAGTGTAACATCCCGATTTTTGGGTCTAGGAAAACTGGGAGGTAGTCTGATATGGGCAGGCTGCTAAACCCGTAGTCCCAGGGTAGTAATCTGATATGGGCGGATCACTTACCTATATTTGGTAGGAATCCGAGGGATGAGCTAAGTTCCTCAGGATTTAAAGATGAGTTAAGTCTTTGACCTACAAAATAGGGACAGTTCACCTAGGTTCAAAAAGAGGAATGTAAGGAATATCCTAAGTCTTAAGCCTAGAAATTCTGCAGGTAGCTAGATATGGGCTGGCTCCTGAGTAAGATAACCTGATATGGGCGGGTTGTCGAGCCTTTCAATTAATGATGACTCCCAAAGAGTTCAGGGGATGAGTTGTTGGAAGAGAATTTCAAGAACTTAAGATGAAGGATAAGAAGATAAGTAAAGATGCTAGAAAATAGAAAAAATTATGCTGATCATTTCACTGAACTGTGAAATATGCATATGAGGTCTCTATGAGTATGAAAGAATTAGAAAAATAACCGAGGGTATTTTGGTCATTTCACAATGGATGGATATCAGATGAAATTTGATAGTAAATTATTATAATTAATATGAGAATTTATGGAGTTAACAGAAGTAAAAAAGGAGTCTTGTAGAATTAATTATGGAATTTACGGTGAAAAAGGACACCGATAAAGGGTTAAAGGAAATGTATGTAATTTTTATCAGGATTTCTGGGTCTCAGAAAATTATGAAACTTTGTAGAGAATTAATTTTATATTAGAATGAATTTCTAAAAATGTTAGAACAATTAAAAGAGATGTTTAGCATTTATTCTAAGATCAGGGTAATTTAAGGATATCGGTATAAGAAAAGTACATTGGGATTTTGGCCAATTAGCTATTGGACCTAAAAGAGGCCCAACATTTCATCCTAGGCCATCCCAATAAGCCCCAAAATTTATCTTGGAGCCTAAGTCCAATAATGAATAATTTATGGATTTTTGAAAAGAAAGGAAAGAGAATAAAGTAAAAATTAGGGTTTGCACATGGTGGGACCCACAATAACTTCAAAGTGTCACCAAAAAGGAGCTTAGGTGTCCCATGTGATGCTATGATGGTGGTGATGTCATGAGTGAAAGGAGAAAAGACATTTCAAGATCAAACCTTTAACCATTAGATTAAATAGTTCCCAAGGTGATCTTGGCCTTCAATTTTCCCAAGATTTTGCTATAAATACCCCCCTTGCCATTCATTCTTCACACCCAAGAGCTTCTTTAGAGAGAGAAGTGAGTTCTAGAGAAAGAAAGTGGAAGAAAGAAAGAAGGAAGGAAGTTCTGGCGGAGCTGGAAGCAATATAGAGAAGCAAGAGTTCTGCTAAACTAGCCAGGTAGTAAACTTACCCTAAACTTGTATGTATGATTGATTGTATTATGACTTGATTGATTGTTGTTAATCTGTAATTGTTGAAGCTCTGTGCTATGATTGCCTTGGCCAATTGTATTTCATATATCACATGGAAGCATGCACATTACATTATGTTGACACAATCACAAGCAAGCATAAATATCATCAATGCATACATTGTTTAGTACCATTTGCTACTAAGATTCCCCCGAATCTCATACCCTATTTATAACCCATTACAGAGAGGTTATGTTGAAGTGAATTTTGAGAATGTTGTAAGACGTTGTTATGCTGCCAAATTTCAGACTGAACATAAGGAGATGATATGTACTGTGTACGTAGGTACTGTCTAAGGAGTCTGAAAGTGAGTGGACCTAGTTGGTTCATCCAGTCTTTCCTGGGTACTTACGTAGAATGGTAGTTCTCACGGGAATTACCGAATCAATACAAGATCAGTTATTTTTACAGATGAAGTATAGTAGTTATACTGCCGGATTTCAGGCAGGAAAGATGTAATAGAGATACGAGGATATTGTTCATGCCCTATTGTATAAAGATTTATTATTTAATGATAAGTATTATTTGGAATGTTTGATTGATATGTGATTGATGTATGCATATGTATATAAAGTTGATTGCTGGAATTTGCCACCATAAACAGTAACTCATGATGATATAGTGATGTTTGATCTATAATTGACAATAGTAAATAATTAAATAAATGTATGATATTTTTATGATAAATAGTAGACATACCAAGCTTCGATTTGATATATAGAATGTCTCATTTAGATATCTACACATGGAGATATAAATTATCAAAGTTGGGACCAAAATGCTGGATTCAGGAGAAAAAAGCTGGATGAACAATAAAGTTGTAACTTTGACTGACGTTGACTTGGACAAGTAATGGTCAACTAGTTATTTTTCCTTGAAATAGTATTGAGTTAGCTTCATTTATCAATTTGAACCACTGCATTCTGATTTTTCTAGAATTAGTTATGATTTTTCGAAGTCAGGTCACGCATCTGGAATTTACACAGTGAACAGTACTCGATAAGAGTAAAACTCCAGATTGAGAAATTGGACTTCAATGACCTTGAAAGTGGTTCTAAATACTACCAATTGGTCCCTAAGATGTACAAAAATAAGGATGTTTCAGTAAGGTCAAGACATCAATTGATTCAAAGGCCAAGTCAATTGGTAAAGATTAAAGGAAGTTATATTAGTTAAAGTAAGTTTAATGTTCAAGAGAAGTTAGATTGTAATGAATGGATGATTATGTGATGTTAGGATTTGATTGTGGACTCAAAAGAGGCAACCACATATCAAGGAAAAGTAAGAAGGAAGAAGCAAAGTTAAAGTGAAAGGAAGTAAAGCAATAAGGTAGTAAACTTACCCTAAACTTGTATGTATTGAATGTTATGCTTGATTGTGCTTTGGCTTTGTTAAATTGTGTGCATATGTGTAGATGATTGAATCTCTGTTTCTATGATTACTTTGTCCAATTGTATTTCATATGATACATGGAAACATGCTCATTACACTATGTCACACTTTCACAAGCAAGCACAAGCAATTACATTAATACATGCATTGTTTAGTATCGTTTGCTACTGAGATTTCCCCAGAAATCTCATCCCATCCATGTAATCCCAATTCCAACAGGTTTATGAAAGATGAAATAGGATGAAGAAGCATGAAGAGGAGTTAGGGATTGGTCAATGTAAATGTTATATGATGTTATGTGAAGAATTCTTGCAAGTAATGATGTTGTATGGCCAGTTTGAACAATAATGTTTATGATGTAATAAAAAATAGTAAATAATGGAATAAAAGTATAAAATTTTACAGACATTTAGTTAACATGTCAAGATTTATTTTGACACCAAGAACACTTTATTTTGATGTCTGTACAAAGAGAACCAATTTTACAAAGATGGGGAGCAGAATATGTTTTTAGAATTTTTGACCAAATAAACAGTAAACTTTAACGAATAAATTGTATCAATGTGCTAAGCATTTGGTCAGAAACTTATTTTTTCATTAAATTTCAAGATGTTAGTTTCGAGTATAATTTTGAACCACTTTATTTCTATTTTTCTAGAATTAATTATGATTTTTCAAAGTTCATCGCTGAATCTGGAATACCATATGAACAGTAACTCGCCAAGAGTAAAAATTCCAGATTTAGCTAATGGACTTCAAAGGTTATGTAAGTGGTTCTAAATACTACCGAATGATCCCTAAGATGTACGAAAGTAAGGATGTTACAGTTCTTATCTGGACTATAACTCCTTGATGACTTCTGATATGACACAAATTGTGTATGGTTTCTGTGTCATTTTAAGGGTTTTGTAACAACATTACCATTCATTTTATACCTGTAATTGTGCTTTTGTGGTAACATATGATTGTGCTTGGCAATACGCTAATTAAAGGGTAAAATGGTAAATTAACTCCTCCAAACTGTATATATGTTGTCCTTTTGTTAGTTGGACTTTTACTGTGAGCTTTGATTGTGAATTGCAGGAATTTTGGAGGAAAACCAAGAACTAATGTGAAAAGAAAAGAAATTACACAAAGAGAATCAAATCAAGGAAGCCAGCTTCTGTGGTATTTTGTCACGACCAAAGTGTCCAAAGGTCGCGACCTCATTTCTTTTGAGAAGTTTTTCTATGCTCACGGGTCGCGATCAAAAAGAAGATCTTGTCGCGACCAAAGAAGACAATCAGTGAAGCTGCGCATTTTTTATTAGATCATTTTAGAATTAAAAGGAGAGGGAAGCTGCAGACGCAGGAGGAGGATGGTTTTTACCTAATTTGGCTAAGAAGTAGTACTCAACGCTCTCTCAACACTCTCTCTACAACCTACACACACATCTTCCATCTTCTTGATCTTTCCACAGATTTTCTTCATGGCTTTATATCTGGGCAGCGATTGCAGCACAATAGGAGTTATGAGAGGCTAGATCTTTAGTCTCTTGGTGATGAACCGTATATCTTGAGCTCATGGACAGTACTAGGAGTTTTCTACCTTAATCTGCACCTGTTTCATGTTTTGATATTTCTAGATTTAGGGATTTCATTGTATGAGTAGGGATTGAATATCGATTGATTATTCTCAGATTAGGTATTTGTAATTGAATTTGGATGATTTGAATGTTGATTTTAATATGAATATTTTAGTTTAGATTTCTGGACAGTTGGATTATTATCAACGATTGTTGATATCTAATTCAATTGCTTGAAGTCCATGGTTGTCGATCGATGATCATTTGAGGGCATTTTCATCATTTGATTTAATTACACACTAAGTGGTTTTAACAGTGCATTAAAAGCTTTTAAACTAGCTTTGATCAAAGGTGTTCAAGGACTATTAATGTTCTAGGCTCAATCGATTGATTGAGGTTTTATTTAAGACTTAGTGATTTCAAAACTCCAATATCAAATTAAGAGCAAGGATAGATATGTTTTAATCATCAAGAGTCTTTCTCAACATATTTCTTTCACAAGCCAACTCATATTTCTCTTAATCAAAAATACAAAAAGATTTATTTTACTGCACCCTTATTTTATTGCATCAAAGATCAATAAAATTCCAAAACCCATGTTATTTTCACTCAGGTCTAAAATGGTTTTGTCACCTAGAAAAACAATAGGGTTGTGCCTTATACTATATTATCAGGTGCAATTATTATTTTGATGGATCCAACGACGACAATTCGACCTCATCAATAACGCCATAGTCGGGGAGCCAAGTAATCGGTTCCTTAGTAATTGGTTGTCAATTCCATCATTCACCTGAGTCATTTTTTGTTTGAATTTTTGTTTTTTTTTGTTTTTATTGTATAGCATTCTACATTTTTTTTCTAAATTTCTTTGAAATCACTCTTTGTGACTTGGAGTCACGACTAAACTTCATTTTTGTCGCGACCTTATTGCTTTATTGGGGTCTTGATTACTCTACAAAATTAAGTCGTGACAGTCACACTTTCTGTGTTCCTTAGTCGCCACGTGAGTCCATTTGTGTCGTGACCTTAAATCCATTTTTAAGAAATTTAGCTCTCTGTGTTCAGGTGTCGCGACCGGAACACCCTTGTGTCGTGACTAGTTGAAAATTTCTGCTGTGAAACTTTTGTGTCTGATTTTGATTGCTTGCTTGGCCATTCTTGATTGTTTCTGTGTTGCATGCATAGAAGAACTGAACCATTAGTGACTTTTGAACCTGAAGTTGAAAGACAACTTAGGAAACTAAGGAGAGAATTTAGAGAGTAGGAACTAGTAAAGTTGTAGCTGAAGAAGAAGCGAGATCAACATAATCTAGTTCATCCTCTAGTGCTATAAGATCTAAAATTTAACTCAATTTAGAGATTCTATTAGAAACTTCTAATATGGCTGAGATTAATCATAATGGGCATAATGGGGATAATAGATAAGGAGAGAATAAAATACCAATGAATATAGAAGATAATAGAAGTGTGAGGGAAATAAATCATTCTCATGTGAATTATGATCCTTATGGTTTCTACACTAAAGAGGCTAATTTTGAAATTAAAGGAGCTTTGATTGTAGCCTTACCTAAATTTCATGGTTTTACAGGAGAATGTCCACATCGGCACTTATAAACTATGCATATGATCTTCTCTTTGATGAAGCCTCCAATGACTGCATTGGATGATATTTTAAGGAGGTGTTTCCATTTCACTATAGAAGAGAAGGCTAAGGAGTGGTTATACAATTTGCCAACTCATTTGTCAACTCTTACATGAGACCAGTTGAAATCAACATTTTTAGAACAATTATTCTCGGCCTCTAAGACTACTCGGATGAAGAAGGAGATTACAAACATTCTGCAACAGGATGGAGAGTCATTACATGAATATTAGATGAGATTTATCAATTTGTTGGCTCGATGTCCTCATCACAACATCACGAAAGCTAATTTAGTAGACATTTTATTTGATCGTCTACTTCCTCAGAACAAGGTGTCCTTGAGAGATAAAATTCCACAAGCAAGTTAGGAGTTATTCCAGAAAATGGCTAATGAAGACCATCAGATTGAGGATCCAAGGAGAATGCCCATATCATCTTTGGGTAATTCAAATGAGATTTTAGCAGAAATAGCAGCTCTAGGAAATCGAATGGAAAAGAGGATGAATTTAATTGAAAGAGAGCTACATTCTAAGGAGCAAGTTCATGCAATAGGAACCTCACAAGCACTAGTTATAGGATGTGAGTCATGTGGTTCAATGATGCATGCTACAAGTACATGTGATAGACAGTATGAGGAAGTAGCAGTAATATATCAAGGGAGAGATAATTAATACCAGAAGAGAGATCCATACTCCAACACATATAATCCTAGTTGGAGAGACCACCCAAATTTTAGGTGGGGGAGTGGGGAAAATAGGCCAAACCAATTCCAAGGGGTTGGTGCTTCCTTAAGCAACTACCAAAGTAATGCAAGGTCCATGGTTCTAACTCACCCTAATACTTTAGTGAAATCAAGACCAGATGAGACTTCTTAATTATTGAAGAGCATGGCGGCACAGATGAACAACATGGATGGTAGAATGACCAATATAGGTAACAAGCTCAAAGAGAATTACGGTCAATTCACCTCCATATCTTCAATTATTCAAAGTATGTAGAAGGATAATGCAGATGTGTACAGGAAACTCGAGGAGTTAAGTTCTAAGAATGCTGATATTACAAGTCATTTAACTCAAGTTTCCAATACAGTGAGCGACATCCAAACAAAGAGTAGTGGCAGCATACCTTCGAACACTGTTATTAATCTGAAGGGTCTGAATACCATATCACTCAGAAGTGGGAGAAAGGTGCATTTTAAGGAAGATTAAACACCAAAGGAGGATATGGAAGATTTTGAAGTTGAAAATTCATCATTGTCACAGATGAAGATTGGGAAATCAGAAAGTATTAAAGAACAACAGCTTATGATTAAGAAGGTAACCCAAGAAGAGAACTCATAAGCACAAGAGGAAATGCAAGAGATACAAGAAGAGGAAGTGATAATGCCAATTCCAGCATACAAAGGAAAGCAAATTGAGGAGAAGGCGGAGTCGAGCAAGCAAGGAGCCTCTATGCATATAGGTAAGGAGGTAAGTATAAAGGATCTCACTTTCCCTAAAGCTTATTTTTTGATGGAAAGAAAAAGATTGATCCTGAATTTGCAAAAGATGTGTATACTCTTTTCAATAAGTTAGAAATAAATATTCCTATAGTTGAATTCCTCAAAAGGAACCCTAAGTATGCTAAATTTTTGAAAGAGTTGTGTGCTGATAAGAAAAAGTTTAGGCCTCTTGAGAGAATTCAATGAGTGCTAATGTGTCATCACTTTTTAAGACTGAATTACCTGTTAAGTGCCAAGACACAGGATCTTACACAATCCCATGCACTATAGGAAAGGTTCATATTAAGGGTGCATTATTAGATCTAGGGGCTGCCATTAATGTAATGCCTTGGTCGATATACTTAGCTTTAGGTATTAATAATCTTAGAGACACAAGTGTAGTGCTCCAATTAGCTGATAGATCAATTAGGTATCCTAAGGGAATTCTTGAGGATATTCTAGCGCAGGTCAAGGATTTAGTGTTCCCAACTGATTTTTATGTTCTAGACATGTCCAGTGAGTTAGTGAATGAGAGCACTTTGATCCTAGGCAGACCTTTCCTTCAAACTTCCAAGACAATTATTAGTATGAAGCATAGTTCCATTACAATGGAAGTTGAAAAACATGTAGTAACTTTTAATATGAATGAAGCAATGAAATATCCTTTTGATAATTCTGCTTTTGCTAGGTTGAATGCCATTGATTATGCTATTAAAGAGACTAGGAATGAGCATGAATTGAGTTTGCATGATGGGTATGATTCTATGTTGCATAATTCCCAAAATTCCCATGAAGCATCTCAAGAGCTTGAGGATTCAAATTCATCTTTGAGTGTTTATGATGACTATTTTGAATCTCTTTCTTCTATTTATTCTTTTCCCTACTCTTGTGAAAGCAATGCATCATGTTTCAATTGTTTTGATGTAATTAGCATGCTTTCAGTTTCCCAAGATTTCTCATTATCAAATTTTGATTCGATTTCATCAATTACCAATGATAATGTTGCTGGGAAGGAATTTGTGAGTGATTTTACAGGGTCATAAGATAATTTAGAAGCTGGAAGTAGAACAAACGAAGTGGGGTCGAGCTTATATGATCCCAAGTCATGACGTGAAGACCTCCAAGTCGTGACTAGATATGAATCTGCTGAAGGGGAGACTCTCTGTGAACATAAGTCATGACCAGATGATTGTCTTGTCGTGACCATAGACTCCTGAGATGTTCAATCGCATCCCAAATATGATCATGTAGCGACCAAAAGTTTCAGGGATACTCTGTCAATTTGGGTCCCAACGAGAAGTTGAAAATGAGCCTAAGAGGTCACGACTGGGAATTTCAGATGCAACCAGTGAATTTCAAATACCTTCAGTTCCATATTCCACTATTTTTGTTAAAGGGCCAATATGTTCTAACTCTACTTATCCTCACTCACATTCCAAAATTACCTCTCATACTTTAAGATTCTTAAATGATTTGATCTCTAATAATGATGCAGGTATGAAAGAGAGTGATCTCAACTATATTATAGCTGTGGACCAACTTAAGCTTAGTGCAACTCTTGAAAAGATTAAAGGCAAGATGAAAAGGCCTAACGAGCTGAACATGAGCAATCTCCAAGAATATACAAAGGATGTGAAGGGAACACCACCCAAGTTTGTTGCTGCTATATTCCAACCACAGTTGGGCAAGTTCAAGTTTAAACTGGGAAGATTCATGACAAACTTGGATGGACTTCACAATGTATTCAGAGTGCATGATTTTGGGATGCTAGAATAGAGAGAGAAGGCAATGGAGAAGATTTTTCAATCAAACAGCTATCTCTCAAAATTTTATGAGTTCTTACTGCCTCAATGAGGCCAGGTCGTCCCTTTTCTCTATCTTACTTTTCATATGCTATTATCAATTGCTATTATCTTTTTGCATGTGTTAGTTTGATGATTAGAAAGGGATGAACCAGTAGAAGTAGTAGTTCATTTCTTTGCTTAATGCTTCTTAGGGTTTTGAATAAAATTCCTCAGTTGCTAATCTACTTATTTTATGCTGTTATCTTTTCATCCACACACTCAATTGCATGTTATAGTTTACCCATCTTGTCATCTTTACTTTCCTTGTATCGCGATGTATGATTTGAATGTGATTATGTGCTTCACTGCTGAATTTTCATTGAGTTGTGTGCTAGTTTGTTGTGGGAGAAATTTACTATGATTTGGGAGAATTAAAAGAAGGTTTGGAGTCCATTATGCCTTGATTCTCTTTACTTCACTGTTGTGATTGGTTTTTAAAATGCTGCCGATAGTGAGGACACTGTCAAGTTTAAGTGTGGGGGAGATGTTCTTGTTTCTGTGCTAATCAATGTAAAATTCTTCGATTAATCTAATCTTTCATCACAATTTTTGGTTTTTGATCTTAATGTGTGATGAATTGCTGAAAATTGGATTCCCACTTTAAACCGTTTTATTGTTAGCTAAACAGGTTTTAGTGTAAAAGATATTTTGGGCTTTGAAAACTATCAAGTGGTAGTCTCTGTGGTCTTTAGTCGTGACCTATGTGTTGTATGGTTGCGACCTGACATGGAATTTTGGACTTAATATGCTCTCTGTGAAATTTAGTCGTGACCTTCACTATTTTCAGTCGTGACCTTAGTGTGAAAATGTCCATTTACCTTTTCTTTGCTTTTTGCAATGCTGGATAGGAGGATTCCTTTTGAGCTGCTAAGGTACTTTTGTAAATGATTCATTACCCTCTTATTTTTAATCTTTTGCATAAAGAATTTATAGAAACCATTTTCACACTTGAATTTTTTTTTTAAATCTTGGAAATTGAATTGGAGACACTTAAGTTTTTACTATTAGATTTGGGATTATTACAAGATTTTGAGTCATTACTTTGGCACTTTTAAATCATCATTTAAGAGGGTTTTCAGTTGTGATAAGTGTTTTAATGCCTAGTGAATGATGAATATTGTTTGAGACTTTAGCTTATGAGCAATTTAGATGAAAACCTTAGTTGGAAGGATTTTCGGCCTAAATTTCTCTATTGAGTGGCTATTCAATTAGTTTATATCCTCTAGAACTTGTCTTAGCTCTGAGTTGAGAATTACTTGCGCATTTATGTTATTGAATATGATAGAGGCATTCATTTCTAAACCCTTTTATTCCAAACACAAGTCTGTTACATATTATATTCGTAGTAACCCCCTTTGAGCCCATCATATTTTCTTTCCATCATTTTTATATAAAGTCATATATGCTACAACATCATTTCAAAATAAAATTTTTATTCATGTAAAAAAATTATTGTTGTAATGTTGTGCTACATCTTCTATGTATAAGGTGCCAAATAAAAAAAAAGAAAGAAAAGAAAAGAGAAATGAAGGAGGCACTATTATCAACCCCTATTAGCATAATTATCACCTCTACATCTCTGAAGACATGAATTTATGCCATATATTCATTATTGAATGCATATAGTACTTTCTATCCTTCATATTTCATTCCACGTGGCCTATCCCCATCATTTCACCCTTAGAAGTCCTCTTGATTATTTGCATAAGTGTTATATAGTTGATGTGATTTAGAGTCATGAAACATCCTTATTTTCGTACGTCTTAGGGACCAATTGGTAGTATTTAGAACCACTTTCAAGGTCATTGAAGTCCAATTTCTCAATCTGGAGTTTTACTCTTATTGAGTACTGTTCACTATGTAAATTCCAGATGAGTGACCTGACTTCGAAAAATCATAACTAATTCTAGAAAAAT
Source organism: Leucaena leucocephala (assembly GCA_037074615.1). Taxonomy (NCBI): domain Eukaryota; kingdom Viridiplantae; phylum Streptophyta; class Magnoliopsida; order Fabales; family Fabaceae; genus Leucaena; species Leucaena leucocephala. Next base: position 7,277,120 of record CM073545.1, read on the forward strand.
CAGAATGAAGTGGTTCAAATTGCTACATGAAGCTAACTCAATACTATTTCAAGGAAAAATAACTCGTTGACCATTCCTTGTCCAAGTAAACGTCAGTCAAAGTTACAACTTTACTGTTCATCCAACGTTTTTCTCCTGAATTCAGCATTTTGGTCCCAACTTTGATAATTTATATCTCCATGTGTAGACATCGAAATGAGACATTCTATATATCAAATCGAAGCTTGGTATGTCTAATATTTATCATAAACATATCATACATTTATTTAATCATTTACTATTTTTAATTATAGATCAAACATCACTATATCACCACGAGTTACTGTTCATGGTGGCAAATTCCAGCAAGCAACTTTACATACATATGCATACATCAATCACATATCAAACAAACATGCCAAACAATACTTATCGTTAAATAATAAATCTTTATACAACAGGGCATGAACAAGATCCTCGTATCTCTATTACATCTTTCCTGCCTGAAATCCGGCAGTATAACTACTATACTTCATCTGTAAAAATAACTGATCTTGTACTGATTCGGTAATTCCCGTGAGAATTACCATTCTACGTAAGTACCCAGGAAAGACTGGATGAACCGACTAGGTCCACTCACTTCCAGACTCCTTAGACAGTACCTACGTACACAGTACGTATCATCTCCTTATGTTCAGTCTGAAAATCGGCAGCATAACGGCGTCTTACAGCATTCTCAAAATTCACTTCGATATATGTAATATCCTTAATTTTCTGTACTGGTTCCTATGTACAGATTAAACGGAATATATGAGCTCTGTTTCAGGAAAAACATGTGGTCCTTTATGTAAAGAAAAGGATTAAATTGCAAAAGAAAGGAAAGTAAGGGACCTAAATGTAATTATGGAAAGCTTAAAGTTAGGAAAGAAATGTAGACAAAAATGTGGGGTCTCAAAGTGTAATTTTAGCCAAATAAAGGGACTTAATTACAAAGAAGAAAAAGTTCCCTGGGGCTAAAGTGTAATTAAAGAAAAATAGGCCAGAAGTGGTTTGGACCGCCCGACAGCATTTCAGTCCCAGATTCTACCAGAAGTTAGGGCATGTGACGCCAGGTAACCCAGCCTAATACCGGAATTTTTGAAGACTCCAGATAGCCAGAAATGGACTGATCGTCCGAAAGTTATAAAAATTTATACCGGATACCCTAGATTTCAGATATAAGTGGGAAAATACAGGATGATGCGCCTTTATGGGGCGGATGTCGGGAAACTGACAGGATACCGATAGGAGGTCTGTAGGAAAAGTTATTCACAAAATAAAAAATCCAGACGGAGTGTGAGGCCTCCGGGGATCCGGGTAGGAGATTTATCGATATTTTTAAAGGGGCTGAATGCGATCGGATGACTTCGGTCAGATGACCGTTATAACCCCCAAGGATGCCTGAACACAGTAGGACACTGTATCTGGGAAAAAGAGCCGGTGTCAGGAAAAGGTGTATAATCGATAAATAATAGTTAAAATATTCAATGAACTGTGTTAAAGGAAGATTCCTCGTAGTGCGTGCCATACAGGTAATGGACCCAGGAAGCCCAAAAATGGCGCCATTAGAGGCCCAATAAGACTCTTGGACTGATAGGTGGGCCAGTGTCCAGCAGAACCCCGGAAAAGTGCAAAATTACGAAAATGCCCCTATGTTGTACAAAAAGGGCAGCAGATGAATAGAGGGTATTCTGGTCATTTTGGATAGACCCAGAGGTCAAGACATGTCTAAATAAGGTTGACTAGAGCCAGTATAAGCTTTGACCGGGTCCAGAAAGGTGTGAAATGATGATTTTGCCCTTAGGGTTAAAATAGGACAAGATAGGGCACCAAGGGCATTTTGGTCATTTCGCAGGGGATCTGTAACTGAGTCTGGACCCAGTATTAAAAAGTTAATGATATAAAGGGTCTAGATACTAAATGTGAGGTCAGTAGACATAAAAAGGATCTTCAGAAACATCAGATTCAGAAAACGGCACGTTTTTCGAGGCGATAGACCGGGCCGGTACCGGATTGGACCGGAAAGCTTCCAGAACCTCCAAATTTCATCACATGAAGCATATGGATGGTGAGGTGTCCCATGAGGTGTCCAGGGTGATGCAGTAAAAAAGAATTAAAGAAAATAGGAAATTCCAGGAAAAACCAGGACCACAGGATCATAAGTCTTCCTAATTACAAGATTGCCATTGCTCAACACTATAAATACCCCCACCTAGCCCCTCATTTCGGCATAAGCAAGGAAGAAAGGAAGAGAGAAGTTCTTGAGAGAGAAAATGTGAGAAAGAAAGAAGTAAGGAAGTTCTGGTGAAGTTGGAAGTAGTAGGGAAGTTCTGAAGCACTGCTTTTGAGGTAACAACTAATCCTAGCTCTTATGTAATGTCTTTGTGATGTGTTGTTTTGTTTGGTTGATTGTTGTCCTATATGTTATGCTTGAAGCTCTATTCCAATGCTATGATCATATGTTATTGAATATGGAAGCATGCAGCATACTTATCTGTACACAGTCATAAGCAAGCACCGTCACTCTGCATTACATATTTTGTTATGATTATTGTTACTGGGATTCTTTTGAATCTCATTCCCAAACATAACATTACAGGGGAGGTTCTGTCAAAATAAAATTTGGAAATCTTAAGAGACGCCGGTAGGCTGCCGAAATTCCGGCAACGAAGACGGAACAAAGAAAGGAACTGATACGTACTGTGTACGTAGTGCTGTCTAAGGAGGCTGGAAGTGAGTGGACCCAGCAGGTTCATCCAGTCTTTCCTGGGTACTACGTAGAATGGTAGTTCTCATAAGGGAATTACCGAATCGGTACAACATCGGTTACTTTCTAAAGAAGAATTGTAGCAGTTATGCTGCCGAATTTTAGACAGAGAAGGATGTATTAAAATATGAGCGAGTTAATCATGCACTGATATATAACAGTTGATTATTTAATATTAATTGTTATCTGGCCTGTATGACTGATATGTGTTGGTTGTATGCTTGGGTATGTAAAGACTAAATGCTGAAAATAGGCTTAGTGAACAGTAACTCGTGAAGACCCATTCGTGTTTGATAAATCATTAAAAATAGTAAATAATTGAATTAATGTACTAAATTTTTAGGGTAAAAAGTAGACATACTAAGATTTAATTTGATATATATAATGCCTAATTTGGATGTATACACGAAAAGATATAAATTGTTAAAGTTGGGACCAGAATGCTGGATTCAGGAGAAAGTCATTGGATGAACAGTAAGATTGAAACATTGACCCACGTTAAATTTGTCAAGGATTGGTCAACCAATGATTTTTCCCTGAAATATATTCGAGTTATATTCATGTAGCAATTTGAACCACTTCATTTCGATTTTTCTAGAATTAGTTATGAATTTTCAAAATCAGGTCACTCATCTGGAATTTGCCACAGTGAACAGTACTCGATATGAATAAAATTCCAGATTAAGTGTTTAGACTTCAATGACCCTGAAAGTGGTTTAAGTGCTACTGAATGGTCCCTAAGATGTATAAAAATAAGGATGTGACAATATAACCTCTCTGTAATGGGTTATAAATAGGGGATGAGATTCGGGGGAATCTCAGTAGCAAACGGTACTAAACAATGCATGCATTAAAGTAAATACTTGTGCTTGCTTGTGAAAGTGTAAACATTGTGTAATGTGCATGCTTCCATGTAACATATGAAATACAATTGGCCAAGGTAATCATAGAAACAGAGCTTCAATCATATACACATATGCACACAATTCAACAAAGTCATAGCACAATCAAGCATAACATTCAATACATACAAGTTTAGGGTAAGTTTACTACCTTATTGCTTTACTTCTTTCCACTTTAACTTTTCTTCTTCCTTCTTACTTTTCCTTGCTATGTGGCTGCCCTCTTTTGAGCACACCAAGCAAATCCTAACATCACATTACCATCCAACCATTACAATCTAACTTCTCTTGAACACTAAGCTTACTTTAAGTAACATAACATCCTTTAATCTTTACCAATTGACTTGACCTTTGAATCAATTGATGTCTTGACCTTACCCTACACAATTTGGCCTTTTGAATCCATTTATGAACTCAAAACAACCAAATTCCAGCAACTATGCACTGTTCCGGACAGATTTGAAAAACATGCATAATTCTTTCAAAAATTCTCATTTTGATTCCAATGCTTCCCATACATGTTCCTCCACTTTCCCCCACACAAAATCTCATTTTAAGACCATTGGAAGAATCAAAATCATGAAATTCAAATAACTGTTCACGCGAGTGAACAGTACCGTGAGGAATTTTCAACATTATAACCTTTAATTCTAATGGTTTCCAAGGTTCAAAACCTTTCCAATCCTACACAAAAGCATCATATAAACTCAATGGAAGCATTAAATCATTGAAATTCCATTTCCTTCTATCATGAACAGTGCATGAGCAGTGCAAACCGAAATGGTAAAGTCAAGAACATCAACTTACTTCACAACCAAGCATGTAACTAACTTGTTTAAGCTTGTCTTAACTATCTATGACTTAAAACTCATATTCCTTTCACATATACACAAAAATTCCAGCAGCATTTCCCCAAGATTTAAGCCTAAAAAAATCACTTAAACTCAAGCACAAACCATAAGAACAAAAGGTAGAAGCAAGGAGAACACTTACCTTACTTGCTCCTTCAAGACCCTTGCTTCTTCCTTGCTTTCTTCCACTTTCTTTCTCTAGAACTCACTTCTCTTTCTAAAGGAGCTCTTGGGTGTGAAGAATGAATGGAAAAGTCATGTGCCATTTGAAGGCCAAGATCACTTTGGAAACTATTTGATCTAATGGTTAAAGGTTTGATCTTGGAATGTCTTTTCACTCAAGACCTTACCACCATGACATCTGAAGGGAATTGGAAGACACGCAGCGGAAATTAACTTTAAAAATTTTTCCATTCCCAGCCAGGATCTACCGAATGTGTTTAAGTCAAGGAGAAAGAAGTGTTACCTTCGGTTTCAAGCTTTGGTCGCGACCTCAGTGTCCACTAGTCGCGACTCTTCACCTCTGGAACATTTTAGTCGCAACCTCCTCTGCTTCTCGTCGCGACCTGAAGTCTCTGGAGTTTGTAGTCGCGACCTCGTCAGCTTCAAGTCGCGACCTGCCTCTTCTTTTCGGATTTCTGACGTTCAGATGCCCGTATAGTCGCGACCTCAGGGTGTTCTGGTCGCGACCTTGCTTCGTGTCTGGTCGTATCGTAGAAGTCGACAGCTCAGATCGGCTTCCTCTTCCGGTATCCACACGAACAGCGTTCCAATCGCGAACGACGTGCTAGCGCCTCTTGTCCCTCTAGGGCTTTCTAGAGATTCCGTCCTCACCATCTCTATCTCGGCAGTTTCTTATGTGCAAACCTTTTGCACTCTCCCTGCCCCCTCTTCTCACGTCTGAATGTGTGTGTAGAGATCTATATTGTGTGTAGAACCCTAGCTCCTAATGTCAAATATATAGGAAGCTATCGGGCTTCTAATAGGGCCGGGCTTCTGAATTAATCTTATATTAATTCTGAATTAATACAATATCATATATTGCATAATTTAATAAGAAACTGATTAAATAAATATGGTTTATATTAAATCCGTCCCACAGATTTAATTCACCTATTTATTTGATTTAAAATAAAGATAAGACAGAATTATATTTGATTTATTCTCATAAATCAAATTTGAGATATCTTATCAATTTAAATTTCAAATTCAAATAGATCATATCCATTTAAATTCAAATTCAAAAATGATAGAGATTTAATTTATCCTTATAAATTAAATCTTACAAATATCTCTTATATTATATATATATATAATATATATATAAACTAATTTATATATATAAAAAATATATATCCACCCTAGATCATTCATTGAATCTAGACATTTCTTAGATTCAATGAATCTGGACATCATAGCTCGCATTGGGCTGTTTTGTGTGCGACCCTGTAGGCCCATATGAAGTTGGCAGTGGCCCAGTTACTATACTGACCCACAAGTCGTAAGCGGTCTCTAGCAAGGCATTACGACTACCCAAAACATATGAGGATCGATAAATGATGTAACCTTTCATACAACCATATCACGTCCCTTTTGTCACATGATATTTCGGTCAAGGATGAGGCATGGAGAACGTCATCCTCCTATTCCTGACCATTACTTTCTCGATCCCTGAGTAGTCTGAATATAGAAATGGAACTACCCTTCCATTCCAGTATGGCCATACATTTCTCAGACTCACTCATCGAGGGGCCCAGTAATATCTCTCTACGAATGTGAGGGACAAATTCCATCTTGACCATTCACATTCCTCCGCATGAAAAACCACTAAGCCCGAGCATAGCCTTTATGATCACTCGGTCAAAAGTGACTTTTGACTAGGTCAAAGCTAAGCGTTTGTCATGTAGGAATCCATGATGATCTCAGGTCAAAGGGCATAGTGACATGGCTTGTATATGAGAGAAGCTTATGACTTGACCCATGCAGCTCTCTCATAGCGGGTCGGTCCAACACCCTGTACTCTTACATGTGCTTATGACTTTGATTTATATCTCTATATATCTTCAAAGTCATACTGGTCTTATTTCATCTCTGCTCCCACATAGATGACCGACCAGGGACATTTAGGATAAGATCACGAGTTATCCAAGGATTGTCATCATAGTAAACATGCAAATAATATGATAACATAATTAAGAAATTCATAAATCAACAATGTTCATAAGATAATGATTGGCCCCTAGGGCACAATCTCCAACATCCTCCCACTTGCACTAGGTACAATCATTAATTTGCCTAATTCCCATTGACCTAACATGACACTCATGTTTTGCATGCACAAGCGGCTTTGTTATAGGATCAGCAACATTGTCTTCCCCTGCTACCTTGCATATTTTTATATCACCTCTATCATTGATTTCTCTGATGAGATGAAATCGCCTGAGTATATGCTTGGTCCTTTGATGTGACCTAGTCTCTTTGGCCTGTGCAATGGCACCACTATTGTCACAGAACAAAGTTATTGGATCTGAGATGGTAGGTACCACCCCTAGTTCTGTAATGAACTTCCTGATCCAAACGGCCTCCTTAGCTGCATCAGATGCTGCTATGTACTCAGCTTCCGTTGTAGAATCTGCTACAGTGCTCTGCTTAGAGCTCTTCCAGCTTACTGCTCCATTATTCAAGAGGAATATGTATCCAGATTACGATTTCTGGTCATCCTGGTCAGTTTGGAAACTTGCATCTGTGTAACCAGTTACATAGAGCTCATCATCCAATCCACCATAGACCAAGAATAAGGCCTTAGTCTTTCTTAAGTACTTAAGGATATTCTTGACAGCAGTCCAATGGCCCTCACCGCGGTCCTGTTGATATCTGCTAGTCATACTTAAGGCAAACGAGACATCCGGTCGAGTACATAACATGGCGTACATGATAGATCCTATGGCCGAGGCATATGGAATCTTACTCATGCGACCTCGCTGATCTGGTGTACTAGGACACAAATCCTTGCTGAGGTGAATACCATGAGACTTGGGCATGAAACCCCTTTTTGATTCCTGCATACTGAACCTATGCAGTATCTTGTCTATATATGTGCTCTGACTCAGTCCTAGAAGCCTTTTAGATCTATCTCTATAGATCCTAATTCCTAGGATGTAGGTGGCTTCACCCAAGTCTTTCATTGAGAAAGATTTTCCTAACCAAGACTTGACAATCTGCAAGGTAGGAATGTCATTCCCAATGAGTAGGATGTCATCGACATAGAGTACCAAAAACACAACTGTGCTCCCACTAACCTTTTTGTACACACAAGGTTCATCAATGTTTTGAAGAAATCCAAACTCTTTGACTACTTCATCAAAACGATGATTCCAACTCCGAGATGCTTGCTTCAGTCCATAAATGGACCTTTGAAGCTTGCACACCTTATCAGATTCCTCAGAACGCACAAACCCTTCAGGTTGTGTCATGTACACATCCTCAAGGAGCTTTCCATTAAGGAAGGCTGTCTTGACGTCCATCTGCCATATTTCATAGTCATAATATGCTGCAATGGCAAGGAGGATTCTGATTGATTTGGCCATTGCAACTGGGAAAAAGGTCTCATCATAGTCCACACAATGAGTTTGAGTAAATCCTTTTGCAACCAGTCGTGCCTTGAAGACATTTACATTGCCATCCATGTCGGTTTTCTCTTTAAAAACCCACTTGCACCTGACGGTTTTTACACCTTCAGGCGGGTCGACTAAGGTCCATACCTTATTGTCGTACATGGATTGCATCTCAGACTTCATGGCATTAAGCCATTTTTCAGAGTTTGGTCCCACTATAGCTTCTTGATAGGTAGTGGGCTCATTATGCTCAATGAGCAACACATCACGACTATTAGAAATCAGAAATCCATATCTCTGAGGCTGAAGTCGTGCCCTATTAGATCGCCTTGGGCCTTGCGTGACTTGAGGAGTCTCAACAACTTCTTGTGAGTCTTCTCTACTTTCCATCTCTAGTTCTGTGGCGTCTTGTGGCTCTCGAACTTCTTCGAGGTGTACCTTGCTCCCAGTGGTTCTTTTAGAGATAAATTCTCGTTCTAGAAAGATACCATTTCTGACAACAAACACTTTGTTATCAGTGGGGTTGTAGACATAATATCCCTTGGTTTCCTTAGGATATCCCACAAAAAGGCACTTTGACGATTTAGGCGCTAACTTATCTGAGGCTTGTTGCTTAACATAGACCTCACATCCCCAAATCTTGAGAAAAGACAAACTAGGTTTCCTCCCAGTCCATATCTCATACGGAGTCTTTTCAACTGCCTTAGATGGAACACGATTCAGTGTGAACGCAGCTGTCTCTAGGGCGTGGCCCCAAAAGGATGGTGGAAGATCTGTTCGACTCATCATGGATCGAACCATATCCAATAGTGTTCGATTCCTCCGTTCAGAAACCCCATTCCATTGTGGTGTTCCTGGAGGAGTCAATTGTGAGACTATTCCACAATTCCTAAGATGATCGATAAACTCTTGGCTCAAATATTCACCACCTCGATCAGATCGAAGGGCTTTAATTGTTTTACCAAGCTGGTTTTGTACTTCATTTTGAAATATCTTGAACATTTCAAAAGATTCGGATTTATGTTTCATTAGATAGACGTAGCCATATCTACTGAAATCATCTATGAATGTAATGAAGTACGAATAACCTCTTCTGGCATTTGTATTCATCGGTCCACACACATCTGTATGTATGAGGCCCAACAAATCAGTGGCCCTCTCACTGTGCCCAGTGAAAGGCGACTTTGTCATCTTTCCTAACAAACAAGATTCGCAAGTATCATATGATTCAAAATCAAATGAGTTGAGAAATCCATCTTGATGGAGTTTAGAAATGCGTTTCTCATTTATATGGCCCAGACGACAGTGCCAGAGGTATGTCGGATTCAAATCATTTGGTTTGACCCTTTTGGCGGTTATGTTATAGATATTTCCATGATTGGGTTGTTCCAAGTTTAATATGTAATGATCAACATGCAAATCACCATGAGCATAGAAAATATCATTACGATAAATAGAACATTTACCATTCCCAGAAATGGAAGTGTAACCTTCCTTATCCAAATAAGAAAGAGAAACAATGTTACTACTCAAAGCAGGAACATAATAGCAATTGTTCAAAACTAACAAAAGCCCAGTGGGCAGAACTAATTCATAAGTGCCTACAGCTAGAGCAGCAACCTTTGCTCTGTTTCCAACTCGTAGGTCAACTTCGCCCTTCTTCAGCTTTCTACTGTCCTTTAGGCCCTGCACATTTGTACAAATGTGAGAACCACATGCAGTATCTAATACCCATGTTGTGGAAGTAGAGAGATGAATGTCTATAACATAAATACCTGAAGCGATAGCCCCGCTATCCTTCTGGTTCTTTCTCAGATCTTCAAGGTAGAGTTTGCAATTCCTCTTCCAATGACCCGGTTTATTGCAGAAGAAGCAAACTCCTTCCTTTGGAGGCTTTGCCTTCTTTGGTGCAGGCTTGGTTTCGGGCTTGCCTGACTCTTTGGTCTTACCAGATGAGCCATGACCCTTCCCCTTGCCCTTGCCTTTCCTTTTCATACCCTTTCCTTTCTGAACCATCAAAACAGTACTGGGCTTCTTCTTAACAGTCAGCTCAGCAGTTTTAAGCATCCCATGCAGTTCAGAAATAGATTTCTCCATGTTGTTCATGTTGTAGTTCATGACAAACTGGTCATAACTTTCCGGGAGTGAGTTCAAGATCAAATCTGTAGCTAACTCCTGACTCATGGGAAATCCAAGCCTCTCAAGGTGATCAATGTACCCTTTCATCTTTAGGACATGAGTACTGACTGATGCACCTTCAGCCATCTTGCAGGAATGTAAGGCCTTAGTGGTCTCATACCTCTCTTACCTTGCCTGTTGCTGGAACATTTCCTTAAGATGCACAATCATCTCATAAGCCTCCATGTGTTCCAGATCTCTTTGAAGCTCCGGAACCATAGTGGCAAGCATCAAGCATCCCACATCAACAGAGTCTTCCTTATGCTTCGCATAAGAATCTCTCTGAGCTCTAGGAGCATTGGCTGCTGGCTCCTCAGGAATGGGGTGATCTAGGACATATACCTTTCTTTCCTGCTTGAGAACAATTCTCAAGTTCCTGAACCAGTCAAGAAAGTTTGTCCCATTGAGTTTGTCCTTCTCAAGGACAGATCGCAATGATAATGTAGCAGTATTACTAGTCGTCATGATTCTACAATTAAAATATGCAAGCGAATTAGCAATCTCCCACTGAATAAAACAACCCACAATGTAATAATTAGTGGGCTAAGATCCATATTTGGCTTAAACTTGAGTCCGCTTTGGCAGGACGCTCAACTTTAAGTTATTTAGGTAGGTAACAACTTTACCAATTACATCACATGTAACTCTTAGATGTTTATGGGATTCCATCATCATATGATCCGGCATGTTTTAATCCCATCTAATGCCTTGAGACCCAAAACCGTTTTGATAATCTCAATTAAGTCAAACAATAACAAACATAAGAGTAGCACCATTACTCTTGCTTATCTCCCCAAGATAACTCAAATGCACCCACTTTGGTGGACCTACAAATGAGCGATCGAGGTTTTGACAAGTGTTCATTAATTGACGGCATATGACTTAAGATTTCTTTTAGAGGGTTTAATTAATTATCTGGTTTATAAGATGCATGTATCGCGGTTGTATCTCATACAAGTATTATGCATATAAAACATACATGCAGTGATCTAATCAAAAGATGCATAATCTTAAACGTGATACAATATGGCTCACCTATCCTAAGTCCCCTCAAGCCAATGAGAGGAGCTCTCTAATTAGAATAGGAAAAGTACAAAAGAAAACCTCGTTTTAACATTCGAGGGGAGTGAGATGAGAAGAGAATGTACAACGAGAGTCATTATAGGAAGGCACGACACGCAGGCCATATTTAGAAAAATTACAACACTTGTAATCTAGAGCCATATTGTTCACCATACCCAAACATTCAAGAATCAAAATTCATGCTATTTGAAGGGCAATAAATGTTTCAAAACATTCATATATCAGGAAAGTCAATACATATTATGATTATGTTACGCTACGATTAAATAGCCACGGCGGTCCCGCTCTGATACCACTGAAGGGAATTGGAAGACACGCAGCGGAAATTAACTTTAAAAATTTTTCCATTCCCAGCCAGGATCTACCGAATGTGTTTAAGTCAAGGAGAAAGAAGTGTTACCTTCGGTTTCAAGCTTTGGTCGCGACCTCAGTGTCCACTAGTCGCGACTCTTCGCCTCTGGAACATTTTAGTCGCGACCTCCTCTGCTTCTCGTCGCGACCTGAAGTCTCTGGAGTTTGTAGTCGCGACGTATTCAGCTTCACGTCGCGACCTGTCTCCTCTTTTCGGATTTCTGGCGTTCAGATGCCCGTATGGTCGCGACCTCAGGGTGTTCTAGTCGCGACCTTGCTTCGTGTCTGGTCGTATCGTAAAAGTCGACAGCTCAGATCGGCTTCCTCTACCGGTATCCACACGAACAGCGTTCCAATCGCGAACGACGTGCTAGCGCCTCTTGTCCCTCTAGGGCTTTCTAGAGATTCCGTCCTCACCATCTCTATCTCGGCAGTTTCTTATGTGCAAACCTTTTGCACTCTCCCTGCCCCCTCTTCTCACGTCTGAATGTGTGTGTAGAGATCTATATTGTGTGTAGAACCCTAGCTCCTAATGTCAAATATATAGGAAGCTATCGGGCTTCTAATAGGGCCGGGCTTCAGAATTAATCTTATATTAATTCTGAATTAATATAATATCATATATTGCATAATTTAATAAGAAACTGATTAAATAAATATGGTTTATATTAAATCCGTCCCACAGATTTAATTCACCTATTTATTTGATTTAAAATAAAGATAAGACAGAATTATATTTGATTTATTCTCATAAATCAAATTTGAGATATCTTATCAATTTGAATTTCAAATTCAAATAGATCATATCCATTTAAATTCAAATTCAAAAATGATAGAGATTTAATTTATCCTTATAAATTAAATCTTACAAATATCTCTTATATTATATATATATAATATATATATAAACTAATTTATATATATATAAAATATATATCCACCCTAGATCATTCATTGAATCTAGACATCTCTTAGATTCAATGAATCTGGACATCATAGCTCGCATTGGGCTGTTTTGTGTGCGACCCTGTAGGCCCATATGAAGTTGGCAGTGGCCCAGTTACTATACTGACCCACAAGTCTTAAGCGGTCTCTAGCAAGGCATTACGACTACCCAAAACATATGAGGATCGATAAACGATGTAACCTTTCATACAACCATATCACGTCCCTTTTGTCACATGATATTTCGGTCAAGGATGAGGCATGGAGAACGTCATCCTCCTATTCCTGACCATTACTTTCTCGATCCCTGAGTAGTCTGAATATAGAAATGGAACTACCCTTCCATTCCAGTATGGCCATATATTTCTCAGACTCACTCATCGAGCGGCCCAGTAATATCTCTCTACGAATGTGAGGGACAAATTCCATCTTGACCATTCACATTCCTCCGCATGAAAAACCACTAAGCCCGAGCATAGCCTTTATGATCACTCGGTCAAAAGTGACTTTTGACTAGGTCAAAGCTGAGCGTTTGTCATGTAGGAATCCATGATGATCTCAAGTCAAAGGGCATAGTGACATGGCTTGTATATGAGAGAAGCTTATGACTTGACCCATGCAGCTCTCTCATAGCGGGTCGGTCCAACACCCTGTACTCTTACATGTGCTTATGACTTTGATTTATATCTCTATATATCTTCAAAGTTATACTGGTCTTATTTCATCTCTGCTCCCACATAGATGACCGACCAGGGACATTTAGGATAAGATCACGAGTTATCCAAGGATTGTCATCATAGTAAACATGCAAATAATATGATAACATAATTAAGAAATTCATAAATCAACAATGTTCATAAGATAATGATTGGCCCCTAGGGCACAATCTCCAACATCACTAGCATGGCCTCCCTTGGTACACCTAACCCTTCCTCTTTTTGGGTGCCATTATTGTGTCCTTGTGGGTCCCACCATGTGCAACACCTAATTCTTACTTTATTCTCTTTTTCTTTCCTTTCAAAAATCCATAAATTATTTATTATTTGGACTTGGGCTCCAAGATAACTTTTGGGCCTTATTGGGATGGCCTAGGACGAAATATTGGTCTTCTTTTAGGTCCAATAGCTAACTGGCCCAAATCCCAATGTACTTTCCTCATACCGATATCCGTAACTTACCCTGATCTTAGCATAAATGCTAAACACCTCTTTTAATTGTTCTAACATTTTTATAAATTCATTCTAATATAAAATGAATTCTCTACAAAGTTTCATAATTTTCTGAGACCCAGAAGTCCTGTTAAAAATTACATATGTTTCCTTTAACCCTTTATCGGTGTCATTTTTCACCGTAAATTCCATAATTAATTCTACAGGACTCCTTTTTGACTTCTGTCAACTCCATAAATTCTCATATTAATTATAATAATTTACTATTAAATTTCCTCTGATATCCATCCATTGTGTGAAATGACCAAAATGCCCTCCATTTACTTCTGGTTTCTTAGGGCATCACAGTGGCATTTTCGTAATTTTGCACTTTGGCTCTTAGACTTTCTTCCTCTTCCAATTAATCCTTTTCTTTACATAAATATGGCCACATATTTTCCTAAACATCTCATATATTTTATTCAATCTGTACATACAACTTAGTACAGAAATTAGGGATGTTACATTTCTCTCCCCCTTAAAATAAATTTCGTCCTCGAAATTTACTTGTACCTTAGTCAACAATCTTAAATATACATCCTCTTTAAATCTCTTTCTGCTTTATGACTAAGAATTGGGGTATCCATCTTTTACCTTTTATCTTATTATCTAGCGGAGTACTTTCAATATCCGCTTCATGTCCTTGCTGTCATTACTCTTTTTGTATCAGTCAACTTAATTGGAGTTTATTTCTACTTCATCACGGCACTTGATCTTGTGCTATGCATCCATTTGCTTATGGACAACTCCTTATACTAGACTTGAGAGTAGTGTCCATTTCTTTCATATCAAACTCTCTCGAATATTATTGTATTCGGGAGTTTCCCTCACTCACTCATCATACTTTCTAACACTTATCCCTTATTACTTCTCTTAGCATCTCGCAGAATTCTTTAACATCCGCAAAGCTTCATCCTCTTTTTGTATAGAAACTCTTATAACTATTGCTGCTCTTATCATCTTTAATGATTCAACATCATACAGAGAGAGGACTTATGCAGTTATTCTTTTCTTTACTTTACTGCTAAGTAGGAGCATATACTCTAACATGCATAATGCCTGGCCAATATCTTGTAGGACTGTATACTTGCTCCTAAATGCAAAGCTCTAACATTCTCTTATGACTTTATTAGCCTCTCAGGAGAGTATTGCTCTTTTGCTTATCGTTCTCCTGAACAAAGTCATAATTTAAATCTTTCATTTCAAATCCACTCTTATTTGGACTTGGCAGAAGGGTTTTAATCCTTTAATGTTCATAACCTTTCTAACTTTTCATAACTTTGTTTATCATTCATCATATATATGCCAAACTTCTATGGCATTTACACTCTTTCATATCTTACCCCTTAACATCTTGGTGTAACTCCAGGGTCTATCTTACTTTAACTTTTCACTTTTCTTACCTTGTCCATCTATACCAACTTCTGTGACAACTGGACCCTTTTTCATTACTCTTTCTTAGACTACTCATGCCTTAACATCTTTCTGGACGAAGGCTACCTTACTCTTCTAAGCCTTAGCATTCTCTATCTTATATAACTACTGGGTTCTATCTTTACTTTAGACCTTCTTCTCTAGGTCTCTTTAGCCTTTTAATCTTTTTATCCTCATCTGGAGGATTTATCTGCTCATACTTTTCTATTCTCAAAACATATGGGGTTCTCTTCTTTGTTCCTCAGGCATACTTCTATAAAACTTTTGAATATCAGCACTCAGACTTTAACTTGGACTCTGTCTTTGTTTAAAGAAAACTAAGTTCAGTCTGTATAATATAGGCTATATGAGGAAAATCATTATAAATAATTTTTCTGGATGAGTTTATCAACTAGTGAAGCTTCCTTACCTTAACTTCGTCTTTGGCATCCATCTTTCCAAAGAGATACTATATTGTACTCATATCTCATGGCTCATTACTTTCCTTAGGCTAGGTCTAACTGCGACCTCGGGATCTAACTGCGATCAACCGTCAGCCTCTTTAGAATCTAACTGCGACTCTGGAATTGTTAGGATCTAACTGCGATCCTGGAGCCATGCTAGGATCTAACTGTGACCCTCCAGAATCTAACTGCGATTCTGTATATCTCCCGAAGATCTTAAACCAACAGACTAAGTTATAGGGTTCACTGCTTCTACTTGTTGATAACTCAATAAAAATTTAGAAATATTATGTTCAGTAGCCCATATTATTGCCCAAGACTTTACTTATTTCCTCTCTTACTCAGGAGTTCCTTCTCATCTTTCTCTTACTGTGGCTTACCATGCCTTGTGCAATCATGGTTTAACCACCTGCCATTGCATTCTGCTGCTATGGCCTCATCATAACTTCTCATGTAAATCTGTGCTCTAACTGTGAGCCATTTGAACTATGCTCTAACTGCGAGCAGACTGCATCAGATCCAACTCTTATCTGAAGAGTGGTCTGTACTAATCTGAATCTAGTCTCTCTCTCAGAGTCATCTATTTCAAATCTAACTCTTTCTGTATACCATTCCTTTCAATAACAATGGCTCTGAGTACTGCATTCGCAAGCCTATAGAAAAACCTAAATCACCCCAATCATAAATCATATCAGAATATCATATCATAACTTATCGTCCCATAAACTGAGACTATCTATCATCCTTAATACATTCCTTATTGCATATCATATGGTATGGAGCAACATAATTTTCTCATAACTTCCTCACCATATATACTTTACCCTGCATATACTGCAAAATGGGAGTATTCATCATGGCATACTCTAACATTCATGTCATTATATGACAAGTGCAAGGAGATGCAACTATTCATCATAATTTGCTCAACCATCCATCAGTCATTGTAATAAACTAAGTAAGCCTCAAAACATATTTCCTTTATCATATTGCCTATCATATCCTGATCATTCATCCTGAAACATCTATCTATTTCACTTAGGCTGCCATGCTACCCTCTTATCAGGGTATAGACTCAACCCTTCTATCGAATAGGGGAGTTACTTTATCTTTAAAATTGTGGCTACCTTTCTCTGTCTAGGCATTATACATTTCTGCTTCTAATCGTGTATACATCTACCGCTCTATTGAACTTCCATGACTACCCGAGAAATCCTTTGTAGCACAAAATTTCAAACTGTTAACTGACTTCTTAGTCATTCAACTCTCATTGCTCATGTGGATGAACTCGTCTACATATTTCATCAAAGGGTTTCTCTTTCTCTTTTTAACCCTTAGCCTCACGCTCATCTCTATTTAACTGAGAGGAATACTTTTTATAATCTTACTTAAGAATTACTTCTCAGGTGAGCGGAATAGTCTCCATTTCTTTGGAGTAACATTGGTGTCTTTCTACTATCTCTTAACTCTTTCCTCACGTATTCATCAGTCTTAGTCTACTCTTGATCGGACTAAGGTTCATTTCTGGTATTTTTCTTGATTCTAACCAACTTAGATCCCATAAATCTCATTCATCATCTGGCATCATTACTTATGTTCTCTAACAGCCCAGCACCCTTCCACATAGATATTGTCCGCTTTCCCCTTAGGCAGGCCCCAGGCCCACATGAGGTCACGGTTTTGTTCTCCAGGCACATCAGGACTTTAACCCCTTAGGCACCCGAACACGCGTCCTCCAGGTATCATAGCTATGTAGCGGAAGATATTGTCCCATCTCCCCTTAGGCAGGCGCCTCTAGGCCCACACGAGGTCAGGGTTTTGTTTCCCAACACTGCCTGCCTACCACTCGTGCCTGCCTACCCCCACTGGGGCGTTTGGTAACGAGGGCGCTTGGTGAGGTATCCACACCCTTATAATGCATGCTTCGTTCACCTCCCCAACCGATGTGGGACTAATATCCTGTTTTAGGGACTTTAACTTTTGAGAACTTGAAGCCATATGTTAGGCTCATTTCTTGCGCAAGCCTTATCCTAACTTTTGATTCTTTTGTTCATAAAAGACTAAATGAACAAAGTCTTTCCAAATGTAGATTTGCTCTTGATAGTCATATAGAGGATCTACTTCTGAACATCATCTTAGACTAGCATGTATCTCTATTTCTCATACTGTTTAGCTTGCCTACATCATGTGCTAAACCTCTAACTGATAACCTTCAGTGAGGCTGGCATCTTCATCCTTCATCAGGTCCCTGCGCATCTTCATCGTGACCTGAGTATGAACTAGGTGCAACGTATCCATGAACTTTAGTCGCGACCATCTCATTCTACTTGTCATGACTGGACAGCTCTACATTCTTTAGTCACGACCTCGGGTCACCTTTCGTCATGGCCTAACTTCTCGAGGACTTCTAGCTATGTTCCAAACTGTTTTACATCCGACCTGGATCTAACTTGCTTTAAACATTCCCTTATAATGTTCTTGTCTAGTCTTTACCCTAGTAATGGCCGATCCTTACACATCAGTTGTGAACCATTTGCCAAAAGCTCACTTAGCTTTACATGCCACGTAGGGTATATGGCAATATCTGGCTTATGGCCATCTCATATCATGCTACTAACATGAAAACTTAATCCAGGTCAATGCCCTCTATCACATCTCTATTTATCATCCTTGCTACGGCATTGAAGAACTGCAGCTAAACTGACTGCTCTTGATTTCTACTTCCTTCCATCCCTTAACCTAAACTAAGTAGTTCACTTCCCACAGCCTTTCTTGAGACTAGTATAGTCACATTGTCTATCTTTCATAAAGAAGCTGGGGTAGATTAGGGCCAGGAATATCCCTTTAATCTTTATCTATAACCTCATATATTCCTGGACTGGGATAATAGGAAGGGATGTCACAGATTGTAACTGGTTCTTAGGCTACTCATATCAAACTTATCCTCAAACTCTAGTAAAGGAGGAATAATATTTGGCCTACCTATAATCCAGTATCAGTACTCAGCTTCCTCAGCTGAAATCTGTCCTCTCATCGGAGGAATAGAGCTTATATCAGGTTAGAGAGCACTCTATCAAACTCATCTTGTACATAATTACTAGACCCATCATTATCTAGTACAGCATTATCTGATGCATACACAACATCTGACTGAATTTCTCATAATTTCTAGACTATAAATTCGAGTCTACAAAAATATGCATGGGTACTTTACTATAAACCTTCCTAATTGAGTCCCTTATGCTGTCATCTGAACTCTCTTCACTACCTGAAGAGTCAAAGTCTAGGTGTACCTCATCTTTATACAGCATTAAAGGTTGGGGGTCTCACTGATTAGCTGATGTTTCAAGCTTAACTTTATGAATCCCCATGTCTACTACTCCAACATTTACCCTGTGTTTTGCGACCAAAAGTCTTCTCTCATCGTGACTTATGACTTAACTTGTCGCAACTTGGACATCTAGCATGCTCACTATAGTATCTGGTCACAACATGATACCTCAAGCTACTCTTACAACTTCCTTAGTCGTGAACTGATCAGCTTCTATCTCTATCCATAGAGGAAACTGCTTCTTAAACATTATTCTGCTTAGTCCAGCCATATTATTTTAATAAACATGAGACCTCGGCTGTATCGGCTAACTAAGATTAGCCGATCGTAATCATATCCTTCGTAAGACTATAAAGCTTAGGGTACAGTCTCATTCGTCTAGTGTCACTGTCTTCTATCTAAACCTTTCTAAGCAGTGAACACCATCCCTATATCATCCTCTAGGGAAAGAACCACTCAAACTTCTCATTTGTTTAAGGGATCAGTCTCACTAAACCAGAGCATCACTGAGCCAGAACCTTCTGTTCTGTGCCAGAATCTTATCCTCTGAGCCAGAACCCTTTGTTCTGTGCTAACTTTATTCTGTACTAACGCCAGAAATCATCTGTTCAGAGCATTTCCTAAGCCAGAATCCTTTGCTCTGATACCAAAATGAAACATCCTTATTTTCGTACGTCTTAGGGACCAATTGGTAGTATTTAGAACCACTTTCAAGGTCATTGAAGTCCAATTTCTCAATCTGGAGTTTTACTCTTATCGAGTACTGTTCACTATGTAAATTCCAGATGAGTGACCTGACTTCGAAAAATCATAACTAATTCTAGAAAAATCATAATGCAGTGGTTCAAATTGATACATGAAGCTAACTCAATACTATTTCAAGGAAAAATAACTCGTTGACCATTCCTTGTCCAAGTCAACGTCAGTCAAAGTTACAACTTTACTGTTCATCCAGCGTTTTTCTCCTGAATCCAGCACTTTGGTCCCAACTTTGATAATTTATATCTCCATGTGTAGACATCGAAATGAGACATTCTATATATCAAATCGAAGCTTGGTATGTCTACTATTTATCATAAACATATCATACATTTATTTAATCATTTACTATTTTTAATTATAGATCAAACATCACTATATCACCACGAGTTACTGTTCATGGTGGCAAATTCCAGCAAGCAACTTTACATACATATGCATACATCAATCACATATCAAACAAACATGCCAAACAATACTTATCATTAAATAATAAATCTTTATACAACAGGGCATGAACAAGATCCTCGTATCTCTATTACATCTTTCCTGCCTGAAATCCGGCAGTATAACTACTATACTTCATCTGTAAAAATAACTGATCTTGTACTGATTCGGTAATTCCCGTGAGAATTACCATTCTACGTAAGTACCCAGGAAAGACTGGATGAACCGACTAGGTCCGCTCACTTCCAGACTCCTTAGACAGTACCTACGTACACAGTACGCATCATCTCCTTATGTTCAGTCTGAAAATCGGCAGCATAACGGCGTCTTACAGCATTCTCAAAATTCACTTTGATATAACCTCTCTGTAATGGGTTATAAATAGGGGATGAGATTCGGGGGAATCTCAGTAGCAAACGGTACTAAACAATGCATGCATTAAAGTAAATACTTGTGCTTGCTTGTGAAAGTGTAAACATTGTGTAATGTGCATGCTTCCATGTAACATATGAAATACAATTGGCCAAGGTAATCATAGAAACAGAGCTTCAATCATATACACATATGCACACAATTCAACAAAGTCATAGCACAATCAAGCATAACATTCAATACATACAAGTTTAGGGTAAGTTTACTACCTTATTGCTTTACTTCTTTCCACTTTAACTTTGCTTCTTCCTTCTTACTTTTCCTTGCTATGTGGCTGCCCTCTTTTGAGCACACCAAGCAAATCCTAACATCACATTACCATCCAACCATTACAATCTAACTTCTCTTGAACACTAAGCTTACTTTAAGTAACATAACATCCTTTAATCTTTACCAATTGACTTGACCTTTGAATCAATTGATGTCTTGACCTTACCCTACACAATTTGGCCTTTTGAATCCATTTATGAACTCAAAACAACCAAATTCCAGCAACTATGCACTGTTCCGGACAGATTTGAAAAACATGCATAATTCTTTCAAAAATTCTCATTTTGATTCCAATGCTTCCCATACTTGTTCCTCCACTTTCCCCCACACAAAATCTCATTTTAAGACCATTGGAAGTATCAAAATCATGAAATTCAAATCACTGTTCACGCGAGTGAACAGTAACCGTGAGGAATTTTCAACATTATAACCTTTAATTCCAATGGTTTCCAAGGTTCAAAACCTTTCCAATCCTACACAAAAGCATCATATAAACTCAATGGAAGCATTAAATCATTGAAATTCCATTTCCTTCTATCATGAACAGTGCATGAGCAGTGCAAACCGAAATGGTAAAGTCAAGAACATCAACTTACTTCACAACCAAGCATGTAACTAACTTGTTTAAGCTTGTCTTAACTATCTATGACTTAAAACTCATATTCCTTTCACATATACACAAAAATTCCAGCAGCATTTCCCCAAGATTTAAGCCTAAAAAAATCACTTAAACTCAAGCACAAACCATAAGAACAAAAGGTAGAAGCAAGGAGACAACTTACCTTACTTGCTCCTTCAAGACCCTTGCTTCTTCCTTGCTTTCTTCCACTTTCTTTCTCTAGAACTCACTTCTCTTTCTAAAGGAGCTCTTGGGTGTGAAGAATGAATGGAAAAGTCATGTGCCATTTGAAGGCCAAGATCACTTTGGAAACTATTTGATCTAATGGTTAAAGGTTTGATCTTGGAATGTCTTTTCACTCAAGACCTTACCACCATGACATCACTAGCATGGCCTCCCTTGGTACACCTAACCCTTCCTCTTTTTGGGTGCCATTATTGTGTCCTTGTGGGTCCCACCATGTGCAACACCTAATTCTTACTTTATTCTCTTTTTCTTTCCTTTCAAAAATCCATAAATTATTTATTATTTGGACTTGGGCTCCAAGATAACTTTTGGGCCTTATTGGGCTGGCCTAGGACGAAATATTGGTCCTCTTTTAGGTCCAATAGCTAACTGGCCCAAATCCCAATGTACTTTCCTCATACCGATATCCGTAACTTACCCTGATCTTAGCATAAATGCTAAACACCTCTTTTAATTGTTCTAACATTTTTATAAATTCATTCTAATATAAAATGAATTCTCTACAAAGTTTCATAATTTTCTGAGACCCAGAAGTCCTGTTAAAAATTACATATGTTTCCTTTAACCCTTTATCGGTGTCATTTTTCACCGTAAATTCCATAATTAATTCTACAGGACTCCTTTTTGACTTCTGTCAACTCCATAAATTCTCATATTAATTATAATAATTTACTATCAAATTTCCTCTGATATCCATCCATTGTGTGAAATGACCAAAATGCCCTCCATTTACTTCTGGTTTCTTAGGGCATCACAGTGGCATTTTCGTAATTTTGCACTTTGGCTCTTAGACTTTCTTCCTCTTCCAATTAATCCTTTTCTTTACATAAACATGGCCACATATTTTCCTAAACATCTCATATATTTTATTCAATCTGTACATACAACTTAGTACAGAAATTAGGGGTGTTACAAGTCACACGGCTGGAAAAAAGGATTTCTACACCGGTTGAAAATGGCATTCTACATTGCACATACAACTGGTGTAGAAATGGACCGTGTAAAAAGTGAGACTTTTGACACCAGTCACAAGACTGGTGTAGAATGTATCCTTTTTTACACCGGTCTACATTTTAAAGCGGTTCACATTTACATCCTGTGTATTATTTTATAACATCTACACCAGTTGAATATTAGGACGGTGTACATTATTCAAATGTTTACACCGGTTGAATATTGGAACGGTGTAGATTATTCAAATGTTAACACCAGTTGTATATACGTCCGATGTAGATGTTATTAAATTTATATTTAATATTTTTCGTTGGCCTGAAGCTTCATAAATAAACTGCCCAAATATACGACCAAAGGGCATGATCATCGATCATCAGTTCAAGATGCCAGAGACATATATAATTCAATTGCTCATTATATTATTCATTTAATAAAATTCAATACAAAAATGCTACAATTTGAACAGAAAAGTAGAAAAAGTTATTCAATGAAAGACAAATAATACTATTGAGAAGGAAGGAAGTGAACAAAAAACTCTGCCCACCGATTACGCACGTCCTCAATATCTTGTTCAGGAAATGGATCAGGTTGATCAAACATCTGAAATATGAAATCAAAATCAAAGAAATTAAGGCATTACTAATATAGATTAGATTGACAATTAAGAAATATGAAATCATTAAAAATACAATTTTACCTCCTCAGTTAGGTCAATCCTATTTGACAAGATAATATTGACCGTGTGCCTAACTATGTAGAAGCCGCACAAGTTGCTTTCTCTGGGTTGCCTTCGACTGTATAATATTAACAAGATAAAAATTATTTCTCAACATCAAAATGGGGAACCTAGCTAACACCTAATATATACTTTTATTACCTTCGGTGTGATCCATTCAGGGTCCCTCACCAAGTTAGCGTGCTTAAGGCCCCTTGCAACTGCAAACGTCCTCATAGCCCTATGACCAAAGTTATAAAGTTAGTAACTCATTTATCACAAAGATCATTGTGTATAGAATAAAACTCACGTACGTGTTCATGATCTTCTTGACATCAACTGATGGCTTGTAATGGAGGGAGCATAAGAAGAAAACTTTATAACTATGCTTACAGAGGATGACCAATTGCCAATGATTACTGTAGAGATTGATCAAAAGAGAATGAGTATTATAATTAAGCAAATACAAAACTAGTATGAAATAAAATGAAATATTATTATTCTGACTCTTGCATATATGGTGCGAAGAAATAATCAATATCGGTTTCACCGAGCCTCCTTGAAATATATGTAAGCCTCAAAGATTGAGAGGTCCCTTTTGCATAAATCTGATATGGGCATAGGAATCCGAACTTGCCTTGTTTGCCCTTGGAGGAAACCAACTCAGCTTGCATGTACCTACAGGTAATGCATACACGACATTAGTTGTAAGACTTGAACTTTGTTATTACATATATTTATATTTAAATTATACTTACATAAAAAACACTTGGATGCAGCAGGAGGTCAGTTCTTCCTTGGGAGTGATCAGAGATTTGACGTTCGCATGGTCAAGGAAGGCTGGTGCCCCCATGTCGCCCACAACTGAATCTATGGGCAACACGTCCACATGGAACGTTTTGTCATATGCCAATAAGATCACACGTTGCATGGCATTCAAAGTGGGAGGGGTGGGAAATTAGTTGGGGGATGAGGTGACGTGATCCGAAACAAGATGCTTTGGCCACAATATGAAAGTCATTTTCCTTGGCTCACTGTCTTCACCTAATCAGTGGGAATTGGGACAAGAGCATCTGCAATTAGCACGTATTTAACTGTCACCCTTAATTGATCGTCCTGAATTTGGATGTGGTGAATAGTTACCCCTAGGCTATAGATGGAGCCATGTGCTACTAAGCGTCTAAGAGGATCCTCCACATATAGATCACAATGTTCTGCATCCTCTGACAACGGCAAGTAACAGCTCCCCTTAGTACTTGGACGGGCTACAATTGAGGGCTGGAGGGGATCAGTTGGCTCTTGTTGCGTTGATGTCATCATGGACAACATTTCTTCCTTGATCTTTGCTAACCCCTCTTGTAATTGAGCCTCAATTGAAGCTTCTGCTTGTGCCCTAGCCTCTATCCAAGCCTCTGCCTTAGCCTCTGCCCTTATGGTGGAGAGCAAGGATTCCAACTCAGCCCTCGGCACCACATGTGGGGAACGTCTTTGAGATGCTCCAAAGTAATCTCTTATACCCATACCTCTTCCAACTCCGCTGACATAGCCCCCATGTTCTTGTTCCCAGTGGCAACAGTCAAGATGTCATTCCTACCATCTGACTTGAAGGATCCATGGGACTCTTGTTGTTTAAGATCACTCTATAACATAGAAAGAACAAACATAAGGAAAATGATATAATTATAGTCTACTAAAACAAAATAATGCAAGTAGTTCTTACAATTTTTTTAGCAATCATGAGAGCATTGTCGCTTGTAAATGTTCCGCTCTTTCTTTGGCAAGCGTACAACCATTTTTCTTCGTGACGTATCGGAGAGGGGGGTCAAGAAGAACACTAGGATCTGACCCAGCATTTTCTTCTAGCCTCTTCCTCTTGGCCCCCAACAACTCTCTTTCTTCCTTCGCATAACCCCCTCGAGATATTGTGTGGGGGCAATTATTCTTGAAGGCGTATTCAATCGCTTTTGCCCTTTTTTCCTACAAGACATGAAGTAGTTAAAATCAATACATATGATATTCTGATATATTTTCTGCCAACACATACAAAAGGATACACTCACCATTGCTGCTGGCGTGGTCCGAATCCTAACAAATTCTTCCCAAGCAGCTTCGTCAATGAATTGATACTTGCTGCATGGAGAAGGTTGAGGATGACCACTTCTGTCTCCATGCACATACTGACGAGCTAGTTGTGTCTTGAATGCCCTCCAACGCTCAGCACAATAAGACAACGTCTTCTTCAAGACCTCGTTGTTGGGAACATCATAAGTGAGTGCAATGATTGCCATTGAAAGCAGAGTAATCAACAAACAGTTGTGTATTTGGTATTGGTCTGCATGCAATATTAGATAGTTCCTATACCCGGATAGTGTCCCAAATTTGATTCTTCACGCGATCATCCACAGCAACCCAAGTCAAATAGGTGATGCTAGGCTTGTTACATGCTAGGAGGCTGACAAAACTTACATACTTTGCCCTGTGTTCAACAGTTGGGTTCCAGTTTCTGTCAAACTTTATCGGAAGCAGTTTTCCCTCTGTCCTGTCCTTCTTAATGTCTTTCAAACGAGTTGCACTTATGCCCTTCCTTTGCGTAGTGTCGCTTGAAGCATCGTTAGCCTCAATCTGAGTAACTCTATCCCCTATATTCCTATATATGCAATAACAACATCAAAAACGTTGTAAACAGACTTAACCCTTTTTCCTTCAACCCGTCAGTGTACACAAAACTTGTTCCTTTAGAAGTTATGAATGGAAAGATGTGCAAGCAGTTATCAGGAAAAATAGAAAACCTAAATTAAACGAACATAAAAATGGCGAAGCACGTACACACAGGAAAATAAGTGTAGAGAACACGTACACGGAATAGCAGAATGAGAGAGACAATAGAGAAGAACGACTGAGCACGGAGAAGCCTCGCGAAAACCACAGAGCACGACGAGTGTCACATCCTTATTTTTATATACCTTAAGGAACATTCAGTAGCACTTAGAACCACTTTCAGGGTCATTGAAGTCTAAACTCTTAATCTGGAATTCTATTCTTATCGGGTACTGTTCACTGTGGCAAATTCCAGACGAGTGACCTGACTTTGAAAAATCATAACTAATTCTAGAAAAATTGAAATGAAGTGGTTCAAATTTATACATGAATATAACTTAATTATATTTCAGGAAAAAATTATTGGTTGACCATTCCTTGACAAATTCGACGTGGGTCAACGTTCCAACTTTACTGTTCATCCAGTGATTTTCTCCTGAATCCAGCATTCTGGTCCCAATTTTCACAATTTATATCTTTTCGTATATACATCCAAATGAGGCATTCTATATATAAAATTAAATCTTAGGATGTCTAATATTGACCATAAAAATATCATACATTTATTCAACCATTTACTATTTTTAATGATTTATCAAACACCAATAGGTCTTCACGGGTTACTGTTCACGAGGCCATTTTTCAGCAACCAACCTTACATATTAGTGCATACATACACCACGTATCAGTCAAATATGCCAGATAACAATCATTATTAAATAATCAAATGTTATACATCAGTGCATGATTAACCTCCTCATATTTCTATTACATTTTTCGTTGTCTAAAATCCGGCAGCATAACTGCTACATTCCTTCTGTAGAAAGTAACCGATCTTGTACCGATTCGATAATTCCCGTAGGAGCTACCATTCTATGTAAGTACCCAGGAAATACTGGATGAACCTGCTAGGTCCACTCACTTCCAGTCTCCTTACATAGCACCTACGTACACAGTACGTATCAGTTCCTTTCTTTGTTCCTTCTTCGTTGCCAAAATTTCGACAGCCTAATGGCGTCTCTTAAGATTTCCAAATTTTATTTTGATAGAACCTCCCCTGTAATGTTATATATGGGAATGAGATTCAAAAGAATCTCAGTAGCAACAATCATAACAATATATGTAATGCAGTGTGACAGTGCTTGCTTGTGGTTATGTATAGATAAGTATGCTGCATGCTTCAATATTCAATAACATATGATCATAGCATTGTAATAGAGCTTCAAGCATAACATATAAGACAATAATCCAACCAAACAATAGCACAACAATTCACAAAGACATTACATAAAAGCTAAGATTAGTTACTACCTTGAAGGAAGAACTCTAGAGCTTCTCTACTGCTTCCAACTCTACCAGAACTTCCTTGCTTTTTTCTTTTTCTCACTTTCTCTCTCAAGAACTTCCTTATCACTCTAAAAAGGCTCCTTGGCCGTGAGAATGAAGAGCTAGGGGGTATTTATAGTTTTGGTCAATGGCATTCTTGTAATTTTGAAGCCACATGATCCTGTGGTCCTAGTTTTTCCGGAATTTTCTATTTTCTTTTATTCCTTTTACTCCATCATGCATGACATCACTCAATGCCACCTCAAGGGACAAATCACCTCACACATTGATCACATGGCGAAATTTGGAGAGGGAAGAAGTCTTCTGGAAGCTTTTCTGTCCAATCCGGTACCGGCCCGGTCCGTCGCCTCGAAAATTGGACCGTTTTCTGAATCCAATTTTTCTGAAAACCTATATTATGTCCTCTAACCTTACATGCAGTATTTAGACCCTTTATATCATTAACATTTTTATACTGGGTCTAAACTCAATTACAAATCCCCTGCAAAATGACCAAAATACCCCTGGGTGCCCTATTATGCACTATCTTAACCCTAAGGGCAAAATTGTCATTTTACACCTTTCTGTACCTCGTCAGGGCATATACTGACTCTGGTTAACTTCTCCTGTATATATCTTGGCCTCTAGGCCTGTCCAGAATGACCAAAATGCCCTTCATACGCCTATTACCCCTTTGGTACAACACAGGGGCATTTTCGTAATTTCATACTTTTCTGGGGTTCTGCCGGACACTGGCCCACCTATCAGTCCAATAGTCTTATTGGGCCTTTATTGGCACCATTTTTGGGCCTTTCTGGGTCCAACACCTTCATGGCACGCATTACGAGAAATCTTCCTCTGGCACAGTTCATTGAATATTTTATTATGATTTACCGTTTATACACCTTTCCAGACACCGGCTCCTTCTGCCAGATACACTGCCCTACTGTGTCTAGGCAGCCATTTGGGTCATAACGGGCATCTGACTGTTGTTACCCGACCTCATTCAGTCTTAGTTCAAATACCGATAAATCTCCCTATCGGATCCCTAGAGGCCTCATACCCCGTCTGGATTTTCTAATTTGCGGATAACTTTTCCTACAAACCTCCTATCGGTATTCTGTCAGTTTCCCGACATCCGTCCCATAAGCGTGCATCATCCTGTAATTTCTTACTTATATCTGACATCTAGGGTATCCGGTAGGAATTTTTATAACTTTTGGACGATCAATCCAGTTTTGGCTATCTGGAGTCTTCAAAAATTCTGGTATTAGGCTGGATTACCCAGCGCCACTTGCTCTACCTACTGGTGGAATATGGGGCTGATCGGAATACGATCACTATTTTTGCCTACTTCCGGTCCAAGTTTTCATAATTACACTTTTGCCCCGGGAACTTTTCTTCTTTTCAACTAAGTCCCTTTATTTGGCTAAAATTACACCTAAAGACCCCACATTTTTGTCTACCTTTCTTTCTTAACCTTAAACTTTCCATAATTGCATTTAAGTCCTTTCATTTCCTTTCTTTTGCAATTTAATCCTTTTCTTTACATAAAGGACCACATCTTTTTCCTGAAAAAGAACTCATATATTCCATTTAATCTGTACATAGAAATCAGTACAGAAAATTAAGGATATTACATTTCTCTCCCCCTTAAAATAAATTTCGTCCTCAAAATTTACACTACATCTATCCTATCAAAATAATTCAGGATACTTTTCTCCCATCTTTTCCTCTGTTTCCCGCGTAGCCTCTTGTTCAGTCAAGCCTTTCCATATCACTTTAACTAAAGGAATTTGTTTATTCCGCAACTGCTTGACTTTTCTATCAGCAATTCGCACCGGTCCAACCTCATAGGTCAAGTCATCTCGCAGTACAACCTCATCTTGCTCAATCACATGAGATGGATCTGGAACATACTTCTTTAATTGGGAAACATGGAACACATCATGTATCTGGCTGAGATTCAGAGGAAGAGCCAACTTGTAGGCTACTGCTCCTATCTTTGAGAGAATCTGGAATGGTCCGATGTACATTGGGTGCAATTTCCTCACTTTAATCGATCGTCCGGCTCCCGTGGTTGGAGTTAACTTAAGGAATACATGTTCTCCTTCTTCAAACTCCAACGGCTTTCTTCTGACATCTGCATAGCTTTTCTGTCTGCTTTGAGCTGTCAACAATCGTTTTCTAATTATCGTAACCTGCTCTGCAGTTTGATCCATTATATCAGGACCAAGCATTCTTCTCTTGCTCAGCTCTAACCAGCATAAGGGGGATCTACATTTACATCCATAAAGTGCTTCAAAAGGTGCCATCTGTATACTGGCCTGACAACTATTGTTATAAGCAAATTCTATAAGGGGTAAATGGATATCCCAGCTGCCTTTGAAATCTAAGACACATGCTCTCAGCATATCCTCTAACGTTTGTATTGTTCTTTCAGATTGACCATCTGTCTGAGGATGATAAGCTGTACTAAATCTGAGAGTAGTGCCCATTTCTTCCTGTAGAGCTCTCCAGAAATTTGAAGTAAATCGAGGGTCTCTATCAGACACAATGCTGCTCGGGATACCATGAAGCCTAACGATCTCCTTTATATACAGCTTTGCCAGCTTTTCAAGAGAATCTCTCTTATTGATTTCCAGGAAATGTGCTGACTTTGTCAGTCGATCAATTACTACCCACACTGCATCATGTCTACTTGGAGTCAGGGGTAATCCTTCCATAAAGTCCATGGCAATCCCATCCCATTTCCACTCAGGGATTTCTAGAGGCTGCAACGTTCCTGCTGGCTTTTGATGTTCAACTTTCACTTTCTGGCAGGTTAAGCACTTAGATACGTAAGTCACCACATCTTTCTTTAATCCAGGCCACCAAAATAACCTTTTAACATCATGGTACATCTTGGTCATACCTGGATGTACAGTATATCGACTTTTATGTGCTTCCTCCAGAATCCTTTCCCTTAATCCCACAATATTAGGGATATAGGGTCTTCCCCGAAACTGTAGTAACCCGTCTGGGGACATCTCAAAATTCCTTGTCCTCCCCTCTCCAGCTTATCATTGAATATTGCTGCGAGCTTATCCTGCTTCTGAGCCTCTTTTATCTCATCTTCTATGCAAGCTCTAACATGAACTCCTCCGAAAGGATTCTCTGTCAGTTGCATTTGATATAGAGGGCTCCAATCGCGCATATCTTCTATCAATTCCAATTCCTTGATCATCATGTATGCAACCTGCACCACCTTTCTACTCAAGGTATCAGCTACCACATTGGCTTTTCCTGGATGATATTTAATCTGGAAGTCATAATCTTTCAACAACTCCATCCATCGCCGTTGGCTCATATTCAGCTCCTTCTGATCTTGTAGATATTTCAGGCTTTTGTGGTCGCAAAACAACTCTATCGTTGCTCCATACAAATAGTGTCTCCATATCTTCAGGGCATAAACCACCACCGCAAGCTCTAGATCATGAGTGGGATAATTTTCTTCATGTGGCTTTAACTGCCGAGAGGCATAAGCTACTACTCGATCTTGCTGCATCAGCACACATCCCAACCCCTGCTTGCTAGTATCAGTGTAGACTACATAAGTCTGAGTGGGGTCTGGAATAATCAGCACAGGATTAGTGGTTAATCTATGCTTCAACTCTTGGAAGCTAGCCTCGCACTTCTCATCCCACTTAAACTGCTGATTCTTTTTGGTCAGCTTGGTAAGTGGTAAGGCAATTAGAGAAAAGTCTTGAATAAATCTTCTGTAGTACCCTGCTAGGCCGAGAAAACTTCTGATCTCCGTCACTGTCCTTGGCTGCTCCCAGATCAAAACTGCTTCAACTTTGCTAGGATCCACAGCTACCCCATCTCGGGATATGACATGACCGAGAAATTTGACTTCTGACAGCCAAAACTCACATTTACTCAGCTTAGCATAGAGCTTCTTCTCTTTAAGGGTACCAAGAATAATCCTCAAATGCCTTTCATGCTCCTCTGGAGATTTGGAGTACACCAGAATATCATCAATGAAGACCACAATGAACTGATCTAGATAAGGCTTGAAGATCCGATTCATGTAGTCCATGAAAATAGCAGGTGCATTGGTTAGTCCAAAAGGCATCACAAGGAACTCAAAATGCCCATAGCGCATCCTGAATGCTGTCTTTGGAATATCATCCGGCTTGACCCTTAGTTGATGATAGCCAGATCTCAAATCAATCTTGGAGAATAAGCTCGCTCCTGCCAATTGGTCTAGCAGGTCATCAATTCTGGGAAGAGGATACTTATTCTTAATCGTAATCTTATTTAATTCTCTGTAGTCAATGCATGGCCTTAAGCTGCCATCTTTCTTCTTGACGAATAGTACTGGAGCACCCCATGGCGATACACTGGGTCGTATGAAACCCTTCTCCAATAGCTCCTCAATTTGCTTCTTCAATTCCATCATTTCATTGGGAGCCATCCTATATGGGGCTTTTGATACTGGTCCAGCTCCAGGTATAATGTCGATCGCAAACTCCACTTCACGCTCTGAAGGTAATCCCTGAATCTCCTTTGGGAAGACTTCAGGAAATTCATTGACTACAGGAATCTCCTCGATGCCTTCTTCTACTTCTGTTTGGACAGAAAAGAATACCACATATCCTTGACATCCTTTCCGTAAACATTTTTCTGCCTGAGCCTCCGTCATGAAGTTCAGTTGTACTTCTGAGCTTCGATCAGTGATCTTTGGACCAAGAACCAGGGTCTTGTTTCTGCAGTCCAACATCACATTATTGGAGGATAACCAATTTAAGCCGAGTATAACATCAATCTCTCGGAAAGGCATACAGATCAGGTCTAGGGTAGTACTGCAGTACTCATAACGCACGACACTGTTTAGGCAGGCATCAGACGTAATTACTCTAGCGTTGGTGGGGGTTTTCACCTGTATATCATAACGTAATTTGCTGATCAGAAGGCCTAGCATTTAGCACATTCATAAGATATAAAGGAATGACTTGCACCCGAATCAAATAGAGCAGTCATAGCATGATCATTGAGATAAATCGTACCTTGGATCATCTCAGATGATCGCTGAGAGTCCTCTCTAGTGAGTACAAACACCCGTCCTGCCGTCCTTGGCCTTGGATCAGTTATAGCTTGAGGACATCCTCTGGAAAAATGTTCGGGCTTTCCGCAGGTGTAACAAACGTTCTGGCCCATCAAACATGGTCTATCACCATGATTCTTTCCACACTTTTCACATACTGGGGCCTTTGAATCCCTGTTGCTGGACCTGCTGCGAAAATTTCCTCTATTTGGCTTTTTATTCTGCCACGGTCGCTTTCTCTTCTTATATCCGCTCCCACTTGCAGCTTCTTGATTCCGACCGGCCTTGTCAGGGGTTACCTGATCCTTATTCCCGGATCTGGACAGCATTCGATGATTCATGCTATTCTCTACAATTCGGCATGCTTCCACAGCCTTATTGAACTGGCTATATTGTTGCGGAGTTAACTTCTCCTTTAGCATGGAATTCAATCCTCGAATCATTCTTTCTGTCATCCAGCGTTCGTCATCCACTTGGCGTAGATACGTAGAATACTGGGATAGCCGGATGAACTTGGCCAAATATTCGTCAAAAGCTTCTTTTTCTCCTTGTCTCAGTACAAGGAACTCGGCCTCCCTTTTATCTCTGACGGATTGAGGGAAATATTTCTCATAAAATTGCTCAAGAAACACTTCCCAGGTAACTGGAATGTCTCTTGCTTGGAGAAGTAACTCTGTATTCTTCCACCATCTATCCACATCCTTTTCCAATTGATAGATGGCCATTTGGGCCTTAGTTTCAGTTGGGCAGTCGAGGACCTTAAAGATCTTCTCTAATCTGCTGACTCAATTTTCTGCTATCTGTACT
Source organism: Leucaena leucocephala (assembly GCA_037074615.1). Taxonomy (NCBI): domain Eukaryota; kingdom Viridiplantae; phylum Streptophyta; class Magnoliopsida; order Fabales; family Fabaceae; genus Leucaena; species Leucaena leucocephala. The sequence goes on from CM073545.1 coordinate 7,310,726, forward strand.
TCGAATGTCCCTTCGAATATGGGAGGGTTGTGCTTGCAAAACCGAACCATCCATTGCTGGATGCTAACTGCCTCCTCCCTCAATTCAACCCGTCTGTGGGGCTGTTCCGCCTGCTGTGGTACCTCTTCAGGTTCTCTACTAGTCGCTCCTGAAGGCTCTGGCGGTCTTAAATTACTTACAGCTGCTGCCACTGCTGCGGCTATGGCAGCATCTCTTTCCTGCTCATTTCGTGCCTGAGCAGCTCTCATTTCTTCTATCATCTTTTGTTGTTGCTCCAATCGCTCTAAAATTAGTTGATTAAGATTTCCAGCTTCCTGTGGTTCCTCTGCTGGAATCGTTCTTCTTGTTCGAACCATTTTGTTATGTTCTAACACAAAAAGGAATACGATAAACAACAACATTTCTCATTTCATTTTAAACATAACATACAAAGTACATATCACAGTCATACATATGCTACTGTACTGATCTTTTATACATTGGAAACATTACCCTAATTTTTCTTAAACTTCATTCTAATATATTCTCCTACTAAGTAGATCCATTCAGATATGGTACAGTATGGTTCTCTAACAAAATATTGGTCTAACTCCGATCTCCAGGTAGGAGTCGTCGGCAATACATCATTCATAATTTCTAGCCAAAGCCCCATGGTTAACACGTTTGGATCCCAGGCTTGATATATGGCTTTCACCCTTGTGATAAACTCCTGGTAGACTGTATAATCTTGATCTATGTTTCTGATTAGGGTCTGCCTCAATTCGTATAGTTGTCGGGCTAATGTTACCGAGCTCTCAAATTGTTCTCTATTCAGGTTCCTCCCTGGGACCATTCTTACGATTAGACTTCCCAAGTGTATTTCTACTAGGGTCACTTCGGGCCTACTGGGACCTGGCACATTACTCTGATCATGTACTTGGATGGATCCTGAACTGTCTGTTATAGGCAAGGGTACCGCACTTATGGGAATAGCAGGAATAGGACCTTCCAATACCATCCCCTCCCGATCATCACACGAAAAGTTTGATCCTACCGAGGAACTTTCCTCTTTAGAGTCACCAACTTCTGGAAGTGTCCAGGGGTCAGAATCATTGCTCACTATCTCTTCTTATGAACTATCTGAACTAGAGACCTCTGGTCTAAACTCCCATTGGTTTACTGTGATTTTAGACCCAAATCTATGTCTAGCCATTCTGCAAACACTAACTTAATGTCAATTATGACGGCTTTATCATAGTATGTCTATCTATAAATTATATATTCAGAGCATTTCCTAAGCTAGAATCCTTTATTCTGATACCAAAATGTCACATCCTTATTGTTATATACCTTAAGGATCATTCAGTAGCACTTAGAACCACTTTCAGGGTCATTGAAGTCTAAACTCTTAATCTGGAATTCTATTCTTATCGGGTACTGTTCACTGTGGCAAATTCCACATGAGTGACCTGACTTTGAAAAATCATAACTAATTCTAGAAAAATCGAAATGAAGTGGTTAAAATTTATACATGAATATAACTTAATTATATTTCCGGGAAAAATCATTGGTTGACCATTCCTTGACAAATTTGACATGGGTCAACGTTCCAACTTTACTGTTCATCCAGTGATTTTCTCCTAAATCTAGCATTCTGGTCCCAATTTTCACAATTTATATCTTTTGGTATATACATACAAATGAGGCATTCTATATATAAAATTAAATCTTAGGATGTCTACTATTTACCATAAAAATATCATACATTTATTCAACCATTTACTATTTTTAATGATTTATCAAACACCAATAGGTCTTCACGGGTTACTGTTCACGAGGCCATTTTTCAGCAACCAACCTTACATATTAGTGTATACATACACCACGTATCAGTCAAATATGCCAGATAACAATCATTATTAAACAATCAAATGTTATACATCAGTGCATGATTAACCTCCTTATATTTCTATTACATTTTTCGTTGTCTAAAATCCGGCAGCATAACTGCTACATTCCTTCTGTAGAAAGTAATCGATCTTGTACCGATTCGGTAATTCCCGTAGGAGCTACCATTCTACATAAGTACCCAGAAAAGACTAGATGAACCTGCTAGGTCCACTCACTTCCAGCCTCCTTAGACAGCACCTACGTACACAGTACGTATCAGTTCCTTTCTTTGTTCCTTCTTCGTTGCCAGAATTTTGGCAGCCTAACGACGTCTCTTAAGATTTCTAAATTTTATTTTGACAGAACCTCCCCTGTAATGTTATATATAGGAATGATATTCAAAAGAATCTCAGTAGCAACAATCATAACAATATATGTAATGCAGTGTGACAGTGCTTGCTTGTGGTTGTGTACAGATAAGTATGCTGCATGCTTCAATATTCAATAACATATGATCATAGCATTGTAATAGAGCTTCAAGCATAACATATAAGACAACAATCCAACCAAACAATAGCACAACACTTCACAAAGACATTACATAAAAGCTAAGATTAGTTACTACCTTGAAGACAGAACTCCAGAGCTTCTCTACTTCTTCCAACTCCACCAGAACTTCCTTGCTTTTTTCTTTTTCTCACTTTCTCTCTCAAGAACTTCCTTATCACTCTAAAAAGGCTCCTTGGCTGTGAGAATGAAGAGCTAGGGGGTATTTATAGTTTTGGTCAATGGCATTCTTGTAATTTTGAAGCCATTTGATCCTGTGGTCCTGGTTTTTCCAGAATTTCCTATTTTCTTTTATTCCTTTTACTGCATCATGCATGACATCACTCAATGCCACCTCAAGGGACAACTCACCTCACACATTGATCACATGGCGAAATTTGGAGAGGGAAGAAGTCTTCTGGAAGCTTTCCGGTTCAATCCGGTACCGGCCCGGTCCGTCGCCTCGAAAACTGAACCGTTTTCTGAATCCAATTTTTCTGAAAACCTATATTATGTCCTCTAACCTTACATTCAGTATCTAGACCCTCTATATCATTAACATTTTTATACTGGGTCTAAACTCAATTACAGATCCCCTGCGAAATGACCAAAATACCCCTGGGTGCCCTATTATGCACTATCTTAACCCTAAGGGCAAAATTGTCATTTTACACCTTTCTGTACCTCGTCAGGGCATATACTGACTGTGGTTAACTTCTCCTATATATATCTTGGCCTCTAGGCCTGTCCAGAATGACCAAAATGCCCTTCATACGCCTATTACCCCTTTGGTACAACACAGGGGCATTTTTGTAATTTCGCACTTTTCTGGGGTTCTGCCGGACACTGGCCCACCTATCAGTCCAAGAGTCTTATTGGGCCTTTATTGGCACCATTTTTGGGCCTTTATGGGTCCAACACCTTTATGGCACGCATTACGAGGAATCTTCCTCTGGCACAGTTCATTGAATATTTTATTATCGAAGGGAATTGGAAGACACGCAGTGGAAATTAACTTTAAAAATTTTTCCATTCCCAGCCAGGATCTACCGAATGTGTTTAAGTCAAGGAGAAAGAAGTGTTACCTTCGGTTTCAAGCTTTGGTCTCGACCTCAGTGTCCACTAGTCGCGACTCCTCGCCTCTGGAACTTTCAGTCGCGACCTCCTCATCTTCTAGTCGCGACCTGTCGCCTCTGGAGTTTTTAGTCGCGACCTACTCTGCTTCTCGTCGCGACCTTCCTCTTCTTTTCAGATTTCTGACGTTCAGATGCCCGTATGGTCGCGACCTAAGTATGTTTTGGTCGCGACCTAAGTATGTTTTGGTCGCGACCTTTCTTCGTGTCTGGCCGTATCGTAGAAGTCGACAGCTCAGATCGGCTTCCTCTACCGGTATCCACACGAACAGCGTTCCAATCGCGAACGACGTGCTAGCGCCTCTTGTCCCTCTAGGGCTCTCTAGAGATTCCGTCCTCAACATCTCTATTTTGGCAGTTTCTTGTCTGCAAACCTTTTGCACTCTCCCTGTCCCCTTTTCTCACGTCTGAATGTGTGTGTAGAGATGTATATTGTGTGTAGAACCCTAGCTCCTAATATCAAATATATAGGAAGCTATCGGGCTTCTAATAGGGCCGAGCTTCAGAATTAATCTTATATTAATTCTGAATTAATACAATATCATATATTGCATAATTTAATAAGAAACTGATTAAATAAATATGGTTTATATTAAATCCGTCCCACAGATTTAATTCACCTATTTATTTAATTTAAAATAAAGATAAGACAGAATTATATTTGATTTATTCTCATAAATCAAATTTGAGATATCTTATCAATTTGAATTTCAAATTCAAATAGATCATATCCATTTAAATTCAAATTCAAAAATGATAGAGATTTAATTTATCCTTATAAATTAAATCTTACAAATATCTCTTATATTATATATATAATATATATAAACTAATTTATATATATATAAAATATATATCCACCCTAGATTATTCATTGAATCTAGACATCTCTTAGATTCAATGAATCTGGACATCATAGCTCGCATTGGGCTGTTTTGTGTGCGACCCTGTAGGCCCATATGAAGTTGGCAGTGGGCCAGTTACTATACTGACCCACAAGTCGTAAGCGGTCTCTAGCAAGGCATTACGACTACCCAAAACATATGAGGATCGTTAAACGATGTAACCTTTCATACAACCATATCACGTCCCTTTTGTCACACTATATTTCGGTCAAGGATGAGGCATGGTGAACGTTATCCTCCTGTTCCTGACCGTTACTTTCTCGATCCCTGAGTAGTCTGAATATAGAAATGGAACTACCCTTCCATTCCAGTATGGCCATACATTTCTCAGACTCACTCATCGAGGGGCCCAGTAATATCTCTCTACGAATGTGAGGGATAAATTCCATCTTGACCATTCACATTCCTCCGCATGAAAAACCACTAAGCCCGAGCATAGCCTTTATGATCACTCGGTCAAAAGTGACTTTTGACTAGGTCAAAGCTGAGCGTTTGTCATGTAGGAATCCATGATGATCTCAGGTCAAAGGGCATAGTGACATGGCTTGTATATGAGAGAAGCTTATGACTTGACCCATGCAGCTCTCTCATTGCGGGTCGGTCCAACACCCTGTACTCTTACATGTGCTTATGACTTTGATTTATATCTCTATATATCTTCAAAGTCATACTGGTCTTATTTCATCTCTGCTCCCACATAGATGACCGACCAGGGACATTTAGGATAAGATCATGAGTTATCCAAGGATGGTCATCATAGTAAACATGCAAATAATATGATAACTTTATTAAGAAATTCATAAATCAATAATGTTCATAAGATAATGATTGGCCCCTAGGGCACAATCTCCAACATCCTCCCACTTGCACTAGGAACAATCATTAATTTGTCTCAATCCTATTGACCTAACATGACGCTCATGTTTTGCCTGGACAAGCAGTTTTGTTAGAGGATCGGCATCATTGTCTTCTCCTGTTACCTTGCATATTTTTATATCACCTCTATCATTGATTTCTCTGATGAGATGATATCGCCTAAGTATATGCTTGGTCATTTGACGTGACCTAGGCTCTTTGGCCTGTGTAATGGCACCACTATTGTCACAGAGCAAAGTTATTGGATCTGAGATGGTCGGTACCACCCCTAGTTCAGTAATAAACTTCCTTATCCAAACCGCCTCCTTAGCTGCATCAGATGCTGCTATATACTCAACTTCCGTTGCAGAATCTGCTACAGTGCTCTGCTTAGAGATCTTCCAGCTTACTGCTCCATTATTCAAGAGGAATATGTATCCAGATTGTGATTTCTGGTCATCCTGGTCAGTTTGGAAACTTGCATCTGTGTAACCAGTTACATAGAGCTCATCATCCAATCCACCATAGACCAAGAATAAGTCCTTAGTCCTTCTTAAGTACTTAAGGATATTCTTGACAGCAGTCCAATGGCCCTCACCGGGGTCCTGTTGATATCTGCTAGTCATACTTAAGGTAAACGAGACATCCGGTCGAGTACATAACATGGCGTACATGATAGATCCTATGGCCGAGGCATATGGAATCTTACTCATGCGACCTCGCTGATCTGGTGTACTAGGACACAAATCCTTACTGAGGTGAATACCATGAGACATGGGTATAAAACCCCTCTTTGATTCCTGCATACTGAACCTATGCAGTATCTTGTCTATATATGTGCTCTGACTCAGTCCTAGAAGCCTTTTAGATCTATCTCTATAGATCCTAATTCCTAGGATGTAGGTGGCTTCACCCAAGTCTTTCATCGAGAAAGATTTTCCTAACCAAGACTTGACAATCTGCAAGGTAGGAATGTCATTCCCAATGAGTAGGATGTCATCGACATAGAGTACCAAAAATACAACTGTGCTCCCACTAACCTTCTTGTACACACAAGGTTCATCAATGTTTTGAAGAAATCCAAACTCTTTGACTACTTCATCAAAACGATGATTCCAACTCCGAGATGCTTGCTTCAGTCCATAAATGGACCTTTGAAGCTTGCATACCTTACCAGAGTCCTCAGAACGCACAAAACCTTCAGGTTGTGTCATGTACACATCCTCAAGGAGCTTTCCATTAAGGAAGGCTGTCTTGACGTCCATCTGCCATATTTCATAGTCATAATATGCTGCAATGGCAAGGAGGATTCTGATTGATTTGGCCATTGCAACTGGGGAAAAAGGTCTCATCATAGTCCACACCATGAGTTTGAGTAAATCCTTTTGTAACCAGTCGTGCCTTGAAGACATTTACATTGCCATCCATGTCGGTTTTCTCTTTAAAAACCCACTTGCACCCGACGGTTTTTACACTTTTAGGCGGGTCGACTAAGGTCCATACCTTATTGTCGTACATGGATTGCATCTCAGACTTCATAGCATTAAGCCATTTTTCAGAGTTTGGTCCCACTATAGCTTCTTGATAGGTAGTGGGCTCATTATGCTCAATGAGCAACACATCACGACTATCAGAAATCAGAAATCCATATCTCTGAGGCTGAAGTCGTGCCCTATTAGATCGCCTTGGGCCTTGCGTGACTTGAGGAGTCTCAACAACTTCTTGTGAGTCTTCTCTACTTTCCATCTCTAGTTCTGTGGCGTCTTGTGGCTCTCGAACTTCTTCGAGGTGTACCTTGCTCCCAGTGGTTCTTTTAGAGATAAATTCTCGTTCTAGAAAGATACCATTTCTGACAACAAACACTTTGTTATCAGTGGGGTTGTAGACATAATATCCCTTGGTTTCCTTAGGATATCCCACAAAAAGGCACTTTGAAGATTTGGGCGCTAACTTATCTGAGGCTTGTTGCTTAACATAGACCTCACATCCCCAAATCTTGGGAAAAGACAAACTAGGTTTCCTCCCAGTCCATATCTCATACGGAGTCTTTTCAACTGCCTTAGATGGAACACGATTCAGTGTGAACGCAGCTGTCTCTAGGGCGTGGCCCCAAAAGGATGGTGGAAGATCTGTTCGACTCATCATGGATCGAACCATATCCAATAGTGTTCGATTCCTCCGTTCAGAAACCCCATTCCATTGTGGTGTTCCTGGAGGAGTCAATTGTGAGACTATTCCACAATTCCTAAGATGATCGATAAACTCTTGGCTCAAATATTCACCACCTCGATCAGATCGAAGGGCTTTAATTGTTTTACCAAGCTGGTTTTGTACTTCATTTTTAAATATCTTGAACATTTCAAAAGATTCGGATTTATGTTTCATTAGATAGACGTAGCCATATCTACTGAAATCATCTATGAATGTAATGAAGTACGAATAACCTCTTCTGGCATTTGTAGTCATCGGTCCACACACATCTGTATGTATGAGGCCCAACAAATCAGTGGCCCTCTCACTGTGCCCAGTGAAAGGCGACTTTGTCATCTATCCTAACAAACAAGATTCGCAAGTATCATATGATTCAAAATCAAATGAGTTGAGAAATCCATCTTGATGGAGTTTAGAAATGCGTTTCTCATTTATATGGCCCAGACGACAGTGCCAGAGGTATGTCGGATTCAAATCATTTGGTTTGACCCTTTTGGCGGTTATGTTATAGATATTTCCATGATTGGGTTGTTCCAAGTTTAATATGTAATGATCAACATGCAAATCACCATGAGCATAGAAAATATCATTACGATAAATAGAACATTTACCATTCCCAGAAATGGAAGTGTAACCTTCCTTATCCAAATAAGAAAGAGAAACAATGTTACTACTCAAAGCAGGAACATAATAGCAATTGTTCAAAACTAACAAAAGCCCAGTGGGCAGAACTAATTCATAAGTGCCTACAGCTAGAGCAGCAACCTTTGCTCTGTTTCCAACTCGTAGGTCAACTTCGCCCTTCTTCAGCTTTCTACTGTCCTTTAGGCCCTGCACATTTGTACAAATGTGAGAACCACATGCAGTATCTAATACCCATGTTGTGGAAGTAGAGAGATGAATGTCTATAACATAAATACCTGAAGCGATAGCCCCGCTATCCTTCTGGTTCTTTCTCAGATCTTCAAGGTAGAGTTTGCAATTCCTCTTCCAATGACCCGGTTCATTGCAGAAGAAGCAAACTCCTTCCTTTGGAGGCTTTGCCTTCTTTGGTGCAGGCTTGGTTTCGGGCTTGCCTGACTCTTTGGTCTTACCAGATGAGCCATGACCCTTCCCCTTACCCTTGCCTTTCTTTTTCATACCCTTTCCTTTCTGAACCATCAAAACAGTACTGGGATTCTTCTTAACAGTCGGCTCAGCAGTTTTAAGCATCCCATGCAGTTCAGAAATAGATTTCTCCATGATGTTCATGTTGTAATTCATGACAAACTGGTCATAACTTTCCGGGAGTGAGTTCAAGATCAAATCTGTAGCTAACTCCTGACTCATGGGAAATCCAAGCCTCTCAAGGTGATCAATGTACCCTTTCATCTTTAGGACATGAGTACTGACTGATGCACCTTCAGCCATCTTGCAGGAATGTAAGGCCTTAGTGGTCTCATACCTCTCTTGCCTTGCATGTTGCTGGAACATTTCCTTAAGATGCACAATCATCTCATAAGCCTCCATGTGTTCCAGATCTCTTTGAAGCTCCGGAACCATAGTGGCAAGCATCAAGCATCCCACATCAACAGAGTCTTCCTTATGCTTCGCATAAGAATCTCTTTGAGCTCTAGGAGCATTGGTTGCTGGCTCCTCAGGAATGGGTTGATCTAGGACATATACCTTTCTTTCCTGCTTGAGAACAATTCTCAAGTTCCTGAACCAGTCAAGAAAGTTTGTCCCATTGAGTTTGTCCTTCTCAAGGACAGATCGCAACGATAATGTAGCAGTATTACTAGTCGTCATGATTCTACAATTAAAATATGCAATTTAATTAGCAATCTCCCACTGAATAAAACAACCCTCAATGTAATAATTAGTGGGCTAAGATCCATATTTGGCTTAAACTTGAGTCCGCTTTGGCAGGACGCTCAACTTTAAGTTATTTAGGTAGGTAACAACTTTACCAATTACATCACATGTAACTCTTAGATATTTATGGGATTCCATCATCATATGATCCGGCATGTTTTAATCCCATCTAATACCTTGAGACCCAAAACCGTTTTGATAATCTCAATTAAGTCAAACAATAACAAACATAAGAGTAGCACCATTACTCTTGCTTATCTCCCCAAGATAACTCAAATGCACCCACTTTGGTGGAGCCTACAAATGAGCGATCGAGGTTTTGATAAGTGTTCATTAATTGACAGCATATGACTTAAGATTTCTTTTAGAGGGTTTAATTAACTATCCGGTTTGCATGTATCTCGGTTGTATCTCATACCAGTATTATGCATATAAAACATACATGCAGTGATCTAATCAAAAGATGCATAATCTTAAACGTGATACAATATGGCTCACCTATCCTAAGTCCCCTCAAGCCAATGAGAGGAGCTCTCTAATTAGAATAGGAAAAGTACATAAGGAAACCTCGTTTTAACATTCGAGGGGAGTGAGATGAGAAGAGAATGTACAACGAGAGTCATTAGAGGAAGGCACGACACGCAGGCCGTATTTAGAAAAATTACAACACTTGTAATCTAGAGCCATATTGTTCACCATACCCAAACATTCAAGAATCAAAATTCATACTATTTGAAGGGCAATAAATGTTTCAAAACATTCATATATCAGGAAAGTCAATACATATTACGATTATGTTGCGCTACGATTAAATAGCCACGGCGGTCCCGCTAGCCGGTTAGCGGGCGGGGTGTGGGGCAGCGCCCCAAGGAAATTTTTTTTTTCATAAATAATCAAGAATCTTAATTCTATTTCCTTAGACCCCATCAATATTAATTGATCAAATCAATTGATATACACCACCGATTTCAGTTTCCTTTTAGATTCCGTATATGTCATACATAAACAGATTCCATATATGTCATACATATTTCGCATGTTATCATATAATCAGCTAAGAAGTCTAACATACATCACATGTATCAACAATCAAACCTAACTTAAACACAAAACGGCATGGCTCTGATACCACTGAAGGGAATTGGAAGACACGCAGTGGAAATTAACTTTAAAAATTTTTCCATTCCCAGCCAGGATCTACCGAATGTGTTTAAGTCAAGGAGAAAGAAGTGTTACCTTCGGTTTCAAGCTTTGGTCGCGACCTCAGTGTCCACTAGTCGCGACTCCTCGCCTCTGGAACTTTCAGTCGCGACCTCCTCATCTTCTAGTCGCGACCTGTCGCCTCTGGAGTTTTAGTCGCGACCTACTCAGCTTCTCGTCGCGACCTTCCTCTTCTTTTCGGATTTCTGACGTTCAGATGCCCGTATGGTCGCGACCTAAGTATGTTTTGGTCGCGAACTAAGTATGTTTTGGTCGCGACCTTTCTTCGTGTCTGGCCGTATCGTAGAAGTCGACAGCTCAGATCGGCTTCCTCTACCGGTATCCACAAGAACAGCGTTCCAATCGCGAACGACGTGCTAGCGCCTCTTGTCCCTCTAGGGCTCTCTAGAGATTCCATCCTCAACGTCTCTATTTTGGCAGTTTCTTGTCTGCAAACCTTTTGCACTCTCCCTGCCCCCTTTTCTCACGTCTGAATGTGTGTGTAGAGATGTATATTGTGTGTAGAACCCTAGCTCCTAATGTCAAATATATAGGAAGCTATCGGGCTTCTAATAGGGCCGGGCTTCAGAATTAATCTTATATTAATTCTGAATTAATACAATATCATATATTGCATAATTTAATAAGAAACTGATTAAATAAATATGGTTTATATTAAATCCGTCCCACAGATTTAATTCACCTATGTATTTAATTTAAAATAAAGATAAGACAGAATTATATTTGATTTATTCTCATAAATCAAATTTGAGATATCTTATCAATTTGAATTTCAAATTCAAATAGATCATATCCATTTAAATTCAAATTCAAAAATGATAGAGATTTAATTTATCCTTATAAATTAAATCTTACAAATATCTCTTATATTATATATATAATATATATATAAACTAATTTATATATATATAAAATATATATCCACCCTAGATTATTCATTGAATCTAGACATCTCTTAGATTCAATGAATCTGGACATCATAGCTCGCATTGGGCTGTTTTGTGTGCGACCCTGTAGGCCCATATGAAGTTGGCAGTAGGCCAGTTACTATACTGACCCACAAGTCGTAAGCGGTCTCTAGCAAGGCATTACGACTACCCAAAACATATGAGGATCGTTAAACGATGTAACCTTTCATACAACCATATCACGTCCCTTTTGTCACACGATATTTTGGTCAAGGATGAGGCATGGTGAACGTCATCCTCCTGTTCCTGACCGTTACTTTCTCGATCCCTGAGTAGTCTGAATATAGAAATGGAACTACCCTTCCATTCCAGTATGGCCATACATTTCTCAGACTCACTCATCGAGGGGCCCAGTAATATCTCTCTACGAATGTGAGGGACAAATTCCATCTTGACCATTCACATTCCTCCGCATGAAAAACCACTAAGCCCGAGCATAGCCTTTATGATCACTCGGTCAAAAGTGACTTTTGACTAGGTCAAAGCTGAGCGTTTGTCATGTAGGAATCCATGATGATCTCAGGTCAAAGGGCATAGTGACATGGCTTGTATATGAGAGAAGCTTATGACTTGACCCATGCAGCTCTCTCATTGCGGGTCGGTCCAACACCCTGTACTCTTACATGTGCTTATGACTTTGATTTATATCTCTATATATCTTCAAAGTCATACTGGTCTTATTTCATCTCTGCTCCCACATAGATGACCGACCAGGGACATTTAGGATAAGATCATGAGTTATCCAAGGATGGTCATCATAGTAAATATGCAAATAATATGATAACTTTATTAAGAAATTCATAAATCAATAATGTTCATAAGATAATGATTGGCCCCTAGGGCACAATCTCCAACAATTATTATTTACCGTTTATACACCTTTCCGGACACCGGCTCCTTCTGCCAGATACACTGCCCTACTTTGTCTAGGCAGCCATTTGGGTCATAACGGGCATCTGACTGTTGTTACCCGACCTCATTCAGTCTTAGTTCAAATACCGATAAATCTCCCTATCGGATCCCTGGAGGCCTCATACCCCGTCTGGATTTTCTAATTCGCGGATAACTTTTCCTACAAACCTCCTATCGGTATTCTGTCAGTTTCCCGACATTTGTCCCATAAGCGTGCATCATCCTGTAATTTCTTACTTATATCTGACATCTAGGGTATCCGGTAGGAATTTTTATAACTTTTGGACGATCAATCCAGTTTTGGCTATCTGGAGTCTTCAAAAATTCTGGTATTAGGCTGGATTACCCAGCGCCACTTGCTCTACCTACTGGTGGAATATGGGGCTGATTGGAATACGATCACTGTTTTTGCCTATTTTCGGTCCAAGTTTTCATAATTACACTTTTGCCCCGGAAACTTTTCTTCTTTTCAACTAAGTCCCTTTATTTGGCTAAAATTACACCTAAAGACCCCACATTTTTGTCTACCTTTCTTTCTTAACCTTAAACTTTCCATAATTGCATTTAAGTCCTTTCATTTTCTTTCGTTTGCAATTTAATCCTTTTCTTTACATAAAGGACCACATCTTTTTCCTGAAAAAGAACTCATATATTCCATTTAATCTGTACATAGAAATCAGTACAGAAAATTAAGGATATTACAACGAGCGGAGATATGACAGAGTACGTGAGAAATGAGAATGATGGTCGCGCCAAGGGGCGGGCTTAAAAAATGTATATAAACATTCTACACTGGATATAAATTATTCTAACCCGTACAACAACATAACCGATGTAAAATTGATACATTTTACACTGGATAAAGTATAAAACTGGTATAAAAAATAACACCGTATAAAATATAACACTGGATAAAGTATAAACCGGTGTAAAATCGAACTATAATTTATTTACCAAATTGTTAGTAGTAGACTTTTTACACCGGATAACACTTAAGACCGGTTTTAATTTTGTAGTTATTTTTTTAAACTCCATCATCATATATATCATCCCATCCCTTCGCGTCATAATATTCTTATCAGAACAAGAATCTATCTTTGTTATTATTACATCAAAATCATATATGCAATCATAACAAGAAACTTAATATTGCATGTTTAGACTACATCAAAAACAAGAAACACATAGAAATCAATCAGAATCCACTTCTTCTTCATTTAATTTTGGTAAACCTACTAAAAAAGAAGGGATCTCGCAAATAGAATCATCATTGTCAACAACCCTTCTTCCTTGGAGCGCGACAGACCATCTTTCATTTTGAGGATCAGTGATATAGAACACTTGCTTTGCTTGGTCTGCCACAATGAAAGGCTCATCCCCAAAACTTGTATTATTCAAATCAGCCAGTGCAAAAGATTTATTATGTTCTCTAATCAGCCTTTGCTCTGTCATCCTATTATTTTTTTCTGGACAAGATCTTTATGAACAGCAATATAGTCTTGAACTTCATCAATGTTATTCAAGATGTGTAAGTGTATTTGCTGCAATTCATTACGATCAACACTCCTCACCGACATTCTACGTTGACCCCCTGTTTGGCACGAGGTTTATGGAGACTAGTAAGTCTTACTTTAGACAGGTATTGTTGACAAAAATCCATAGCTTCTCGGCAACATATTTTTGAACAATGGATGCTTCGGGCCTATTTGGATTCTTTATATACCCTTTAAAGATTTTCATGTATCTTTCAAATGGGTATATCCATCGTAAGTATACAGGGCCACCAGTTTTATCTCTTGCACTAGATGAACGATGAGGTGTACCATGATGTCAAAAAAGGCAGGAAGAAACTATTTTTCAAGCTGGCACAAAATAACATAACCCTCGTGCTCCAATTCCTCCAACTGTTTAGTCTCAAACACTTTGCCACATATAGCATTAAAGAAGAAGCAAAGTCAGGTTACAATGTGTCTCAAATCATCTTGAAGGATTCCTCGAACAGCTACTGGGAGTAATTGATGCATCAATACATGACAAGCATGAGACTTTTGGCCTACTAATTTCAAATATTTCATGGACACAATCCTCTTAAGATTAGATGAGTACCCAGAGGGAACTTTGATTCCTTGCAAACACTCACAAATACTTCTTCTCTCAGCCTTGGACAAAATGTTAGTCTCTTCAACATGATAGCTCCCCTCACCATCTGGCCTCAGATGTAAATCCTCTCGTATTCCCATTTCTTTCAAATCCCATCTTGCCTTCAAACTGTCTTTGGAACTACCATGTGTGTTGAGAAGTGTTCCAACAATGCTGTCATACACATTTTTCTCCACATACATCACATCAATACAGTGCCTTACATGAAGATGTCGCCAATACGGAAGCTCAAAGAACACAGATCTTTTTTTCCATACATTTTTCTCACTTTTCTTGGTAATCTTACTGAAAGTGACATTGATATCTTTCACCTTTTCATAAACTTGTTTGCCAGTCAATGGCTTTGGAGCATTTTCAAATTCTTGGCCGCCATAAAATTTCTTCTTTAGTCGACGGTAGGGTGGGCTTGTCTTAGAAATCTCCTATAACCTAGGTAGACTGTCTTTCTTCCATGACGAAGTTGATAGTAGCAAGTCCCTTCCTCACAAATCGGACATGCTTTATGGCCCTTAACACTATACCCTGACAAATTTCTATATGCAGGAAGTCATTAATTGTACAAAAGATCATGGCCCACATATTGAAGACCTCCTTCTTAACCGCATCAAAAACATCCACACCTTCCTATAGCTTCTTCAAATCTTCGATCAAGGGTGTTAGGAAAACGTCTATGTCATTTCCCGATTGTTTTGGTCCTGAGATCAACATAGACAATATTACATACTTCTGTTTCATACACAACAAGGGAGATAGGTTGTAAATCACTAGAAGGATGGGCCATGAACTATGTATACTACTAAGGTTACTATAAGGGTTCATGCCATCCGTACTGAGTCCAAGCCTTAGGTTTCATGGTTCATTGTCAAACTTGGGAAATAAGTCATCAATCTTCTTCCATTACAAAGAGTCAGCAGGATGACGAATCCTTCCATCATTAATCCTTTCATTTGCATGCCATAACATTTTCTTTGCATCATCTTCATTAGAAAAAAGTTGCTTAAACCTTGGTACAATTGGAAGATACCACAACACCTTGACAGGATAGTTGTTTGATCTGTACCTTGGTGTCTTACATATTGGACACTTCTCCTCATCTTCAAACTCTTTCCTGTACAATATGCAATCATTTAGGCATGCATGAATCTTTCTATACTGCATGCATAAAGGACCTATTATTTTCTTCGTATCATAATAGCGTTTGGGTAACGCATTTTCTTCAGGAAATATGTCCTGTAACAACTCAAGCAATTATGAAAAACCACTGCCACTCCACCCATGCCGAGCTTTCACACTTACTAATCTCAATATCGCATTCAACAGGTTGTATTTTCTGTACCCTGGGTATAGAGGCTTTTCTGCATCATTGCACATATTACCATATGCATGTTGCCGCATAAAAGCATCTTCTCCAACATCACGAATCATGTCCTCTACTCGATCATCAGTATCCATGTCATCGTCAAAGGTCTGTTTCACCTGTTCACCATGCCATACCCATACCGTGTAACTGTTGCAAAACCCCCCATAAATTAGATGAGTGTAAATATCAGTAGGACTTTGTTTCCTCTCATTCAAACAACTCACACAAGGACAATAAAACCTTCCATTGTCATCATCACCATTTTGTTTAGCAAAATCCAAAAACACCTTCACCCCCTCAGCATACTCAATTCTTGTTTATTTAGCATTTATCCAACTATGATCCATATTTGTGGAAGACTAAGAAACTAGAAAAATAGAAAATAAGAAACCATTACGTTGCAGCTAATGCATGGAGAGAATAAATTTTCAGTTCTCGAGAGGAGTTCAAAACCAAACTCACCGTCTGTGAAGCGCTGAGAAGACTTAACGTGTGAACCAGGTAAAAATGAGAGATAGAATGCACTAGAAATGTACCAAATAAAAGAGTATTTGGTAAAAAAATTAAAAAAAAAAGTTTATGTGATAAGAAAATATACACCAGACAAAATGTTACACCGGTGTAGATATATATATAATAGGTGCAGAGAGTATATTTTACACCGGCCACTATATATAAACTGGTGTAAAATATATTAGTTTTTTTAAGTGATAGACCACTATGTCATCAACTTTTACAAAAAAAATATATATCATAATATATAAAAGTTGCAATCTTTCACTACTCATCAGACTCGGAGTTTTGGGAGTCATTAGATTGGGTGAGATCAACAGAATTAAAGAAGCTATCACGGGGTTGATAGCGGCGAACTTCTGAGCCGAAATCTCTGAAACTTACTTTCAGTCTGTCAACTTTTCGATTCAGTTCTTCTAGGAGTCCTCCAGCCCATTGAAGCATAGTATGAGTTCCTCGAGGTACTCCATCAGAGTCACAACCAGGGGAGGAGGATAAGGAATAGAAGGGTGAGGATTAGGATGTTTGTCTTCAAAGTCGTCTCTATTTCTTTTGTGGGGTGGAGAAGAACGCGTACGTGAGGAAGAGGCCATTGGAGGAGTCAGATAGATGGAAAGAAAAGAAAATAGAGATAAAGTGATGAGACAAAATGTACAGATCGATCATAGGAATGGTATACATATATATATGGTTCATATCAATAAGAATATAGAAGAATGCAATTGGCCTTCCATCATAATGACTACAGACGTTGGGAACCAAAGAAGTGAAATGAACGGTCTGAAGAATAAAGAAAGTGGGAAAGCATAGACAGAAAACTGAAGAGGCAGATAGGATGAAGCTTTTAAAACTGGTTGTTTATATTTTAAATCGGTTACTTTTAAAACTGGTGTAAAAAGTGGGAGCATTTTGAAAAATAAACAGATCATCTCAGTAACGTATGCAGAACAAGAAACTTGTTAAACTTCATTCATTCAAATTAAACTTTACTAACTAACTTTACATCTTGAAATCTGTATAAATACAATATCATCATCTCCTCATTCTTTTCATTACATCAAAAAGGAGGTGGGGAATAGAGAAAGGCAGGTGACCCCGCTTTCACTCATCATCATCATCTTTCGAGTAAGTGTTTTGGGAGTCAAAATTGGGATCAATAACAGGATGAAAGAAACTATCATCCTGTTGATGGCGAAGAACTTCATAACGGAAGGCTCTAAAACGTTCATTCATCCTCTCAACTTTCAGATTCAGTTCTTCCACCAAGCTCTCCAGGGCATTGAAGCGCGGGATGAGTTCCTCCAGGTACTCCACCAGTTTCTAGAGCAGGGGAGGAGGAGAAGGAACTGAAAGGTTATCATGATAGACAATTTTGTCTTCAAAATTATGTCTTTGTGTTTAGTGAGGTGGAGAAGGAAGGGTGGATGGGGAAGAAGCCATTGGAGAGTTAAGATAGAAGAATAGAAGAAATGAATATAAAACAGATATCGGAGAAGGTGATCATGATGAACTACTGCGCATGTCTGAGAAGACTTGACATAAAATGGCGAGAAAGGATACAGACGGAGTTTATCTAAACTGGACTAAATATTTTCACATCGGTCACTATAACATCTGCTGTAGAAAGTAAACATCTAAACCAAACTACAGTTTTCCACATCGGTCATGAGTAAATACAGTGTAAATATTTCATATTATTTACAAAAATGCCACCGGTCATTTTTTAAAACCGTCTCCGTATTGACCGGTTTAAAAATGGGGGTTTCGATTGCCAATTTTCCACCAGTGTCATTACAAGTATATGGTAGGGTGTTTGCCAATTTGAATTTGAGTGAAAGAACACTAACAATTAGAGGATATAAAGAGCTAAAAACTTACATCCTTAGAGAAAATCTATTACGCTCATACAGTTAAGGTTGATTTCATTTAGTAGTTGATTACTTAGCATTGCTCATATTATCACTTTTGCATTCCCAAAAGATGGTGCATTAATTGTCTTAAGGTTACATTGTGAATTATGTTGTTACCTCGGATTTAATAGCGTTAGCTTAGGTATAATTTATCTCTTTGTCCAGGAGTACAAAGGTTCAAGTGTGGGGGAATTGATAGGACATAAATTGTGTATGGTTTCTGTAACATTTGAAGGGTTTTGTAACAACTTTACCATTCATTTTATGCTTGTAATATTGCTTTTGTGGTAACACATGATTGTGTTTTGCAATATGTTGATTAAAGGGTAAAATGGTAAATTAACTCCACCAAATTGCATATATGTTGTCTTTTTGTTAGTTAGACTTTTACTGTGAGCTTTGATTATGAATTGCAGGTATTTTGGAGGAGAACCAATAACTAATATGAAAAGAAAAGAAATCACATAAAGAGAATCAAATCAAGGAAGCCAGCTTCTGCGGTATTTAGTCGCGACCAAAGTGTCCACTGTCACATCCTTACTTTTCTTACGTCTTAGGGACCATTTGGTAGCATCTAGAACCACTTTTAAGGTCATTGAAGTCAAATTTCTCAATCTGGAGTTTTACTCCATCGAGTACTGTTCACTGTGTAATTTCCAGACAAGCGACCTAGCTTTGAAAAATCATACCTAATTCTAGAAAAATCGAAACAAAGTGGTTCAAATTGATAAATGAAGCTAACTTAATCCTCTTTCAGGAAAAAATAACTCGTTGACCAAGCCTTGACCAAGTCAACATCAGTCAATGCTATAATTTTACTGTTCATCCATGTTTTCCCCTGAATCCAGCATTTTGGTCCCAACTTTGAAAAATTATATCTCCATGTGTAGAAATACAAATAAGGCATTCTATATACCAAATCAAAGCTTGGTATGTATATATTTATTATAAAAATATCATACATTTATTCAACCATTTACCATTTTTAATTACAGATCAAACGTCACTACCTCACCACTAGTTATTGTTCATGGTGGCAAATTCCAGCAACTAACTTTACATACATATGCCTATCATACATCAATCACATATCAATCATGCTAAATAATTCTTAAATTATCTTCATGAATCCTCATCTCCTCCATCTTGAGAAGACCTACTGTAATTGGATTACTATGGAAGGGGTGAGATTTCGGGGGAAATCTCAGTAGCAAACGGAAACCATACAATGTATGCAACTATATGCTTGATGTTACAATGTGTGTACTTAATGATCATGCTTGCATAATGATAACTTACATGCTTCATGTCCCTTAATTATAACATATGGCCATAGCATAAAAAGAAATAGAGCATCATTTAGTCATACATGCTTCACATCATCAAAGTAAGTAAATATCACATAAAATATTCAAGCAACATAAGCATACAAGTAGGTAAGTTCACTACCTGGCGTGTAGCTCTTCCTTTAGTCCTTAACCTTTGATCTGAGGTTCCATATTTTTATAGGTCAGAGCCTATATATAGCATAATAATATTTTATTATGATCTTATCTAGCATAACTTTACTTAATTCAGGCTTATCCTGAGGCAATACCCCTATTCTAACAATCCCCTAGCTTTCTATCCACGGCTAACCTTATAGAGAGAGATATTTCTCTATTCTAACTATCTAATTTATAAGAACAATCCTCTAATTTATTAGAACAGGGACTAGAATAAATTACTTACCTTATTCCTAAGCTTGCCTAGTCCCTAAGCTCCTTGGATTGCTCCTAGCTCAGCCAGAACTCCTTCTTTCTCTTCCTTTCTTTCTCTTTCTTTCTTTCTCTCTTCCTTTCTCTCTCTCTCTCTCTCTCTTCCTTTCTCTTCTTGGCCGTGAATGGAATGGAGGGAGGGGTAGGGTATTTATAGGTGGAGCAAGGTGGAATGGATGGCTTAGATCAAATCACGATAAACAGCTCAGATCGCTTAGCTTCCTCAAGAAGCTTTGCCTGCATCATCATGATGACATCATCATCTTAGATGACTCATCAAAATGACATCATCCATGGACACCTCACATGCTTAGGTGGCGCAATGGTGGGGCCCTTGGGATACCTCACCAGCTGACTCAGTGCTTCCAGAGAATTCCAGAGTCTTATCCCGGAATAAACGGCTGAGATCGTGCCACGTGTCCTTAGCTTTTTCTTCTTCCTCTATGCTCATGCCATGTGGCACCTTATGGGTACCTTTCATGCCACCTCATGGCTTTCGAATAAGTCCAAAACTTTATCTGATCTATTCCCCGGTTATCACTTCAACCGAGTAACTTTACTTTATTGAAAACTCACTAAAATATTACTTTAATGCCACTTTAACCCATATAATTCTTGGGCTACGCTTCTTGAAACATCCTGCCTTAGACTCCTCAGAGCACACCCGCGGAAGCTATACTAGCTGTACTGATTCGGTAATTCTCTCATTAGAATTACCATTCTACGTAAGTACCCAGGAAAGACTGGATGCATCGGCTAGGTCCACTCACTACCAGCCTCCTTAGACAGTACCTACGTACACAGTACGCATCATATCCTTTCTCCACTACTGCTATCTCCGCCAAAATTTCAGCAGCATAACGGCGTCTCTCAAAATTCTCAAAATCTACCTCGACATAACCTCCCTGAAAAGGTTATACATGGGGGATGAGATTCAGGGAAATCTCAGTAGTAATAATCATAACAGTATATGTAATGCAGTGTGACAGTGCTTGCTTGTGATTGTGTATAGATAAGTATGCCGCGTGCTTCCATACTCAATAACATATGATCATAGCATTGCAGTAGAGCTTCAGACATAACATATAAGACAACAATCCAACCAAACAATAGCACATCAAATCACAAAGCCATTACATAAAAGCTAGGATTAGTTACTACCTGGCTAGCTCAACAGAACTCTACTATCTCTATTCTGCTTCCAGCTCCGCCAGAACTTCCTTACTTCCTTTCTCTCTTCCTTTCCTCCTCCTTCTCTCTAATCTTTCTCTCTCGCTACTCTTGCCATGCGTGGAGCAAATGAATGAAGGGGGGTTTATATAGATTTCATCAATGGTATAATCGTAATTTCCATACCATATGAACATGTGGTCCTGGTTTTTCCTGGAATTTCCTATTTTCTTTTATTTCCTTTTACTGCATCATCAGTGCCACCTCAGGGGATACCTCAGCAGCCACCTCATCAGCACCACCTCAGGGGATACCTCAGCAGCCACCTCATCAGCATATTTTCCACATGTCAAAAATCCTAGGACACCTCATCAGCTGACTCAGCATGCTGACTCACCGGTCCAAAGTCCTGCCTCGTAATGCGTGTCCTCAGCTTTATCTGCTTCCTCCAGCTCAATGCCATGTGACACCTAGAAGAGACCTCTCATGCCTTCCAATGCTATCCAGATAAGTCCCAGACTTATCTGATCACCTCCTCGGTTATCATGCCAACCGAGTAACTTTACTCTACTGAAAGGTCACTGAATCATGCTCTAATGCCATGTGTCATCTTGTGGATCTATCAGTCCACCTCATTGTTTCTAGATAACCTTTCCTGTATCTGACCTTCTTCCCCAGTTCTATCTCTAACCGGGTAACTATCTCATTTGGACCTTCACAACTCTTGGCCCACTAGATCTCATACGGCTAGCACCACTTATAGTCACTAGTTGCGACCTAGCCATCATCTCATCGCGACATAACACCTTCTGTGTTCATTAGTCACGACCACAGCATTCGCTAGTCGCAACCACAACATTCTTTAGTCGCGACCACAACATATTCTAGTCGCGACCCCATCACTTTCTAGTCGCAACCAGGCTCATTTTCCCATTAGTCGCGACACCACAACCTTATCCGTCACGACCAATCCTCTATGCCAATATTAGTCGCGACCAAAAGTCACCAATACATCTTTCTCATAACATCTGCTTTCTTTCTTATGGACAATTCTACTGCCCTCATAAGCAGTGTCCATTTCTTTCATATCTCACCCCACAGAATCTTAGCATATTTCTGGGGTCTATCTTATCTCACTTTCTTCTTATCCTTCATCCTAAGTTCTAGAAATTCTCTTTCAATAACTTATCCCCTACTCTTCAGGAGTCCTTGTTAATTGAAAGGCTCGACAACCCTCTATATCAGGTTATCTTACACAGGAGCCAGCCCATATCAAGCTACCTGCAGAATTCCTAGGCTTAAGACTTAGGACATTCCTCCCATTCCTCATTTTGAACCTAGGTGAACTGTCCCGATTCTGTAGGTTAAAGACTTAACTCATCTTTACATCCTGAAGGACTTAGCTCATCCCTCGGATCCTACAAAATACAGGTAAATAATCTGCCCATGTCAGATTACTACTCTAGGACTATGGGTTTAGCAGCTTGCCCATATCAGACTACCTCCCAGTTCAACTAGACCCAAAAATTGGGATGTTACAATTTTCCTCTTTGCACCATGAAACTTTTAAACTTTCACTTTAGCCCATTTCTTTTCTAAAATGACCATTATGCCCCTAGGGACTCTTACTATTTACACATAAGTCCCTATACTTTCACTTATTTGCAGTTTAGTCCCTAAAAACCATCTGTATGTTTTTGGAACTTCTGCTCAAAGGGGTCTGGTAGCCTATCTATTTTAGGTACTTTCTAAGTCTCTAGGCCTAAAAATTGGGATGTTACATCCACAGGTCGCGACCTCATTTCTTTTAGGAAGTTTTTCTGCGTTCACGGGTCGCGACCAAAAAGAAGATCTTGTCGTGACCAAAGAAGACAATCAGTGAAGCTGTGCATTTTTGATTAGGTCATTTTAGAATTAAAAGGAGAGGGAAGCCGCAGACGCAGGAGGAGGCTGGTTCTTACCTGATTTGGCTAAGAAGTACTCAACGCTCTCTCAACACTCTCTCTACAACCTACACATATCTTCCATCTTCCTTGATCTTTCCACAGATTTTCTTCATGGCTTCATATCTTGGCAGCGATTACAGCACAGTAGGAGTTATAAGAGGCTAGATCTTTAGTCTCTTGGTGATGAACTATATACCTTGAGCTCATGGACTACACTGGGGAGTTTTCTACCTTAATCTGCACCTGTTTCATGTTTTGATATTTCTAGATTTAGGAATTTTATTGTATGAGTAAGGATTGAATATCGATTGATTATTCTCAGATTAGGTATTTCTAATTCAATTTGGATGATTTGAATGTTGATTTTAATATGAATATTTCAGTTTAGATTTCTAGATAGTTGGATTATTATCAACGATTGTTGATATCTAATTCAATTGCATGAAGTCCATGGTTGTCGATCGATAATCATTTGAGGGTATTTTTTGTTGGAGATTGTGCCCTAGGGGCCAATCATTATCTTATGAACATTGTTGATTTATGAATTTCTTAATAATGTTATCATATTATTTGCATGTTTACTATGATGACAATCCTTGGATAACTCGTGATCTTATCCTAAATGTCCCTGGTCGGTCATCTATGTGGGAGCAGAGATGAAATAAGACCAGTATGACTTTGAAGATATATAGAGATATAAATCAAAGTCATAAGCACATGTAAGAGTACAGGGTGTTGGACCGACCCGCAATGAGAGAGCTGCATGGGTCAAGTCATAAGCTTCTCTCATATACAAGCCATGTCACTATGCCCTTTGACCTGAGATCATCATGGATTCCTACATGACAAACGCTCAGCTTTGACCTAGTCAAAAGTCACTTTTGACCGAGTGATCATAAAGGCTATGCTCGGGCTTAGTGGTTTTTCATGCGGAGGAATGTGAATGGTCAAGATGGAATTTGTCCCTCACATTCGTAGAGAGATATTACTGGGCCCCTCGATGAGTGAGTCTGAGAAATGTAAGGCCATACTGGAATGGAAGGGTAGTTCCATTTCTATATTCAGACTACTCAGGGATCGAGAAAGTAACGGTCAGGAACAAGAGGATGACGTTCACCATGCCTCATCCTTGACCGAAATATCGTGTGACAAAAGGGACGTGATATGGTTGTATGAAAGGTTACATCGTTTATCGATCCTCATATGTTTTGGGTAGTCGTAATGCCTTGCTAGAGACCGCTTACGACTTGTGGGTCAGTATAGTAACTGGGCCACTGCCAACTTCATATGGGCCTACAGGGTCGCACACAAAACAGCCCAATGCGAGCTATGATGTCCAGATTCATTGAATCTAAGAGATGTCTAAATTCAATGAATAATCTAGGGTGGATATATTTTATATATATATATAAATTAGTTTATATATATATTATATAAATAATATAAGAGATATTTGTAAGATTTAATTTATAAGGATAAATTAAATCTCTATCATTTTTGAATTTGAAATTAAATGGATATGATCTATTTGAATTTGAAATTCAAATTGATAAGATATCTCAAATTTGATTTATGAGAATAAATCAAATATAATTCTGTCTTATCTTTATTTTAAATTAAATAAATAGGTGAATTAAATCTGTGGGACGGATTTAATATAAACCATATTTATTTAATCAGTTTCTTATTAAATTATGCAATATATGATATTGTATTAATTCAGAATTAATATAAGATTAATTCTGAAGCCCGGCCCTATTAGAAGCCCGATAGCTTCCTATATATTTGACATTAGGAGCTAGGGTTCCACACACAAGATAGATCTCTACACACACATTCAGACGTGAGAAGAGGGGGCAGGGAGAGTGCAAAAGGTTTGCACATAAGAAACTGCCGAGATAGAGACGGTGAGGACGGAATCTCTAGAAAGCCTTAGAGGGACAAGAGGCGCTAGCACGTCATTCGCGATTGGAATGCTGTTCGTGTGGATACCGGTAGAGGAAGCCGATCTGAGCTGTCGACTTCTACGATACGACCAGACACGAAGCAAGGTCGCGACCAGAACACCCTGAGGTCGCGACCATACGGGCATCTGAACGCCAGAAATCTGAAAAGAGGAGACAGGTCGCGACGTGAAGCTGAATACGTCGCGACTAAAAACTCCAGAGACGTCCGGTCGTGACTAGAGGCAGAAGAGGTCGCGACTAACAACTCCAGAGGCGACAGATCGCGACTAGAAGCAGAGGAGGTCGCGACTAAAAGCTGAGGAGGTCGCGACTGAAAGTTCCAGAGGCGAGGAGTCGCGACTAGTGGACATTGAGGTCGCGACCAAAGCTCGAAACCGAAGGTAACACTTCTTTCTCCTTGACTTAAACACATTCGGTAGATCCTGGCTGGGAATGGAAAAAATTTTTAAAGTTAATTTCCGCTGCGTGTCTTCCAATTCCCTTCAGTGGTATCAGAGCCATGCCGTTTTGTGTTTAAGTTAGGTTTGATTGTTGATACATGTGATGTATGTTAGACTTCTTAGCTGATTATATGATAACATGCGTGATATGTATGACATATATGGAATCTGTTTATGTATGACATATACGGAATCTAAAAGGAAACTGAAATCGGTGGTGTATATCAATTGATTTGATCAATTAATATTGATGGGGTCTAAGGAAAAAGAATTAAGATTTTTGATTATTTATCAAAAAAAAATTTCTATTGGGGCGCTGCCCCACACCCTGCCTGCTAACCGGCTAGCGGGACCGCCGTGGCTATTTAATCGTAGCGCAACATAATCGTAATATGTATTGACTTTCCTGATATATGAATATTTTGATACATTTATTGCCCTTCAAATAGCATGAATTTTGATTCTTGAATGTTTGGGTATGGTGAACAATATGGCTCTAGATTACAAGTGTTGTAATTTTTCTAAATACGGCCTGCGTGTCGTGCCTTCCTCTAATGACTCTCGTTGTACATTCTCTTCTCATCTCACTCCCCTCGAATGTTAAAACGAGGTTTCCTTATGTAATTTTCCTATTCTAATTAGACAGCTTCTCTCATTGGCTTGAGGGGACTTAGGATAGGTGAGCCATATTGTGTCACGTTTAAGATTATGCATCTTTTGATTAGATCACTGCATGTATGTTTTATATGCATAATACTTGTATGAGATACAACCGCGATACATGCATCTTATAAACCAGATAATTAATTAAACCCTCTAAAAGAAATCTTAAGTCATATGCCGTCAATTAATGAACACTTGTCAAAACCTCGATCGCTCATTTGTAGGTCCACCAAAGTGGGTGCATTTGAGTTATCTTGGGGAGATAAGCAAGAGTAATGGTGCTACTCTTATGTTTGTTATTGTTTGACTTAATTGAGATTATCAAAACGGTTTTGGGTCTCAAGGCATTAGATGGGATTAAAACATGCCGGATCATATGATGATGGAATCCCATAAACATCTAAGAGTTACATGTGATGTAATTGGTAAAGTTGTTACCTACCTAAATAACTTAAAGTTGAGCGTCCTGCCAAAGCGGACTCAAGTTTAAGCCAAATATGGATCTTAGCCCACTAATTATTACATTGAGGGTTGTTTTATTCAGTGGGAGATTGCTAATTCGCTTGCATATTTTAATTGTAGAATCATGACGACTAGTAATACTGCTACATTATCGTTGCGATCTGTCCTTGAGAAGGACAAACTCAATGGGACAAACTTTCTTGACTGGTTCAGGAACTTGAGAATTGTTCTCAAGCAGGAAAGAAAGGCATATGTCCTAGATCAACCCATTCCTGAGGAGCCAGCAGCCAATGCTCCTAGAGCTCAGAGAGATTCTTATGCGAAGCATAAGGAAGACTCTGTTGATGTGGGATGCTTGATGCTTGCCACCATGGTTCCGGAGCTCCAAAGAGATTTGGAACACATGGAGGCTTATGAGATGATTGTGCATCTTAAGGAAATGTTCCAGCAACAAGCAAGGCAAGAGAGGTATGAGACCACTAAGGCCTTACATTCCTGCAAGATGGCTGAAGGTGCATCAGTGAGTACTCATGTCTTAAAGATGAAAGGGTACATAGATCACCTTGAGAGGCTTGGATTTCCCATGAGCCAGGAGTTAGCTACAGATTTGATCTTGAACTCACTCCCGGAAAGTTATGACCAGTTTGTCATGAATTACAACATGAACAACATGGAGAAATCTATTTCTGAACTGCATGGGATGCTTAAAACTGCTGAGCCGACTGTTAAGAAGAAGCCCAGTACTGTTTTGATGGTTCACAAAGGAAAGGGTATGAAAAAGAAAGGCAAGGGTAAGGGGAAGGGTCACGGCTCATCTGGTAAGACCAAAGAGTCAGGCAAGCCCGAAACCAAGCCTGCACCAAAGAAGGCAAAGCCTCCAAAGGAAGGAGTTTGCTTCTTCTGCAATGAACCGGGTCATTGGAAGAGGAATTGCAAACTCTACCTTGAAGATCTGAAAAAGAACAAGAAGGATAGCGGGGCTATCGCTTCAGGTATTTATGTTATAGACATTCATCTCTCTACTTCCACTACATGGGTATTAGATACTGCATGTGGTTCTCACATTTGTACAAATGTGCAGGGCCTAAAGGACAGTAGAAAGCTGAAGAAGGGCGAAGTTGACCTACGAGTTGGAAACAGAGCAAAGGTTGCTGCTCTAGCTGTAGGCACTTATGAATTAGTTCTGCCCACTGGGCTTTTGTTAGTTTTGAACAATTGCTATTATGTTCCTGCTTTGAGTAGTAACATTGTTTCTCTTTCTTATTTGGATAAGGAAGGTTACACTTCCATTTCTGGGAATGGTAAATGTTCCATTTATCGTAATGATGTTTTCTATGCTCATGGTGATTTGCATGTTGATCATTACATATTAAACTTGGAACAACCCAATCATGGAAATATCTATAACATAACCGCCAAAAGGATCAAACCAAATGATTTGAATCTGACGTACCTCTGGCACTGTCGTCTAGGCCACATAAATGAGAAACGCATTTCTAAACTCCATCAAGATGGATTTCTCAACTCATTTGATTTTGAATCATATGATACTTGCGAATCTTGTTTGTTAGGAAAGATGACAAAGTCGCCTTTCACTGGACACAGTGAGAGGGCCACCGATTTGTTGGGCCTCATACATACAGATGTGTGTGGACCGATGAATACAAATGCCAGAAGAGGTTATTCGTACTTCATTACATTCATAGATGATTTCAGTAGATATGGCTACGTCTATCTAATGAAACATAAATCCGAATCTTTTGAAATGTTCAAGATATTTCAAAATGAAGTACAAAACCAGCTTGGCAAAACAATTAAAGCCCTTCGATCTGATCGAGGTGGTGAATATTTGAGCCAAGAGTTTATCGATCATCTTAGGAATTGTGGAATAGTCTCACAATTGACTCCTCCAGGAACACCACAATGGAATGGGGTTTCTGAACGGAGGAATCGAACACTATTGGATATGGTTCGATCCATGATGATTCGAACAGATCTTCCACCATCCTTTTGGGGCCACGCCCTAGAGACAGCTGCGTTCACACTGAATCGTGTTCTATCTAAGGCAGTTGAAAAGACTCCGTATGAGATATGGACTGGGAGGAAACCTAGTTTGTCTTTTCTCAAGATTTGGGGATGTGAGGTCTATGTTAAGCAACAAGCCTCAGATAAGTTAGCGCCCAAATCTTCAAAGTGCCTTTTTGTGGGATATCCTAAGGAAACCAAGGGATATTATGTCTACAACCCCACTGATAACAAAGTGTTTGTTGTCAGAAATGGTATCTTTCTAGAACGAGAATTTATCTCTAAAAGAACCACTGGGAGCAAGGTACACCTCGAAGAAGTTCGAGAGCCACAAGACGCCACAGAACTAGAGATGGAAAGTAGAGAAGACTCACAAGAAGTTGTTGAGACTCCTCAAGTCACGCAAGGCCCAAGGCGATCTAATAGGGCACGACTTCAGCCTCAGAGATATGGATTTCTGATTTCTGATAGTCGTGATGTGTTGCTCATTGAGCATAATGAGCCCACTACCTATCAAGAAGCTATAGTGGGACCAAACTCTGAGAAATGGCTTAATGCCATGAAGTCTGAGATGCAATCCATGTACGACAATAAGGTATGGACCTTAGTCGACCCGCCTGAAGGTGTAAAAACCGTCGGGTGCAAGTGGGTTTTTAAAGAGAAAACTGACATGGATGGCAATGTAAATGTCTTCAAGGCACGACTGGTTGCAAAAGGATTTACTCAAACTCATGGTGTGGACTATGATGAGACCTTTTCCCCAGTTGCAATGGCCAAATCAATCAGAATCCTCCTTGCCATTGCAGCATATTATGACTATGAAATATGGCAGATGGACGTCAAGACAGCCTTCCTTAATGGAAAGCTCCTTGAGGATGTGTACATGACACAACCTGAAGGTTTTGTGCGTTCTGAGGACTCTGGTAAGGTATGCAAGCTTCAAAGGTCCATTTATGGACTGAAGCAAGCATCTCGGAGTTGGAATCATCGTTTTGATGAAGTAGTCAAAGAGTTTGGATTTCTTCAAAACATTGATGAACCTTGTGTGTACAAGAAGGTTAGTGGGAGCACAGTTGTATTTTTGGTACTCTATGTCGATGACATCCTACTCATTGGGAATGACATTCCTACCTTGCAGATTGTCAAGTCTTGGTTAGGAAAATCTTTCTCGATGAAAGACTTGGGTGAAGCCACCTACATCCTAGGAATTAGGATCTATAGAGATAGATCTAAAAGGCTTCTAGGACTGAGTCAGAGCACATATATAGACAAGATACTGCATAGGTTCAGTATGCAGGAATCAAAGAGGGGTTTTATACCCATGTCTCATGGTATTCACCTCAGCAAGGATTTGTGTCCTAGTACACCAGATCAGCGAGGTCGCATGAGTAAGATTCCATATGCCTCGGCCATAGGATCTATCATGTACGCCATGTTATGTACTCGACCGGATGTCTCGTTTGCCTTAAGTATGACTAGCAGATATCAACAGGACCCTGGTGAGGGCCATTGGACTGCTGTCAAGAATATCCTTAAGTACTTAAGAAGGACTAAGGACTTATTCTTGGTCTATGGTGGATTGGTAGACGAGCTCTATGTAACTGGTTACACAGATGCAAGTTTCCAAACTGACCAGGATGACCAGAAATCGCAATCTGGATACATATTCCTCCTGAATAATGGAGCAGTAAGCTGGAAGAGCTCTAAGCAGAGCACTGTAGCAGATTCTGCAACGGAAGCTGAGTACATAGCAGCATCTGATGCAGCTAAGGAGGCCGTTTGGATCAGGAAGTTCATTACAGAACTAGGGGTGGTACCTACCATCTCAGATCCAATAACTTTGTTCTGTGACAATAGTGGTGCCATTGCACAGGCCAAAGAGCCTAGGTCACATCAAAGGACCAAGCATATACTCAGGCGATTTCATCTCATCAGAGAAATCAATGATAGAGGTGATATAAAAATATGCAAGGTAGCAGGGGAAGACAATGTTGCTGATCCTCTAACAAAGCCGCTTGTGCAAGCAAAACATGAGTGTCATGTTAGGTCAATGGGAATTAGGCAAATTAATGATTGTACCTAGTGCAAGTGAGAGGATGTTGGAGATTGTGCCCTAGGGGCCAATCATTATCTTATGAACATTGTTGATTTATGAATTTCTTAATAATGTTATCATATTATTTGCATGTTTACTATGATGACAATCCTTGGATAACTCGTGATCTTATCCTAAATGTCCCTGGTCGGTCATCTATGTGGGAGCAGAGATGAAATAAGACCAGTATGACTTTGAAGATATATAGAGATATAAATCAAAGTCATAAGCACATGTAAGAGTACAGGGTGTTGGACCGACCCGCAATGAGAGAGCTGCATGGGTCAAGTCATAAGCTTCTCTCATATACAAGCCATGTCACTATGCCCTTTGACCTGAGATCATCATGGATTCCTACATGACAAACGCTCAGCTTTGACCTAGTCAAAAGTCACTTTGACCGAGTGATCATAAAGGCTATGCTCGGGCTTAGTGGTTTTTCATGCGGAGGAATGTGAATGGTCAAGATGGAATTTGTCCCTCACATTCGTAGAGAGATATTACTGGGCCCCTCGATGAGTGAGTCTGAGAAATGTATGGCCATACTGGAATGGAAGGGTAGTTCCATTTCTATATTCAGACTACTCAGGGATCGAGAAAGTAACGGTCAGGAACAAGAGGATGACGTTCACCATGCCTCATCCTTGACCGAAATATCGTGTGACAAAAGGGACGTGATATGGTTGTATGAAAGGTTACATCGTTTATCGATCCTCATATGTTTTGGGTAGTCGTAATGCCTTGCTAGAGACCGCTTACGACTTGTGGGTCAGTATAGTAACTGGGCCACTGCCAACTTCATATGGGCCTACAGGGTCGCACACAAAACAGCCCAATGCGAGCTATGATGTCCAGATTCATTGAATCTAAGAGATGTCTAAATTCAATGAATAATCTAGGGTGGATATATTTTATATATATATATAAATTAGTTTATATATATATTATATAAATAATATAAGAGATATTTGTAAGATTTAATTTATAAGGATAAATTAAATCTCTATCATTTTTGAATTTGAATTTAAATGGATATGATCTATTTGAATTTGAAATTCAAATTGATAAGATATCTCAAATTTGATTTATGAGAATAAATCAAATATAATTCTGTCTTATATTTATTTTAAATTAAATAAATAGGTGAATTAAATCTGTGGGACGGATTTAATATAAACCATATTTATTTAATCAGTTTCTTATTAAATTATGCAATATATGATATTGTATTAATTCAGAATTAATATAAGATTAATTCTGAAGCCCGGCCCTATTAGAAGCCCGATAGCTTCCTATATATTTGACATTAGGAGCTAGGGTTCCACACACAAGATAGATCTCTACACACACATTCAGACGTGAGAAGAGGGGGCAGGGAGAGTGCAAAAGGTTTGCACATAAGAAACTGCCGAGATAGAGACGGTGAGGACGGAATCTCTAGAAAGCCTTAGAGGGACAAGAGGCGCTAGCACGTCATTCGCGATTGGAACGCTGTTCGTGTGGATACCGGTAGAGGAAGCCGATCTGAGCTGTCGACTTCTACGATACGACCAGACACGAAGCAAGGTCGCGACCAGAACACCCTGAGGTCGTGACCATACGGGCATCTGAACGCCAGAAATCTGAAAAGAGGAGATAGGTCGCGACGTGAAGCTGAATACGTCGCGACTACAAACTCCAGAGACGTCCGGTCGCGACTAGAGGCAGAAGAGGTCGCGACTAACAACTCCAGAGGCGACAGATCGCGACTAGAAGCAGAGGAGGTCGCGACTAAAAGCTGAGGAGGTCGCGACTGAAAGTTCCAGAGGCGAGGAGTCGCGACTAGTGGACATTGAGGTCGCGACCAAAGCTCGAAACCGAAGGTAACACTTCTTTCTCCTTGACTTAAACACATTCGGTAGATCCTGGCTGGGAATGGAAAAAATTTTTAAAGTTAATTTCCGCTGCGTGTCTTCCAATTCCCTTCATTTTTATCATTTGATTTAATTACACACTAAGTGGTTTTAACAGTGCATTAAAAGCTTTTAAACTAGCTTTGATCAAAGGAGTTCAAGAACTATTATTGCTCTGGACTCAATCGATTGATTGAGGTTTTATTTAAGACTTAGTGATTTCAAAACTCCAATATCAAATTAAGAGCAAGGATAGATATGTTTTCATCATCAAGAGTCTTTCTCAACATATTTCTTTCACAAGCCAACTCATATTTCTCTTAATAAAAAATACAAACACATTTATTTTAGTACACCCTTATTTTATTGCATCAAAGATCAATCAAACCCCAAAACCCATGTTATTTTCACTCAAGTCTAAAATGGTTGTCACCCAATTTGCTAGGATTCCAATAAAAAGGGCTCCTTGAGAAGAACAATAAGGTTATGCCTTATACTATATTATCAGGTGCAATTATTATTTTGATGGATCGAACGACGACAATCCGACCACATCAACTTCTCTCTCTAACCATCATAAATTAACAACAGTTGCTGCTATGGCTGTCGTGATAGTAACATCTCGTTCTTATTCCTAGTAGACATGAGTTGTTGGGATCCCATTTATCATCTACTGTTGTTATTCCTACTTCTGGAGTGCTTACACTGGTCTACGGGTCCTTTCGTGATAGGGTTTATTTATTTTGGGAACATTAGCTCTCTGTCTCGGTCTAATAATTTTGAGCCTTCTATTCAAAAAAGACTATCCTGATAAAGTCTTTCACAGTGTAGATCAACTCCTGACTATCTTACAGAGGATATACTTCTAAACGCCTTTTTAAGCTGGTCTTCTATGTCCTAGGCCTCATACATCTGGCTTGCCAGAACCTCGTACTAAACCTCTAGCTGATAAACTTCAGCAAGGTTGGCGCTTTTGTTCTCATCATTGCCGTAGGGTCTAATCTGTGTATTTCTACAGATTTTAGGTTCACAAAACAATTCTGTTTCATTTCCCTAGCGTTATCTTGAACTAACTATGGTATCTTAATTTTCTTGATCTTGAACTTGTTAACTTCTTTGACTTTAGACTAGTCGGCTTCTGTCTCTATTAGTCGTAGGAATTGCTCCCCGTCGTTATTCCAATTAGTCCAGCCAAATCGTGTTAAGAAACACGAGACCTCAGAGGTATTAGCTCACTAAAACCAACCTACCATTGCTTTGTCCATCATACTAGCTTGCTATATCTAACATCCTCTGTGTATCCCATCACGACCTAAGTATTGGTTGGTCATGACTCGCGTTCTCTATGAACTTCTATCGCAACCATCTCAATCTACTCTTCACAACCATATATGTAATGGCTCTAAAAAATTGGCAGATATAAAATCACGTTAACAATAATATATATATTTATTGCAGAAAATTTTAATGTGAAGAGAATAGCAGAGTGGTAAGGGATGGAGGATAAGATTCAGAGGTACCGTGTTGAAGAAGAGAGTTTTATTTTTTTGGCATGTGAAATTACAATATTACCCCTCTCCCCTTTTAGATTGCGTCGTACACCCATTCCTTTCATTTTCTCTGATCTATTGGCGACACAGAAGGAGTGCAGCGGGAGCGCAGAGAGCAAACTTCATGCTATCAATACCGTGTAACTAGACTTTGCTTCGCCAGAGTCGCTGCAGTATTGTACTACCATCGTCGGTAATCATTTTCCTCTCGTGGGCTATATAAAATTTCTTCCTTTTCCTATTCTCAGTCGGTGTTAGCGAGAGAGAGTGAGAGCAAAGAAATTATGCATAAGGCTTCACGTCACTAATGCCACCACTGTGTGATTGACATCGTTCTCTCTTGCTTGAGTCACTACCGCCATCGCCGTGGTGCTCTGTAGCCGCGGTGGCCTTCTCCATCATCTCTATTAGAGAGCGACGGTGACATGGAAGCGGAGATGATGGAGCAGGGAGAACAGAGATGGTTGCCGAGGGTGAAAGGAGAGTTAAGTCTTCTCCAGAATCAGTGGGGTAAACTCCGGTAAGTGCCCAACTCTGTTTCTGTATCTGCTACTGGGATTTCAGAAATTCTGTGGTGTGGGTCATTATGGTGATTCTTCTTAATGGTTGAATTGTGGGCTTACTGAGCATATTGGCGATATACTTTCTGTTCAGTGCTGTGAAGGTTTCTGTGTGTGAGTTTGTCTGTTGATGTGTGTATAGGTGTTGGATTGCTCTGTTTTGGGAAATTACTGAATTGGTGTGTGCTATGGATCATGGGGAGTCGCGTGCGTGAGTGATTGTTGTTGCCGTCGTGTTGCTCTGTTGTGTGGACAATATGTATGTATGAGCATATAAGTTGTCTGTTGCCGCTGTTGATGTTCTGTGGAGTGTGTGGGTACTGTGATATTGGTGTCTGGCCGGATTGTGTGTATATAGATGCGTGGCGTTAACGACTTGAAGGATGAATGTATGCAAAAGTAATTGTGTGACACTGCTCCAGGAAAGAATGAGGAAACAGAAGCATGCTGTTGTGTGTTGTGGTTGGATTGTATGGAAAGGGTATATCTATAGCTTGCTGTGTTGATTGTTATATATCTCTATATATGATGATGTGATTCAGTGCTCAGAGAATTTTGCTATTGTTTTGGAAGCTAGATGACATATATACATATATGTAAATGCTGTTATGAATTAGAAAGAAGAAAATAAGATGAATAAAAGAAGAGGGGATTGCTGGTGATATACATGTATATATGAGTGTGTTAATGGATTTGGAGGCTAATTGGAAGTTGGGTTGCTGGACGTTTATAACATGAAACGTCCTTACTTTCATACATCTTAGGGATCATTTGGTAGCATTTAGAACCACTTTCAATGTCATTGAAGTCCAATTTCTCAATCTGGAATTTTTCTCTTCTCGCGTACTGTTCACTGTGTAAATTCCAGATGAGTGACTTGACTTTGGAAAATCATAATTAATTATAGAAAAATCGAAATGAAGTGGTTCCAATTGATAAATGAAGCTAACTCAATTATATTTTAGGGAAAAATCACTCATTGACCAATCTTTGACCAAGTCAACGTGGGTCAAGGTTAAAACTTTACTGTTCATCCCACGTTTTTCCCCTAAATCCAGCATTCTGGTCCCAACTTTGGCAATTTATAACTCCATGTGTAGACATCCAAACGAGGCATATTATATATGAAATCGAAGATTAATATATCTACTATTTACCATAAAAATGTTATATGTTTATTCATCCATTTACTATTTTTAATCATGGGTCAAACATCATTAGGTCACCACGTGTTACTGTTCACAGTGGTAAATTTCAGCCTTTCAACTTTGCATACATATGCATACATTCATCATATATCAGTCAAGCATACCAAACAATACTCATTAATAATTAATAAATTGTTATTCATCATAACATGTACACAAAAATTCTCATATTCCTAATACATCCTTTCTGCCTGAAATCTGGCAGCATAACTGCTACCCTTCGTCTTTAGAAAGGAACCGATCTTGTACCGATTCGGTAATTCCTGTGAGAACTACCATTCTACGTAAGTACCCAGGAAAGATTGGATAAATCGGCTAGGTCCACTCACTTCCAGCCTCCTTAGACAGTACCTACGTACACAGTACGTATCAGTTCCTTTCTTTACCATTTTGCCAGAATTTCGGCAGCCTAACGGCGTCTTTCAAGGTTTCCAAAATTTACTTCGACATAGCCTCCCCTGTAATGGGTTATTTGGGATGAGATTCGAGGGAATCTCAGTAGTAACAATCACAACAATATATGTAATGCAGAGTGAAAGTGCTTGCTTGTGATTATGTACAGATAAGTATGCTGCGTGCTTCCATATTCAATAACATATGATCATAGTATTGTAATAGAGCTTCAAGCATAACATATAAGACAACAATCAAACCAAACAATAGCACAACAAGTCACAAAGACATTACATAAAAGCTAAGATTAGTTACTACCTCAAAAGCTTAGCAGAACTCCAGAACCTCTATACTGCTTCCAACTCCTCCAGAACTTCCTTTCTTCTTTCTTTCTCTCACTTTCTCTCTCAAGAACTTCCTTATCTCTCTAAAATGCTCCTTGGCCATGATGAATGAAGAGCTAGGGGGTACTTATAGTTTTGATGGATGGCATTTTCGTAATTTTGAAGCCATCTGAACTTGTGGTCCTGGTTTTTCCGGAATTTCCTATTTTTCTTTATTCCCCTTTACTGCATCATCAAGGGACACCTAAGGGGACACCTCACCCCTCACATTTATCACATGGCGCAATTTGAAGAGCAAGAAGCCTTCTGGAAGATTTCTGGTCCAATCCGGTACCGGCCCGGTTCGTCTCCTCGAAAACTGGACTGTTTCCTGAATCTAATTTTTCTGAAAATCCATATTATGTCTTCTGACTTTAAATTTAGTATCTGGGTTCTTTATATCATTAACACTTTTATACAGGGTCTAAACTCAATTACAGATCCCCTACAAAATGACCAAAATACCCTTGGGTGCCCTTTCGTGCACTGTTTTAACCCTAAGGGCAAAACCGTCATTTTACACCTTTCTGTAATTTGTCAGGGCATACACTAACCCTGGTTAACCTTACCTGTATATGTCTTGGCTTCTGAGCCTGTCCAGAATGGCCAAAATGCCCTTCATACACCTATTACCCCTTTAGTACAACACAGGGGCATTTTCGTAATTTCGCACTTTTCCAGGGTTCTGCTGGACACTGGCCCACCTATCAGTCCAAGAGTCTTATTGGGCCTTTGATGGCTCCATTATTGGGCCTTTCAGGGTCCATTACCTTTATGGCACGCATTACGAGGATCTTCCCCTGGCATAGTTCATCGAATATTTTAATTATTATACACCGTTAACACACATCCCCCGACACCGGGTCCTTTTATCAGATACACTGGCCTACTGTGTTTAGGCATCCCTGTGGGTTATAATGATCATCTGACTGAGGTCATCCAAACTCATTCAGTCCCTTTTTAAATACAGATAAATTCCCTAATCGGATCCCCGGAGGCCTCACACTCCCGTCTGTATTTGCTAATTTGTGAATAACTTTTCCTACAGACCTCCTATCGGTATTCTGTCAGTTTTTTGACCTCCACCCCATCAGGACGCATCATCCTATAATTTCTCACTTATATCTGAAATCTAGGATATCCGATAGGAATTTTTATAACTTTTGGACTATCAGATCAATTTTGGCTATCTGGAGTCTTGAAAAATTCCTGTATTAAGCTGGATTACCCGGTGTCACTTGCTCTATCTACTAGTGGAATATGGGGTTGATCGGAGTACGATCACTGTTTTTGCCTATTTCTGGTTTAGGTTTTCATAATTACACTTTTGCCCCGGAAGCTTTTCTTCTTTTCAATTAAGCCCCTTTATTTGGCTAAAATCACACTTAAGGACCCCACATTTTTGTCTACTTTTTGTTCTTAGCCTTAACCTTTCCATAATTGCAATCAAGTCCTTTCATTTCCTTTCTTTTTCAATTTAATCCCTTTCTTTACATAAATAACCACATCTTTTTCCTGAAAAATAATTCGTATATTTCATTCAATCTGTACATATAAATCAATACAGAAAATTAGGGATATTACATTTCTCTCCCCCTTAAAATAAATTTCGTCCTCGAAATTTACATCATACACATCCTATGAAAATAACTCAAGATACTTCCCTCTCATCTTTTCTTTTGTTTCCCACGTAGCTTCATGCTCAGTCAAGCCTTTCCAGATCACTTTAACTAGAGGAATTTGCTTATTACGTAACTGCTTGACCTTTCGATTAGCAATTCGTACTATTCCAACCTCATAGGTCAGATCATCTCGTAGCTCGACTTCATCTTGCTCAATCACATGAGATGGATCTGGAACATACTTCTTTAATTGGGAAACATGAAACACATCATGTATCTGGCTAAGATTTGGAGGAAGAGCCAATCTATAGGCTACTGTCCCCACCTTTGAGAGAATTTGGAATGGTCCGATGTATCTTGGATGTAACTTCTTCACTTTGATTGATCGTCCTGCTCCTGTAGTTGGAGTTAACTTAAGGAATACATGTTCACCTTCTTCAAACTCCAATGGCTTCCTTCTGACATCTGCATAGCTTTTCTGTCTGCTTTGAGCCGTCAGCAATCTTTTTCTAATCACCGCAATCTGCTCTACGGTTTGATCCACTATATCAGGACCAAGCATTCTTCTCTCGCTCAACTCTAGCCAGCATAAGGGGGATCTACATTTACGTCCATATAGAGCTTCAAAGGGTGCCATTTGGATGCTAGTCTGATAACTATTATTATAAGCAAACTCTATGAGTGGTAAATGGATATCCCAGCTACCTTGAAAATCTAAGACACATGCTCTCAACATATCCTCTAACGTTTGTATCGTTCTTTCAGATTGTCCATCTATCTGAGGATGATAAGCTGTACTGAATCTGAGAGTAGTGCCCATTTCTTCCTGTAAAGCCCTCCAAAAATTAGAAGTAAATCGAGGGACTCTATCGGACATAATGCTGCTTGGGATACCATGAAGCCTAACAATCTCTTTTATGTACAACTTTGCCAGCTTTTCTAGAGAATCCCTTTTATTGATTGCCAGGAAATGTGTTGACTTTGTCAATCGATCAACTACTACCCATACTGCATCATGTTTACTTGGAGTCATGGGTAGTCCTTCCGCAAAGTCCATGGCAATACCATCCCACTTCCACTCAGGGATATCTAGAGGCTGCAATGTTCCCGCTGGCTTTTGATGTTCAATTTTTACTTTCTGGTAGGTCAAGCACTTGGACACATAAGCCACTATATCCTTCTTCAATCCAGGCCACCAAAACAACCTTTTAACATCATGGTACATCTTGGTCATACCTGGATGTACTGTATATTGGCTTTTATGTTCTTCCTCCAGAATTCTTTCCCTTAATCACATAGCATTAGGGATATAGGGCCTTCCCCTGAACTGCAACAATCTATCTGGGGAAATCTCAAAATTCCTAGTCTCCCCTCTCTCCATCTTACCTTTGAATATTGCTGCAAGCTTATCCTACTTTTGAGCCTCTTTTATCTCATCTTCTATGCAAGCTTTGACATGAACTCCTCCATAAGGACTCTCCGTCAGTTGCATTTGATATAGAGGACTCCAATCGCGCATATCTTCTATCAATTCCAACTCCTTGATCATCATGTGTGCAACCTGCACCACTTTTCTACTCAGGGCATCAGCTACCACATTGGCTTTTCTTGGATGGTATTTAATTTGGAAGTCATAATCTTTCAACAATTCCATCCATCGCCGCTGCCTCATATTCAGCTCTTTCTGATCCTGTAGATACTTCAAGCTTTTGTGGTCGCAATACAACTCTATAGTTGCTCCGTATAAATAGTGTCTCCATATCTTCAGAGCGTAAACCACCGCTGCAAGCTCCAGATCATGAGTGGGATAATTCTCTTCATGTGGCTTTAA
Source organism: Leucaena leucocephala (assembly GCA_037074615.1). Classification (NCBI taxonomy): domain Eukaryota; kingdom Viridiplantae; phylum Streptophyta; class Magnoliopsida; order Fabales; family Fabaceae; genus Leucaena; species Leucaena leucocephala. The sequence goes on from CM073545.1 coordinate 7,351,107, forward strand.
CTGCCGAGAAGCGTAGGCTACTACTCTACCTTGCTGCATCAGTACACATCCTAACCCCTGCTTGCTAGCATCAGTGTAGACTACGTAAGTCTGAGTTAGGTCTGGAATAATCAGCACGGGAGTAGTGGTTAATCTCTGCTTCAACTCTTGGAAGCTAGCCTCGCACTTCTCATCCCACTTAAACTGCTGGTTCTTTCTGGTAAGCTTGGTAAGTGGCAAGGCAACTCGAGAAAAGTCTTGAATAAATCTTCTATAGTACCCTGCTAGGCCAAGAAAGCTTCTGATCTCCATCACTGTCCTCGGCTGCTCCCAGCTCAAAACTGCTTCAACTTTGCTAGGATCCACAGCTACCCCTTCTCGGGATATGACATGACCGAGAAATTTGACTTCTGAAAGCCAAAACTCGCACTTACTCAGCTTAGCATAAAGCTTCTTTTCTTTAAGGGTACTAAGAACAATCTCAAATGCCTTTCATGTTCCTCTGTAGATTTGGAGTACACCAAGATTTCATCAATGAAGACCACAACGAACTGATCTAAATAAGGCCTGAAGATCTGGTTCATGTAATCCATGAAAATAGCAGGTGCATTCGTCAGCCCAAAAGGCATCACAAGGAATTCAAAATATCCATAGCGCGTCCTGAAAGCAGTCTTTGGAATATCATCTGAGTTCACCCTTAGCTGATGATAGCCAGATCTCAAGTCAATCTTAGAGAATAAGCTCGCTCCTGCTAATTGGTCTAGCAGATCATCGATTCTGGGAAGAGGATACTTATTCTTGACCGTAATCTTATTTAACTCCCGGTAGTCAATGCATAGCCTTACACTGCCATCCTTCTTCTTGACAAATAACACAGGAGCACCCCATGGTGATACACTGGGTCTTATGAAACCCTTTTCCAATAGCTCCTCAATTTGCTTCTTCAATTCTATCATCTCATTAGGAGCCATTCTGTATGGGGCTTTGGATACTGGTCCAGCTCCAGGTACAATGTCAATTACAAACTCCACCTCATGTTCTGAAGGCAATCCTTGAATCTTCTTCGGAAAGACTTCAGGAAATTTATCGACTACTGGGATCTCATTAATTCCTTCTTCTACCTCTGTTTGAACAGAAAAGAATACCATATAACCTTGACATCCTTTCCGTAGACATTTATCTTCCTGAGCCTCCATTATGAAATTCAATCTTACTTTTGGACTCAGATCAGTGACCTTTGGGCCAAGAACTAGGGTCTTGTTCCTGCAGTTCAGCATCACATTATTGGAGGCTAACCAATTTAAACCAAGTATGACATCGATCTCTCGGAAAGGCATACATATTAAGTTTAGGGTGGTACAACAGTGCTCATAACGCACTATACTATTCAAACAGGCATCAGATGTAACTACACTAGCATTGGTGGGAGTTTTTACATGTATATCATAACGCAACTTGTTAATCCGAAGGCCTAGGCGTTTAGCACACTCATAGGAAATAAAGGAATAACTTGCACCCGAATCAAATAGAGCAGTCACAGCATGATCAATGAGATAAATTGTACCTTGGATCATCTCAGGTGATCGCTGAGCATCTTCCTTGGTGAGTACAAACACTCTTCCTGGTGTCCTTGGCCTTGGATTTGTTATAGCTTGAGGGAATTCTCGGGAAAAATGTCCAGGCTTTCCGCAAGTGTAACAAATATTCTGGCCCATTAAACATGGTCTGTCACCATGATTCTTTCCACACTTGTCACAGGTTTGGGCCTTCATATCTCTGTTGTTGGACCTTCCACGGAAATTTCCTCTACTCGGCCTCCTGTTTTGCCATGGTCATTTTCTCTTCATGTAGCTGCTACCACTTGCAGCTTCTTGATTTTGACCGGCTTTATCAGGAGCTGCTTGATCCCTGTTTCCCGATCTGAATAGCATTCTGTGATTCATGCTATTTTCAACAATACGACATGCCTCCACGGCCTTATTGAACTGGCTGTATTGTTGAGGAGTTAACTTCTCCTTTAGCGTAGAGTTGAGCCCTCAAATCATTCTTTCTGTCATCCAGCGTTCATCATCCACTTGGCCCAGATAAGTGGAATATTGAGATAGCCGGATGAACTTAGCAAGATATTCATCAAATGACTCCTTCTCTCCTTGTCTTAGTACAAGGAATTCAGCCTCTCTTTCATCCTGAACTGGCTGAGGAAAATATTTTTCATGAAATTGCTCAAGAAACACTTCCCAGGTGATCGAAATGTCTCTTGCTTGCAGAAGTAGCTCAGTATTCTTCCACCACCTATCAGCATCTTTCTCTAGCTGATAGATAGCCATCTGAGCTTTGGTTTCAGTTGGGCAGTCAAGAACCTTGAAGATCTTTTCTAATATGCTAATCCAATCCTCAGCTCTCTGCACCTCAAACATTCCTTCAAATACTGGAGGATTGTACTTGCAGAATCTGATCATCCATTGCTGGATGCTAGCTGCATCCTCTCTTAGGTCAACCCGTCTCTGGGGCTATACCGGCTGTGGTTCTCTACTAGCTGATCCTGAAGGCTCAGGTGGCCTCAGGTTGCTTACTGCCTCAGCTATGGCGGCATCTCTTTCCTGCTCATTACGTGCCTGAGCTGCCCGTATTTCCTCAATCATCCTTTGTTGTTGTTCTAATCGCTCTAAAATTATTTGATTAATATTTCCAGCCTCGCGCGGTTCCTCTGCTGGAATAGTTCTTCTTGTTCGAACCATGTTGTTATACTATAACGCAGAAGGGAATGTGATAAATAACAATTCTCATATCATTTCAAACATAGTATACAAGGTATATGTCACAGTCATACATGTACATTGAAAACATTACCCTGTCTATCATACCCTAGTCCTTCTTAAACTTTATTCTAATAAACTCTCCTACCAAGTAGATCCAGTCGAATACAGTACAATATGGTTCTTCGTCAAAATATCGATCCAACTCTATTCTCCAGGTAGGAGTAGTTGGCAATACATCATCCATAATCTCTAGCCAAAGACCCAAGGTTAACACATTTGGATCCCAGGCTTGATATATGGCTTTTACCCTTGTGATGAAATTCTGATAAACCATATAACCTTGATCTACATTTCTGGTCAGGGTCTGTCTCAGCTCATATAGCTGTCGGGCTAATTCCACTGATTTCTCAAATTGTTCTCTACTCAGGTTTTCCCTGGCACCATCCTTACGATCAGATTTCCCAAAGGTATCTCTACTAGGGTCACTCTGGGCTTACTAGGACCTGGTGCATCAATCTGATCAAGTACTGGACTGGATCCTGTAATGTCTACTACATTTGGAGGTACCACACTTATTGGAATGGTAGGAATAGGACCTTCCATCACCATCTCCTCCTGATCATCCACCATAAGATTTGATCCTACTGAAGAACTGTCCACTTCAGAGTCACTAACCACTGGAGATATCCAAGGATCAGAATCATTGCTCATTATCTCCTCTTCCGAACTATCCGAACTAGGGACCTCTGGTCTAGGATCCCATTGGTTCACCGTGATTTCGGATCCGGATCTATATCTAGTCATCCTGCAAACACTAACTTAGTGTCAATTATGATAGCTTTATCATGGTATATCTATCTATAAATCATCTACTCAGAGCATTTCCTAAGCCAGAATCCTTTGCTTTGATACCAAAATGAAACGTCCTTACTTTCATACATCTTAGGGATCATTTGGTAGCATTTAGAACCACTTTCAATGTCATTGAAGTCCAATTTCTCAATCTGGAATTTTTCTCTTCTCGCGTACTGTTCACTGTGTAAATTCCAGATGAGTAACTTGACTTCGGAAAATCATAATTAATTATAGAAAAATCGAAATGAAGTGGTTCCAATTGATACATGAAGCTAACTGAATTATAGTTTAGGGAAAAATCACTCATTGACCAATCTTTGACCAAGTCAACGTGGGTCAAGGTTACAACTCTACTGTTCATCCCACGTTTTTTGCCTAAATCCAGCATTATGGTCCCAACTTTGACAATTTATAACTCCATGTGTAGACATCCAAACGAGACATATTATATATCAAATCGAAGCTTAATATGTCTACCATTTACCATAAAAAGTTCATACATTTATTCATCCATTTACTATTTTTAATCATGGGTCAAACATCATTAGGTCACCACGTGTTACTGTTCACAGTGGTAAATTTCAGCCTTTCAACTTTGCATACATATGCATACATTCATCATATATCAGTCAAGCATGCCAAAAATACTCATTAATAATTAATAAATTGTTATTCATCATAACATGTACACAAAAATTCTCATATTCCTAATACATCCTTTCTGCCTGAAATCTGGCAGCATAACCGCTACCCTTCGTCTTTAGAAAGTAACCGATCTTGTACCGATTCGGTAATTCCCGTGAGAACTACCATTCTACGTAAGTACCCAGGAAAGACTGGATGAACCGGCTAGGTCCACTCACTTCCAGCCTCCTTAGACAGTACCTACGTATACAGTACGTATCAGTTCCTTTCTTTACCATTTTGCCATAATTTTGGCAGCCTAACGGCGTCTTTCAAGATTTCCAAAATTTACTTCGACATAGCCTCCCCTGTAATGGATTATTTGGGATGAGATTCGAGGGAATCTCAGTAGTAATAATCACAACAATATATGTAATGCAGAGTGACAGTGCTTGCTTGTGATTGTGTACAGATAGGTATGCTGCGTGCTTCCATATTCAATAACATATGATCATAGTATTGTAATAGAGCTTCAAGCATAACATATAAGACAACAATCAAACCAAACAATAGCACAACAAGTCACAAAGACATTACATAAAAGCTAAGATTAGTTACTACCTCAAAAGCTTAGCAGAACTCCAGAACCTCTATACTGCTTCCAACTCCGCCAGAACTTCCTTTCTTCTTTCTTTCTCTCACTTTCTCTCTCAAGAACTTCCTTATCTCTCTAAAATGCTCCTTGGCCATGATGAATGAAGAGCTAGGGGTACTTATAGTTTTGATGGATGGCATTTTCGTAATTTTGAAGCCATCTGAACTTGTGGTCCTGGTTTTTCCGGAATTTCCTATTTTTCTTTATTCCCCTTTACTGCATCATCAAGGGACACCTAAGGGGACACCTCACCCCTCACATTTATCACATGGTGCAATTTGAAGAGCAAGAAGCCTTCTGGAAGATTTCTGGTCCAATCCGGTACCGGCCCGGTCTGTCTCCTCGAAAACTGGACTGTTTCCTGAATCTAATTTTTCTGAAAATCCATATTATGTCTTCTGACTTTAAATTTAGTATCTGGGTCCTTTATATCATTAACACTTTTATACTGGGTCTAAACTCAATTATAGATCCCCTGCAAAATGACCAAAATACCCTTGGATGCCCTTTCGTGCACTGTTTTAACCCTAAGGGCAAAACCGTCATTTTACACCTTTCTGTACTTTGTCAGGGCATACACTAACCCTGGTTAACCTTACCTGTATATGTCTTGGCTTCTGAGCCTGTCCAGAATGGCCAAAATGCCCTTCATACACCTATTACCCCTTTAGTACAACACAGGGGTATTTTCGTAATTTCGCACTTTTCCGGGGTTCTGCTGGACACTGGCCCACCTATCAGTCCAAGAGTCTTATTGGGCCTTTGATGGCGCCATTATTGGGCCTTTCAGGGTCCATTACCTTTATGGCACGCATTACGAGGATCTTCCCCTGGCATAGTTCATCGAATATTTTAATTATTATACACCGTTAACACACATCCCCCGACACCGGGTCCTTTTATCAGATACACTGGCCTACTGTGTTTAGGCATCCCTGTGGGTTATAACGATCATCTGACTGAGGTCATCCGAACTCATTCAGTCCCTTTTTAAATACAGATAAATTCCCTAATCGGATCCCCGGAGGCCTCACACTCCCGTCTGTGTTTGCTAATTTGTGAATAACTTTTCCTACAGACCTCCTATCGGTATTCTGTCAGTTTTCTGACCTCCGCCCCATCAGGACGCATCATCCTATAATTTCTCACTTATATCTGAAATCTAGGATATCCGGTAGAAATTTTTATAACTTTTGGACTATCAGATCAATTTTGGATATCTGGAGTCGTGAAAAATTCCTGTATTAAGCTGGATTACCCGGTGCCACTTGCTCTATCTACTGGTGGAATATGGGGCTGATCGGAGTACGATCACTATTTTTGCCTATTTCCGGTCCAGGTTTTCATAATTACACTTTTGCCCCGGAAGCTTTTCTTCTTTTCAATTAAGCCCCTTTATTTGGCTAAAATCATACTTTAGGACCCCATATTTTTGTCTACTTTTCCTTCTTAGCCTTAACCTTTCCATAATTGCAATCAAGTCCTTTCATTTCCTTTCTTTTTCAATTTAATCCCTTTCTTTACATAAATAACCACATCTTTTTCCTGAAAAATAATTCGTATATTTCATTCAATCTGTAAATATAAAGTACAGAAAATTAGGGATATTACAAAACAAGATGGGAATTTAGGAATGTCTTATTTGTTGGGCAAAGGATTTGGATAAAATAAAGGAATTTTTGATGAAATAATGGACCTATATTCAACGGAAGTTGAAAAATAACTATATCAGTGGAGTTACTATGAGATCATAAACCCAATAGTTCAGGTTTAAGTCATCAATTTCTTATGTTTCATGTGGTAGTGATGACAATGGTTTTGCTGTGTGATAAATTGAAATATGGATGAGATATATAATCAAAGAGTTAATAATTATAATAAATAAGATTATGTATATTTTACGTAAAGTTAGAGTAATGACATTTTGTTTTGGGAAATTAATTAGGAATGTAAATCAAAGGCAGATGAACAAGAGGAAGAGATATGTAATTGGGGAGCGGCTAGATAAGAGTAAGTCATGATATATTTGGGAGAGCAACAGGTGAGTGAATAACATTCCCTAACCATGATATTTTGAAATATATTTAATTATTTGATATTTCATTTAAATATTAATTTTAGCATGATTTACAAAAAGCGAGCATATGAACTCATGGCTTTGCATGTTAGAAATGATTTATTTAAATTCATTATTGAATAATTGGTTATATGATTGACAAAATCTTTTAATGATTTATCATAAATGTTCTTGCTGGGGGATTTCATGATTATGAACAATTTTAATAGAAATTGTTACATCGAAAGTGTTATGAGTATTTAAATGCCAAATTTCCCCCATGCATGTTAGAAAGGTTTTAAAGGACGGAATACAGAACGCTGGTTACTAACAGCAGTACTGTTAGTCCTTGGTGAACTATGGTTAAACCCGAGCTCGTCTGTTATTCGTGGGATTTATTCTCGCGCCTGTTATTCGTGGGTCTCGTACCTGCGCCTGTTTCGTGGCCTCGAGCTGCGCCTGATTGGTTAGTTACCCTCGTGGACTGTATGTCCACGCCTTTTACGTTCTGTCAAAGTCCTACAGAAAAAGTATTATTTCCAAACGATTGTTTCAAACGGTTATCCTAAAAAGAAAACGTTTACCGAGTTATTCGTTTTGAATTACGAAACTTTATGATTTACATTTAAACGTACTGAAATCAATTATTTCCGTATTTCAAATTATATTTTTGGGACGTTATTCACGAGTAGATTATTTTGGATTCAGATAGTGCCATTGACCTTAACTATCCAGCTGAGCAGTGAAAAGCCTACTCGTGCATCCGAAGCAGATTTTGGTGGACATACCCTCTTATCATGTAATCAAATATTTTGAGAAACATGTATTATTTTGTTAGAAGTTTAGAAGCTCCACCTAACTTATAGATAAGATTCTGGTTGTTTTGGAAAATGTCTGTAACGATTTGAAACGTTCGTAATTCATTGTAGGTTTTTCGGGAGATGGTTACATAGATGATCCTGCTAAAAGTTGTAACATCCCAATTTTCAGGCCTAGAGATGCAGAGATAGCCTAAGATTAAGAGGCTACTAGACCCCTTTTTAGCAGAAGTCCTAGAGGAACGTAAAGAGTTTCAGGGACTGAGCTACGAGTAAGTAAAGGTACGGGGACTTATGTGTAAACAGTGGAAGTCCCAAGGGGTAAATGGCCATTTGGGGATGATGTAAAGGTCAAAGGTTCAAGAGTTGACCAGTTAGGTCACGATGATAAAGAAGTTGGTCGCGACGAGAGTATATTATGGTCGCGACTAATATTGGCAGAGAGGATTGGTCGTGACGGATAATGTTGTGGTGTTGTGACTAATGAGTAGAATGAGCCTGGTTGAGACTAAAAAGTAATGAGGTCGCGACGAAAGACTGTTATGGTCGCGACTAAAGGATGTTGTGGTCGCGACTAATGAACCAAAAGATGTTATGTCGCAATAAGGTGATGATGAGGTCACGACTAGTGGCTAAAGTAGTGCTAGCCGTATGGGCCAAGAGTGGTGCAGGTCCAAATGAGATAGTTACCCAGTTAGAGATAGAACTGGGGAAAGAGGTCAGATACAGGAAAGGTTATCTGGAGACCATGAGATGGACTGATAAGGTATCCTCATGGGACCCACAAGATGACACATGGCATTAGAGCATGATTTAGTGACCTTTCAGTAGAGTAAAGTTACTCGGTTGGCACAAAAACTGAGGAGGTGAACAGATAAGTCTAAGACTTATCTGAATAGCATTGGAAGGTGTGAGAGGTCTCTTCCAGGTGTCACATGGCACTGATCCGGAGGAAGCAGATAAAGCTAAGGACACGTATTACGAGGCAGGACTCTGGACCGGTGAGTCAGCCTGGTGAGTCAGCATGCTGAGGTGTCCTAGGATTTTCAACATGTGGAAAATATGCTGCTGAGGTGTCCCGCTGAGGTGGCACTGATGATGCAGTAAAAGGAAATAAAAGAAAATAGGAAATTCTAGGAAAAACCAGGACCACATGTTCAGATGGCTTAGAAACTACGAAAATGCCATTGGAGGAGAGTATAAATACCCCCCTTGGCTTTCATTTGCATCACGCATGGGCAAGGGAAGGGAGAGAAAGAAGAGAGAGAAGGAGAAGCAAAGGAAGAGAGAAAGGAGGAAAGGAAGAAAAGAAGTTCTGGCGGAGTTGGAAGCAGAATAGAGATAGTAGAGTTATGCTGAGCTAGCTAGGTAGTAACTGAAACATCCTTATTTTTGTACGTCTTAGGGACCAATTGGTAGTATTTAGAACCACTTTCAAGGTCATTGAAGTCCAATTTCTCAATCTGGAGTTTTACTCTTATCGAGTACTGTTCACTATGTAAATTTCAGATGAGTGACCTGACTTCGAAAAATCATAACTAATTCTACAAAAATCGGAATGCAGTGGTTCAAATTGCTACATGAAGCTAACTCAATACTATTTCAAGGAAAAATAACTCGTTGACCATTCCTTGTCCAAGTCAACGTCAGTCAAAGTTACAACTTTACTGTTCATCCAGCATTTTTCTCCTGAATCCAGCATTTTGGTCCCAACTTTGATAATTTATATCTCTATGTGTAGACATCAAAATGAGACATTCTATATATCAAATCGAAGCTTGGTATGTCTAATATTTATCATAAACATATCATACATTTATTTAATCATTTACTATTTTTAATTATAGATCAAACATATCACCACGAGTTACTGTTCATGGTGGCAAATTCCAGCAAGCAACTTTACATACATATGCATACATCAATCACATGTCAAACAAACATGCCAAACAATACTTATCATTAAATAATAAATCTTTATACAACAGGGCATGAACAAAAACCTCGTATCTCTATTACATCTTTCCTGCCTGAAATCCGGCAGTATAACTACTATACTTCATCTGTAAAAATAACTGATCTTGTACTGATTCGGTAATTCCCGTGAGAATTACCATTCTACGTAAGTACCCAGGAAAGATTGGATGAACCGACTAGGTCCACTCACTTCCAGACTCCTTAGACAGTACCTACGTACACAGTACGTATCATCTCCTTATGTTCAGTCTGAAAATCGGCAGCATAACGGCGTCTTACAGCATTCTCAAAATTCACTTCGACATAACCTCTCTGTAATGGGTTATAAATAGGGGATGAGATTCGGGGGAATCTCAGTAGCAAACGGTACTAAACAATGCATGCATTAAAGTAAATACTTGTGCTTGCTTGTGAAAGTGTAAATATTGTGTAATGTGCATGCTTCCATGTAACATATGAAATACAATTGGCCAAGGTAATCATAGAAACAGAGCTTCAATCATATACACATATGCACACAATTCAACAAAGTCATAGCACAATCAAGCATAACATTCAATACATACAAGTTTAGGGTAAGTTTACTACCTTGGATTTAAGCTCTCTTTCTTATGCTTGCACTTGCTTCCCAAGCTTTTTGGTCAATCATTCCCCAACATCTTCTTAGAGGTTTCAAGGTCCTAATCACATTCATATTCATTACATAATCCATTAGGACCATGAACTCAAACACTACTCAAGACTATCTCTCTTGAACCTTTAACTTGCTTTAACTAACATAACTTTCTTTAATCTTTGCCAATTAACTTGGCCCTTGAATCAATTGATGTCTTGACCTTACCCTACACAATTTTACCTTTTGAATCCATTTATGAACTAAAAATAACCAAATTCCAGCAAGAATACACTGTTCTGTACAGATTTGGAAAAGCATACATAAATCTCATTTTGATTCCAATGCTTCCCATACTTGTTCCTCCACTTTTCCCCCACACAAAATCTCATTTTAAGACCATTGGAAGCATCAAAATCATTAAATTCAAATCACTGTTCACACGAGTGAACAGTACCGTGAGGAATTTTCAACATTATATCCTTTAATTCCAATGGTTTCCAAGGTTCAAAACCTTTCCAATCCTACACAAAATCATCATATAAACTCAATGGAAGCATTAAATCATTGAAATTCCATTTCCTTCTATCATGAACAGTGTATGAACAGTGCAAACCGAAATGGTAAAGTCAAGAACATCAACTTACTTCACAACCAAGCATGTAACTAACTTGTTTAAGCTTGTCTTAACTATCTATGACTTAAAACTCATATTCCTTTCACATATACACAAAAATTCCAGCAGCATTTCCCCAATATTTAAGCCTCAAAAATCACTTAAACTCAAGCACAAACCATAAGAACAAAAGGTAGAAGCAAGGAGACAACATACCTTACTTGCTCCTTCAAGACCCTTGCTTCTTCCTTGCTTTCTTCCACTTTCTTTCTCTAGAACTCACTTCTCTTTCTAAAGGAGCTCTTGGGTGTGAAGAATGAATGGAAAGGGGGGTATTTATAGCAAAAGTCATGTGCCATTTGAAGGCCAAGATCACTTTGGAAACTATTTGATCTAATGGTTAAAGGTTTAATCTTGAAATATCTTTTCACTTTTCAGTCAAGACCTTACCACCATGACATCACTAGCATGGCCTCACTTGGTACACCTAACCCTTCCTCTTTTTGGGTGCCATTCTTGTGTCCTTGTGGGTCCCACCATGTGCAACACCTAATTCTTACTTTATTCTCTTTTCCTTTCTTTTCAAAAATCCATAAATTATTTATTATTTGGACTTGGGCTCCAAGATAACTTTTGGGCCTTATTGGGCTGGCCTAGGACGAAATGTTGGGCCTCTTTTAGGTCCAATAGCTAACTGGCCCAAATCCCAATGTACTTTCCTCATACCGATATCCGTAAATTACCCTGATCTTAGCATAAATGCTAAACACCTCTTTTAATTGTTCTAACATTTTTAGAAATTCATTCTAATATAAAATGAATTCTCTACAAAGTTTCATAATTTTCTGAGACCCAGAAGTCCTGTTAAAAATTACATATGTTTCCTTTAACCCTTTATCGGTGTCCTTTTTCACCGTAAATTCCATAATTAATTCTACAGGACTCCTTTTTGCCTTCTGTCAACTCCATAAATTCTCATATTAATTATAATAATTTATTATCAAATTTCCTCTGATATCCATCCATTGTGTGAAATGACCAAAATGCCCTCCATTTACTTCTGGTTTCTTAGGGCATCACAGTGGCATTTTCGTAATTTTGCACTTTGGCTCTTAGACTTTCTTCCTCTTCCAATTAATCCTTTTCTTTACATAAATATGGTCACATCTTTTCCTAAACAACTCATATATTTTATTCAATCTGTACATACAACTTAGTATAGAAATTAGGGATGTTACATTTCTCTCCCCCTTAAAATAAATTTCGTCCTCGAAATTTACTTAGTACCTTAGTCAACAATCTTAAATATACATCCTCTTTAAATCTCTTTCTACTTTCTAACTAAGAATTGGGGTATCCATCTTTTACCTTTTATCTTATTATCTAGCGGAGTACTTTCAATATCCGCTTCATATCCTTGCTGTCATTACTCTTTTTGTATGAGTCAACTTAATTGGAGTTTATTTCTACTTCATCACGGCACTTGATCTTGTGCTATGCATCCATTTGCTTATGGACAACTCCTTGTACTAGACTTGAGAGTAGTGTCCATTTCTTTCATATCAAACTCTCTCGAATATTATTGTATTCGGGAGTTTCCCTCACTCACTCATCATACTTTCTAACACTTATCCCTTATTACTTCTCTTAGCATCTCGCAGAATTCTTTAACATCCGCAAAGCTTCATCCTCTTTTCGTATAGAAACTCTTATAACTCTATTGTTGCTCTTATCATCTTTAATGATTCAACATCATACAGAGAGAGGACTTATGCAGTTATTCTTTTCTTTACTTTACTACTAAGTAGGAGCATATACTCTAACATGCATAATGCCTGGCCAATATCTTGTAGGACTGTATTCTTGCTCCTAAATGCAAAGCTCTAACATTTTCTTATGACTTTATCAGCCTCTCAGGAGAGTATTGCTCTTTTGCTTCTCGTTCTCCTGAACAAAGTCATAATTTAAATCTTTCATTTCAAATCCACTCTTATTTGGACTTGGCAGAAGGGTTTTAATCCTTTAATGTTCATAACCTTTCTAACTTTTCATAACTTTGTTTATCATTCATCATATATATGCCAAACTTCTATGGCATTTACACTCTTTCATATCTTACCCCTTAACATCTTGGTGTAACTCCAGGGTCTATCTTACTTTAACTTTTCACTTTTCTTACCTTGTCCATCTATACCAACTTCTGTGACAACTGGACCCTTTTTCATTACTCTTTCTTAGACTGCTCTTGCCTTAACATCTTTCTGGATGAAGGCTACCTTACTCTTCTAAGCCTTAGCATTCTCTATCTCATATAACTACTGGGCTCTATCTTTACTTTAGACCTTCTTCTCTAGGTCTCTCTAGCCTTTTAATCTTTTTATCCTCATCTAGAGGATTTATCTGCTCATACTTTTCTGTTCTCAAAACATATGGGGTTCTCTTCTTTGTTCCTTAGGCATACTTCTATAAAACTTTTGAATATCAACACTCAGACTTTAACTTGGACTCTGTCTTTGTTTAAAGAAAACTAAGTTCAGTCTGTATAATATAGGCTATATGAGGAAAATCATTATAAATAATTTTTCTGGATGAGTTTATCAACTAGTGAAGCTTCCTTACCTTAACTTCGTCTTTGGCATTCATCTTCCCAAAGAGATACTATATTGTACTCATATCTCATGGCTCATTATTTTCCTTAGGCTAGGTCTAACTGCGACCTCGGGATCTAACTGCGATCAACCGTCAGCCTCTTCAGAATCTAACTGCGACTCTGGAACCGTTAGGATCTAACTGCGACCCTGGAGCCATGCTAGGATCTAACTGTGACCCTCCAGAATCTAACTGCGATTCTGTATATCTCTCGAAGATCTTAAACCAACAGACTAAGTTATAGGGTTCACCGCTTCTACTTGTTGATAACTCAATAAAAATTTAAAAATATTATGTTCAGTAGCCCATATTATTTCCCAAGACTTTACTTATTTCCTCTCTTACTCAGGAGTTCCTTCTCATCTTTCTTACCATATTGTGGCTTACCATGCCTTGTGCAATCATGGTTTAACCACTTGCCATTGCATTCTGCTGCTATGGCCTCATCATAACTTCTCATGTAAATCTATGCTCTAACTGCGAGCCATTTGAACTATGCTCTAACTGCAAGCAGACTGTATCAGATCCAACACTTATCTGAAGAGTGATCTGTACTCATCTGAATCTAGTCTCTATCTGAGAGTCATCTATTTCAAATCTAACTCTTTTTGTATACCATTCCTTTCAATAGAAATGGCTCTGAGTACTGCATTCGCAAGCCTATAGAAAAACCTAAATCACCCCAATCATAAATCATATCAGAATATCATATCATAACTTATCGTCCCATAAACTGAGACTATCTATCATCTTTAATACATTCCTTATTTCATATCATATGGTATGGGAGCAACATAATTTTCTCATAACTTCCTCACCATATATACTCTACCCTGCATATACTGCGAAATGGGAGTATTCATCATGGCATACTCAACATGCATGTCATTATATGACCACTGCAAGGAGATGCAACTATTCATCATCATAATTTGCTCAACCATCAATCAGACATTGTAATAAACTGAGTAAGCCTCAAAACATATTTCCTTTATCATATTGCCTATCATATCCTGATCATTCATCCTGAAACATCTATCTATTTCACTTAGGCTGCCATACTACCCTCTTATCAGGGTATAGACTCGACCCTTCTATCGAATAGGGGAGTTACTTTATCTTTAAAACCGTGGCTATCTTTCTTTTTTTTTTAATCTTGCTTATAGCTACCACTCTATTGAAATTCTGTGACTACCTGAGAAAAACTTTTTCTTTATAACACGGAATTCAACCCATTAACTGACTTCTTAGTCATTCAACTCTCATTGCTCATGTGGATGAACTCGGCTAGATATTTCATCAAAGGGTTCCTCTTTCTCTTTTTAACCCTTAGCCTCACGCTCATCTCTATTTAACTGAGAGGAATACTTTTCATAATCTTACTCAAGAATTACTTCTCAGGTGAGCGGACCAGTCTCCATTTCTCTGGAGTAACATTGGTGTCTTTCTACTATCTCTTAACTCTTTCCGCGCGTATACCTCAGTCTCAGTCTACTCTTGACCGGACTATGGTTCCTTCCTGGTCTTTTTCTTGATCCTGACCAACTTGGATCATATAAATCTCATTCATCATCTAGCACCATTACTTGTGTTCTCTAACAGCCCAGCACCCTTCCACATAGATATTATCCGCTTTTCCCTTAAGCAACCCTGAGGCCACACGAGAGCACGGTTTTGTTCTCCAGGCACATGAGGACTTTAACCCCTTAGGCACCCGAAAATGCATCCTCTGGGTATCAGAGCTATGCAGATAAAGATATTATCCCCTCTCCCCTTAGGCAGGAACCTCTGGGCCCACACGAGGTCAGGGTTTTGTTCCCCAGCACTGCCTGCCTACCACTCGTGCCTGCCTACCCCCACTGGGGCGCTTGGTGACGAGGGCGCTTGGTGAGTACTAGAAACGCGTTCATGAGGGAGAGTTATCCACACCCTTATAAGGCATGCTTCATTCACCTCCTCAACCAATGTGGGACTAATATCCTGTTTCAGGGACTTTAACTTTTGAGAACTTGAAGCCATATGTTAGGCTCATTTCTTGCGCAAGCCTTATCCTAACTTTTGATTCTTTTATTCATCAAAGATTAACTGAACCAAATCTTTCCAAATGTAGATCTACTCTTGATAGTCACATAGAGGATCTACTTCTAAACATCATCTTAGACTAGCATGTATCTCTATTTCTCATACTGTTTCGCTTGCCTACATCATGTGCTAAACCTCTAACTGATAACCTTCAATGAGGCTGGCATCTTCATCCTACATCAAGTCCCTGCGTATCTTCATCGTGACCTGAGTATGAACTAGGCGCAACGCATCCATGAACTTTAGTTGTGACCGTCTCATTCTACTTGTCATGCCTGGACAGCTCTACATTCTTTAGTCACGACCTCGGGTCACCTTTCGTTATGGCCTAACTTCTCGAGGACTTCTAGTTGTGTTCCAAATTGTTTTACATCCGACCTGGATCTTGCTTTAAACATTCCCTTATAATGTTCTTGTCTAGTCTTTACCCTAGTAATGGCCGATCCTTACACATCAGTTGTGAACCATTTGCCAAAAGCTCACTTAGCTTTACATGCCATGTAGGGTATATGGCAATATCTGGCTTATGGCCATCTCATATCATGCTACTAACATGAAAACTTAATCTAGGTCAATGCCCTCTATCATATCTCTGTTTATCATCCTTGCTATGGCATTGAGGAACTGCAGCTAAACTGACTACTCTTGATTTCTACTTCTTTCCATCCCTTAACCTAAACTAAGTAGTTCACTTCCCACAGCCTTCTTGAGACTAGCATAGTCACATTGTCTATCTTTCATAAAGAAGGCTGGGGTGGATTAGGGCTAGAAATATCCCTTTAATCTTTATCTATACCCTCGTATATTCCTAGACTGGGATAATAGGAAGGGATGTCACAGATTGTAACTGGTTCTTAGGCTACTCATATCAAACTTATCCTCAAACTCTAGTAAAGGAGGAATAATATCTGGCCTACCTATAATCCAGTATCAGTACTCAGCTTCCTCAGCTGAAATCTGTCCTCTTATCGGAGGAATAGAGCTTATATCAGGTTAGAGAGCACTCTATCAAACTCATCCTGTACATAATTACTAGACCCATCATTATCTAGTGCAGCATTATCTGATGCATACACAACATCTGAGTGAATTTCTCATAATTTCCAGACTATAAATCTGAGTCTACAAAAATATGCATGGGTACTTTACTATAAACCTTCCTGATTGAGTCCTTTATGCTGTCATCTGAACTCTCTTCACTACCTAAAGAGTCAAAGTCTAGGTGTACCTCATCTTTATACAGCATTAAAGGTTGGGGGTCTCACTGATTAACTGATGTTTCAAGCTTAACTTTATGAATCCCCATGTCTACTACTCCAACATTTACTCTGTGTTTTACGACCAAAAGTCTTCTCTCATCGTGACTTATGACTTAACTTGTTGCAACTTGGACATCTAGCATGCTCACTATAGTATCTGGTCATAACACGATACCTCAAGCTACTCTTACAGCTTCCTTAGTCGTGAACTGATCAGCTTCTATCTCTATCCCTAGAGGAAACTGCTTCTTAAACATTATTCTGCTTAGTCCAGCCACATTATTTTAATAAATATGAGACCTCGGCTGTATCGGCTGACTAAGATTAGCCGATCGTAATCATATCCTTCGTAAGACTATAAAGCTCAGGGTACAGTCTCATTCGTCTAGTGTCACTGTCTTCTATCTAAACCTTTCTAAGCAGTGAACACCATCCTTATATCATACTCTAGGGAAAGAACCACTCAAACTTCTCATTTGTTTAAGGGATCAGTCTAACTAAACTAGAGCATCACTGAGTCAGAACCTTCTGTTCTGTGCCAGAATCTTATGCTCTGAGCCAGAACCCTTTGTTCTGTGCTAACTTTATTCTGTACTAACGCTAGAAATCATGTGTTCAGAGCATTTCCAAAGCCAGAATCCTTTGCTCTGATACCAAAATGAAACATCCTTATTTTCGTACGTCTTAGGGACCAATTGGTAGTATTTAGAACCACTTTCAAGGTCATTGAAGTCCAATTTCTCAATCTGGAGTTTTACTCTTATCGAGTACTGTTCACTATGTAAATTCCAGATGAGTGACCTGACTTCGAAAATCATAACTAATTCTAGAAAAATCGGAATGCAGTGGTTCAAATTGCTACATGAAGCTAACTCAATACTATTTCAAGGAAAAATAACTCGTTGACCATTCCTTGTCCAAGTCAACGTCAGTCAAAGTTACAACTTTACTGTTCATCCAGCATTTTTCTCCTGAATCCAGCATTTTGGTCCCAACTTTGATAATTTATATCTCCATGTGTAGACATCGAAATGAGACATTCTATATATCAAATCGAAGATTGGTATGTCTACTATTTATCATGAACATATCATACATTTATTTAATCATTTACTATTTTTAATTATAGATCAAACATCACTATATCACCACGAGTTACTGTTCATGGTGGCAAATTCCAGCAAGCAACTTTACATACATATGCATACATCAATCACATGTCAAACAAACATGCCAAACAATACTTATCATTAAATAATAAATCTTTATACAATAGGGCATGAACAAAATTCTCGTATCTCTATTACATCTTTCCTGCCTGAAATCCGGCAGTATAACTACTATACTTCATCTGTAAAAATAACTGATCTTGTACTGATTCGGTAATTCCCGTGAGAATTACCATTCTACGTAAGTACCCAGGAAAGACTGGATGAACCGACTAGGTCCACTCACTTCCAGACTCCTTAGACAGTACCTACGTACACAGTACGTATCATCTCCTTATGTTCAGTCTGAAAATCGGCAGCATAACGGCGTCTTACAGCATTCTCAAAATTCACTTCGACATAACCTCTCTGTAATGGGTTATAAATAGGGGATGAGATTCGGGGGAATCTCAGTAGCAAACGGTACTAAACAATGCATGCATTAAAGTAAATACTTGTGCTTGCTTGTGAAAGTGTAAATATTGTGTAATGTGCATGCTTCCATGTAACATATGAAATACAATTGGCCAAGGTAATCATAGAAACAGAGCTTCAATCATATACACATATGCACACAATTCAACAAAGTCATAGCACAATCAAGCATAACATTCAATACATACAAGTTTAGGGTAAGTTTACTACCTTGGATTTAAGCTCTCTTTCTTATGCTTGCACTTGCTTCCCAAGCTTTTTGGTCAATCATTCCCCAACATCTTCTTAGAGGTTTCAAGGTCCTAATCACATTCATATTCATTACATAATCCATTAGGACCATGAACTCAAACACTACTCAAGACTATCTCTCTTGAACCTTTAACTTGCTTTAACTAACATAACTTTCTTTAATCTTTGCCAATTAACTTGGCCCTTGAATCAATTGATGTCTTGACCTTACCCTACACAATTTTACCTTTTGAATCCATTTATGAACTAAAAATAACCAAATTCCAGCAAGAATACACTGTTCTATACAGATTTGGAAAAGCATACATAAATCTCATTTTGATTCCAATGCTTCCCATACTTGTTCCTCCACTTTTCCCCCACACAAAATCTCATTTTAAGACCATTGGAAGCATCAAAATCATTAAATTCAAATCACTGTTCACACGAGTGAACAGTACCGTGAGGAATTTTCAACATTATATCCTTTAATTCCAATGGTTTCCAAGGTTCAAAACCTTTCCAATCCTACACAAAATCATCATATAAACTCAATGGAAGCATTAAATCATTGAAATTCCATTTCCTTCTATCATGAACAGTGTATGAACAGTGCAAACCGAAATGGTAAAGTCAAGAACATCAACTTACTTCACAACCAAGCATGTAACTAACTTGTTTAAGCTTGTCTTAACTATCTATGACTTAAAACTCATATTCCTTTCACATATACACAAAAATTCCAGCAGCATTTCCCCAATATTTAAGCCTCAAAAATCACTTAAACTCAAGCACAAACCATAAGAACAAAAGGTAGAAGCAAGGAGACAACATACCTTACTTGCTCCTTCAAGACCCTTGCTTCTTCCTTGCTTTCTTCCACTTTCTTTCTCTAGAACTCACTTCTCTTTCTAAAGGAGCTCTTGGGTGTGAAGAATGAATGGAAAGGGGGGTATTTATAGCAAAAGTCATGTGCCATTTGAAGGCCAAGATCACTTTGGAAACTATTTGATCTAATGGTTAAAGGTTTAATCTTGAAATGTCTTTTCACTTTTCAGTCAAGACCTTACCACCATGACATCACTAGCATGGCCTCACTTGGTACACCTAACCCTTCCTCTTTTTGGGTGCCATTCTTGTGTCCTTGTGGGTCCCACCATGTGCAACACCTAATTCTTACTTTATTCTCTTTTCCTTTCTTTTCAAAAATCCATAAATTATTTATTATTTGGACTTGGGCTCCAAGATAACTTTTGGGCCTTATTGGGCTGGCCTAGGACGAAATGTTGGGCCTCTTTTAGGTCCAATAGCTAACTGGCCCAAATCCCAATGTACTTTCCTCATACCGATATCCGTAAATTACCCTGATCTTAGCATAAATGCTAAACACCTCTTTTAATTGTTCTAACATTTTTAGAAATTCATTCTAATATAAAATGAATTCTCTACAAAGTTTCATAATTTTCTGAGACCCAGAAGTCCTGTTAAAAATTACATATGTTTCCTTTAACCCTTTATCGGTGTCCTTTTTCACCGTAAATTCCATAATTAATTCTACAGGACTCCTTTTTGACTTCTGTCAACTCCATAAATTCTCATATTAATTATAATAATTTACTATCAAATTTCCTCTGATATCCATCCATTGTGTGAAATGACCAAAATGCCCTCCATTTACTTCTGGTTTCTTAGGGCATCACAGTGGCATTTTCGTAATTTTGCACTTTGGCTCTTAGACTTTCTTCCTCTTCCAATTAATCCTTTTCTTTACATAAATATGGACACATCTTTTCCTAAACAACTCATATATTTTATTCAATCTGTACATACAACTTAGTATAGAAATTAGGGATGTTACAGTAACTAATCCTAGCTTTCATGTAATGGCTTTGTGATTTGATGTATATGTTATGTCTGAAGCTCTACTACAATGCTATGATCATATGTTATTGAGTATGGAAGCACGCAACATACTTATCTGTACACAATCACAAGCAAACACTGTCACACTGCATTACATATATTGTTATGATTGTTGCTACTGAGATTCCCCCGAATCTCATCCCCACATATAACCCATTACAGGGGAGGTTATGTCAAAGTGAATTCTGAGAATGCTAAGAGACACCGTTATGCTGCCGAATTAAAGACTGAACATCAGAATATGATAAGTACTGTGTACGTAGGTCCTGTCTAAGGAGGCTAGAAGTGAGTGGACCTAGCCGGTTCATCTAGTCTTTCCTGGATACTACGTAGAATGGTAGTTCTCATGAGGGAATTACCGAATCAGTACAGTTCAGTTCTTTGTACAGAAGAAGCTTAGCAGTTATGCTGCCGGATTTCAGGCAGAAAAAGATGTAATAGAAATATGAGAATTCCATGTATGCCATTTTGTATGACATTTTGATATTCAATGATAAATACTGTTTGGCATGTTCAATTTGTGGATGATGATTTAAGAGGGAAATTCGCAGGTCCTGAGGTAGCAGTGTTCTGACCTCAGTTTGACCTAGTAAACGGAGGAGTCTGGCCACGAGATTTAGTGAGCCGGTAGTACACATCTGGGGCATTATGTGGATAGGTAATAAGCCTTGTTTGGATGTGTAGAATGAGATAAATCAGTTCTTAAATTAAAGGTTCAGAATAAGGAACTTAAGAGTAAAATTTTAAACTTCTGGGCTTAAGATAAGATATAAATCAAGCTAATAATGCTTCTGCAAGTGTACTCTGAGGAGTCTAAGGGAGGATGTTTCAAAAGTCCTACAGATGACTTGCATTTTGAATAAATATAATTGATATTATGATTATTAATTTAAATGTTTTAGTTATGTTTGAAGGCTTAAGGAATGTAAATTTATTCATATCGGGACGTGACAAGATAGCTCTGTGTTCTTCTATCGTGACGCAAGGTCTTCTCCCGTCGTAACATGTACATATCTTTCTCTAAACATTCTCTTCCTAAGGTTCCTTATCTGAATCCTACTTTAAGCAGTGAACCAATCATAGGGAGGGAATCTTCTTGGTTCACTTAAGATTCAGACTTAAGTGATATTAACTTCTCACTAAGTACCCTGACCTTAACATGATGTTAAATGCTTAGGTTTAAGGTCTCGGAATTATCCTATCTGATGACAAAAACTTTGCTCTGATACAAAAAATGTAACACCTTACTTTCATACGTCTTATGGACTATCCAGTAGCATTTAGAACTACTTACATGACTTTTGAAATCCATTAGCTAAATCTGGAATTTCACTTTAACGGATTACTGTTCATATGATATTTCCAGATTAAGCGACGAACTTCAAAAAATCATAATTAATTCTAGAAAAATTGAAATAAAGCAGTTTAAAATTGAAATTTGAGGGAAAATTAATTCCTTGGACCAATTGACTAGTTAACTGAGTCAACTCTGATATCAAAATTTACTATTCATTTGATCAAATTTCTGGAAAATAGATTCTAGTCCCCAAATTTAAAAATTTTGTTCTCTTTATGTAGACATCGGAATAAGGTGTACTTGGTGTCAAAATGAAGCTTGACATGTTAGCTAATTACTGGTAAACTATCATACATTTATTTGATCATTTACTATTTTTAAAAATAGCGACATCTCTATTGCTTTTTAAGCATACATTACATGCACACATCACATAAGTCATAACATAACATAGATTACAATCAATCATGCCATCTATCCCCCAACTCCTCTTCTTGCATCTTCATCTTATTCCATCTTTGATGAACTTGTTGGTGTTGGGGTGACAATGTATGCAACTACATGCTTGATGTTACTATGTGTATACTTAATGATCATGCTTGCATAATGATATTTTACATGCTTCCATGTCCCTTACTTATAATATATAGCCATAACAGATAAAGAAACAGAGATCACTTAATCATACATGCTTCACATAATCAAAGTAAGCAAACATGACATAAAACATCCAAGCAACATAAGCATACAAGTAGGTAAGTTCACTACCTTGGAATAACTTCCTTTCCTTATCCTTTCTCTTTACCTCTTGCTTCTTACTTCTCTTTGATGTGTGGCTGCCTTCTTTGAGTACACAACTTAACTCCTATCATCATATAATTATTCATTCATTATAGTCTAACTTTCTTGAACATTGAGCTTGCTTAACTAAAACAACTTTACTTAATCTTTATTAATTGACTTGGCCTTTGAACCAATTGATGTCTTGACCTTACCCTACACAATATGGCCTTCTGAATCCATTTATGAACTTAGACTTCTCAAATTCCAGCAGCTATACACTATTATGGACAGAACTGAAATATGTCCTCTTGGTTTCCAAAAATTCTCATTTTGATTCCAATGCTTCCAATACTTGTTTCTCTACTTTATCCCACACAATTTTTCATTTTAAAACAATTGGAAGCATCAAACTGATGAAATTCCTATCACTGTTCATACATGTGAACAGTAACATAGAAGACTTCAAAAATTCATCTTTCAATTCCAATGCTTCCAAGGTTTCAAACCTATCCAATCCTATATAAAATCATCATATAAATTCAATGGAAGCATTAGATCATTGAAATTCCATCTCCCTCTATACAAAATAGTGCAGACCGAAAGGTCTCTTCTATGGGAAAGTCAATAATATCAACTTGATTCAATAACCAATCACTTAAACTAACTTATCTAAACATTAATCTCAAAGTTCTAACTTCAACTTCTTCTTTCTTCTTTCATCTAGGGTTTTGGATAGCATATATACCCTAGAGAAAGCTCAACTTTCTTCCATAAAAACCCTAAGTTTAAGCCCCCAAATGAAAGGAAAATAAGCTAGGATAGATTGCTTACCTTAATCCCTACCTAGCTTGAACTTTGGTACCTTAGATCTCTTCTCTTCGTGCTTGTGTTTCCACTTGAACAGCATGTTCCCAATGTCTCCCAAACTTAGCATAAAGTGAAGGAAAGGGAGGGTTATTTATAGACTTGAGAGGAGCTGAATGGATGGCTAGGATTATTTCAAGCACTATTTAATCCAACAGTCCATAATCAATCTTGAAACTTAACTTGCCCAACAAGTTTTGATGACAACATCCATGACATCATCAAGGGACACCTCCTACACCATGTGGCGCAATTCCAAGGGAAGAAGAGTCTAAAAAACCTGCAGTCCAATCAGTACCGGCTCAGTCTAATTTCCCAAAAAACCAGACTATTTTCTAAATCTAATTTTTCTGAGATTTCGTAATATGTTTTCTCATATTAAATTTAGTATCCAGATTCTTCCTACCTTTGATGTTCTTGGACTGAGTCTAAACTTAATTTATGATCCCTTGGCAAATTACCAAAATACCCATTAGTTCTTCATTATTTACTTTAATATCTCTAGGGCATTATCATCTTTTCACATATCACCAGAGTATTCCTTAACCCTGGTCAACTATTTAGATAACCCTCCTTAACTAACTAACCTTGGTCAAATGACTAAATTGCCCTCCATTCATCTCTTTCTCATTGTACAACATAGTGGCATACAAAATGGCATTTTCATAATTTCATATTTTTTAGGGTCTTTATAAATACTGGCCCTTACAACTATCTAAAAGTATTATTGAGCCTTTGAGGTGCCATTTTGGGACTTCTAAGTGGTCCCTTGCCGTCGTGGGCTCAACTCCCAAGAAATTCCCCCGAAAAACATTTATTGGATATTTTAATCTATTGTAAATTCCATTATAAATTCTACATGACTTATTTTTACTTCTGTCAGTTTCACAAATTCTCATATTAATTATAAGAATTTACTATAAAATTTTATCTAATTCTGAGGTCCAAAAGATACTGTACTAATTTTCTAATCTTCAAAAATTCATATCAATTTATCGGGACCTCAAATTAAAATTCTATGTTGCGTTAAACTGATCAGAACAATTTTCTCTATTTACTAGTAAATTTAGTACCGAAATACTTCTTGGCAGTTTTGGGACTTTTCTTGCTCAAATTTCTCATAATTATCATTTTGCTTCTGAACTTTTAGAAATTGCACTTTAGGCCCTTAACTTTTCATAATTACACTTAATAGCCTAAAGCTTATGTCTACTTCCATTTTGCACCATGGAAGTTTTAGAATTTTCACCTTTTTCCCTTTCTTTTCCAAAATGACCATTAGGTCTTTAGAATTTTAAGTAATTGCAATTAAGTCACTAAATTGCAATTTGGCCCCTTTCCTTTATAACTTTATACCTTTTCTCTTTCTTTGGCTTAAAACTTATCTTAATCATCATCTTCTCTTCTGATTACTGTAACATCCCAATTTTTGGGCCTAGAGATACAAGAAATAGCCTAAAATTGAGAGGCTACCAAACCCCTTTTTGAACAGAAGTCCCAGAGACATACAGAGGATTTTCAGGGACTAAACTGCGAGTAAGTAAAGGTATAGGGACCTATATGTAAATAGTAAAAGTCCCAAGGGGTAGAATGGCCATTTTGGGAAATGTAAAGGTTAAAGGTTGCAGAGTTAAGGGATGACCACTTTGGTCGCGACACTATGTAATGAAAAGATGTTAAGCGTATGGAACCAAGTGGGCCAAGAGTCTGGAGGGTCCAAGAGAGATTGAAATGATATTTTAATAAAGTATAGTTACCCAATTGGAGATGGAATTGGGAAAAGGTTCAGATAAAGTAAAGGCTTATCCAGAACCATAAGGTGGCATGAAAAGGTGTCCTTATGGGACCCACAAGATGCCACATGGCATTAAGTTAAAGGAAAGAGGAAAAGTTAGAAAAAGTAAAGGACACGTGGCACGATCTCAGCCGCTCATTCTAGGAAAAGACTATGGAATTCTCTGGAAGTACTGAGTCAGCATACGAGGTATCCTCAGGGACCTACCAAGGCGCCACCTAGGCATGTGAGGTGTCCCTAGGATGATGTCATAAGTGATGAGTCATTAGGGATGGTGATGTCATCACGATGATGCAGGCGAAGCTTCTTAAGAAAGCAAGCGATCTGAGCCATTTATCGTGATTCGATCTGGACTATCCATTCCACTTTGCCTCCACTATAAATAGAGGCACTCCCCCTTCCCATTTCATCCACGCCAAGAGCAAGAGGAAGAAAGAGAAGGAGATAGAGAGGAAGAGAGAGAAAGAGAGAAAGGAAGAAATGAAGAAATTCTAATCAGGCTAGGAGCAGTCCAAAGAGCTTAGAAATAAGGTAAGTAAGTTATTCTAGTCCCTGCTCTAATACAGTAGAAGATTGTTCTTAGTAGTTAAGATAGAGAAATATCTTCCTTTTTCTAAGGTTAGCTCTGGATAGAGAGACATCCAGTGGATTGTCCGAGCAAAGATTAAGGTTAAGAGAGGCTGCATGTCAGGTAGTGAACTTACCCATTCTTGTATGCTTGATGTATATGCTTGTGTGTTAATATGATTATGATATATGATGATGAATGATATATGCTTTGCCCTTTTATGAGTTGATGGTTATGCATAATAGTGATAGGCATGGAGCATGAAAGTATGCAAATGAAAGCTAAAGAAGGATAAAGGAAACACATGCTATGCACTTGCATTCATCTTGTATGCATTGAATGGTACCGTTTACCACTGAAATTTCCCCCAAAATCTCACCCCTACCTTTTCCAAACATAACAGGGTACTAGTTTGGAGAAGATGAAGCTAGGAAAATGAGGATGTTTTAATTACCATCCAAATCCCTTCATAACCTATTTCCTCTATCAGTCTTATACAGATTGGGAAAATTTAGGATGTATTAATACGCACCAAAAAAAAAGGAGGAAAATGCTGAAAAATTATGTTCGTGCAAGTCTATAGTGGTAGGGCAGAGGAACTGGAGTACAAATGGCTGTAAAAAAGTAAAACTGAAACTGTAGTCAGGTCAGGGTTTTTTAATTTTCATGGGACCTTTAAAGGCAGTTTTATGCAAAACCGCCATTAAACGTAACACCTTACTTTCGGTATCTTAGGGACCATTCTGTAGTATTTAGAACCACTTTTATGATCATTGAAGTTCAATTTCAAAATCTAGAATTTTCCAACTCACGAGTATTGTTCATGTGGTATTTCCAGATTAAACAACGAACTTCAAAAAATAATAAATAATTCTAGAAAAATTAAAATGAATTGGTTCAAAAGGCTACGTGAAGCTAACTTAATGAATTTTAAGATAAAAATAAGTATCAGACTAAATGCTTAGTCAATCAATACAGTTTAATCGTCAAAGTTGGTTGTTCATTTGGTCAAAAAATCTGGAAAATAGTTTCTGGTCCCTAACTTTGAAAATTTTATTCTCTTTATATAGACATCGAAATAAAGCATTCTTAGCGTCAAAATGTAGCTTGGCATGTGTTAGTATGTATATGTTTTGATGATATCAAAAGAGAAAAGAGAATGAAGTTAATTAATGTTGTGAAAAATTATTTTTTGAAGTAATGAAAATGATTTTGTAATCAAACAAAGCTAAAAGAAGAAGTTAATCGGTTAGGTATTTGATTATTAAGCATTAATCGATTAGTTAATCGATTAATGGAAATTAATCGATTGAATGTTAGATTAATTGAAAAGGCAGCCTTGTGTTTTTAAAAAAAAAAGAAAAATTAATTAATCGATTAGTTGATCGATTAATGTCGACTGGTTTGCTTTTTGTATTTAACCTAAAAAGTCAATCAAAAAATTAATCGATTGGTTAATCGATTAATTGAAATTAATCGATTAGGTAATCGGTTAATACATTATAAACATAATTTCTCTTGAACAAAGATATTGCTATTAATCGATTAGTTAAACGATTAATTTATATTAATATGTTAACTGTTCGATTAATCAGTAAAGTTTCAGTTTTATGAAATTCAAACATAAACTAATTAATCGATTAATTTATATTAACAGATTAACTGTTCAATTAATATGTATTGAAATACTTTCTCATTTATTTTTCTATACACATTAATCGACTAGGGAATTGATTAACTTGTATTAATCGATCATTTAATCGATTAATCCCATAAACTTTTGAGATTTGAAGTATAGCTCTGTTCTACGATACAAATTCGTTTTATACTTCAAATGATTGATTTAAGTAATAAGTTGCAAATGTTCTTCATTATTCTTCATGACAAATCTCTTGATAAATTTATCATTAAAAGAATACATCATATATGCCTAGAAAATCAAATCTCTATAATGCTCTATTTTCTGTTTCATTCATTAAATGTAATTAATCGATTGGATAATAGATTAATACATCATTATTTTTATAAAACAAATAGATTCTTCATATGATCTAAAAATGCTTATAACAGAATTGATTTTATGCTCTAGATTATTAATTGTGTTAATTAAACTGATAGGATACAAATTGTGTATGGTTTCGTGATATTTTTGAAGGGTTTTATTACAACTTTATCATTCATTTTATACCTGTAATTGTGCTTTTGTTGTAATACATGATTGTGCTTGACAATGTGCTGATTAAAGGGTAAAATGGTAAATTAACTCCTCCAAACTACATATATGTTATTCTTTTATTGGTGGGACTTTTACAGTGAACTTTGATTTTAAATTACAGGTACTTTAGAGGAAAACCAAGGACTAATGTGAGCAGAAAAGAAATCACAAGACAAAGAGAATCAAATAAGGCAGCTTCCGTGCTCTTTAGTCACGACCAAAAGTGTTAATAGGTCGTGACCTCATTTCTTCTAGGAAGTTTTTCTGCATTTACAGGTCGCGACCAAAACATGGATCTGATCGCGACCAAAGGAGACAATTAGTGAAGCTGCGTGTTTTGGATTAGGTCATTCTGGAATTAAAAGGAAGGGGAGTCGCAGACAAAATTAGAGGCTGGTTTTTACTTGATTTGGCTAAGAAGCAATACTCAACTCTCTCTAAACACTCTCTTTATAACCTACACACACATCTTCCATCTTTCTTGATCTTTCCACAGATTTTCACATTTTTAGATCGATTAATCTACTTCCACCACCTTTCTCTTGACCTTTCCATCACCTTTTTCTGCTTTCTTCATGGCATCACTTTTGGGCAGTGATAGCAGCATAGTAGGAGTTATGAGAGGCTAGATCTTTAGTCTCTTGGTGATGGATCGTATATCTTGAACTCATGGATTACGCTGGGGAGTTTTCTATCTTAATCTGCACCTGTTTCATGTTTTGAAATTTCTAGATTTAGGAATTTTATTGTATGAGTAGGGATAGAATGTCGATTGATTATTCTCATATTAGATATTTGTGATTGACATTGGATGATGTGGATGTTGAATTTTAATATGAATATTTTAGTTTTGATTTTTGGATAGTTGGATTATTATCAATGATTGTTGATATTTAATTCAATTGCTTGAAGTCTATGGTTATCGATCGATGATATTTGAGGGCATTTTCATCATATAATTTAATTACACACTAAGTGGTTTTTAATAGTGCATTAAAAGTTTTTAAACTAGCTTTGATCAAAGGAGTTCAAGAACTATTAATGCTCTAGACTCAATCGATTGATTAAGGTTTTTATTTCAGACTTAGTGATTTCAAAACTCCCATATCAAATTAAGAGCAAGGATATATATGTTTTCATTATCAAGAGTCTTTCTCAACATATTTCTTTCACAATCTAACTCATTTTTCTCTTAATAAAAAATGCAAAAATATTTAATTTACTGCACCCTTATTTTATTGCATCGAAGATCAATCAAACCCAAAACCCATGTTATTTTCACTCAAATTTTCAATGGTTTTGTTACCCAATTTGCTAGGACTCCAATAAAAAGGGCTCCTTGAAAAGAATGATAGGGTTGTGCCTTATATTATATTATCGGATGCATTTATTATTTTTGATGTATCGAACGACAACAACTCAAGTTCACCAATGGCGCTGTTGCCGGTGAGCCAAGTAACTGGTTCCTTAGTAATTGGTCGTCAATTCCATTATTTACCTAAGTCATTTTTTTGTTTGAATTTTAGTTTTAGTTGTTTTTAGTGCATAGCATTCTGTATTTTTCTAAATTTCTATGAAATTACTCTCTGTACCTTTTGAGTCGCGACTAAACCTTATTTGTGTCACGACCTTATTGCTTTACTGTGCTACGTGATTACTCTCTGTGAAATCCGTCAAGACGTGAGTCCTTTTGTGTCACAACCTTAATTACATTTTTGCACTTTTACTCTCTGTGTTCAGGGGTCATGACCTGAACATCCTTAAGTTGCGACTAGTTGAAATTTTCTGCTGTGAAACTTTTGTGTCTGATTTTGATTGCTTGCTTGGCCATTCTTGATTGTTTCTATGTTGCATACGTAGAAGAACTAAACTATTAGTGCCTTTTGAACTTGAAATTGAAAGACAACTTAGGAAACTAAGGAGAGAATTTATAGAAGAAGGAACTAGTAAAGTTGTAGTAGAAGAAAAGGCGAGATCACCAGAATCTAGTTCATCCTCTAATGTTTCGAGATTTGAAATTGAACTCAATTTAGATATTCCATTAGAAACTTCTAATATGGCTTAGATTAATCATAATGGGCATAATAGACAAGGAGAGAATGAAATACCAATGAATGTAGAAGATAATAGAAGTATGAGGGAAATAAATCATTCTCATGTGAATTATGATCCTTATGATTTTTATACTGAAGAGGCTAATTTTGAAATTAAAGGAACTTTGATTGTAGCCTTACCTAAATTTCATGGTTTTGTAGGAGAATATCCATATCAGCACTTATAAACCATTCGTATGATCTACTCTTTGATGAAGCTTCCAATGACTACATTGGATGATGTTTTAAGGAGGTGTTTCCATTTCACTATGGAAGGGAAGGATAAGGAGTAGTTATACAATTTGTCAACTCATTTCTCAACTCTTACATAGGACCAGTTGAAATCAACATTTCTAGAACAGTTCTTCCTGGTCTCTAAGACTACTCAGATGAAGAAGGAGATTACAAACATTCTGCAACAGGATGGAGAGTCATTACATGAATATTGGACGAGATTTATCAATTTGTTGACTCGATATCCCCATCACAACATCACTAAAGCTGATTTAGTAGACATTTTCTTTGATAGGCTACTTCCTCAGAATAAGGTGTCCTTGAATATAGTAGCAAATAGATCTTTGAGAGATAAAATTCCACAAGCAAGTTAGGAGTTATTCCAAAAAATGGCTAATGAAGACCATCAGACTGAGGATCCAAGGAGAATGCCCATATTATTTTGGGGTAATTCAAATGAGATTTTAGAACAAATAGTAGCTTTAGGAAACCGAATGGAAAAGAGGATGAATTTAATTGAAAGAGAGTTGCATTCTACAAAGCAAGTTCATGCACTGGGAACCTCACAAGCACTAGTTACAGGATATGAGTCATGCGGTTCAATGATGCATGCTACAAGTACATGTATAGACAGTATGAAGAAGTAGTAGCAATGTATCAAGGGAGAGACAATCAATACCAGAAGAGAGACCCATACTCTAACACATATAATCCTGGCTGGAGAGACCACCAAAATTTTAAGTGGGAGAGTAGGGAAAATAGGCCAAATCAGTTCCAGGGATGTGGTGCTTCCTTAAGCAACTACCAAAGTAATGCA
Source organism: Leucaena leucocephala (assembly GCA_037074615.1). Lineage (NCBI taxonomy): Eukaryota > Viridiplantae > Streptophyta > Magnoliopsida > Fabales > Fabaceae > Leucaena > Leucaena leucocephala. The sequence goes on from CM073545.1 coordinate 7,382,512, forward strand.
AGGTCTATGGTTCCAACTCAACCTAATGCTTTAGTGGTATCAAGACAATATGAGACTTCTTAATTGTTGAAGAGTAGGCGACATAAATGAACAACATGGACGGTAGAATGACTAATATAGATAACAAGTTCAAAGATAATGATGGTCAATTCACCTCCATAGATTCAATTCTTCAAAGTATGCAGAAGGATAATGCAGTTGTGCACAGGAAACTAGAGAAGTTAAGTTCTAAGAATACGGATATTACTAGTCATGTAACTCAAGTTTCCAATACAGTGGGTGACATCCAAACAAAGAGCAGTGGTAGCATACCTTTGAACACAGTCATTAATCCTTAGGGTTTGAATGCCATATCACTCAAAAGTGGGAGAAAAGTGCATTTTAAGGAAGATGATACACCAAATGGATATGGAAGATTTTAAATTTAAAAATTCATTATTGTCAAGGATGAAGATTAGGAAATCAGAAAGTATTAAAGAATAGAAGCTTATGATTAAGAAGGCAACCCAAGAGAAGAACTCAAAAAGCACAATAGGAAATACAAGAAATGCAAGGAGAGGAAGTGATAATGCCAAGCCCAGCATACAAAGGAAAACAAACTGAGGAGAAGGCGGGGTCGAGCAAGCAAGGAGCCTCCACGCATATAGGTAGGGAGGTAAGTATAAAGGATCTTCCTTTTCCTAAAGCTTATTTTCCTAGAAAGAAAAAGATTGACCCTGAATTTGCAAAACATGCTTACCCTCTTTTCAATAAGTTAGAAATAAACATTCCTATGGTTGAATTTCTCAAGAGAAATCCCAAATATGCTAAATTTTTAAAAGAGTTGTGTGCTGATAAGAAGAAGTTTAGGCCTTTTCAGAGAATTCAGGTGAGTGCTAACATGTCATTACTTTTTAAGGCTGAATTACCTTTTAAGTGCCAAGACCCAGGATCTTACACAATCACATGCACTATAGGAAAGGTTCATATTAAGGGAGCGTTATTAGATCTAGGGGTAGCCATTAATGTAATGCCTTTGTCAGTATACTTAGCTTTAGGTATTAATAATCTTAGAGACACAAGTGTAGTGCTCCAATTAACTAATAGATCAATTAGGTATCCTAAGGGAATTCTTGAGGATATTCTTGCGCAGGTTAAGGACTTAGTGTTCCCAGCTGATTTTTATGTTCTGGACATGTCCAGTGAGCTAGTGAATGAGAGCACTTTGATCCTAGGGAGACCTTTCCTTCAAACTTCCAAGACAATTATTAGTATGAAGCATAGTTCCATTATAATGGAAGTTGGAGAACATGTAGTAACTTTCAATATGAATGAAGCAATGAAATACCATTTTGATAATTCTACTTTTGCTGGGTTAAATGCCATTGATTATGCTGTTGAAGAGACTAGGAATGAGCATGAATTGAGTTTGCATGATGGGTATGATTCTCTGTTGCATAATTCCCATGAAGCATTTCAGGACCATGTGGATTCAAATTCATCTTTGAGTGCTTATGATGATTATTTTGAATCTCTTTCTTCTGTTTATTCTTTTTCTTGTTCTTGTGAAGGCAATGCGTCATGTTTTAATTGTTTAGATGTAAATAGCATGCTTTCATTTACCAACATTTCTCATCATCAAATTTTGATTCGATTTCATCAATTGCCAGTGATAAAATTTTTGGGAAGGAATTTGTGAGTGATTTTACAGGGCCACAAGATATTTTGGAAGTTTGAGGTGGAACAAATAAAGAAGGGTTGAGCCTATATGACCCTAAGTCACAACGTGAAGATCCTCAAGTCATGACTATATATCAGTCTGCTGAGGGAGAGACTCTCTGTGAAACAAAGTCCCAACAAGATGATTTTTTTGTTGCGACGATAGACTCCTGAGACGGGCAGTCGCAATGTGAAGATGATCAAGTTGCGACCAAAAGTTTCAGAGACACTCTCTGTCAATTTGAGTTACGACGAGAAGTTTAAGATAAGCCTGAGAGGTCACGACTAGGAATGTTAGACGCAACCAGTGAATTTCAAATGCCTTCAGTTCCACATTCCATTATTTTGGTTAAAGGGCCAATATGTTCTAATTCTACTTATCCTCACTCATATTCCAAAATTACCTCTCATACTTTAAGATTCTTAAATGATTTGACCTCTAATAATGATGTAGGTATGGAAGAGAGTGATCTCAACTATGTTGCAGCTGTGGACAAATTTAAGCTTGGTGTAACTCCTGAAGAGATTAAAGGTGAGATGGAAAGGCCTAATAAACTGAATATGAGCAACCTCCAAGAATCTACAAAAGGGAGTATTTCTAATTTAAATGATTCCCCCATCTGATCCCTTCTATTGTTCAACCCCCAGAATTAGAGCTAAAAGATTTACCTTCTAACCTGAAGTATACTTATCTTGAGCTAGACTCAAAATTTCCATTAATAATTTATAATTCTTTAACTGTTAGTGAAGAGTCTAGGTTATTAAGTATGCTTAGGAAGAATAGAGAGGCATTGGGTTGGCAATTAGTTGATATAAAAGGGATAGATGCCACTGTTTGCACTCATAGGATTTTGCTTAATGAAGATTCCAAGCCAATTAAACAACCCCAAAGGAGATTAAACCCATTGATCTCTGATGTGGTGAGGAAGGAAATTAGTAAATTGCTGAAGGCAGGAATCATATATGCTATTTTAGATAGTAAATGGGTATCTCCGGTGCATGTAGTGCCTAAAAAGAGTGGACTGACAGAAGGAAAGAATGAGAATAATGAATTGATACCTACTAGAGTGCACAATTCATGGAGGGTTTGTATTGATTATAGGAAGTTGAATGATTCTACTAGGAAAGATAATTTTCCCTTATATTTTATTGATCAAATGCTTGAGAGATTAGTAGGGAAAAGTCATTATTGTTTCCTAGATGGGTATTAAGGGTATTTCTAGATCCCAATAGACCCGAGGGACCAAGAAAAGACCACGTTTACATGTGCCTTTGGTACAAATGCCTATAAAAGAAAGCCATTTGGTTTGTGTAATGCTCCTGGCACTTTTCAGCGTTGTATGCTTTCTATATTTATTGATTTCATTGAAAAATGTATAAATGTGTTCATGGATAATTTTACTGTATATGGCAATTCTTTTGATGAGTGTCTAGAGAGCCTTGATAGAATCCTTGTTAGATGTATTGAAAAAAATTGGTTTTGAATTTTGAAAAGTGCCATTTCATAGTTGATCATGGAATAGTACTTGGACATCTTATATCTAGCAAGGTCATTGAAGTGGATAAAGTAAAAATTGAAGTTATTTCCTCGTTGCCTTACCCCACAACTTTAAAAGAACTTCGATCTTTTCTGGGGCACATTGGATTTTATAGAAGATTCATCAAAGACTTTAGTAAAATTGCTTTGCCATTCTCAAAGCTTCTACAAAAAGATAAGGAATTTGTTTTTTCTACTGAGTGCAAAGAGGCTTTTGAAAAATTGAAGGATAGGTTGATTTCTCCACCTATTCTAACTTCACTAGATTGGGATCTTCCTTTTGAACTATCATGTGATGCTCCCAATTATATTGTGGGAGCTATGATAGGTCAAAAGGAAGGTAATTTATCTAGAGTGATTGCCTATGCCTCGAAAACACTTGATGCTGCTCAAATTAATTATACCACTACTGAGAAAGAATTGTTTACAATCGTAGTGGCTTTGGATAAATTTAGAGCATATCTCATTAACACCAAAGTTGTTGTCTACACAGATCATGCAGTAGTCAAGTATTTGTTCCATAAACCTCAATCTAAGCCAAGACTTCTATGATGGATGCTACTGCTCCAAGAGTTCAATATAGAAGTGAAGGATCAAGCTAGAAATATGAACCATGTTACAGATCACCTAAGCAGATTACCAACAGAGACAAGGGGAGTACTTAGTTTTGATCTTATTTATGATTCTTTCCCTGATCAAGCTCTTTGTTTGGTTGCTATTGTAGAACCTTAGTATGCTCATTTAGTTAATTTCATTAAAATTGGCCTAATCCCAACCTATTTGTCTAAATTTTAGGCCCAAAAGCTCAAGAGTGAATTTAAATACTTCATTTGGGACAACCATTTTCTGTGGAAGTTGTGCTCAGATCAAGTATTAAGACTATGTCTCCCAGACCAAGATCACAAATCAGTTTTAGAAGCTTGCCATTCATGGGTTTGTGGGGCTCATTTTGGGGGGAAAGGACTGCATGAAGGGTCCTTGAATCCGGTTTCTATTGGCCTTCCCTTTTTAAAGATGCTTTTGAGTTCTATAGAGCTTGTGATAGGGGGGATTAGTAAAAGGCATGAGATGTCGTAACAACTTATTCTGTTTTGTGATATTTTTTATGTATGGGGAATAGATTTCATAGGACCTTTTCCCCTTTCAGCTGGACTTCATTACATTTTATTGGCTGTAGACTATTTATCTAGGTAGGTCGAGGACACCTTACAAGACTAGATGTGCCCAAACGGTCTCCAAGTTTCTATTTAGTAGATTTAGAGTATTGAAAGCATTAATCAGTGATCAAGGCACCCATTTTTGCAATAAGTTAATCAATAGCTTATTGGCAAAATAAGGTGTAACTCATAAAGTCTCAACCCCATACTACCCTCAAACTAATAGTCTAGCATAGGGTTCTAATAGAAAAATAAAGCGTATTCCAGAAAAGATTGTTAAACCATCTAATAAGAAAATAAAGCATATTCTAATAGGGAAATAAAGCATATTCAGGGACTAAAGTGCAATTTTGCCAAATTCAGGGCCAAATGTGTAATTATGGAAAGTTGAGCAAGAAAAGGACTAAAATTGCGCAAAAATCTTATAGTCACAAATTTTACCAGTAAATAGAGGACAAATTTTGGGTCCGGTATATTTCTCAGAATTCTGATTTAAGGTCCCGGTAAATTAATATTAATTTTCAAAGTTAAAAAATTAGTAAAGTACTTTTTTGACCTTAGAATATGATGAAATTTTATAAAAAATTATTATAATTAATATAAGAATTTATAAAACTGACAAAAGCTAAAAAGGAGTCCTGAGAATTAATTATAAAATTTAAGGTAAAATAAGACCCCGATAAAGGATTTTAAGAAAACATATAGAAGTTTTAATAGGACTTCTAAGTCTCAAAAAATTATGAGACTTTGTAAGAAATTCATTTAATAGTAGAATAAATTTTTAAAAATATCAAAACCATTCAAAGAAGTGTATAGAATTTATTCCAAAAATTATGATAATTTAAGGATATCGGTATAGGAGGTACTTTGGGATTTATGCCAAATTAATGGTTTGGGCCTAGATAAGCCCAATATGGTGCCATCCCATGCAGCCAAATGTGTCAAGGGAGTACTTGGAGCTCAAGTCAAATATTAAGAATTAAATAAAAAGAAGAAGAAAGTTCAAGGAAGCTTCAAGGAAATTGCAAGAGCATGTCGTGTCTTGTGAAGTATCCTAAGTGGGACCCACACCCCTCAACATGGCGTCAAGACAAGAAGGAAAGGATTATGCTATGTGCTTCATTATATTAAAATAATATAAGAAATAAGTTAATTAAGATTAAGGTGAATTAATTAGGAAAGTTAGCCAATAAGAGGAGAGTTTAAGGCTATGTAATAATTAGAGAATGGAATGGTATTTTAGTCCCAATATGCCAAAGTTTTGGCTATAAATACCCCTCTTCCTTAACACAAAGTGAAGCCTTTCTGGCTTGGGAAAACTCTTGAAAATTGAAGACTTAAATCAAGGCAATTCAAGGAAGGAACCAAAGGTACTTTGATCCAAGAAAGCTAAGGCATAAGATAAGCAATCTTCCTAAGTTTTATATATGTTTTGGAAGATTGAAACTTAGGTTTTAATGATTAGAAAATTTATTTTTCCCTAGTATAATATGTTGGCTGAAATGCTACAATGAAGAAGGAAAAGGAAAATTAAGTTAGAACTGTAAAAGACATCTAGATAATCTAGTTTGGATAATTAGTTATTGAATTAAATTGTAATTCTTGACTTTGATCTTGTGAAGGCCATTGGGCCAGTACTATTCTGGACAGAAGGAGTATGAATTTTATTGTTCTGATGATTCTAATGGATCCAAATGATATTTTGTGTAGGATTAAATAGGATTGAAACCTTGAAAATATTAGAATTGAAAAGGCAAAAATTTGGAACCCTCTCTGTTACTATTCATATGCATGAACATTAATGAGAATTTCATAATTTTGATGTTTCCAATGGATTTAAAATTAAAAATTGTGTGGGATTAAGTGGAGAAATAAGTATTAGAAGCATTAGAATCAAAATGAGAATTTTTAGAAAATGTTGAAGGTACTGTACAGTTCTGTCCAGATCAGGAGCAACAGCTGGAATTTTGAAATTCTGAATTCATAAATGGATTCAGAAAGCAAAATTGTGTAGGGTAAAGTCAAGATACAAATTAATTCAAAAGTTAAGGCAGTTAACAGAAAATAGAAAAAGTTAGGAGTTTATTGGTTCCAGAGATGAACCAAGCTTTAAAACTTGTTAGATTAAGTTGTAGTTTGTATGTGGTGATCCTATATTTAGGATTAGACAATTGTGGCCAAGAGGGCAGCAAGTAGGAGGCTTATGTTGCTTATGTTGCCTGGATGTTTTATGTGATGGTTGCTTACTTTGATTATGTGAAGCATATATGATTAAATGATGCTCTATTTCTTTTTATGCTATAGCTATATGTTACAATTGTAGAAACATGGAAGCATGAAAGTTATCATTATGCAAGCATGATCATTAAGTGCACACATATTAATATCAAGCATGTAGTTGCATACATTGTATAATTTTCGTTTGCTACTGAGATTTCCCCAGAAATCTTACTCCCTCCATGTCACCCCTGAAACATCCTTCCTTAGACCCTTCAGAGTACACTTACGGAAGCAATCTTAACTTTATTAATTCTCTCCTGCCGAAAATCCTGGCAGAAATATAACTGTACTGATTCGGTAATTCCCGTGAGAACTACCATTCTACATAAGCAGCCAGAAAAGACTGGATGAACCGGCTAGGTCCACTTACTTCCAGCCTCCTTAGACAGCACCTACGTACACAGTATTTTTTATATTCTGCCAATACAACAGCATTTTCTAGTAAATATCCTTAAATCTCCACCTTAAAACTTGACCTTAACCTTGACCTTACGTATACTCAATTGGAATTATCTTAGATTATTGGAATACCTCTTAACCTCAAAAACATGAATTTCCCAGAGTTGGGCTTATGGTACTGTTCACTGTAACTGTTTACTGGATAATTCCAGATTACAGCCTGAACTTTTGAAATTCATAATTAAATCTAGAAAAATCGTTTTGAGGTGATTCCAATTTATAATGAAATATATTTCATTCAACTTTTATAGAAAAATATGAAAATTAGGTTTTCTTGTCCAGATCAAATCAGTTTATTCGTTGAAAATTACTGTTCATTTTGTAAATCTGGAAGTTCCAGTTTATTTACCCCATTTTCAAAAATTCATTTCTCCTTGTATACTTATCCAATTGAGTCGAATTACCTATGGATTTAAATCTAAGAACATGTACTTTAAGCTCACCAAATATCGCGGAAAAATCACTCATTTACTATATGAAAATCGCATAGGAACCTCACTGTATTGTAGGACTAGTTTTATCTTGATCCAGAGTTTAAGTCCAACTTTGGAAAATCATATCAATTTGAAAACTTAACCAAATTTCGCGTTCTTGGTGTCTAATTAAAGCTCTAGATATTAGATATGTTCATGCCAAAATTTTCTGTGAAACTAAATAGAATAAGTTACTCAAACTATCTCTGGAAGTGATCTGCCTCAGCTCGGATCCAGTGAATAAATTCATTATACATACCAATATATAATCATCTAAGTTAAAGGCATGCTTTTCAAGTCATACACCATTCATACATCCATAATTACCTCCTTCCTTGTGATGTTCCAGCACCTAGATCATGGTTATGGGAGGGTGAGATTCTAAAGAATCTCAGTAGCAAACAATACCAAACAATGCATGTATTAATGTAAAGACTTGTGCTTGCTTGTGAAAGTGTTATCATAGTGTGATGAGCATGCTTCCATGTATCATATGAAATACAATTGGCCAAAGTAATCATAAAATAACAAAGATTCAATCATCTACCATATACACACAATTCAACCAAGCCATAGCACAATCAAGCATACTTTACATACATACAAGTTTAGGGTAAGTTCACTACCTTGGATTTAAGCTCTCTCTCTTATTCTTGCACTTGCTTCCCAAGCTTTTCAATCATGAAGCTTTTTGGTCAATCATTCCCCAACATCTTCTTAGATGTTTCAAGGTCCTAAACACATTTATATTCATTACATAATCCATTAGAATCATAAACTCAAACATTACTCAAGACTATCTCTCTTGAACATTCAACTTGCTTTAACTAACTTAACTTCCTTTAATTTTTACCAATTGGATTGACTTTTGAATCAATTGATGTCTTGACCTTACCCTACACAATTTCACATTTGGAATCCATTTATGAACTCAAAATAACCAAATTCCAGCAACAATTCACTGTTCTGTACAGATTCGGAAAAGCATACATAATTCTTCAAAAAATTCTCATTTTGATTCCCATGCTTCCCATATTTGTTCCTCCACTTTTCCCCCACACAAAATCTTATTTTAAGACCATTGGAAGCATCAAAATAATGAAATTCAAATCACTGTTCATGCGAGTGAACAGTACCGAAAGGAATTTTCAACATTACAACCTTTAATTCCAATGGTTTCCAAGGTTCAAAACCTATCCAATCCTACACAAAATCATCATATAAACTCAATGGAAGCATTAAATCATTGAAATTCCATCTCTTTCTAGCATGAACAGTGCAAACCGAAATGTTCTTCTATGGTAAAGTCAAGAACATCAACTTAATCCAACAACCAATCATGCAACTAGCTTGTTTAAGCTTGTCTAAAGTATCTATGACATAAAACTCATGTTCCTCTCACATATGCATAGAAATTCCAGCAGCTTTTTCCCAAGATTCAAGCCTCAAAACCAACTTAAACTCAAGAAGAAATCAAGAGAACAAAGTCTAGAAGCAAATGAGCAACTTACCTTACTAGCTTCTTCAAGATCCTTGCTTCTTCCTTGCTTGAGAAAATATTTTGCAAGAGGTTACCTACACTTTCTCCTCCACGGTTTTGAGCCAAAATGAGGGGGTATTTATAGAAAAATCTTGGAAAAAGTGAAGGCTAAGATTACCTTGGGAACTATTTGATCTAATGGCTTTAGGTTTAATCTTGAATTTCTTTTCTCTTTCCACTTATGACATCACCAACATGACATCACATGGGACACCTAAGTCTCCTTTTTGGAACCATTTTGGGGTGAGATCTCCAAGAAAAATTTCCACCCAATTCAGTCCCATCCAGTCCAATCCGGTACCGGTCCGTTCTGATTTTTTGTAAACCGGACTGTTTTGTTAATCTAATTTTTATGGGACTTCATAATACTTTTTTTCACCATTTAAATCCTTCATACCATTGACATTCTTATACTGGGTTCAAATTTAATTCTGGAGACCTTGGAAAATTACCAAAATAACCTTAGTGCTTTTCCTTGCACTATATTAAATCCAAGGGCATAATTGTCATTTTACACCTCTTTAAATCTTGCCAAAATATATACTAACCCCAACTAACCTTTCCTACACTTGCCTTGGTATTTTGGCCTATTCAAAAAGACCAAAATGCCCTCCATTCACTTCTGGTTCCTTAGGACAAATGCAGGGCATTTTCGTAATTTTGCACTTTTTCGGGGTTCCTCTGGACACTGGCCCACTATCAGTCCACTTATTTTATTGAGCCTTAATGACTCCATTTTTGGGCCTTTTAGGGTTCAATACCTCGGTGGCATGAATCCCTGGAAAACTCTCCCGGCAATATTCATCGGGTATTTTATTCCACTGTAAATTCCATTAAAAATTCTACAAGATTCCTTTTCTAATCCTGTCAATTTTATAAATTCTTATATTAATCATAGGAATTTACTGGAAGGCCTCATCTGATTCTGAGATCTGAAAAATATTGTAATAATTTTATCCAACTTAAGAAATTTATATCAATTTTTCGGGACCTCAAATCAAAATTCTGTGTCGCGTCAAACAACCCGGAATAATTTTCTCTATCTACTGGAAAAATTTGGGTCCGATCAGAACAAGGTCATTTTTTGCCTGTTTTCGGTCCAAATTTCTCATAATTACACTTTTGCCCCTTGATCTACCATAAATCACCTTTATGTCCTTATCATTTCAATTTAATCCCTTTCTTTACATAAATGGCCACATCTTTTCCTGATAAATCTCATATATATTTTTTTCAATCTGTACATACAACTCAGTACAGAAAATTAGTGATGTTACATTTCTCTTCCCCTTAAAATAAATTTTGTCCTCAAAATTTACTTAGTACCTTAGTCAATAATCTTAAATATACATCCTCTTTAAATCTCTTTCTGCTTTATGACTAAGAATCGGGGTATCCATCTCTTATCTTTTATCTTATTATCTAGCAGAGTACTTCCCATATCTGCTTTATGTCCTTGCTGTCATTACTCTTTTTGTATGAGTCAACTCAATTGGAGTTTATTTCTACTTCATTACAGCACTTGATCTTGTGCTATGCATTCATTTGCTTAGGAACAACTCCTTGTACTAGCTTTGTGAGTAATATCCATTTCTTTCATATCAAACTCTCTCGAATATTACTGTATTCGGGAGTTTTCATTAATTACTCATCATACTTCTAGCATTTATCTCTTATTACTCTCCTTAGCATCTCACAGACTATCTTAACATCTGTAGCATTTCGTTTCTCGTTTCATATCATTATATGTTCTCATCATCGTTACTCACTTAACATCATACAGAGAGAGGACTTATGTGACTATTTGTTCTTTACTTTTGCTACTAAATAGGAGCACATACTCTAACATGCATAATGCCTGGCCCTCAAATCGCAAAACTGCATACCTACTCATGAAGGAAAAGCTCTAACATCGGAGCTCAAGCATTCCTTTTTTGAATATGCACAGCTCTAACAGTTGGAGCTTACACAGCTTTAATATTCAGAGCTTTAGCATATTTTCAAATATAACATAATGCCTGGCATTTTATGCAAGGAGTGAAAGCTCTCATCTCTATCTGTAGCATAACATTCGTCATCTTATCCCTTTTTCAATAAAGGGCCTCTCTATTTGCTCATAAAATGCATATTTGTCATTGCGTGCCACCTTACACATTTATCATAGTGTATCTTATTACATACTTCTGATGCTGTATCATGGCATGTCTAACCAAATCTAGCCAGATCATGGTGTATCTTACTCTTTCATGACTTATCTTGCCTTATCATGACATATCCTGAGATACTATAAGTCTAACATTTTCTTTAACTGATCACTTTATCAGTCTCTCAGGAGAATATTGCTCTTTTTAACTTATAATTTTCTAAGAAAGATCTTCCTCTTACTTCATTCTAATTTCCTCTTTACATAATTCTGTAATTTGAATCTTTCCTTTCACATCCACTTTAACTGGATTGTCATAAGGGTTTTAATCTTTTACTGTTCATAACCCTTTCTAACTCTTCATAACTCTTTCTATTATCTTACATAACTCTGTACATTTATGCCAAACTTCTTTTGGCATCTATAATCTTTATCATCACTTCCCAGGAGTTACCTATCATTGGGTTACTCTTGCCTGAGCATATTTAACTGAAAAGTGCTAATAAAAATCTCCAATACTGATACTAATAGGCTCTAACAGTACCAGGGTTGGCTCTTTATTCTTCTTGTCCTCACCTGGAGGATCTCTCTAGCTTTCATTCTCATTTTCTTTATCCTCATCTTAGGAATCTATATTAACTTCACTTAATCCTTTATCTAAGAAGATTCTGAGTTCAGTCTATAATAATAATAAGGCTATCTGAAACCAACAACGTGGGTACTCTCTCTGCTATGAGTGAACAACTGGTGAAGTGCCTTTACCTTAACTTTGTCTTTGGCATTCATCTTCTCACAGAGATATTACATTGTACTCATATCTGCATGGATCATTACTTTCCTTAGTCTAGGTCTAACTGCGACCTCAGGATCTAACTGTAATCAACCGTTAGCCTCTTCAGAGTCTAACTGCGACTCTGGAACTGTTAGGATCTAACTGCGATCCTCCAGAATCTAACTACGATTCTGTTATACTATATCATTATCTCTAGAAGATTTTAAACCAACAGACTAAATTATAAGGTTAGTTACCTTCACTTAGTTACTACTCAATAGATAATTCCCCAAGACTGAACACAGAAGCCAATATTATATATTTAGACTTTACTCATTTTATCTAGCATTGAGGAATTTCTTACATCATTCTCATCTTTCATAACCTTGCTATATCTCTTACTACAAGGAGCTACATAGGCTCTACCGTGCACATAACTATGATGATTTGTAAACTTTATCTGATGGACATGGTTTCATCATGAGCTACACTGTCCATTCTCTTGGCTCTATTCATAAGCAATCTAATTTTAATGCAAGAGCAATCTAGCTCTATTGCAAGAACATTAGCTTATATTATATAGACGCTGCTCACTCTCAAAGCTGTATCATCTTTCATGGCTTTATCTTATCTCATTTCATGCTCATGGTACATCATTCATATATCTTATCCCCATTGAAGGAATATATTCTAAGTACCATAATCACATGTCTATGGATTTTGTAACATCCCTAATTTCTGTACTAAGTTGTATGTACAGATTGAATAAAATATATGAGATTCTTTCAGGAAAAGATGTGGCCATATTTATGTAAAGAAAGGGATTCAACTGGAAGAGGAAGAAAGTGTAAGAGCCAAAGTGCAAAATTACAAAAATGCCCCCGTGATGCCCTAAGAAACCAGAAGTGAATGGAGGGCATTTTGGTCATTTTATTCAATGGATGGATATCAGAGAAAATGTGATAGTAAATTATTAGAATTAATATGAGAATTTATGGAGTTGACAGAAGTCAAAAAGGAGTCCTGTAGAATTAATTATGGAATTTACGTGAAAAAGGACACCGATAAAGGGTTAAAGAAAACATGTAATTTTTAACAGGACTTCTGGGTCTAAAAAAATTATGAAACTTTGTAGAGAATTCATTTTATATTAGAATGAATTTCTAAAAATGTTAGAACAATTAAAAGAGGTGTTTAGCATGTATGATAAGATCAGGGTAATTTACGGATATCAGTATAAGGAAAGTACATTGGGATTTGGGCCAATTAGCTATTGGACCTAAAAGAGACCCAACATGTCATCCTAGGCCAGCCCAATAAGGTCCAAAAGTTATCTTGGAGCCCAAGTCCAATAATAAATAATTTATGGATTTTTGAAAAGAAAGAAAAAGAGAATAAAGTAAGAATTAGGTTTTGCACATGGTGGGACCCACAAGGACACCAAAATGGCGCCAAAGAGGAAGGGTTAGGTATCGCAAGGGAGGCCATGCTAGTGATGTCATGGTGGTAAGGTCATGAGTGAGAAGAGAAAAGACATTCCAAGATCAAACCTTTAACCATTAGATCAAATAGTTCCCAAGGTGATCTTGGCCTTCAATTTTCCCAAGAGTTTGCTATAAATACCCCTCATTTCCTAGCCAAAACTGTGAGCAAGAAAGGGTGGAGAGCCTCTTGAAAAATTCTCTCTCAAGCAAGGAAGAAGCAAGGATCTTGAAGAAGCTTGTAAGGTAAGTTACTCCTTGCTTCTAGAATTTGTTCTTATGATTTCTTCTTGAGTTTAAGTTGGTTTTGAGGCTTGAATCTTGGGGAAATGCTGGTGAAATTTCTTTGGATATGTGATAGGAACATGTGTTTATGTTCTAGATAGTTTGCACAAGCTTAAATCACATGATAATGGCTTGGGAATCCATGTGTGTTTGTGAATCCATGAAGGTGTTCTTTTCTGTACAGTATGAAATCACTGTTCATATGTTGGAATTTCATGGTTTTGATGCTTCCAATGGGTTTAGAATGGAATTTTGTGTGGGGTTATAGTAGGAAAACAAGTATTGGAAGCATTGGAACCAAAATGGGAATTTTTGGGAAAAGGGAGCTACTTTTCGGTACTATGCAGAACTTTGGGAAGCAATTGGACTCTGGAATTTTTGATTACATATTTGGATTCTACATGAAAAATTATGTGGAAAGGAACCATGAGAGTTTAGTTTAGAAAGATGTACACAAATGTCACAAAGTAGAGAAAGAAAGGAGCTTATTGAAACTAGACTTGGAATTTATTTGGAATGGAGTTATAATTTGGCAATTATCTTGTAATGTCTAGGTTTTGACATTTGTGGCAAGGAAAGACCATTTCAAGAAGGGAAGTACAAGGATCTACAAGAGGTAGCAAGAATATCTAACTATAAACTTATGTGCTTTGATTGATTTGCTTACTTGTTATGCATGAAGGTTTGGTTGAGCATGGAATATTATGTGATGATGTTTATGATGATGATGATGTGCTATGAGTATGTGCCACTCCTTGCAATATATGTCATGACAATATGCATGTTAGAGTTTGCTTATGTATAAGCATGAATTAGCTCCCATTGCATGATAACATGTTAGGCATTTAATCAAACATGCATAACCTTATAGTTTATATTACTTGCTATTGGGATTTCCATGAAATCTCATTCCTTCCATATAAATAACCATGATCTAGGTGATGGATCTTCTCAAGGCAAGAGGGTAAATGTTGATGGATGACTGTATATAACTTAAAGAGTGTGCACTTTAATTACAAGATGATGTTTTGATGTGTATGATGCATGCTACTCATAAATCCGATCTGAGGTAGTGTACTTCCAACGATATTTTAGGTGACTTATCCGACGAGTTTTCATATGAAATTTGTCATGAACATAGATAAGATCTAGAGATTTAAATGGACACCAAGAATGCCTCATTTGGTTAATAACTCGAATTGTTATGATTTTTCAATTTCGGGAGTTAAAATCTGGAATAAGATAATACGACTACTCAGAGGCAGTAAGGTTCATGAGCTAATTTCATATAGTAAATGAATGAGTTTTTCCATGAAATTTTGTGAGATTAAATTACACATGTGGAGGTTTAAATAAATAGGTAATTCGACTCAATTGGATAAGTATACAAGGAGAAATGAATTTTTGAAATTGGGGCAAAGAAACTGGAACTTCCAGATTTACCAAATGAACAGTAAAGTTCAACGAATAAACTGAAGTGATCTGGACAAGGAAACCTCATTTTCATATTTTTCTCTCAAAGTTAAATGAAAGATATTTCATTAGAAATTGAAATCACCTCAATATGATTTTTCTATATTTAGTTACGAATTTCCAAAGTTCAGGCTGTAATCTGGAATTACCCAGTGAATAGTGACAGTGAACAGTACCCATAAGCCCAACTCTTGGAAATTCATGTTTTTAAGGTTAAGAGGTATTCCAATAATCTAAGATAATTCCAATTGAGTATATGTAAGGTTAAGGTTTAAGTTCAAAATTTTGGGTCAAGGTTTTAAGGTTAAGATTTAAAGATATTTTCTAGAAAATGCCGTTGTGCTGGTAGACTATACAGAGTACTGTGTACGTAGGTGCTGTCTAAGGAGGCTGGAAGTGAGTGGACCTAGCCGCTTCATCCAGTCTTTCCTGGGTACTTACGTAGAATGGTAGTTCTCATGGGGAATTACCGAATCAGTACAGTTATTTTCTACTAGGATTTTCGGCAAGAGAGATATAATCCAGTCGAGAGAGCTATAGCAAGAGTACTCTGAGAGATATAAAGAAGGATGTTTCAGATTTGCCATCAATATTCATCTCTAATCTCATTCTCTGTCTAACTTTGATTCTCAGTCTAAACCTTAGGGATCAACTGGCTAACTGTTTCATTTATCACTTTTCTATTGCTTTATCATCATTACCAGGTTAAATTATCTAATTGCATTGCGTATGGTATGGGAGCAATATAACTTGCTCATAATTTCCTCATCTCATATGTACTCTACCCTGCCTATGCTGAAAAAGGGGAGTATTCCTTTATCATGGCATTCTCTAACATGCGTGTCATCACATGACAACTGCAAGGAGATGCACTGATCATCATACCCTATGGCAGTAAAAGTCATATCATCATCACCTAATTTGCTCAACCATCTGTTATACGCATACTGCAATTCAACCACTAATTAGGTAAGCTCTTTGAGCATTCCGTCCCTTTATCACTTCATCTATCAGATCCCTTTACTCATTCATGAACAAATACTCTTTTGTTTACTAAGATTGCCACATTACCCTCTTTTTTTTTTCAGGGTACCAACTCAACCCTTCATTACTTTTCCTTACATAGAGGATAGGGAGTCACTTTATCTTTTAAACTATGGCCATCTTTCTCTCTCTAGCCTTCATACACTTTTGTTTCTGATCTTGCATACTTCTACCGCTCTATTGAACTTCCGTGACTACCTGAGAATTTCTTTATATCATGAGATTCTATTCATGAATAAACTTCTGGGTCAGTCAACTCTTATTGATTTTATGGATGAACTCGGTTAAATATTCATCAAAGGGTTCCTCTTTCTCTTTTTAACCCTTAGCCTCACGCTCATCTCTATTTAACTGAGAGGAATACTTTTCATAAACTTACTCAATAAATACTTCTCAGGTGAGCGGAACATTCTCCATTTCTCTGGAGTAATATTGGTGTCTTTCTACTATCTCTTAACTCTTTCTACGCGTATACATCAGTCTCAGTC
The DNA here is from genome assembly GCA_037074615.1 of Leucaena leucocephala. Taxonomy (NCBI): domain Eukaryota; kingdom Viridiplantae; phylum Streptophyta; class Magnoliopsida; order Fabales; family Fabaceae; genus Leucaena; species Leucaena leucocephala. The sequence goes on from CM073545.1 coordinate 7,399,342, forward strand.
TACTCTTGACCGGACTATGGTTCCTTTATGGTCTTTTTCTTGATCCTGACCAACTTAGATCACATAAATCTCATTCATCATCTAGCACCATTACTTATGTTCTCTAAGGTGCTCTAACCTAAATCTGTTAGGTTATTGTCTCTTTGTGATGGAATCTCTTTGTCTTGAAAATATTAGTTCTCTAATTGTTAACCATCACATTTCTAACTTTTAAGCCATGCATTAGGCTAATTCTTAGGCAAGTCTCATTGTAACTTTTAATTCTTTTGTTTAGAAAAGACTAACTGAACAAATTCATTCATAATGTAGATCTACTCCTGATGGTCACATGGAGGATCTACTTCTAAACATCATCTTAAACTTATCTTCTGTATCTTAGTACCTTGTATTGTTCAGTTTTCCTGCACCATATGCTAAACCCCTAACTGATAAACTTCAGTGAGGCTGGCATCTTCATCCATCATCAAGTTCCTGCGTATCTTCATCGTGACCTGAGTATGAGCTAGGCGCAACGCATCCATGAACTTTAGTTGCGACCATCTCATTCTACTTGTCATGACTGGACAGCTATACATTCTTTAGTCACATCCTATGACCTGATTCATTGCTACCTAATAGCTCTGCATTCCTTGGTCGCGACTTCATATCTATTCCATCATGAATTAACTTTTCAGGGACTTCTAGCTGCGCCCTAAACTGCTTTATATCAGACCTGGACATAGCTTTCTCTAAACATTCTTCAAATGTTCTTGTCCAGTCTTTACTCTAACAATGACCCATTCTCATTCTTAACTTTGATGAGCTTTAGTAATTTAAAACTCATCCATACATATCTAGCATACTTGGATCAAATAAGGTATATTCACATAGATGTTCAAACAAATATCATTACATTATATCACATCAAACTCATATGTCATATTACCATAACATTTGTACATACATTACATATATGTCAATTACATATAAGGGGTAAGTCATAATTATCATATATCCATGCAATTTACACTGTTTACATTGTCCTTCATCTCTTTTTACATTCTTTTCTAGGGAATTGTAAACTATAAATACTTCTGCATACAGAAATGCCACCCTTGTATATCAGTTGGTGGATCATTAGCCAAAAACTCACTTAGCTCCACATGCCACGTGGGAGTATATGGCAATATCTGACTTACGATCATCTCATGCCAATCTTCTAAGATATAAGCCTGATTCAGATCAATACCCTCTATCGTATGTCTGTTTATCATCCTTGTTACGACATTAAGGAATTGCAGGTAGACTGACTGCTCTTGATCTCTACTTCTATCCATCCCCTTACCTAAACTGAGTAATTCACTCTCCACAGCCTTCTTGAGACTAGTAGAGTCAACATTATTCGCCTTTAGCAAAGCATGCTGGGCTTGACTAGGACCAGGAACATCCTTCTGATCTTTATTTGCATTATCATCTATTCTTGGACTATGAGCATAGGAAAGGACCGTCATAGACTGTGACTGGATCTCTGGATTAAGCAACAGTTGTAAGTTACTCAAATCAAATCTATCCTCAAACTCTAGAGGAGGAGGAATAATATCAGGTCTACCTATAATCCAATACCATTTCTCAGCTTCCTCAGCTGTAATCTGTCCTTTCATCCGAGGAACAGAACTTACATCAGGATTCGAGGGTACTCCAATAAACTCATAATACATAGATTCACTAGGTTCATCATTATCTGGTGCAGCAACATCTGGTGCATGCGTAACATCTGGCGCATGCACAACATCAGGCTAAATCTCTACATACTCCCCAGACTGTAGATTTGAGTCTACAGAAACATCCATAGGGTATTCTACTATAGACCTTCCTGACTGATCCCCAATACTGTTGTGTGAACTTTCCCTACTATCTGAAGAATTAAAGTTAGGATGTATAGCATCTTCATATATCATTACTGGTTGGGGGTCTCCCTGATTAACTGATGGCTCAGACTTAACTCTATGAATCCCCATGTTTTCCTGCAATATTAGATTAGATAAGCAAAACTACTAGCTCAATAAATACCCTAACTTAACAAGATACTTAATACTTAGAGTTACGGACTGGGGATTATCCTATCTTATGCTAGAAACTTTTTCTCTGATACCAAAATGAAATATCCTTCCTTAGACCCTTCAATGTATATTTACGGAAGCAATCTTAACTTTATTAATTCTCTCCTGCCGAAAATCCTGGCAGAAATATAACTGTACTGATTCGGTAATTCCCGTGAGAACTACCATTCTATGTAAGTACCCAGAAAAGACTGGATGAACCGGCTAGGTCCATTTACTTCCAGTCTCCTTAGACAGCACCTACGTACACAATATTTTCTATATTCTGCCAGTACAACAGTATTTTCTAGTAAATATCCTTAAATCTTCACCTTAAAACTTGACCTTAACCTTAACCTTAACTTTACATATACTCAATTGATATTATCTTAGATTATTGGAATACCTCTTAACCTCAAAAATATGAATTTCCAAGAGTTGGGCTTACAGGTACTGTTCACTGTCACTGTTCACTAGGTAATTCCAGATTACAGCCTAAATTTTGAAAATTCATAATTAAATCTAAAAAAATCTTTTTGAGGTGATTCTAATTTCTAATGAAATATATTTCATTAAAATTTGATAGAAAAATATGAAAATGAGGTTTTTTTATCCAGATCAAATTAGTTTATTCGTTGAAAATTATTGTTCATTTGATAAATCTGGAAGTTCCAGTTTATTTACCCCATTTTCAAAAATTCATTTCTCCTTGTATACTTATCTAATTGAGTCGAATTACCTATGGATTTAAATCTAAGAACATGTACTTTAAGCTCACCAAATATCGCGGAAAAAATTATTCATTTACCATATGAAAATCGCATAAGAACCTCACTGTATCGCAGGACTAGTTTTATCTTGATCCAGAGTTTAAGTCCAACTTTAGAAAATCATATCAATTTGAAAACTTAACCAAATTTTACGTTCTTGGTGTCTAATTAAAGCTCTAGATCTTAATTATGTTCATGCCAAATTTTACGTGAAACTAAATAGAATAAGTTACTCAAACTATCTCTGGAAGTGATCTGCCTCAGCTCGGATCCAGTGAGTAAATTCATTATACATACCAATATATCATCACCATTCATACATCCACAATTACCTCCTTCCTTGTGATGTTCCAGCACCTAGATCATGGTTATGGGAGGGTGAGATTCTAAAGAATCTTAGTAGCATACAATACCAAGCAATGCAAGTATTAATGTAAAGACTTGTGCTTGCTTGTGAAAGTGTTATCATAGTGTGATGAGCATGCTTCCATGTATCATATGAAATACAATTGGCCAAAGTAATCATAAAATAACAAAGATTCCATCATCTACCATATACACAAAATTCAACCAAGCCATAGCACAATCAAGCATACATTACATACATACAAGTTTAGGGTAAGTTCACTACCTTGGATTTAAGCTCTCTCTTATTCTTGCACTTGCTTCCCAAGCTTTTCAATAATGAAGCTTTTTGGTCAATCATTCCCCAACAACTTCTTAGATGTTTCAAGGTCCTAAACACATTCATATTCATTACATAATCCATTAGGATCATAAACTCAAACATTACTCAAGACTATCTCTCTTGAACATTCAACTTGCTTTAACTAACTTAACTTCCTTTAATTTTTACCAATTGGCTTGGCCTTTGAAACAATTGATGTCTTGACCTTATCCTACACAATTTCACCTTTTGAATCCATTTATGAACTCAAAATAACCAAATTCCAGCAACAATTCACTGTTCTGTACAGATTCAGAAAAGCATACATAATTATTCCAAAAATTCTCATTTTGATTCCCATGCTTCCCATATTTGTTCCTCCACTTTCCCCCCACACAAAATCTCATTTTAAGACCATTGGAAGCATCAAAATAATGAAATTCAATCACTGTTCAGGCGAGTGAACAGTACCGAAAGGAATTTTCAACATTACAACCTTTAATTCCAATGGTTTCCAAGGTTCAAAACCTATCCAATCCTACACAAAATCATCATATAAACTCAATGGAAGCATTAAATCATTGAAATTCCATCTCTTTCTGTCGTGAACAGTGCATGAACAGTGCAAACCGAAATGTTCTTCCATGGTAAACTCAAGAACATCAACTTAATCCAACAACCAATCATGCAACTAGCTTGTTTAAGCTTGTCTAAACTATCTATGACATAAAACTCATGTTCTTCTCACATATACATAGAAATTCCAGCAGCATTTTCCCAAGATTCAAGCCTCAAAACCAACTTAAACTCAAGAAAAAATCATGAGAACAAAGTCTAGAAGCAAAGGAGCAACTTACCTTACTAGCTTCTTCAAGATCCTTGCTTCTTCCTTGCTTGAGAAAATATTTTACAAGAGGTTCCCTTGGGAAAAGTGAAGGCTAAGATTATCTTGGGAACTATTTGATCTAATGGCTTTAGGTTTAATCTTGAATTTCTTTTCTCTTTCCACTTATGACATCACCACCATGACATCACATGGGACACCTAAGCCTCCTTTTTGGCGCCATTTTGGGGTGAGATCTCCAAGAAAAATTTCCACCCAATTCAGTCCCAGCCAGTCCAATCCGGTACCGGCTCAATCCGATTTTTCGTAAACCGGACTATTTTCTTAATCTAATTTTTATGGGACTTCATAATATATTTTTTTTCACCATTTAAATCCTTCATACCATTGATATTCTTATATTGGGTTCAAATTTAATTCTGGAGACCTTGGAAAATTACCAAAATACCCTTAGTGCTTTTCCTTACACTATATTAAATCCAAGGGCATAATTGTCATTTTACACCTCTTTAAACCTTGCCAAAATATATACTAACCCCAACTGACCTTTCCTGCACTTGCCTTGTTATTTTGTCCTATTAAAAAAGACCAAAATGCCCTCCATTTACTTCTGGTTCCTTAAGACAAAACACAGGGCATTTTCGTAATTTTGCACTTTTTCGGGGTTCCTCTGGACACTGGCCCACTATCAGTCCACTTATTTTATTGAGCCTTAATGACTCCATTTTTGGGCCTTTTAGGGTTCAATACCTCGGTGGCATGAATCCCTGGAAAACTCTCTCGGCAATATTCATGGGGTATTTTATTCCACTGTAAATTCCATTAAAAATTCTACAAGATTCCTTTTCTAATCCTGTCAATTTTATAAATTCTTATATTAATCATAGGAATTTACTGGAAGGCCTCATCTGATTCTGAGATCTGAAAAATATTGTAATAATTTTATCCAACTTAAGAAATTTATATCAATTTTTCGGGACCTCAAATCAAAATTTTGTGTTGCGTCAAACAACCCGGAATAATTTTCTCTATCTACTGGAAAAATTTGGGTCCGATCAGAACACGGTCATTTTTGGCCTATTTTCGATCCAAATTTCCCATAATTACACTTTTGCCCCTTGATCTACCATAAATCACCTTTATATCCTTATCATTTCAATTTAATCCCTTTCTTTACATAAATGGCCACATCTTTTCCTGATAAATCTCATATACATTTTTTCAATCTGTACATACAACTCAGTATAGAAAATTAGGGATGTTACAACCCCAATCCCAATGGATTGTCCAAAGATGTAAGGAGATGAAGTTGCATGAAGAAAAGTTAGGGATTAGATAGTATGATGATATATAAATTTGTCGTAGTGTACATGAATGTACTATGTATGCTTAGAGGCAGTATAGTTGTGACTATTTATAAAAATAGTAAATGATGGAATAAATGTACAATATTTTAGAACTAATTATTTAATATGTTAAGCTTTATTTTGACACCAAGAATGCCTTATTTCAATGTCTATACAAAAAGAACAAATTTTTTAAAGTTAGGGACTACACTATTTTTAGGATTTTTGACCAAATGAACAGTAATATTTGACTCTAATACTATATTGATTGGCTGAGAATTTTGTCTAAGTGATATTTTCCCTCCAAATTCAATATGTTAGCTTCGTTTATCCTTTTGAACCCCTTCATTTATATTTTTCTAGAATTAATTATGACTTTTTAAATTTGTCGTCAAATCTAGAAATACCAAATGAACAGTGCCCTACAATCTTGGAAATTCCAGATTTAGTAATTGAACTTCAATGGTTGTTTAAGTGGTTTTAAATGCTACTAAATGGTCCCTAAGAAGTACGAAAGTAAGGTGTTATATTCCCTACCAAACTTGAGTGATTTGGGCAAGTGAAGAAGGAAAGTTGGCATTTTCAAGGAAGTGAATTGGATTCTAAACTTATTTCTCATTTTAAATTACAACTCAGGCTGAGTATTGATTTGTGATATTGTGTGATGAATTTGACTGGAAATAATTGTATATTGAATTGATCTAACCTTTCACGGTGGAAGTGATTACTGCTTGATGGTTTTAGTGCTAATATTGCCATAAATCTGATGATAATAAAAGAAGTCCCATCCCTTTCTTTCCTTTTTTACGTCCCTTTCCTATCAACTTGTTCTGACCTAGAATAATAAGCTCATGAGCTTAGTCTTACTTCATTGTCGAGAAACGAAAGAAGACTTCTATCTCCAAATTGAACTCAGACGTAGCTCGCTTCTTTTTGGGTGTGAAGTGTTGAAGGTAGAATTTGAGTATGTGATCTTGATTGAGTTGTTTAGAATGAGGTTTATCTTCTATATATTTTACATAGGTATCTTCTATATATTTTGTACATATAGGTATCTTCTATATATTTTGTTTCCCTGAGAATTTTTTTTTAATTGAATAAATGCTTTTATTTTCTTTGAACAATTTTACCTCCAAAATTTTATTTTTATTATTTACCCCATGATTCTTTACCCTAGCTCACCTCCCTCCATCAGCCGCCACCCAACTCCAATGCCTCTCTCATGAACACCTTCCTCTGCCTTTAGCTTCGCCGTCTTGACAACATCTGCCTTAGATCACTGTCATCGTCCCCAGCTCCACCGTTAACACCTCCTTTAAGCTGCAATGTCATCCTACTTCAAGGCTTTCCTTTCTCATCAATTTACGGTGCACCCTCATTAAACCTCCGTCGATCATTCTCCACTTAAGTGACAGAACACCATTCTCCATACTTCAATTGCGAAGATTTTGTCTTCACGATTCTTTCTTCCACTCAATGTTTTCAGCTCTTCTTCGTCACTTTCATTCTGTTCCCCACGTTCGTCGTTGCTTCTTCTCTCTTGCCACTGTTATATTTGTTTTGTGTTTTATCTTACAAGATTTACAATTTTTAGACTTTAGTGCATCATCTTTAGAACTAAAATGGCACCAACAAGAAGTAAGGCAAACTGTAAGGTCGTTTCTTCCTCAGGCAAAAAGAAACCTATTTCTAAAAAGGCCTGAAATTTTGAACCAGTAGAGGAACCAAATGAAGAAGTTGTTGCCCACCCATATTTTGTGGCTCCTTTAGCTCAAGAGAAATTTGATAAGTGTTTCAATAATGGTAAGTTTTAGGCATATCTGTCATCGGTTCACTTACTTTAGGTACCTACAAGGCAACCCGGCACTGTTACTAGACTCGGGTCTCTGGTATACACTAAAGGTACACTAGAGAGGAGAAGAGAGAGTTTTCTGTTTACCAAGAGTAGAAGCAAACTCAAGTATATAGAGCATCCTCACGTATAGCTTCTGTATTATTGTGAAACAATGATTTTCATTTCTTCCTCCCCCATTAACGCATGTTCAAAATAATGGGGAAGTGGGGTGGTTACCTCATAACCGTTCCCACCATCATTTTGAATATTTTAGGATATTAAAAATGATAACCTAACTCTTTGGGTATATCTGCTTTATCCACATACACATATGGGTCTAGGGCCTAACACACTAAGAGTGGACCGGCCTATTTTCCTATATCTCCCACTCATACTTGGCAGGTTAGGGATCATTAGTTTAGACTCATTTTTCTTTCTTTCATACTAAGTGTTTTACCATGACCGCATAGGCAAAACGTCTTCATTTAGGTGGCTGTACTAGAAATCTATTTTATAGGAATAGCACAAGGCAACCTTTCTTCATGTAGCTTGAGTTTAATAATACGCCTCAGATATCTTAGATTTACCGATATACACTTTTTTATGGCAAATCTGATCCCTCTAAAATCAAACTCAGATTTCCTTTTTTGTAAACCTAGTGTCCACACTTATAAAAATGAAATATCATAAGGGACATATCCCAGACACTAGCATACGCATGTATATTATAGGTAATCTTCCTTTCGCCTATATATCACTTCGATATGGATCAACCGCTTTCCTAGTGTAATTCCTTAGATCGTATCTATCATGATCGCAAGATATATGCTAAAGTAGCAGTCGTTGAACCATACCTCTATGATATTGTCAAAGTCAAAGGACACTAATAGAAGTACCATTCCTTCCTAGGGCTCACACAGTAATGAAACAGGGATCTTTTACTTGCTTCCCTTTTACGGTTTTTCTAGCATTTGCGGTATGAATCACATGCTACAGTGTTACTCTTCTACTTTAAGAGCGTACGTCATTTTGGATCTATTATAAACACTATATAGATTTAAGTCTAGACACTCTCAGCATCTAAACCTAAATTCTTTAACTTCATCTCTATGACGTCGATGTTGAAGGATTTGTTATATGGCTATAGGCATCATGGAAGTGGGTTTCCATGATTCGATCCAATTTCATGTATACGGATCTCATCTCGACTTGCCACACTTTAGCTAAGGCAACATATAGTTTATGCTTCTTCTCTACCATATAAGTACTCTTTATCGCTTTACTAATGAACACAAATGTCTCATCTTTGCACACTCCAATTGAGCATCAAAGGCGGTTGCTCGTGTGAGAGAGCCAACCTCTCTTGCCTGTATGACATACTGGACATTGTATACTTTCATGCAGACACATCAAATAATAATTAAAACACAATTCCATCAATCATAAAAGCATTACATAAGGTTTGCATGTCACATTTTATGCATACCAAGAGCTTTTACATGTCTCTCAAAGACTTCTTTGCCTATTGGCTTTGTAAGGGGATCTGCTGCCATACATTTAGTGGAAATGTATAGCACAGTAACAAATTTTTGTATTATATAATCCCTCACAAAATTGTACTTGATGTCAACATGCTTTGTCTTGCTATGATATTAGGGTCTTTAGTGTAGGTTATGGCCGCAGTATTGCCACAATGCACGAACACCAGATTGGTACTCTCATTTCCAAATCCAAGGTGTTTTATAAATCTTTTCAGCCACAAAGCCTCTTATACTACTGCAGTGTATGCCACAAACTTAGCTTTCATAGAGTGTAAGGCAATGCACATTTGCTTCTTGCTAATCTAATATATGGCGCTATTATTCAGCAAGGTATAACCCGAAGTCGATCAAATATCCCACTAGGTGTAGATCGCTTTCCTCATAACACAGTGCATAATTAGTTGTGCCCTGCAAATATCTCAAGACCATCTTAACTACTTTCCAGTGTTTCTTACGCGGATTGGATTGGAACCTACTTACCAGCCCTACTATATAATAGATATCTGGTCTTGTACACATCATTGCATACATTAAACTGCTAACTGCACTAGCATATGAAACTCTTTCCATATTATTCTGGGGCACATAACAGGACTCAAGGCTAGTTCGATAGCCACAGGGATATCGATGGGATTGCGGTCTTTCATAATGAATCGCTCAAGTATCCTTTTGATATAAATCTTTTATGAAAGAAAGAGGTCCTTCTTGAGCGATCTCTTTAGATCTTAACTCCAAGTATGTATTTTGCTTCACCCATGTGCTTCATTTCAAAGTTCGATTAGAGCCATTCTTTAATAGCTGCTACCGAATCTAGACTATTTTTGGCTAATAGTATATCATCTACATATAAGGATAATATAACAAAATTATCCTCAAACCGCTTAATGCAGACTCAGTGATCTTCCCCTATCATGTGGAATTTATATGAGGTTATCGCTTTATGAAATCTCAAATACCACTGTTTGGATGATTATTTAAGTCCATAAATGGACCTTAAGAGTTTAGAGACCTTGTTGTCCATTTCTTTCTTAATGAAATCTAATGGTTGTTGCATATCGATTTCTTCATCCAGATCACCATTCAAAAATATGGTTTTACATCCATCTGATGTAATTCTAAGTCTAAACTATTTACTATTTGCCAAAATAAGTCTTATAGAATTTAAGGGCATAACAGCTGAGAATGTATCCTTATAATCTATCCCTTCATGTTATATATATCCCTTTGCTACTAATCGAGCCTTATATTTGTCAATTGATCTATCCACCTTTCTCTTAATTTTGACAACTTACTTGTTCCCAATAGCTTTACGCCCTTTTGGTAGATCAACTAATACCCAGACTTGGTTTTTCATTATTTAGTCAATTTCTTCTTCTATTCCTCTTTAGCAGGACTTGCCAAGGCTTTATGAATAAAGCGGTGTTAATCATCCCCTTCTGGAATAACTAAAAGTGCTTCGGATTCTATTTGAAAGCATCTTTTTGGAACACTTTTCCTATTACTCCTTCTGACCTGAGCTACTTGCTTATCTTTTTTTATTAGTCTCGGTCTTTATATTGACCTTTCTTAGTTCCCACTCATATTGACAAAGCAATATAAAGCATAAGGAGTGCTAGTTGTCACATCCTAATTTTTCCTTATCTGTACACAACTAATTTTTCCCTATCTGTAGAAAACTGATAGAGGAAAGAGGTAAGGAAAGGACTGTGATGATGTACAGAAGAAATGATAATGGTTAGATGAGTTTTAAGTTGAAGAAAGAAATGAAAAGTATAAAGTTATAATGTTAGGGACGTGAACGTCATTTTGATGAAAGTTTAATATAAAGAATTCAAGGGACCAAATTGGAATTTTAAATTTGGTTGAAAGAGACTAAAATGACATTTCAAAATTTGAAGTAAGCGATCAAAACAAAATTTGACATATTTAGGGACTAAAGTGTAATTTGTCAAATTCAAGGGGTAAAAATGTAATTATTAGAAAATTGAGCTGAAAAGGCCCAAAATTGCCCGAAAATATTTTGGATCCAAATTTTATCAATAAATAGAGAATGTTAATTGGTTCAGGCATATTTTTCAGAATTTCAGTTTAAGGTCCCGATAAATTGATATTAATCCCTAAAGTCTGGCAATTAGTACAGTATCTTTCAGACCTCATAATCAGATAAATTTTTTTAGTAAATTCTTATAATTAATATAAAAATTTATGAAACTAACAGAAGTAAAAAAGAGTCCTATAGAATTTATTATGGAATTTAATGTGAAAAGTACATTGATAAAGATTTAAAGAAAATGTATAGAATTTTTATCAGGATTTCTGAGTATCAAAAAATTATGAAACTTTGTAAAAAATTTATTTAATAGTAGAATGAATTTTTAAAAATTTCATGACCCTTAAAAGAGATTTATAGAATTTATCTTAAAAAGTAGGGTGATTTAAGGTACCCGATAAAGGAAATGCCTTGGGATATGTGCCAAATAATGAGGTAGACTTAAAAGAAGCCCACCATGGTGTCATACAAGAGCCCAAGAAGCCAAAGAAATTATCATGTGATTAAATGGATTTTATGTGATATTTTCATGAAGTTTTAAATAAGAAAAGAAATTCCAAAGAAGCAAGGTGGCATGTGAAGTGTCCTTTGTGGGACCCACTTTGTGCCACATGGTAGCCAAATAAGGGAGGAGAATTTCAGCATTTGACCTATCAATTTTGCTTGAAGATAAAGCCAAGAATTAGAGTACTTTTTTGGACCATGAGATTAAATAGTATTTGAATCAATCTTGGCCATCCATGATCTTGGATTTTTTTCCTATATATTCCTCCTCATTTCAGTACATTCACTCCAAACATTAGGAACAATAGGGAGGTGCTTCCAAAATGAAGTTTAAGCAAGAAGAAGAGGAAATCCAAGAGCCAATCAAGTAAGAATTCAAGGTAACTTATTCCTTCTATCTTTGTATTATGTTATAGGAAGATTTCTCTTAGATTTGGATGGTTGAAACACTATTTGTCTCTTCATCTTGGCTGCTGGACATGATCTGGAATTAGAGGGAAAATATGAATTTTAAGTAATGGAATGTTTAGACAAGCTTAAATAAGCTTAAATTAAGTAGTATTGCTTGGAAATTTAAGTGTGCATGGAAATAGGGTTGAGTTCATTGTTGTCACTGCATGAAACACTATTCATATGTGAGAATTTCATGACTTAAAATGAAAAATTGTGTGGAATAAAGTAAAGAAACAAGTATTGGAAGCATTGGAATCAAAATGAGAATTTTTGAGAAAAAAAGAAAAGTGGTTCGGTCAAGGGCAGTAGGCAAGGGAGAAGTTGGAATTTTGAAATTCTAACCTCATATTTGGATTCCTTGAACAAAATTATGTCGGATTGGTCTAAGAAAATAATTATTAGAAAGCTAAACTACTATCTCCAAGAATTAAGTTAAGAGATAGGGGTTTTAAGGAACTTGATGTACAATGTTTATGTAATGGCTCTAATGAGTTGTATGCACAGTGTAATTGAAACATCCTTCTTTATATCTCTCAGAGTACTCTTGCTATAGCACTCTCAACTGGATTATATCTCTCTTGCCGGAAATTCTGGTAGAAAATAACTGTACTCATTCGGTAATTCCCCATGAGAACTATCATTCTGCGTAAGTACCCAGGAAAGACTGGATGAACCGGCTAGGTTCACTCACTTCCAGCCTCCTTAGACAGCACCTACATACACAGTACTCTGTATAGTCTACCAGCACAACGGCATTTTTCTAGTACACATCTTTAAATGTTAACCTTAAATCTTGACCTTAACCTTAACCTTACATATACTCAATTGGAATTATCTTAGATCATTGGAATACCTCTTAAACTTAAAAACATTAATTTCCAAGAGTTGGGCATACGGATACTGTTCATTGTCACTATTCACTGGGTAATTCCAGATTACAGCCGGAACTTTGAAAATTCATAATCAAATCTACAAAAAAAATTTTGAGGTGATTCCAATTTATAATGAAATATCTTTCATTCAAATTTGATAGAAAAATATCAAAATGAGGTTTCCTTGTCCAGATCAAATCAGTTTATTCGTTGAACTTTACTGTTCATTTGGTAAATCTGGAAGTTCCAGTTTCTTTGCCCCATTTTTAAAAATTCATTTCTCCTGGTATACTTATCCAATTGAGTCAAATTACCTATGGATTTAAATATAAGAATGTTTAATTTAATCTCATAAAATTTTATGGAAAAAGTCATTCATTTACTATATGAAATTAGCGCATGAACCTCACTGCCTCTGAGTAGTCGATTATCTTATTCCAGATTTCAACTCCTGACTTTGAAAAATCATAACAATTCGAGTTCTTAACCAAATGAGGCGTTCTTGGTGTCCAATTAAATCTCTAGATCTTATATATGTTCATGTCAAATTTCACATGAAACCAAAATGGATAAGTCACTCAAACTATCGCTGAAAAGTAACTCCCTCAACTCGGATCCAGTGAGTATTTACCATATACATACCAATATATCATCACATAAATTAAAGGCATGCTTTCCAAGTCATACACCATTCATACATCCACAATTATCTCCTTCCTTGTGATGTTCCAGCTCCTAGATCATGGTTATGGGGGGTGAGATTCGGGGGAATCTCAGTAGCAAACAATACCAAATAATGCAAGTATTAATGTAAAGACTTGTGCTTGCTTGTGAAAGTGTTATCATAGTGTGATGAGCATGCTTCCATGTATCATATGAAATACAATTGGCCAAAGAAATCATAAAATAACAGAGCTTCAATCATCTACCATATACACACAATTCAACCAAGCCATAGCACAATCAAGCATACATTACATACATACAAGTTTAGGGTAAGTCCACTACCTTGGATTTAAGCTCTCTTTCTTATGCTTGCACTTGCTTCCCAAGCTTTTTGGTCAATCATTCCCCAACACCTTCTTAGAGGTTTCAAGGTCCTAAACACATTCATATTCATTACATAATCCATTAGGACCATGAACTCAAACACTACTCGAGACTACCTCTCTTGAACCTTTAACTTGCTTTAACTAACATAACTTTCTTTAATATTTGCCAATTAACTTGGCCTTTGAACCAATTGATGTCTTGACCTTACCCTACACAATTTCACCTTTTGAATCCATTTATAAACTCAAAATAACCAAATTCTAGCAACAATACATTATTCTGTACAGATTTGGAAAAGCATACATAAATCTTCCAAAAATTCTCATTTTGACTCCAATGCTTCCCATACTTGTTCCTTCACTTTTCCCCCACACAAAATCTCATTTTAAGACCATTGGAAGCATCAAAATCATGAAATTCAGATACTGTTCACGCGAGTGAACAGTACCGAAAGGAATTTTTAACATTTTAACCTTTAATTCCAATGGTTTCCAAGGTTCAAAACCTTTCCAATCCTACACAAAATCATCATATAAACTCAATGGAAGCATTAAATCATGGAAATTCCATTTCCTTCTATCATGAACAGTGCATGAACAGTGCAAACCGAAATGGTAAAGTCAAGAACATCAACTTACTTCACAACCAAGCATGTAACTAACTTGTTTAAGCTTGTCTTAACTATCTATGACTTAAAACTCATATTCCTTTCACATATACACAAAAATTCCAGCAGCATTTCCCCAAGATTTAAGCCTCAAAAATCACTTAAACTCAAGCACAAACCATAAGAACAAAAGGTAGAAGCAAGGAGACAACTTACCTTACTTACTCCTTCAAGACCCTTGCTTCTTCCTTGCTTTCTTCCACTTTCTTTCTCTAGAACTCACTTCTCTTTCTAAAGGAGCTCTTGGGTGTGAAGAATGAATGGAAAGGGGGGGTATTTATAGCAAAAGTCATGTGCCATTTGAAGGCCAAGATCACATTGGAAACTATTTGATCTAATGGTTAAAGGTTTGATCTTGAAATGTCTTTTCTCTTCACACTCATGACCTTACCACCATGACATCACTAGCATGGCCTACTTGGTACACCTAATCCTCCTTTTTGGAGCCATTTTGAAGTCCTTGTGAGTCCCACCATGTGCAAACCCTAATTCTTACTTTATTCTCTTTCTTTCTCTTTTTCTTTCTTTTCAAAAATCCATAAATTATTCATTATTGGGCTTGGGCTCCAAGATAACTTTTGGGACTTATTGGGCTGGCCTTGGACGAAAAGTTGGGCCTCTTTTAGGGCCAATAGCTAATTGGCACAAATCCCAATGTACTTTCCTTATACTGATATCCTTAAATTACCCTGATCTTAGAATAAATGCTAAACACCTCTTTTAATTGCTCTAACATTTTAGAAACTCATTCTAATATAAAATGAATTCTCTACAAAGTTTCATAATTTTCTGAGACCCATAAGTCCTGATAAAAATTACATACATTTCCTTTAACCCTTTATCGGTGTCCTTTTTCACCGTAAACTCCATAATTAATTCTACAGGACTCCTTTTTGACTTCTGTCAACTCCATAAATTCTCATATTAATTATAATAATTTACTATCAATTTTCATCTGATATCCATCCATTGCATGAAATGACCAAAATGCCCTTCATTCACTTCTGGTTTCTTAGGGCATCACGGAGGCATTTTCGTAACTTTGCACTTTGGCTCTTACACTTTCTTCCTCTTCCAATTTAATTCCTTTCTTTACATAAATGGCCACATCTTTTCCTGATAAATCTCATATATATTTCATTCAATCTATACATACAACTCAGTACAAAAAATTAGGGATGTTATGTTGGGAATTGGAAGACACGCAGCAGAAATTAACTTTAAAAATTTTTTATTCCCAGCCAGGATCTACCGAATGTGTTTAAGTCAAGGAGAAAGAAGTGTTACCTTCGGTATTCGAGCTTTGGTCGCGACCTCAGTGTCCTCTAGTCGCGACTCCTCGCCTCTGGAACTTTCAGTCGCGACCTCCTCAGCTTCTAGTCGCGACTTGTCGCCTATGGAGTTGTTAGTCGCGAACTACTTTGCTTCACGTCGCGACCGGACGTCTCTGGAGTTTGTAGTCGCGACCTCGTCAGCTTCAAGTCGTGACCTGTCTCCTCTTTTCAGATTTCTGACGTTCAGATGCCCGTATGGTCGCGACCTCAGTGTCAATAGGTCGCGACCTTGCTTCGTGTCTGGTCGATTGCAAGAAGTCGACAGCTCAGATCGGCTTCCTCTACCGGTATCCACACGAACAGCGTTCCAATCGCGAACGACGTGCTAGCGCCTCTTGTCCCTCTAGGGCTTTCTAGAGATTCCGTCCTCACTGTCTCTATTTCGGGAGTTTCTTATCTGCAAACCTTTTGCACTCTCCTTGCCCCTTTTCTCACGTCTGAATGTGTGTGTAGAGATGTGTAGAACCCTAGCTCCTAATGTCAAATATATAGGATGCTATCGGGCTTCTAATTGGGCCGGGCTTCAGAATTAATCTTATATTAATTCTGAATTAATACAATATCATATATTGCATAATTTAATAAGAAACTAATTAAATAAATATGGTTTATATTAAATCCGTCCCATAGATTTAATTCACCTATTTATTTAATTTAAAATAAAGATAAGACGGAATTATATTTGATTTATTCTCATAAATCATTTGAGATATCTTATCAATTTGAATTTCAAATTCAAATAGATCATATCCATTTAAATTCAAATTCAAAAGTGATAGAAATTTAATTTATCCTTATAAATTAAATCTTACAAATATCTCTTATATTATATATATAATATATATATACAAATTTATATATATATAAAATATATATCCACCCTAGATTATTCATTGAATCTAGACATCTCTTAGATTCAATGAATCTGCACATCATAGCTTGTATTGGGCTATTTTGTGTGCGACCCTGTAGGCCCATATGAAGTTGGCAGTGGGCTAGTTACTATACTGACCCACAAGTCATAAGCGGTCTCTAGCAAGGTATTACGACTACCCAAAACATATGAGGATCGATAAACGATGTAACCTTTCATACAACCATATCACGTCCCTTTTGTCACACCATATTTCGGTCAAGGATGAGGCATGGAGAACGTCATCCTCCTGTTCCTGACCGTTACTTTCTCGATCCCTGAGTAGTCTGAATATAGAAATGGAACTACCCTTCCATTCCAGTATGGCCATACATTTCTCAGACTCACTCATCGAGGGGCCCAGTAATATCTCTCTACGAATGTGAGGGACAAATTCCATCTTGACCATTCACATTCCTCCGCATGAAAAACCACTAAGCCCGAGCATAGCCTTTATGATCACTCGGTCAAAAGTGACTTTTGACTAGGTCAAAACTGAGCGTTTGTCATGTAGGAATCTATGATGATCTCAGGTCAAAGGGCATAGTGACATGGCTTGTATATGAGAGAAGCTTATGACTTGACCCATGCAGCTCTCTCATAGCGGGTCGGTCCAACACCCTGTACTCTTACATGTGCTTATGACTTTGATTTATATCTCTATATATCTTCAAAGTCATACTGGTCTTATTTCATCTCTGCTCCCGCATAGATGACCGACCAGGGACATTTAGGATAAGATCACGAGTTATCCAAGGATTGTCATCATAGTAAACATGCAAATAATATGATAACATAATTAAGAAATTCATAAATCAACAATGTTCATAAGATAATGATTGGCCCCTAAGGCACAATCTCCAACATGTTGCAGTAATTGTGTTTAGGGCCATGATATGTCAAAGAAACTAAGTTAAAGAGGATGTGCAAGCAACCAATGTTTGGTTGGATACAAAGGGGCAAAACGAAAATGATAAAGTTTTAAGGTAGTGGATTTACCTTCATTATATGCTTGATGTGGTATGCTTATGTGTTGACATGTATATGATAATTGAATGATGTTGTGACATTATAAATGATGTTGAATATGTTATGAATAACATGTTTCTCATGGCTATACATTTTTATACAAAGCATATTGCATGATGGCATGTCACTAATGAAAGAAAGTTTAATGAAATTACATATTATGCATTAGCATCCATCTTACATATTTAAGTGGTACTGTTTGCTACTGAGATTTTCCAGAATCTCACCCTCCCATAACTAAACAATTTAGGTAAATCATGATGAAAAATATATGCATGGAGAAGAGCTAAAGAAGGAAAAGAAAGAAAGTGGCAATTATTTGTTTTAGCATGTATTGTATAAATTATCAACTATGTTCATGTCATATAATATGCCATTATAAGTGAAGAAAAATGTATGAAATAATTATGGCATAACTCCATGTTGTATATGAGTGTATAGGAATTCAAGTTGATGATTTATAAATGTTGGAATAATTTATGAGATTTACGAAAGAAAGTCAAATGGTAAAAACATAGGTCCTGGAGTAGTTCTGTTGTGACTCTAGTTTGACCTAGCAAATGAATGAATTAATTCACGAAAATTTATGAGCATGTATTACACATCCAGATATTTAAATGCATAGGTAATACGCCTTATTTGGATGTGCATATCAAGAGAAAATACACTGAATACCCATAAATAGGTCTAAAATTGTCCCCAAAATGGGTAAATTATATATCTAAATAAAGATCTAGATTTTAAGGATTTTTAGGAACAAACCGCACCTCAATCACAGTTTGGACGTACGCCCTCACGCGCTCTTAGAAGATTAAATCCAAAAAAAAATAAAAACAACTGGATAGACCTACTCTCAACGCTAGCGTGTGACGTTTATGCGCCAGTCTGGAGCTGCCACTTGACTCATTCGCCACATGGCAGTTATGTAGAATTTTTTTTAACATAATTTCATTTTTTTAAATTATGGATCTAGGTTAGATCCACTGATCTGACTCAGTCTAGTACCCCTTGGCCCAATCCTCTCTTTTTTTTTTATTCTGAGCTGGGCCTCTCAGCAGCCCAAAACAAAAATTAATTTTTTTATTAATTTTGGACTTGGCCTCTCTTCAGCCCAAAATGTTTTTTTATTCTTTTTTTTAGCAAAATTGCGTGTCCTTTTTTTTAGAAAAAAAAGGAGACGCCAAAATGATATTGTTTCGACTAGAGGTCATCTTCAACCTCCAACCAAGTCATGACAACCCGTTTTGCAAAGGTGGGCGGGTCTGTCGAACACGCCACCTTCTTTCTTCCATAACTCTGTCGTCCATCATTCGTTTTTTGACATTTTTAGAGTTGTTTTCTATCATTTTCGTGAGCTCTACACAATAGGACTATTTTTGAAGCCTAAATCGGAGGTTTTCAGGTGACTCGATTTTACCTGAAACTTCTTTCCTACATAACTCTATCCTCCGACGTCCGTTTTCAACGTTCTTGGAGTCTATTCTCATTATTTTCGTGAGCTCTTTGCAATGGTTCTAATTTTATAGGCTAAATCGGTTGTTTATAGAAATTCAAAAATTTATGTAACTACCACACATTTAATTTTTCACTATTCTCTTATCTCTATAATATCTAATAGTGAAAAACTAATAGAGACAGATTCATACAGAGGAAATAATCACACAATTAAGAACCTGGCTCGGTACCATTGTAGGTTTTTAGGCGTACCTGTTGTCAATTCACTTACTTTAGGTACCCACACGATAACTTGGTACCATTACTGGATTTGAGTCTCTAGTACACATCAAAGGCACACTAGAGAGGAGAAGAGAGAATTTTTTGTTTGCCAAGAGAAGAAGCAAACTCAAATATATAGAGCACCCTTACTTATAGCTTCTGTATTGTTGTGAAACAATGATTTTCATTTCTTCCTCCCCCATTCAAGCATGTTTAAAATAATGGGGAAGTGGGTTGGTTACCTCATAACCGCTCCCACCATCATTTTCAATATTTTAAGATATTCAAAATGATAACCCAACTCTTTGAGTATTTCTTTTTTAGCGCCATACATATATGGGTCTAGGCCTAACACACCAAGGGTGAACCGACCCATTTTCCTACAAGAACAATATACTCATTCAAGAGCGAGCATTTCCTCATGATGATCCACACCAACAAAATTAGTCGACGTCTCTCTATGTAAAAATTCTCCTTCTAATACTAACACTTAATTATTTAAACAAATTTAATTGAATTAATCATTCAAAAACTAACTATGGTAGAAAAAAAATTTAATTGAAAGCTATCATAGTTTTAAAAAGAATCATGGCTTTGAGAAACTTAACTATGATAGAAAACGGGTCAACCATCAGTTGTCATGGTTAAAAGAGTTTAAATAATAATATAGCTAACCATGGTAGAAAAAAAATTTCACTTACAATCAAGCGATATCATGGTTAGAAAAATAATAATAAACTCATTTATCACAAACTAATCCATGATAGGAATAAAATGTAAAACAAAAGTCTATCATGGATATAAAGAGTCTTATTAAACCATTCAAAATCATCCATGATAGAAAATGAATTAAACTTCCATTAAAAGGCTATCATGGATATAAAAGGCTTCACTAAAAGTCAAATCATTATCCATGATAGAAAATGAACAATCAATAGTTTATAAAAAAACTATTATGGATGAATAAAACATTCATTGCCAATTAAATCTATCCATGTTAGAAAAGGATTAAACACAATTCAAAATGAACTAACATGAATAAAAGTGTTAGAGAGGCAGTTTCCCCCAAAAGGGGGTTGAATTGGGTAATTTTAAAAAAATTTATTTTAAATTGAAAAACAAAGATTGAGTTAAGAAGAATATCACTGAAGAGATAGGAAATAGATAAATAAGATAATGCACAGAGTTTATACTGGTTCAGCCTAACCACTTGACCTACGCCCAGTCCTCATAGCTCCTCTGCGTATTCCATTATTCTTTAAGATTCACAGGGCTCTTGGTACCTCAGTACATCAACAAGAGATAACCTCTCTCGTTCCCCCTTACTTACCGTAAGGTTACAACAGCCAACTCAAGAGACCCACTCTTGAGTATCTCAGATGAAAGGATAAAAGATTTATAAGTTTCTCTCTTAAATAGAGTGATAGTGTTAAACACTAGAGATCAAAGGTAATATGCTCAGAATATGAAAAAAAAAGTAAAACAGAGTATGAGAGTAAATGCATAAGGTTGATAGTCAATGCTTAGTAAATGTTTGTTTGTTGTTTTTTTGGTTGCATTTGCTCATAGTTGTGTCTAAAAATAAGCCCATTCAGTAGCCGTTAGACTCTTGAAGTGCCTATTCAAAAATTGAGTCGTTGAGGCTATAATGATTGGATACATTTAATGTTGTTCTGACACAAACCGCTTTTTGAAGATTTCTGATATTAATCCTTGTTTTCCCTACAAATAATCTTAAAATGTATTGTATAATCGATATAATAAGTGTTTAAGTAAAGACAAATTAGTTTCCAAAGCCTTGGATTGAAATAGCAAATTTTGGTTTGAAAATAATTTTTAGAGC
Organism: Leucaena leucocephala; assembly: GCA_037074615.1. Classification (NCBI taxonomy): domain Eukaryota; kingdom Viridiplantae; phylum Streptophyta; class Magnoliopsida; order Fabales; family Fabaceae; genus Leucaena; species Leucaena leucocephala. The sequence goes on from CM073545.1 coordinate 7,420,856, forward strand.
CTTTTAAAGAACAAGTAGATTCATAGAATTGTTCTTCGAAAAGTACTATTTTTGAAAAGAGTTTCGATAAATGTCCAAAGAATGTGTGTTTATACCAACTCGACTCTTATCAAATAATAATTCAAAAACTAGCCTTGTCAAAGTGTCCTTCTAGAAATAAACGTTTAGTTACAAAGCCATAGATTCAAATTTTATCGAAATATTTATCGAAAAGAAACATTTTCAAAATGTTCTTCGATTAATGCTCTTCTTCTTTCAGAAAAAGAAAAGATAATATATCAAAGTGTTATTTGATAAGTTGTCTTATTAAATAGGTTTTCAATAAATGTACTCTTGATAAAACTAAGTTGAAACTTTAATTCTTCTAACAGCTCTTTTTAATTGAAGATTTTCATCACTTTTTCAAGATCATCTTTTAAAAAAATTAGAGGCTTAGCTTTCAAAAATCACTTATAATATCATTTTTACTAGATCTTCTTAGAAAGATCAGTTTTACTAAATCATCTCAGACAATATTTGGACAAAAACACAAAATAAAGATTTTCTTAGAACATTCGGTTCATTTATCGAAGAGTTTATCGATAAACTACCTTATTGATCAATGCTTCGATAAATGTCATTGAGAAACTGATTTCACAAGATGATTTTTGTTCTTATCGATAAACACCCTTATCACATAATAAGCTATGTTAAAAATAGAATCAAAGTTTTAACTATTTGTCATCATCAAAACATGGAGTATAACAAAAGAACTTCACATAATCATTCACATGCAAAACCATGTTAGAAAGGATTCAACTTTACTAACATGGTTATTAGAATTCAACTCATAATTAATACAATTATCACATATATCATTTCCAAGCATCACAAAATAGGCCTCTCAGCATCGAACCCAGGACTAACAATGCCAAAGCCCATAAACACTTCCAGAATACTAAATAATACTCATAACATAGCAAAGCAGTCAATGTGGGTCACAAATCACAAGCATCAACTTAGGGCCTCAAGCCTACTACCAGCACACAATCATATAATCAAATTCAAATAAAGTATCACATCAAAGTATACAAAATGATCCATAATGTAGCAATATAAAACTATTCAACACATAAATCAAACGGAGGAGGTTATACAACCGATATAGCACCAATCAAGCCTTTAGAGCATTCCCTGAGGTACCAACACAACAAAAATATTAATAACTAGAGAGTGAGACAAAAGTCTTAGTAACCAATAGTCTAACTCATCATACATATTAACATGTGCTCGTGAGGTGTCAAGTGGGACAATTATAATAATTACTAGCCTAAAGCAGTTAACAACAATTCTCATAGTTTGTAACTCAGTTCTCATATCTCATAAATCACTTATCAATGTCATTATACAAATGCAATCTCAATGACCACATTCCCTCACTTGACATACCAACATGTACTCTTGAGGTGTCAAGTGAGACAATTATAACATAAATAAATATATCTCAGTTGCTAACAATTTTCAAAACTCATAATATAAAATTCTTATGCTTCATAATTCATGCTTCAATGTCACTATGCAAATTCAATCACATTGACCACATTCCCTCACTTTAGGGGAATTTATGAACCTATCAAGACCTATCCCTCATTACAGGGGACATAAAAGAGCCTAATGGGTGATAAACTTTTATTTGTATTGATTTTAGTGTGTTTAAAGAGAATTTTATTATTGATTTCTGTCTCCATTTATCAATATGTTGAGCAATTAATAAATAAAATAAAAATAGAACAAGTGAAAATTAATTGATATGATTTTAGTGATTAATTGGATAAATAATCTATGAAATTTCCATTACAGTAACCAAGCAACATATTAGGTGGAGGTTAGTTGACAGCTGGACAAGAGAAGATTTAAGCATGTGCTGGATTGAACAAGTGGGCTACCAGAATCATATACTGGAAGGAGATTCACACATGTGCTATAACAGATTGGGCATGTGCTGACAGCTGGAGGTAGTCCAATTCAGAACTGAATTCACACATTCCACACTTCCATAATAGCTCATCATATCAGCACTTATTGCACTGTTCATGTACACACACTTCATCTGCATAGAATCACTCACACCAACAGCTCATCACTTCATATCTGTCACACCATTCACATATTTCTCCTATATATCCATCATTCACTACACACATATGAATCATGCCATCTGCACAACACATCATTCCATACTCCATCACCATTCTCTCTCCTCACACCATTAATCTCTAGATCCATTCTCTCTTTTTCATCTGCAACTTTCCTCTGTTCTAGGTAATAGAACCAAAGAAAAGTTCAGTCTTCATCTTCATCTTCTTCTTTTGCAGTTATCATGACTGCTTCTAGTTCTACTACTGTTGAAGTCTTGACAGCAATGGAAGGCTAGAGTTATTGTGTTCTCTTGGAGATGATGCTGAACCAGAATCCTTGATCTAACAGGGTGTTCATTGTGTTTTTAATTCAGATTTAATTGTATCAAGTTGATGAAGTTAATTTTATAATTACTGATGTAATTAGAGTTAGTAGATGATTAATGATTAGGGAACCGAGTTGGATTTCCTATTTTTACATAATTGATGCTTTAATTGATTCTCATCCTTGAACTAGTTTGACATGTGACGAGAGCCTCGGATTGTCGCAGTCTGAGCCATCAAAATTAAGTGAATTGCACCCTAGTAATATAGTATAAGGCACAACCCTATCGTTCTTCTCAAGGAGCCTTTCTAAAGGAATCCTAGCAAATTGGATGTCAAATTCAATGGTAAACCTGAGTAAAGAGTAAATGATTTTGTGGTTTTGTGGTTGCAGTAAAATAAAGATGCAGTAAAATAGATGTTTTTGTGTTTTTGTTTAAGATGGAAAATGGTTGGTTTGTGAAAGTAGTATATGATTATAGGCTCTTGATGATGAAAAATATCTATCCTTGCTCTCAATGTATATAGAGTTTGAAATCACTAAGTCTTGAATAAAACCTCAATCGATCGATTGAGTCCAGAACCCTAATATTCTTTAAACTCCTTTGATCAAAGCTAGTTTAAAGACTATTATTGAACTGCTAAGGATCACTTAGTGTGTAATTTAAACCAGATGAAGAATGCCTTCGAATGAGCGTCAATCGACTAACCCTAGAATTCAAGCAATAGAATCAATTAGCAACGATCGTTGACAACCGTTTAACTAGCTTAAACTCAAAACTGAAATATTGTATTTAAATCAGCATTCAAACATCCAAAGTAAATTACAATTGTCTAATAAGAGAATAATCAATCGATATTCAAAACTTGTTCATATGATGAAAAACCCTAGATCTAGAAGCAATCATAATATGACAAGATGCAAATTAGAACAGTAAAAACTCCCCATTTCGGTCCGTGAGCTCAAGATACTAGATCCATCACCAAGAGACTAAAGGTTTAGCCTCTCATGACTTCTCCTGAGCTGCAATCGCTAGTCAGATGTGATGCCATGAAGAAACAATGAAGAGATGAAGGGTGAATGGTGTAGAGATATGTAGAAGGTGTGTAGAGATCGCTCGAGTACTGCTTCTTAGCCTAATCAGGTCCAAAAACCAGCCTCCTCCTTGACGGCAGCCTCCGTCCCTTCTTATAACAGCATGACCTAATTCAAAATGCGCAGCTTCACGACTGTCTTATTTAGTCGCGACCATTCCTTTATTTTGGTCACGACCTATAAACGTAGAGAAGTTTTTAGAAGAATAACGGTCGCGATGGTATAACAATTTAGTCGGGACTAAATAGTGCAGAGACGTGATTTGACTTTATGGTTTCTTTCCTTGTCCTTGCTCTCTCCCAAAATACCTACAATTCAATATAAAAGCTCGCTGTAAAAGTTCAAATCAGTAAATAACATAATATATGCAGTTTGGAAGATTAATTTACCAGTTTACCCTTTAATTAGCACATTGCCCAGCACAATCATGTATCAACACAAAAGCACAATTTAAGGCATGAAATAAATGGTAAAGCTATTATAAAACTCATAAAAGTGTCATAGAAACCATATACAAAATGTGTCTTATCAATTCCCCCACACTTGAACCTTTGTACTCCTGGACAAAGAAATGAATTTCACCTAGAACAACACTATTAAGTCCAAGATAATAACATAATCCATAGTGTGACCTGAAAGCAATCAATCCACCATCTTTTGGGAATGCAGAAGTGATAATGTGAACAATGCCAAGTAATCAACTACTAAATGAAATCAACTCAACTGTATGAGCGCAATAGATTCTCTCTAAGGATGTAAGTGTTTAGCTCTCTCTATCCTCTCATTGTTAGGGTTCGTTCACTCAAATTTAAATTGGAAAAACATCCTACCATATGCTTGTAATGGCTCTAAATCTCACCAGCTATATAGCACTTATGCAAAGAATCAAGAGGTCTTTTAGGGTTATGATGATGGAGATGGGCTACATGGAATGGCATATGAAGAATAGAAAGTACTATATGCATTTAACAATGAATATGTAGCATGAATTCATGCCTCTGGAGATCTAGAAGTGATAATTGTGCTAATAAGAGTTAATAATAGTGCTTTCTTTATTTCTCTTTTCTTTTCTTTTTGTTTTCTTTTCTTGCATCTTTTCTTGCACTGTCCTTCTCTCTCTCTTTTTTTTCCAGTGCAATATGCTTTTTCTCTTTTTCTTTTACTTGGCACCTCATGCACAGAACCTGTAGCACACATCACAACAATAATGAATATTTGACATGAATAGAATTTTGTTTTGCAAATGAAGTTTATGCATATATGACTTTCTATATAAATGATGGATGAAAGAAAAATGTTGGGCTCAAAGGGGGTGGCTAAGGATATAAATGTAGTGGGCTTATGTTTGGGATAAACGGGTTTAGAAATGAATGCCTCTATCATGTTCAATTCATAAATGTGCAAGTCATTCTCAACTCAGAACCAAGACAAGTTCTAGAGGATATAAACCAATCGAATAATCACTCAATATAGAAATTTAGGCCGATAATCCTTCCAACTAGGATTTTGATCTAAATTGCTCATAAGCTAAAGTCCCAAACAAAGTTCATCATTCACTAGGCATTAGAACACTTATCACAACTGAAAACCTTCTAAATGATGATTTAAAAGTTTCAGAGTAATCACTTAGAATCATGTAATAATCTCAAATTCGATAGCAAAAGTTTAGGTGTTTCAAATTCAATTTCCAAGATTCTCAAAGAAAAATTCAAGTGTGGTAATGGTTTCGAAGGACTAAAAAAGGATTTGAAATAAGGGGACAATGAATCATTTGTGAAAGCATCTTAGTAGTTCAAAAGAAATCCTTCTTTCCAGCATTGCACAAGGCAAAGAGAAGGTAAATGGACATTTTCCAAACGTGGGTCGCGACTGAAAATAGTTAAGGTCGCGACCTATTTTCACAGGGTTGCATGCTCAAAAATTTTCAAACATTGGTCGCGGCGAATGAAATTGCCTATCGCGACTCAAATACACAGAGAGGAACAGTCGCGACAAATCAGGTACTATAGTTGTGACTCAACTCGACAGAGAGGTATTGTCGCGACCATACAGCACGCAGGTCGCGATTGTAGTTTACAGAGAGCATGTTAGTCCAAAATTCCATCACAGGTCGCGACCATAAATCACATATGTCGCGACCATTTTTCGCGGAGACTACCAAGTGACAATTTTCAAAGTCCAAAAATGGTTTTCATGCTAAATCCTTTTTACCAATTAACAATTTTGTTTAAGGTGGAGGTCCAATTTTCAGCAATTCACCACATATTAAGATCAAAAATAAAAATTTTGTGATGAAAGATTGGATTAAGCACAAAAGCAAAAGTAAAACATCCTCCCCCACACTTAAACTTGACAGTGTCCTCACTGTCAATAGAACCAGAGAAATCACAGATGTTATCAGTTAAATCTAGCCTTAAACAGTAGGTAATCATAACGCTCAATGCAATTTTTACAAAGAAGCTCCCAATCACATTCAAGTAACTCAAAGCAATACAAGTAAAGCAAAGATGATAGGATGGGTAAGCTAAATTCATGCATGTGAGTTTGTGGATGGAAAGGTATCCATTAAAGAGTGTGCAACACATGGACAGTAACGGGGAAGTGGAACAAAGCAGAAATAAACCAAGAATAAACAGAAATAAACTGAAGACAAAAAGAACTAAACTGAAAATGGAATCTAATCTACCGAATCATCCCTTTCCTATACTCAACCTAGCATAGCAGACATCATAAATAGAAGAATGTGTAAAATGTAGGAGATAGAAAAGAGACAACCTGGCCTCAAGGTGGCGGGGGAACTCAATAACTTTTGAGAGACGGCTGTTTGAATAGACGATCTCCCCCATTGCTTTCTCTCTCCACTTTAAAGTGCCACGGTCGTGCATTTTGTGCTGAGATTCGTCCAAGCTTGTCTTGAATCTTCCCTCTTTAAATTTGAACTTGCCCAACTGTGGTTGGCATGTAATAGCAACAGAGTTGAGAGGTTTTCCCTTTGCATCCTTCGTACATTCCTTGCGGTTGCTCTTATCCAGCTTGCATAGACACTCTAATTTATCATCTGGTTCCCCAAGCGTCGCTCCAAGCTGAAGTCGGTCTACAACTGCAACATTCTTGGGGTTATTCCTTCCCATACCTGCATCATTGTCAGAAAGCAAATCATTCAAAAATCTTAAGGTATGAGAAGTAATTTTGGAATGAGAATGAGGGGAAATAGGGTTAGAACACATTGGCCCTTTAACCAAAATAGTGGAAAAGTGATCTGAAGGCATTTTTAGTTCATTGGACTCGTCTGGTATATCGGGTCGCGACCTTTCAGAGTATTGTCGTGACTGACGCTGATAGGGTGCATCTCTAGAAATATTAGTCGCGACATTATTTTCATCTTGTCGCTACTTGTGGTCTTTGGAGTTTTGTGTCGCGACCTTAAATTCATTTGGTCGCGACCCATGTTCACAATGGGTTACAGGCTGATGTTTGGTCACGATATTATTGTCATTGGGTCGCGACCTTTTATCATAGAAACTCGAACCATCTTCAATTGTTGGACTTTCAGCTTCCAGAACACCTTGTGATCTTGTAAAATCACTCAACAAACCCTTTGCAAGTGCATTATCTTTATCATTATCATGCAAACTCAATTCATAGTCATCCCTAACCTCTTCAACAGCATAATCAATGGCATTTGAAGCAGTAAAAGCAGAGTTATTATAGGGATATTGATAAGACACATTTTGTATATGGTTTCTATGACAATTTTGAGAGCTTTATAATAACTTTACCATTCATTTCATGCCTTAAATTGTACTTTTGTGTTGGTACATGATTGTGTGGGCAATGTGCTAATTAAAGGGTAAAATGGTAAATCAACCATCCAAACTGCATATATTCTGTTATTTACTGATTTGAACTTTTACAGCGAGCTTTTATTGAATTGCAGGTATTTTGGAAGAGACCAAGGACCAGGAAGGAAACCACAAACTCAAATCACTCCTCTGTGCTATTTAGTCGTGACTAAAGAGTCCTAAAGTCGCGACTCATAATTCTTCTGGAAGATTCTCCATGTTCATAGGTCGCGACGAACAAATGCCTATGGTCGCGACTAAAAGTACAAAATTGAAACATCCTCCCTTAGACTCCACAGAGTACACTTGCGGAAGCAATAATAGCTTGATTATATCTTAACTTAAGCCCAGAAATATAAAATTTTACTCTTAAGTTCCTTATTCTGAACCTTTACTTTGAAAACTAATTTATCTCGTTCTACACATCCAAATGAGGCTTATTACCTATCCACGTAATGCCCCAGATGTGTACAACCGGCTCACCAAATTTCTTGGCCAAACTCCTTCGTTTACGAGGTCAAACTTAGGACAGAACCCTGCTACCTCAGGACCTTCGAATTTCTCTTTTCATTTCTCATTCGCAAATTGAACATGCCAAATAATATTTATTATTAAATAATACAATGTCATACAACAAGTCATACACAAAATTCTTATATTTTATTACATCTTTTCCTGCCCGAACTTCGGCAGTATAACCGCTAGGCTTTATCTGTACAAAGAACTGAACCGTACTGATTCGGTAATTCCCTCATGAGAACTACCATTCTACGTAAGTACCCAGGAAAGACTGGATGAACCGGCTAGGTCCACTCACTTCCAGCCTCCTTAGACAGCACCTACGTGCACAGTACTTATCATATTCTGATGTTTAGTCTTAAATTCGGCAGCATAACGGCATCTCTCAAAATTCTTAGAATTCAGCTCAACATAATTTCCCTGTAATGGGTTAGATATGGGGAATGAGATTCGGGGGAATCTCAGTAGTAAATAATCATAACAATATATGTAATGCAGTGTGACAGTACTTGCTTGTGATTGTGTATAGATAAGTATGCTGCATGCTACCATACTCAATAACATATGATCATAGCATTGCAGTAGAGCTTCAGACATAACATATAAGACAACAATCCAACCAAACAATAGCACATCAAATCACAAAGCCATTACATAAAAGCTAGGATTAGTTACTACCTCAAAAGCTTAGCAGAACTCTACTATCTCTATACTGCTTCCAGCTCCGCCAGAACTTCCTTTCTTCTTTCTTTCTCCTTCTCTCTCTTCTTTCTCTCTCTTTCTTGCCCAAAACCGTGATGCAAATGAATGGGGAGGGGGGTATTTATAGTTTCCTTCGAAGGCATTTTTCGTAATTTTGAAGCCTTATGAACTTGTGGTCCTGGTTTTTCCTGGAATTTCCTATTTTCTTTTATTCCCTTTTACTGCATCACCCAGGACACCTCAGTGGACACCTCAGCATGCACATTTCTCACATGTCACAATTCCTGGGACACCTCATCAGCTGACTCAGCATTTCCAGTCCAATCTAGTACCGGTCCGGTCCGATTTCCCACAAACTGGACCCAACGGCTGAGATTGTGCCACGTGTCCTTAACTTTTCTTCTTCCTCTAAGATGGAGCCATGTGGCACCTGGAAGGGACCTTTCACGCCTTCCAATGCTATCCAGATAAGTCCCGGACTTTATCTGATCACCTCCTCGGTTATCGTGCCAACCGAGTAACTTTACTGAAAAGTCATTAAATCATTATTTTAATGTCACTTTTTCCCCTGAATCACTGGGCCTGCGTTTTTGGGCCTGGGAATATCATATTGGGTCTCTGATCCAGCCCAAGTACTCTGATGGCACGATTCCCAAGAAACACCCCTTGGCAAATTACCAAAATGCCCTTAGTCTCTCTTTCTTTACTTTATTAGGTCTAGGGGCATTATTGTCTTTTCCCATCTTACCAGAGTATTCTTTGACCCTGGTCAACTATCCAGATAACTTCCCTGGACTGTCTAACCTTAGGCAAATGACCAAAATACCCTTTACTCATTCTTCAGCTGTTCTATAACATAGGGGCATTTTCGTCATTTCGCACCTTTTTCCCGGACACCGGCCCCTTTTACCACTGGACTGATCTAATGGGCCTGGCCTTCCCTGGTGTCACTAAAGGCCTTAGAAACACTATACGTCCCCCTGGCCATAGTCCGATCATCCCTATAGGGACTGCTTTTCCTTTACCGATTATAACTGTAAATTCCCATCTTCCGGAATTTTTACAGAAAAATCGGGACCTCAAATCAAAATTCCGTGACTCCTCATTCAACCCGGAATCCTTTTGTCTATCTCCCGGTATTTTCAGATTTTTTATCTGGACCGGGCTGTTTTGGCCTGAAAAAGCGCTCACGCGCGCACTTTTCCAAAATGACCATTTTACCCCTGGTCACATTTCTAATTCTTTCATACACATAGAGACCTCATATGCACATTTCACAGTTCAGTGAAATGATCAGCATAATTTTCTCTATTTTCTGACAAAATATGGTACTCATCGGCTACCAGCCCGATCTTTCCCAAAATTACGATTTTGCCCCTGCATTCTCTTTCTGGCATCTATTCTCATCTTCTTATCCTTCATCTTAAGTTATAGAAATTCTCTTTCAATAACCCATCCCCTAAACTATTCAGGAGTCATCGTTAATTGAAAGGCTCGACAACCTGCCCATATCAGGTTATCTTACACACGAACCAGCCCATATCAAGCTACCTGCAGAATTCCTAGGCTTAAGACTTAGGATATTCCTCATATTCCTCATTTTGAACCTAGGTGAACTGTCCCGATTCTGTAGGTTAAAGACTTAACTCATCTTTAAATCCTGAAGGACTCAGCTCATCCCTCAGATTCCTTCAAAATACAGGTAAGTGATCCTTCCATATCATATTACTACCCTGGGACTACAGGTTTAGCAGCCTGCCCATATCAGACTACTTCCCAGTTCTCCTAGACCAAAAAATCCGGATGTTACAATTCTCCTCCCCTTTTAAAAATTTTATCCTCGAAATTTTAAGGGATACCTCATCTTTCCTGAAGAGATCTTCTTACTGACCTATACAGCTATGTGATTCTTATAACGCAGTCATATATATAACCAGTAAGATCATCCCTCTCTGTCTTATCCTCACTCCAATGATGGTCTAGAGGAGCAACAGCTTGGTCCCAGACCTTCCACATGGATTCTTAGCAACTAACATCTCTCGTTATAGTTGCTTACAGCTATCCATGTTTTAACCCTTCATACAGCACCCTCATCACTGAGTTAAGATAGATTTATTATCTTACTAATTATTTCTCACGACTCGTTATAATGACCATATTCTCTAGATCAGAAAAGAACTCTTCATTACTCACATCATTTACATCTAGGCATACAGTTCTTCACAGCTAAGTCGCCCTTACAACTATGGTTCTTCTTAACCATTCTTAGGGTCGACCTCAGGGGATTTGGAGACTCTGTTCGAAAAAATGGAAAATACTCTTCCTGTTGTCTTTGACCTAGGGATGTCAGCATTCTTAGGGCAAACTCTGGAAAAGTGGCCCTTGTCACCACACTTAAAACAACTGTCTTGCCCTGCTCGACACTCCCTTGTGCCATGGTTCTTTCCACATCTTTGACATCGCTGCTCTCCAACCTGATCCTCACCTTGATCAGTCCCCTGCCTAAATTGTTGCCTCTTCCTCTTGTTACTATTATTGGCTTCATAACCTGAGCTACCTCCCAGAGTGCTCCTAGCCAATGCTTCTTTACCTCTAGCCTCTGACTTAGCTACTTCCTTGCTCCTTACGCTGTTCCCGGTTGCTGTATGATTGGTCATACTTCTTTCTGTCAATCTGCAGACTTCTACAGCTCTATTGAACTGCGTAAGTTGCTGAGGAATTATTCTTTCCTTTAGGGCACTGCTCAGACCCTCTACTAATATCTTTGTCGACCATTCTTCGTCCTCCATTCTTCTAAGGTATGTGGAATAGTGCGACAATCGGAGATACTTAGCCAAATACTCATCAATGGCTCTTTCCCTCCCTGCTTCAAAGTAAGGAACTCAACTTCCTTCGCGTCCCTCACTGACTGGGGAAAGTATTTTTTCCCTAAACTCCCAGAAACATTTCCCATGTAACTGGGATTCCTTTTGCTCGAAGAATAAGCTCGGTATTCCTCCACCATCTTCGCGCATCCTTCTCTAGCTTGAAAATGGCCAGCCGGGCTTTTCTTCCTGATGGGCAATCCAGCACCTCAAAAATCTTCTCAAGCTATCTATCCAATCCTCAGCTACTTGGACGTCAAATGTCCCCTCAAACGCCGGAGGATTGTACTTTTGGAATCGCTCCATCCATTGCTGAATGCTATTAGGATCTACCACTGGATCCTCTATTCTCGACTGCTCATTATTCGGAGAAATTCCTAATATCCCTTCTGCTGGTCTATCAGGGGTCCGCAATTGATTAACTATAGCTGTAAGAGTAGCTATAGTGGCATCTCTTTCTTGATCTCGGCGAACTTGTTTCTCCCTCATTTCTTCCATCATCCTCTGCTGCTGTTCTAGCCTAGCAAGGATGACTTGCATAGGATTTACCTCATTGGAGTTTCCAGCTTCCTCTACGTGTGGCTCCTCCACTTGAATTCTACGTCCTCATCTCTTGTTCACCATATGGTTCCCTGTCAATCAGAAAAGAAAAGTGAACACATAACATCGTACTACTTACTCATCTAGGGGTTTTTACCTCCACTGGGCTTTTCTAAATCTCTATGTACTCTAAGGAAATAACCTTTCTACATCAGAGCATCACTAAGCCAGAACCTTCTGTTCTGTGCCAGAATCTTATGCTCTGAGCCAGAATCCTGTCTTGTTTATGCAAGAAGCTATTGCTCTGATACCAAAATGAAACATCCTCCCTTAGACTCCTCAGAGAAATTTAAAATTTTACTCTTAAGTTCCTTATTCTGAACCTTTACTTTGAAAACTAATTTATCTCGTTCTACACATCCAAATGAGGCTTATTACCTATCCACGTAATGCCCCAGATGTGTACAATCGGCTCACCAAATTTTGTGGCCAAACTCCTTCGTTTACCAGGTCAAACTTAGGACAGAACCCTGCTACCTCAGGACCTTCGAATTTCTCTTTTCATTTCTCATTCGCAAATTGAACATGCCAAACAATATTTATTATTAAATAATACAATGTCATACAACAAGTCATACACAAAATTCTTATATTTTATTACATCTTTTCCTGCCCGAACTTCGGCAGTATAACCGCTAGGCTTTATCTGTACAAAGAAATGAACCGTACTGATTCGGTAATTCCCTCATGAGAACTACCATTCTACGTAAGTACCCAGGAAAGACTGGATGAATCGGCTAGGTCCACTCACTTCCAGCCTCCTTAGACAGCACCTACGTGCACAGTACTTATCATATTCTGATGTTCAGTCTTAAATTCGGAAGCATAACGGCATCTCTCAAAATTCTTAGAATTCAGTTCAACATAATTTCCCTGTAATGGGTTAGATATGGGGAATGAGATTCGGGGGAATCTCAGTAGTAAATAATCATAACAATATATGTAATGCAGTGTGACAGTACTTGCTTGTGATTGTGTATAGATAAGTATGCTGCATGCTACCATACTCAATAACATATGATCATAGCATTGCAGTAGAGCTTCAGACATAACATATAAGACAACAATCCAACCAAACAAGAGCACATCAAATCACAAAGCCATTACATAAAAGCTAGGATTAGTTACTACCTCAAAAGCTTAGCAGAACTCTACTATCTCTATACTGCTTCCAGCTCCGCCAGAACTTCCTTTCTTCTTTCTTTCTCCTTCTCTCTCTTCTTTCTCTCTCTTTCTTGCCCAAAACCGTGATGCAAATGAATGGGGAGGGGGGGTATTTATAGTTTCCTTCGATGGCATTTTTCGTAATTTTGAAGCCTTATGAACTTGTGGTCCTGGTTTTTCCTGGAATTTCCTATTTTCTTTTATTCCCTTCTACTGCATCACCCAGGACACCTCAGTGGACACCTCAGCATGCACATTTCTCACATGTCACAATTCCTGGGACACCTCATCAGCTGACTCAGCATTTCCAGTCCAATCTAGTACCGGTCCGGTCCGATTTCCCACAAACTGGACCCAACGGCTGAGATTGTGCCACGTGTCCTTAACTTTTCTTCTTCCTCTAAGATGGAGCCATGTGGCACCTGGAAGGGACCTTTCACGCCTTCCAATGCTATCCAGATAAGTCCCGGACTTTATCTGATCACCTCCTCGGTTATCGTGCCAACCGAGTAACTTTACTGAAAAGTCATTAAATCATTATTTTAATGTCACTTTTTCCCCTGAATCACTGGGCCTGCGTTTTTGGGCCTGGGAATATCATATTGGGTCTCTGATCCAGCCCAAGTACTCTGATGGCACGATTCCCAAGAAACACCCCTTGGCAAATTACCAAAATGCCCTTAGTCTCTCTTTCTTTACTTTATTAGGTCTAGGGGCATTATTGTCTTTTCCCATCTTACCAGAGTATTCTTTGACCCTGGTCAACTATCCAGATAACTTCCCTGGACTGTCTAACCTTAGGCAAATGACCAAAATACCCTTTACTCATTCTTCAGCTGTTCTATAACATAGGGGCATTTTCGTCATTTCGCACCTTTTTCCCGGACACCGGCCCCTTTTACCACTGGACTGATCTAATGGGCCTGGCCTTCCCTGGTGTCACTAAAGGCCTTAGAAACACTATACGTCCCCCTGGCCATAGTCCGATCATCCCTATAGGGACTGCTTTTCCTTTACCGATTATAACTGTAAATTCCCATCTTCCGGAATTTTTACAGAAAAATCGGGACCTCAAATCAAAATTCCGTGACTCCTCATTCAACCCGGAATCCTTTTGTCTATCTCCCGGTATTTTCAGATTTTTTATCTGGACCGGGCTGTTTTGGCCTGAAAAAGCGCTCACGCGCGCACTTTTCCAAAATGACCATTTTACCCCTGGTCACATTTCTAATTCTTTCATACACATAGAGACCTCATATGCATATTTCACAGTTCAGTGAAATGATCAGCATAATTTTCTCTATTTTCTGACAAAATATGGTACTCATCGGCTACCAGCCCGATCTTTCCCAAAATTACGATTTTGCCCCTGCATTCTCTTTCTGGCATCTATTCTCATCTTCTTATCCTTCATCTTAAGTTATAGAAATTCTCTTTCAATAACCCATCCCCTAAACTATTCAGGAGTCATCGTTAATTGAAAGGCTCGACAACCTGCCCATATCAGGTTATCTTACACACGAACCAGCCCATATCAAGCTACCTGCAGAATTCCTAGGCTTAAGACTTAGGATATTCCTCATATTCCTCATTTTGAACCTAGGTGAACTGTCCCGATTCTGTAGGTTAAAGACTTAACTCATCTTTAAATCCTGAAGGACTCAGCTCATCCCTCAGATTCCTTCAAAATACAGGTAAGTGATCCTTCCATATCATATTACTACCCTGGGACTACAGGTTTAGCAGCCTGCCCATATCAGACTACTTCCCAGTTCTCCTAGACCAAAAAATCCGGATGTTACAATTCTCCTCCCCTTTTAAAAATTTTATCCTCGAAATTTTAAGGGATACCTCATCTTTCCTGAAGAGATCTTCTTACTGACCTATACAGCTATGTGATTCTTATAACGCAGTCATATATATAACCAGTAAGATCATCCCTCTCTGTCTTATCCTCACTCCAATGATGGTCTAGAGGAGCAACAGCTTGGTCCCAGACCTTCCACATGGATTCTTAGCAACTAACATCTCTCGTTATAGTTGCTTACAGCTATCCATGTTTTAACCCTTCATACAGCACCCTCATCACTGAGTTAAGATAGATTTATTATCTTACTAATTATTTCTCACGACTCGTTATAATGACCATATTCTCTAGATCAGAAAAGAACTCTTCATTACTCACATCATTTACATCTAGGCATACAGTTCTTCACAGCTAAGTCGCCCTTACAACTATGGTTCTTCTTAACCATTCTTAGGGTCGACCTCAGGGGATTTGGAGACTCTGTTCGAAAAAATGGAAAATACTCTTCCTGTTGTCTTTGACCTAGGGATGTCAGCATTCTTAGGGCAAACTCTGGAAAAGTGGCCCTTGTCACCACACTTAAAACAACTGTCTTGCCCTGCTCGACACTCCCTTGTGCCATGGTTCTTTCCACATCTTTGACATCGCTGCTCTCCAACCTGATCCTCACCTTGATCAGTCCCCTGCCTAAATTGTTGCCTCTTCCTATTGTTACTATTATTGGCTTCATAACCTGAGCTACCTCCCAGAGTGCTCCTAGCCAATGCTTCTTTACCTCTAGCCTCTGACTTAGCTACTTCCTTGCTCCTTACGCTGTTCCCGGTTGCTGTATGATTGGTCATACTTCTTTCTGTCAATCTGCAGACTTCTACAGCTCTATTGAACTGCGTAAGTTGCTGAGGAATTATTCTTTCCTTTAGGGCACTGCTCAGACCCTCTACTAATATCTTTGTCGACCATTCTTCGTCCTCCATTCTTCTAAGGTATGTGGAATAGTGCGACAATCGGAGATACTTAGCCAAATACTCATCAATGGCTCTTTCTCTCCCTGTTTCAAAGTAAGGAACTCAGCTTCCTTCGCGTCCCTCACTGACTGGGGAAAGTATTTTTTCCCTAAACTCCCAGAAACATTTCCCATGTAACTGGGATTCCTTTTGCTCGAAGAATAAGCTCGGTATTCCTCCACCATCTTCGCGCATCCTTCTCTAGCTTGAAAATGGCCAGCCGGGCTTTTCTTCCTGATGGGCAATCCAGCACCTCAAAAATCTTCTCAAGCTATCTATCCAATCCTCAGCTACTTGGACGTCAAATGTCCCCTCAAACGCCGGAGGATTGTACTTTTGGAATCGCTCCATCCATTGCTGAATGCTATTAGGATCTACCACTGGATCCTCTATTCTCGACTGCTCATTATTCGGAGAAATTCCTAATATCCCTTCTGCTGGTCTATCAGGGGTCCGCAATTGATTAACTATAGCTGTAAGAGTAGCTATAGTGGCATCTCTTTCTTGATCTCGGCGAACTTGTTTCGCCCTCATTTCTTCCATCATCCTCTGCTGCTGTTCTAGCCTAGCAAGGATGACTTGCATAGGATTTACCTCATTGGAGTTTCCAGCTTCCTCTACGTGTGGCTCCTCCACTTGAATTCTACGTCCTCATCTCTTGTTCACCATCTGGTTCCTTGTCAATCAGAAAAGAAAAGTGAACACATAACATCGTACTACTTACTCATCTAGGGGTTTTTACCTCCACTGGGCTTTTCTAAATCTCTATGTACTCTAAGGAAATAACCTTTCTACATCAGAGCATCACTAAGCCAGAACCTTCTGTTCTGTGCCAGAATCTTATGCTCTGAGCCAGAATCCTGTCTGGTTTATGCAAGAAGCTATTGCTCTGATACCAAAATGAAACATCCTCCCTTAGACTCCTCAGAGAAATTTAAAATTTTACTCTTAAGTTCCTTATTCTGAACCTTTACTTTGAAAACTAATTTATCTCGTTCTACACATCCAAATGAGGCTTATTACCTATCCACGTAATGCCCCAGATGTGTACAATCGGCTCACCAAATTTTGTGGCCAAACTCCTTCGTTTACCAGGTCAAACTTAGGACAGAACCCTGCTACCTCAGGACCTTCGAATTTCTCTTTTCATTTCTCATTCGCAAATTGAACATGCCAAACAATATTTATTATTAAATAATACAATGTCATACAACAAGTCATACACAAAATTCTTATATTTTATTACATCTTTTCCTGCCCGAACTTCGGCAGTATAACCGCTAGGCTTTATCTGTACAAAGAAATGAACCGTACTGATTCGGTAATTCCCTCATGAGAACTACCATTCTACGTAAGTACCCAGGAAAGACTGGATGAATCGGCTAGGTCCACTCACTTCCAGCCTCCTTAGACAGTACCTACGTGCACAGTACTTATCATATTCTGATGTTCAGTCTTAAATTCGGAAGCATAACGGCATCTCTCAAAATTCTTAGAATTCAGTTCAACATAATTTCCCTGTAATGGGTTAGATATGGGGAATGAGATTCGGGGGAATCTCAGTAGTAAATAATCATAACAATATATGTAATGCAGTGTGACAGTACTTGCTTGTGATTGTGTATAGATAAGTATGCTGCATGCTACCATACTCAATAACATATGATCATAGCATTGCAGTAGAGCTTCAGACATAACATATAAGACAACAATCCAACCAAACAATAGCACATCAAATCACAAAGCCATTACATAAAAGCTAGGATTAGTTACTACCTCAAAAGCTTAGCAGAACTCTACTATCTCTATACTGCTTCCAGCTCCGCCAGAACTTCCTTTCTTCTTTCTTTCTCCTTCTCTCTCTTCTTTCTCTCTCTTTCTTGCCCAAAACCATGATGCAAATGAATGGGGAGGGGGGGTATTTATAGTTTCCTTCGATGGCATTTTTCGTAATTTTGAAGCCTTATGAACTCGTGGTCCTGGTTTTTCCTGGAATTTCCTATTTTCTTTTATTCCCTTTTACTGCATCACCCAGGACACCTCAGTGGACACCTCAGCATGCACATTTCTCACATGTCACAATTCCTGGGACACCTCATCAGCTGACTCAGCATTTCCAGTCCAATCTAGTACCGGTCCGGTCCGATTTCCCACAAACTGGACCCAACGGCTGAGATTGTGCCACGTGTCCTTAACTTTTCTTCTTCCTCTAAGATGGAGCCATGTGGCACCTGGAAGGGACCTTTCACGCCTTCCAATGCTATCCAGATAAGTCCCGGACTTTATCTGATCACCTCCTCGGTTATCGTGCCAACCGAGTAACTTTACTGAAAAGTCATTAAATCATTATTTTAATGTCACTTTTTCCCCTGAATCACTGGGCCTGCGTTTTTGGGCCTGGGAATATCATCTTGGGTCTCTGATCCAGCCCAAGTACTCTGATGGCACGATTCCCAAGAAACACCCCTTGGCAAATTACCAAAATGCCCTTAGTCTCTCTTTCTTTACTTTATTAGGTCTAGGGGCATTATTGTCTTTTCCCATCTTACCAGAGTATTCTTTGACCCTGGTCAACTATCCAGATAACTTCCCTGGACTGTCTAACCTTAGGCAAATGACCAAAATACCCTTTACTCATTCTTCAGCTGTTCTATAACATAGGGGCATTTTCGTCATTTCGCACCTTTTTCCCGGACACCGGCCCCTTTTACCACTGGACTGATCTAATGGGCCTGGGCCTTCCCTGGTGTCACTAAAGGCCTTAGAAACACTATACGGCCCCCTGGCCACAGTCTGATCATCCCTATCGGGACTGCTTTTCCTTACCGATTATAACTGTAAATTCCCATCTTCCGAAATTTTTACAGAAAATTCGGGACCTCAAATCAAAATTTCGTGACTCCTCATTCAACCCGGAATCCTTTTGTCTATCTCCCGGTATTTTCAGATATTTTATCCGGACCAGGCTATTTTGGCCTGAAAAAGCGCTCACGGGCACACTTTTCCAAAATGACCATTTTACCCCTGGTCATATTTCTAATTCTTTCATACACATAGAGACCTCATATGCACATTTCACAGTTCAGTGAAATGATCAGCATAATTTTCTCTATTTTCTGACAAAATATGGTACTCATCGGCTACCAGCCCGATCTTTCCCAAAATTACGATTTTGCCCCTGCATTCTCTTTCTGGCATCTATTCTCATCTTCTTATCCTTCATCTTAAGTTCTAAAAATTCTCTTTCAATAAATCATACCCTAAACTATTCAGGAGTCATCGTTAATTGAAAGGCTCGACAACCCGCCCATTTCAGGTTATCTTACACAGGAGCCAACCCATATCAAGCTACCTGCAGAATTCCTAGGCTTAAGACTTAGGATATTCCCCACATTCCTCATTTTGAACCTAGGTGAATTGTCCCGATTTTGTATGTTAAAGACTTAGCTCCTTTTTAAATCCTGAGGAACTTAGCTCATCCCTCGGATTCCTACAAAATATAGGTAAGTAATCCGCCCATATCAGATTACTACCCTGGGACTACGGGTTTAGTAGCCTGGCCATATTAGACTACCTCCCAGTTCTCCTAGACCTAAAAATTGGGATGTTACAAGTTCTCCGCTTGGGTTGTCTTCTTACTCTCAAGCAACCATTCTTTGGCACTTTTAGAATTGCCAATCTGCATCTGAGGCAGTGATGAATCATCAAATTCAGAATCTACCTTATCCTCCTGTACTGCATCAGCTTCCTTAAATTGTACCTGTTTTCCACTTCTTAGAGATATGGCATTCACCCCTCTTGGATTAATAACAGTGTTCGAAGGTATGCTGCCACTATTTTTTCCTTAGATGTCACTCATTGTATTAGAAGCTTGAGTTAAGTGGCTTGTGATATCTGCATTCTTACAACTTAACTCCTCAAGTTTTCTATGTATATCTGTATTGTCCTTTTTTATACTTTGGAGAATTGAGGCTATGGAGGTGAACTGACCATCATTCTCCTTGAGCTTATGATCCATATTGGTCATTCTACCATCCATGTTATTCATTTGTGCTTCCATACTCTTTAACAATTGGGAGGTCTCTTCTGGTCTTGAAGGCACTAAAGCATTAGGTTGTGTGGGAACCACAGACCTTGCATTACTTGGTAGTTGCTTGAGGAAACACCACCACCTTGAAATTGATTAGATCTATTTTCCCCACTCCCCCACCTAAAATTTAGATGGTCTCTCCAGCCAGGATTATATGATCATAGCTGCCACTTCCTCATACTGTCTATCACATGTACTTGTAGCATGCATCATTGAACCACATGATTGGCATCCTGTAACTAGGGCTTGTGAGGTATCCACTGCATGAACTTGTTTTGTGGAGTGTAGCTCCCTTTCAATCAGACTCATCCTCTTTTCTATTCGATTTCCCAAGGCTGCTATCTCAGCTAAGATTGCATTCGAACTACCTGAAGATGAGGGTGGTAATCTTCTTGGATCTTCAGTTTGATGGTCCTCATTAGCCATTTTCTGGAACAAATCCCAACTTACTTGTGGGGTGTTATCTCTCAATGAACCATTCGCAGCAGCATTCAAGGACACTTTATTGTGGGGTAGTAGACCATCAAAGAAGATGTCTACTAAATCAGCCTTAGTGATGTTGTGGTGGGGACATCGAGCCAAAAGGTTAATGAATCTTGTCCAATACTCATGCAAAGACTCTCCATCCTGTTGCATAACATTAGTGATCTCCTTTTTCATCCGAGTAGTCTTAGAGGCTGGGAAAAACTGTTCAAGATAAGTAGATTTCAGCTGATCCCATGTAAGAGTTGAAAAGTGGGTTGGCAATTTGTACAGCCACTCCTTAGCCTTCCCTTCCAAAGTGAAATGGAAGCACCTCCTCAAGACATCATCCAAAGTGGCAATTGGAGGCTTCATTGAAGAACAGATCATGTGCATAATTTGTAGGTGCCTGTGTGGACATTCTCCTGCAAAACCATGAAATTTAGGTAAGACTGCAATCAAAGCTCCTTTAATTTCAAAATTGGCCTCTTCAGTATAAAAACCATTAGGATCACAATTCACATGCGAATGATTTATTTCCCTAACACTTCTATTATCTTCTACGTTCATTTCATTCTCTCCATGCGCATTGTGCCTATTATGATTAATCTCAGCCATGTTAGAAGTTGCTAATGGAAACTCTAAATTCAATTCAGTTTCAGACTCCGAAATACTAGAGGAGGAACTAGATTTTGCTTCTTCTTCTCTAAATTCCCTAAATTCTCTCCTTAGTTTCCTAAGTCTTCTCTCAATCTCAGGTTCAAAAGGCACTAGTGCTTCGGTTCTCTTACGCATGCAATGCAAAAACAATAAAAAATAATCAATGCAAATAATCAGATTCAGATTCAGAAGTTGCACAGCAGAAAATTTTCAGTAAGTCGCAACCCAAGAGGATTTTGGTCGCAACCCAAAATTACAGAAAGCTATAGTCACGCCTAAAAGATTTAAACGTCGTGACTGGTTTTCACAGAGAGCAATCAGATATCACAGATGCAATAAGGTCGTGACACAGAGTATTTAACGTCGCGACTAAAAATGACAGAGAGTAAATGTCACGACTCAGGTCAGGAAGGCCGCGACTCTCAGTCACAGAGACTAATCCTGCAGAAAGTTAGAAAAAGATGCAGTATGCAATGTGTAACATCCCGATTTTTGGGTCTAGGAGAACTGGGAGGTAGTCTGATATAGGCAGGCTGCTAAACCTGTAGTCCCAGGGTAGTAATCTGATATGGGCGGATCATTTACCTATATTTTATAGGAATCCGAGGGATGAGCTAAGTCCTTCAGGATTTAAAGATGAGTTAAGTCTTTGACCTACAAAATAGGGACAGCTCACCTAGGTTCAAAAAGAGGAATGTAAGGAATATCCTAAGTCTTAAAGCCTAGGAATTCTGCAGGTAGCTAGATATGGGCTGGCTCCTGTGTAAGATAACCTGATATGGGCAGGTTGTCGAGCCTTTCAATTAACAATAATTTCTGAAGAGTTCAGGGGACGAGTTGTTGAAAGAGAATTTCTAGAACTTAAGATAAAGGATAAGAAGATAAGTAAGGACACCAGAAAGAGAACTCAAGGGCATAATCGTAATTATGGGAAAGATCGAGCTGGTAGCGGATGAGTACCATATTTTACCAAAAAATAGAGAAAATTATGCTGATTATTTCACTAAACTATGAAATGTGCATATGAGGTCCCTATGAGTATGAAAGAATTAGAAATATGACCAAGGGTAAAATGGTCATTTTGGAAAAGTGTGCGCGTGAGCGTACTTTCAGGCAAAAACAACCCGGTCCGAATTTAATATTTGAAAATACCGGGAGATAGAGAAAAGGATTCCGGGTTGAATGAGGAGTCACGGAATTTTGATTTGAGGTACCGATTTTTCTGTAAAAATTTTGGAAGATGGGAATTTACAGTTATAATCGGTAAAGGAAAAGCAGTCCGAATAGAGATGATCGGACTGTGGCCGGAGGCCATATAGTATTTTTAAGACCTATAGTGACACCAGGGAAGGCCCAGGCCCATTATATCAGTTTTGTGGTAAAGGGGCCGGTGTTCGTAGAAAAAGGTGCAAAATGACGAAAGTGCCCTTATGTTATAAAATAATGAAAGAATGAGTAAAGGGTATTTTGGTCATTTGGGTAAGGTTAGACAGTCAAGACAGGATATCTGGATAGTTGACCAGGGTCAGAGAATACTCTGGTAAGATGTGAAAAGACAATAATGCCCCTAGACTTATTAAAGTAAAGAAAGAGGAACCGAGGGCATTTTGGTAATTTGCCAAGGGATGTTTCTTGGGAATCGAGCCATCAGCATACTTGAGCTTGATCAGAGATCCAAGATGACATTCCAAAGCCCAAAAATGTAGCCCACGAATTATGTGAGACAAAGTGGCATTAAAATAATGTTTTGGTGACTTTTCAAGAAAGTAAAGTTACTCGGTTGGCGTGATGACCGGGGAGGTGATCAGATAAGGTCCTGGACTTATCTGGAGGCCATGAGGTGGCGAAAAAGGTGTCCTCATGGGTCCCACAAGGCGCCACATGTCATGAGTATAAGGAAAGTAGAAAAAGCTAGAAAAGGTGAAGGACACGTGGCACGATCTCAGCCGTGTATTCCGGTGTAAGACTCTGGAATTTTTCCAGAGGCTTCTTGGACCTGCATTTTCGCCATGTGAGAGATTAGGTGTTCCATGAGGTGTCCCTTGGATGATTTCATGATGATGATGTCATAAATGGAAAAGAAAATAAGAAATTCTAGGAAAATCGGTGGCCACAAGTTCAGAGTTCTTAAGAATTACAAGAATGCTATCCGTGGAAAGTATAAATACCCCCTCCCCCTCCCATTTTCATCATCCCACGGTTTTGCAGGAGAAAGAGAGAGAAAGAAGGAGAAAGAAAGAAAGAGAGAAAGGAAGAAAGAAAGAAAGAAAGGAAGTTCTGGCGGAGCTGAAAGCAGTATAGAGATTCTAGAGTTCTGCTAAGCTTTTGAGGTAGTAACTAATCCTAGATTTTATGTAATGGCTTTGTGATTTGATGTGCTATTGTTTGGTTGGATTGTTGTCTTATATGTTATGTCTGAAGCTCTACTGCAATGCTATGATCATATGTTATTGAGTATGGAAGCACGCAGCATACTTATCTGTACACAATCACAAGCAAGCACTGTCACACTGCATTACATATATTGTTATGATTATTTACTACTGAGATTCCCCCGAATCTCATTCCCCATGTCTAACCCATTGTAGGGAGATTATGTTGAAGTGAATTTTGAGAATTTTAAGAGACGCCGTTATGCTGCCGAAATTATGGCAAAATGGCAGTAATAAAGAAAAGAGCTGATACGTACTGTGTACGTAGGTACTGTCTAAGGAGTCTGGAAGTGAGTGGACCTAGCAGGTTCATCCAGTCTTTCCTGGGTACTTACATAGAATGGTAGTTCTCACGAGAATTACCGAATCAGTACAAGATCAGTTACTTTTAAAGTTGAAGCCTAGCGATTATACTGCGAAATTTTAGGTAGGAAAAGATGTAATAGAAATATGAGGATTTTGTGTATGCACTGTTGTATGACATTTCGTTATTCAATAATAAATATTGTTTGGCATGTTCAATTTGTGGATGAGGAATTAAAAGAGAAATTCGTAGGCCCTGAGGTAGCAGTGTTCTGACCTCAGATTGACCTAGTAAATGAAAGAATTTGACCACGAAATTTGGTGAGCCAGTTGTACACATCTGGGGTATTCCGTGGATAGGTAATAAGCCTCATTTGGATGTGTAGAATGAGATAAATCAGTTCTCAAAATAAAGGTTCAGAATAAGGAACTTAAGAGTAAAATTTTAATTTCTGGGCTTAAGTTAAGATATAATCAAGCTAATATTGCGTCCATAAGTGTACTCTGAGGAATCTAAGGGAGGATGTTTCACAATGCAAGCTAAAAACTACTAAAAACTGAAATGCAATGAAAGACAAGGAAAATGACTCAGGTAGGCAATAGAATTGACAAACAATTACTAGGGAACCAATTACTTAGCTCCCCGGCAAAGGCGCCATTGACAAGAGCCTCGGATTGTCACAGTCCGAGCCATCAAAATTAAGTGAATTGCACCCTAGTAATGAAGTATAAGGCACAACCCTATCGTTCTTCTCAAGGAGCCTTTCTAAAGGAATCCTAGCGAATTGGATGTCAAATTCAATGGTAAACCTGAGTAAAGAGTAAATGGTTTTGTGGGTGCAGTAAAATAAAGATGCAGTAAAATAGATGGTTTTGTGTTTTTGTTTAAGATGCAGTAAAATGTATATGGAGTTTGAAATCACTAAGTCTTGAATAAAACCTCAATCGATCGATTTAGTCTAGAACCCTAATATTCTTTCAACTCCTTTGATCAAAGGTAGTTTAAAGACTATTATTGAACTGCTAAGGATCACTTAGTGTGTAATTTAAACCAGATGAAGAATGCCCTCGAATGAGCGTCAATCGACTAACCCTAGAATTCAAGCAATCGAATCAATTAGCAACGATCGTTGACAACCGTTCAACTAGCTTAAACTCAAAACTGAAATATTGTATTTAAATCAGCATTCAAACATCCAAAGTAAATTACAATTGTCTAATAAGAGAATAATCAATTGATATTCAAAACTTGTTCATATGATGAAAAACCCTAGATCTAGAAGCAATCATAATATGACAAGATACAAATTAGAACAGTAAAAACTCCCTGTTTCAGTCCGTGAGCTCAAGATACTAGATCCATCACCAAGAGACTAAAGGTTTAGCCTCTTGTAACACCCCAATTTTTAGGCCTAGAGATGCCAGAAAGAGAAATCAAGGGCATAATTGTAATTATGGGAAAAATCGGGCTGGTAGCCGATGAGTACCATATTTTGTCAGAAAATAGAGAAAATTATGCTGATCATTTCACTGAACTGTGAAATGTGCATATGAGGTCTCTATGTGTATGAAAGAATTAGAAATATGACCAGGGGTAAAATGGTCATTTTGGAAAAGTGTG
Organism: Leucaena leucocephala; assembly: GCA_037074615.1. Lineage (NCBI taxonomy): Eukaryota > Viridiplantae > Streptophyta > Magnoliopsida > Fabales > Fabaceae > Leucaena > Leucaena leucocephala. The sequence continues at coordinate 7,446,463 of CM073545.1, forward strand.
CGCGTGAGTGCTTTTTCAGGCCAAAACAGCCCGGTCCGGATAAAATATATGAAAATACCGGGAGATAGAGAAAATGATTCCGGATTGAATGAGGAGTCACAGAATTTTGATTTGAGGTCCCGATTTTTTTGTAAAAATTCCTGAAGATGGGAATTTACAGTTATAATCGGTAAAGGAAGAGCAGTCCGAATAGAGATGATCGGACTATGGACAGACGCCATACAGTGTTGTCTAAGGCCCGTAGTGACACCAGGGAAGGCCCAGGCCCATAATATCAGTTCAGGGGTAAGAGGGGCCAGTGTCCGGGAAAATGTGCAAAATGACGAAAATGCCCTTAGTTATAGAATAACTGAAGAATGAGTAAAGGGTATTTTGGTCATTTGGCTAAGGTTAGACAGTCAAGAAGGGATATCTGGATAGTTGACCATGGCCAGAGAATACTCTGGTAAAATATGAAAAGACAATAATGCCCCTAGACCTAGTAAAGGAACTGAAAGGACTTAAGTGCAATTATGGAAAGTTTTAAGGCCAAAAAGGAAAGTGGACAAAAATGTGGGGTCCTTAAGTGTAATTTTAGTCAGGCCGGAAGTGGTTTGGACTGTCCGAAAGCATTTCAGTCCCAGATTTCACCGATAGAGAGAGCAAGTGACGCTCGGTAATCTGGCTTAATACAGGAATTTTTGAAGACTCCAGATAGCCAGAAATGGACTGATCGTCCAAAAGTTATAAAAATTCGTACCGGATATCCTAGAATTCAGATCTAGGTGAGAAAATACAGGATGATACGTCCTTGTGGGACGGATGTCAGGAAACTGACAGAATACCGATAGGAGGTCTGTAGAAAAAGTTATTCGCAAATCAGAAAATCCAGACGGGAGTGTGAGGCCTCCGGGTATCCGATAGGGAGATTTATTGGTATTTAAAAAGGGACTGAATGAGTTCGGATGATCTCGGTCAGATGACTGATATGACTCACAGGGATGCCTGAACACCGCAGGCCAGTGTATCGGACAGAAGGAGCCGGTGTCCGGATATGTGTATAAACGGTGAATAATAGATAAAATATTCAATAAATATTAACGGGGGAAGATTCCTCGTAATGCGTGCCATGAAGGTATTGGACCCGGAAAGGCCCAATAATGTCGCCAACAGAGGCCCAATGAGACACTTGGACTGATAGGTGGGCCAGTGTCCGGCAGAACCCCAGAAAAGTGCGAAATTACGAAAATGCCCCTGTGTTGTACAAAAGTGTAACAGATGAATGGAGGGCATTTTGGTAATTCTGGACAGGCCCAGAAGCCAAGGTATATACAGATAAAGCTACTTAGAGTCAATATATGCCCTGACAGAGTACAGAAGGGTGTAAAATGACGATTTTACCCTTAGGGTTAAAATAGTGCAAGAAAGGGCACCCAAGGGTATTTTGGTAATTTGCCAAGGGCTGTTTCTTGGGAATCGAGCTATCAGAGTACTTGAGCTTGATCAGGATCCAAGACAACATTTCCAGAGCCAAAAAACGTAGCCCATGAAGTATGTGAGACAAAGTGGCATTAAAATACTATTTTAATGCTGTTTCAATAAAGTATAGTTACTCGGTCGGCACGATAACCGAGGAGGCGATCAGATAAAGTCCTGGATTTATCTGGATAGCATTGGAAGGCGTGACAGGTGCCAGTAAGATGACACATGGCGCCAACATAAAGGCAGAAGAAAAAGTTGAGGACACGTATTACGAGGCAAGAGACTGGACCGGTGAGTCAGCATGCTGAGTCAGCTGCTGAGGTGTCCAGGATTTCAGACATGTGATAAATGTGGCGCTGAGGTGTCCTGGTGAGGGGTCCCAATGATGTCATGCATGATGCAGTAAAGGAGGAATTAAAGAAAATAGGAAAATCCAGGAAAAACCAGGACCGCAGGATCAAAGTTCATAGAAACTGCAGAATTGCCATTGAAGGCAATTATAAATACCCCCCTCCATTCCATTTTCATTCACGCAAGGCAAGGGAGAAGGGAGAGAAAGAAGAGAGAGAAGGAGAAGGAAAGGAAGAGAGAAAGGAGCAAAGGAAGTAAGGAAGTTCTGGCGGAGCTGGATGCAGAATAAGGATAATGGAGTTCTGCTAAGCTAGCTAGGTAGTAACTAATCCTAGCTTTTATGTAATGACTTTGTGATTTGTTGTGCTATTGTTTGGTTGGATTGTTGTCTTATATGTTATGTCTGAAGCTCTGCTATAATGCTATGATCATATGTTACTAAGCATGGAAGCACGCAGCATACTTATCTGTACACAATCACAAGCAAGCACTGTCACTCTGCATTACATATATTGTTATGATTGTTGCTACTGAGATTCCCCCGAATCTCATCCTAATAAGTAAACCATTACAGGGGAGGTTATGTCAAAATGAATTCTGGGAATTTTAAGAGACGCCGTTATGCTGCCGAAGTAAAGACTGAACATCAGTATATGATAAGTACTGTGTACGTAGTGCTGTCTAAGGAGGCTAGAAGTGAGTGGACCTAGCCGGTTCATCTAGTCTTTCCTGGGTACTACGTAGAATGGTAGCTCTCATGAGGGGATTACCGAATCAGTACGGTTCAGTTCTTTGTACAGATGAAACGTAACGGTTATGCTGCCGAATTTCAGGCAGGAAAAGATGTAATAGAGATATGAGAATTTATGTACATGACTGGATGTAAAACAACTTATTAATTAATAATAATTGTTGTTTGGCATGTTTGACTGATATATGATGGATGTATGCCTATGTATGTAATGTTGGTTGCTGAAAATTAACGCTATGAACAGTAATACGTGGTGACAAGGTCATGTTTGATAAATGATTAAAAATAGTAAATGGATGAATAAATGTACGAAATTTTTATGGTAAATAGTAGACATACCAAGATTTAATTTGATATATAAAACGTCTCATTTGGATGTCTACACAAGGAGATATAAATTATCAAAGTTGGGACCAGAATGCTGGATTCAGGAGAAAAACGCTGGATGAACAGTAAAATAGAAACGTTGACTGACATTGACTCGGTCAATACATGGTCAACGAGTTATTTTTTCCTGAAATATAATTGAGTTATCTTCATTTATCAATTGGAACCACTTCATTTTGATTTTTCTATAATTAGTTATGATTTTTCGAAGTCAGGTCACTTATCTGGAATTTTGAAGTGAACAGTACTCGATAAGAGTAAAATTCCAGATTGGGGAATTGGACTTCAATGACCTTGAAAGTGGTTCTAAATGCTACTGAATGGTCCCTAAGACATATGAAAGGAAGGATGTTTCATTTTGGTATCAGAGCAAAGGATTCTGGCTTAGGAAATGTTCTGAATAAATAATTTATGGTGTTAGTACAGAATAAGGATAGCACGGAACAAAGGGTTCTGGCTCCGAGCATAAGATTCTGGCATGGAACAGAAGGTTCTGGCTCAGTGATGCTCTGGTTTAGTTAGTTTGATTCCTTAAACAAATGAGAAGTTTGAGTGGTCCTCTCCCTAGAGTAGGATATAGGGATGGTGTTCACTGCTTGGAAAGGTTTAGACAGAAGACAGTGACACCCAGATGTATGAGGCTGGGCCCCGAGCTTTATAGCCTTACGAAGAATATGATTATGATGGGCTAATCTTAGTCAGCCGATACAGTCGAGGTCTCGTGTTTATTAACACAATATGGCTGGACTAAGCAGAATAATGTTTGAGAAGCAGTTTCCTCTATGGATAGGGACAGAAGTTGATCAGTTTACGACTGAGGAAGCTGCAAAGAGTAGCTTGAGGTATCGTGTTGTAACCAGATACTGTAGTGAGGATGCCAGTTATCCAAGTTACAACAAGTTAAGTCACGATGAGATGTGGGCAACCCAGGCTCGCCAAGATCAAGAGCGAGATTCTGCTATCACTACGGCGGTTGCTGCTGCGGTTGCAAGATTACAGCAGTCTGGGAAGGAGGTAGTACCAGAGAATGATATAGAACCTGAACCTCAGCCAGATCATGAGCAGACTGGAATGAATAGACATCAGGGGTCTATAAGAAATAATAATGACCAGGAAAGTCTGCAAACATGGATGGAATGATTCCATAAATTTGATCCGCCCATGTTGAAGGGACTTTTGACACTCAAACAGCTGAGGATTGGGTAAGCTAGTTAGAGAAAATCTTTAAAATTTTAGAATGTCCCACTGAAAGAAAGACTCAGCTGGCAGTTTACAAGCTAGAAAAGAATGTGCAATAACCAGAAAAGAGTGAGCTTACTCCATCAGTACCACTGAAAGTGATGCCACCAGGTTCCTTGAAAAGGAATAGTAAGAAGAGAAATGAGCCAGCATATGGGTCAAAAGTTCATAAGAAGCAAGGAAGTAGGCCAGGTAGTGGGCCAAGAGAAGTTAGTAGGCAACCAAGGCCTAATGAATGTAGGAACTGTGGTCGAGACCATGGTATGAGGCCTTGTCCAGTAGGTCAAGGGTTACGCTATAGGTGTGGAAAGTATGGACATTATGCCAGGGAGTGTCCACAGAACACAACAGGCGAAAGATACTCGACTTAGGGAAGAATATATACCCTGACTGGCAACAAGATAAGAAAGTCTCCTGTGCCAAACTAAGGTACGAGTTTATTTGTGTTCTGTTTCCACTGGCTAATGAATGGATAAATCCTGTATTGGATTGGATTGTATTGTCCAGTATGCACACTATTGAGCTACCCTATACCTAGTATGTTGCCGTTGTATGAGGATGAGTATGACTACATGTTTTAAAAGTAGGAAGTAGAGAAGAGGGGTCTTATGTCGCGACTAATATGTACAGATAAGTTGATGTTGTGACGTAAGAAGACCTCAGGTCGCGATGAGTAATATTGCAGTACGCGACCAGTGTACAAAGGAGTTCAGGTAGCGATGTTATGGGTTGCGACTAAAAGACGCATAGATGCCAAGTCGTGACGAGTAGTGTGCGACGGTCGGGACTAAAAGTCGCAGAGTATGTGAGTTACGACTATAATTGGCAGAGGCCATATGATGAAGAGAATGAAGGTACCAAACTCGCTGAAGGCCATTAGCTAGAGGATTGGTATAGCATATGGTAAGCCATACAGTACAAAGGTACTAAGGTACGAAAGATCAGTTTAAGACAATGTGAAAAAGTAGATCCTCTATGTGGTAACTAAGAGTAGATCTATATTACAGGGGTTTTTATTCAGCTAATCTGAATAGAAGACCTAAAAGCTAGGATGAGATTTGCCCAGGAATGATCCTAGCACATGGTCTAAGGTTAGAGACGTGATGGGTAATAGATAAAGAGCTCAATGTTCTCTGAGCAGAGGGATTCCGTCACGGAGAAGTGATAGACCTAGGGCATAGTACCCTAGAAAGTAGAAGTAATGATGGAAAGATAGAAGAAGTTGAAAGATAGTAAAGAGGTAGCCACAGTTAAGAGATAAAGTGACTCCCCTATATCCTATATGAGATAGAGTAATGAAGGGTTGAGTCTATACCCTGGTAAGAGGGTAGTGTGGCAGCCTAAGTAAGATAGACAGATGTTCTTGTCAGATCCTGACCATGTGATTGATAATCTGACAGATAATGCGATAGATAGTATGATCAGATGATGATCTGACAAATGATATGATAAAGGAAATATGTTTGAGGCTTACTTAGATTATTATGATGTCTGATGGATGGTTGAGCAAAATATGATGATATGGCTTATGTTGCCATAAGTTATGATAGTTGCATCTCCTTGCAGTTGTCATATGATGACATGCATGTTAGAGTATGCTCTGATGAATGGATACTCCCCTTTTAGCAGTACATAGGGCTGGTAATTTGGGTTGGGCCCGCGGGCCCAACCCGCCAACCCGCCAAAAACTGGCGGGTTGGGTTGCAAAAATTGCAACCCACTTTGATGCGGGTCTTTTTGACCCGCACCCGCCAAGCCCGCACCCGCGGCGGGCTAACCCGCCAGGTTGGCGGGTTAGCCCGCTTTTTTTTTTTTTACTTTTTTTTTAATTTTTTTTATTATTTATATTACACATTTATACCTTACTAATTTGAGAGCCTTAGTTAAACAAGAGACATTATACTTAATTTATATTAACTTTATCTCATTGAGTCATTTCTTTCTTTATATATATTTATTTTATTTTATTATAATTTTTTTTGTGATAGATTTATCTATAGATAGTGACAAAATTGACTAAATAAATATTTTGACGACTTAAGACATGATTCGAATCTAATTAATATTGACATATGTAATTTTTTTAAAAAAAAAGTTGAAAAAAAATTTAAAAATTATATATAAAAAATTAAAAAAAAAAACAAAAAAGCTGGCGGGTTGGCGGGCTAGCCCGCCAACCCGCCATGGCGGCCCCAACCCGCCTCCCCCCAACCCGCGGCGGGCCAACCCGTTTTTGGCGGGTTGGCCCGCATTACCACCCCTAGCAGTACATGCAGGGTAGAATGTATATGAGTACATATATGAGATGAGAAAGTTATGAGAAAGTATGTTGCTCCCATACCATATGTTATGAGGATGATATGAATGTATTGAGGATGATAGATAGTCTCAGTTTATGGGACGATAAGTTATGATATGATATTCAGATATGAATTATGATTGAGGTTACTCAGGTATTTCTATAAGCTTGTGAATACAGTACTCAGGGCCATTTCTATTGAGCGGAATGGTATACAGATAACGGTAGAGGGATTGTTTCTAGATCACTCTTCAGATAAGAGTTGGATCTGAAACAGGTGGCTCTCAGATAGAGCTAGATTCAGATGAGTATAGATCACTCTTCAGATAAGAGTTGGATCTGATGTAGAATGCTCGCAGTTAGAGCATAATTCAAATGGCTCGCAGTTAGAGCACAGGTTGAAAGATGAGAAGGAACTCCTGAGTAAGAGAGAAAGTAAGTAAAGTCTGGGTAAATGATATGAGGCTATAAAATTTTTCAAATATTTATGGAGTTATCAACAGGTGGAAGCAGTTAACCTTATAACTTAGTCTGTTAGTTTAAGATCTTCGAGAGATATACAGTACAACAGAATCGTAGTTAGATTCTGGAGGGTCGCAGTTAGATCCTAGCATGGTTCCAGGATCGCAGTTAGATCCTAATAGCTTCAGAGTCGCAGTTAGATTCTGAAGAGGCTAATGGTTGATCGCAGTTAGATCCCGAGGTCACAGTTAGACCTAGCCTAAGGAAAGTAATGAGCCATGAGATATGAGTACAATGTAGTATCTCTTTGGGAAGATGAATGCCAAAGACGAAGTTAAGGTGAGGAAGCTTCACTAGTTGATAAACTCACCCAGAGAAATTATTTTATAATGGTTTTCTCAGGTAGCCTCTAGTATACAGACTAAACTTAGATTTCCCTTAGCAAAGACGGAGTCCAAGTCCAAAGCTGAGTACTGATATTCAAAGTTTGATAGAAGTATGCCTGAGAAGCAGAAAAGAACATAATTCCTCTATGTGTTGAGAATAGAAAAGTATTGGCTAAGAGCACTCTGGGAGGTAGCTCAAGTTGTCAAGCCAATAGCAAGAGAAAGAGGCGATAGTTCAGACAAGGGACTGATCAAGGTAATGGTCAGATTGGAGAGCAGAGATGTCAATGTGGTGGAAAGAGCCATGGCACATGGGAGTGTTGAGCAGGGCAAAGCAGTTGTGGTAAGAACTGCCACTTGGTAAGAGGTTGCCCTAAGAATGCTGACATCCCTAGGAAAGGTATTTGCTCTTACCCCAGACACAGTTTTCAATATTCCCTAAGGTCGACCCTAAGAATGGTTAAGAAGAACCATAGCTGTAAGGGCGACTGAGCTGTAAGGAACTATATGCCTAGATGATGATATGGATAATGAAGAGTTCTTTTCGGATCTAAAGAAAGTGTCATGATAACAAGTCATGAGAGGTTAAAAGGCCAGAGAGACCTAGAGAAGAGGGTCTAAGGCAAAGCAAAGATAGAACGTAGTTCTATAAGAAAGAGATTGCTAGGGCCTAAAGCTATACAAAGAGTAATCTAGCCCTAACCCAGTAGCACGTTAAATTGAAAGGTGCTAAGGCAAGAGTAGCCTAATGATATGTAAGCCCTAAGAAGGGATAAGAAAGTGCAAATGCCACAAAGGTTTGGCATAGATGTATGAAGTTATGAGAACAGTTAAGAAAAGTCAGAGAAGTTATCTGGGTTATGATCTCGTATCAGGAGAAAGAAAGTCAGAAGAACAATATCTCTCCTGAGAGATTAGCAAAGTGTAAGAAGAGTGAAGTAGACCCCAGAATTACATCAGAATTCTGCGGAATAAGATATGAAAGAAATGGACACTACTCACAAGTGTAATGAATTGTCCATAAGTATAAGAGGATGAATGCCCCAAGCCTTAGTCAAAAACCAGGAAAGGATATACAAAAGAGCTATATCCAGGATCGTTGACTAAGATGCCAAGAAAATTTCGAGGACAAAATTTATTTTAAGCGGGGTAGAAATGTAACACTCCAATTTTTAGGCCTAGAGATGCCAGAAAGAGAAATCAAGGGCATAATCGTAATTATGGGAAAGATCGGGCTGGTAGCCGATGAGTACCATATTTTGCCAAAAAATAGAGAAAATTATGCTGATCATTTCACTGAACTGTGAAATGTGCATATGAGGTCTCTATGTGTATGAAAGAATTAGAAATATGACCAGGGGTAAAATGGTCATTTTGGAAAAGTGTGCGCGTGAGTGCTTTTTCAGGCCAAAACAGCCCGGTCCGGATAAAATATATGAAAATACCGGGAGATAGAGAAAATGATTCCGGATTAAATGAGGAGTCACAGAATTTTGATTTGAGGTCCCGATTTTTTTGTAAAAATTCCTGAAGATGGGGATTTACAGTTATAATCGGTAAAGGAAGAGCAGTCCGAATAGAGATGATCGGACTATGGACAGAGGCCATACAGTGTTGTCTAAGGCCCGTCGTGACACCAGGGAAGGCCCAGGCCCATAATATCAGTTCAGGGGTAAGAGGGGCCGGTGTCCGGGAAAATGTGCAAAATGACGAAAATGCCCTTAGTTATAGAATAACTGAAGAATGAGTAAAGGGTATTTTGGTCATTTGGCTAAGGTTAGACAGTCAAGAAGGGGTGTCTGGATAGTTGACCAGGGCCAGAGAATACTCTGGTAAAATATGAAAAGACAATAATGCCCCTAGACCTAGTAAAGGAACTGAAAGGACTTAAGTGCAATTATGGAAAGTTTTAAGGCCAAAAAGGAAAGTGGACAAAAATGTGGGGTCCTTAAGTGTAATTTTAGTCAGGCCGGAAGTGGTTTGGACTGTCCGAAAGCATTTCAGTCCCAGATTTCACTGGTAGAGAGAGCAAGTGACGCTCGGTAATCTGGCTTAATACAGGAATTTTTGAAGACTCCAGATAGCCAGAAATGGACTGATCGTCCAAAAGTTATAAAAATTCGTACCGGATATCCTAGAATTCAGATCTAGGTGAGAAAATACAGGATGATACATCCTTATGGGACGGATGTCGGGAAACTGACAGAATACCGATAGGAGGTCTGTAGAAAAAGTTATTCGCAAATCAGAAAATCCAGACGGGAGTGTGAGGCCTCCGGGTATCCGATAGGGAGATTTATCGGTATTTAAAAAGGGACTGAATGAGTTCGGATGATCTCGGTCAGATTACTGATATGACTCACAGGGATGCCTGAACACCGCAGGCTAGTGTATCGGACAGAAGGAGCCGGTGTCCGGATATGTGTATAAATGGTGAATAATAGATAAAATATTCAATAATTATTAACGGGGGAAGATTCCTCGTAATGCGTGCCATGAAGGTATTGGACCCGGAAAGGCCCAATAATGGCGCCAACAGAGGCCCAATGAGACACTTGGACTGATAGGTGGGCCAGTGTCCGGCAGAACCCCGGAAAAGTGCGAAATTACGAAAATGCCCCTGTGTTGTACAAAAGTATAACAGATGAATGGAGGGCATTTTGGTAATTCTGGACAGGCCCAGAAGCCAAGGTATATACAGATAAAGCTACTTAGAGTCAATATATGCCCTGACAGAGTACAGAAGGGTGTAAAATGATGATTTTACCCTTAGGGTTAAAATAGTGCAAGAAAGGGCACCCAAGGGTATTTTGGTAATTTGCCAAGGGCTGTTTCTTGGGAATCGAGCTATCAGAGTACTTGAGCTTGATCAGGATCCAAGACAACATTTCCAGAGCCAAAAAACGTAGCCCATGAAGTATGTGAGACAAAGTGGCATTAAAATACTATTTTAATGCTGTTTCAATAAAGTATAGTTACTCGGTCGGCACGATAACCGAGGAGGCGATCAGATAAAGTCCTAGATTTATCTGGATAGCATTGGAAGGCGTGACAGGTACCAGTAAGATGACACATGGCGCCAACATAAAGGCAGAAGAAAAAGTTGAGGACACGTATTACGAGGCAAGAGACTGGACCGGTGAGTCAGCATGCTGAGTCAGCTGCTGAGGTGTCCAGGATTTCAGACATGTGATAAATGTGGCGCTGAGGTATCCTGGTGAGGGGTCCCAATGATGTCATGCATGATGCAGTAAAGGAGGAATTAAAGAAAATAGGAAAATCCAGGAAAAACCAGGACCGCAGGATCAAAGTTCATAGAAACTGCAGAATTGCCATTGAAGGCAATTATAAATACCCCCCTCCATTCCATTTTCATTCACGCAAGGCAAGGGAGAAGGGAGAGAAAGAAGAGAGAGAAGGAGAAGGAAAGGAAGAGAGAAAGGAGCAAAGGAAGTAAGGAAGTTCTGGCGGAGCTGGATGCAGAATAAGGATAATGGAGTTCTGCTAAGCTAGCTAGGTAGTAACTAATCCTAGCTTTTATGTAATGACTTTGTGATTTGTTGTGCTATTGTTTGGTTGGATTGTTGTCTTATATGTTATGTCTGAAGCTCTGCTATAATGCTATGATCATATGTTACTAAGCATGGAAGCACGCAGCATACTTATCTGTACACAATCACAAGCAAGCACTGTCACTCTGCATTACATATATTGTTATGATTGTTGCTACTGAGATTCCCCCGAATCTCATCCCAATAAGTAAACCATTACAGGGGAGGTTATGTCAAAATGAATTCTGGGAATTTTAAGAGACGCCGTTATGCTGCCGAAGTAAAGACTGAACATCAGTATATGATAAGTACTGTGTACGTAGTGCTGTCTAAGGAGGCTAGAAGTGAGTGGACCTAGCCGGTTCATCTAGTCTTTCCTGGGTACTACTTAGAATGGTAGTTCTCATGAGGGGATTACCGAATCAGTACGGTTCAGTTCTTTGTACAGATGAAACGTAGCGGTTATGCTGCCGGATTTCAGGCAGAAAAAGATGTAATAGAGATATGAGAATTTATGTACATGACTGGATGTAAAATAACTTATTAATTAATAATAATTATTGTTTGGCATGTTTGACTGATATATGATGGATGTATGCCTATGTATGTAATGTTGGTTGCTGAAAATTAACGCTATGAACAGTAATACGTGGTGACAAGGTCATGTTTGATAAATGATTAAAAATAGTAAATGGATGAATAAATGTACGAAATTTTTATGGTAAATAGTATACATACCAAGATTTAATTTGATATATAAAACGTCTCATTTGTATGTCTACACAAGGAGATATAAATTATCAAAGTTGGGACCAGAATGCTGGATTCAGGAGAAAAACGCTGGATGAACAGTAAAATAGAAATGTTGACTGACGTTGACTCGGTCAATACATGGTCAACGAGTTATTTTTTCCTGAAAGATAATTGAGTTAGCTTCATTTAGCAATTGGAACCACTTCATTTTGATTTTTCTAGAATTAGTTATTATTTTTCAAAGTCAGGTCACTCATCTGGAATTTTCAAGTGAACAGTACTCGATAAGAGTAAAATTCCAGATTGGGGAATTGGACTTCAATGACCTTGAAAGTGGTTCTAAATGCTACTGAATGGTCCCTAAGACATATGAAAGGAAGGATGTTTCACCTCTCATGACTTCTCCTGCGCTGTAATCGCTAGTCAGATGTGATGCCATGAAGAAACAATGAAGAGATGAAGGGTGAATGGTGTAGAGATGTGTAGAAGGTGTGTAGAGATCGCTCGAGTACTGCTTCTTAGCCTAATCAGGTCCAAAAACCAGCCTCCCCCTTGACGGTAGCCTCCGTCTCTTCTTATAACAGCATGACCTAATTCAAAATGCGCAGCTTCACAACTGTCTTATTTAGTCGCGACCATTCCTTTATTTTGGTCACGACCTATAAACGTAGAGAAGTTTTTAGAAGAATAACGGTCGCGATGGTATAACAATTTAGTCAGGACTAAACAGTGCAGAGACGTGATTTGACTTTATGGTTTCTTTCCTTGTCCTTGCTCTCTCCCAAAATACCTGCAATTCAATATAAAAGCTCGCTGTAAAAGTTCAAATCAGTAAATAATAGAATATATGCAGTTTGGAAGATTAATTTAGCAGTTTACCCTTTAATTAGCACATTGCCCAGTACAATCATGTATCAACACAAAAGCACAATTTAAAGCATGAAATAAATGGTAAAGCTATTATAAAACTCATAAAAGTGTCATAGAAACCATATACAAAATGTGTCTTATCAACATGATTGTGGTTAATTAGAGTAATTCTATAACAGAGTACAATTGTATCTGTTTAATTGATCTTCTTCTATCTCTTGAGTTGAATGATTCATATTTCTCTATTCAATGTCTGCGAGTTGTAGCTTTGATTGAGATTTAACTGGCGAGTTGTTAGCTAACATATTCTAATTCAAGTAACTCCTAATATTCTATGGATAATGAAGGTAAGGTAATCTCAAAGGGAACACACTTGTCAATAATTCATATCATCATCAGTAACACCTAAAATCATAAACAGTAGCATAGAATTTACATTCATAAGTTATTCAATATCTTTTCCCATCACACAACTCATCTAAAAAAAAGGGCATATCCTTTACTCTAGGGGACAAAAAGGAGCCACAAGGGCCTATTCCTACTATAGGGGATGCAGGAGAGCCAACCATCATACATTAATGGGGGCCTCATCATGTGATGATAATAGACACACATCACTTATAAATCCCCATCATATACGTCATGCTCAAGAATTCAACACATGGTCCATTTCAAATTTCATAATCCATTTTCAAGTCAACAAACATCTCATAATTTTTAGCATATTGTCATATGTTCCAAGAAAGTACCATAAGTTCCAAGATAATATCATAGATTCTAAGGGTTGCATTTTCTAAACTCAAATCCCATAAGGCATATTTGGGAGTCATTCAAGTGTGGGGGATAGTACAATTAATTTTGCATTGCTTGTCCTCATAAATATATATTAGTTGATTAGTTTGATAACTCTGCTAGCCTTTCTAGTCTTGACTTAGTAACTGAGGGCTCTTCATCACCAATGTTGGCACTTCTGTCAAACAGTAAAGTCAAAGAGAGTTATGAGTTAGGTTAAAAGCCTCTTGAGGTGCCAATTATGGTAACTGAGTAACCGGTGTTTCACCACCATGTAGGGTTGCCTAAAAAGGGTACCTACAACGGCTCAAGATGAGAAAAAGAGAAAAATAAAAGTAGTAAAAAATTACAAAAAATATTGACGATAGATTGAATAATCTTTTTACCTGAGGATCCTTATTGTGTTTAATGCAACTTGGTTTAGTACAGGCTAAAAAAAATTTAGAAGGGTTGTTTAGCTTAATATTCCTTTACTAATCTGATTATTGATCTTGTTACTTGATAATCCTTTAATCATGGTGAAGTCAATAAATGAATGCATTAGGCTAAGGTTGTTGGGTTAGTTACTACATTCTTTTAAGGAAATGGAATGATTAAAATTTGGTAGCATGATCTTAGTATGGGGGTGCTCATTGGTTGGAGATTTCTTAAGCAATGTTTTGGTTGTTTGTACATGAATTTTTCTTTTTGCTTGAGGACAAGCAAAAGTGCAAGTGTGGGGTGTGATGACTCCCCATTTTTTATTAATGTGATATATGCTTTGGAAGTATTTGGGAGTCATCTATGCAAAACAAGAGACATTTACATGATTTTGAAGGAGAAATTAACCAAATGCATCAAATGGGTTTTAATGTGATTTTATTAAGAAAATAATGCAAAATTGTTAAAAGTAGAAGCAAACAAGTTTTACACTCATGAATGTTTATTTTTTATAGGTGGGCATGAATATTCTAAGCAAGAAAGAGATAAGAGAATAAATAGGAAAATCAAGTTTGGAAAACTTACTGATGCCATGGCATAGTAATAGAATTGCCATGACACTCTATTCAAGGAAGAGAAACATTCCTCTGTTGCCACAACACAGCAGTAAGAGTGCTATGACACCCTAACGAAATCCAAAACAGAGTTATGTTCTTTCTTCCATCTTTTACTTTGTTGCTTCTTTAGACATGTATTTTTGTATAGAGATCTTGATTATTTCAATTATGAGTAGCTAAATATGTTGTTCGAGGATCACTTTAACCTTTTATATAGATTGAGACTTGGTTATTTCCCTCTTTTAGTTGTTAATGAAAGTTATATGTTGTTTTTACTTTGTGCTTAATGTTTCCAAGTGCTTGATCACCACTTGGCTTGCTTTGTTCAATTGATTGGAGCTTGAGAAAGTTAGTTCAATTGTAGAACTTGGGTAATTACACATTAGAGTTGAAGTTAATTGGTTTTAATAGATGGTTTGTTAGTGTCATAGAGATATAATCACTAACCTAGTGTTGCCAATTTGAGGTTTGTGGTTCATTGTGAATTTTAACAACCAAAACAAGATATTTGATTATTTTAAAAATAGAATTTGGAATTTGACTAGAGAGCTTTTTCAAAGATTTAGAACCTTGGCAAACATATAGTTTCATATAATAGCTAATTAAGGAGTTTTCAATCCAAGCTTTAAGAAATAAATTGGGAAGAAATAGACCTAGGCCTAGTTGTCTTGAAGTTAAGTTTACAATCTAGTTCCATTTTAATTCGAAGCTATTTTACAACATATCACTTTCAAATCACAAGGTTTTTAAACATGTTTTTGACTCACCCAGTTGAAAGCATAACCGTGATAATTCACTTTCTTTTGTCTTAATTTTTGTGGGAATGACAAAATTTTTATACTACTTGCGACCTTGTGACACTACACTTGCAACAGCTAAATGGCAAAGAGGCCCCTAAAGGGATTGGTCGCAAAAAGTTCTTTGGATTTGCTTTACATGGAACAATGCAACCTCCGCAGAGACGATGTCCAGAGAGGAACTTGAAAATGTTGGAGCTGAAGTTACTCAACAACATCAAGCAAAGATTCAAAAGATTCATGAGGAGATGGATGCTAGTCTAAATCAAACTATGATAATTATGGTCTTGCACACATCCTTCCAAATGATCCGTGTGTCTAAACTATCACAGGTAATAAATAATCACTTCTTTCAAGGGGCATTTAAGTCATCACAATTAACAATCACGTGTAATTAGCCTTGAGTAATTTCTTTCAATATTTCAAGGTTTTACAAATGGGAAGGGAAGTAACAATCAAAAAGAGAAGTTGCAACCAAATGACCCTAATCTGACCTTAACTAGATCAAAGACAATTGGCATCCATATATTATCTCTTCATTCTAAACAACTTTGACATGAATGTCTTATCGCTGGTATACCTAGGTACAACTGTAACATCCCGATTTTTGGTCTAGGAGAACTGGGAAGTAGTCTGATATGGGCAGGCTGCTAAACCCGTAGTCCCAGGGTAGTAATCTGATATGGGCGGATTACTTACCTGTATTTTGTAGGAATCCGAGGGATGAGCTAAGTCCTTTAGGATTTAAAGATGAGTTAAGTCTTTAACCTACAGAATCGGGACAGTTCACCTAGGTTCAAAATGAGGAATGTGAGGAATACCCTAAGTCTTAAGCCTAGGAATTCTGCAGGTAGCTTGATATGGGCTGGCTCCTGTGTAAGATAACCTGATATGGATAGGTTGTCAAGCCTTTCAAGTAACGATGACTCCCAAAGAGTTTAAGGGATGAGTTATTGAAAGAGAATTTCTAGAACTTAAGATGAAAGATGAGAAGATGAGAATAGATGCCAGAAAGAGAATGCAGGGGCAAAATCGTAATTATGGGAAAGATTAGGCCGGTAGCCGATGAGTACCATATTTTGCCAAAAAATAGAGAAAATTATGCTGATCATTTCACTGAACTGTGAAATATGTATATGAGGGGTCCAAGGGAGGATGTTTCAACAACAATTCACCACCACAAGAGAATTCTAAGGGACTAAGTGTGGGTGACAGTAGACAATATTAAAAATGGTTATGGTAGTACACCAATGCCCTGCCCCATTGACAAGGTCAAAATATTGGACAATGCTATTAGTAGTTTCATTCACTACTAGAAAAAAGGCTTTTAACAGCGGTTAAAAGTGACATTTCACGGCAGTTTTATGAGCTGCGTGAATTCTACAATGCGTTAAATGTTAGACTTACAACAACGGTTTAATATTAAAATCAACGTTATAATGTAATACAATAATGGCGGTTATATTATTAACTGCCGTTAATGTATAATTTTCCCACGGCCATTAAGAGTCAATTTTTTTTATTTTTAAGCTTTACATGGCAGGTTTTCTTAAAATCGTTGTGGAAAGCTTTTTTGAATCATTTCTTTTAATTATCATTTTATGCCACCCTGTATTTAGTATAATCAAGACAAACCAATTAATTCCATGCATCAAAGTATGAAGTCAGCAATCACAAAATCCAAATGGTAATATAATCATCCGAATGATAAACTTTCAATAAACCTATATATATCTGTACATCATATATAAAATAAGGAAATGATTGAAGATGAATCCTAAACAAGTTAAAAGACAATTCCAGGCATCAAAATATTAACCAAAAATGTACTTCATCACGTTTACAAAACAATAAATAAATGTAAGAACTAAAAATATTAATCATGCAATGAATTAAGTAATCAAATGGACATTTATTACAATAAAATAAACTAATTTTCTACTAGTTTGTATCCACCCAAATTCCTTCACAATGATCATCCCTAACAACATATTCATCATCTTCCAAATCAAACTCTGTTGTTGTTATAGGTCGAGCAAATGTGAAAGGCGGGATTTCGTCAAGGTTGAACCCTAAGTCGCTATCGTCACCAATCGCTTGCCTTTTAACTTAGAGCAATGAAAAGATCTTTATTTGCTAGATCGGTGACATAAAACATTTGAATTGCTTGACTTACTAAGATGAATGGCTCATCTAGGTATCCAACTCTCTAAAGATCGACTGAAACAAATCCAAATTTCTCATCTACTTGGACAGCATTTCTATTAACCCACTTACATTTAAAGACTGACACTTTAAACTTGGAGTAACTAACCTCCCATATCTCTTCAATCACTCCATAATATGGTATGGACGCCAATGTTGGCCTTTTATCTTTTGAACTAGCAAAATACATCACTTCGGCCATAACTATAACCCCACTGTTCTGCATTGTACTTTTACTTCTTGGGCTTTTGTGTAAAAAGAGTAATCATTTATGTCATATCCTTCCCAACACACAACCTCAAAATGAGGCCTTTAAACTAGCCTTTGTATTGTCTCAGAAAGATTGTTATCCTTTAATACTTCTTGCTTAAACCATTCTACAAAAGACCTATTATTCTCATTAGCTAGTTGCATATCGCTCTTTCTTGGGTTCATGCCCCTAATCATATTCTTGTGAGCATCCAAGTATAGAAGAACTTCATATTTATTATTCAAAATATAAAGATGTGCTTGCATCACCAATTCGTGAGACATGCACTTCACTTTGGCACCACGAGTTCCCCTGCTTTTTCTCCTTAGTCATGCCAAGATTGAGGAAGTCCAACTACCTTTACCCCAGCAAGATATGAGTTATAAAACTCAACTGCCTCCTCAGCTATATACCTCTTAACAATTGATGCCTCGGGTCAATAAGGATTTTTAGAATACCCTTTAAGGATTTTCATGTATCTCGTACCAGGTGAGCAATCAAATTGACCATGATGTCAAAAAATGCTAGAGGGAAGTGTATCTCTAACTGGGAGAGGATAACATAACCTTTGTTCTCTAATTCATCTAACTCAGTAGGATCAATCACTTTGCTATAAACAGCATTGAAAAACATACAAAGTCTAGTAATAGTGCTCCTCATATCATCTTTCATAATGCCTCAAATAGACTCTAGAAGTAATTGTTGCATCAACACGTGGAAATCGTGGGACTTCATGCCCGTTATCTTCAAATATTACATTGATACAAGCTTGGTAAAATTCAATGAATACCCTTGTGACACCTTAATACCATGCAAACATTCACATAATCTTGTTTTTTCATATTTGGATAATGTGTGTGCCGCTAGGTACAAATAAACTCTCTTGCTACCCTCTCTTTATTGTGGATGTAAAGGTAGTATTATTCCTATTTTAGCTAAATCTTATCTAGCATTGACACCATCCTTACTCTTTCTACTGATAAGCAGGAGCGTGCCAACAAGGCTCTCACACACGTTCTTCTCCACATGCATGACATCTAGACTATGTCTCACTTCAAGACTCCGCCAATATGGAAGATCAAAGAAGATTGATCTCTTTTTCCATATATTCCTTTCAAGTGCCTTCTTCTTATTACTTTTACTCAAGGTAACATGAAGAACCTGTAAACGTTGATACAATCCTTCTCCAATTAAAGGAATAAGAGACATTTCATATTCCTATAAGCCATTAAATGCCTTCTTCAACCTACGGTAAGGGTGGTGTTAGCTAAGAAACTTTCTGTGGGAAAGGTAGACCATCTTCTTTCCATGCTTGAGTTACATGTAGTTGTGCCTTTTTCACATATGGGATATGCTTTATGCCCCTAACACTATAGCCTAACAAATTTTAATACTCTGAGAAGTCATTTATCATGGTGAATATCATGGCGCAGAGTTTAAAGGTCTCTTATTTTGTATGCATCAAAGACATCAACACCATCCTCCCACAGTTTCTTCAAATTATTAATCAAAGGTGCCAATTACATATCTATATCATTTCCTGGATTTTTTACCCAGAGATCATTAAAGACAACATGATGTACTTTCATTTCATTCATAATGAGGGAGGCAAGTTATAAATCACAAGGAAAACTGGCCAAGCACTATTTATGCTATTGAAATTACCATACAAATTGATTCCGTCCAAACATAGCCTAAGCAGAAGATCTCTGGGCTAAAAACCAAATTCAGAAAATTTTTTATCTATTGTCTTCCATTGAGTAGAATCAGCTAGGTGACAAAGTTGTCCATCATTTATTTTTCCATCGGAATACCATATCAAGTTCTTCGTATCTATGTCTTTGGCAAACAAACGTTTAAACCGTGGTATTATTCAAAGATACCACAACACCTTCAAAGGAGAACCTTTGGTAATCTCATCACAATCATCATCATCTTTCTTCACTTTGTATCTTGAAGTGCCACATTTAAGGCACTTATCCAGCCCTTCACACGTATTTCTGTATAATATACAGTCGTTAGGGCACGCATGTATCTTCTTATATGACAAACCCATCAGACATAATACTTTATTTGTCTCGTACATTGATCTTGGTAGTGTATTGCCTACAGGAAAGGCATCACTCAATAACTCGAACAATTTCATCAAACTAGAATCAGTCCAATAATTTCTCGATTTCAAATTCACCAATTGTAACACAAATTTTAACCTTGTGTACTCATCTTTACTCACTGATTACAATGGCATCTCGGCATCTTTTAGTAAACTTTCACATATGGGAGAGTACTTTAGAAAGGATTCAGCTCCAATATCACAAAAAATATGCAAAATTCTATCTACAAAGTTATCTTTCACAACTTCCTCACATAAAAGAGTCCTCCTAATCTCACCGTGCCAAATCCAATTTGTATATCTTAAACTTATCCCATCATATATGAGATGTTTTCTTATATTAGGAATAGACAATATGTTACAATTGAAACAGTTGACATAGGGACAAAAAAATAACCCATCCCTTTCCTTCAAAGCATTCCTCTGAACAAATTCAAGAAACCTTTCTACCCCATCTTCATATTCCTTAGTAGTTCTCTTAGCTTTCATCCAACTACGATCCATTATTTCCTTAAATGTAAACAATCTCAAATGGTAACCAAATCTATCAAATAGGAACCAAAAGTACAAAATAAAATCTTTAGCAAGGTAAGATAGCCCACAATATATATTAAAGTTTATAAAAACAAATTAAACAATAGAATAGTTGACAAAAACACAAACAGATTCAGAAAATTTGAAACACGCACCAATAAACAAATAAGAACCAATGTAACAAACTAAAACTACAAAGATCATGTCTTTAATACAAGGATGATAGCCCATAAGATCTATTACTGCTTATAAACAACGAACATCCAAAACAACAAGAAAAATGAGCAAATAAAGAAGTTAAATAGTGACTTACGACACTGACAACGTAGAATGACGATGAAGACGATGGATAATGACTTTATTGACAGAGATAGGCACCAAAAATAGGAGAAAAGTACTGAGAAATGTCATTCGTGTAGGTCTGTCATCATTCGACAGAGTAACATAACACAAAATTGTGAAAAAGTGAAACTGAAATTGTACTCTGCGTGAGGGATTTTAAAATTTTATAGAATTTTACACGATGATTTTACACTAAAACTACCATAAAATATGTTTTTAACGGCGGTTCTTAGTTTAACAGCCGTTAAATGATAGTTTAATGGCGGTTTTATACAAAACCACTGTTAAAAAGTTTTAAAAATGTAACTTATTTACAAATATACCACCACCCTTTTCTTATGACATTTTTCCTTTAACCGCCATGAGATATGTAACATACTTACTTTTATACATCTTAGAGACCATTTGGTAGTGTTTATAACCACTTACATGACCTTTGAAGTCCATTAGCTAAATCTAGAATTTTTATTCTTAGCGAATTACTGTTCATATGGTATTCCAGATGAGGCGATGAACTTTGAAAAATCATAATTAATTCTAGAAAAATTGAAATGAAGTGGTTCAAAATTCTACTCGAATCTAACACCTTGAAGTTTTAGAGAAAAATAAGTTCCTGACCAAATGCTCAACCAATTAATACAGTTTAATCATTAAATTTTACTGTTCATTTGGTCAAAAATTCTAAAAACAGATTCTGGTCCCCATCTTTGGAAACTTGGTTCTCTTTGTATAGATATCAAAATAAGGTGTTCTTGGTGTCAAAACGAAGATTGATATGTTAA
This sequence comes from Leucaena leucocephala, assembly GCA_037074615.1. Taxonomy (NCBI): domain Eukaryota; kingdom Viridiplantae; phylum Streptophyta; class Magnoliopsida; order Fabales; family Fabaceae; genus Leucaena; species Leucaena leucocephala. Next base: position 7,467,825 of record CM073545.1, read on the forward strand.
CTAAATGTATGTAAAATTTCATACATTTATTCCATCATTACATCATGAATATTGTTGTTTAAATTGGTCATACAACATCATTACTTGCATGAATTCTTCACATAACATCATATAACATTTGTTGAAAATTGTGCCCTAGGGGCCAATCATTGCATCAAGTTATCACATTATTTGCATGTTTACTGTGATGACCATCCTTGGATAACTCATGATCTTATCCTAAATGTCCCTGGTCGGTCATCTATGCGGGAGCAAAGATGAAATAAGACCAGTATGACTTTGAAGATATATAGAGATATAAATCAAAGTCATAGGCACATATAAGAGTACAGGTGCTAGACCGACCCGATATAAATCAAAGTCATAGGCACATGGGTTAAGTCATAAGCTTCTCTCATATACAAGCCATGTCACTATGCCCTTTGACCTGAGATCATCATGGATTCCTACATGATAAACGCTCAGACTTGACCTAGTCAAAAGTCACTTTTGATCAAGTGATCATAAAGGCTATGTTCGGGCTTAGTGGTTTTTCATGTGGAGGAATGTGAATGGTCAAGATGGAATTTGTCCCTCACATTCGTAGAGAGATATTACTAGGCCCCTCGATGAGTGAGTCTGAGAAATGTATGGCCATACTGTAATGGAAGGGTAGTTCCATTACTATAGTCAGACTACTCAGGGATCGAGAAAGTGATGATCAGGAATAGGAGGATGACGTTCACCATACCTCATCCATGACCGAAATATCGAGTGACAAAAGGGACGTGATATGGTTGTATGAAAGGTAACATCGTTCATCGATCCTCATATATTTTGGGTAGTCGTAATGTCTTGCTAGAGGCCGCTTACGACTTGTGGGTTAGTATAGTAACTGTCCCACTGCCAACTTCATATGGGCGTTGAAACATCCTCCCTTAGACTCCTCAGAGTACACTTGCGGAAGCAACATTAGCTTGATTATATCTTAACTTAAGCCCAGAAATTCAAAATTTTACTCTTAAGTTCCTTATTTTGGACCTTTAATTTGAAAATTAATTTATCTCGTTCTACACATCCAAATGAGGCTTATTACCTATCCACGGAATGCCCCAGATGTGTACGACTAGCCTGCCAAATTTCATAGCCAAACTCCTTCGTTTACTAGGTCAAACTGAGGCCAGAACACTGCTACCTCAGGACCTGCGAATTTCTCCCATAATTCCCCATTCACAAATTGAACATGCCAAACAACATTTATTATTAAATAATAAAATGTCATACAACAAGGCATACAGCAAATTATCATATTTCTATTACATCTTTTCCTGCCTAAAATCCGGGAGCATAACCGCTAGGCTTCATCTGTACAAAGAACTGAACCGTACTGATTCGGTAATTCCCTCATGAGAACTACCATTCTACGTAGTACCCAGGAAAGACTGGATGAACCTGCTAGGTCCACTCACTTCCAGCCTCCTTAGACAGCACCACGTACACAGTACTTATCATATAATGATGTTCAGTCTTAATTCCGGCAGCATAACGGCGTCTTCTAGCATTCTCAAAATTTACTTCAACATAACCTCCCTGTAATAGGTTATATATGGGAATGAGATTCGGGGGAATCTCAGTAGTAATAATCATAACAATATATGTAATGCAGAGTGACGGTGCTTGCTTGTGATTGTGTATAGATAAGTATGCTGCGTGCTTCCATATTCAATAACATATGATCATAGCATTGTAATAGAGCTTCAAGCATAACATATAAGACAACAATCCAACCAAACAATAGCACAACAAATCACAAAGACATTACATAAGAGCTAGGATTAGTTACTACCTCAAAAGCAGAACTCCAGAACTTCTATACTGCTTCCAACTCCACCAGAACTTCCTTTCTTTCTTTCTTTCTCCTTCTCTCTCTTCTTTCTCTCTCTTTTCTTGCCAAAAACGTGGGATGCATAAGATGGGAGGGGAAGGGGGTATTTATAGCTTTGATGGATGGCATTTCTGTAATTTTGAAGCCATCTGAACATGTGGTCCTGGTTTTTCCTGAATTTTCCTATTTTTCTTTATTTCTTTTTACTGCATCATGCATGACATCATCCAGGACACCTCACCGGGACACCTCATCGCCACATTCTTCACATGTCACAATTCCTGGACACCTCATCAGCTGACTCAGCAGTTCAGTCCAATCCAGTACCGGTCCAGAGTCTTGCACCGTAATACGTGTCCTCAACTTTTCTTCTGCCTCTAAGATTGCGCCATGTGGCATCTAGAAGGGACCTTTCACGCCTTCCAATGCTATCCAGATAAGTCCCAGACTTTATCTGATCACCTCCTCGGTTATCGTGCCGACCGAGTAACTTTACTTTATTGAAACAGCATTAAAATAGTATTTTAATGCCACTTTTTCTCACATATCACTGGGCCTACGTTTTTGGGCTCTGGGAATGTTATCTTGGATCCTGATCAAGCTCAAGTACTCTGATGGCTCGATTCCCAAGAAACATCCCTCGGCAAATTACCAAAATACCCCTGGGTGCCCTTTCTTGCGCTATTTTAACCCTAAGGGTAAAATCATCATTTCACACCCTTCTGTACTCTGTCAGGGCATATACTGACTCTAAGTAACTTTATCTGTATGTGCCCTGGCTTCTAGGCCTATCCAGAATGACCAAAATGCCCTCATTCATCTCCTACCCCTTTAGTACAACACAGGGGCATTTTCGTAATTTCGCACTTTTCTGGGGTTCTGCCGGACACTGGCCCACCTATCAGTCCAAGGGTCTTACTGGGCCTTGTTGGCGCCATTATTGGGCCTTTCAGGGTCCATTACCTTCATGGCACGCATTACGAGGAATCTCCCCCGTTATTGTTTATTGAATGTTTAATCTATTTTTCACCGTTTATACACATATCCGGACACCGGCTCTTTCTGTCCGATACACTGGCCTGCGGTGTTCAGGCATCCCTGTGAGTCATATCAGTCATCTGACTGAGGTTATCCGAACTCATTCAGTCCCTTTTCAAATACCGATAAATTTCCCTATCGGATACCCGGAGGCCTCACACTCCCGTCTGGATTTTCTAATTTGCGAATAACTTTTTCTACAGGCCTCCTATCGGTATTCTGTCAGTTTACTGACATCCGCCCCATAAAGACGTATCATCCTGTATTTTCACACCTAGATCTGAAATCTAGGATATCCGGTATGAATTTTTATAACTTTTGGACGATCAGTCCATTTCTGGCTATCTGGAGTCTTCAAAAATTCCTGTATTAAGCCAGATTACCGAGCGTCCCTTGCTCTCTCTACCGGTGAAATCTGGGACTGAAATGCCGTCGGACAGTCCAAACCACTTCCGGCCTGACTTTCTTTAATTACACTTTAGCCCCAAGAAACTTTTCTTCTTTTCATTTAAGTCCCTTTTTATTTGGCTAAAATTACACTTAAGGACCCCACCTTTTTGTCCTTAAACTTTCCATAATTCTTTCATACTCATAGAGACCTCGTATGCACATTTCACAGTTCAGTGAAATGATCAGCATAATTTTCTCTATTTTCTGGCAAAATATGGTACTCATCGGCTACCAGCCCGATCTTTCCCATAATTACGATTTTGCCCCTTCATTCTCTTTCTGGCATCTATTCTCATCTTCTTATCCTTCATCTTAAGTTCTAGAAATTCTCTTTCAATAACTCATCCCCTAAACTCTTCGGGAGTCATCGTTAATTGAAAAGCTCGACAACCCGCCCATATCAGGTTATCTTACACAGGAGCCAGCCCATATCAAGCTTCCTGCAGAATTCCTAGGCTTAAGACTTAGGATATTCCTCGCATTCCTCATTTTGAACCTAGGCGAACTGTCCCGATTCTGTAGGTTAAAGACTTATCTCATCTTTAAGTAATCCGCCCATATCAGATTACTACCATGGGACTACGGTTTTAGCAGCCTGCCCATATCAGACTACTTCCCAGTTCTCCTAGACAAAAAATTGGGATGTTACAGGCCTACATGGTCGCACACAAAATCGCCCAACACGAGCTGTGATGTCCAGATTCATTGAATCTAAGAGATGTCTAGATTCAATAAATAGTCGAGGGTGGATTTATATATTATATATATATATAAATTTTTATATATATATTATATATATAATATAAGAGATATTTGCAAGATTTAATTTATAAGGATAAATTAAATTTCTATCACTTTTGAATTTGAATTTAAATGGATATGATCTATTTGAATTTGAAATTCAAATTGATAAGATATCTCAAATTTGATTTATGAGAATAAATCAAATATAATTCCGTCTTATCTTTATTAAATAAATAAGTGATTTAAATCTGTGGGACGAATTTAATAAAAACCATATTTATTTAATTAGTTTCTTATCAAATTATACAATATATGATATTGTATTAATTTCATAATTAATATAAGATTAATTCTGAAGCCCGGCTCAATTAGAAGCCCGATAGCATCCTATATATTTGACATTAGGATCTAGGGCTCCAGGCACGACGAGGTTGTCGACTTCTTGCGAACGAGAAGAGAGCACCAGGCACGACGAGGTTGCGACCAGTTGACACAGAGGTCGAGACCAAATTGGCTTCTAAACGTCAGAAATCCGAAAAGAGACTATAGGTCGCGACTAGAAGATGAGGAGGTCGCGACTAACAACTCCAGAGGCGACAGGTCACGACGAGAAGTTGAGTAGGTCGCGACTAAAAGTGCCAGAGGCGAAGAGTCACGACTAGTGGATACGTAGGTCACGACTAAAGCTCGAATACCGAAGGTAACACTTCTTTCTCCTTGACTTAAACACATTCGGTAGATCTGGCTGGGAATGAAAAAAATTTTAAAGTTAATTTCCGCTGCGTGTCTTCTAATTCCCTTCAACATTTACATTGACCAATCCCTAACTCCTCTTCATGCTTCTTCATCCTCTTTCATCATTCATAAACCTGTTAGGATTGGGATTATATGGATGGGGTGGGATTTCTAGGGAAATCTCACCAGCAAATGGTACTAAACAATGCATGTATTAATGTAAATACTTGTGCTTGCTTGTGAAAGTGTTAGCATAGTGTAATGAGCATGCTTCCATGTATCATATAAAATACAATTGGCCAAGGTAATCATAGAAATAGAGCTTCAATCATCTACACATACGCACACAATTCAACAAAGCCATAGCACAATCAAGCATAACATTCAATACATACAAATTTAGGATAAGTTTACTACCTCATATACTTGACTTTCCTTCACTTTAACTTTACACTTTCTTCTTACTTCTCCTTGATGTGTGGCTGCCTCTTTTAAGCACACCAACAAATCCTAACATCACATAATCATCCATTCATTACCATCTAACTTTCTTGAACATTAAACTTACTTTAACTTAACATAACTTCCTTTAATCTTTACCAATTGACTTGGCCTTTGAATCAATTGATGTCTTGACCTTACCCTACACAATTTCATCTTTTAAATCCATTTATGAGCTTAGAATCATGAAATTCTAGCTCCCATGCACTGTTCTAGACAGAATTGAAAAACATGCATAATTCTTCCAAAAATTTTCATTTTGATTCCAATGCTTCCCATACTTGTTTCTCTACTTTATCCCACACAACTTTTCATTTTAAAACCATTGGAAGCATCAAAATCATGAAAATTCAATCACTGTTCATATGAGTGAATAGTAATAGAGAAGAATTCCAAACTTACAACCTTCAATTCCAATGCTTTCAAAGTTCCAAAACCTATCCAACCCTACTCAAAATTATCATATAAGTTCAATGGAAGCATTAGATCATTGAAATTCCATTTACTTCTAACATGAACAATGCATACCAAAAGGTATCAACCATGGCAAAGTCAAGAATATAACTTGATTCAACAACCAATCATCTAACTAGCTTGTTTAAGCTTCAATCACATAGCTCTAACTTTAATTTCTTCTTTCTCCTTTCATCTAAGGTTTTGGATAACATATACACCTTAGAGAAAGCTCAACTTTCTTCCATGAAAACCCTAAGCTCTCAAATCAAAGGAAAATAAGCTAGGATAGATTGCTTACCTTTAATCTCTAGCTTGCTTGAACTTTGGACCTTGGATTCTTCTTTGTCTTGGCTTGAGTTTGCAATTGGACAGCACCTCCCCAAGAGTCTTCATGCCACGGTTTTGAATCAGAAATATGGGGGTATTTATAGAAAAATCTAATGGAAAATGGATGCCCAAGATCACTTTGTGCATTATTTGATCTAATGGCTGACATTTATTCTTTGATTTAACTTTTCTTAAAGGCTAAATATGACATCATCTATGACATCATCAAGGGACAACTCATAGGGACATGTGGTGAAATTCCAAGGGAGAGAAGCTTCTGGAAAAATTACAGTCCAATCCGGTACCGGCTCAGTCCGATTTCCCAAAAACTAGACTGTTTTCTGAATCTAATTTTTCTGAGATTCCATAATATGCTTTCTGACCTTAAATCCAGGATACGGATTCTTCCTACCATTGACATTCTTGTATTGGGTCTAAACTTAACCACAGATCCCTTGGCAAATTACCAAAATGCCCCTTAGTTCTTCTTTATTTACTTTAATATCTCAAGTGCATTATCATCTTCTCACACCTCATCAGAGTATTCCCTAACCTTAGTCAACTATTCTGGGAACTCTCCTTGACTGTCTAACCTTAGTCAAATGACCAAAATACCCTTTGTCTATCTCTGGCTCAATGACACAACATAGTGGCATACTCAATGGCATTTTCGTAATTTTATATTTTTACTGGTCTTTAATAGCCCTCGCCCACATACTTATCTAAAAATATTATTGGGCCTATAAGGCACCATTTTGGGCCTTCTACATAATCCACTACCTTCATGGGCTCAACCCCTAGAAATTCCCCCGAAACGTATTTATCGGGTGTTTTAATCCACTATAAATTTCATAATAAATTCTACATAACTCTTTTTTTAGTTCTGTCAATTTCATAAATTCTCATATTAATTATAAGAATTTATTGCCAACTTTCATCTGATTCTGAGACCTAGAGGATACTGTATTAATTTCCCTTTCTTTGAAAATTCATATCAATTTTTCGGGACCTCAAATCAAAATTCGGGGCATTTTTGGGCCTTTTCAGGCTCAACTTTCTCATAATTACCATTTTGCCCTGGAACTTTTGAAAATTATACTTTAGGCCCCCAACTTTTCATAATTACACTTAATGGCCCAAAGTTTATGTCTACTTTACATTTTGCACCATGGAACTTTTATACTTTTCAGTTTAGTCCCCTTCTTTAAACCTTCATCTAATCATTATTTTCTTCTCTATTCATCATCACAATCCTTTCTAAACCTCTTTCCTCTATCAGTATTATGCCGATAGGGAAAAATTAGGATGCGACAAGATAGTGGCATGATAAGTGTTTTTTCTAATATTGATTATGTGGCCAATATCTCTTTTCAAAAGAAAGAAGGTGGCCGTAGAGAAACCAACACCAAATAAGCCAGGGCTAAAGAAGCTAGCATTAAAAGCAGGAGAAAGAGAGAGATGAGCTCGATCCTCTTGATCTAACCATTTCCTCAAGATTAGTTAGTTTGTCACTGCTTCATTATATGGTGCAAGATAAGAAGGGTGCACTTAGTTTCCATATTCCACCAGGTGTTCTAAATACAAATAAGCCATATGATTTCACCATGGACAGGAATGACTTCGTTCAATTCCTAAATCTTCATATGCTGGATTCAGCTTTCATTCAACTAGCTATATAGTAAGTTGCAAATTTATTGTAGTACTTTATGGTTTGTCATGTGCGTGCTTACTTATTTCTCCTTTAAACAACAGCCACATTTATTGCAAATGCCTGGAAGAAGCAAAGTACGACAAATATGGCTTTATGTGTCTATAAAGAGTGCATAACAAAGATAACAAATGAGAATTGAGGATGATGTACATGGCAGATATCATGACCTAAATCAAGAGAAAAATATATTTTGCATCTTACATTGAAGAGCAAGTATACTCTTATATTTTACACACACATATACATATTATAATAGAATTATATTTAATGCGATTGATATTTTGTAGTGGTCATTGGACTCTGCTTGTCTTAACCCCTCATTGAGAATGTTGTTTACCATTTTGATTCTGTGTTTGGACAACCACCTCTGGAGATTAAAGACATTGTCAACAAGTGAGTTTATGTTTATAAATTTATGATATATATATATAAAGTTTAGCATGTTATAGAATATCATTTTTTTAATTGGTGATAGGGCTCTTCAAGGGGTCAATTTGTTTAGCTCGAAGAGAAAAGGTATATAAATCATCTTCTTATATAGTTTTTTTTAACGGTAAGTTATTTTGAATTAATTAAATTTTATTTTTATAAATTTATTAAGTATAAAGTTTAAAGGTTAAGGTATAAATTTACTTATAATATTTTTCTAAAATCGAGTCTGGCACCATAAAATTTTGTTGGGTGCAAAATTGACATTAACTTTTAAATGGGGGCAAAAATGATAAAACCGTTAACTTAGGGAAACATCCTTTACTATATGTGTGGGCCCATAAAGTTTGTCTTCTCTCTCATCCTGAACTCACTCCCCCTCTCACCCTTCCTCTTTCTCTCTTTCTTCTCTCCCTCTCAACTAAACATAGGTGAAATCAGAATCAGAAATAGCTATGGCGAGAGAGACGCCATCTCTAGGAGTGTATTAGATGATGGGTTTGAATGAGTCAAAGGGCTAGATAATGTTTTTGTCAATAGGAAGAAAGTGTTGCAGAGTGAGAGAGAGGCTCCGTTTGAGCTTAGGGATGATGGAGTGGAAGAAGGAAGAAGGGTGTAAGTGAGGAAGAGAGAAGAAGAAGAGAAGCTCAGCAGGATGAAATATTAGCCAAAGCAAGTAGAAGAAGGTGAGAGAGAAAGAGGATTTTATGATGTAAGGAAATGGGCCAGTCCACCCATGGTGGATTAGGCCCTGATCCATGAAGAGCAAAGGAGGGAACAATTATAATTTTGAAAGGAAATTGGAAGTAACCGTGATGCAACTTCCACCCCCAATACACACACGTAGAAGCAAAAACTGAAACACAGAGAGATCAATTCAAGAGGTGTGTTGTTCTGCTTCCGGTGTGTGTGTGCATTGAAACTGTTCCAAAAAATGTTTCTTCTCCCTCTCTCAGTGTCTGACACTCTGTCTCTATTATTCATCGGTGTCATTTGCTGTGAAACGTACAGGAGTCCATTCAAGGTGCTCCGGTTACGCGTGGCTATCTTGGTGAACAGGAAAACATCCAAGGTAGACCCGAAATCCTTCATTGGTATCAGAGCCGGTTAATTGCTTCCGCATGTTTCTCTGTGATTTTTCATTTTTCTGGTTATACACTGTTCTGTATGCTTATTCTAGTTTCCAAGTATTTATTTCATGAGAATATGTACGGAGCATGCATTAACACCATAAACAGAAGCATAACGAATGTGAACCGTGTGAACCGTAACAGAGAACTTTCGTTTTTCAAAATTGGGTCATTCAAAATAGTGTTTTTAGGATTTGAAACTAATCCCATTGCGTAGAGCACAAAAAAACAAAGAAAATGACACCAAGAACGTCGAAATCGGACGTCGGACGGAGAAGTTACGGCCAAAAAATGAGTCGGGTTTGACGGACACGACCCGTTTTCAGGTCGGGTTTGTCCCTGACCTCGCTGGAGGTCAAGGACGACCAAAATGACGTCGTTTTGTCCCTTAAAAAAATAAAAACAGAGAAGTTTTCTATTTTGGGGGACTGGGCTGCGTTCAACCCAGTCCAGCAGTCCGTCTGGACCAAACAAAAAAAAAAACTTTGGGCTACAGTGAGAAGGCCCATTTAAAAAAGTTAAAAAAAAGAGTTTTTTTTAGGCTGCGGGGTATTAAAAAACAATTATTATTTTTTATTTTTTTTATTTTATTAAAAAAAGAGAGAAGGAAATTCGGGTGGCTGGCACGTGGCAGTGGCCACGTGGCATACTAGACTGGCGCATGTAGTAAACGCGCCAGGTGCTGAGAGTGACTTTGTTCAGTTTTTTTATTTTTTTCTGAATTTATCCTTATTGGGGCGCGTGAGGGCGCGTCGGAGCTCCGATTAAGGTGCGGTTTGTTCCTAAAAATCCCTAAAATCAAGAGCTTTATTTTGATATATAATTTGCCTAATTTGGGGGCAATTCTGGACCTATTTGTGGATATTCAATGTATTTTTTGGTATTTTTTTAGTGTTTAAAAATTCCAAAAAATTATAATAATCAATATTTTTTATTATTTAGGTGAAAATGGCTTCATCTAGCACTGAATCTCTGGGATATAGCTTAAATGATGACATCTCATTCCTGGATGATGTCAATAACCCAGAGGAGGACCTTCAAGAGGATCCCGAGGGGGAACCTGAAGAGGATCCAGAACAAGATCTTGATGAACTCTCTGAAGAAGACCCAGAGAAGTTGATGGAGGAAGTTCCACAAGAGGAACCACAAGTAACGTGTATTTCCAGACCGAGGTCAGAAACTTTATTCCCCATCGAACCCCTTCATTTGCAGCCTTTCATGGATTCTTCAGACTCCAAGTCGGTGCCTACTCTTCACGATGAATCTCCAGTTGAGGATGGAGAAGAAGTGAATCAACCTCTTACCCCTGCTTTAGCTATGAGTATAGCTGAAAAAGATGCAGATAAACTAACAAATAGAAAAGGCGTTAATGGCGTGATTTATGACTACATTGAATTAATGACAGATAAGAAGAATACTGCATTCTACCTGAAAGTTATAATGGAATACATAAGGGCAGTTAGGGTTAGAGGAAAGCCTAGACAAGGACGCTTAAGTATTGGCTTAGAGTAATAGAATTTGTAAACCTTCACAAGCCGCCTCGTAAGCTTAAGAAACTAAGAAAAGCGATGTTAGATTATTGTAAAGCTCATATCAAATGATGTATATTTGTATTTGATTACCATTGCTTTACTTAGTTAAGGACATGTTTTATTACTCTTTCTTTGTAAAGACTTGACATTTATTACATGTCTTATATGCAATTGAATTATGTTTTATTTTATTTCTTTATTAGATATGATTAATGTATACTTTTTATAAGTGGGAGCTCTTTTAGATAATGAGTCTTCTAAAAGCAAAACTTGATAGTGCTTATATTAATTTTGATAGAAAGTAATGACGCTGCTAGTGCCTATGTGATGGGAGGTACAAACGTATTCTCCTAATCATGGGTCTAGTGATGTTATTATTTTTTGATCAAAAATGATAAAAATACATGACATTGTATACTTTATATGTGCTATATATAAATTCACTTAAATGTTCTATAGTTCAATAAATTAATGTGGGATAGGTTTGTCACGGAACCGATATTGAATAATGGCTTCAAAGAACATTATTGCTGAATTAAACAAGGGTGAAAAACTCAACGGGGATAACTGGGATATTTGGCACCGAAAGGTCCAATATATTCTACAAGAACAGGATGCGATTGAGCCATTAACCATGGCAATGGTAGAGCCTGAAGCTGGAAATACACCCCAGCATAGGAGAGACTAAGAAGCATACCTGTCATGGAAAAAGAAGAATAGTATAGCAAGAATCACACTGTTGAGTGCAATGGCTGATGATTTAATGTGTGAGTTTGAGACACACAGAATGGCACAAGCAATGTGGATTGCCTTAAAGGATAAGTTTGGAGGAGTCTCCATGACTAAGCTTAGACGGTTGACAATTAAATTTGATACTTATAAGCTAAAACTGAATAATCCTATGAGGCAATATCTGTGAGAGATGTCCACAATGATCCATGAATTGAAAGAGGATGGACATAATTTATCTGACTAGCAGTAAATGCAAGCTATCATCAGGTCGCTCCCTGCCAGTTGGGAGCACATGAAAGTCAATCTGACCCATAATGAGAACATCATCACTTTCAATGATGTAGCTAAGCATTTAGAGCTAGAGGATGAACGTCTGGAGGCTTATAAGGCCACTGGACAAGCCTATCTGATCGAAGGTGCTGGTCCTTCCCAATCAAAGCCTGAATTCAAAAAGGGCAAGAAATTTCAAAAAAATGGGACGAAAGGCGGTCCTCTGCCTAAGAAAGGCAAGCAACAATACAAGAAGAAGGGAAAGAAAGGAGGCAAGAAAAAGTTAGACCTAAAGAAGGTCAAATGCTTTGCGTGCCATAATATGGGACATTTCGCACGTGACTGTTCCAAACAAACTGAGAGCGGAAAGGTAAAAGTGAATTATGTGAATTCACCTGTCTCATTTGTTTCTAGTACTATTTTCTTAACAGAACATGTTTCCTTTTCTTGGATTATTGACTCAGGCTCCACAGACCACGTAAGTCGAGATCGAGGATCCTTCGTGGAATACCGTCGGTTGCCATTTCAAAGCAAGTGGCTTTTCATTGACAATAATGCAAGGATCAAGGTTCGAGGCATTGGCACCTGTAAACTTGTTTTGCGTGGTGGAAAGACCTTAATGCTGCATGATGTGCTTCATGCTCCTGACATCCAACGGAATTTAGTTTCTATAATTTGCTTATTGAACTTTGGGTTTAATGTAAACTTTCATGGTAAAGTTGCAGACATTTATAGCAACTCGACATTTTATGGTTTAGCTTTCCAATTTCAAATGTTTTTCATTTTGGATCTTGCTCGTGATTTTAATGTTCACGATTACTTTGCTATTACTTCGAATAATCCTGATATGAATATCTGGCATGCTAGACTAGGACATATTAATCAAAATAGAATGATTAAACTGGCAAAAGAAGGCTTGTTGGGGGTAATCTCTAACATGGTATGTCATTATACGAAAGTTGTCTAGCAGGTAAGGCTACCAGAAAACCATTCGGTAAGGGAACATGAAACATCCTTATTTTCGTATGTCTTAGGGACCAATTGGTAGTATTTAGAACCACTTTCAAGGTCATTGAAGTCCAATTTCTCAATCTGGAGTTTTACTCTTATCGAGTACTGTTCACTATGTAAATTCCAGATGAGTGACCTGACTTCGAAAAATCATAACTAATTCTAGAAAAATCGGAATGCAGTGGTTCAAATTGCTACATGAAGCTAACTCAATACTATTTCAAGGAAAAATAACTCGTTGACCATTCCTTGTCCAAGTCAACGTCAGTCAAAGTTACAACTTTACTGTTCATCCAGCATTTTTCTCCTGAATCCAGCATTTTGGTCCCAACTTTGATAATTTATATCTCCATGTGTAGACATCGAAATGAGACATTCTATATATCAAATCGAAGCTTGGTATGTCTACTATTTATCATCAACATATCATACATTTATTTAATCATTTACTATTTTTAATTATAGATCAAACATCACTATATCACCACGAGTTACTGTTCATGGTGGCAAATTCCAGCAAGCAACTTTACATACATATGCATACATCAATCACATGTCAAACAAACATGCCAAACAATACTTATCATTAAATAATAAATCTTTATACAACAGGGCATGAACAAAATCCTCGTATCTCTATTACATCTTTCCTGCCTGAAATCCGGCAGTATAACTACTATACTTCATCTGTAAAAATAACTGATCTTGTACTGATTCAGTAATTCCCGTGAGAATTACCATTCTACGTAAGTACCCAGGAAAGACTGGATGAACCGACTAGGTCCACTCACTTCCAGACTCCTTAGACAGTACCTACGTACACAGTACGTATCATCTCCTTATGTTCAGTCTGAAAATCGGCAGCATAACGGCGTCTTACAGCATTCTCAAAATTCACTTCGACATAACCTCTCTGTAATGGGTTATAAATAGGGGATGAGATTCGGGGGAATCTCAGTAGCAAACGGTACTAAACAATGCATGCATTAAAGTAAATACTTGTGCTTGCTTGTGAAAGTGTAAACATTGTGTAATGTGCATGCTTCCATGAAACATATTAAATACAATTGGCCAAGGTAATCATAGAAACAGAGCTTCAATCATATACACATATGCACACAATTCAACAAAGTCATAGCACAATCAAGCATAACATTCAATACATACAAGTTTAGGGTAAGTTTACTACCTTGGATTTAAGCTCTCTTTCTTATGCTTGCACTTGCTTCCCAAGCTTTTTGGTCAATCATTCCCCAACATCTTCTTAGAGGTTTCAAGGTCCTAATCACATTCATATTCATTACATAATCCATTAGGACCATGAACTCAAACACTACTCAAGACTATCTCTCTTGAACCTTTAACTTGCTTTAACTAACATAACTTTCTTTAATCTTTGCCAATTAACTTGGCCCTTGAATCAATTGATGTCTTGATCTTACCCTACACAATTTTACCTTTTGAATCCATTTATGAACTAAAAATAACCAAATTCCAGCAAGAATACACTGTTCTGTACAGATTTGGAAAAGCATACATAAATCTTCCAAAAATTCTCATTTTGATTCCAATGCTTCCCATACTTGTTCCTCCACTTTTCCCCCACACAAAATCTCATTTTAAGACCATTGGAAGCATCAAAATCATGAAATTCAAATCACTGTTCATGCGAGTGAACAGTAACCGTGAGGAATTTTCAACATTATAACCTTTAATTCCAATGGTTTCCAAGGTTCAAAACCTTTCCAATCCTACACAAAATCATCATATAAACTCAATGGAAGCATTAAATCACTGAAATTCCATTTCCTTCTATCATGAACAGTGCATGAACAGTGCAAACCGAAATGTTCTTCCATGGTAAAGTCAAGAACATCAACTTAATCCAACAACCAAGCATGTAACTAACTTGTTTAAGCTTGTCTTAACTATCTATGACTTAAAACTCATATTCCTTTCACATATACACAAAAATTCCAGCAGCATTTCCCCAAGATTTAAGCCTAAAAAGTCACTTAAACTCAAGCACAAACCATAAGAACAAAAGGTAGAAGCAAGGAGACAACTTACCTTACTTGCTCCTTCAAGACCCTTGCTTCTTCCTTGCTTTCTTCCACATTCTTTCTCTAGAACTCACTTCTCTTTCTAAAGGAGCTCTTGGGTGTGAAGAATGAATGGAAAGGGGGGGGTATTTATAGCAAAAGTCATGTGCCATTTGAAGGCCAAGATCACTTTGGAAACTATTTGATCTAATGGTTAAAGGTTTAATCTTGAAATGTCTTTTCACTTTTCACTCAAGACCTTACCACCATGACATCACTAGTATGGCCTCACTTGGTACACCTAACCCTTCCTCTTTTTGGGTGCCATTTTGAAGTCCTTGTGGGTCCCACCATGTGCAACACCTAATTCTTACTTTATTCTCTTTTTCTTTCTTTTCAAAAATCCATAAATTATTCATTATTGGACTTGGGCTCCAAGATAACTTTTGGGCCTTATTGGGCTGGCCTAGGATGAAATGTTGGGCCTCTTATAGGTCCAATAGCTAATTGGCATAAATCCCAATGTACTTTCCTTATACCGATATCCTTAAATTACCCTGATCTTGGAATAAATGCTAGACACCTCTTTTAATTGTTCTAACATTTTTAGAAATTCATTCTAATATAAAATGAATTCTCTACAAAGTTTCATAATTTTCTGAGACCCAGAAGTCCTGTTAAAAATTACATATATTTCCTTTAACCCTTTATCGGTGTCCTTTTTCACCGTAAATTCAATAATTAATTCTACAGGACTCCTTTTTGACTTTTGTCAACTCCATAAATTCTCATATTAATTATAATAATTTACTATCAAATTTTACCTGATATCTATCTATTTTAAAATGACCAAAATGCCCTCCATTCACTTCTGGTTTCTTAGGGCATCACGGAGGCATTTTCGTAACTTTGCATTTTGGCTCTTACACTTTCTTCCTCTTCCAATTTAATCACTTTCTTTACATAAATGGCCACATCTTTTCCTGATAAATATCATATATATTTCATTTAATCTGTACATTCAAATCAATACAGAAAATTAGGGATGTTACATTTCTCTCTCCCTTAAAATAAATTTCGTCCTCGAAATTTACTTAGTACCTTAGTCAACCATCTTGAATATACATCCTCTTTAAGTCTCTTTCTGCTTTTTGACTAAGAATTGGGGTATCCATCTCTTATCCTCTATCTTGTTATCTAGCGGAATACTTTCACTATCCGTAAATCTGTATGTTTTTACTGTCATCACTTTTCTTTTCTGAATCAACTCAGCCAGAGTTGATCTTTACTTCATTATAGTATTTGCGTATGGACAACTCCTTACACTAGACTCATGAGTAGTGTCCATTTCTTTCATATCAAACTCTCTCGAATATTACTGTATTCGGGAGTTTTCATTAATTACTCATCATACTTCTAGCATTTATCTTTTATTACTTCTCTTAGCATCTCGCAGAATTCTTTAACATCCGCAAAGCTTCATCCTCTTTTTGTATAGAAACTCTTATAACTATTGTTGCTCTTATCATCTTTAATGATTCAACATCATACAGAGAGAGGACTTATGCAGTTATTCTTTTCTTTACTTTACTGCTAAGTAGGAGCATATACTCTAACATGCATAATGCCTGGCCAATATCTTGTAGGACTGTATACTTGCTCCTAAATGCAAAGCTCTAACATTCTCTTATGACTTTATCAGCCTCTCAGGAGAGTATTGCTCTTTTGCTTATCATTCTCCTGAACAAAGTCATAATTTAAATCTTTCATTTCAAATCCACTCTTATTTGGACTTGGCAGAAGGGTTTTAATCCTTTAATGTTCATAACCTTTCTAACTTTTCATAACTTTGTTTATCATTCATCATATATATGCCAAACTTCTATGGCATTTACATTCTTTCATATCTTACCCCTTAACATCTTGGCGTAGCTATGGGGTCTATCTTACTTTAACTTTTCACTTTTCTTACCTTGTCCATCTATACCAACTTCTGTGACAACTGGACCCTTTTTCATTACTCTTTCTTAGACTACTCTTGCCTAAACATCTTTTTGGATGAAGGCTACATTACTCTCCTAAGCCTTAGCATTCTCTATCTCATAGAACTACTGGGTTTTATCTTTACTTTAGACCTCATTCTCTAGGTCTCTCTAGCCTTTTAATCTTTTTATCCTCATCTGGAGGATTTATCTGCTCATACTTTTCTATTCTCAAAACATATGGGGTTCTCTTCTTTGTTTCTCAGGCATACTTCTATAAAACCTTTGAATATCAGCACTTAGACTTTAACTTGGACTCCGTCTTTGTTTAAAGAAAACTAAGTTTAGTCTGTATAATATAGGCTATCTGAGGAAAATCATTATAAATAATTTTTCTGGATGAGTTTATCAACTAGTGAAGCTTCCTTACCTTAACTTCGTCTTTGGCATTCATCTTCCCAAAGAGATACTACATTGTACTCATATCTCATGGCTCATTACTTTCCTTAGGCTAGGTCTAACTGCGACCTTGGGATCTAACTGCGATCAACCGTCAGCCTCTTCAGAATCTAACTGCGACTCTGGAACTATTAGGATCTAACTGTGACCTTGGAGCCATGCTAGGATCTAACTGTGACCCTCCAGAATCTAACTACGATTCTGTATATCTCCCGAAGATCTTAAACCAACAGACTAAGTTATAGGGTTCACTGCTTCTACTTGTTGATAACTTGATAAAAATTTAAAAATATTACGTTCAATAGCCCATATTATTTCCTAAGACTTTACTTATTTCCTCTCTTACTCAGGAGTTCCTTCTCATCTTTCTCTTACTGTGGCTTACCATGCCTTGTGCAATCATGGTTTAACCACCTGCCATTACATTCCGCTGCTATGGCCTCATCATAACTTCTCATGTAAATTTGTGCTCTAACTGCGAGCCATTTGAACTATGCTCTAACTGCGAGAAGACTGCATCAGATCCAACTCTTATCTGAAGAGTGATATGTACTCATCTGAATCTAGTCTCTATCTCAGAGTCATCTGTTTCAAATCTAACTCTTTCTGTATACCATTCCTTTCAATAGCAATGGCTCTTAGTACTGCATTCACAAGCCTATAGAAAAACCTGAATCACCCCAATCATAAATCATATCAGAATATCATATCATAACTTATCGTCCCATAAACTGAGACTATCTATCATCCTCAATATATTCCTCATTACATATCATATGGTATGGGAGCAACATAATTTTCTCATAACTTCCTCACCATATATACTCTACCCTGCATATACTACAAAATGGGAGTATTCATCATGGCATACTCTAACATGCATGTCATTATATGACAACTGCAAGGAGATGCAACTATTCATCATCATAATTTGCTCAACCATCCATCAGACATTGTAATGAACTAAGTAAGCCTCAAAACATATTTCCTTTATCATATTGCCTATCATATCTTGATCATTCATCCTAAAATATCTATCGATTTCACTTAGGCTGCCATGCTACCCTCTTATCAGGGTATAGACTTGACCCTTTTATCGAATAGGGGAGTTACTTTATCTTTCAAATTGTGGCTATCTTTCCCTGTCTAGGCATTATACATTTCTATTTCTAATCTTGTATACATCTACCGCTCTATTGAACTTCTATGACTACCCGAGAAATCCTTTGTAACATGAAATCCAATCCGTAAATTAACTCTTTAATTATTCAACTCTCTGTGTTCATATATATGAACTTGGCTAAACATTCATCAAAAGGGTTTCTCTTTCTCTATTTAACCTTTAGCCTCACGCTCATCTCTATTTAACTGAGAGGAATACTTTTCATAAACTTTACTCAAGGAATACTTCTCAGGTGAGCGGAACAGTCTCCATTTCTCTAGAGCAACTTTGGTGTCTTTCTACTATCTCTCAACTCTTCCTGTGCATATACATCAGTCTCAGTCTACTCTTGACCGGACTATGGTTCATTTCTGGTCTTTTTCTTGATTCTAACCAACTTAGATCACATAAATCTCATTCATCATCTAGCACCATTACTTATGTTCTCTAACAGCTCAGCACCCTTCCACATAGATATTGTCCGCTTTCCCCTTAGGCAGGCCCCAGGCCCACATGAGGTCACGGTTTTGTTCTCTAGGCACATGAGGACTTTAACCCCTTAGGCACCCGAACACGCGTCCTCCAGGTATCATAGCTATATAGCAGAAGATATTGTCCCATCCCCCCTTAGGCAGGCGCCTCTAGGCCCACACGAGGTCAGGGTTTTGTTTCCCAGCACTGCCTGCCTACCACTCGTGCCTGCCTACCCCCACTGGGGCGCTTGGTGACGAGGGCGCTTGGTGAGTACTGGAAACGCGTTCATGAGGGAGAGGTATCCACACCCTTATAAGGCATGCTTCGTTCCCCTCCCCAACCGATGTGGGACTAATATCATATTTTAGGGACTTTAACTTTCGAGAACTTGAAGCCATATGTTAGGCTCATTTCTTGCGCAAGCCTTATCCTAACTTTTGATTCTTTTGTTCATAAAAGACTAAATGAACAAAGTCTTTCCAAATGTAGATTTACTCTTGATAGTCATATAGAGGATCTACTTCTGAACATCATCGTAAACTAGCATGTATGTCTATTTCTCATACTGTTTAGCTTGCCTACATCATGTGCTAAACCTCTAACTGATAACCTTCAGTGAGGCTGGCATCTTCATCCTTCATCAGGTCCCTGCGCATCTTCATCGTGACCTGAGTATGAACTAGGTGCAACGTATCCATGAACTTTAGTCGCGACTATCTCATTCTACTTGTCATGACTGGACAGCTCTACATTCTTTAGTCACGACCTCGGGTCACCTTTCGTCATGGCCTAACTTCTCGAGGACTTCTAGCTATGTTCCAAAATGTTTTACATCCGACCTGGATCTAACTTGCTTTAAACATTCCCTTATAATGTTCTTGTCTAGTCTTTACCCTAGTAATGGCCGATCCTTACACATCAGTTGTGAACCATTTGCCAAAAGCTCACTTAGCTTTACATGCCACGTAGGGTATATGGCAATATCTGGCTTATGGCCATCTCATATCATGCTACTAACATGAAAACTTAATCCAGGTCAATGCCCTCTATCACATCTCTATTTATCATCCTTGCTACGGCATTGAAGAACTGCAGCTAAACTGACTGCTCTTGATTTCTACTTCCTTCCATCCCTTAACCTAAACTAAGTAGTTCACTTCCCACAGCCTTTCTTGAGACTAGTATAGTCACATTGTCTATCTTTCATAAAGAAGGCTGGGGTGGATTAGGGCTAGAAATATCCCTTTAATCTTTATCTATACCCTCGTATATTCCTGGATTGGGATAATAGGAAGGGATGTCACAGATTGTAACTGGTTCTTAGGCTACTCATATCAAACTTATCCTCAAACTCTAGTAAAGGAGGAATAATATCTGGCCTACCTATAATCCAGTATCAGTACTCAGCTTCCTCAGCTGAAATCTGTCCTCTCATCGGAGGAATAGAGCTTATATCAGGTTAGAGAGCACTCTATCAAACAGATTATGAGGAAACAGTTCCATGAAGGTGACAAGGTTTTAAAGTTCAAGGCCCGGTTGAAGTTGATACCCGGGAAGTTTGTCACTAAGTGGGAAGGTCCTTTTAGAGTTACTAAGGTGCATTCTTTTGGTACGGTAGAGCTGGTGGATGAAGCAACAGGTCAAGTTTCACAAACCAATGGTCATCTGCTTAAGCACTACCATGAGAATCAGAGATCCCCCTAATTGCACGGTCGTTCCTTTCCACCTTTCTCCTTTTCTTTCTTTTGTATTGCTGGTGATATTTGTTTGCTAAGATAGTTAGGAGTAAGTGTGGGGGAGGAACCATCACAGTAATTTTAGATTTATTTGCTTTATGTCTTTTAACAATTTCTTAGAATAGATTGCATTTTAAAGATTTCTTAGTTTTAGGTTTAGTTTTTCTTTGAATGAATCTCCTCTTTAGCTCATAACTTTTGAACTATCTCCCTTTGATATATGCTTTAGTGATGCGTTGAGGACAACACATAGTTTAAGTGTGGGGGAGGGATTGCTTTGCCACTGTTTGAATCATCATAATATGAAAAAATTCAAAAATTTTGAACCTTTTGAGCTTAAATTGTTTGAATTTTTCACTGCTATATGAGCGAATTGCTGCTGTGATCCCCATTTTCTACTTGACTTTTATAATCCTTGGGCTTTATTTTTAAATCCTTTTTGCTTTATGCATGTGAATATTGACATGTCTAGGTAAGAATGCATCTTGATTTGAGCAATTTTTATTCTTAGTTGATTAGCATAGTGGAGTGTTTTTGGTGCAGTGTTATTAACCTTGTTTCATAGCTTGATCTTAGGGAGAAAACATCTTAGAGAAAGCCTTGTTGGAAGGATTTTGAGCCTTAATGTTCTTTCTTATCTTGTGTGATTTCCACTTAGTTTTGGTTAACCTCTAGAACTTGTTTAGATTCTTTTTCAAAATTGCATTAATACCTAGAATTATGAGCATGATAGGGGCATTCATTTCTAAACCCTTTTACCCAAACACAAGCCATATCAATTTACCCTTGTTCACCCCTTTGAGCCCATCACTTTCATTTCATTCCATTGATTTTGAACAAGTGTTTTGCATGAGTTACATTATATTCTTCATGATTAATTGTGCACTATTGATGTTGCTATCTTTATCTTTTTGGACGAGGATTGCCAAAAAAAAACAAAAGAAAAAAAAAGGGAGAAAAGAAAAAGAAAGACAAGAAAGAGAAAAAAATGTGCAGAAAAAGCCAAAAAAAAAGGAGTTTGAAAAAAAAAAGAGAAAGAAAAGAAAAATTGGCAACAACAAATAAAGTTTGAAATAAGGCATCCCTTGGTAGTCGAAGATTAAAGATTGCTTCTATTGGTACATTGATGTTCATTCGATAGTTGCATTTTAGCTTATTTTGAGTGTTCTTAATACTCATGTATTAAACTTGTTCTATATTTCATTCCATCCATTCATTAGCCTTTCACCATTATTACAACCCAATAAAGTCCCCTTGATCATGAATCTAAGGTATGTTAGTAGTGGAGATAGTAGAATCTTTACAAGCCTATGGTAGGTACTAATCTAGGTGGATTGAGTGAAAACTTCCTATATTTGAGAGTTGAGTGAGACACTTATACCTATGAGAGCTCTATTATATTCCCCTTCCTCTATCTTGCTATTTCTCTTGTGTTAATTTCTTTGCACCGAAGCATTTCATGGCTGTTGATTAATTAGGGACAAAAGTTACTTGAGTTAATTGCATATTATTGCCTTGTCAGATTTATATTTACTTGCATTGAGTTTAACCATTTGATTCATTTGAATGATACTTTGCCCAGGAGTGCAAAAGACTAAGTATGGGGGAGTTGACAAACCCATATTTTTATATATTTATTCATATCATTTTTGTGGGCTTTTGTCATTATTTTGGGCTTTAATTATATTATTTGTGCATCAATTGAATTATTGAACCTTATAATAAATTTGTGTTTAATAGGGGCATAATTGTCATATTTTTATTATTTCTCCTAAATAATTATTTTTACGATAAAAGGTATTACATTATTATGATTTTATATTTCAGGAACTTAGGAGAAATCAGAAATTACAAATCACAACAATAGGCCATAAATTCAAGAATTACATGGAAGGACCCAATGGGCCAAACTTTGCAGTTTAGCCCATTAGGTCACATTTAAAAAGCCATGCATACAGAAAAGGAAGGAGGCCGCGAAGATCAACTCACATTCTGAATACACCTTCAGCACTTCCATTCCACACGCCGCGAACGCTTCAGCACCTTGAGACTTTCCATTCTATTCACGCCACTGAGTACACTACAGAAGAAACACGCTGCCGAGGGGAGAATCATCACACACGCAGAGGAAACTCTTCAGACGCCGCAGAGAAAATTCACAGTGAGCACACACACGCAGAAACCATCAGGAGAACCTGCAGCTATTTCCATCATCCACAACCGTAACCTTTCCATCATCCGTTTCACTTCCTCACTCCTAACGGCAGCGTGAACGACAGGAGCACCGCGGAGAGAACAGAATCAGCTGCAAGCATCATACCGCAAGGACCTCCGCGGACTCGACACCTTCATCCCCCATTCACGTCGCCGTCATCTGCATCTCACACAGGGAGCAACAGTGCAGTGATAGTGAAAGTGCAGCGACCTCATCCATCTCCAAATCCATGATCAAGCTCTCAAACTCGTTGGTGTTAGCATCAGAGATGGTGTTGCGTGGCTAAACAGTTTAATCCTTCTATTCAATGGCAAGGGCATGAGTTTGGAATCTCAAAGGGGAGTTTAAGTTACTCTAATCTTCATCCATTAATTATTTTGTGATTCCTAGGTCTTAGGATAATTTTATAATTATTGGGAATGATTTATTATTATTTATTGAGGATTATTATAACTGGATTATTATTTGGCAATTGATATTGTTCTTTAATTAACTTTAATTTTATTTACTTTGATCTGGGTCAGATATGGTATTGAAATTATTGTGAATATTTTGTGATAATTCAAGGTGGCTTGAATTATTGGATCATTATATCTCTTGCTAGTTTTAATCCTATCTCTATGAATTATTTGAGTTATAATTAAGCATTGGATTTTAACATCTTTAATCCTAGTTTATTATTCTGGTGGCAGTTAATAAATTAGGATTTTGGAAAATATTTTGTGACAATTCGAGGTGGCTCGGTTGTTGGATTAAAAGCTTAATTATAATTCTTAATTCATTGTTTAGAACTCCCATACCTGTTAAAGCTATGATTGCCTGCGTTATTGAATTGGAGGATTGCTTTTATAATTGTTAATCACTCGCTTTTTCATTCCATTAATTTATTATCATTCCTTATTCCTTTCTTTAAATTAAAAATACCAAAAATATTTTATTTAACTTTATTTTGAATTCATTGCATTTAGTTGTTAGTCAATCAAAACAAATCCCATTTTTTTAGCTTAAGTTGCATTGCATTTAGTTACTTAGGAATTTAATTTGATTTTTGGCTCCTCAAAGAGAACGACCCGAGGTTGCACTATACGCAATCCTTGGTTTAAATTTTGAAGTAACCCCAAGGCGACATCGGACGAAAAGGTTGTTTCAAGTGGCGCCGTTGCCGAGGAGCCAAGAGATTGGTTTTCTAGTAACTAAGTGTTAAGTAACTTTGAGTAAATTGATTCTTAGTTAGTTTGCATAACAGTTGCGTTTGCATTTTCATTTGCATTTTTTTTAAAACAAAAAAATCAAAAATTTGGGTTCATTAAATTTTATTTTTCTTTTATTTCAATTTTTATTTGTTTTCATCTGAACTGCTACTGTTTATGCCTAGGAGTGATAGGGCTTTACCTTTGATTCCCTTAAATCTTGAAATTGAAAAGTCTGTGAAAAAGATTAGAAGAAATAGGAGAATAGAGGGTACAAGTCAAGTTATTGTTGAGGAAGGGCATATTTCACAAGAGTCAAGTTTGTCATCTAGTGAACACGTGTCTGTTAGTGATTTTGAATTAGAACCAGAAACCATGGATGGTGCTAATGGTAATAATGGTTACAATGGGCTTAATGGAAATAACAGACAGGGTGAAAACAACTTTAGGAATAATGGTGAGGATAATATAAGCATGAGGGAGATTAATAATTCTAATGTTGATTATGATCCTTATGGCTTTTATACTGATGATGTGAACTTTGAAATTAAAGGAGCATTAATTTCTTCCTTACCTAGATTCCATGGTTTTGCAGGTGATGATCCACACAGGCATTTGAAGACTATGCATATGGTGTGCTCTTCCATGAAACCACCGACGGCTAATCTTCAAGATGTATTGAGGAGAGCATTTCACTTTACTTTAGAAGGCAAGGCCAAGGAGTGGCTTTACACACTGCCTCAACATTTTACCACGTTGACTTGGGATCAGTTGAAAGGAGCATTCTTAGATGAATATTTCCCTGCCTCTAAAACTTCAAGGCTTAAGAAGGAGATAACTAGTGTTGTACAACGGGATAATGAATCCATGCATGAGTATTGGACCAGATTCATCACACTTCTAGCTCAGTGTCCACATCATAATATTTCAAAGAATGATCTCGTCAACTCTTTCTATGAAGGGCTACTTCCACATCATAAGCCCTCAATTCATGCCGCTGCAAATGGTTCTCTCAGAGAATTAAGTCCTAATGCTGCATGGGACCTGCTTCAAAAAATGGCTACTAATGACCCTCAATCTGGAGACACAAGAAAAGTGTATAATACCTCTTCGGTTTCTTCCCAGGATATTCTTGCTGAAATTGTTGCTTTGGGAAATCGAATGGAGAAAAGACTCAGTATTTTGGAGAATAATGTAAATGCCAAGCAGGTTAATTCGATGGGCCACTCTCAAGCTATAGTCACTGGTTGTGAGTTTTGTGGGTCAATGATGCACGCCTCTAATACTTGTTCTCGATATGAAGAGGTTTCTGCCCTGTATCAAAATAGGAATGTTCAGTATCAAAAGAGGGATCCCTACTCTAACAGTTACAATCCAGGGTGGAGAGATCATCCTAATTTTAAATGGGGTGGAAATCAAGGCAACCCTCAGGGAAATTTCTCAAATCAAATGGTGTCTAGTCAAGGGGCATCATCTTCCTTTTCTGGAGGTAATGAACTTGGTTTGATTGTGAAAGGTATTACTGAACTTAACTCAAAGCTTGACGATCAGAAGTCACAAACTGAGGCTAAGTTACATGCTATGGAGAATAAGGTGGACTCATGTCTACAAAATGTGTTCTCTAAATTGGAGCAAATGGAGACTAAGCATGAAAATTTGAATGCTTTTGTTACTCAATTCTCTAACAACTTGAGTGAACAACAAGCAAGGAGTAGTGGTTCTATGCCCTCCAACACAGTGATAAATCCTAAATCTTTGAATGCAATCACACTGAGAAGTGGTAAGAAAATTTGTGCTAAGAATGTGCAATTCAAAGAACATGAAGAGGATGAAGAGCCAGTTGATGAGGAAATAGAAGTTGAGTCTCCTCCTGCCAAAACTACTCAAGAAACTTCCCAAGCTGAGAAAGAAGCTTCTATCCAATCTGAAAGCCTACAAGAAAAGAAGCTCTTGGAGAAGTGTCAAAAACAACCAGTGGTGCAAAATGAGGAAGAGGCAACAACTATCATAAAGGGACCTGTGGAGAAAGGATCACCTTCCGACTCCAAGGGTGATGAGGTAAATATTCGTGACTTGCCTTTTCCAAATTCTTACTTGGTTAGTAAAAAGATTGTTGAAAAGAAAGACAATGATGAATTGTTTGAAATGTTTAGCAAACTTGAGGTTAATGTGCCACTACTTGATTTGATTAAAAAGATGCCTAAGTGTGCTAAATTCTTGAAAGACCTATGTACAAACAAGAGAAAGTATAGGCATAGTGAGAGAATCCAACTGGGGTTGAGTGTTAGTGCCTTGTTTAAGCCACAGTTGCCTATCAAATGTAAAGACCCAGGTTCTTACACTATCCCTTGCACCATAGGTAGAACTATAATTTCTCATGCCCTACTTGACTTAGGTGCAGCAATTAATGTCATGCCTACCTCTGTTTATAAGACCTTAGGTATTAAAGCTTTGAAAGACACTAGTGTAGTGCTTAGCCTAGCTGATAGGACGGTGAGATACCCCAAAGGCATACTTGAGGATATTCTCGTGCAAGTCAAAGGTCTTGTTTTTCCAGCTGACTTTTATGTCCTTGATATGACTAATGACCTTCCCACTGAGAGTACTTTGATTCTAGGTAGACCATTCCTTCTAACCGCTGAGACTATAATTAACATGAAAAAAGGTCTTATCACTATGGGGATTGGGGATCAAGAAGTTCAATTTAATCTTTCAGAAGCTATGAATCATGGTTATGAAGATTGTTCTTATTTAGGTATTAGTTCGATTGAATGTCATGATAATGATCTGGACCACTTACATGAGACTGATATGCATGAACCTCACTGGGGTGACACAGTTGTGAAGCATGATGATATTTTTACTTGTCTATCTCCCTTCCATCCTTCTCACTTCTGTGCATGTGAGGGTGGTGTATCATGTGCCTATTGTTTAGAGATAGACAATTGGCTTTCTACTACTCATGATTTTGATACATCATCTTGCTTTGATTATGATATTCCTGATTATTCGACACTTGATAGCCTTGAGGAAGGTGTGTTTCTTGATTCTGCAGGAACTAATGATAAAAGGGTTGATTCAAGAGCTATGGATATAGACTCACCATTGAGTGGCGCTGGAACATTAGAAGAGGACAACAATGATTCTGCTACTACCTTAGTCCCTTCTAATCCCACTCTCACTTCTAATTTACTTTCTTTTTCTATTGATCAGACTGACCCTAACTCTCATATTTCTAGGTCATCTGCTGGTGGCACTGAGTCGGGAAGTGGAGGAAATATACACCACACTGAGCTTATATCTCCTTCCCCAAGCCATATGGACACACCACTCACACTAAATGCACTTGATATACCAAAACTAGTTCCTTCTATTGTACAACCCCCTGATTTAGAATTGAAACCCCTCCCTTCTAACTTGAAATATGTCTTTCTTGCTGATGATTGTAAATTGCCTGTTATTATTTCCAGTTCTCTGAGTAGTTCTGAAGAAGAGAGACTAGTTTCTGTGTTGAAAAGAAATAAAAGGGCTATAGGTTGGTCTTTAGGGGACATACCAGGGATCGATCCCTTGGTTTGCACTCACAAGATCCTTTTAGCTGAAGGGTCAAAGCCAGTTAAGCAGCCACCAAGGAGGTCAAATCCTCTTATTCATGATGTGATTAAAAAGGAGGTATCTAAGTTATTGAGTGCAGGAATCATATATGCTATCTCAGATAGCGAGTGGGTGAGCCCGGTACATGTAGTACCAAAGAAGAGCGGCATCACAGTAGTGAGAAATGAGAGTGATGAACTTATTCCAACAAGAGTTCAAAATTCTTGGAGAATGTGTATAGACTATAGGAAGTTGAATGAAGGGACTAGGAAGGATCATTTTCCATTACCTTTCATTGATCAAATGTTGGAAAGAATATCTGGTAAATCTCACTATTGTTTCTTGGATGGCTTTTCAGGTTATTTCCAGGTAGCAATTGCACCTGCAGATCAAGACAAGACTACTTTTACATGTCCCTTTGGCACCTACGCATATCGAAGGATGCCATTTGGGTTGTGTAATGCTCCAGGCACCTTTCAAAGGTGTATGATGGCGATTTTCAGTGATTTATTGGAGCGTAATATGGAGGTTTTCATGGATGACTTCACCGTTTATGGTGATAGCTTTGATGATTGTTTGCTTAGTCTTGAACATGTTCTTGATCGATGTATTGAGAAAAAGTTGGTTTTGAATTATGAAAAATGTCATTTCATGGTGGATAGTGGCATAGTGTTAGGTCACCGCATCTCCCAAAAGGGGATTGAGGTTGATAGAGCCAAGATTGAAATTATTTCTTCACTTCCCTATCCTACTTGTCTTAAAGAGTTGAGATCTTTCTTAGGGCATGCGGGGTTTTATCGACGCTTTGTACAAGATTTCAGTACAATTGCATTACCCCTTTCTACTCTGTTGAAAAAAGATGTTGATTTTCACTTTGATGATAAATGTAAACATGCTTTTAACTCTTTGAAATCTTTGCTTGTTTCACCTCCTATTCTCACTGCACCTAACTGGGATTTACCTTTTGAACTGTCTTGTGATGCTTCTAACTTTGCAGTAGGTGCTATGCTTGGTCAAAGGGAGGATAAGCGATCTAGAGTGATAGCATATGCCTCCAAGACACTTAATTCTGCTCAAGTGAATTATACCACCACTGAGAAGGAACTATTTGCTATAATCTTTGCTTTAGATAAGTTTAGACAGTATCTAATAAACTCTCGAGTGGTTGTTTTTACAGATCATGCAGCTGTGCGATACTTGTTCAAGAAGCCCCAGTCTAAACCAAGACTGCTGAGATGGGCTTTGCTATTGCAGGAATTTGACATTGAAATTAGAGACAGAGCTGGAGCAGAGAATCATGTGGCTGACCACCTTAGTCGGTTACCTGAAGGAACTGAGGGAGTTGACTCCTCTGAATTTACTGTTGATTCTTTTCCTGATTCTGCACTTTTTGCCTTAGCTGTTCAGGAGATTTGGTACTCTAACATTGTTAATTATATTGTCACTAATCTTGTACCTCATTCTATGTCTAAGTTTCAGGTTGATAAGCTGAAGAGGGAAACAAGATACTATATCTGGGACGCTCCAATTCTTTGGAAGCAATGCAGTGACCAAATCATCAGACGATGTGTTCCTAATAATGAGATCCACTCTATCCTTACCTTTGCACATTCTTTATCTTGTGGGGGGTATTTTAGTGCTAATAGGACTGCTAGGAAGGTTTTAGAATGTGGATTTTATTGGCCTACTTTATTCAAAGATGCTTATGTTTACTGTAAGTCTTGCGATAAATGCCAGAGGTTTGGGAGTCTAGGTAGAAAGCATGAAATGCCTTTAAGACCTATGCATTTTTGTGAAATTTTTGATGTCTGGGGCATGGATTTTATGGGTCCCTTTCCTCCATCATTTGGGTTCTCATATATATTACTTGCAGTAGACTATGTGTCTAGGTGGGTAGAGGCAGTGCCAACTAGGAAAGATGATGCTTCCACTGTTGCCAAGTTCTTACGTTCTCATATCTTTTGTAGGTACGGCATTCCAAGAGCAATCATCAGTGACCAAGGAACACATTTCTACAATAGGACCATCAAGTCTTTACTTGCTAAACATGGAGTTAATCACAAGCTAGCTACTCCTTACCACCCTCAGACAAATGGATTGGCTGAAGTCTCCAATCGAGAAGTGAAGCGGATACTAGAAAAGATTGTGAACCCATCTCGTAAAGACTGGAGTGAAAGGCTTGAGGAGGCGTTGTGGGCTTATAGGACTGCCTACAAGACCCCGATAGGCATGTCTCCTTTCAGATTGATCTATGGTAAGGCTTGCCATCTACCTATGGAGATTGAGCACAAATCTTATTGGGCAATCAAGGCATGTGATGCAGACCTTGAATCTTCACTTGAAAACCGGATGATGCAACTCTAAGAGCTTGAAGAGATGAGACTTGAGTCCTATGATAATGCCAGAATCTATAAGGATAAGCTGAAAATGATTCATGACAAACAGATTATGAGGAAACAGTTCCATGAAGGTGACAAGGTTTTAAAGTTCAAGGCCCGGTTGAAGTTGATACCCGGGAAGTTTGTCACTAAGTGGGAAGGTCCTTTTAGAGTTACTAAGGTGCATTCTTTTGGTACGGTAGAGCTGGTGGATGAAGCAACAGGTCAAGTTTCACAAACCAATGGTCATCTGCTTAAGCACTACCATGAGAATCAGAGATCCCCCTAATTGCACGGTCGTTCCTTTCCACCTTTCTCCTTTTCTTTCTTTTGTATTGCTGGTGATATTTGTTTGCTAAGATAGTTAGGAGTAAGTGTGGGGGAGGAACCATCACAGTAATTTTAGATTTATTTGCTTTATGTCTTTTAACAATTTCTTAGAATAGATTGCATTTTAAAGATTTCTTAGTTTTAGGTTTAGTTTTTCTTTGAATAAATCTCCTCTTTAGCTCATAACTTTTGAACTATCTCCCTTTGATATATGCTTTAGTGATGCGTTGAGGACAACACATAGTTTAAGTGTGGGGGAGGGATTGCTTTGCCACTGTTTGAATCATCATAATATGAAAAAATTCAAAAATTTTGAACCTTTTGAGCTTAAATTGTTTGAATTTTTCACTGCTATATGAGCGAATTGCTGCTGTGATCCCCATTTTCTACTTGACTTTTACAATCCTTGGGCTTTATTTTTAAATCCTTTTTGCTTTATGCATGTGAATATTGACATGTCTAGGTAAGAATGCATCTTGATTTGAGCAATTTTTATTCTTAGTTGATTAGCATAGTGGAGTGTTTTTGGTGCAGTGTTATTAACCTTGTTTCATAGCTTGATCTTAGGGAGAAAACATCTTAGAGAAAGCCTTGTTGGAAGGATTTTGAGCCTTAATGTTCTTTCTTATCTTGTGTGATTTCCACTTAGTTTTGGTTAACCTCTAGAACTTGTTTAGATTCTTTTTCAAAATTGCATTAATACCTAGAATTATGAGCATGATAGGGGCATTCATTTCTAAACCCTTTTACCCAAACACAAGCCATATCAATTTACCCTTGTTCACCCCTTTGAGCCCATCACTTTCATTTCATTCCATTGATTTTGAACAAGTGTTTTGCATGAGTTACATTATATTCTTCATGATTAATTGTGCACTATTGATGTTGCTATCTTTATCTTTTTGGACGAGGATTGCCAAAAAAAAAACAAAAGAAAAAAAAAGGGAGAAAAGAAAAAGAAAGACAAGAAAGAGAAAAAAATGTGCAGAAAAAGCCAAAAAAAAAAAGGAGTTTGAAAAAAAAAAAGAGAAAGAAAAGAAAAATTGGCAACAACAAATAAAGTTTGAAATAAGGCATCCCTTGGTAGTCGAAGATTAAAGATTGCTTCTATTGGTACATTGATGTTCATTCGATAGTTGCATTTTAGCTTATTTTGAGTGTTCTTAATACTCATGTATTAAACTTGTTCTATATTTCATTCCATCCATTCATTAGCCTTTCACCATTATTACAACCCAATAAAGTCCCCTTGATCATGAATCTAAGGTATGTTAGTAGTGGAGATAGTAGAATCTTTACAAGCCTATGGTAGGTACTAATCTAGGTGGATTGAGTGAAAACTTCCTATATTTGAGAGTTGAGTGAGACACTTATACCTATGAGAGCTCTATTATATTCCCCTTCCTCTATCTTGCTATTTCTCTTGTGTTAATTTCTTTGCACCGAAGCATTTCATGGCTGTTGATTAATTAGGGACAAAAGTTACTTGAGTTAATTGCATATTATTGCCTTGTCAGATTTATATTTACTTGCATTGAGTTTAACCATTTGATTCATTTGAATGATACTTTGCCCAGGAGTGCAAAAGACTAAGTATGGGGGAGTTGACAAACCCATATTTTTATATATTTATTCATATCATTTTTGTGGGCTTTTGTCATTATTTTGGGCTTTAATTATATTA